>CM053790.1:48809193-50106693 GCA_028749045.1 Cupressus sempervirens | reverse complement strand
AACAATACCCAAAAAAATTAGAAGCTACAATCTATGAACTTACTGGTAAGACATGTTGTGAAACCCTCTGAAATGAAGACTAACAGCAACAAAGAATTCTTCGACAAACAAATGCAACTGCAGATTTGGAAAATGCTGCTCCCAAAGTGTAGATAGAAAATAGCACCTAGCAACAAATATAAATTATCACTCAACCAACTACAAATTAACCAACACACAATTTGATATAACAATTATAGTGAATCCCTTCACAAATTCCAGAACAACCTCCAACAACAAGAAAAATTAAACTTCTTCTTAGCAATAGTTAATACTGTAAGAGAAATGACAAATCGTATACCTCAGCACAATTTGCCAAGCAATCTCAAGATTGAATCTACAATACTTCAAATGTAGATCCCAAACCCTCATACTTTAGCAAGTTCACAAAATTTCAGAACTTCATAAGTGTCACAAAGACAACAAAGAAAGATAAGATAATGAAATAATTGGATTGCTTTTCTCATCAAATGTCCTTATATTTATAATCTCCAAATGGCACCAGTTTCCCAAAAGAACTCCACTTAAGAAGCTTCCTCTACACAACATTAAAATATAATAAAGTGCCATTAGTATAAACTATTAATTGCTTTTGGCTCCAAAAAATGACCTTTTCCACCATAACTTTATATTCTAACACGCAAGGCCACTGTTTCTTGTTCCTACGATTTAAAACTTTTTGTCTCGGTTCCAACAATCTATGATACTAAGGTGACCAACAAACAACACCAACAAAAATAACCTCAACTTATTTAGATGAATAATAATAATTCACCCGCCTTACGAAAACAACTGAAGAAGCATCAAAATCAAAATTTGACAACACCAAAGTGATCCTGATGATGAAAGACGATAAATGACCCTAACAGGGCGACATACTATAAATAGACGCTCTCTTCAAGATTCTGGAGCCCAAACCGGAAGCCTGAAATAAAAACTGAGAGCATTACCCAACTCCTCTAACTCAACTGAGCTCATCGGAACCAACAGTTTGACTTACTATAAATATTAAGTCCCTCAAATGGAGCCAAAACACATTATAGGTTGCTGAAAAGCCTATAACCCCACAACTGAGACCCTCAAATCCCAATGTCAGCTCACAAGGGTTGCGATGGTGAACTAACCAAGACAATTGCAGGAACCTGCTAAAAATGGGGACATTACATTGTACTATAAAGCTCTATAAAAAATAATTTTGGAACACTATCAACAAACAAGGCCTTACTTTTACAACTATATTTAGAATTAAACCAATAAATGAGCTCCATATTTGACTTGCTTTCACCTTTGACAGATAATCCAAAATGAAAAGTAATTCATATATAATTATATGAAAAAAGGAGGAATCTCACCTACATCATGTTGCTCTTTAAACGAAATGTAATTATTCTAACCAAAAAATGAAATGAAGATGGAAATATTTTACGGACTACAAGACTTAATTATAATAAAAAACAAAATAAAAGTACTCAGAACATCATCAAAAGTATACTAGACTATCGGCTTAACCCTTGCACCCTTCAAAAGTGCAAGTGCTAGTAATAGGAATTAACAAATATCTCATATGCTTATGCTTCTTTAGTTTGATATTTGATATATTTGCTATATTATATTAGGCTAATATGACATATGTTATGTTTGGTATATATTATACATTGGTATATACATTACACTATAAATTGATAATTTTTCATATATAATCATTTATATATTATATGCATTATAACATATATTTATAACATTATTTGATATATTATGTTGATTATATCTAGTCATTGATAATATTATATTTTATTATATATATATAATATTTGTATGGGGATATTATTATTAAAATACCTTATTTATTTATTCATCTATTTTAATCCTAGTATTTTCTATTAAATTCTCTTTTATTATTATAATAATTTATTTGTTTCATAAAATTATATTATTCATAGGCAAGAGACTACAACACAATGGTAAATTATGAGCCTCTTATCCAAGAGGTCTAGGGTTCGACTCTACACAAGATTAATAATTAATCACATCACTTGATAATAATGAATCTTGGCTTCGGCCTCTTACCGTTCCCAAAAAAAAAAAAAATAATTCATTTAATAAAATTATATTATGTTTATTTAGTTATTATTAAATATTTTCACAGTAAAAGCCTTGGATATATGTTATTTGCTCATCACTTTGCAATTTTGTCTCTTAGAGACATCTCAAAATTGATATGAGAAGGTTGTGGATATTGCCAATAAGGTTTTAATGGGGAGACATGAAGAGATCTCTAAGAAGATAATCCTGAAGGGGTTTGAATGTATACAAGGTTGTGTAATGTCCAATTAGGGTTTGGCAATAAAATAAAGAGAACTTTGATTAAAGGAAAAAAACTTGTCAAGAGTTTTATACATATTAAGAAGGTTTGGCATGATTAAAAATGAAAAGCTTTCTTTGAATTTCTGCCAAAACCAACTTTCAAGACTCACTGTTTTTACTTATTGGTATATCTAGCTGTCACTACTTCTGAGGCATTGAAAATATTTTGAGAAGTTTACTTTTAGTGGCTATTTAGACTGATAATTTCTAGTCTGTCTTCGAGAAGGTCTATTGTTAGTTTATTTGTTATCCTTGTCAAGACTCTAATTGAAGGTTGCAAGAGCTAGGGTTTAATATAGTGGATAATTTTTAATAAATCTGCATTGCATGAAAGCAATCTGTTCTGAAGTTAGAAGTAGTTTAATATTAATCCATTTTAAGTGCTTTTGGCTCGTAGTTTTTCACTTAGAACAACTCATTCTATGGAATTAGTAATGCCTATCTTGCTTCTAAAGTTTTGTTCAAATGCTCTTATGTGTTATGATATTATGAGTTGAGTGCTAGTTAACTGTTCTTGAAAAATTTGTATTGTCGGTCTAAAGTTCATGTATGCAGTTTTGAATATAACTACCGTATTTAGCTCATAACATCTTTTGCATGTGTAGATGAAGTAAATTTACTGTAAATTGCAAGTTTTGTAATGCACTTCTCAGTGAAGTGGGTTTGGTAGTATTTTATGTCATCTCCCTCCTTTGATTTATTTAGTATTTTGTGTTGTGTAATTAATCCTAGCATTAATGATTTTTTAATCTGCTCAGTTTCTACCTTTAGCTGAAGTGCATTGATATGGTAGTTGTTGCAAGGTTTACTTTCAGTCAAATTTAAAAAGCATGAAAACCTCACTTTGAGAAAAAGTTAACTACCTTGTGCCCTTGTTCGAGAACCAAAAAGATAGTTTTTATTTTAACTATATGTTGTATATTTAAATTCCTACTTTCAATTTTTTTTGTGCAAACCACGCCAACAACCATTCTACAGATCAATAGCAAGTACATGCTGTTTTGATAGGGGTTTTCGGTTAGTTTTTATTTACCAGGAGTTTCCCCTTCTAATTGAGGAACAGTTTTACCTTATATTCTATTGCATTTTGTGTCACAATAGAAGGTGCAAATTAAAATACACAGTAGTAATAGTACAATGTCAAATAGTAACAATCTGGTTTCATTTCAGCAGCCAATCGATGTATCAATTACCTTCCCATGACATCCACGATTCAATGTCATTTAAGAGTTTGTCTTGCCAGAAACAATCATAGATGCACTGGATTTGAGAATTAAGTGTCCAAATGTGATTCACAAGACTTTTAGTTAAATACAAAATAACAAAGCTTTAGCTGCAAAATTAAAGAGGACACCAATTTGGGAAGAGAATTTTTAATTTTTTAGTAAAAATCTAAACAAACATCATTTTCTGAAGTTTGAGTTAGGTAACATGGAGAAATAAAAATGCATACATTTTAGAATCTCAAGATTTGTGACATTCAATGTTGTCACAGTTATCCTTTTCAATAGATTCAAGCTTTTATGCTTCTCGATGCCTTTTATGGTTATTGTGTGCCTTTCTTTTGTGCATGAAATGTTTTGACTAATTCTGTAAAATGGTTTCTGACAGGCTGATAAGCAAGGCAAGATTATAGACACTGCTCCCGTCACAAAATACACTGTTAAAGTTTTGCCAGTAAGTTAATAATTTGGACACTTCTGATCTATTTTCACTTCATTAAGTGATCCACCTTCGATAAGAAAACGTTGTCTCTAAAAATTTAGTAATTTTTTTTGTAACTGAGTATTAATGTAACGTGTTGATTGCTGGCTGTAGTCATTCCCTGTTAGAATGATATTTCAAATTAATGCACTTAATTATGTGTAGCTGAATTATGGAACTTTTCAGAACAATCGAAATAGTCAATTGCAAGTAAAACAATATCTTGAGATTGTATAATGAATTTTTTAGTTTATTTTAATAATTATGTTGTTCACTGATTGTCAAATCAACAAAATAATAATATATCATCAGTCTTCTTGTCTGCACAAAAATGATACAGAATATGTTGTTTTTTTTTATAATAGTTGCTTCTTGATTATCTCTTATTTTGTTTTGAATTCTCTAAGAATGACTAAATTTTTTTTTTGACATATAACAGAAATTTATTTGAATTTCAAAAGGGGTTTATGATTGTATCTTGAGAAGGCAACCAAAGTATCAAGAAGGCCAATCAGTATACTTGTCCAAAATGGCCTTACCAAAACCCTCTTCTTCATTTCTTTTTATAAAAGATATACCATGATTTAGTTGTCACCATTAAATTGTTTAATTAAGACCTAATTTAACTTCTAAATATCTTGAGTACTGATATATCTACTGTCAATCATTATTCTTACATTTTTTTATTGGACTCGAAGAATCATTTCACAACATTTAGCGCTTGTACTTTTGCTAATCATATCTTCAAACATTTATCTATGAATAGCACTCATGCATGGTGGCAATAATATTGGTATGCACCTTATATTTCGTAATGCCCGAGCACCTGTATATGGCATGGATGGCACACGTCTACAAGCTTGCAAGAAACAATAACCTATGTAGAAATGGTTACAAACTAACTTATATACAGTTGTACGTAGATTGTTTTATATCAGAAATGAAAATAGAAAGTAAAACAAATAATGAACGATAAGATACAACAATGAACAGAACAAAATATCCTGGGAAAACACTCCAAGTTGAGAGAGAATAAATCCAGCCGCAAATATATAACTTATATATTAACAAATATGCAGAATACTAATACAATTTTCCCAGAAACTATGCGAAACTGAAGTCATAATCATTACCCCTATGATTTGCAGATAATAAATGAGACACCCCTCCAATATAATCACACAACTATGTTTGCAGATAATAAATGAGATACCCCTCCAATATAATCACACCCCTATGATTGCAGATATTTTTACCAAACCACTTTCTAAGTCAGAGGTGGATAACTTCAGAAGAGAACTTGGTATGATTGAAAAATCAGAAAAATTGATCAATACATTCTTTTGATTGTAAAAATTTATGAAATGTGTACCTTTTATGAAAGTAATGTTTTTCAAATAGGTTACCTCTTTCGTGAAAGTTATTTTAAGGTGATCTTCTTAAATAACTAAATTTGTGCTATACATTTTGAGTAAGTTTTGTACTTAAATCATGAGAATATGTATTTTGTGATACCTACAAATATGTGCTTAGATGTCATTAAATTGACTATCTTTGAGTTGCTTGTATAAATACATAGTGGAGATATTGGTAAGTATGCATTTTGTGAGACTTATGACTAAGTGCTAGACATTAATTATAATGTCTTTAAGTTGTTTGTATAAATGCATGCTAAGTATTTTATCAACTAAGAGATTGGACATCATTAAATTGTATGTGTTTGTGTTGAGTAAAATATTAAGAGACCATTATCCTTGATTATCAAATTGTATTTATACTTCTTGACTAAGAGGGAGTGTTAAATGTTTTATAGTCAATTAGAAAAAAATTCTTCAGAGTCTATGTTTTTCCTCAAGTTCTTATATATGTCCAATTGTATTGCATTATAAACCATCGGTATTAGTGACTAACCGATGACAGTTCACCATCATCGGGTGGTGACTGTCTAAACGTCACCTCTGTTCAAGCTGATGCCGTGGTATAAGGTGGAACACGGTTCAGTTTAATAATTGAAAGAGGCAGATAAAACCCGAGTCACAATGGTTAAGAAGTGATGTACAAAGAAAGTAAATTCACGATATCAAAAGGCACAAAGAAGATAACAGAAAATTATAATAACAGCAGATTATAATAACTGGAAAGGAAGCACTCAAATTGTTATAACATATTGTGTAGTCATTTCAATCAGCCATCTATCAAATCTGAAGTTGAAATATAAGGAAGTATAACATTGAAGATTACAGTCAAGGATATAGTCTAAAATCTAATAAATGCTTACTATATTTCTCGAGGAATTAATGATCAATGGATGAAGGATGATGATTGATTATGTCCTTTAATGGTTGGAATGAAATCTTCTTTATACTTTATTGGTGAAAGAGTTACCACCTCTAATAAGAGTTGAGTCACCACTTTTCATTGTTGCCTTTGAGAATAATATATTATTCACCCAAATTGATCTCCCTTGAATGTCTTCAAACAAAACTTTCTACCCTTTATATCTTCCAATGTGGTGTAGAGTCACACCTCTTTATCATGGCCGCCCTTTGCAATGGTAATGACCTTTCACAATCACCATTTGTTGCAATCAGAACCCTTCATCTTTTCTGCCCTTTGAAGGAGTCACAACCTTTCATAATTGTCAATTTTTGAAAGAGTCATAACCATTCATAACTTTTTCCCTTTGAAAAAGTAACATCCTTATTTTCATCTCATTTCTTTTCTTTTCCTCTTCCATTAATTCTTACTTGATTTATAACTTCCTTTTTCTCTTCCTTCTCTCCCCCTTTTCAAATGAATTCCTCCTCCCTTTTATATTCCATTTTGAGGGAGTAACAACTTTTCAATTCATGCCTTTTGACCATTCATTAAATTTAACTAAAGTAATAATGTTATATTTTTAATTTTGTTATTTTATAATTTATTTTTATTCTTTTATATTTTAATTTTATTATTATTTATTATTAAATCCCATTTCAAAAAAGGAACATTTCATTTTGGTATTAGATATGTGATGGGATAACAATATTGCAGTTGGGTTGTTTAATCCAATTTTCCATGAAGTTGTTTGGGTGATTGCAATTGGAAGTTGCCAATGTGCAAGCTGTGGCTATTTGGTGGCATTGTTTTTGTGTCTGTGTGTTGCTTTGAATGATCAACCGATTGATATAGTTTGTGGCTCATTGTATTAAAGTTTGTGCACACCGGCTCTGAGAAACCCTTTCTAATTTTGCCATAGAGAGTGAAGTGTTGGGATATGGTATGGGGAGTGTATGAATGGGATTAGGTATTCTGTTTCAGACTTATTTTTGCCATGAGATACATTCTGGAACTGATAACCGTGGCTTTCTTTTCAAGTGTTGTCTGGGATTTCTAAGTTGCACTGAAGTTGTTAAGAGGTATAGATCAAAGGCACATGGAGTGATGAAGGATTGTAGGAATAATTAATAACTCCTCTCTGGGTATGGGCTGCATATTGAATAAATTATAATACTGTAGATTGGTGTGCTGTTGTTGCATATTCCAGATTGATGAACTTGTTCCTGCAATGTATTTCAGATTAACACTCTTTCAGACTGCAGTAATAAAGATCAGATGTTTACCATTTGAAATTCTATACATGTTGAATTATTATATCATGATTTAAGATAATCTTATTTTTGGTAGGAGTTTACATCCTATGTTATGCATCTGAGAACAATCGTTATTCTTGACTTATTGTCTGAAAGCTACCATTGCAATCTGAAATATTGCAAGCGAACAACTTAACAAAATGTCCATATTGTGAAAAGAGTGTCCGAGTAGAAGACCTTACAAGTGTTTGGTATAATATCAATGCATTGAATTGGGAAAGTAGGGAAATTGGTGTGAAACATGTCAAGGATTTTACACTCTTCAAAGTCCCTGACAACCATTCCCAGTAACTGTATTTTGCTAGTGCTAGGGTAATCAACAGACAAGTATGCAGGTGCTTTGAAGTTTGAACTTCCTGCAGACTCCCAGACAAACCCAGTAACAAATTTTAAATTTTCTATGGACTGTAAATTAGCACAACTGCTGACATTAGTTGCAGGTTTTATTCATATTATTTATGATGTGATTCTCACAATTTATTACAGTCCTTATATCCACATTCCAATTTCCGGTCGGTATTATAACAGTGTGAACAATGATTTTGAGTTTAGGGTGTAAATTGAATGTACAATGATAGACCTTGTCAGTCAACCTTATTTTTATAGACTGTATGCTATCACTGTTAGGTTTCTTAGCAGAAGGGTGTATTATAATATATTTCAGCCTCTAGTCAACTGGTAGTTTGTGGAGCATACAAGATGAAAATCAGAGTAGGTGGTAGTAGATGGTACAATCTCCTTTTCTACGGTTCAATTTTCGCAGATACGGGTGGTTTAAGTTTACATGGCTATGATGCCAGAATGTTTGTTACTTATTCTTCTCACCCAGAATGAAACCTATTAACAACAATGGTAATAACAATGAACACACCAAGTAACAGATAAGTCAATGCTTTTATATAGGTAGTATATTTGCAATTGTTTGGCATAGGAAGGCCCTAATCGTTATGAATGCCGAAGTGTGGAAGGAGTCCCACTGTACAGACTGTACGGTGGAGGTAATCACCGTGGTGAAGAGATGAGGAGGTCTACCATACGGTGAGGAGGTTGTTTGGTACGTTGAGGAGATTCTGTATAGTGTGCCAAGTCAACAGTGTTTTGTAAAGTCATGCGTTGTGTACAATGAAGATTGTAACCAATATGGTGAAGGGTACGGCGAACACAGTACAATGAGCACAGTACGGCAATGACTGTGCAGTAAGTTGGTAGACTGTTGTGACGGTTAAGATACTGAATTCTGAAATGAATTGCAGTACGTATTAATCGCTGCAAGAATTCATTAAAATTTATGAAATGAAAAAGAACCAGGTTGATTGGAGGCAATCTGAGCCTGTGCAAAAACCAGAGATTTGTATGTAAATTATTTACTGTAATACAAGTTGCTCGGGTTTTTTTTGTGGTGGTAGGTTTTTTCCCAGGAGGGTTTCCCACATTAAATCTTGTGTTTTCTCTGTGTTCTGTTTCTGATATCTTTATTGTTTTATCTACTTGCATATCTCTGGAACTTTAGTCGTAGCTTATTTCCCTGTCATTCAGCATTGGAAAGCGTTTCCACACCATTGCTTTCCTTACACAAATCAGCCTACCTTCTCTGAATTAGACTTGCTTTTTAAATGATAATCCAAATGGTTCCTGGTTATTCAACATTTTTCAACCAATATAAAGACTTACATTGTTACTTGATGCCAACAGAACAGAATAGGTTGCTATAATATAACATTATTGATATACATCTCTCTTTAATAGAAGGCTATTTGTTTAAAGTTCTTTATTTTGGTCTAGTTGTATTCCTTAAAGAATAAGGAGTACAAATTTGTTTTGCATACATATTTTTATAAAAACTTAAAATAAATCAGTTATCATGAAGCAGCAAATTGCAGTCCCGAAGCTGGTGATATAGGCATGTGTGTACATACATTGCATATATATAATATATATACACACAGATATGTGTGTGTACTAATACACACATGAAAGATATTTTTGTTTCTCATGAATTGTTTTATTTCTGTGGCTTGCAGTTCAATTATGATGTGAGTCCCTATGGATTTAGAGAGTTTTTCAAGCGCCATGGTATATCGCCTCAAATGCCTGTGCAAGAAGATGCACAATAGCATATCCTTAAGCAATGTTTAAGAGCCAGTAGGAACTAACATCTGTTGTTATTGCTGTGGCTCTCCATGGCTTGTAACTATTTGTTATTTGCATAAAGGTATATATATTTTGAGAAGGTGGATGTTATTCAAATGATTTTTCTATTAGCCTAGGAGAATTTTTGATATCCAATCTAACACAATTATTTGTGTACTGGCAAGAATTTAAATTGTACAGTTGAATTTTCTACATATTGATCCAAATTAGATTATTTATCATGTTACCTGCCTATATTATATTTTCTTTAGTTTAGCATTACCAATACTTTGACAAATTCCTTTCTAGATATTTTGGCATCACCTTTTTGGTTCTTCATAGAGCAGTTCTCTCCCAAGAACTTGTTTGGAAAAAGTTGAAGTTAGACTAGAAAATACCTAATAGCTATGCTATTGAGTTTAAGGTCAGGGTCAACTGCTTGTATTAAACTGGTTTTAGATCAATTTTTATCCACACTTCAATTTATTGGCAATATTTGCTATGTGTACTGTTATTCAAAAGACGGGTTTGCTTTTTTCATGACGCTGTTTCGTAGATATTTAGATTCATTTCAAATTCTATCACGGTATCACCATTTGTTTTAATGGTTAATATTTTATTGATGCCCAGCTAAAATCAAAAGGTGGTAGTCATATGTTCAGCTAAGAAAGTTTTGAAAATATCATTTGTTTCAAGTTTAATCAATTTTGACTATAAATTCAGTTTCAAATAATTGAGCATTAAAATATGATTTAAGCTTTAAATTATAGACACATTTGTTTTGCTACCAGATTGCAGCAATATAAATTGATAAGCAGATGTTCTCATAGAGGAAGGGTAGTTACAATTGTTTGGTATATGCAGGCCCAAATCAAACTCCCTTCTTTGACATAGATTTAATTTAAATGACAATCGCATGGTTATTGGTTATACCATAGCAGCAAACTGCTCATGGGGGAAACAATCGGCAAACCATATATTTTTTTAAACAAATAATTAAAAAAAAAAAAAATGTAGAAGAGGGAATCAAAACAAATGGAAAAAAAAAAGTATTTAATAGAATGTAGAAAAGAGGGAGAGACTTATTATTATTGGAATTGAAAGGCATTTCAGTAGAATATAGATATTCAAAACATCTAGGCTGTATGATATCTGTGATCTACAAGACAATTTTAAGGAAAGGTCCAAGTAGAACCCATACATTCTAAAAGAAGAATTCGTGAAAAACCATGCTTGGATGTTAGATTTCAGAAACTTCTTGAATTTTGTACAAGTAAAATATAAACGTGCAAACCATATGCTTAGCTGAATGTTGGGCATCATATTGTTGGATTATGAAACTATATAAATCTTCCATAGTTAAGATGTCACCTTCTAAAACGACCATTTCTCATGTTGAAATACTTTTTGATAAGGAAACTCCATTTCAATTTCACACTCAAGACATCTTAGATTAACAAAAAAGGGTTCCTTGAACATGTTAATTTTGTAGACAGTGTTTTCCCAAACTATATTCTTGCATATAGATGTGGATAATTTAAAAACAACACGAGCTTGACGAGTTTTAAATGATTCATCTCCAATGAAAATGATATGATTAAATGTGTGGCAAGAGTCTGTCTAATTTCATTTCTACAACCCCTTTAATAATAATAGTTTGTGAGATTTGACTTGCATAGCTCCAGTCATTACTAGATTATAATGCAAATTGATAAATCCTGTTCTTTCGGTAAAAGCATACTTGATTGAACCAATGACAATTGGGCATGAAAGACAACTATACATGACAAGGTCTATAGTTTTCAAATGTTCCATCTATAGTCCTTGAAGGAAGGAATATGTCTCTCTACATTGGTCAGGCTTGTACTTTAAGATACCCCATCAAGATTGTCTATAGTAGCATGCCCTCATGTCATCTTACATTTCACATGCTTCTACTTAGAGCATAACTTCAAGAGATGATTCTTATCAAGGGAACACTTAAAAGCCACTCAAGGGTCCAACTATTCACCACCCTTGTCTACAAACATTTTATCAAGTGCATTTTGTACATCATCTTGCCCACTGGCCAAAGGGACACTTGATCAAGTGTATTTTGCACATCGTCTTGCCCACTGGTAAATCTTTCCACCCATTCTGAAAGATCTTAAAAAATGGTGTCGACAATTCAAGCTAAGGCAAGCTGCAAGATTATTCATATTCAAGTCATTCTCAATACCAAGTTCATCAAAGCCAACTTCTTCCACATTCCTGACATTGATAAAAAACACTAAATTGTTCTCACGATGTTGATCGCTCATCATGCATACCCTCTGCATTTATCTCCTCTGACTCAATGACCGACACTTATACTAGTTAGGCACATGCAGTACAATGTGGAGTAAATAAATTCTAAATAAGTAAACTTGCTGAATTGTCAAAGAATCTATTTTCAAGTAGTTTTCTAACTTAACTTTTGAAACCTTACGATGGAGAGATTTTGAGGGTTTTATCAAAACATGCAATCTTAACGTGTTAACATACCTTTAAACTCATAATACGGACACAAATTTGAAAAAAATCATCATCATTTTTATATTTATATGTAACAAATATCTCAAGAGCAATAATGTATGTAGGATTACATGAGGCAAAAATAAAAAATTACAATGTTTCTAGGCACTTAATGGTTATAAGTTTTTGAATTTTCAAACATTCACACCTTCTTGGCTTCACTCTTTTGTTTTTAAAATATATTTTCCCCATTTAATATTTGCATACAACTCTTATGGCTGCCTTGAATACCTGTAACACATTTGCAAATTCTTCATTATCAATTTTCACTCTTTGAAATTCCTTCAAAAAGAATGAAATAAAAACATAGTTGCTTCCAAAATTGTGTGGTCAAAAGCCTGTGAGCCTATGAGCTGAGCCACCTTTGTTGCCGCTACATTTTGCTGCCGTGGCCTACTGACGCTGCTCACAAGCCACCTGCCTGTGGACCGCTATCCTTTCTGTGAGTAGGCCCATGCCATTTGCCACCACTGTCTTCTACCATTGAGACTTCTGCTGCTTGGGAACAGTTGGTGTTTGTTGTGCTTTGCTCATCCTTGCCGTGGTCTGTTCGGGAGTTGTCTGTTCGGGAGTTGTCGTTGTTGCTTTGCTCCATTGCTCCTCACTCCTTCCACGTCTTCTGTAAAGAGACTCTACTATAGGAAAATTGCCAAAAACTGGTTTGGTGCCAACGTTTTCAAACAGGTTTTGCCAACCTTTCAACGGATTGTGCATCACATTTGGTTCTAAATTCCTTGCTTGCTACCATTCTCTTGACTTAACCTCACTATTGTGTGGAGGCATTTGGTGGAATTCAACACATCTATTGTGGAATCACGACACGTCTTGAAATGGTTAGCTATTTATAAACTATTTGATAGAATGCTTGGTTTGTGGTAAAGCTATGAGTTTCCAGGGACACTTTTCTTTTTGCGAGCGTACCTTCCTTCTTTATGAGCTACGACACCCTTATCTAATCCATATACACTCCAGTAGCTTGTTGAACACTTCAGTGGAGTTTGATAATGTTGTCTTGCAAAATGTTGTTGCTCAGTCAACTTCACTCTATATTAAACTCACAGAACGGTTGGCTTTGTTGGAATTCGAGAACCATACTCTACGAGATACTATGCAATCTCTAGTTGCTGAAAATACAGGGCTCAAGGCTAATCTGGACTCTTCTACCATGCAGCTTAGGGAGTTAGACACTATCAAAGAGAAACTATCGAAGATTGTGCATAGGCATTCTTCACTGTTAATGGAGACTGAATTGAAGGTGAAGTCCTTGGCTTCTTTATATAGCTTTGCAGCTAAGGCTCCACTTTCAAATGTTGAGAAGTTAGTACAAGGGAAGATGGAGGACGAGCGGGTTAGGTGGACCCGTGAACTAAACCTACGAGTCTATGGTCTCTCCTCCATTAATGATCCCTTGACTGTTGGATACTCTTTCCTCAAGGATCAGTTGGACATTGCAGACATCACTCTTGACAGGTGTTGGTTAAGCCTAGATGGTACTCTCTTCATTTGGTTCCTCTCCCTCTCTGACAGTTTGTGGGCTCTTAGGGCAAAGAGAAAGTTATTCTTTCTTTCCTCTAAGGTTTACCTAGATGAGGACCTCACTTGATCATAGGTGGCAGAACTCAAGCAAGCTTGTGCCCTCATTGTGGTAGCCAGACAAGAGGGTAAATATGTAGTCATCAGAAATCTAAAAGCAGTAATCCACAACTCCTTTCCTACAGGTTGGGTTTTGAGGGCAGCTTCTAAGGCCAAATGAGAGGCTCAACGATAGTTGAGCATAGGCTCTTTGTGCCTCAATTGCTATAATGGTAATGGTATCCTCTGGTCTATGCCTGGCTTACTTAGTAACACTATTAGTTCTGTCGACCTTCTTTTTATTACAGAGACATATGAGAGCCCCATGCGTCCTCTTCCTAATATTTCTGGCTATTAGTGGCTCTCCTCTTTTAGAGACAAGGTCCAGTGCTCTGGTGGGTCGCCTATCTTATTGGAGACCACCTTTTTAATACTATTTCCTTAGTTCACTCCAACAACTATGCTAGGTTCACATGGATTCACATTGATCGAGGGACCTTGCTCTATAGAGATACCTATATCATTGTCTGCTACTTCTCACTAGCATCTTCGTACTATGTAGTTCACAACACTGAGGGTGGGGACCCCTATGAGGACCTTCTTGAGCACATTACCAAATTCTCTGCCATGGGGGACATCATTTTGGGAGACTACAACACACAGACTAGAGACCTACAATCTCCCCTCCATGATCGTAGGGTTGATCCCATGTGTACGACTGCTTCTAATCCTAGTTCTGTGGGTTTGTATTGGCTCTTCGAGGATTGTCTGGGGCCCTTCACTAGGTATGGTTGAAATTTACTTCAGCTTTGTGAATCATTTGACTTAGTGATTTTGAATGGGCTCTCTTGCTTTCCTGGCTCTGAACTCTTCACTTGTTGGCCACATGGTGATGGTGCTAGTGTTGTGGACTGTGTTCTATCTATGACCTCCTTCTTCCCTCTCATTGCCGCTTTACCATCTCTCACCTTCCTCTGGCTGACCATGCCCTCCTTAGCATCATCCTTCGGGGACCCTTGACACTTCCTCTCCCTTGCTTATCTGCTTCTTACCCCTCATCTTCTAGCAACCTCCCCCTATGCTTGCACTTCTTTTCGCTTCATTGATGGCGACACAGAGCTCTTCATCCATCACCTTAGACAACTTCTCCCCCAGGACCCTTCTCCGACTTTGGGGATGTCACCTCCATGTTCCACTCACTTGTGTTTGCCTTGTGGGAGTCTACCCTTCTCTTTATTCCCTACTGCACCTCCTTGCTCACCCCTCGCCCCACTCGCAGGACTTGCCCCATGAACCAGTGGTTCGATGAGGACTACAAATCCTTTCACCGCATGCTTCACTCTACTCCACCCACTTCTTCTTACTTTTCCTCTTAGTTGAGGCTCGACTACCGCCGCTTTCTTCACCATAAGAAACAAAAGTTCACTTTGTTGCAGTGTAGATCTCTTTGTGCCACGTTCTTCTAGTCTTCAAAACTCTTTTGGTGTACCATGTTTCCTCGCCACCCCCCCTCCCTCCACTTTGGACCTTCACTCCCTTGCCTCTCACACCACCTTCTATGATATTCCTGGCCAACCCTCTCTCCATCTCATCCTCCCCCCCACCCGTTGTCATCTCTTCTCCTTTTCCCACATTTGTGAGGCAATTAGAGTTATGAATAGTAGCAGAACTCCAAATGAGGAAGGATTCCAAGCTGAATTTTTCAAGTTGGGTATCTCTGTCCTAGGTCCCTTTCTTACAGTGTTATTTAATCGAGTGGTTTGTGTCGGCTTTCTCGACTCTTAGTAACAACATATTATCTATTTGATCCATAAATGTAGGCCAACTTTTGACCTCGGGAACTAAAGGACCATCATGGTTGGGCATACCTTCGCCAAACTCTATTTGATTGTGTTGAATGGTATCCTGTCTAGAGAGTTTGATTAGCAACATTGTTGGGTTAGAGGTCAAGATGGGTTTTGTGTAGATTTTTAGACCACTGATCACATTTTGACCTTATGAGCCATCATTGAGGAGGCTTGCCATCGCTCCATGAAAGTTTACTAATATTTTGTTGACATTCGCAAAGCCTTTGACTCTATTCCTCGGCCAGCTCTCTTTCAGTGTCTTAGGGACATTGGGATCTCATAGATGATCCTTACAACTATTACGAGGTTATACGAGTGTGTTGTGGGAAGATTCAAGACTCCACAGGGCTTCTCTAACCCTATCTAGAGCACTATTGGGGTGAAACAGGGCTGCCCACTCTCTTTGGCATCTACATCGACGAGCTTGAGGCATTTTTTCATGATTGCTCTCTCCCTAGCAATGGTTGTTACTTCCATCAGGTATTGATCTCTATTCTCCTATTTGTGAATGATGTGATTCTCCTAGCATCTTCCCTCGATGGTCTTCAATGGCTCCTTGATGGCTTGGTCTCTTTTTGTGACTCACGTGAGCTAGTTGTAAATTTGGACAAGACTTAGGTTATGGTCTTCAATTGTTTGAGGAAATCACACCTCCATTTTTACTTCCAGGGTATCGAGATCGAGATTTCATCTTCATATACTTACTTGGGGGTTAGTTTTCTGGACCTCAGTTCAGCTTGAGACTAGCCATGCAACCCAAAGTCAACAAGGGGCTCAACTCCCTTGTTATTCTTGAGCGACAGTGCTTTCAACACCACTTCCAGGACACCACGACTAAGATGTCCCTTCTTGACTCCTTAGTCAAGCCGATTGTCCTGTATGGCTCTAATATTTGGGGCCCCTCCCTCTTGGAGTCTAATTGGGCCTCTGTTGAGAGAGTCCAAACTCTTTTCCTTTGGTGCATTATCAGATGTCATTGGTCCACATTGTACAACATTGTTCTAGCAAAGTTTGGTGCTCACCCTTTCAGATTGGGGACCATCTTTGATTTAGTTTGGCTTCTTCACCAGCTTCGGAGCTTCGCTGATTCCTCTGATGGTCATCATAGATATTCCTACTTGGCTTACTGTTCCTCAATGGAGGTTGCGGGTTCGAACTCTGGTCACAGGTCTCGTTACTGGTACACCTGGGTCTTTGCCCTCTTGGGTTCGATTGGTATTAGTTTGGATCGTCTTCCCCCCTTTTAGTTTTCTCTGGACGCTCCAACCCATCTTCTTCCACATCAGCAAGAGTTGAATGAGCATGTTAGACTTGACATCTACAGACAATATGTTATCATGACCTAGAGGAATCCCCGAGGTGGGCTCCACCCGTGTATGGCCTTCTATGCTGAGCACTTCCTTGATATCCACGACGGGATTATCTTATGCCCCTGGTACCTCACTCATTGTTGGACTCACGCTCTTCGCATCTCCTTGAGATCTCACTGGCTACGTATTTAGGCTAATCACCAGATTGACAGGGAGGGCAAGATTTTTCAGTTTTGTCACCTTGGGGAGGTTGAGACCGGTTCTCACTTTATTTTTCATTGTCCAATTTACTATGAGATTTGAGAGAGATGTTAGAAATAGGGATTACTGATAAGGGGCGGGGTGGGGGGGGTGTGAATTAGTAATCTACAAACTTTAGTTGCCAAGTGGATATTATTTCTTACTTTAAACCATACATAACAAAGTGATAAAGTAATGTTGAACAATAATAGTAACAATGCACAAAGATAACTCATAACACCATATTTTGTTAATTAGGGAAACCCTGGCCAAGCAAAAACCCTGATGGGGATGATAACCACTAGATAATATATTGATATATAAGTTCCTTGTTAGAAGATGAACCCTATTAGGAGTTAATGAGAAAATTCAGTATAAGGAGCCCTTGTTAGGAGACTTTGAATCCCCATTAGGAGTTGTAGCACAGTAGATGCAAGATGAGCCCATTGCCCAAACATGCATTTCCAATTACAAGAAGAGCACACTGCCCAAACAAGTAATCAGATTTCTGGAATATAGATTCTTTCTCAGTTTGATCTCAGATCACAAAATAGCTTCACAAATTTCACATATATCGCTTTTAGAAAAGTTTGCATACAATTGCTCAACACAATTTCTCCAAGATAGCACACTTGAATTCGCAAAATGTTGTTTGCATAAATACCATGCCTTTACACAAATTGCTTCTAGGTCGGCTAAGACCACAATATGCTTTTCCAACTTAGAGTAAACGTTTAGGATGTCGGCCCTAATTGTACAAGTAATTATTTTGTAAACAAAATAATTCCTTTCCTTTAATTTTGCTTTCTTGTTTTACTACTAAAATATGAATATCACTTTTTTTGTACAGTCTGTACTGACTTTTGAGGTTATACACATCATCATCAACATGTATACTATCTCCATCTAGCTTTGCTAGTCATAGTATGACATCAACAACAAGTTGCAAACAAAACAATACACTACTGTATACCAAATTCATACTTAGACAATTTCTGAGTACCAAAAGCTAAGTATCTTTATTTCTGAGGTTTCCTGTAAGTATGCACATTATGTGTTGCCATAAATGACAACAATTACATATCTCCATTAGCCACTTGTCAACAATCTGCCCCTTTGGCATTGATGGCAACAAAATTGAGAAAATTGGCTAAGTATCAAAAACTTAAAATAAATAACACATTACATTTATTACAATTTGTCCATCTTACATATGCTCCTTATAATATACTTTCATACTATTTTCTCCTCCTTACCTGATTTACTTACTATTTTCTATTGTATCTTATCCCCCTTTGACATCAATGACAAAGGTTAAGATGTCAAAAATTGTCCAAAAACTATCCAATTGTTGTCAAAATATTTGTAAACATCTGCTTTAAATTGATAGTATCTTCATGCAATCATCAAAATTTGCTTTTAGATTGTCCATACCTTTTGTCCATGTATCTTTGGCTGATTTAGCAGAGGTGAGAATTGCACATAAGGCATATGATGCAATCTCATCTGCATTAAGGTCAAAGTATAAAGAGTTAGAATAAGTGTCCTTGGCCTTGACACATTCCTCCAACTGTTTCTCAACAAAAGAAAATTTCAGAGCAATAGACTCTCTAAAATCCAATACTCTTCAAAATTTTTTCCTTTCGAAGTTCCAATTTCCTGATATCACTCTGAATATTGGCCACTTGTGCTTCAAAATCATTAATCTTACTAGTTGGATGTTGTATTTGGCTAGATAGAGCTTCTAGCTCACTCATCTTTCCTTAAATCTGACTTTCAATGTCCTTAGTCAACTTATAAGATACGGTACACTTAATGTACAACATCTTGCCATTTGGTTGACACTTCCAAAGTTCCTTGATACAAGTATCAAGACTTATCAAATCATTCTTAATATTTTGACAAATGGTGCTAAACAAGTTAGCATCATGTGAGGTTTGTGCCTTTGTTTCTACAACACTCAACAAATTAGTGAATTCTTACTCAAATGACTTTAGCATTGCATGTGCCCTTTGTTCTGGATCTGCTTCTGTGTGCTACATTGCCAAAATACTATGTAATCTATTAGTAACCTCCATCAAGGTTCTCTGTAGGCTCTTCACTATCTTGTTGTTCTAAATAAGCTTTGATAAAGATGAGATAAATTCAGTTTGATCATCATCATTAGTTGCCAGGCTGGCAAGCGAAAGCAGAGTAGATGAACTAGAAGGTTTAGTGTCATCCTCCCTTTGCTTCTTCTCAGTTGCCCCTTTGACTCTTATTTCTCCTTCCTCTTTCTTTTCTTTTTCCTTTCTTTCTTTTTCTTTCTTCTCATCTTCTTTTGTTTTCTTTTTCATTTCTTCTTCAATTAATCTTTTATTTTCTTCCTCTATTTTTCTTTTCTTCTTATCTTTAAGCAATTTTCGCTTGGCCTCTTCTACTTTCTGTTGGGTGATGCGATGCGCTCCCCTACCCACAGGTGGTTAATTATGTGGTGTTCCATGTTCACTAACAGTCATGGCTTTTGGTGCAACGGCAAATGGGCCCTACAATTGGTATCAGAGCCTGGTTTTGGCCTGGTCATGGGTTCAAATCTCTCCGGTGCCTTCCCGACCCATGTAAGCACTTGGTATGCGCGTCGAGGGAGAGATTGTTGGGTGATGCGACGCGCTCCCCTGCCCACAGGTGGTTAATTATGTGGTGTTCCATGTTCACTAACAGTCATGGCTTTTGGTGTAACGGAAAATGGGCCCTACACTTTCCTCTTCTCTTCCTCTAATAACCTCTTGTCTTCTTGAATTTGCCTCAGTTTGTCTTCTATATCCTCGATATGAGGTTCATTCTATTCAGAACCTTCAAATGGATTCGTATCATCAATGTTAATGGTAACATTGGTCTAATCTATTTGCATTGTGTTACTGCTCACTAACACTTCCGAGGTTCTAGATGCTAGTGAAGATTTTGCCTTAGAGTTTGTCATCATTTGACTTATAGCTATTGCACTCTCACTTCTTATCTTGTCTTTCTCGTCCACCATAAACAAAAATGGTCTTACTTTGTTCCTCAAGTTGTAAGGTGCAAGATTGTTCAATAATCTCTTGACTTCTTCTTCGTCATCAGTCTTCCATATTGTTCTTAACATAGACTTCCGAAGTTCCAAGTCCTCTTCTCTAGTTGGTGCCTTCTTTTCTATAAGTCCATCATAGACCTTTTGGTTTACTATGCCTTCAATATCCTTCAATTTTAGATTATTGGCTACAATGTATCTCATAGTAGAGATATCAATTTGATCTTTCTCAAAGTTGTTATACAAATCATAGAATTTGTTCATTTGAACAAAGTTACCCTCATTAGCAATAGCTGAGTTTATCTTCTCTATCTTCGGCTTCTAGGGTTGCCAAGATTTTTGTGCTGACTACTTTGAAGTTGTCACCTTCTCTTTTTGTTTGGCTTGTTGTTGTTGTTGTTGTTCTTCACTGGATTCAACAATTGTCAACAATGTCTTTTGCCTTTTTTTGGTCTAGTGGCTTGTTGTTTGACCCTTTTAGTCTTTGTTGTCACAACATCCACTAATCTCTCAGATTTTCTCTTCGGTTCACTTGTCTGAGCATCTGAACTGTTGCATACATAATGCTTTGTTCTGAAGATGTCTTTGCAATAGATACTGAAAAAGGTTGCACATTCACTATACCTTGCTTCATGGTTTGCCTAACTTCTTGTGACTCACTCTCAGTCATAGCTGCCTCTAATAAAGATTTCTTCATTATAGTTTCTATCTTCTTATGAGATGCCTTCTCTAAAGATGCTTGATAAGCTGACTGGGTAATCTCATCATAAGTTCCAAATCTATATTTTGCTTGGCCCTTCTCTGATTTCAACAATAAATCAATAGATCCAACTATTATTTCATCACTCAATTCATAACCGAAGGGATCAAGAAATGTTTCCTGAGGTTCTAGTGCTTGAATATAAGTAAAATTTGTATCAACCATAACACAAATGTCTTCCTTAAATCTATTTACAATTGCAGGTGCAATTTTGAATTTTTGCCTCATTTCATTATGAAATGTTTTCATAATCAAATTTCTACTATCCAATATCTTATCTATTGGATGTCTTCTACACACTTATGTGATCTTTTCCACTATACACCTATCACTGCTCATAATCTTTGTGACTGATAAATATGGAAATCTTTTAAGCACATGAAAGAATATGTGATTAATTAGTGACTGAAATCTAAACACACCATTCTTTGTCCTCTTGATCTTTTCTAGGTTCTCTAGAAGTTGCATTCTTAGAAATTCACTAAGATTTACTTGTTCCTTCTCAACACATATCTTGTAGGCTACATAGATGAATCTGGCTGATAATTCATCAATCCTTGAACTTGCACATATAAAATAGGAAATGATTCTACTCAGGAATCTTAATTCATCTTTCTTAATAGTGCTAATCACCATGGCCTTTCCATTATATACTGCATTTGTGTAGCTCTCAACTCTCTTCTTAACCATTTTCTCACCTATAGGTACGCTGCCTTGTTTACAAAGACCGGTTACCTCATGAATAAGGTCGGCTAAGATATCAACTACACTATCTTGCATCCATAGTTTTTCATCATGTATTCTACTTAGTATGATTTGTGTCCACTCATCTATGTCCAATTCTCAATAGAAATGATATTTGAACAGATCTAGTTCCTTCAAATGTTCAAATCTGGGCTTCATAGTCATATTGTGATTGAAAAATAATTTCATATCCTTGTTCATATATTCACTTCCAATATATTCAAACTTACTGGTAAGATAACTTCCTACATCTTCCAAATACACTACATTGTTCGGAGTAATGGATAATGTTGAGTTAGTGTTTCCTTCTATGAGTTTCATGGAAACAACCTTCAATTTTGGTCTCTCCTCATTCTCAACATTGTGAACTACTAACATATCCATGATTCTATCAAATATGAACTTTTATTGAATAAATTCTGTGGATAAACGATAAAATACCTCTTTCCAAAAATAGGGTTTGCTTGAAAATCGCCTTAACAAGTTGCTTTTGAGTGCTCTATACTTCTGATGTATTCACAATGAAGTGGTAATCAGGTTTGTACTTCATTTATTCTTTCAAATTGAACTTGCATTAATTGCATACTTTGCAAACACAAAAAGTTGTCAATCGCGTTTGAAATTCTCCCATCATGACAATGCTCCTCAAGATTTTGCTTCATGAAATTCTCTGCAAAAACATAGTTTTCATCTTTTGCTACATAATTAACTTTTTTAGTAATACTAGTAACTCTTAATTCCTTCATAACTGGTTTAGATAAGCTCCAAATTACAAGCAAGCTTAGGTACCATCTAAACTTATCTTGATATATCTTTGCCCAACTTCGCTACCCATAATTCGACCTCTAGATGAAGTTTTCAAATTCTGGTGCTATGAACAAGCTTAATTCAACTTAATTGAATCAAAATTGATAACTAACTTTGATCTTCATGTCTCACCATCTTCTAGATTTTCCTTTGAGATGTCTAATCCTTTTAGAAATGCCTCATTGAGATCTTCTAGAAGTTCACTAACTACATTTCTTTGTTCCTCATTTTCTTTGTTAGTTTTGGAGTTCCTTTCATGGTTCCTTCTATCATTTTTGATGTTTCTTCCATCATTGGACTTCTATTTTTGAAGTTTCTTCCAATGTTTCTTCTATCTTCAAAGTTTCTGTCCATTCTACAATACTTTTTTGTTTGTTCGAAGTTGTTACATAATTGACATATTTGTGTTCTGCTTCTAGAATTTTATTGATCATCAGGTGCATCACAATTCCGAGCAATGTGCCCAAAGTTGTTACATTTATTAGACATGATCTCTCTTGTGTCTTCATAAAGTTTTCCTTCTCTCGATGTCCTTTGATTGGATCTTCTTCTATCTGCAAGGTTAGTATTCCTAGACATTCTACCATTCCTTCTACCATTATCATGTTTAGGTTTTCTATAATCAATTTCTTTATGACCCATACCATGAAAATTATGACAATAAAAGTCCTTAACATGATTAAATGACTTATTTGTACAATCTCTTTTTATACGACCTATTTCATTACATGAAAAACACTTACCTCTAAATTCATACCTAGCTTCCTTAGAAGATTCCACTTGCTTTGGTTCATCCAATATTTCAACTTCTATGTCTTCTTTAGGTTTATCAAAAGATTGACTAGATTTAATCTTATCATCAGATTTATCTTATTCTTTCAGATCTGCTCTAATCTCAGATTTCTTTGCAGACATGTTAATTAGATAACCAAGACCAGTCTTATCATAAGTAGGTCTTGTATTGACATTGAATCATCAATCTTTTCTGTACTAGAGTAAAGCTTCTCACGTTGTTGCTTGCATTGAGTTAGTTCACCTTTCACAATAGTATTGTATTTTTGAAGTTCTTCATGATCTTCTTTCAATGTTTCAAGCTCAGATGTCTTCTTTGCCAAGCTTGCACTAAGATCTGCATTCTCAGTTTTCAAATTAATTTCAACTTTTCTAGGATCATTCATCAAAGTCAACTTTAGATTCATAATCTTTAATTCATGCTTCAAGATCATGTACTTTATTTTCAGATTTGAATGATTATCATCACTTGTTTTAGATTCAGTAGATTCAGGTTTGGATTTGAGATGTTCAATCTTTTCCTTCAATTGTTCAATGTATACTTTAGAGTCTTCATATCTATCCTTCAACTTATCTCTTTCTTTAGTAAGGAGATCAATTTGTTCATTAGTTGTTCCATATCTATAGGGATCTTACTCTAGTTGTTAAGCCTCTTCTGAGTAAGCTTTGATACCAATTGTTAGAAATAGAGATTATTGGGGGGGGAGGGGGGTAAATTAGTAATCTACAAACTTTAGTTGCCAACTAGATATTGTTTCTTACTTTAAACCATACTTAACAAAGTGATAAAGTAGTGTTGAACAATAACAATAACCATGCACAAAGATAACTCACAACACCATATTTTGTTAACTAGAGAAACCCTGGAGGGGATACTAGATAATATACTGATATTTAAGTTCCTTGTTAGAGGATGGACCCTGTTAGGAGTCAATGAGAAAATTTAGTATAAGGAGTCTCTATTAGGAGACTTTGAATCCCTTTTAGGAGATTCCAACCCTATTAGGAGTTGTAGTACAGTAGATGCAAGATGAGCCCACTCCCCAAACATGTATTTCCAATTACAAGAAGAGCTCACTACCCAAACAAGTAATCAAACTTCTAGAATATAGATTCTTTCTTAGTTCGATCTTGGATCACAAAATAGCTTCACAAACTTTGCATATATCGCTTTCACAAAAGTTCACATACAATT
Source organism: Cupressus sempervirens (assembly GCA_028749045.1). Classification (NCBI taxonomy): domain Eukaryota; kingdom Viridiplantae; phylum Streptophyta; class Pinopsida; order Cupressales; family Cupressaceae; genus Cupressus; species Cupressus sempervirens. The sequence continues at coordinate 50,081,958 of CM053790.1, read as the reverse complement.
GCTCAACACAATTTCTCCAAGATAACACAATTGAATTAACAAAATGTCCTTTGCATTAATACCATGCCTTTACACAAATTGTTGCTAGGTTGGCTAAGACCACAATACACTTTTCCAGCTTAGAGTAAACATCTAGGATGTCGGCCCTAATTGGACAAGTAATTATTTTGTAAACAAAATAATTCCTTTCCTTTAATTTCGTTGTCTTGTTTCGTTGCTAAAACATGAATATCACTTTTTTGTACAGTCCGTACAAACTTCCAAGGTTATACATGTCATTATCAACATGTATACTATCTCCATCTATCTTTCCTAGTCATAATATGAAATCAGCAACAAGTTACAAACAAAACAATACACTATTGTATACCAAATTCATACTTAGACAATTTCTGAGTACAAAAAGCTAAGTATCTTTATTTCCAAGGTTTCCTTTAAGAATGTACATCATGTGTTTCCATAAATGACAGCAATTACATATCTCCATTAGCCAATTGTTAACATGAGATTCTATTGTTTGTTCAGAGAGTGTTGGTCTCTTCCCTCATTCTTCATATATATTGACCAACATTGTCTTGCATCTTCCTTTAGGAGACCATGTGGCTTTGCGAGAACACTATACAACTCTAGCTTTGCTCAACATTGACCCCTACACAGCTCATCACCTCTTTCTTCAGTCCTACAGTCCTTGCTCGAGGATTGAAGTGGCCTCCTTGTACTATCTCAGTTCACACTAGATCTGCGAGACCCCATAGAGATCACACTCGACAATGCCCCTCTAGTAGACCTCAAAGGCAACCTTCTAGAGTACCTGATTGCTCTAATACCCACCTTTCCATTATGAACTACTTCTTGCCTATGAGGAGTTCTTAGTTGTTATTCCTTTTCTTGGTTATTTTGTTGTCTTGCTTTCACATTCTTTCTGTGGACACCGTTTGGTGCTCCCCCTATTGGCGTTTGCCCTTTGTACTATTTTCAGTCCCTTAGACCTTCATTGGTCTCCTATTGGATATTAATAAATTTATCTTATCTTATCTTATCTTATCTTGCACCACATCTCACAACTTCTTGTTGTACATACTATCAAATAATATAAAAACATTAACCAAGATGTGTTGCTTTTAATTTTGAAGAGTGATTTATCATTTTTCCAAACTTTGCAAGTTTTTTATTTCTGTTTTAAGAACTTGAATCAAATGAATGACACAAGAATGGAATGCCAAAAGCCACTTGCCTTATACAAACTTATCTAAGCATCAAAATTGAGAAAAATATATAACTTAAATTATGTGTAAATGGACCTTTTTTAAACAATGAATCTGCACAATATAATACTCTTAAAACAACTTTAATCATCTTGTTTTTGTGTGATTTTTGAAGTGAATGGAAATTCTTGATAAATAAATATAGTATCACAACTTAGAACAAATGGTGTCAACTATAAAGCCAAAATTCATGTCATTTTCTAGCATCCTCATTGATTGTGTTAGAAAAGGGGTTTCGAAAAAGGGTATGGACAAATTTTAGAGAATGGTTAGATTGGTGAGAATTCCATAGAATTGTAGTTGATGATATTATTTTCAAATTAATTTTAATGCCTTGATCGCATGTATTCTTTGTCCAAAGATGTGGTCCTCGATCTCATAGATCCTTTGTCCAAAGAAGTGTTTTCTCACATTCATACTTATAATCAATCTTTAAATGAATTCATCAATCTTTAAATGAATCTCTAAGTTGGTACATTTTCCTCTATGGTCTCATGTCCTTTGAAGGACATATAAGGAACTACTACATTAGTATTCTCCTTATTTACATACATCCCATCATTCTCTACTACAACTTTCATTTCCATCTCTTCCTTTCTTTTCAGAGTACATCTCTCTCTCTCTCTCTCTCTCTCTCTCTCTCTCTCTCTCTCTCCCTCTCCATGGGCTGGCCATAACCAACCTCAAACTCTTCAATCTTTTCATTTTTTACTTAGGACAAAACATACATTCAAACCTATCCTTCATCCTACAAATATCTTTCGAAGGCAACTCTCACTTTCTCTACCTACTCTCTCTTAGTGGAAGGACAATCTGCATCTTACACCCCAACTTCAATCTTAGTTGGAGGACAACCAAGACAATCAACATGCTCTTGTACACATTTCATCCAACCTAGTACATGAGCACTCATGGGAATAGGTCCTAAGGAGTATTTGGCCTTTATTTTTTAGTGTAATAATCTCTATTAGACCATTTATGTGTCAAATGTAATAAAATTAAGTCATGTTGTAAGGCTAATAGGCTAATTTTGTATTGTAGAGGCAATTAGGGTCTTATTGTTCAACCATGATTAAAGTATGATGATTTAAGTAAAAGGATTAATTTAATCCTATTTTATATGTATTAGGATCATTTATAATTTTTTAGGTCATATTGACATGATAGAAAAAGTTATCAATATGTAATAAAATGTTATAAAATGCTAACAATATGAAAAGTTGATGAAAAATGGAAGGTGAAAAGTCATGGGTGTAGCTAATGGGTTAGAGAACTTGTAAAGGCATGATGTTTTGGTCATGATTTATAGAGATGAGTAGTTGGAGGAGTTTGGAGATGAATTGAATAGGAAGAAACTTGATATATATATATATATATATATCCTCATATTGTTTGTATTGGTATGAACATATGTAAAAATACATAGACCTGTAACTTATATTTTTATAAAGGTCTTTCAGTTATGTTTAATTTGGTTATGGTTTGGTCTTATTTCATGGCGATTTACAACAATTATGGTCATTTTGGTGAAGAGAGGTCTAAATTTGGTTTTTGTGTTAGCAGTTTTGGAAAAAATGCAATAACTTTAATTCCAATCATTGCATTTAGCTATAAATTTGGTAAAATGTGTTTCATTTATTCATCTTCACTCTCACAGTATATATAAAAATCTATTCATTTGTAAAAGTTATGAGTGATTCTCTAAACAATTATGGTTATGTCCTAGATGTTAATTTCGTAAGATGTTGCAAACATGTACAAATTTCTATTCAATTTTGTGAATCTTTAACCTACTTGCATCCGGTTGGTATTAGAGCCTAGAGATCTTGAGTGTGTGAATAGTGTGCCAAAGGAGGCAATTCATACTAGAAAGTTGTGGTTGTGCGGGTTGAGGAGATAACCCGTTGAGTGTATGTTGAAAGACTAGGGAGAGCAAAGTGGGGACACCTAGGTGATGCAAAAAGGTTGGAGATGTCCTATGAAGAGGAAGTGTTATGGGATGCATGGAAGGCTTATAAGGTTCACAAAAAAGAAAGAAACAAGAGGAAATGAAGATAAAAGATGAAGAATGAAGATAGAGAAGAGAGGAAATGGAATAAAAAGGATGAAGAAGAATAGAAACAACATGTAATAGAGTTAGATGTAATTTAAAAAGAGTCGAAAAGAATCATAGATGATTACATAGAATGGATCGGTGAATCATGGTATCTAAAAACTAGAACAAAGATCAAATGGCCTATAAGGAAGATTATCAAAAGAAGGAAACAACAAACAAAGGTGAAGCATGAATCTATTTTCCAAGTTGAACAATAAGATGGGCAAGATGAATTGATGATTGAAGAACCATTCAAGAACATGATGTTGAAACTCGCAATGAGATTTATGATCAAGAGATGGATGTGATGGTTGTTGATGAAACTATGAGAAGGGATGACACTAAGAGTGTCATGTAAATACATATTTATGTCCATGATGAGTACACTACTAATGGTTTTGTGATTATGATTTCTAACATGTTATATGTAGGTTTGTAGTTAAGCAAGTATCCCAAAGATGTCTATGAGGAGATGGGCATGCATCTTGAAGATTTAAAATCTTGGAACCAAGAAATGGAATACCACTTGAGTGGTAGAAGGTACAAAAAGAAGGAAAAGGATGAGTATGCAATTTTGTTGGCAATAATCACACAACAAATACCAAATAATCAGAAGACATGGAAGAGGAAGGACAATACAAGGGACTTGGTATCTTTGGTCCCTTGGAATATGGTGCAAGAGCACCCATGGAAAAATGTCCTAAGGAATATTTAGCCTTCAGTTTTTTAATGCAATAAGGTGTATTAGACCATTTATGTATCATATGTAATCAAATTAAGTCATGTTGTAAGGCTAATAAACCAATTTTATATTGTAAAGGCAATTAGGGCCCTATTGTTCAACCATAATTAAAGTAGTTTGACTGATGTAAAAGGAATAATTTATTCCTATTTGATATGTATTAGGGGCATTTATCATGTTAAGGTCATGTTGTCAAGATAGACAAAAAACTATCAATATATTATCATAAAATGTTGACAATATGAAAAGTTGAATAAAAAGGGAAGGTGAATAGTCATTGGGGGTAGCTAATAGGTTAGAGAACTCATAAATGATTCAAAATGTGATGTATTATTTTTTATTTACATAGATGAAAATTTGGAGGATTTTGGAGATGATTTGAATAGAAAGAAACTTGATTTTGTATGTTTTATTTTAATTTTTTTTTGTTATTTTAAAAAAAATCCTCCTATTGTTTTTTATTAGATAAATAAGTTTTACAGGGAACTTGAAACCCGAAAGTTAGTACATAAGAAGGCTGATAATAAGTGTGACAACCCAACCAAAAAAGTATAAGTTCAAAGGCTAAAAATAAGTGTTAAGCCCAACCAAAGGAAAGAGTACTGAGAAAAGACTAGGAAAAGGAAACAATCAAAGCCACGACCAAAAGCCAGAACAAAAATCCAAAAGACAACGATAAACAAAAGAACAAGCAAGAGTTATTCCTCGTTCTTTCGCTCTAGATCATGCATCACCTGAGCAGCCTCAAAGGCCTGTTGATTCTCCTCTGTTTCCATCTGTTGCGCCCTTTGATTCCCCTAGTCCTAAGCAGGAGTGGAGTTGTCCATTGCAGGGTCGTCCTCCGTTCTGGCCTCGTCCCTGTCATTTCCACCTCATCATCATGCATTTCTCTGTCTTTGATCTAGCCCATGAGAGAGATGATGTTTTTGTTGATGGAGCTTAACAAGGAAAACATCTGATTCACAAGGTTGTGATTGTAGTTTTCTAGATTGTGTATCCTCTATTCTACGAGAGTGAGCCTATCAGCCAAATTCATCCTCTTGTTGACATCCATTCCTTTCCTTATTGCCTCATTGTGTTTCACCTGGTCTTTAACCTACTCAAGCTCATGGAAAAGCCATTTGATTGATCTAAAATTATCAATCATGCTATTGCGAGCATTATTTAAAAGGTTCATCCCTGTCTCCCTGGCTCTATCCGAAATAGCCACAATTGTCGGATCAATTAATTCTTCCAGCCGCTGCTCTTCTTGATTATCCATGAGGATTTGGGGATTCATGGCCTCCCTAAAGATTCCCATTTTGGTAGTCTTGACATTGAAGTTGATCCATGCTTTCCTCCTATCATTGGTTTGCACTTCCCCTTCCGCATACCCAACTTTCTCCTCTTTCTACTCCTCAGGGTGGAGATGGACAGGAGAAAGGGGCATCAAAGATGCCTCCTCATATTGAGAGTGCACATCCTCCAGACTCTCCCTCTTGTGCTTCTTCCTTCCACTGTCCTCCTTTGTTTCCTCCTGTGTCTCCTTCACCACCTCCTCAGACTCTGGACCCTCCTCGTCGTCGCTACTTCCCTCCTCAGCCTTCTCAGCCTGCTTCTGCCTGAGATCCCTAGGGCTTTTTCTGCTTGGGGTTATGGGGAGGGGGATTTTTAACATGGTAAGTCGTTGCTTTCCCTGAAGAGGAGATCCCACCTTTCTCAAAACCGAGGCTCTGAATATCATCCAAGTCAGAGGAGTAACTGGAGCTTCTAGAATCCACAATCTCTGTCTGAGGGGTGGCATTGCTAATAGTCTGAGCTTTGAAGTGCTCATGGATAAGTAGCAGCAGCCCCTCATGTAGAGCCGGGTTTGCAATGGGCTTCTTTTTGAAGCTGTCCATTGCCTTACTCATAGAGGTTAACAAATAAAAAGGGAAAGAGATTCTGGATTTCTTCCAAAAATGATTTAAAATAACAAAGTGGTAGGTTTGGGCTCTATCAAACCTTGGGTCCAAAGTGATATACTCAATAAAAGCTTTCAGAACATACCTCCACCACTTCTTCATGGAGTCAGGGACATAGTAGGTGTCAATTTTTTTCAACGCCTTCAATTCCTTCTCACTCTCCACAAAATCCCTAACCGCATTGGCTGAGAGCTTCTTATCCTTGAAGAATTTGAAACCCTCCATAGGGATCTTAGTGACAGCTGCGATCACCTCCTCCGTTATCCGGAAGTTGATGCCATTCACCTTAACCCTGCCATCTTTCTAGGACCCCACCATACTATTGGTCACCTCCTAATCAAAACCGTGCAGCTTCATGAGATACTTGGTTACCCCAAGTATTGGTATGAACATTTGTAAAAAGATAAAGACTTGTAATTTATATTTTCAAAAATTTCTTTTAGTTAGGTTTAATTTGGTTTGGTCTAATTTTATCACGATTGGTAGAATTTATGGTCATTTGGGTGAAGACAAGTCTAAATTTGATTTTTGTGTTTGTAGTTTTGGTAAATGTGTAATAATTCTTATTCCACTCATTGGATTGGTCTCTAACTTAAAAAAAACATTTTTTTAACATATTCATCTTTCAATCTCATAAAAGTAGTTTTCTATATCTATTCATTTGTAGAATTTATGAGTGATTCTCTAAAGAATTATGATTCTATCCTAGATGTTAATTTGGTAAGAAGTTGCCAAAATTTGAAAAATTTCTATTTGAATTTTTGAATCCTTATGCCACTTTCATAACAACCCAAGGTCTTGATGTATATTGGTTCTTATTCAACTATTTATCTACATGCTCAAGGTCTCTAGCTTTAGTATCATTTGATGCAGAAAAGATTGTGGGTTTTATCAAACTACTTAATTTTGCAGCCTTAACATGTTGTCGAGTCCAAAATATGGAAAATAAAAATTCAAATACTTATTTATTGAAAAAAATCATATATATTCATATAAAAAAAAATCTCAAGAGGAATAGGCCATATACTCAATTGTTGGATTTTGAGGGCCTCCTTTTTCATTGTTGGAAGAGCTTTTTTATTGGTTATTTGGCTATATATTTTTCTCTTTCACATTTTAAAGGTGTTTTCATATGGTGGAAGGATACACATGATGATCATTTGATTTTCCTAGCCTCTAAATCTTCCTCAAATTACTCTCTTTGAGTTCATGATGTCTCACCCTAGGGTGGTCCTCCTATTCTTTCAATTGCCTTTGCCCCAATTTCTTTGTCTTCACCTCTTGCTAGTGATATGGCCCCTTCTAGCAGCATTAACCCTTCTTTGACTATGAATGCTTCTTATTTTCCCCAGCCTATGGTTGTTGAGATTCAACATTGTCAACACTCTATTCATGTTGTTTCTATTGTGGGGGTTCCACCACCTTCCCGTTGTGGTGAGGACCCTTATGAAAGTATCATCTAGATGGTTGTTGGCTTGCAAAGGAAAAATCACTCTTCAATCTAAAATTCTTCACCCTATGCTATGGGTGAGTTGTTTACCCACTATTGATATGGGTTACTAGGTGTGTTGCTACTTTGTTATCAATGATCTTTTCTTGACCTTAGTGGATATATCTCTTGTTTTTATGCCTTTGGGTTGTGGTCTTGTAATGGTGATCACATTTATTTTGTTAATTTTATAATGAAAAATAAAATATATCAAGGGCAATTATATATAGGGAGGATCACAACAAGAAATAGTTCTACAATTTTCCAATATTTGTAGGCACTTCATGCCTACAAGTCTTTAAGTTTTCATGTCTTAACACCAACTTCGCTACATTTCTCTTTTATACTTTGTTTTTTTCTCTTTGTTGTACAAATCTTGTCATTTTTTAAAACACTTACAACTTACATGCAAATTATTCTTTTTCTTGTTTTATCTATCTTCTTTTGGCAATCTAATTATCTATTATAGACACTTAGAAATGTCCTCTTGAAATCAACAAAATTTGGCTTTTGATTAATAGAAAATTATGTTTATCTAGTTAATTCATTAGTATCTTCTTTTATTTTTTAAATAAATATTATTATTTATTTAAATAATTCATATTTTTTTCTTCTTTCTAGAAGCAAATTTTTAATAATTTAATTTATCTCTTTTATCATAGTTTATTTCTCCTATTTATAAAATTAACACATTTGTTTGTTTTATAAATTCATACGTTTTTCTTTTCTTTTCATTTTAGCCAATCTCGTTTACTCAAATGGATCAAATCCTAAATTGTTTTCTTGTGTCACTTGTCAATTATCTCTTTACTTGAGCTTTTCTCACTTCTAAGATACCCGATGATGAATGTTACTGTACTAGAGTTTTCGTGAATACTTGCATCAACAACAGTAGGAGGGATCTTACTCCTACTGCTTCCACGTACTCTGCTATGATTCTCCAACCCACACTAATTACTACTACCAATGTTTCTTGTGTAGCCTACAAGGCTGCAACCAGTGTTTGCTTCATATTCTTTTATTTTAGTCCACCTTTGACATCTAACATATCAACCTTTAATCTATCCACAAGATTCTACTTATCATATGGTACCATTATTCCTCTGGTAACCTATTGTAACACCATTTGATAGTCACCAATATTCAAGTTCATTGGTTCCCAATCATTCATCAAATCCTTCAATAACTATACAACCTCAGGAACTTTTTCAACCACCTGTTTTACATCCATCACCTTCTAGTCCAAAAACATTTAATGGCATAAGGTGTGAGTTCTCACAATAATTAGGTTCTTGCCTTTCATTCCTTCCTCCTTCAAAGGAAGTAAAGTAAATCTCTAGCAAGTTTTGATGATAGAAACAACATTCCTTCAAAAATCATGAAAACACCAAAATCATTTAGTCAAGGTCTACACAAAAAAAAACATGGAAAACACTCATGCTAGCCACATCACATAATATGTCATCTTGGTATGGTCCTATATTGAAATTAACCGAACATTTTTTTTTACTTCTACCATATGATCATCTTAAAAATAATTTATCCCATTAGGATAAGGATGTTTGAGTCTTCTCAATCCCAACCTTTGTATCATTTCCTTAGATACAAGATAATATGTACATCCTCCTTTGAAACATTTTCCACTAGACTTGCAAACATATTAGAACAATTGGCTTCTCTACATCAACTCTAGATCCTTCTTACTTAATATATCTCTTTCAAATATTAGATATTCTCCTATATGAGGTGCAACTTAATTTTCAACAAGTTCATCTTTCTATGCATGTTCCTCATGTGCTGCTAGGTTCTATTTCCCTTAGCTAGTACCAATTGAATGTTGGAAAGCCCTATGCCCAACATTCTCACATTTAAAGCAAGTACCTTTGAATTCACCATCATTTTTTTGTCTTCCATGAATCTTTTGATTAGGTTCTTCTTTAATCACATGTTTATCCTTGCCTTTATCAACAACTAATTTATCCCTAACCCCAGGGATAGCTTTTCCCCTCTTCAACTTAGTTCTTGCCTTTAGGGAATATTGATAAGCATCCTCAATTGTGCCAATCGTCAACATACTTAAATCATCTTGAATGTTAAGTCTCAGAACATTAACATACCTAGCCACATTTTCCTTGGGTGACTTTTGGTGTCTAGATTTGTTTATCATCTTATAGAACTCCTCTATATACTCTTGAACTATCAGATCTTTCTTCTTTAGATTTTGCAATGTCTTAAATTTTTCCAGATCATAATCCTTCAGTGTGAACTCAACCTTAAGCCTATAAACCATAACTCTCCATCTAGTTATCTTAGGTTCACCATTATCTTCCCTATCTTTCTAAAGTTATTTCCAACATAAGTCATTGTGACCCTTCAACTTAGTCTATGCTATTATAACTCTCTATGGATCTTTAATATCTTCAAGATCAAAGTATTCCTCTAGTTTTTTAATTCAATCTATCAATTCCTATGAATGTAAAGAAATAGAAAATCATGCAAATTCAAGTCTATGACTCTTATGCTAGACTTGCAAGTCTCAATGGCTCAAAGAAGGATGATCGTTGTTGCTTACACTTAGCACACCAAGATTTTTTCATTGATTCACAACCACTAAAGAGAAGGGAAAAAACACATACTATCTCATGACTATTGGTAGACTACTACACTAGCAAGATCAAATGTGAAAATGAGGACAAGGCAATGTATTAAGTCGCAATCAGCATGGTGAGTCATCATCAATATTGCACACCAAAGGAACATGCTATGCATCACGTTGTGATTGAAGTTCAAATGGAACAATAAAAAGAAGAAAGGACAAAGAGGCTATACCTAGGCTTTTTTTAGGACTCGTAGATCTACTAGTCTAGACCCTACTAAGTAGGTGTCATGAGTTTTTCATGCACATCTTAGACATGTAATTCAAATTTTGAATGCATCAACTTTGGGTGGGATTTTTTTAGGTTTGGCATGCATAAGACTATGAGCATATATAGCTTGGAAACTTCACTATTGAAGAAGAGAGATTGTATTGAAAGAAGTGTAGTACAAAATTAGAATGAAATAGAAAAAACAAGCTATTGTAGATTGGTGAATTGCAGATAGGGAAGAATAGATAAGTGAAGAGGTGATACGAAAAATATCACAAAGGAAGACAAAACTGAGAGAAGATCAAGACATATTCATAGTTTACAATAGAGATCTACAAGGCAAGGTGTACCACATATTTTAGACCAATCTTTTATTTCTTTCTTACCATTGCAATCATTTGTAAGCTCTTGAATAGGCATATTTTAGTAGGAAGCATATGGTAAATCCTCTAATGAGGTACCTGCTAGAAGGAGAGTTCAAATCCTTTGACAAGGTAGCTTTGATAAGCTCATGTAATCCTAATAGGTTGCTAACATTCATAACTAGATGTGTTCTCAAAAGGAAAAATTGTAGCCTCTAACCAAGCAACCTTTTATCTGCAATAAAAGGCTAGCGGGTATATTACTCCCTCTATGGTTTACATCCTCTCATAGAGGGTTTCCACATATAAATCTCTATGTCACTTGATGTATGATTTTTTATGTGAGATTATATGATTTTATCTTTCTATTTTCATCATTATAATATCAATTAAGTGGTTGTTGTTTAGTTTATTTGGAATAATAGTTCAATAGACTGGTAAGAAAAAATGTACTGATTCACCCCCTTTTGAGTACTGGTTGGGACCAACATCTTACCCTTTTTTGTCATAGCTCTCGATAGTCTTTTCATCTCCACATGAAACTTAACTTCAACTATCTCAAGATATTTAGAAATTCATTTCATTCTTAGGGTCTCTCCTAGCCCCAACCAAAGAATTCCAGATCTTATTCCTTATCTCATTCATAAAATCCTCCATAATTTTCTCCAGTCTTCTAGGATTCCTTTTTCTAGGTGACATTTTTACCAAGATATCATTCTTCAATACCTCAGGTTTGATAATCTAATTATAAGTGTTGATTTCCCTAATCCAATATGATAATCTAACAAAAACAACAATATGCCTCAAGTAACTAGGCTTGTTCAATACCCCAAAAACTTATCAACTTTCCAACTAACTAATCCTAGTATAACTCTATAGTTGTAGGTTAAAATTGACTGTATTCCACCTAAAAAATAGGTAAAAAGGTGTGATCTCCAATCTTTGAGTAGCCAATTTTTTTCTTTCCATCTTGACTAACCTTCAATTAATCTGGATTAAAAACTTAGTTTCTTCCATTCCATAACAACCAGACATGCAAGTCAAGGCACTAGATTCCAAGTGCTTGTTCTACTTTGATGCCACCAAATTTGATACCAATTGATGCAGTCAAGGTAGGGGAATCCCCAAAGGAGATGTCTAACCTTGTAACAAGAATAGGAAACAACAAATACGCTCAAACAAACTAACAAGCATTGAGTGCAGTTGGATGAAACATGACTAGATTATTGTCAAGTTGGCTTGTAAATTTAAATATTACATAACCATTATCAATTTACAAGTGCTATAGGTTCATAAGTTATCATCTCCCAAATTAGGAAACCTCAAACATACCCTAGTTATCATAATTTCTTATGTAAATCTATTCTAACCTCCCAATCATGTAAAACAGTTGCCACACTTCTCCTACCTTTCCTACCTAAAAAAGAACCACTATCCTAATATACAAGATCATGGGCCACTAGTTGATTTATTCAATCATTAATTTCCGAGAAAAAGGAAACCTATAATTACAAATAGATAGGTCAGGACATCATGCAAACTTATTCTTTAAGGAAATTATAAGATTGCATAGATTACCAGTGAGTATAGTTTTGTATAGAGATAGAAAAAATTTAGTGTTTTTTTGGAGGACACTTTGGAGGAAGTGATATATAGTTGAAAAGGTTTCTAAAAACATTTTTTCTTTCCAGAAGTAAGAAAATTCTTAATTATTTAATTAATCCCTTTTTATCACAATTTATTTCTCCTATTTATGAAACAAACAAACTTCTTTATTTTATAAATTCATAAATCTTTTTCTTTTCATTTTAGTCAATCTTCTTTAATCACATGGATCATCTCCTAAATTTTAGCCTTGAGCCACTTTTCAATTATCTCTTCATTTGACCTTTTCCCACTATAGCCACCTTGGCTATGTCTAGATTCAATAGACATTGAAAATTCAACACACCTTAACCTAAACCGTAGTCTTATCCCATCATTACTCTAATGCCTCTTACATAATCCCACTTGACCTTGATCTTATTCAATTTCCTTGTTCCTCTTAATTGCAACTATTGGTTTTCGTAAGGTTTCTATTAAATACAATTTCTCCTCATCTCAACACTTATGCATTCTTAGGAAACGTTAGAGAATTTTAGATCTCTTTATACTTATTCACTTTCTATCTTTGATATTACATAAATATCTATATCATTACTATATTTCTATAATCTTTCTACATCCATCATCCCCATTCTCCATAGCCCCTTATGCTTTGTGCTAAAAAGATGAGAGTGCCCACATTCCATTCATATAATATATTGGTAGATAGGACAAGAGAATCAAGCATGCCATTATAACATTATTGCAGTTTTAGCATTTATTTAACATATGCATCGTGATATTGTGAAGTAACATTTTCTTAGTATGATGATTGAAGGCTTCCTAGATTTCTTTTCTTATAGTTGGGTTTGATTAGAGTTCATATTTTTGCATCTTATTTTCAATCATCATCATTTTGGAATACTCGATGGGACACTATTCCCTTTACTAGCCTTAATTTCTCTTACTAGAAGTTATTTTTTCATTTGCAATCCCAAAATCATCAAAAGACATGTATATGCATTTTTTAATACCTAGTTCTAGGTTATGATGCCCAAATTTCCATTTCTAACATCATAGAGTTGCATTTTTGCATTTTTCTCCTAAGTTTCTAGATTCTTGATCATTAAATTGTGTTTTTTTACCAAGAGTGGCATTTTTTTTTATGAAGAGTAACATTTTCCCAAGCAGGCCTACGTTTGTGCTTTTGTTACAGTTTTTTTATCATAGACTTGCATTTTCATCTCTAGTATTGAGTTTTTGCATGTTCTTGCATTTTTTTCTTAGAATACCTACATTTTTGCATTATATACCTACATTTATGATCTTTGATTATTATGTTTGGAGTTTTTCATGAGATTTGTTTCTATGTTTCACTAGTTTTACATTTTTGTGAAGGCATACCTATGTCTTTTTAGCCCCAACTGATAATGCTAAAAATTTATGTGAAAGAGTCATATCAATTGTGGTGTTATCATTGTTGTCAATTCTTAATTGGTTAGACATTATGTTGATTCAGTAGAGTGTCATATCATTTGATTGATGAAGGGGATTTGAAGAAAGTATAATGATGATGTAAATGTTGATTAGTGTATGGTATTCAATGGGCACTTGAATGTGTTAGATTGACAGTATAATGTTGGTTTGATTGTTTTATATGATTTGATTAAAGTGTTGAGATCATGTATAAGAAAAAAAATTTGGTAGGTGGATTGAAGAACCATTGTATTAACCGAGCTACTATAGTTGCTATTGAGCACCTGATGAAGAAGTTGAGGAAGTGTAGTATTAACTAAGAAATTACAATGTTGATTGAGAAAGATAATGTTAACTAAGCATGAAAATGAAGAACAATTTAGAAAAGATTTAATTTGAGGCTAACATTTGATGAAAATAAATATTGTTCAAGAATTTTTAAAGATAAGGATGAAGATTGGTTATAACTAATTCATTCCCCCTCTCAATTATCTAACCATTTTTATTAGAGCCAAGTGCTTAAACAAAAAAGTTTGAAGGGACTTAAGCTAAAAATACAAAGATGTATAATTGAGAGGTATTGAAGTTAAGCAAGGAGAACTTCTCTTCATGGAAAAGAAGAATGAGGTTGCACCTATCAGGGATTGGAGATAATGCATTATATTATTTGGACAACAAGTACACCCTTCCAAACCCTTCTATGATAGTAGAGGAGAAGAACAAAAGGAAAGATCAAAATAGCTTGATGACTGAGATTTCTTTTGCACTAAATGATGTTGAATTTGATGATGTCAAGAACTATGATACTACTAAAGAGATCTGGGAGAAGATGATACTTGTGTGTGGTGGAGATCAAAATGTATTGAGAGCCAAAGCTAAAAGTATAAGAGGTAAGTATGATGACATGAGGATGAAAGAAGGACAAAAAAAAATGTTCAATATAGTAACCTAATCAAGGAAGTTGTGAGTGCCATCAAAGCTTTTGGAGGAGCCATCATTGATGAAGAATTTATAAGTAAATTATTGAGAACTTTATTGCCTATTTATGCTATTAGAGTATCTTTTATTTAGGAGTTTAGAGCTATGTTTGGTAATGTTCTTACTCTTGATGCCTTGATCAGTAGATTGAGTGCGTTTGAGTTAAGTAACTTTGATAATAGTACACCTAAGATTGAGATTTTTTTTAAGGCACCACTAACCATTGGAAGGCCAAAGAAAGAGAAGACTATCAACGATGAGAGTGATTCAAATTTTGATTGGAAGGAGTTAGAATGTTTTTGTCTTATGCAACTTAGAAAAAATTCAAAGTCTATCAAATGAATGTTAAGCCTACATTTTTTAATGAAATTCTAAAAGAAGAGATATAAATTGAACAACATGAAATATTTGTGGAGCCAAATCAGAAGCACATGGTATGTAAACTAAAAAAAGCACTACCTGGATTAAAGAAAGCACTGAAAGCATGGTATAAAAGATTGTATTCATATTTGATCAGAATTGGACTTGTTAGAAGAATAGCGTGTACTTGAAAAGTAAAGTTGAAAATAAGGTCTTGATCATTGAAATATTTATTGATGATATAATATTTGGCAGTAATGGCTTGCTATGAAAATTATTTGTTGATCAGATGGGGAAAAAATTTGAGATGTCTATGTTTGGTGAGATTAAGTTTTAAAATTGTTTAAAAGTTCATAAAAAAAATGTGGTATATATGTGACTCATTCTAAGTACATAAAGGAGCTACTAAAGATATTTGGTATGGATGAGTCAATGTCAGTTGGCACCTCTATGGTCATTGGATGCAAATTATCTAAGAAGATAATATTGCTAAAGTGAATGAGACACAATAGAGATTGATGATTGGGAAGTTGTAGTATTTTGTACACAACATACCTAATATTGCACATGCAGCTGGCATTGTCGCAATATTTTCACCCAATCCTAAGGAGACACATATGACTCCAATTAAGAGGATATTCAAATATTTGAAAGGAACATAAGAGCATGGACTATGGTATAAGAAAGAAGGAGATTTTGATCTTAGAGTTTATACTAATGCTGGTTGAGCAAGAAATATCGATGATGGAAAAGGTACGAGTGGTGGATCTTTATTTTTAGGAGAAAGGTTAATTACATGGTTAAACAAGAAACAAAGTTGTATATCACAACCTACTGCTGAAGCTGAGTATGTTGTAGCTACTATTACTTGTTCAAATATTGTATGGATCAAGAAATTGTTGGAAGGTATGCAAGAGGAAGTCACTGGACCTATTACTATCTATTGTGACAACACTAGTTCTATTAACATATCAAGGAAGTATATCATGGATGCAAAAAATAAGCATATATCTATTAAGTATCACTACTTGAGGGAGAAAGTAAAAGAGAAATAAGTAAGATTGGAGTATGTGAAGTACAAGGATCAAATTGTAGATATATTCACAAAGCCATTTCTTGAGGATAATTTTGAGTATCTAAGAGGTAAGTTAGGGGTCCTTCCTTTATCCAAGATTCATTGAGAAAGGATGTATGTTGCATCAATTAATGGATGATTAGAATATATTTATGGAGTTTATGCAAGGGTTCACTCTTTAGGGGTTGTTTCCTAAATTTGTGAAAGTGAATGTAATGAAGAAGATGCAATCAATACATGCAAGATACAAGGTATAACTACAAGGTTTTATAAGTTTCTCATTGAGGTTTATAGCTACCTTTGGCATTTCTATCAAAGGGGGAGATAATCTATACGGAATAATGATTATAAGTCAAAGGGGGATTGATGCACTAAATGGAGAGAATCTGTATGATTTATATGACAAAGGTGAGCATGAAAAAAGATAGATTTTTCTCAAAGAGGGAGAAGTAGATATGTATAAGAAAATAATTCAAAAAGAGAGTTTTACATGATGTTGAATAGAGAAGTATAGCCAAAGGGGGAGCATATGATGTTGCAAAATAAGCATAAGAACTTGATGTAGAGATCATGAATTTTTAAAGAACTTGAATGAAGTTAGAGAGTCAAAGATTTGTTGGTATCTGATAGATTATTGTTTTATAATGTAATAATGTTTGATGTGTTTTCATCAATGCCAAAGGGGAAGATTGTTATCTCCAACTGATAATGTTTATAATACATGTAATATGTTATCATTGATGTCAAGCTTTAATTGTTGGTCACAAGTTTGAATCTTGTTGGGGTTGTTGGAAGCATGAATGTTGATGATATTCTTATGGTGGGGGGGGAGGGGGGGGGGGGTATTATATAAACATAATTAGATCATTATCATGATGATATGTTACATTCATGACTATTTTTTGTCATTGATGTCAACATAGCAATTTTTTGTGGTATTTGACAGAACAACAACGAAAAGATAAAGTTGGTACAAATAGATAGTTGAGTAATTTCACTAAGGTTAAAAAGAGATACTACTAAGTGTCTAGTATATGTAGCTAACCTTGGAAGCACAAGATATTAAGTCTAGAAGAATTTATGTAAGTTTCACTGAGACTATTTTGAGATAAAGTTTACAAAGGCATGCTCTAGTAAACTTGCTACATCTCTTAGTAGAGTTGTTATTTTGTGAAGCCAAAGTTAAAGATATGAAGAAGACATTCTAGAGATGGCACAACTAAGATCACTTGTCATAATATTGCATGTACAGAAAGTTATTCAAGTTACAAGGTGGAAGATTAATGTTAGCACTAAGTGTAACATGTTCTTAATGAGGTCCTATAATAATTAATTGAGAAGGTGTAATAGCCTACTCAAGGAATTGCTTTATGGATTCGGTATAAAGGAAGGACATTTTTCTTTATCATGTATGGATGAATGTGAATGATTATAAGCAATACAAAGAGAAGAATGCAAGATAAGAAGAGTAGAGTGAATGTGAGGGAAACTTCATTCCGAAGTTTTATTGTGTGATCCAAAGTTTGATACTTGGATCCAAGGTTTGGGACTTGGTCTACAAGGTCAAACAATGATTGGTCCGATTGATAGGAAAGAGGAAATAAGTTAAAGTTTAGTACACACAATTATTCTACAAGGAATAGTTGAGAGATCAATTGGATAGTGAGTTTGGTGATCTTTCCCCAGATGCTGTTTGGACAATGGGTCCTTCTATCTTCTACAACTCCTAACAGGGTTCAAATCTTCTAACAAGGATTCAAAGTCTCCTAACATGGACTCATATGTATTAAATGTTGTAATAGACTCCTAGTAGGGTCCATCCTCTAATAATAAATATTTATATTAGTACATCATCATGTGGGCATCATTTCCACTGGGGTTTTCCCTTTGATCAAGGGTTTTCCTAGTTAACATATCTAGTGTAATTATGTATGTGCATCTTTGTATGGTTGTTTACTTTGTTTGAATGTTTAAGAGAATGGTTAAGATTATTTAAGGTGAATAAATATTTTAATTATTGGATAACTGATTCACCCCCCCTCCCTCTTAGTTATCTTCGTGGATTATTGTTTCTAACAATTGGTATCAAAGCATCAAGTCCTTGAAGATAAATTTTAAAAACTTTGGGAGATCCATGGTGAACATATTTAGAGAGGATAGTCTAAAGTTTGATGGAACAAATTATGATAGTTGGAAGGAAAAGATGAAGACACATCTGTTGTATATGAGTCCAGGATATTGGATCTTGACAAAATAAAAAAAGACAATCATTGCTGAGAAAGATTTGGAAATGTACCAAGGAAGAAAGGGAACTTTTCATGTGTGACATAAGAGCTAGAGAAGTACTATTGTTTGCACTTCCTAAAATTGAGTACAACTAGGTAATGTCATTTATTACTTCTCATATGATTTAGAAAGCTTTGAAAATTAGTTTTGAAGGAGATGAACATTCTAATAAATTAAGGTTAAAAAAGTTGGATTTGTGCATTTCAAGATGCTAAGATGATGGAAGATGAATCTATAAGAACATTTGTAGGTAGGATATCAGAATTCACTGCAGGCATTATATCTCAAGGAGGAACCAAGAAAAATGATGAGGTGATATAGAAAATATTAAAGAGCTTAACACGACCATTTAAGCCAACAATTCAAATGATATCGTTATTGATCTCTTGTACCAAAGATTTCACAAAGGAAACATTACATGAGAGACTTGAAGCAATTGAGTATTAGCTTAGACAATCTAGAGAATTCACCAGAACTAAAAAAAATTTTAGTGCCCTGAATATTCGACCTAGTTTATCAAGGAGCACAAGTGCTAGAGGAGACTTTGTTAGCAGTAGTAGATTTGATGAGGACAGAAAGATAGAAGGAATATCCCTTTTGGTAAGAAGAGAAAAGGATGGTAAGAAAATCTTTAAATGTTGGACTTGTAATGAATTTGGTCATTATGCATCTAAGTATCCTAAAATAGAGAAATAATATAGAAGAAATTTCAAACTTAGAAAAGATAGAGAGTGTTTGTATGTAAATGAAGAAGATGATTCTAATGAACAAGTAGCAAGTGCTAGTGATGATGAAATAAGATTTTTGTTTATTAAAGAAGAAAGTCCAAAGAAAATGGCTTTGGCATCAAAGGTTGAAAAGAAATCTGATTGGATAATTGACATTGGTTGTTCACATCATATGATTGGTGATATGAACAAGTTTGTTGACTTCAAAAGTCATGATGGAGGCATTGTCAGAGTTGGAAACAATGCATTGTGTCAAGTTAAAGGGATTGGATCTATAACTCTTGATGGTGAGACTGACATTGAGGATTTATATTTTGTTGATGGTTTGAAGCACAATCTTTTGAGTTTTTTACAATTGGTGGATAAAGGTTATCAGTTATAGTTCACAGAGAAGACATACATGATCAAAGAAAAAGATGGAAAGGTAATTGGAACATGAATAAGAGGTAATGTATTTCAGTTGAACATTACTTAAATGGCATGTTTGGTTGCAAAGATAGATGACAGTTGGTTATGGCATAAGAGATTTTTTCATATAAAATTTGAGAGCCTTGTAAATATTATTAGTATGTTTGCAGTTAGAGATTTGCCTAGGATTGTAAAGCTTACTAACACAATTTGTAAGGAGTGTGTATTGGTAAAGCATAACAGAACTTCATTTCCTAGTAAGAAGTTTACTACTACATCGAAATTGGAGATTATACATACAAATCTTAGTGGTCCTACAAAGAATAAAGGATTCTATGGAAAAAGTTATTTCATGATTTTAGTTGATGAATTTTGTAGAATGATGTGGGTTGTATTCTGTATAAAAAAATTTGAGGCATTTGATAAGTTCAAGATATTCAAGAATAGAGTTGAGAATGGATTAGGTATGAAGATTACATGTTTAAGATTAGATAGAGGAGGAGAATTTTTTTCAAATGAGTTTAACATCTTTTGTGAAGCTAATGGAATGAAAAGATAGTTGTTAGCTCCAAGAACTCCTAAATAAAATGGCATTGTAGAGAGAAGAAATAGGTCAATAAAAGAAGCAACTAGAGTTGTGTTAGCTAAGAATGATGTATCCAAGATGTTTTGGAGAGAAGCTATGAATACAATAGTATACACTATGAACAGAGTGCAAGTTAGGAAAGACACAAACAAGACCCCTTATGAATTATGGTTTGGTCATTCACCTACAGTTAAGTATTTCAAAATATTTGGTAGTAAATGTTATATCAAAAGAGATGATGATATTGGTAAGTTTGATGCTAGAAGTGATGAAGTTATTTTTCTTGGTTATTCATTGAAAAGCAAGGCCTATCAATGTTATGATTTAAGAACTAAGACTATTATGGAAAGTGTAAATTTAAGAGTTGATGAGAAATTCAGGATACAAGAAAGAGTAGTTGACTATAATTCAAATGATGAGAATAGTATTACAAAACCAAGGAATGATGAAGTATTCTTTGAGACTAACAATGATTTGTAGAATAAAGGAGAGCTAAGGTAGGAAAAAAGCTTAGAACCTTCAATAGAGCCAAGATTTGAGATAATGACTCCTACTTCTAGTGAGAATATGATAAAGAATCATCCACCCAAATAGATCATCAGAAGTAGAGATAAAGGTGTGATGACAAAAAGAAGAATCAATGAAGAATTATGTTTGATATCTCAAGTTGAATTAAAGAATGTAGATGAAGCATGTAAAGATGACTATTGGAAGAAAGCTATGAAAGAATAATTTGATCAAATAGTAAAGAATGAGACATGGGCTTATGCATCGAGTTGTGGTCCCAAAAAGGTGACAAGAATTTTTTTTTTTCCTATTTTAAAAAGAGCATACGCACTATAGCGCGTACGCACTATAGCGTGCATGTGCTATAGTGCGTACGCGCTATAGGGCGTACACAGTTTAAAAAAATAAAAAGTATATATGATGGGTTGCAAACCCGCAGCCCATCATTTTCATCAGCATTTTCTTCTACTCCTACAGCGAGCAGCGCGTACGTGAGTTGAAGACTCAAAATTTGCACCACCATTTTCCAAAATGCCTCCTCATCGATGAAATCCAAGACCACAAGCGCACCCACGATGATGTCATAAGTGATATAAACCTAAATTTGCATTGTTTGATATATTTTTCATATTGTTTTGTAAGTTTTTTATATTCTTTTGTAGGGTTTTTACAAATTTCATTTAGATTTGTTTATTTATTTGAATTTCAATTGATTTTTTATCAGGAAATGTTCATAATCAACCAAAAAATCCACAAGAACATCAAAACCCTCAAGAACCCCAAAACCAAAACCCTTCTCAAGAAGAAGAACGAATTCCACAACCCGAACCAATTGCAAGACCTCCACCAGGCACACAAGAAAATATAAGAAATGAAATAGAGAGAGGCAAAATTGAATTAGAAGGAATCATTGCTCGGTTGAAAGAATCCAGACAAACCAATCCAATGAGGGCTCAATTGGCATCATCCCTCAAATCCATTAACACTCAGATAGCCTCAGTTAGTGGTCAGTTAGATATTTGGCGGGCTAAGAGGGATGAACAAAAAAGATTTTATGCAAATAAATTGTCATATGAAGATGTTAGAAAAAAGGAAATACCAAAAGGTAGTATATGTGCATTATTTAGAAAAATCGGTGAGCAAAATACTGTTAGAGATGGTACTAAACGATTCCCCATCCATTGGTGCATACATGATGCTATTAGAAATAATTTTTGGGATAGATGGTGGATGGTTTTTGATGCCCCTCCTTGCAAAAATCATGAGGTCCCCATGTATTTTTTGAAGAAATTATATTGTGAGTTTGTCCTTGGGGAGATCCTCAATTATTTTGATATGTTAGACTCCCAGGGTAGAGGTGGGTGGTCATCATTTGAGAGGCCAGGAGCACGCCATGACCCTAATGTGGTTAGGGCAGCCATGGTCCATCCACAGCGCGTGCATGTGATTATTCCTTCAGTTGTGAAGGAACATGTAGAGGCTAGCACTCTAGGGACCATAATGCTTTGAAGCAGACCCTCATCCATTCCACAAGCCCATTAGTTGGGGGGGAGCCTTCTATACATCGTGGTCACATGTGCACTTCATGCGGATCCCTATGCACATTTGGCACTCATGTCAGAGATGGTGCAGATGATGGGCTTGTCACCGATCAGTTCCTGAATGAGACATTTGGCATTGACACACAAGTAAATTACTAATTTGATCACATTTCATATGTATAGTGAATGATTAATTAATTAGGATTTATTGACATTGTTCAAAATTTAGGGTCAAAGTGTTCCTGGGCCTCGCAGCGATCCTCCAGGCCCATTTTTTGTCCCTTCGACGAGTCTTGAGGTATGTATCAATTTAATCATTTTAATTAATACATATATTTATTACGTAATCATATTAAGGATTGACCAAAAAAAATATGCATGTGCATTAGTTCTCCACAGGACCCTCAACCTTTACCACAGACGCAAAGTAGAGACATCATACGAGCTTCACACAGGTACAGTTGTTTCATGTTAATTTAATTCATTTGATTATATTTATTCCATTTTTCATGTTAGATATAACTTGTATTGTATGACATGCGGCTCATGATGTCAGACACACCTCCTCATCTGCTACAGTCTGTTGATAGTGGAGTGGCCGCAGCTGTGGCTAGCTCACAGCCACTGACGGAGGTATGAAATAATTTTATTCATTTTAGTTGTTGTTTATAATAGTTAATCTCAAAATTTCTAATGTTATTTATAAGTGATTATATTTATTGAATTGTTGTAGGGTCTTGTCACGCCTAATTGTCCACGAGCATTTGAGGTGGACTTACAGAGTGACTATTTGTTGGCGGTACAAAAATAATTGATTTTGTGAGTACATATATTTGATTTCAACGTATAATAAATATTGATTCATATCTACTTTCTTTGTATCAGTTGGACCTAGAGAAGAGCCTCAACAAGAGGTCAAGTGAGCATGTCAGGAGGGCCCCGTCATCTCCACTGTCTCCCTCCACACGACGACAGAGGACATTGAGAGACTTGTTTCCTTCCCCTCATGGGAAGGAAAAGATGTAGTTGAGATATTTGATACATATATATAGAGACTTGTTTCCTTCCCCATGTATATATATAGGCATCTGAGAGACATATTCAATAAACATTTGATGTACATATGACATTCTATATTTGACGTATGACATTATTGGTTAATATATGATATGTTTGTTCATATACAACATTATTGGTTATCATAATATATTATGTGTTTGTTAATGTATATGACATTATTGGTTATCATTTTATATTATATGTTTGTTCATGTATGACATTAAATTAGATATGTTCGTGTATGACATTAAATTAGATATGTGCATGTATGAAATTAAATTCAATTGCTAGAGAGTTGCCATTATGTCTAGCAACTAGTAGATGTTCTTTTTTGTTTTATTAGTATTTCTCAAAAATTGCAAAGAAGCTGTTTCTGGTGAATAGTTGTAAAAAATTGTGATCATCGACTTCATGTACTCATGGCTTTGGCTGCGAACACTTGTAACTTTGGCTATAAGAATCCATGGCTTTGGATATGTGCACTAGTGGCTTTGGGTGTGAGCATTTATGGCTTTGGTTGTAGGCACAATATAGCCTTGGCTGTAGGTTGTCTTTCTTGCTGCATTTTGAAGTTACCTTCAAGAATATCATTAGTCTAAGATCATTACAATTAAAATACTATGACATAATACCTTGGAAATAATAGTCTTTAATCCATTACTTTATTTGTTAAAACATCATGTAGTATCTACTGTAGTCCTTCTACTCAAATATGTTTTCAAAAATACTTAGTATGGCAAAGAAATGTCTATGGAAAGCTTGTCAAATAGGATATTGAAGAACTAAATGTGGATAGTCATTAGTACCCATCAATAAGAAGACGAACATCTTTCTCAAGCAAGCCATATGACATTAGCAAGTAATTTATAAATTTCCTTTGCAAATAACTAGAAGATGCTATGAATCTTAATACAGAGTTAATCACGAACTCATTATTCCATCCAAGAAGCATATATCACCCTAAGCCAATTAACCGACAGGATAAAAATTAATTCAATTTCAACAAAATTTTGAGTATAACAAGCATCTTAGGGATTCTTACAAGAATTAACACGATGTTCACAAGAGCATTACAATTTCTTGTAATGCTATTTCACATATTGTAATCATATTCAATTTTGAATGGCCATTTGTGTTACAAGCATAAATGTTCTTTAAGGTCTTTTAATTCTAGACATGAATTTTATTATGAAGCTTTTTTATGACAACCCACTCAATGCATATATTGTTGTTCCAAATTATGCTAATTTGACTTTCATTGGTTGATTTGGGTCTAGACATGACGTTATTCACTACCTTTTTTATATATTATTTTTTTGTAGTGAGGTTCTAGCCTGAATGAATGTATTAATCATCGAAGTTGTGAACCTTGGTCAAGATCCTTACAAATATATTTTCAAATTGGACCTCAAATAGTTTTCTCAGTCACCCCCTGTACATAGATACTGAAATTGTAGTTAATTACAAAATTAATATTGAATTAGCACAAGTTTAATTGAGAAGTATTATGTACCTCAATAGGCTAGATTATTATTGATCGAGAAGCTTTATCTTAGAGCAGTTGGTTTCCTAAATCTTTAGCGTAATGACAGTCTTATGGAATGTGGAATTAGGTCTGCTAGCTAAGGAACATTCTCTAAAAGGTAGAGGAAACTCAAGACTCACATGTTTCCAATCAATATAAATGTTTAAATCGCTTCTCTAATTTTTTCTATTTATGATCTTCTTAAAAATTAACTTTCTAAATGCATTGATGGGGAAATAAAGATCTTCTAGGAACTAAAGGCTAATCATGTTTAATACTTACAATTCTCTATTTTTATCTAATAATTTAAAAAAGATTGTACAAGTGTTTTCAAAGAGCAACACTTGTCACTAACATCATAAGAAGGAATATCCAAGGAGACTTACCACTGATCCCCCACCACCAAATTCAAGAGAAAACAAAATTCCTCTACTAAAGAGATAGTAACGATGATCATCCCTAGTCTCTCCCTTATCACAAAATGATTACCATCAAAATTTGCATTTCCAATTGCGTCACGTGCGTTGAAGCGATAGTAACATTTTCACTCTCTTACCTAATGTCTCCCATTTCTGAAACTCCTAGGGAAGGGCAAGACCATCTTCTCAGTACTTCAAAATACAACGAGTTCCAATTTTTCACATATTGATAATCATTGACTTAAATTATAGTCAAAGTATTGATAGCCCATAGATATGCCCCGTCAAAGATCCCAACCCTGTGGCATTTAGTGACCCTTAGGGACATTCTGGTTCAGCGTGCCTGAGAACGTTCGAGCACTGAAGGGGACAAGAAGAGGTTGGGGATAGGGTTTACTCAACCACCCGAAGCTAATGGAGTAGAAAGTTTGATCCCACGATGAAAGATGAGAGAGATTTGGCAGTTGGCAACTTTGTACTAGCCAACACTACAAGTTTCAACATCACCCGAGATGGCATTGTAGAATGAAAACAGAATGTGATCTCCAAAAAGTGAGAGAGGTTATTGTAGGTCTCTACAACACAATCTTTTAGGAATTGGAATCTCATCCATATCTTGCACGAGCTCTGAGATATGCCTCATCAAAGATCACAACCCTATGTCATTTAGTGACCCTTAGGGACATTCTGGTTCGGTGTGCCTGAGAACGTTTGAGCACTGAAGGGGACAAGAAAAGGTTGGGGATAGGGTTTACCCAACCACCCGGAGCTAATGGAGCAGACAGTTTTATCCCACAATGAAAGATGAGAGAGATTTGGCAGTTGGCAACTTTGTACTAGCCAACACTACAAGTTTCAGCATCACCCGAGATGGCTTTGTAAAATGAAAATGGAATGTGATCTCCAAAAAGTGAGAGAGGTTATTGTAGGTCTCTACAACATGGTCCTGTAGGAACTAGAATCGCATCCATACCTTGCACGAGCTCCGAGATATACCCCATCAAAGATCACAGCCCTATGGCATTTAGTGACCCTTAGGGACATTCTGGTTCAGCGTGCCTGAGAACGTTTGAGCACTGAAGGGGATAGGAAGAGGTTGGGGAGAGGGTTTACCTGGCCACCCAGAGCTAATGGAGCAGACAGTTTGATCCCACGATGAAAGATGAGAGAGATTTGGCAGTTGGCAACTTTGTACTGGCCAACACTACAAGTTTCAGCATCACCCAAGATGGCATTGTAGAATGAAAATGGAATGTGATCTCCAAAAAGTGAGAGAGGTTATTGTAGGTCTCTACAACACAATCCTGTAGGAATTAGAATCTCATCCATATCTTGCATGAGCTTCGAGATATGCCCCGTCAAAGATCGCAGCCCTGTGGCATTTAGTGACCCTCAGGGACATTCGGGTTCGGCGTGCTTGAGAACGTTCAAGCATTGAAGGGGACAAGAAAAGGTTGGGGATAGGGTTTACCTGGCCACCCAGAGCTAATGGAGTAGATAGTTTGATCCCACGACGAAATATGAGACTTTGTACTGGCCAACACTACAAGTTTCAGCATCACCTGAGATGGCGTTGTAAAATGAAAACAAAATGTGATCTCCAAAAGGTGAGAGAAGTTATTGTAGGTCTCTGCAACATGGTCCTGTAGGAACTAGAATCACATCTATACCTCGCACGATCTCTGAGATATGCCTCGTCAAAGATCGCAGCCCTATGGCATTTAGTGACCCTTGGGGACATTCCAGATTGGTGTGCCTGAGAACATTCGAGCACTGAAGGGGATAGGATAAGGTTGGGGATAGGGTTTACCTAGCCACCCAGAGTGAACGGAGCAGACAGTTCGATCCCACGATGAAAGGTGAGAGAGATTTGGCAGTTGGCAACTTTGTACTGGCCCACACTGCAAGTTTCAGCATCACCCGAGATGGCATTGTAAAACAAAAATGGAGTCTGATCTCCAAAAAGTGAGAGAGGTTATTGTAGGTCTCCACAACACGGTCTTGTAGGAACTAGAATCCCATCCAAACCTTGCACGAGCTCCGAGATATGCCCCGTCAAAGATCACAACCCTATGGCATTTAGTGACCCTTGGGGACATTCTAGATTGGCGTGCCTAAGAACGTTTGAGAACTGAAGGGGATAGGAAAAGGTTTGGGATAGGTTTTACCCGGCCACACAGAGCTAACGGAGTAGACAGTTCGATCCCATGAGGAAAGGTGAGAGAGATTTGGCAGTTGGCAACTTTGTACTAGCCGACATTGCAAGTTTTAGCATCACCCGAGATGGCGTCGTAAAATGAAAAAGGAGTGTGATCTCCATAAAGTGAGAGAGGTTATTGTAGGTCTCCAAAAAGAGTGTTTAAAAATGCAAAAATAGCGGGGGGTCCTTTGTATGTTTTGGGAGTTTGACCGTTAAAACTAGAAATTGTCCTAGTAGTAAGTGCTGGTAATAGTTTTGAAATTTGATTGTTGAGTGTTGAGAAACCTCAAGTTTGGAATTTTTATTGTTTTTTTGAGTCTATAATAACCCTTTCAATCTGAAAAGTTGAGTGTTGAAACCATTTAAGAAGTATTTGCATAGTTTTTCCTAAAATTTGAGTGCATAAAAAGGGGTATGTGATTGCTCCCAAGGTGGATTTAGTGTTTTCTCCAAAAAAGAGTTGCATTTTATGTTTGAAGTCATCTAATATAACCAAAGTGAAGGTTTTTGAACCATTTTGGGGTTCTAGAGACGTTGCAAAGTAAGAGTTCTAGAAAGCCCTAGGGTACAGGGGCTAGAAAGGAGGGTTTTGTAAAAACTATTGTAAAGTTGATCATGAGACCAAAAAAATAGAAGAATCCTTACATTTGAGTCATGTCTTAAGACTTTTTTGGGTCATGGGAGTTCCAAAAGTCAAGGGATTGTGAGTTGCTTTGTAAATGGCCTCAAACTAGGCCTAGTTGGCAGACTGAAATAGCCAGTTTTGAGTGATATTTTAAAAAACAAGTGTAGTTGGTTTTGGAGTATATTTTAGAGTGAGGAAAAGGGTATTTTAATCACCCAATAGTTTAGGAATTTCTGTGGAAAATTTTGGAGAAAACAACAAATTAGTGATTGGCAAGGGCTAGTTGGAACAAGCCTAGAAGAGGCAAAATTGAGAAAGTGTAAGAGATGAGTTGCTGAGAGTGTGCAAGGAGTTGGAACATGTTAGATGAGATTTTTTGAGATGATCCAAGGTGTTGAAGCCATGATATGATGCCAAGGACAAGTTTTGGTACTTGCATAGGGTGTTCCAACCAAGCTACAAATGCATAGGATAGGACCTTGTAAGGTACTTGCAAATTATGGTTCTAATGCCGAAAAAATAGAACTTTGAACAAACTTGGAAATTTACCTTATCTTTAATGTCAAGGACTAAGTTCAATATAAAGGGCCTACATTCATAGAAGGACAATCAAAATCAAAGGTTGAAGAAGTCACTATCCCATTATAATCTCAACCAAAAGCTGAAAAGGTTATGGATTCAAGAATCAAGAAGAAGACTTGTCATGGCACCTATATGGAGCATCTTATCAAATGGAAGGATCAACAAGAATCTGAAGTAACATGGATAGATGAGAGTGATTTTGGAAAGAAAGGTATTCCTACAAAATTCCTTCAGATTTATCCACCATGAGTTCTTTGTCACATGGGGAGAATGGTGCAAGAGCACCTAGTGAGTTTGAAATTTTTGGCCTAATTGGGGCTCTAGACCTAGTAGGTCAAGTAAGAAAGAAAAGGACATCTATGATTTGGGTTGGTGAGTGGAGTCTTGTGATGATTAGGAGAGTTTGGAAATATCAAGTTGAGGACCATATAATAACCCTAGATATTGCATTGGGGTTTGTGCCCAATTTTTCCTAGTAGAGAGAAAATGCCTTCATTTGAATATTGGGGTGATTGAAGTTGACATAGTCAATTGGTGTGCATAGATCCTAGGGAAGGGGATAGTTGGGAGATATCCTCTTGGGAATAGGGTTAGGAAGAAACCCTATAGGATCAGAAGAAGTCATTGGTTAGTTTGGGCATAGTGGCCTAAACTAGCAAGGTGGGTCTCCTTACATTATTGTTGGTTAGATAATTCCAATTTTTATTTGTTCAAGGCTAAGAGACATATAAAAAACTACATTTTCAATTATGATCTCAAGGCCTGCATGGCAGTCCAAGTACATGGATGGATGATGAAATAATTATTCTTGAATTGGCTAGACCACTTTGTAAGAACAATTCCATGTGGGGTGTTTCTCTCAAAAAGGTGTCTTCTAGTATTTGATGATCATGGAATCCATATGACATGGAAAATAATTGATAAAGCAAAGAAGTTGGGCATAGATTGTGTGTCACTTGTAGCGTATACCATCTATAGGTGTCAATCATTGGATGTTAGTTTTTTCTCACCATTAAAATCTTACTTAAAACATATTTGGAATGTGTGGTTGGCTAGGAACCCTCAAATCAATATTGGTCATGAGGAGTTAGGAATGTTATCCAGCAAAGCCTCCGATTTGGCACTTACACCTGATAATATAATGAGTGGTTTCCATAGGATAGGGATATGGTCTTTGAATAGGGAGGTTTTAGTGAATGATATAGGCCTAAGAAAGTGCTTCATTGTTGATGAGGATGGAAAATAGGGATCTAAACCACAACCCACAAGTAGTGGATAAGAAGAAACAACTACTATAGATGATGCAAATATTGATGAGTTGTAAAGCGAGGGGGAGGAAATCACTATTGAATCCTTCCTAAAAATCAATGGCTTATTAGATGAACCAATTAACACTTTGTTGAGGAGTTATGGACAAAATATGAAGGGACTAGGTACAATTGCACCTAAAAATACCCAACCAGAAAACCTAAACCAGCCAGTGGACTATCATAGGAGATAAAACCTTGAGCATACAAAAAACATTGATATTAGATTAAGCTTGCTAATGCAAGATTCACAACTAGATTGGTTGTAGGAGGTTGTCACAAACCTTGGGTAATTAAATACTTGTGGGGATGAAAATGTTTCCCTTTTAATTCCATCCCCACCACATGTTGACCCCAAGGACGTCATCTAATGCTTTGCAAATGGTGGCAACCATGATGAAATAAATAGTTAACAATTTTTTGATACCCAGGCCCAAAATGACTATGATGGAGATGTTGATTTTATACGTTACATGACACTAGATAGAAAACAACATAGTGGTTTACCCAGTAGATTCCTATAGCTACCAAAGAAAAGGATACAAAATTCTAAGGAACAAGAGAGACTAAGAAGTTATTTGAGGCTAATGCACTTTACATGAAGGAGAAGATCAGGGACAGGAAAGATGGGAGAGAGGAAAAGATTGCAAGAAATGAGATCTTAGATGCTATAGAGAGGGGAAAATGAGTTGCGGAGAAGGTTGCACTAAAGGAATAGTAGAGGAAAGAAAGAGAGGATAATCTAAATGTTTGAAAGAGATATAGACCAAATATTGGAGGTACACCTTCAACAAATATAGAAATTATATTTACAACACTAGTGGAAGGAGATGTAATTGCACTAGCCCTATAATCAATTAGTATTCCCAACATACCTCTTCTCCCATAGCATAAATCACATTCTGATATGTTCAATGCTCTAATCCCTAGATTAGGAAATATTCTTAATAAGTGTAACCCCAAGCATTGTCACCATAGTTGGCAAAAAATGGTGAGAGTCCCAATCAACTAGTGAAAAAAATGACTAAGTTGATGGAGCTGAATCCTACATTACAAACATCTCCTAGTAGTGGATAGGAGGATGTTGGGATTGGGAGCATAGCACCTATTCCCTTTCCTAGTTTTATCGACAATTGATGGGAACTCAAGTAGATGGGAGAAAGTCCAATTTTTTTGAAGTGATAAAGTTTTGTGATGTATTTAGAATATCTAAGATAGACTTATTTTTTATGTGAACTAAACCATTCTTACATTACTATTTAAATGTATTTGTATTGTTATAATAGTTTAATTTTTGGTCATGGTGTACTACTAGCATACCTAAAATTTTAATTAATTTTTTTGGTAAATTAAGTCGAGAGATATCTAATTTAAAATATGTAAAGTTTAGAAATATAAATAGTTCATCATAGAGATATTATAGAATTAATTTATTTTAAATAATAGAAATAATCATAACAAATAGATAGAAATAAATAATAATAATTTTATACAAAAAGTTTTAATTTATTTATAATAATTAAATAATAGAAACATCATAGAATTAATAATTCAGTATAATCATAACAAATAGACACTAAACAATCCCAAATTCAAACATACGAAGGTCCAACTAGAATAATGACTTTAAATAACCAAATACCAAAGCCAAACAAAGGAAATGGGACTTTTACCTTAAATGAATAAATTACATGAAGAAGGGTGGCTGGCTGTTTGGAAATCTACTTATTTTTCTTCTCTCCCTCCTGTCATCCAAGAGAACATGCAATGAAAGAAAAATATCATCACAATAAGAAAATATGAAAAATATTGTTCTAGCTTTAAAAAAATTAGAGACATCAAAACATAAAATCTAGATTCTAAACAAATCAAAACATAAAATCTATGATTTAAACTAAATCTCATCACTTACGTATCATAACAATACGGTCCACCTTAGTCATGTGGACAGTCTTGGGGAAGAGGTTGCAACAATGTATTTGGATCCAGTTGATCACTCTTTCTCTCTCTCCCTCTCTCTGTATTCAATCTAATGAGCCAACTAGATCTGCTCGACATTTTAATGTCTCAAGTATTGCCTCGTGGTCTGACTTGCGAACTTTCCAAAGATTCTTATTATGTGGTTTTCCACCATATTTTATCAAGTGGACATTTGATGTGACAACAAGATTTGAATAATGAAGAATCTTCCTCTTTGTTTGCCAATCCTCGAATAACCACAAGTTAGGGTTCTTCATAGAATATCGTTTAAGCCATGTGCCGGTTACAACCACCACACCGACATGGTACTCTAAACATTCACCATCTATAACCGAGTGATCCAATTTTTGTTTGGCTTGAACACAATGACACAAATAATAATCTGTCCCTTCTTCATTGTCTTCAGGTGCAATAACAGCAAAAACATGGCCTGCAGTGACAAATGTACAAAATGCGGTAATTAATTTAGAAAATACTTGCGTAAAAGTTATAAAGTTACATATTGAAATTACAAAGATATATAAATATATATATTACTAGGCTGCACTAGATTAGACAAGTGGTCAAAGTCAATAGACAATTCCATGTGTACCATTTCCAGTGCTTGTGGGGGGCGATAGGTGTCAATTGGGTCCAAAACTCGTATATCCCATTTGTCCACCCATTCAGTCGACTCACAGTCATCCCAATTTTTCTCAGCACATGATGGACAATAGCATGCCATTTTTTGTGTGTGGATACTCCATGAACCTACATCAGAGCTTCTAAAAGAGTGCAACTCACTGGATCCTGTTAGTGTGCAACAATCCTGATATGGTGCAATGTTAGTATTATCTATCAACCAAAAAAATCTACGAACCGTAGACTCACCTTTTTTACCTGGACCCATTGTAGCGTTACACTACTGGATGATGGATTTTGCATCTATCAATATTGCTCTATCTTTGTACTTTAGTTCTTCACGAGCTAAGGCTCTTTTGATGCATGTGCCTGCACCATCGTGCTCTCCCTTTCCATGACCAGCCTCTGTGAAATTTCACATGTATTGAATTCTACACAACTTGTGCATCTTGCTCAACCAATAGAACATCCGTGCATTCTTGAATTGAGATGCACAATTGTCTGACCAAATAATGTGCTGACGAGATGTGATGCCCCTGTTAGCCAAATCTCCATAAAATAGTTGAAAACAACCATGTACAAACTCTGTAGAATGCGATCGATCATCGGTGATGTAAAAATGGTACTCCCTCAAAATCTACCTGTCATCCTCTGTACTTGTAGGTGAATGCATGAATGTTATGTGAACAAATATGGAAACCTGTTGAGAAGTATAATACTTTGCTTGTACCTCATTTTTTGGTTGTAGTGTGTAGTTCTTTGTGAAATCTACAACTAAAACAATGGTATCCAATGGAAATCTATCCTTGCACAACTTGAATTGCAAATCCAACCATCAAGCTCTATGGGTATGCCTTGCATACTCATAAATAATGTTTTCATGAAAAATCTTCATGAACTCATACACTGAAATCTTTTCAATAACTAAATCACATATTTTACCATGTTTCCCATCTTTTAGAGCATATGTCACTCTCTTAAATTTTTCGTAATCTACTATTTCATTTTCAATTGCATGTGTACTATCCATATGTTGACAAGTTGATAAAAGTTGCAAAGAACCAAAAAATAAGCACGTACCATCCAAGCATGATGTCTTGTAAAATTGTTGGCTGTCCCTTATTTCATATAAAATGTTGGATATGAATTCCCTTGAAGATCTTGGTGGCTCATTTATGTCACAATCCTACAAAACAAACTAAGAATGCAAAATTACGCATATATGCCTAAAAACATCAAAATGGTTAGAAAATTCAATATGAATCCTACAACAACAAGTTGTGCATGTGTGATTTATCTTCACATAAAAAGGTTTACCCATCTCAAAAAATCTTTGACTTATTCGAATTTGAGGATACATACCAATAAATTTTGCAAAAAATTGTGTTTGAGTTGTGTCCAAAAAATGTTTCGCATGTGGCTCACGATTTTGGCTACCAATCCTCCTTCTTACAACATCTCTTTGATTAGGGGAAACACGTGTGTTATTTTTCCAAAAATCTTCGATCAATTATTTCAAGGCTTCACTAATTTCTTTATCCTTTCGTGGTAGTCTACCGCTAAATGTCCATAACTCATTTTTTGTTGGATCTTCCAATCTCTCACGCCTTAGCATGGCTCTCCTTAGAGTACCTCTACCAATTTTTAATATTTTTCTTGTCTTTCTTATGAGTCAAGCTTTCTTCATTTGGCTACTTACTATTGTCGATGTAAGTACTCATCTTGCGATATTACTATCTTTGGTGCGTGATTTAGAACCCACTTTGTCATAAGCATTCATTAGATTCTTTACAATGTTTTTTTCATTTGAATCATCCATCGTTCTTAGCCCAAGAATCTTCATGATAGGCCTAAATTTTAAATTTCTCATCATTTCAACAAATAATTGGCATTGACCTATAATATTTAATTCATCAAAAAATAATCTCCACATACGATTAACTTTTCTGTGACAAGTACGCTTGCTAATCTTGTTAGACATTGATTTAAAAATGTTACTATCAATATCAATCAAATATTTTGGTCTTCTAAAATGAATTCTAGAAGGTGTTATAATCTCTTCAATTCTCTCAACATTTTGAACATCAACATAAGGTTGAGTGTATTGCGTACCTTGAACCGAAGATGATGTGCCTTGGCAATAAGATGCAAAAGATGGAATATCACCTACTTGATGTGTTGATGTTGTGCCTTCAACATGACATGATGGAGTGTGTATATCATCGGATCTACAAATCGGTGTCTCTTCAACATGAGAGGACGATATGACTTCAACATTGGAAGATGGTGTAGCAGATGATATGACTCCAATATTAGAAGATGGTGTAGCTTCACAATTCAATTGTCTTCTTGAGCGTAACAGTCTCATTCATTCTCTTTCTCTTTCTAATTCTTCCTCTTTGTTTCTTGGTACCGGTGGTTCTTGATCCTCTTCAAAAGTCAATTCTTCATTATTGCTTTGCAATTTTTTTTGCTCACGTAGTAATTTCATTTTATCTCTTTTAATTGCCAAATCTCTCTCCCTATCTTCATTTCTTTGATTTTTTGGTTTCTTCCTTGGCATGATGATGATTTCTACATGTCAAATTATTCAAACATTTGAATTACTTAAAATGTGTAAATTACAAATTATTCAAATACATATAAAAATTATAATTATTTGAATGAATACACAATATATATATAAAATGACTTGTCAAATTTCTAACCATTTCGAAATAACATTTCATTGAAACATACAAATTTCAATGAATTCACTATATATTAAACAACATGTCAAATTATAATCAAATTTGTATCTATATATCAACAAACAATATTTAAAATAGATTGCACTAACCTTTTCTATACAAGGAATATTCAAAAAGTCTTCAAATCGTGTATCCAATGATTGAATTTGGTGTTTGCTAGCTTCCAAAAGTGTTTGCCACCTTGAAATAGTGTTTGTTAGCTTGAAATAGTGTTTGCCACCTTGAAAGAGTGTTTGCTGTATTGAAACCCGCAATTTCTATCGGGATAATAGAGTGCAAAATAGAACAAAAGCAGAGAATGAATGAAACAGGCCCCAAAGTTGCTTTTTGATCATTTTTAGGTGATTTCACATAGTGCATATGCGCTATAGCGCGTACGCACTATGTGAGAAAACATCACTCTCCACCCTCCCTACTCTCTCTCTCTCTCTCCCTACTCTCTCTCTCTTCCTACTCTCTCTCCCCTCTCCCATCCCCTACACACTCTCTCTTTCCCCTCTCCCATCCTTTACTCTCTCTCACTCTCCCTCTCCCACCGCCTACTCTCTCTATCTCTCTCACCCTCTCTCCTCTCCCATACCCTACTCTTTAGATCTCTCACACACACTCCCATCCTCCCTCTCCCACTTCTTACTCTCTCTCTCTCTCTCCCCCATCTCCCTACTCTCTCTCACATTCTCACATCTACTACTCTCTCTCTCCCATCCCCCTCTCTCTCCTCTCCTATCCCCTACTCTCTACTCTCTCTCTCCCATCCCCTACTCTCTCTCACACACTCTCTCCCATCCCCTACTCTCACTCTCTCTCTCTCCCATCCCATTCTCTCTCTCTGCCACCTCCTACTCTCTCTCAAACTCTCTCCCATCCCCTACTCTCTCTTACACATACTCCCATCCGCCCCTCTCTCCCATCCGCTACTCTCTCTCTCTCTTGGGCTGCTCTCTCTCTCTCTCTCTCCCCTCTCCCACCACCTACTATCTCTCTCTCTCTCCCTCTCTACTCTCTCTCTCCCATCCCCTACTCTTACTCTCTCTCTCCAATCCCCAACTCTCTCTCACACTCTCTCCCATCCCCAACTCTCTCTCACACTCTCTCTCATCCTTTCACTCTGTCTCTCTCATCTCGTACTCTCTCTCTCTTTGCCACATCCTACTCTCTCTCACACTCTTTCCCATCCTTTCACTCTGTCTCTCCCATCTCATACTCTCTCTTTGCCACCCCCTACTCTCTCTCACACTCTCACACTCTCTCCCATCCCCTACTCTCTCTCTTTCATAGACACACACACACACACACACGCACGCACACACTCCCATCCCCCCTCTCTCTTCTCTCCCATCCCCTACTCTCTAGATTTGTCACATGCACTCCTATCCCCCTCTCTCTATCTCCCTCTCCCTACTCTCTCACACTCTTTCCCATCCCCTACTCTCTCTCTCACACTCTCTCCCATCCCCTACTCTCACTCTCTCTCTTTCCCCCATCCCATTCTCTCTCTCTGCCACCTCCTACTCTCTCTCACACTCTCTCCCATCCCCTACTCTCTCTTACACACACTCCCATATGCTACTCTCTCTCTCTCTCTCTTGGGCTACTCTCTCTCTCCCCTCTCCCATCCCTTACTCTCTAGATCTCTCACACGCACTCCCATCCCTCTCTCTCCTCCTCTCCCACTCCCTCTCCCACCACCTACTATCTCTTTCTCTCTCTCAAGTTCTCTCTCTCCCTCTCTACTCTCTCTCTCTCCCATCCCCTACTCTTACTCTCTCTCTCTCTCTCCAATCCCCAACTCTCTCTCACACTCTCTCCCATCCCCTACTCTCTCTAACACTCTCTCTCATCTCATACTTTCTCTCTCTCTGCCACCTCCTACTCTCTCTCACACTCTTTCCCATCCTTTCACTCTGTCTCTCCCATCTTGTACTCTCTCTTTGCCACCCCCTACTCTCTCTCACACTCTCACACTCTCTCCTATCCCCTACTCTCTCTCTTTCATAGACACACACACACACACACACACACACACACACACACACACACTCACACTCCCATCCCCCCTCTCTCTTCTCTCCCATCCCCTACTCTCTAGATTTGTCACACACACTCCCATCCCTCTCTCTCCTCCTCTCCCAGTCCCTCTCCCAGGTCACCTACTATCTCTCTCTCTCAAGTTCTCTCTCTCCCTCTCTACTCTCTCTCTCCCATCCGCTACTCTTACTCTCTCTCTCTCTCTCCCATTCTCAACTCTCTCTCACACTCTCTCCCATCCCCTACTCTCTCTCACACTCTTTCCTATCCTTTCACTCTGTCTCTCCCATCCCGTACTCTCTCTCTCTCTGTCGCCCCCTACTCTCTCTCTCACTCTGTCCCATCCTTTCACTCTATCTCTCCCATCCTTTCACTCTGTCTCTCCCATCCTGTACTCTCTCTCACACTCTCACACTCTCTCCCATCCCCTACTCTCTCTCTTTCATAGACACACACACTCTTATCCCCCCACTCTCTTCTCTCCCATCCCCTACTCTCTACATCTGTCACGCACACTCCCATCCCCTAATCTCACTCTCTCTCTCCCATCCCGTACGAGCTCTCTCTGCCACCACCTACTCTCTCTCACACTCTCACACTCTCTCCCATCCCCTACTCTATCTCTCTTACACACATTCTCATTCCCCCCCCTCTCTCTCCCTCTCCCACTGCCTACTTTCTTTCCCCCATCCCCTACTCTCTCTCTCCCCTCTCCCATCCCCTACTCTCTCTCTTTCATAAACACACACTCCCATCCCCCCCCTCTCTCTCTCCTCTCCCATCCCCTACTCTCTAGATTTGTCACACACACTCCCATCCCCCCTCTCTCTCCCTCTCCCACTCCCTCTTGCACCACCTATTATCTCTCTCTCTCTCTCTCTCAAGTACTCTCTTT
Source organism: Cupressus sempervirens (assembly GCA_028749045.1). Taxonomy (NCBI): domain Eukaryota; kingdom Viridiplantae; phylum Streptophyta; class Pinopsida; order Cupressales; family Cupressaceae; genus Cupressus; species Cupressus sempervirens. The sequence goes on along the minus strand of CM053790.1, from coordinate 50,043,675 downwards.
CCCTCTTTACTTTCTCTCTCCCATCCCCTACTCTCACTCTCTCTCTTCCATCCCCTACTCTCTCTCACACTCTCTCCCATCCCCTACTCTCTCTCTCTCTCTCTCTCTCTCACCCCCATCCTATACAAGCTCTCTCTACCACCCCCTACTCTCTCTCAAACTCTCACACTCTCTTCCATCCCTTACTCTATCTCTCTTATACACATTCCCATTCCCCCCCCTCTCTCTCACTCCCTCTCCCATTGCCTACTCTCTCCCATCCCCAACTCTATCTCTCTTACACACTTCCATTCCCCCCCTCTCTCTCCCTCCCACTCCCTCTCCCATTGCCTACTATCTCTCTCTCTCTCACTCTCTCCCTCTCTCTCCCATCCCCTACTCTCACTCTCTCTCTTTGCCACCCCTACTCTCTCTCACACTCTCACACTCTCTCCCATCCCCCCTCTCTCTCCCTCTCCCACTCCCTCTGCCATTGCCTAATCTATTTCTCTTCCATCCACCCTCTCTCTCCCTCTCCCACTCCCTTTGCCATTGCCTACTCTCTTTCTATCCCATCCCCTACTCTCTCTATCTCTCTCTCCCCTCTCTCATTCCCTACTCTCTCTCTTTCACACACATCCATCCCCCCTCTCTCCTGTCCCATCCTCTACTTTTTCTCTCACTCACTCTCCCTCTCCCACTGCCTACTCTCACTCTCTCACACACACACACACTCTCTCTCTCTCTCTCTCACTCTCTCCCTCTCTACTCTCTCTCTACTACCCCCTACCCTCTCTCACATTTTCACACTCTCTCTCTTTCTCTCTTACACACATTTCCATCCCCCCTCTCTATCTCCCTCTCCCACTCCCTCTCCCATCACCTACTCTCTCTTCCATCCCCTAATCTCTCTCTTCCATCCCCTACTCTCTCTCAAGCTACTCTATCTTCCCCCTCTCCCATTCCCTACTCTCTCTCTTTCACACACATGCACTCCCATCCTCCTCTCTCTCACTCTTCCTCTCCCACTCCGTCTCCCACCACCTACTCTCTCTCTCTCCCCCATCTCCTACTCTTAATCTCTCTCTCCCAACTTGTACTCTCTCTCACACTTCCTCTCTCCCATCCCCTACTTTCGATCTCTCTCCCCCATCCCGTACTCTCTCTTTGCCACCTCTACTCTCTCTCTCACACTTCCTCTCTCTTGTATCTTGTACTCTCTTTGCCACCCCTACTCTCTCACATTTCCTCTATCTCCCATCCTATACTCTCTCTGCCACCCCTACTCTTTCTCACTTCCTCTCTCCCCTCTCCCATCCCCTACTTTCTCTCTATCTCTCTCACACACACAAATAGCCATTCCCTCGCCCCACCCCCCTAGCTCTCTCTTGGTTTTGGTTTGCAATTTAGGTCTCAATAGTGCGTGCGCACTATAGCGCGTGCACACTATAGCATGTGCGCACTACCTCAAATTCAATAGCATTTTAATAGCGTGTGCGCGCTATAGGGTGCACACGCTATAGGGCGTATGCTCTATTCAAAGCTTTGAGATGTGTTTTCTAGAAAACATACAAAAAATAATTGATTTTTCTTGTGTGCTCCCCTTCAAGATTCCTCATGGTTGGGTATCGATAAGATCAGGTTACATAACATTATAGGTCTCTGTGTTAGCTATCTAACCATATAATTTATTTTTAATTTGAACTATTTTAAGTCTTTCATCTATAATTTCTTTTGAATGTATGTTCATTTTTTTTCAAAAACCACCATGTACTAATTGGGCTGTAGATTTTAGCTCATTCATTGAATTTTGTAACAACTTAGTTTTTTAGAAACTAGACTCCATTCTACACACTTTAAAAAAAAGAAGTTTTGATTTTAGATTAGTTTTCAATCATTTCTAGGGGGAGCACATAGACATTTCATGTTTTTGGGATGGGTCTAAGTAAAAAATTCATTAAAAAAAAAATACACATTATAAAATTACCCGAAAAATTTGGGATAAACTACATAGTGTTAGGTAACTTTTGACCAGAGCGATTAAAGAATTTCAAAAAAAAAGTTAAAATTTTAGGGGGGCCACACTTTGTACTATGTTATGTTTTTTTGGAATAAATAGTACCACTTTTTTGAGGACCTAAAACTAAACCATTTTGAAAAAAAATTAGTAGTTTAGAAACTAGATTCAAAGGACTACAACTTTTGTTTTTGTCATATCTTAAAATTTTGAGCGTAATTATCTTCAAATTCTTGTTGAAGTCCAGAATTTGCTGATTTCAGGAAAAAGGTGTCCACTTATACCCCCCTTTTGGTACCACAACTTTGTGCACTTACACACATGGGAATTGGTCTCCATGCTAGAAGACAAGATGAATGAACAAGGTGAAGTTGTAAGGAACAAAGAAAGACTAGTATGTAAAGGGCTATGATGAAACCTATGCTCCTGTGGAAAGAATAGAGGTAGTATGGTTATTTTAGCATATGCAACATATAAGAAATTCAAGGTATATCAGATGGATGTCAAGTCAACATTTTTGAATGGAGAACTTGAAGAAGAGGCATACATAGAATAGCTTGAAGGTTGTTCTTTAATAGATGACAAGGACATAGTATGTAGATTGAAGAAAGCATTGTATGGCTTGAAGCAAGCACTTAGAACTTGGTATGCAAGGTTGGGCAGGCATTTGACAAAGCTTGGATATAACAAAGGTATGGTAGATAGTAATCTATATTGGAAAGAAATTGATGATGGATTGATGATTTTGGTAATATTTTTTGATGATATCATATTTGGAGGAAATGATGATGAAAGTGACAAGTTTGCAGAAGAAATGAAAAAACTAAATTGAAATGAGCATGATAGGAGAAATGAAATATTTTCTAGGATTACAAATTGTACAGGACAAAGAAGGAATCTTTGTTTCACAAACTAAGTATTTGAAAGATTTACTGAAAAGGTATCATTTGGGAACATGTAAACCCATTGGAACACCTGTGGTAATTGGACACAAGTTATCTACAAAGGATGAGACACCTACTGTTGAGTAGAAGAAGTACAAATCTATGATTGGGGATTGCAATATTTGACTCACACAAGGTCAGATATAGAAAATGTAGTTGGAATTTTTGCAAGATTTCAAGCTAGCACCAGACAGGCACATTATGTAGTAGTCAAAAGGATATTTAGATACCTAAAAGGAACACTAGAGTTTGGATTGTGGTATGATAGATCTAATAATTTCACTTTATATGCTTATATGATGTTGATTGGATAGGTAGTATGGATGAAAAAAAGAGTACTAGTGGTGGAGCCTTCTTTCTTGGAGGAAGATTGGTTTCTTGGCTAAGCAAGAAGAGGGATTGTACCTTATAAAGTACAACAAAAGTAGAATATGTTGCAGTAGAAAATAATTGTAATAAAGTTGTTTGGATGAATTAGATGTTGAAGAATATAAGAGTAGAATTTAGTGAACCTATTTTCATACATTGTAATAACACAAGCACAGTAAATATGTCTAAAAATCTAGTATTGCATTCTAAGACTAAGCAAATTTCTATCAAGTATCACATGTTGAGAGAGAAAGTTGCAAAAAAGGAAATTAGATTAGAGTATGTAAGCACCAAAGAGAAGATTGTAGATATTTTCACTAAGCCTCTTTCCAAAGAGAATTTTGAGTATTTTCAAGGTATGATAGGGGTTATGCCCCTTCCTATATCATAGTAGATGATGCAAGAGTGCATCAATCCAATGTAACAGAGCACTATTGTTTGTTTGAATTGAATGTTGATGCTTCCTATGTTGGGGAGTATCTATGATGGATAGAGTCATTTAGGACTCTTGTTGGATGTTGTGTCTTAATAGTGTCTTTGAACACTTGATCAGGTCAGAGATAGTTGTTACTGAGATTGATGGTTGCTAAAACCTTTGAAATTGATGTCAATGGGGGAGAGAAGTACAACATGAAGAACAATGTGGAAAATACAATTTAAAAAGTAATACAGTTTGGAAAATATAGTTTAGGAGAAGTAAAACACAAAGAAAATTGAGGTATATTAATGGGGAACAATGATTGATGAAGAGGATTTGAAAAGAAAGGTTAACAATCTTTTGCAGTTAGTGTTTTTGGAACTAGATGTTTTCCATCTATGTTGAGATCAATGCCAAAGAGGGAGATTGCTGGAAGAATGAATGCTGATAATATTCCTATGGGGGAGTATTGTAGAAACATGATTAGATCATTATCATGATGATATGCTACATTCATTACTATGTTTTTCATTGATGTCAACATAACAATTTTCTATGGTATCTGACAGAAGAACAACAGAAAGATCAAGTTGGTAAGGATAGATAGTTGAGTACTTTCACTAAGAAAGGCTAAAGGGAGATACTAATAAATGTCTAGTATATGTAGCTAACCTTAGAAGCACAAGATATTAAGTATGCAATAAGTTATGCAAGTTTTGGTAGAGACTATTCTGAGATAGAGTTTACAGAGGCATGTTCTGGTAAAATTGTTATATCTCTTAGTAGATTTGTTATTATATGAAGCCAAAGTAAAAGATATGATGAATACATTCTAGAGATAAAATAGCTAAGCTCACTTGTCATAATATTTCATGTATGGAAAGTTATTCAAGTTACAAGGTGGAAGATTAATGTTATCACTAAGTGTAATGTGTTCTTAATGAGGTCCTATAATAATTAATAGAGAAGGTGTAATAGTTGACTCGGGGAATTGTTTTATGAATTCAGTATAAAGGAAGGAAATTTTTCTTTATCATGTATGGAAAAATGTTAATGATTATAAGAAACACAAAGAGTAGAACACAAAGATAAGTAGAGTAGAGAAAATGTGAAGGAAACTTCATTACCAAATTTTTCTTGTGTGATACAAAGTTTGATACTTGGATCCAAGGTTCGAGACCTAGTCTAGAAGGTTAGACAGTGATTGGTCCAGTTGAAAAGATAGAGGAAAGAAATTAAAGTTTAGTACATACAATTATTATGCAAGGAATAGTTGAGATATTAGTTGGAAAGTGAGTTCGGTGATCTTTTCCTAGAAGCTATTTGGACAATGGGTCCTTCTATCTTCTACAACTCCTAACAGGGTTGGCACAACTCTTTAACAGGGTTGGAATCTTCTAAGAAGGATTCAAAGTCTCCTAAAAGGGACTCATATATACTAAATGTTGTAATATACTCCCAATAGGGCCCATCCTCTAGCAAGGAATATTTATATTAGTACGTCATCTTGTGGGAATCATTCCCATCGAGTTTTTCCTTCTGATTAAGGGTTTCCCTAGTTAACATATTTGGTGTAATTGTGTATGTGCATCTTTGTATGGTTGTTTTTTACTTTGGTTGAATGATTAAAATTAGTTAAGGTGGATAAATGTTTTAATTATTAGATAATTGATTCACTCCCCCCCCAATTATCTTGGTGGACTATTATTTCTAACAATCCCCAACTGATAATGTTGATAATATATGTGAAAAAGTCATATTATTTTTTATGTTATCATTGATGTCAAGCTTTAAATGGTTAGACATTATGCTAATTTAGTAGAGTGTTATATCATTTGATTGATGAAGATGATTTGAAGAAAGTATAATGATGATGCAAGTGTTGATTAGTGTATGCTATTCAATGGGCATGTGAATGAGTTATCTAATGGTATAATGTCAGTTTGATTGTTTTATATGATTTAATTAAAGTGTTTCAATCGTGGATAGGCAAGACAATTTGGTAGTTGGATGAAGAACCACAATATTAAATGAGCTACTATGGTTATCACCAAGAACTTGATGAAGAAGTAAAGAAAGTGTACATTTAACCAAGAAATTATGATGTTAACCAAGTTTAGGGTTGACCAAGGAAGATGTAATGTTAACCAAGAATCAAAAGGAATAAAAATTTGGAAAATATTTAATCTGAGGTCAACATTTGATGAAAATAAAGATTGTTCAAAATTTTGGAAGATAAGGATGAAGTTAGTTATGAGATAAACGACAAGAGAAATTCAAAGAAGATCTAATAAAGGAGATTTGACAATTTGAATTGTATCACAAAGTTCAAGGTAGATATATATATATTAAGTGTCTAGATTGAATGTATCTAAACTTGATGAAGATCTGGTGATTGTGATTAAGCAAAAAAACTTGGAAGATTCTAGAGGAGAGGATTTTTTTTCTATTTGAGGGATGAACACAATGTTCATTATTACTAATCAAATTGAAGAAGAAAGTGATAGCTGGAAGGATAACCAAGCATAATTGCATTGTGAAGATCAAGCAAGAGAAGTGTTAAGTTTTTGTGTGAGTGATTGGATCAACCATAAGGGACCAAGAAGGAAGGAAGAGGAAAGAGATTGAGAAGCACAAAGATCTAAACAAGCAAGGTAGTGCTAAAACCTAACAAATCATTTCATTGCTACTCTCTAACCATTGTAGTAAAAAATATTTTAACTGAGTGGACCTAACAATCTTATTTGTAAATCCATTGTATGGTGACATTTTGTTGAATGTTTTGTAAGTCCTTTAGTGAAGGGCACTCTTTAGATATTTCAAGGAGTGATAAGGTATAGATGATCTTTGGTGAAAATCCTCTAAGAATATCACATTAACAATACATGTGTACCCTTTAATAAGGTTGGCTCCTAACAGAGCTCACTTCAGAAGAGTAAAATTTTTGGGTTGCTGGTGCTAGGTGGTTTTTCCCTTAACAAGATTTACACATTAAATACTTATGTTAAAATTGTGTGAATGCTTATTGTGTTGCATGTTTATTTCATGTTTATTGTTTATTATTGGAACTCAGTATAAGTTGGAAGTTTACTCTGATATTGGTAGATGAAATTAAAATTTATTTGAATGATTAAGTTGAAAGTTAGATATTGTTACCAAGCTAGTGATACAAAAGATTAAAGTGTTTGTGCTTGTGGAAAACTATTTTAAGGCCTAAGATAGCTAGTTATAATTGATTTACCGCTTGTCTTAGTTATCTAATATGTTTTTCTTTCTATTTTTGCATTTTTATTCCAAAATATAGTAGGCTTTCATTTGGATTTGGATTTTGGCTAACCCTAATTTACTATTGAGTGGTGTAACTTCCTCATGTCCATCCAAGGCTTTATTTGAGACTACTAACACATTTATAATTATAGATCTGGCTATGGAGATTATAGAACACTTAGTTTTGCTATCATTGTTTGGTTTAGATTCTAGATCACATTTTGATTTAGTGCATTGAAAGGTATCCAAGTTTTTGATGTGTTTGGTGCATTTTTACAATATTTTTTTATTTGTATGTTTAGATCCTAAGGTAGAAACACAAGTATCCTCTCCTTTTGCTTTCCAATGGATCTTATGTGTAAGAGAAAGTGTGTCTGTCTTCATAAAAATATGTCTAACAATAAGTATCATCTCTCCTTACCTTCTAATGGATATTTGGTGTAAGATAAAATCATGTCTATATTTTCTTTAGAGGTCCTATTTTATGTGAAAAAAGTACTTGCTAAAGAGAATGGCTCAAGCACTAATATGCTAGAGCCAAATTAATTTTGATCTACTATATTATAAGAAGTGTGGTTCTAATGAAAATCATGATCAATAGGTAGTGTTTTGGTAAACTCTCTCAATGTCTATATAATGCATAAAAACACTTTTTCTAAGGGATGGATGATCTCTTAATTGGGAATATCACTTAACATACCCAAAAGAAATCCCTTACTAAAAAAATATGTAAGAAGCCTCCAATTTTAAAGCTAAAACATAGAGCTCAAAAATGCGATTGTGACTTATTTTTCAAGCTATATAAATCATAGTTCTTATCTTTAAATTTGAATTCCACTAGTAATCTCAGTTCACATCATCCCCAAACCTCTTGCATACATACATTAAGTCTTTATAGGTCTTGGGTATATACATAGGTCACTCCCCTTTGGTTATAGAACATTAGAAATCCTTACCATCCCAAATACATGAGGTTTTCAATCCTTGGTTAGGAAAACTTGTTAGTATCCTTAGATAGGGAGAATTTCTTGGCTTACATCATCCCCTATTTTAGTGCATGCTCTTTTGACCATTGTCCCCACATCTATGCATCATACCACATGTCTATTTTGTTGTATTATCATTTTAGACTTAGAGTTACCTTATTTAAACTTCAAACCTACCCTTTGCCACACTAATCATCATAGATCATACCTTGTCGACATATTTTATTTTAGAAAATATTTTATGTATGGAACATACAATGGATACACATATCCTAATCAACGTAATTGAGAAGCCTCGTCTAGTATTCAAGCTACACTCAATGAAGGTGATTGAGATTGATATGAAAAGAGCTCTATCCTCGATACCTCCTAGAGTATTATTTCTAGAAGATGTTTGACTATATAGTCACTACAAGATTGAAAAAATTGGACTAGAATAAATCAACAAAGAATTTGGAGATTTGCATGAGAACAAGTTTAGAAACAAGCATAATAACTTTGAAGAAAAACATTTTGGTTATGTGGCTGACATACCAAACAATTTTCAGCATGAATGGGTTTGATATGCTCTAAGTAGACTCCATGAAGAACTTTTGAGGTAGGATAGACCACACAAGTTCACTTTGGAAACAAAAACTATTGGGAAACGTTATCTGGATTGGCACAATAATTTTAGATTGGGGAGGAAGATCAAGTTTAGAGCTTAATAAAAAAAAAAGATATGCATTCGTATAAACAAAAAAAATAAATCTGTTTTACTTTTTTTATTGGCTATGGGTCTAAATTTCGAAGAGAATTTTAACTATAAGAATGTTAAAGAATTTTTCCAATATTCAAAGGAGTATTATACATACAAGTATGATTGGTATGGTAGGAAGCAGAAAGCTATTTTGAAACTTTATAAAAAAACTATACATAAGTGACGAAAATAAAGAAGAAGGAGAAGAAGAAGAAGAAGAAGAAGAAGAAGAATTGGATTTTAAGTCTATAGATGAAAAAGTAGAAACATTTTTTTGAATGAAATGTTTATTAGGAAAGATGGGTTGATGAAATCTAAATAAAAAAAACTAAGTCTTGATATACCTGAGAACAAAATTTTATTATTACCGTATGGTATATTGGCTACTATGGATTACCTTATCAAAGTGCAATTTGGAGTAGGTACACTCAATGATATAGATCACTTACAAAATTGATATATTCATTCTGTAGTAGATTTATTACAAGAGAAATTATGATTAGCTCTATATGATTTTAGAGAAGGAGTTGAAAAAACTATATTACCTACTGTATCAATCAATGCTGAAAAGATAATAACTCTTATTAAATTGGAAAATTTCATTTCATTAACGGGTACTTTTCAGATTTTTTTTGGGTTACATCCCTTATCATAATTTTTGGAGGAAGACATGCTCTCTAGTTGAAATTGATACTTATATCATAAAATAAGTTCAACCAAGGACATTCTAGTACCTTCTGTGGGTTATGAAGCAAATGAGAACATAGTAACAAAATATGCAAATAAATTCCTTTCAAGAGCTATAAATGTTACATCACCAAGGTTTTGAACTTATGATGAAGGATTCTCAAAGATTAATTGGAATTAAATAAGCATCTGATTCAAAGGAATTCAAAAAGAATGAGGAGCATGTCGATGGAAATTTTTTGTAGTGTGAACCCAAGAGCACCAATTGTTTATGTTGAAGAACCTAGAATATCAACTCCTATTGAGTTAAACATTGAAGAAGAAGACTAGGAAACACCTTAAACATAGAAGATATATTAGGGAAGACAAAAGAAAAGCATGTGGAATACCAAAGATAAGAGCAACCAAGGAAGCATTAGATTGAGTAGTTAGTGAAAAGAAGAAAGGGAAAAGAAAACAAGATGAAATCGATGAAGAAGTTACAAAAGAAGTAGAACTAGAGAGGAAAGAAGTGGAATCAAAGGATATTGGAAAGACTACAAGTCTAGATCATGTGGATCTTAGTGTGAAAGACATAAAGGAGTTTGTACAAATTTCACAAGACTCCAAGTGAAATTTATGACATACTACCTAAGGAAATTTACAAGCTAGTTAATGTTAGATGGATAATAATATTGAAATTGGATAGGGAGATGCTCATGGAAAGAGAACTTATGGAGATAGCTACAAAATTAGACTATGTAAACATAAGACATAATGGTTGAATCTCACAGATAAGAATTCAAAGCCAAAAATAGAGTTCTAAGAATATTAGTAGGTGATACTCAAAGTGTACATAATGAGATAGTAAAATCATGGATAAAAATGATAACTACACAAGAAGAAATTGAAAAGGAGAAATATGTAAAGGATGTAGCTGTTGAATAGATAAACCAGCCCTAGTCCAAGCCTATATTCCATCATGAGTAATTAGGAAATTCATATTTGGTGCACCCACACAAGGATATGTCAAGAAAGAAGTAGAAAAAATTGGTTAAGATACAATTTTCATAGAGGAAATTTCATATGAAGAGGTTGATCATACCCCCCAAGGCTCAACCTATTCAACTAATGACAAAAAAAAATGAGTAAAGTGTGAAGACTGGTTAGGAATCAGTTATAATGAAAAGGAAATTAGATTTTAACAACACCAGTGAAAGGAAAAGGGGTGAATCTATCATTAATGTAAGGACATATGAGGGAAGGAAGAAGTATATGATGAAGCATTAAAGAATATAGATATCACAAAACCAAAACCTAAAGAACTATTTAAGTATTCTAAGAAGTTGGGGAGAAAAGAAACACGAGATAGAACAAGAGAAAAGAAGAAGAAAGCTATAGTAATGGAGGTGACAAGATATATTATAGAAAAACTAGTACATGATCTAGATGCAAGAATGATTGATCAAATGTAGACCTTGATAAAATCTATTGTAGAACAAGTTCTAATATTGGAAAAAACCCCATTTAAATTAGTAGAAGACAACTATGAGAAGAAAAATATTAAGCAACTAATAGAAAAAGACAAAGTAAGTTTTCTAGAATAGGTCAATGAAGTGAAGACCACATTGAAGGAAATTAGACAACTATTGATCAAAATTTATAGGTTATCTAGAGGAGAGAAAGAATGAGACAAAAAAGGAACTTGATACTTTCATTGAACAATTTGATCCAATCTCAAGTTCAACAATATAGTATCATACAAAGGTGGAATTAATCACTCAAGAAAGGAAAATAAAAAGTGAAATCTAAAAGAGGAGGAATACCCTATTGGAATTAAAATCATATTTAAAAACTATAGTGGAGGGCATGCAACAAAGGGTGAAGAATTTTGAAAGGTTACTTGGTCTACATGACATGAGTACTTTGGGTACTCAATGGAAGAGCTTGCAAAAAACTTATATAGACATATAGTCACCACATAATACTTGAAGAAATCATTGAAAGAATCAATGGAGTCATCCATAACACATTTCAAATAGATCTTTAACATGTTGAGTATTAACACATGAAAGGAGAAAAAACTATCCTTTTCATTGTTGACAAAAAGGGGAAGAAAGTACTACCTATGAAAATACTACAAGGAGGAGAATGCCTAAAATAATGATGTATCATAATAATGCAAATAGATAGGGGGAGAAACTAAAAGTAAGGGGGAGCTTACAACTAAAAGGAAAAACATTTTCACATAAGCATATAGAGTTTTTCCATCAATACCAAATGAGGAGATTGTTGACATTGACATAAGAAGATTAATTAAAAGTATTTAGATGGAAGAATGTATTTGGTTTTCATTGATGAAAATATATTAAAAATATTAAGAAGGATTAATTGGTGAAGCAAGAATAGGGATCAATAAGCATAAAATGACCAAGTAACATAATTGTTAGATAGGAGGAATAACAAAACAATGAAGACTTTGATGGTGATCACGATGTAGTACACATAAAGTGGAGTGATAATAAGAAAAGACTTTGTGATGTGTATACAAACTACATGTATGATCATGATGCATACATATGACTTGTGGGCATAATTTTATGCATCAAAAGATAAATACAAAATAGTTCTCATACTACCAATGGTAGATTGTTAGTTGGTGATTGATATGATTGACACGATCATAATAAAAGGAATAATGAAATTTCTTAATCAGCCAGAGAAGTGATGATTTGGAAGTTATGTGATAGAATCAAGTATGATAAGAAGATTTAATAAGAATCTTGTGGAGGTCAAATACATTTTCATTATTCTCAGGAATCACACAAGAAAAACTAATGTTGATCAAGGTAGTGATACAAAATGTGTTAGGTACATAGGGATATGCAAATTAAATGTGATGTGAGTGTGGTAATTTTTTTATTTGAATAGATGGTGATTAATAAGTAGCAAAAATATAGAGTAGTTGTATGATTCTATTTTAAAAGAAATGTATGAGAGAGTAGATTATTGTGAGATTGTGTGTGCTTACCAAGAGTGTGATCAAGTTGTCAAGAAGAGATTGAGAAGAGGGAAACAACAGAGTGATTAGAGAAAAAAGGATCTGATAGGCAAGCAATGCTACATATAGATCATTCAACTTGTTATTTCCTAACAGTTGCAATGAGGGAAATCCCTTAACTATATGGATCTTAATAGGTATGTTTGTGTAAATCCTTTAATAGAGTGGACTCTTAGAAAGAGTTCTAAGTCCTCTAGTGAGGTAGATCCTAACAAATATTTTTTGTACTCCTAAAAATGTACAAATCACCACTAACAACCTATAGAAAGGGTCCTTGTAGCTTCTAATAGGAAAAAGTTTTTTACTACAATGGTAGACTTTTGGGTATCATCCCCACCACTATTTTCACCCTCTAACAAGGTTTTCCATGATACCAAACTAAAAGTATCATGTGTGTTTCTTCTATGATTGACCAAGGAATTTACTTTATTCCCTTTCAACAATTATTTGATATGTTCTTTGGAAGTAAAGTTTGAAATAACTAGATCGGTAGTTTGAAATACCTATTGTATTGATTCACCCCCTCCTCTCAGTACCACTTCATACCAACATGATAAGTGCATAGAAAGTCTCAATCATTTTCCAGAAAAAGCTGATAATAATTCTTGCTCATGACACGATAAAATCCATGAGTTTGATATTGTTTCATGCCATTGTGATCAAACATTCAAATATAATATTGACTCTAGTTTTGTTAAAACTAATGGTAAGTGTTTTTACTAATTTCATTATATCTACAATCCAAGGCTTCTTGAAGGAAACCAAATCAATGTAATTTTTATACCCCTCTACACCCCCATTTTGGAAAAATTATGGAAACCTTATTTCTCATCAAATCAAACCACTATAACGAGTAATGTCATTTCCTCCTAAAGGAATTAAACCACTACAATAAAAATTACAATTTTAACATTACCAAATAAAATTTAATTGGGTTCAAAATTGACATTGCAAGTTGGAGTGCCTACTCTCTTAAACAACATTTCTCCCTTGAGTTGTCCCTAGCTATCACATGAAACACTCAAAATGTGCATTTATACTACCACACCTAACTCCTAGATGCCCTCTTGGGTTCTTCTCTTCCAATTTGACATTTTTTTCTCTTATTTCATGATTTTCATCCCTTCTAAAACATCTTAAAGCTATGCTTTTGTGTTGGATCATGGGGCCATACGACATCCTCGATTCTCCCTATAATTTATTTTTAAAGAAATTGGGGATGTCATGCATCTACAATGGAAATTATTCCCTTATTTGTTGACTCACATGCTCTCTCTTTTATATTAAATCAATAATCCATAAATTTGATGGTCTTCCTTGTTGGATCACTAGCGTAAATGCTACAAACCACTATTTTAATCTCTTTTTTTTTGTATTTTATTAATATTTAATTTCACTTTATTATTATTATCTAATTTTTAAAATATTTGTACAATGATGTTTAGTACAAGACTTTATGATAGTTTAAGATATTAAAATGAGTAGATAATTGGAGTGAACTAATCACTTGTACAAATCAAATAGATTCATGACAATCAGGAAGGAAATTCATTGTTATGTTGCTTATCTAGGACAAAAATGTCTACTAGTTACAAAACATAGACTTAAATAATATTCTTACATAAGTAGGTAGGTTTCCTTTTGTTGTATCTTAAAAACTTGTAAAACTAGTTTTGTTTGATATATTTAGTCCAAAAAACGTAATATACATGCATAGATACAAATATGTCATAGATTTAAATGAAATAATTTAATTAATTACATTTAATTACTCAATAAAAATAATAGTTGACAATTCAAATACTAATTCAATATCATTAATCATTAAATCCATACAAAAATCCAAAAATAAGAAGTACAATCATAGCCTTGATGTTAGTGTTTTACCTTTCTCCAAATTATATTGGGGCATTACATGATAAGCAAAAAATATATATAAATTTGGTAGGACTCTAACAACATAGAGCCTCCATTACTAGAAATTATTTTGAATTAAAAAGAAGCCAATCAAGGGTGATGTCTCTCTATAAAAACTCAACTAGAGGATATGAAGGAATCAATAGTACAAAAAGAGAAGTCGTGGAGATAATTGAAAGGACACTAGCAACACACTATGAACAAAATTATTTGGATGCACTATGACAGCTATAGGCCACACTTAACCACTAACAATGCATGTGCCAAAAGAAGTCCCCAATTACACACAATAAAAAAATCCACAAGGTGGGGCACAATGGATTACAAAGTTGTAACAAAATCAACTTGAGGCCAAATAATGAGGACCCCTAAGGTAGGAGTCTATCTCCATACTATGATACTTATATCAACCTTAATATGAAAGAAGCTCATCTCTATAGGTCTAGTGAAGAACATACTCATCAAAAAGAAAGAAAAACACAAAACCTTCCCACAATTAGACAAAAATATGAAGTTAAATCCCATCTAAAGTTACAAGCCTCCAAAGTCACTATGTCTCCATGTCCATAGAAGCCATGTCCACCTCTATAGGAACCATGAAATAGGATGAAGCAACTAGAATGAGATAAACCCTCATGAAAGCTACCACAAAAACCCCAAAAATAGCTGCAAGAATTAACCAAGAAGATTAGGAAAATTTGAGCCCTTGAAAAATTCCACCAAATAATTGGCCACACAAGAGAACAAGGCTATTTTCCAAAACAACAATAGCACACAACCAAAACCCACAAGCCAACACAAACCCTAGAAAATGTTCAACGTATGATTTTTCAAACTAGAGAACACCACTAATTATAATTACCAACAAAAATAATAAACCCTAACAATAAAACATCAAGAGATTAGAGAAAGGAACTCAATGGAGCAATGCCAACAATCATAAATGACCATACTTTCATCCATAGAATGTCATCCCATTAAAGTAAGTTTTATAGAAAAAAACTTCAAGAAGTATAAGGCTAGCCCATGTCCTCATTATACACAACATCTAGATCATAAACACCTACAAAATGAAAAAGGGAACAAGTATCCATAAAACAAGGAACCTGATGCAATTATTCTCCTCCATAAACCACACCCACCACTTACCCAAGGAAGAACAGAGAAACATCAAGTATCTTCCATAGGAAATAGTAGCCCTCCTCACAATTATTGCAATAGAAATTGGATACAATGGGGTCAAGAAAACCCCATCTGCATGATATTTCCATCCATAATCCTTCTAAACTCTCCAAGTGAATTGATATTTACCACTTTTCATATTGAACCTATATGGGTAAGAGCCAACCAAAATAAGGGAATCCTAAACCAACCTAGATAGAACAAAGTCATAACCAAAAACACCAAATCCTATATAAAGAAAGGGCTTTATAATGTCACCCAATAGAGGAACATCATCATTAAACACAATAGGGAGCAAAGATAAGTCCCTACTAAAAAATTACCTAGGCCAAAAAGGCTAGTCCAAGGAAACAAAAAACTTCAAACTTGTCCCCCTGGACCAACAAAAAAAAACTCCCATTGAAGGCACTTAGTAGGGGTATGTCACCATAGGAGATATCTCAACTCAATTAGTGAATCCAAAATTAATAACACCAGGATCAATTCTCCAAATGTAAAGACACCCTTCCAAATCCTTATAACTGAGAACTCTACTATCACAACAAAACACATTTACATAGAAGTAGCACCCAAATGAAGAGTATTGTTGAGGAAAAATGACAAGAGTAAAGCCACTATAAAGTTGTAGATACCCATACTGACCATGTTGCAAAACATAAAGCAGTTTTTGAAAATAACTCGAATACACATGGAGATAACCATAGTAGGAAGCTTGACCAGAATAATGACCAGCAAATAGAGAAAAAAAGAATGCACTAAAGCACTAGAGAATTGCACTACAAAATTGTCACTTCAAAGGTAGGCTTTGAGGCAAACCCTGTGAAAGAAATCATAGCATCGACAAGGTGTGTAGCACCCAAAGAATATTGAGTAGAGATCCAACCATACATCAAACACAACAAGCACCCCCACTCTTAAACATTGCTCCCAACTGACTAGTGACAACTAGAGATCATGCCAAAAAATAATTAGATACCTAGAAAGGGGTACAACCACTCAAAAAATCTCTAAACAAGAACACCAAACATCAGGACAAGCCAAAGAAACCAACTTAGACAAAAAATTATTTGAACCAAGAAAAGGGGAAAGAAAACCTCTTTATTGCAAAGTAAAAGGCCCAGAACACTAGCAAATTTAACATAATCATAACATGGCCAAACAAAATTACAGGGGCCAAGAGAAAGCCAAAAACACCCACACCACCATCCTTTTGTCACAAACCACTCAACCAATTACCAAAAAATTCAGTATTGGAATGCCACCTAGACTTTAATAAATTTATTTTTACCTTTTTATAAAAATTAATTATCAGTTACCAATGTATTATCTTCAACATATTCAAATCATTGCTAAAAGGGGGAGAACCATTTCTTGATGGGCATAAAAAATAAAAACTTTGTGGAGGGGCAATGGGTAGTATTCATGGGGGAGGCAAATGAACAACACGAAGCATAACAAAAAGCTTAAGAAATAGGATGTAATGTTCCAACCCATGCAACAACTCTTAACAATATCTCTTTACAATTCTAGAGGGTAGTATGGTAAAATTGGAGTTGATGTATGGATGCCAATTGGAGGTCATATAGTGTTTTTGTGACTATATGGAGTGATGGAGTGGAGATGGAATCTGATTGTAAAACAAATATGGGGAAGTTATACAGTAGATGTAGGTGAATAGTGGATTCTACATGGTGGAAAGGTCATCCAGATGAAGACACAATGGTCATACAGAGGAGTAAAGTGGTCGTACGAAGGAGCACAATGGTCATATAGTGGATGCAAATAGCCATATAGTAGGAAGAGCAAGTTGTACTATAGCTAGAGGTGTACCACGAGATAAGGAAATGGCTATATGGTAGGCCTAGATGGTCGTGCGAGAGGGTGATGGGAAGATGTAGGGCTATAGTGGTGGATGATGTATGGAATGAAGGGGATATGCCAATATTTGTAATCACTAACTTATGGATCTAAATTCATGAAATAAATCAAAACAAAAATAAAGTTTGAAACATGAATAAACTTCAATTGATATTTGCAAAGAAATGGTGCTCTAATTTTCTAGATCTGAGAAAAGTATTACATGCAACAAAAAAATAAGGTGAGGGTTGAATCCCATCAAAACTACACGAGCCAAATAGGGAAGATCTTTCACTTCTGAAATGGCGAACAATCCAAAACTCCCACAAGAATTCATAATACATAGAAATAATCCAAAAAGCATGCCTAAAAATACCTACAAGCCATGCTTAAATAACCATCAGGAAAACTTTCTGAGGGTGTACAAAGATAGTTGACGGTGACACAAACTACAGAAACAAAACAAAAATGGGTCTAAGATAGATTAAATCAATTGGCCCATTAACAAAAGTTTGATAATGATTTATTTTATAACAGAAAAATTACAGTCCTCCTATCCCAAATTTTTCTTTTCCTCAAAAAAATGTAGTGCCAGGTGTGCTTGCCCTCCCATGTCATGTCATCCAATGGCAAGTGTTTCCAATGCACCAAATATTCCTTTACTATGCAGTTCTGCAGGGTCCTCTCACATACTTCAATGATCTCGGCTGGTTCCAATATGAGCTTTCCTTCTTCACTGAGTGGTGGAAGGTTTGTTGCTATCATGATTTTCTATCTCATGGCCTTCTTTAGGTGTGAAAGATGAAAGATGTTATGAATACAACTACCCTCTGGAAGTTCCAATTCGTAAGGAATTTCACCAATGCAACGAACTATGCAATAGGGGCCATAAAATCATGGCTTTAATTTTTCTTTTCCCTTTTCCTTCAATGAGGATTGTTGATATAGCTAGAGCCTAAGATAAACCAAATCCCTTACTTTGAAACTCCTCTCCATTCAGTGTCTGTTGGCATACATCTTTTGTTGATTTTGTGCCCGCTATAAGTTTTCCTTCAGGTATCGTAGGATGTCCTGTCCCTCTTGAAGCCAGTCCCTCACCCTTGGTGGATGACAATCTCCTAGTACTGTGTCAATGAAGGAGAGTGGTTAGTACCCATATAAAGATTTAAATGGTGTCATCTTGATGGACATGTGATATGTGGTATTGTAACAATATTCTCCTAGGTTATCCATTTGACCCACACTCGTTGTTATGCCAAAACATAGTTTTGAAGGTAACCCTTGAGCCACTTGTTCACAATCTTTGCTTGTCTATCTATCTAAGGGTGGTGGCTAGTACTTGGCGACAATTTTTTCCCTACCAACTGAAACAATTTTATCTAGAAAACACTGATGAATTACCCATCTCGATCACTAACAATGTTTCAGGGTAACCTATGCAGATGAAAAACTTCTTTAAAAAATAGATCAGAAACTTGAGTAGCTTGAAAATCTAAGGGGATGGTGAAGAAATGTGCATACTTTGTCAATCTACCAACCACCATGAAAATACAATCTTTTCCATTCACCTTAGGAAGTTTCTTTATGAAATCCATCGAGATACTTTCCCACTTACGCTCTAGAATTAGCAGAGGTTGCAGTAACTCAGCAAGTAGAGTATGTTCAGATTTGTTCTACTAGTAGACCATACACTCTCTCACATATTGAAATACATATCCTTTAAGTCCTTTCCATGAAAACCTCTCCCCTGATATTTCTGTAAGTTTTGAGAAACCTTGAGTGTCCTGCCAATGGTGAGTCGTGTACCTCTTTCAAGATTGTTTGCTTCAATTTGGATTCTAACACTAGAATTATCTAACTCTTATAGTAAATTATGTCATCCACCACTTTGTACTGATCATCATGGGTGATTCCATCCATTATCTCATAGGAAAATGTGTTTTTGGAATATTCTACCAACAAATGTTCCTTTCAATTAGCTAAAATCTAGTTTAGTGAGCAGATGGTGAGTTTCCTGGACAAGGCATCTCCAACCACATTGATTTTTATTTTCACATATTCAATGTAAAAATCAAAATATTGAACCCTACTTACCCATTTTTGTTGCCTCTTGTTCAATTCTTGTTGCTCCAGAAAATATCTCAAAGTATTGTGATCCATACGAAGGACAAACTTGGCACCCACCAAATATTTTTGAAACTTAGTTAGTGCATGTATGATGGCCAACATCTCTTTGTCATAGATAGAATATAGGCATTATTCTTGCATAAGCTTCCTACTTTCATAAGCTATTGGGTGTCTATCTTACATCTGTGCTACACCAATGCCTCCTCCAGATGCATCACACTCTAAAATAAATGGTTAAGTGAAATCAGGTAATGCAAGTACTAGAAAAGTGCTCATTGCTTCTTTCAACTTATCAAAAGTGAGTTGTTCCTTCTCATTCCATTGGAAAGACCCCTTCTTTGTCAAATCCATTAAGGGTGTGCTAAGCTAAGAGAATCCTATAACAAACCTCTAGTAATAACTGCATAGCTCGAAAATCCCTCGTAAATCCATAAATGATTATGGGGGAGGCCAATCAAGGATATCTTGAATCTTCTCTTTATGAACTTGAAATCCATATTTACTAACAACATACCCTAGGTACAATATTTTTGTCATACCAAATTCACACTTGGATTGGAACAAATAATGCCCCTCCATGATCCTTAGGACTTCATCCAAATGCTTCAGGTGCTCCTCCCATGTCTTGCCATAAATAAGATCGTCAAAAAATATCAATAAGTACTTGTGCAATTGTTTGTTGAAAATACAATTCATTCATGATTGGAATGTAGCAAGTGCATTTGTCAATATGAATGGCATGACCAAAAATTCATAATGCCCATAGTGACAACAAAAGGCTATCTTTTCTACATCTTCCTCCCTCATGTGGATCTAATGGTATCTGGAGCAGAGATCTTTTGAAAAATAGACTGCACCATGCAATTCATCCAGCAACTCATCTATCCTTGGAATGGGATATCTA
This sequence comes from Cupressus sempervirens, assembly GCA_028749045.1. NCBI lineage: Eukaryota > Viridiplantae > Streptophyta > Pinopsida > Cupressales > Cupressaceae > Cupressus > Cupressus sempervirens. Next base: position 50,023,242 of record CM053790.1, on the reverse strand, counting down.
TTCTTTATTGTTTTTTTATTCAATGCATGATAGTCCACACACACATACATCATCTCTTCCTTCTTCTTGACCAATACTACTGATGATGTGAAGGGGCTAGAATTGGGATGGATTCATCCTTTCTTCAGCAATTCCTGAATAGTCTTTTTGATCTCATATTTGAATTTCTTGGGATGATAGTATGGTGTGGTTATGACTAGCTTGGCTCTAGCTTCCAACTCGATAGTATGTCAAAACCCTCGATGAGGCAGTATGATAGGAGGAATGCCAATTAAACTTTATCATGTTTACTCAAAATATTATGGAGATCATCATCCTAGGGAGGTGTCAGTTGTCCTTTTATGGGTTCTATCAAGATAAAACAATGTGTAGCCCACGCAACATCATCACGCTAAAAAATTGACTCCATCCAATGTGCAAAAACTTCCTTCGGACCTCATTTTCCATTTTGTAGAGAACAACCTTCTTTCCATTGACAAAAAAAGTGAAGTCCATCCATTTGAAATGCTAAGTGTATTTATCAAGTGTCTTCATCCACTGTATGCCTAAAATAACCTCCATATCATCAAGGTCCAATATAAAGAAATCCTTGGTCATCGTGTGATTCACCATTGTGATACTTAGTTGAGGAATAAGATGTGTGTAGAGTAGGAGAGTCCCTCTAGCAACCTTGACCTAAAATCCTACATGCGTCTCCATAGGTAGACCTTTTCATTTCACCAAAGAGGATTTTATGAAGTTTAGCGTAGCTCTACTATCAAGCATCACCATAACCCTTTGTCCTTGAAGTGTTCCTCGTACACAAAACATTGTGCACCTTGAGCTACCAACTAGGGTGATAGTTCATCCATGTTGCACCAATGCTGCAATCCTTTCTATATGGTTCAAACTAACCATTTTGGTGTCATCATGATGTTGGTTATCTTTAGTGAGTGTTTCTTCTTGTTCATCCTCATCATCAAACATGACCTTAATGTAGTGTATTTTTCCTTTTCTAAGGCATCTGTGACTAGGTTCTCAAGGTCCCTTATAGTTGAAACATAATTTCTTCCTTTGGAGTTCCTATCAAGTAGCTTCATCCAATGATGGCTTCCTAGGAAAAGGTTTACTATCTTTTTCCCTTGGAAATGCTGATGGTTTGGGGTGTGAGTAACTTTAAGAAGATGATATTGATGATGATGCCATGCTTTGTACCTTCTTAATAGCTTCTAACAGGGTGGCAGGATCGAACCCCTTTACCCAACCTTTTAGTGGTTCTGTTAGTCCATCCATGAAGAGCACTATCTGTCTTCTTTCAAAAATGTCCATGAAAAAAATAAAGAGTTTCTAAAATTCTGCAATGTATTGGTTGACCGATCCAGTTTTCCTTAGCTATTGTAAATATTTGAAATTGAGTTTTGGATCTTTACCATCAAATTGATCTATCAATCTCTCAGTGAATTTCATGTAAGTATTTATTTTATCATGACCCAATGTGATGGTGTCGTGATGCTACCATTTATGCACAATTCCTTCCAAGTGTAATGTTGTGAATTTAATTGCTTCTTCTTTTGGCATAGGATTCAACTGGAAGTAAGTATCGGCCTTCATTACCCACACTTTCATAGATATGGATTCAAATTATTTAAATAGAGATATATTTACTTTACTTAACTTTATTCTAAGATCATCGTTAAAATATCCTCGATTTTCACCTTCTGAATATCTCATTCTCAGATCCATGTATTCTTTGTAGGATATATCTTCCTCAAAATTCACATTCTTCCAATCTTCTCTTAGTTGTTCTTGCATCTCTTCAAAGGTTGGTTTTTTCCCTCCATGAGGTGCCTCCATCTGTGGGGGAAAATATGACATGGAAGGTTGAGAGCATGTTGGATGAGGGTTTGATTTACCTGGCATCAAGTCTGTACTGTGACCATTCTGTTCTCTAGATTTTTTATTATCTACCAACTTCTTGAGAATCTCTTCCATGAGTTGTTGAGTATTAATGATCTGGCCCTGATTCTGACAAGTTCTTTTAGTGGTTCCATGAGTTTGGAAACTATTGGTTCTAGTTTGAGAGCCATTCTATCAACAGAATGTGTCCTTCTCTTCCAGCTATAAACTCTCATTCACTATCCACAGGTTGGTAGGATCGAAGCACTTTGACACCATTGTAATGTTCCAACCCACACAATGACTCTTAATAATATCTCTTTACAATTTGAGAGGGTAGTATGGTAGATTGGAGTTGATGTACAGATGCCAAATGGAAGTCATACAGTATATGTGTGACTGTATGGAGTGATGGAGTGGAGATGGCAGCTGGTCATACACCAAGGATGGGGAATCCATACAGTGGATGCAGGTGAGGAGTGGATTCTGTACAATGGAAAGGCCATATAGGAGAAGACACAATGGTCATACAAAGGAGTAAAATGGTTGTACGAAGGAGCACAAAGGTTGTATGGTAGAGCACAATGGATGTACGGTGGATGTAAACAGTCATACGATAGGAAGAGCAAGTCATACGCTAGCTAGATCTGTAATCACCAATTTATGAATCTTAATTCATGAAATAAATCCAAAAAAAAGAAAGTTTGAAACACGAATAACCTTCAATTGATATTTTTCAAGAAATGGTGCTGCAATTTGCTAGATTTGAGCAAAGTATTACATGCAACAACAAAATAGGGTGAGGGTTGAATCCCACCGAAATTGCATGAGCTAAATAAGGAAGATCTTTCCCTTCTGAAATGGTGAACAATCGAGAACTACCACAAGAATTTGTAGTACATAGAAATAATCCAAAAAGCATGCCTAAAACTACCTATAACTTATGCTTAAATATATGTCAAGAAAACTTTCTAAGGGTGTACAAAGATAGTCGACGACGACACAAACTATGGAAACAAAACAAAAATAGGTCTGAGATATATTAAATCAATTAGCTCATTAACAATATTTTGATAAATTATTTATTTTATAGCAGGAACATTACATAGGAATTTCCAAGAGTGAGAACTAGTATGGGAAAGACTGCAAAGGGCTTGGAAAGAGACTTGGGCAACAACACTGAAAGGCAATCGCTGATCAAATCAGGTGACCCTTTCTTATAAAAAGTATTCCTAGGAAATGTTAACATGTTTATTGAATGAAGCATTACTATGGAAATATAGATGCCAATATTTCATCATGCCTACTTATATAGTGTTTAGTTGGCTAATTCTTGGTTTCTGATGGAAATTGTCTATTATACTCCCCACCTTGAGTCTACAAAACATAATAAATTAAGTCATGAATACCATAACGTCATGGTTAATATAGTTATGCCTTGACTATTTTGTTGGTAGTGGGCCAACATCCCTCGCAAGATTCACTACATGGCTTAACCACCTCCTATGGTTCTATAAGACTATTGGTTGTATCAAGCATTACCAAGTCAATATTTTGGTGCAACAACAACCCTGTCCTTTCTAACAGTTGGTATCAAAGGTTGGTCACAGGTTTGAATCTTGTTGGCCATGCCAAGTGACACTGGGAGGGGGATTGTTGGTAGTGGGCTAGCATCTCTCATAGGATTCATGACATGGCTTAACCACCTCCTATGGTTCTATAAGACTATTGGTTGTATCAGACATTAACAGGTCGATCTTTTGGTGCAATGGCAACCTTGTCCTTTCTAGCATATTTTTGTTCTAATGGGCTCACATTTGGTAATTTGGACCTATCCATTTCAATACAAATTATAAAACATTTATTCTTTTAACCAACCACCTTTCCTCATAGGAATGGAGGTACAAGTTTCTAGCTTTAGCTTGAACTATGCTAGATGCCACCCTCTTAAGCACTTGAGTTCTTCCTAACATTCATTGGTCATTCCAGCTTTAAGTGCTTAGTCACTTTGAAATAACTCGTGTACTTATCTTCTTACTCTATATATTTAGTCGCCCAAATTGGTGTGGTTCACCCTGTTCTCTTTCTCACTACCTCAATTCTAGATATGTGTCACCTAAAGAATAATGGAGAAATGATATGTTTTCAGTGGACATGATGGTTGGGGAATAATTATGTATTGTGGACAGTGATCAATAAGAGAAATCAACAAAATCATAAAGACTTATTTAGTAACTGATTGAGAAATATCTTCTATGTGATTCTCTATATAAAATGCTTTCTTTATTCTTTATGGATGTTAATTTCAAATGTAGCCATCCTCCCTGCAAAATGCACCTTTGACCAAATTTCAAAAAATTGAAAATATAGTGATTTTTAAAAAAAAATTCAGCATTTGATCTTTATGATCTGCATATTTTGTGATCAAAAACAACAAAAACTTTGATAAAAAATCATTATATTTTTGTGAATCTGAAAAAAAATGTTTGACTTTTTTTTGTCTTTACTGCAATTTGTCTAGCACAATGGTCAAGTATAAAAGATTGAATACATACCATCATCATAGAAAAAACTCCCCAAGCCTCTGGTAAACATCCTAACTTGTCAAAGCACTAAGTCAAATCCAAACCCAACAACAATAACCCACACATCACATAAAGTACATGCAAAAGTAGGTTTCATCATTCACTAGGTTTTGAAAACCCTCAAGTTCAATTTTCACTAATAGGTTTCATGTTTTCATTTTCATTTTCAAGTATTAGAAATTCACTAAATTTCTCGAGTCTAGATGAGTCTCAACTCTCAACAAATCATAAAAAGTTGTTTAAACATAGTTTTCATAGTTCAACTCATTATCAAAACACAAAATTCAATAAACAAATACGGTATAGTTTTTGTCTTTTTAAAGTATTACTATTTATAGAGTTTTCAATTACAATCCAAGGTTCATGTTTTTCATTTCCAATGTTTTAAGACTACTAAGGTTTGCGAATAATTAAAGATGTCTGATCAATTTTCCAAATAATAGAAATTATTTTTGTATAAAATTCATCAAGTAAAACCCAAGTTTACTAAAATAAAATTTTCCCAATTTTAGTTATCAATTTACTTCACAAATATATTTTAATAATAATTTAATTAAAAATCTTTAATTAAATATTATCAAAATTCAATTCAATACTCTTTAAATTAATAATGATAAAATAACTTATAATATTTAATCAATAAAATAATCATGAGTTAATTAATAAAATTAAAATCATTATTAACAATAATAATATTAAATTCCATATTTAATAATAATTATATAATAATTATTAATATTTATTATAAAATAAAACTATTTCTAAAAAATATATTTAAAAAAACTATTAATAAAATTCAAAAAATTAAGAAAGCCAACTTTAAAAAACCGCTTACCTCAAACCCAAGTTAGGTCACTGCCATGCTTTACTATGTACGACATATTGCTTTGGTAGCCTCGATTGCCATGATAGTCAAGGACTACATGGCAGCCTTGGCTGCCATTATAGTCATGCGATGTGGGCAGACCAAGCTGCTGGTAGAAAGAAGGAAGGGAGGAGGAAGGGGGGTGGGAGGGCAGTGGCCCCCCGCTACCAAAAACAAATAAGATTTTTATATATGTTAAAAAAAACAACCCCCTCTCTTAAATACCGATCGCATAGTTCGTACTTTGTGATAAAATTTCATCAACCTGATATATTCCCCATATAAACTTGATATAGAAACCCAGATCAAATAGTCAAAATCTATATAACAAAATTGGTTTTCTTTTCAAAACCCAAATCCCAATTTTGACAAATCCATTACAAATCACCCAAATTAAATCAAATGAGTCTTTCTAATTTCCAACTCAAATACATATTTTTCTCAATCGAAGAACAATAGTTCGCATACAAGGGTTTTCAATCTTCATTTGTTTATAGACGCTTTTATAAATGTAAAACAATAGAATCACAACAAGGGTTTCATATTCAATTCATATACAGAGGTTTCTCAAATGAAGAACGATAAAATCACATACAAGGGTTTCAACACAATTGAATTCTGAAAACAAATTTGCAAACATAGAGAAGACAGAGAAATCAAAGAATGAGCAACTATTGCACAAACCCACAAGATCCTACCTAGATCTGATGCTAAAACAATGAATGCGCAAAACACACAAGAATTCCTTCTCTTTCAAAAACTCTCTTCTCAAAAATCAGCTCCCTGAAACCTGTCTTCTAGAGAAATGAACTATAATTCCCTGATAAAGTGTTTTTCCCCTAAATCAGGGCTTTGATTTTGCAATCACATGAAAAACCTTTTTCTTTTATTATTTAATTATATTTTAATTTTCATACACAATTTTTATGCAATTTAATTAAAATAAACTTTATTAAATTAATGCTTTCTCTCTCTTATTAATTCATGAGAGTCTTTCTAATATAATATTTATTTATTTAACTAATAATATTCTTTAGATTTTATTATTAAAATAAAACTCTTAAATAAATTATTATTACTTTAAATAATTATAAAACACCAAAATTAGATCTTTAATAAAATCTTTAGTGTTGTTAATTTCTACTTATTTTGCTTAGAAGCCACCTTCGTGGGATGCCTATAACTAAATCATCATACCATAGTAGTCATAGATCAATATGTGGTTGGAAAATTTGGTAGTTATGTTTTCCCAATGTAAGGTCTCATGTCCTGCATCAATTGCCAAATTTCTAGTTGGAACATTGCACAACCTTTTCATAGAATGAGTGGCACAAGCTATACACATGTGTGTGAGTATGATTCACTTACACTAGAGAAATATTAAACCAATCAAAGACAATTGGGAACTCATTCTTGATGAATAGTCCCTTCCTTATTAAATAAAATATGAATTTCTTTTACTTGATCATTCTAATTAAAAACAAAATAGTTGTGGAAATCTATTTTCTTATAAATCAATGAGTTGTATTATTGAAACATTAATACTTGAAGAAAGTGATGCTCTATGAACCATTTCATGAACAAACGTGAATGGGTATATTGAATCCAAAAATACATATGTTCTCTATTACTTGTAGGTGTAAAAAATAGTGAGTAGATCAAGAGAATTTGATGACATATGCATTTGGGATATTGTTCAATTCAGAAATAAAACTTTGATCCTATTACATTAATTGCCTACTTAAATTATGATGAGAGAGAGTAAATTGATAACTTCATTTATAAGTAGATATGTGTTCTTTTAATTTCCTTAATGTTTAAAGTTCACTCTTCCTCCACCATCGGATTAGGTGAATAAAGATTTTAACGTTTTTGTGAAAATGATTCTATTCACTTTGAACTCTTAGGAACAATAACCAACTGAGTTTTACTTCCCTCTGAGATAGGGTGAAAAAAAAACTCCACTCTTACCAACAAGATATCAAGAATATCCAAGTCCCTAATAAACAAAATTATCTAAACATCAAATAGTTGGAGCAAACACTAGATTTCTTAAGAATGTATGTCTGTATGTGTGTGAATGAACATAGATATGCAAAAATAATTATTTATTTTCCCTTACTCCTAATAAATTGTTTTATTAAAATGGCATAGGAAAGAAGATTGCATGTTTATCTATATAATATTTTTTTTACATAGCTAAAATTCTTTTTGGTCGATGAGTGATTAAGATGATTCCCTTGCGGACCATAGAATTGATGGATCTACTTCAATAATTCTTATTGTTGGTTAATAGAGGATAGTGGTATCTCTTACTTCCAATATTAGAAGTATTAAAACTTTGTAATTTTATTAGATATTATTATGCATAAGCTCCCATGTTTCATAATGGGAGTTGTTTTTTTAAAAAAATTTATTAATGATCTTTGAATTTCATTCAATGTGTGTATTTAGAATTTCTTATGGGATGGGTGTTAATGTGGCTAATCAAGGAGGGATAGGAATGGATATATTTATTTTATTCTTTTGATCTTCAAGTCATTTTGAATAGAAATGGATACATTTGTTTTGATTCTTTCTAAGTGAGCTTTAAAAGGATATGTTTATCTTTTATAGATATAAAATTTTCATGAAGAGCATGGCATGCATTAAGAAATTAAACTTCATGAATAGACATGTCGAAATAGTGCAGTGACATCCTAATTTTATTACGATTTTATTTTTCCATGTATAAGATGGAATTACAATGTTATTGAATGAAATGATATGAAATCATAAGTTGTTTCTTCTTTCACTTATTTAAAAAATGTGTATTGGTTTATCATGATTTTTATACTAATAGATAAATAACTTGGCATGCAATTCCATTACTTATCATAGTTTTTCTTATTTAGTCTTCTTCGTTGTCAAGTTGGGTATCTTTCATGTTAGGAAAGATTCTGGGGAAGCTTTACAACTTTGTGGTAGGGTGGTAAATTGATAAGAATTTCCTTGATTCTACCTCAATCCCTCATAATTTTTCTAACCATCTCACGGTTCTCAAAAATTCTTCTAAGTCCTCAAATGTCTTGTTTAAGCTTGGCTCAAATTTCCCAAGTATTCAATTTAAACAAGGCTTCCTATTTTTGTTTCTCTCACTCACAAATACCCTTTCTCCCTAAGGACTCAAGGTGTCTTGCCTTCCTAACTTCTTGAAATAGTTTGCAAGGGTGTGGAAGCATCCATTTTGGTTGTAATTTGGCATGGATAGGGTCATGGACCCATCTCTAATAAAGTATTTATTACCGATCACCTAGTTTTGTTTATAACTCCTAGTAGCCCTTCTAGGTCACAATTATGCCTCCTAACTTAGTTTTTAGAAGTTTTCTCCAAAAATCTCTTAAGGACCTCCAAAAATAACTTTAAATCCAAATACCCTTTTGGATGACATACAATATTTTTGAGGTCTCCTATCCTGACAACCTTTGCACCATACCAAGCTAAAAAAATGAAGGTTTGTAAGGGTTTTGGTGACTAAACATTGTGTGCAAACTTTAGCTTCAAAAGCTAACAAAATGGATTGGAAAAAGCTTGATCATGTATTGGGAGCATCTCAAGACATCCCTCTTTCATGTCCAATATGAATTTTACACAACTGTCTCCACCCCTTCAAGTTCTTATTAATTTATTACCTGTGTTACCTAATCAAGTTATACAACAACTCACCTAGGGCTTGCAATTAAAAATATCAAAGTGATGCATCTGACTCTGAATATTTGAGGAACTATAATAGAAGGTTACTACTTACATTTCCCAAAAATTCATACAATTTCAATAGTGGAAAATGGAGTTAGACATTATTTTGCTTCCTACTATCCAACTATGGCTAGGAATTGGCAATAAGAAAATTTATTTAATTTACCATATAAAAACTTAACACAATAACTTAAAACCTTGTATAGAGTTGAAAGACAATATGGTCTAACTAAAACACACAAAAAGAATAATGATTCAATCCATATTTACACACATGTTGTAGTTGCAAAGCTATCTGTAGTAAAAAAATAGAAGAGTTTGTTCATTCACTTAGCAAAATTATACCATCTCACAATCAATGGCCTTAGAATAGGCTTAAATATGTTAGTTCTACCCGTTTCAACCAACTCTTGGTCAGGTATAACTAATTTGTCATGCTCTTCACAACTATGCAAAAGTTGCTCAAAATACAAAGTTTTCAACATACAAACTATGGTTTCCTTGCCTTGAATTGTTGGAAAATGATGCCTAATTCTATTCTAAGACTTCTTAGATCCATTTTAAGCCATTTGAGGACTTTGGCCCCATAATTTGACATTTTTTTACTAATCTTAGCCAACTTGGTGTCTTGCCTATACATGACAACTTTTTTGCCAATCTTTTTAATTTCCTAATGTTAACTTGAACAGATTAAGAAAATATAAAGATACATTTTTGGACACTTATCTATCCCTTATTGCATATCTTGACTCAATCATAATTCCACAACCAAAATTGTAGTAGGACTTAGTTCATCCTAGGATGCTCCTGTAGCATTCTCCCCAAAAGGAAGAACTCTTCATGAAACAGATGGATATATCAATTTTGGATTAATCCCCTTCTTCTTAAACTTTTTCTGAAGGATCCATGTGGCTTCGCTTGTTGACATTATAGTCAAGTTTATTATTAGTGACATACACTTATTCATATTGTAAGTATCTACTGAGCTTATTGTATAGTTAATAGTGTTAAGTAAGTATTTCAATTGCTACCAAGTTCTATAGTTGCTACCAAGTCCTTTAGACACATTTTAGTTTGCACTGAGCAATTACTACTATGATAATGATCAACAGTGTAAATTGAGAATCTTAGTGTATGTCAAGTTTACCAGTGCAAACCAAGTTGTACAGTGCTTATCGAGTTCGTAGTTGGTGTGATGCGAGTCTAGTGTTAACCAAGCTACTCAGTGTTAACTAAGTGATTTAGTTTATATTGAACTCATAGTGAGAGCATTGACCGAGCTATGTAGTGTAAATCAAGTGATTCAGTTTATATGCCAAGTTTCACAATATTCACCAAGTCACTAGTGTAGACTGAGTTCAAGACTACTCAGAAGTGATCAGTATGGACTGAGCTTATACATCTTTCGAGTGCATGACGATGCTAAGAATTGATAGTTGATGCCAAGTATTAGAACCTCACCAAGTTAGTCTTCAGAATCCAAGTTCCTGCACTATGAGCTAACTTTGTAATATTTGTGTAAACTTGTATTGTGTCTAACTTTGTAATTTTGTAATTGGATTGATATATATGTAATGTTTTGTATCACATCCAAAGTGTGTAATTGTATTGAATGGAAGGAATGTAATTAAAAAAGAGAAGAAGAGTGAATTAAAAGGCTACAATAGTATAAGGAGTAGCAAAGATTTATCTATCATACAAAATTGATCTATACACTCAAAGGAATCTCATTCAAGAAACCTAGTTGTAGATCAAAGATTAGCTATTGCTTCATCCTAATAGGTGGATCAGTCAAATCATTTAACAAGGTAGACCTAACAGTCTTATGTAAATCTCTTTACCAAGTGCATACTTCATTGTATGTTTGTAAATCCTTTAACAAGGTGGACCTAGCAGTCCTTATTGCTCCGAATAGGGTAGATCATTAGAAGTTATCAATGTAAGCGTTAACTAGCCAACTTTATATTATATTACTAAAGCTTATGGGTATCATTGCCACCCTAGTTTTACTTTCTATTTGGAAGGTTTATAGGTCACCAAATCTTGTGTGTTAAAGTGTTGTATGCTTTCATGTTTTCAGTTTCTCATGCATGCAACTAGATCAAAATATATATGAAGGATTAATTGGTAATTTAAGGATCAAATTTTATTAATTACTAATTCACCCCTCCCCTCTTAGTAAATTATCCTTTCATAATATTTCCAACATCATTTTATCCTTTTCCTTCCACTTGACAAGGTAATCCATATATGTATTGGATCTTGTCTTCTTACCCACTTTGGAACTGAGAATCTTCTCTACTTCAGGAAACAAACTCTCTGGTTTTGGAAACTCCTATGTGATCTCAATACGATCAACATCTTCTTATGCATTGTATGAGATAGGCCCTTTGTACTATACTAATTTGATAATGTAAAAAATTGATGAAAATCCCAAGTGTGTAGGTAAGTCTACCTTATAGGCATTGTTCCCATACTTGGCCAAGATCTTGCAAGGTCCAACCCTTTTCATCTATAGCTTATGAGGTTCTCCCTTATGTATTCTTTACTTATTGAGATCTACCATAACCAATTCTCCCTCCTTAAATAGTAAGTGTCTTTTCTTCTCATCAACTCTTTGCTTCATTTTATGGGTGTTATTAGTCAAGGTTTGCTTTACTCCATCATATATCTCCTTCATAGACATGGAAAAATCTTTAGCATAACCACTATTATCTATAGTGTTTCCCAAGTCTCTAACCTCCAATATACCCCTTGGGTGTTCTATTTGTTTAGTTTTGAGTATCATTGTATGCATATTCAGCTTGAGGAAGAATCTGATCCCATGTTTGACCATATTCCTTTGTGAGACATCTGATTAAGTTCCTAATATTCCTATTAACCACTTCAGTTTGACCATCTATTTGTGGGTGATAAATAGACCCAATAAAAATGTTTGTGCTTGATTTTTACCAAAGTGTCTTCCAATAATGATTCATGAACTTCGAGTCCCTAATTGAGGCAATGCTAATTGGTAAGTCATGAACCCTTACCACTTCCTTGAGGAATAGGTTGGCTATGTGACAAGCATCATGAATAGTTTTACATGGAACAAATTTCTGAAATTCTTTAGAATAATTGGGGGGGGGGGGGGGGGGGGGGGGTGGTTAATCAATTATTCAAGGTCTAGATGTACAAATAAAACTTTTCTTAGCTTAGTGAACCCATAAAACCTTTATCATCATGCACACATCCATAAGATTATGCAATCACTTAAAACTTGTAGGTTACTATCAAATCAATTTGTAGAAATGTAAACATGAAACATAATAGATTTGGCAACACATTTGACACAATGATTTATGTGGAAACCCAATTTGGTAAAATCACCAATAACATGCTACTCTTTTTCACTCTTCTAAAATGATGCCCTGTGAAAAGCCAACCCTATTAAAGGTTACAATAGACACTATCAAATGTGACCCTATTAAAGGATTTCAATCACCTTATTAGGAGTAAGCCTTGTTAGAGGACTTTAGACCATTCACTTGGAATGCCACCCAATTAAAGGATTTAGAAATGATTGTTAGGTCAACCTTAATCCAAATGATTTACCCTAGATTGATACAATTATTAGAGAGTAACAATAAGGCTTGATTTGATAATAACTTACAACTCCATTTTTAGATTACAAATCTTTATTTCAGTCCTCTATTCTTCTTGTCTTTCACAAATTTTAGTTTTGATAGCTTGTTCATCCATCGCATTCATACCTTTAAGACTTCTTGCTTAGCATGACAATGTAGACTCTTCACTTAGGTCACTTGATGAAGTAATACCCCTTGACTCCTTGTCTTCCTTAGGTTCTCACACATGACAACAAAAACTTCTGACCATCCATCCCCATCAATAGAGAATTAAGATCTTTTGTTGTTCATTCTCCATTGTCCAATTCAGGGTTAGGACAGATTAGGTAGGATTCAATGAATCTACCCCTAATTCCATATCACTTCTATAAACTTCTCCTTTAATCCTCTTTTAATTCACCTCAAAATGGTTTACCATGAATTTTGTCCCACTAGCTCATAAATCTTATCTTCCACCTAGTTCACCCAATCCAAGAAAATAAACTTGTCAACTCAGATCCATCAAATTCACAATCTTCCTAATAATGCTAGCACTCAACATTAACTTACTTTTGATGCTCAAAACATATTGTATTCCTTGGCATCCACAAAAAAAAACTTTTACTGAGCTCCAACTAATTTTTTTCTCAGCTTGTACTGACTTTTCTTGGCAGCTACTATCCATTTAATCAAGCTTGGCAGAAAAACTTAATTTAACTTGTTCTTCTAAACTTGCTTAGTGTAACCAACCTTTGCAACCTTAAGTAGATTATCAATGCATTATGATATCACTCTCTTAGTTGATTCTTGTACTCCTTTGTATATCATAATTCAACCTTTCCTCTAGGTGCTTTTGTTACATCTTTTGATCAAATCCTCTTCATTAATCAAAAAAGTGATGTTACATAAACCATATAAGTAGTTGTCTTACTAGCAAAAAGCAGGTTTGACATCAATAACAAAACAATGATTGAAACACATTTATCATGATTGTATCAATTTTTTTTCAACAATCTTCCTCTTTGGCATTGATGGAAAACCAAACTAATCAACCAAGCTTACTAGGTTAAAATAGCAAGACCAACCAAATACCAAAAAGAAAATAATTCCTTGCATTGAAATCTCTCCCTCTATCAGAAACTCTCATATTCTGAATAGGTTACAAAATTTTGTTCTATTCTGATCAATAGACAATTAGACAATCAATTCATCCTTATGACTCCCTCTGAATTACTTCTTATATCTTCCTATACAATTATCTCCCTCTTACTAGGTAGATATTATCAACAGATACACTTTATTTTTGTCAGCATTTCTCCCTCATACTATGCATTAGGATTTCTCCCTCTTTGTTCAATCTCCAATCTCTTATATTTCTCTTGATCAGTAACTATCTCTCTCTTTGAAAAAAATGCCAAAGACTTATCATCTTAACATGTAGATATGAACTTCTTCAGTTTCTTCTATGTCACCTTGCTTGTGATTGATTTGTAGTTTCATCTCTTTGATTACTTTAGGTAGCTCCTAAAGTAAGATCCATTGCATCAATTTATAACATATGGCAATCAATTTTTTTGATGCAAGGCACTCCTTTTGTTACTTAGATAGCCTTTGATAGGGGTATCACCCCTATTTAACCTCTTAGATACTCATGAGCATCCTTAGGTAATGCTTTTGTGAAGATATCAACAATTTTCGCTTTTGTGTTAACATATTCCATCTTCACCTCTTTGTCTTGAAATAATTCTCTCAAGTAATGATACTTGATTGCAATGTACTTAATCTTTGTGTGCATCATTGGATTCTTTGATATATTTATAGCATTGTATTATCACAATAAAGTGTCATTGGTTATGTGACCTCTTCCTTCATGCCTTTGAGTAGTTGTTTGATCCATACAATGTTTGTACAATTTATAGTAGTAGCAACATATTTAGCTTCAGCAGTAGATTGTGAAGTGCAGTTTTGTTTATTGTTGGTCCATGTAACTAGCCTCTTGCCTAAGAAAAATGCTCCTTCATTGGTGCTCTCTTTGTCATCAATGTTTCTAGCCCAATCAGCATCAGTATAGGCTCTTAATTCAAATTTTTCATTTTTTTATAGTATAGACCATATTCCTCTATTCCTTTTAGATATCTCATTATTCTCTTTACAGTCATCAAATGATTCTTCCCAGGATTAGTAGAGAATCTTGTAACTATCCCTACAGATAATGCAATGTCAGGTCTACTATGTACTACATATTGTAATTTACCAATCATAGACATGTATAATATTTGATTCACCTTAGTTGAATCATCTTTTTTTGACAATTTAAGTCTTGTCACCATAGGTGTACTTACTAGTTTAGAGTCCTCCAATCCAAAAGTTTTTAGTATCTCCTTGACATACTTTTACTGAGTGATGTATATACGATATTTCATTTGATATACTTGAAAACCCACAAAGAATTTGATCTCCCCAAACATAGACATTTCAAATTCTTGCTTCATTTCATTTGCAAAAGCCTTACATAAAGCATCTTGACTTCCAAATATGATATCATCAAAAAAAATTTCAGATAACAAAATACCTTTGCCTTTCTCTATCTTTAGGTATAGATTGTTATTATCATCAGTCCTTTCAAATCCAATCTTCACAAGATACTTATGCAGTCTCCCATACCATGCTCTTGGTGCTTGTTTCAAACCATATAGAGCTTTGTGTAATCTACATACCATATTCTTATTGTTAACATCAAACAATCCTTTTGACTATTCTATGTAAACTTCTTCCTCTAATATGCCATTCAGAAATTTAGGTTTAACATCCATTTGAAAAAATTTGAAACCTTTATATGTAGAATAAGCAAGTAGACTTATTACTCCTTCCAATCTAGCAATAGGAGCAAAAGTTTCTCCATAGTCAATTCCTTCTTCTTGTGCATAACCTTTGCAGACTAATCTTGCCTTGTTCCTTGTGACTTCACCATTTTCATCTAGCTTATTTCTGAACACCCACTTGGTGCCAATCACATTTTTGTCTTCTAGTCTAGGAACTAGAGTCCATGTTTTGTTTTTCTTAATTTGTTCAATCTCTTCTTCCATGGCTTTACTCTAGTTCACATCTTCTAAGGCATGTTTTACCATTTTAGGTTCTTTAATGCTCAGTAAAAATGTATCATTTCTCAATTTGTTCCTTGTCATTGGTCTAACATATTTATCTCCAATAATTTGTGCAGTAGGATGATGTCTCTTGACATATTTGGACAATCTTGGTTGAGCTCTAGTTTCTTCATTTGATCTTTCAACTTCAAAGTCCTATGTACATCTATGTTAGGTAGCTCAACATCTCTAGCATGTATACTAATCTCAAAATCAGAATGTACCTCAACTTCATTCTGTAACTCAACATTTGAATGTGGCTTGGTTCTTGAATGCAACTCAACATTCATAGTATGTGACTCGATAGTTATTGAAACATATTGTTGGTTTCTAGTATCTTCTTTAGTAGACATACCTTCATAAATGTATACAATTTATTTGTGTTCTTTTGGTTCTTTCATAGGTTCAACCTCATATAATTTTGTATATTCATCAAATTTTATATTTTCACTTTCCACAACTTTGTTAGTGTTAGTATTTAAACATTTATAAGCTTTACTTCTTGTTGAATAACCTAGGAATATACCCTCTTCAATTTTTGCATCTAGTTTACCATTCTTGAATTCTTTGAGAATAAAACATTTTCTTCCAAATACCTTAAAATATTTTACATTAGGTGAGTATCCATACCATAGTTTAAAAGGTGTTGAATGAGTACCTTTCTTTACTTGTACACAGTTCAAGGTATAGACAACTATACTTACAACTTCTCTCTAGTATTTAAAAGAAACATTTTTCTCCATCATGAGTGTCCTAGCATAGTCCATTACAAAAATGTTCCTCCTTTTAGCAAATTCTATTTTGTGGAGGGGTTTTAGGAGAAGATGTTTGTCTTTTGATACCTCTGTCATTACAAAACCTCTCAAACTCATTTGATGTAAATTCTCCTCTTCTGTTAGATTTTAAACATTTTAAATTTTTACCTATTTCCTTCTCAACTCTTGCTAAGTACCACTTAAATATTAGGAAAGCATCTAATTTCTATTTCAAAAACATAGCTATCATCATTTTAGAATAATCATCAACAACCAGCATAATGTATTTATCTCCTTTGTAACTTTGCACTTCAATTGGTCCACACAAGTTAGTATGAACAATCTCTAGTATTTCTTTAGAGGTATGAGTTTTACTCTTAAAACTTGACTTTGTCATTTTGCTTAACTGACATTATTTGCACATTATATTATTAGGCTTCTTCAACTTAGGAAAACTTATAACTTTTCTCATGTTACTGATACTAACCAAGTTATCAAAATTAACATGACATAACCTTTTGTGCCATAGACACACATCATCAAATTTCACAACTAGACAAGTAGCATCCTCTATGTCAAGGTAGAATAGATTAATCCTAGTCTAATCACCCTTTCCAAATAGTTTTCCATTAGTATCATATATCATAACAATCTTGTTTTCAAACTCAATCTTACATCCTGAAACATTCAATTGTGACAAACTCAACATATTATAGTTAAGTCCTTCAACATAGTATGCATTGTCACATAAAATCTTATCTGTGAGTTTGATAGAACCTTTTCCTTTAATCAAGCATGGTGCATCATTACCAAATCTTACACTATTTCTATCATAACAATTCAAGATAATGAACTTACTTTTATCTCTAGTCATGTGATGTGAACACCCACTATCAATGATCCAATTGTCATTGTTGTTCATACAAGATGCAAGTGCAGTTGCCTCATCTTCATCAAATTAATCCTTCATTACAACATACACAACTTCATCATCATGTTCATCAAATTCATCTCTTGTTTCCTCTTTAGCAATTTAGCAAGACTTCTTGCCTTTGTCTTTGTAATCCTTGTTGTCTTCATCTCTTCTACTTTTGTACTTGTCACTACCTATGTAGTTCTTCTTCCTTGGACATCTAGCAAAAATATGACCAACCTCATTACAATTGAAAAAAATGATAGGTAGCTTACCCTTCAACTTTCCTTTACCTTTGTTAAATTTCCTTGCTAGTAGTGATTCAAGTTGTTCTACATCCTCCTCATTTGTATCACTGTCACTGGGCACATATTTAATCTGTTTCTTCTTCTTCTTTTCATCAAGTTCCTTCAGTGATAGGTTAGCTTTGAAAGAAGATTCAATATTTTCTCATTTATAATTATCAAAGTTGGAAAGCTCAAAAGTAGTGAGCCTACCTACTAGACCTTCAAGAGATAGGGTATTCCCTGGTATACATCTCAGTTCTTGTATTGTAGAAACTCTAATAGCATATATAGGTAGTAATGTTCTTATAACTTTTCTTAGTACAATATCATCATCTATTTTACTAGTAGCTCCTCTTATTGCATTAACAACATCTTTTATCCTTAAGCAATATTGATCAATATTTTTACCTTCTTGCATTCTCATATCATCAAACTTACCTCTAAGACTTTCAGCTTTCTCTTTTAGAACATTAGTGTCTCCTCCATAGATAGTGGTTAAGGCATCCCACATTTTCTTTGCACTATCAAGATTTTTGATATCATCAAATTTAACATAGCTTAGGGCAAAGGCAATCTCCAACATTGTCTAGTTTGTTCTTTCTTCTTTTTCATATCCTTGATAGTTAGGGCTCCAATAGGATCAACATGCTCAGTAGTGATGATAGATTGCGAATGATCTCCAAGTCCTCCAAGGTGTAGCTTCATCAAACTTTTCCATGTAGGAAAGTTATCTCTATTAAGCTTGGGTACTTCTATTTTTGACATCTTAATCTTTGTGCTTCTAGTACCTTCAAACTAGTCCTCTTAATCACATGGCTCTAATACCAATTGTTGGAATTCTTTAGAATAACTAGGGGGATGAATGAGTTATTCAAGGTGTAGATGTAAAAATTAAACTTTTCTCAGCTTAGTGAACCCATAAAATATTTATTATCATGCATGCATCCATAAGATTATGCAATCACTTAAAACTTGTAGCTTACTGTTGAAATAATTTGTAGAAATGTAAACATGAAACATAACATATTCAACAACACATTTGACACAATGATTTATGCGGAAACCCAATTTGAAAAAAACCACTAGTAACATACTATCTTTTTCACTCTTCTAAAGTAATGCCCTATGAAAGGCCAACTCTATTAAAGGTTACAATACACACTGTTAAATGTGACCCTATTAAAATATTTTAATCACCCTATTAGGAGTGAGCCTTGTTAGAGGACTTTACGCCATTCACTTGGAATTTCACTCAGTTAAAGGATTTAGAAATGATTGTTAGTTCAACCTTAATCCAAAGGATTTATCGTAGAATGATACAATTATTAGAGAGTAATAGTAAGGCTTGATCTAATAACAACTTACAACTCCATTTGCAGATTACAGATCTCTATTTTAGTCCTCCATTCTACTTGACTTTCACACATTTTAGTTTTGATATCTTGTTCACCCTTCAAGCATTCCCTTGGAGCCATAAAATTGTAGGGGCCCTCTCCAAGCATCTCATATCAATGGTGTCTACTCTGCACTATCCAACTACCCCTCTCCCAGCAAATGCCTCCCCTCTAGATATACGCATGGAGATTTTGGGGAGAGAAAGGAAGTGGGTGGGGGTGATGGAGGCCAAGGAGGTTGTTGCTCAAAGGGGGTGGCAAAGGGGGTGGCATCCACCCCTTTGGATAAGCTGTGGGAAGATCTTTGATCCCCCCTCACCCTTCTTTCGCATAACATGCCAATGTAGATTCTTCACTTAGCTCACTTGGTGAAGCAATACCCCTTGAATCCTTATTTCCTTAGGTTCTCACATATGACAAAAATTGCTTCTAACAAGCCATCCCTATAAATAGAGAATTAAGATCTTTTTTTTATCATTCTCCATTGTCCAATTTAGGGTTAGGATAGGTTAGGTAGGATTCAATGAATCTACCCCTAATTCCATATCACTTCGAGAAACTTCTCCTTCAATCCTCTTTGAATTCACCTCAAAATGGTTTACCATGAATTTTGTGACACTAACTCATCAATCTTATCTTCCACCTAGTTCACACAATCCAAGAAAACAAATTTGGTAGCTCAGATCCATCAAATTTATGATCTTTCTAATAATGCTAGCTCTTGGCATTTAATTTCTTATGATGCTTGACACATATTGTATTGTTTGAAATCCACTAAAATGAACTTATACTCAGCTCCAACTAATTTTTTGCTTGGCTTGCATTGACTTTTCTCAGTAAATACTATCCATTTAGTCAATCTTGGAAGAAAAACCTAGTTTAACTTGTTCTTCTAAACTTGCTTAGTGTAACCAACCTTTACAACCTTAAGTAGATTATCAATGCACTATGATATCACTGTCTTAGCTGATTCTTGTAATCCTTTGTATACTATAACTCAACCTTTCCTCTAAGTGCTTTTGTTATATCTGTTGATCAAATCCTCTTCATCAATCAAACAAGTGATGGTACTTAAATCATATAGGTAGTTGTCTTACCAGCAAAAAGTAGGTTTGACATTAGTGAGAAAAAAATGATTGAAACACATTTATCATTCTTGTATCAATCCATTTTCAACACAAAGTGGGTCATCTTGTCAAATCTATCTACAATCACATACACAATATCAAATTCTTATTTAGTCTTTGGTAACCCAACTACAAAATCTATGCTTAGGCACTCAGAAGGTCTATTTGGTATAGGAAGTGGTTGATAAAATCCTACATTGGATGAAGTTCCCTCAACCTTTTGAAAAATAATGCATGAATCTAGATACCTCTTTATATCCCTACTTATTATGGGCCATTAATAGAACCTTTGAACTAGATCTAGTGTGTTATGAATGCCACAATGACCACTTAATGATCCATTGTGTTTTTCTTGTATTAGGTTTTCTCTCATAGAACCTCTAGGAACACAAATTTATCCTCTTTTCAACAGTAAACTATCCCACAATGTGTAATTTAAATATTCATGATGAAAGTGATTTTGAAACTCCATACATACCTAGTAATATGTAACGAAGTCTTCATCTTCAACATATAAATCCTTGAAGCTTTTGATACCAATTCTTTTTAACTAAATTTCTTGCACTGTCAACAGTCTTTTACTTAAGGCATTTGCTACCTTATTGTTCTAGACCATTTTTGTTAATCTCAGATTGGTTTTGACAAGTGAGTCTATATGCACTTAAGTCATTTACTTAGTTCATGCCAAACAAGTAACATATGTCAAGAACACCATGTAAATTAGAGCATGTCAAGTCACTCAAGTGTTGAGTAGTTAGTATGTGTTGAGTGATTCAGGAGTCAAGCAAGAAGTGCATGTCAAGTCATTTAGATGCTGAGTGACAATATTGAAGTCATAGTTAGTGTTGAGCACTAGGGACTTCAGATGCTTAGTAACATAGTTTTTTCATAGTTATTTGTAGTGGCACAAACAACTATGTAAACCATTTTTGGGCCAACTTAAGGATTTGATTACGATATTTTGGTGATAAGGACAATTCTTTTGTGGAAATCCCTATGCATTACATGCATCCAATCAGGTAAAGGGAAGGTTTGAGCGGCAATATGGATGAATCACAGTAATTGATTCATACCTAAACCTAAGTCACCTAGGTCTTTAAGGAGGACAAACCATAAACTTCTTATGTATGGAAAGGGAATGAATGAATGAAAAAGGAGAGTTTTGCATGCACAAACAAGACATTCATGGTGACCAAGGTATTATGATCTGAATTGAATTGTAGAATTAGTTAAAGGAGAACAGAGAAAGGAAACAATGAACAACAAAGAGACATTTGATCAAGAAGGATCAAGTACACAATAGTATAGAGGTGATCTGTCATTAAGCAATAGAGTGCTAATTGTAGGATCATTGATAAGACATTCTAATAGGTCAATTAGTTAAATCTCTTAACAGAGTACTCCTAACAGGCTATAATGAAATCCTCTAACAAGATGCTTACTTAATTGTGAGTTGAATTCCTTTAACCAGGCACACTTCTAACATGGTGTTGAAATCCTCTAATAGGGTAAGACCCAACAATCTCTGTAAGCCTTTAACAAGTCAAACCTTTCATAGGGTATATCATGTTTCATGATCAAACATTATAACCTTCATTAGATACACTATATTACTACAGTAGTGAAGATTTGTGGGTGTCATCCCCACTCTAGTTTTACCTTCTCACTGGTGGGTTTCTAGCTAATCATATCTTGTGTCATACATGTGTGAATGCTTAATTGTTTACATACTTTAGATGTATCTGCTTTACATGGTATTTCAGTTTACATATTGAATATGTGAGATGGATGTGTGGTGAATGTTTTATGGGTTAAAGTGTAAAGCATTGACTCACCGCCTTCTCAAAGTTTACCTTTCCTATTGTAATTCTAATAATTGGTATCAGAGCTCAGTTCTGTAAAAGTGAAGCCTCACAACTTTGAGGAAATATCTTGGAAATGTATGAATACAAGTTTGGAAAAGAACTAGGAGATTGAAATACAACTCATTCTACATTAGTTGAATGAAGCAAGAGAAGATCTAATCAAATCATTGAGAAGAAGGAAAGAAATTGCTATTGAGGAGAATGACACATATTAGCAAGAGATGGACACTAATAAGATATTTGCAAATGGATACTCCAATGAATTTTATGCAATAGTTGTAGATCTAATGGAAAAGAATAGAACCCTAGTTGAAGAGATCAAAAATCTTTAGATAGAACAAGAATCACAAGCCATATTACTATGTGAGGTGACCAAACAGAAAAAGAAAGCTATAGAAGAAAAATTCATGATCGAAGATGGAAAAAGAGTTCTAACTAGCAGACTAGAAGATAAATCATCAAAATCAAACAAGATTCCTCACATGTAATTGGAAATAATGAATCAAGTCATGATTGCTAATCATGAAATAAATAGTAAAGACATTGAGATAAAAATATTGAATTTGCAGATTGAACAATTGAGCAATGATCTGAAAAGGGAAAAAGAGTACTAAAATTTTCAATAATCCTAATGAAGCTATCAAGTACTTTGAGTAATTGAAGAGATGTCCTAAATTTAAAAATGATACTTTTGGACTAGGATACACAAGTACTAAAGAAGGAGAAGCACCCAAAACTGCTAAAGAAATAAGTAACAAAGGTAAGAAATTGAAACATACTTGTCATAATTGTGGTAAGAAAGGATATACTACTAATGTGTGTAGGAGAAAGATTGTAAATAGGAATGTTAAGCAAAAGAGTATGGGTCACTGCCATAAGTGCAAAAAACAAGGTCATTAGGCACATGAATGCAGAATCAAGACCATGCACACTCAAATATTTGAAGGATATTGTTATAACTATCAGAAATATGGACATAGAGCTTTTGAGTGTAAATCCAAACTCTAGTGGTCATCAAACAAGCAAAAAAAGGTAAAGAACAATGGAAAATTTTATAATTGGGATTATAACAAAGTGTATAGTTGTCACTGCTATCAAGAGTATGGACATGTTCCTGAGAATTGTATTGGAACACACTTCAACAGTGATTACAAAAGGTGGTTGAGTCAAATCACATGTTTTAGTTGTTTGAAGACTAGTCACATCAACCAATATTCTCCAACAAGGTCAAAGGCACCAAGTTATGGGTTCAACAAAGCCAAAGGCAAGGTAGATATTGAAAATTTTAGAAATGAGATGAACAAGACATGGAAGAGAAAGGAAGATTGCAACACATCAAGTGCAAATGGGATCACTTCACCCAATGGGTTAGGTGATCACACCTCATCAAACTAAGTAATCAAGAGGTATGAGGGACTAGTATTTAAAAGATATACCGTACATCAATTCCAAGGATTTAGTTCTAAAAATATTACATATGCATGAATAAAGATGCAAAGTGTTATTAGAAATTTTAAAAAAACTTTAAAGTTTTGTTAGTTTTTTCATGTTATTGTCAATCATAAAAAGTCTCTTATGGTTGCTAAGTAAAATGCTAGTGGATGTTGAGCTAACAAAATTGGTTAGTTGAGGCTGAGCTCATAATGGTTGTTGATAAAATGAAAAGACATGGATTTTGAGTGAGCCATAAATCAATTGATGCTAAGCTTACGGCTGTGTAGGAACTTAGCATTAATTACAGTGTCTTAAGGGCTATTTGATTGATTTCTACTCATTTAACATCATTTGAATTTGAGAAAGAACACAAAGAGCTAAAGGAAATCTAGAGAATTTCATTTGAGCATTTGTAAGAGATTTGAATGGCTATTCAACACCATTTCATTAGGATTTGTAAGGTATTTACCATGTGTCAAGTCACGTAGTTTCACATTTTGCAAATCCTATATATATGTAATGACGTATATTTCTTCTAAAGCAAAAGGTATAGAGGGAAAAAGAGGTTTTAAATGTTCATTTAATTAGCAATGATATTAAAAAACCTATTTTCAAGGCTATTCCAGATATAGCATATCAGTAGGATGCCTCCGATGTGTTGTCTATGATACCACCATGAGTCTTAATGATTCAAGATGTCAGGAATTGTTACACTTGCAAGATTGGAAGCATAGATGACATGGAAATTAGAGAAGACTATGGAATACTATGTGAAAATGGAGCATTGAAGAAAGAATACAATATTGTTAAAAAGAAAAGGTTAACTCATGCCCTAGATTTTCCAAATGTCTTGAAAATTGAGTGGATAGCTCAGTATGGTTAGAGAATAGGCTAGTTAAAATCACAAAGAAATTTGTTCACAGGGTAACAAGGTATCCAACCCTAGATTGGCCAAAGACTATGAGAACTAAGTCAAAGAAGGTCGTTGAAAAGAATAGAGGGGTCGTATGGAAAAAAAGGGGAATGAAAATTAACACAATCATAGATCCCCTGATAGCTTTTATAGTGAGGGTAATAGCACACAAGTTTTATCAGTCCAGCAGATTAAATAGTGTACCTTGAATTATAGTGGATATGGGCTATAAAATTGTGAAGAAAGATCATAAATTATGATCTTACTGAGTTGCAATTGCAACAATTGATTGAAAAATTGGAAGCTATAAGGAAGACAAAGAGTGCCCAATGTAAATTTGGATCTATTATGGTATGTATTTTCTTCTATGTATAGAATGCATTTCCTACATTTGGTAATGTTGCATGGAAGACAAATAGATCAATTGTAGTACATATAGGAGAATTCATTAAACAATTAGGTGATAAATTAGAGTTAGTAATGACTAGTTATTTTGAAGATTTTAAACAATCCATGAAGAAGAGATTAAGGATACCACTCACTAGTGAAGAAATATTATGATCATGTTTTCTTTCTAGTTGATATTGATCACACATATGTATAAGCAACAATTCCTAGAGTGAGATGGCTATGGCCATTAAGATATGATATCAATGTTGATGAGGCCTCTGCAACAATCACAACATTACTTGTAGAAGAAGTGGACAAAGAAGCCCAAGATTTTGGCAATTATGACTTGGTAAAATCAAAAATTACCATGGAATTGAATACTACCTCTGTAATTAGAAAGAAGAACAAATTGGTAAAGAAACTAAAATAAAAATTTGGTGGAGCCGAGGAAGAGGAAGAAGAGGAAGATAAAGAAGAAGAAGACACATGGGTGCTTGATAAAGAAGAAGAAGAAGAAGACACATAGGCTCAAGCACCACTAGCACTTACACAAGGTCAGGGAGAGGATTAGAAAGAAGAGGAGAAAAATAATTGCAGAAGGTGCTAAGGAAGAAGAAGCTAAGGAAGCACCTATTCCTTCTGACAAGAAGAAAAGAAAGGGAAAGACACAAGTAGTGACAAAACCAAAGAAGGTTGCAAAAAAAGATAGCCTAAAACAACAACACCTACCACAAGGGCTAGTATAAGAGTAACTGCACAGAGGGCTAAAGAGGTAGCCAAGCCTAAAGATCAGGAAGGTGGAGCACATAAATGACCAAGAATAAAGTGTTAGAATTGCTTTAGAATAACTGAGAGGGGGGGGGGGGTGAATTAGTTATTCAAGGTCCAAATGTCCTATTCAAAATTTTCACTAAGTGTAGTGAACTCATTCAACCATTCATTCATCCAATCTTTAACTTTTCTAGTCAGCAAGTTAATGTAAATCAACATACAAGCATAACACATAAGAAATCAACACATAATATAGTAATTTATGTGAAAACCCAATTTGGGAAAAACCACCAGTAACATGCTACTCAATTCTCACTCTTTTGAAACGATGCTCTATGAAAGGCCTACCCTATTAAAGGCTTACACCACACTGTCAAATGTGACCTTGTTAGAGGATTTAACCACCCTATTAGAAGTGGGCCTAGTTAGAGGACTTTAGAAAATTCACTTGGAATGCCACCTTGTTAAAGGATTTACAAATGGCTATTAAACCAATCTAAGTCCATAAGATTTCTAGATCTAATAAAATTGCTAGAGATTATTAGAAAATATTGACCTAACTACAACACACAACTTGTCTTGCAAATCTTAGATCACTTCTTAGCTCATACCCTTGCCTGGCCTTCAACCTCTGCAACTCTTGATAGCTTTTCCTCTTTTCAAGATTAGTCCTCTTGAGTCTCCATGCGCAATGTACCAGTGCAATCATCTCTTCATAGCCACTTGTAGAAGAAGAGCCTCTGTGCTCTTCCTTCTCCTAGATGTCTCCCACTTGATGCCCTTCTAACTACTTCACAAATTTGATTCTTCAGCAACAATAATATCAGTAGCTCTATGCTTCTTGGTCTATGACTCCTGAAATAGAAGTCTTGGGGTACCTTTTCCTGCTTGATTCTTCCATTATTTAATTTCAATTCACATGGATTAGGTAGGATTCATTGCATCTAACCCATATTTTTTTTACTCAAAAAAATCTTGAATAATTCTTTGGAATTCGCTCAAAAATGGTTTACATAGGATTCTGTGCCACCAACTCATCATCCTTATCTTCCAACTTGTTCACAAAATTCAATGTAACCACTATCTCGGCTCAAATTTGGAAAATCTTCATTATTTGAAATAATGTAGTAGCTCAACACTATTGAAATACTGGTGCTCAGTACATACTGTGTTACTCAACATCAACTGTGTTTTTCCTGATGCTTGGTACCTAAAGATAACTTGGCATCAACTAAGAATTTTTTGATGCTTGACACCTGATCTTCACTTGACACTTGAAGATCACTCAGCACACACTAGAATTTTCTACTACTCAGCTTCTACTAAGAATTTTTCTCAGCTTCAACTAACTTGCTCAACACCCACTAATGATCTTAGTTTAAGCTTTGCATTCTACTTCATTACAACTTCTTTCTCCAATTTTTCTAAGTGTGACCAACCTCTGTATCCTTGAGTGTGTCATCAATACATCATTTAACCATTGTCTTAATTGATCTTTACACTTCATTATAACATCATAACTCAACCTTTCCCTTAGGTTCTCTTGTTACATCTTGTTGATCAAATCCTTTTCATCAATCAACTAAGTGATAGTACTTGGATCATATAAGAAAATATCATCCCTACAAATAATAGGTTTTACATCAATGACACAACAATGATTGAAAACATCCTTTTAACAACAATTTTCCTCCTTCGCAACAATCTCCCTCTTTGATCTTCAACAATAAGCTTTTCAATCAGATTTCCAATAAAAAGTATGTTTCTTAGGCTGAATCTAATGAGGAGAAGACTAAATATGATGACAAAAATCAATTCCAAATGGTGAGTCACAATCCCTCCTCAGACCTAGATAATTTATGTGAGAACATTATAAACAATGTTGATTTTTTAGGTTTCTCTCACATTGATTTTGATAACTTTGGAAAGATTGAGAGGAATCGAGTAGAGGAGGCAATATATACCATGACGGCTACTTTTAAGAAAACTCCTATAGAAATTTCCAACTCCATACTTAAGATTTTATGTGATAGAGTTGACCAAAAATGGCACTATTGTTTAGACGTAGAGACGCAAATTAGGGAGAAAACCCTCACTCAAGTCCAAACATCATAAAGGATGTTGTACTAAAGTCCAAAAAAATGTGGAAGATTACATATGGATTGGCCACAACCAAAGATGATGAATAAGAACCTATTGAGGTAGAAGATGATGAAGAAGATAAAAATGAACAAGGCACAGTTGAGAGAGGCAATGATATGAATATTGATGATCAGGAAATAGCTAAGGAAGAGTAGCAACTAGATCAGAGTGTACAAGATACACAAATCTCGAGTGCAAGCCCTCCATAGGTGATAAGTGCAAGTATTGAAACTATCATAGTAAAGGATGTTTCTAATCCTACTGGTCAGAACATCAATCCCCTAATAGAGGAAGATGCAAAAATGATACTTATCAAATGTACACTACAGGCCAAATTATGTGACAACCTTGTATTGGTAAGTGTAGATGAAATTTAGAAGTCAAAGACTATGACTATAGGGGAGGAATTAAAAACATAAGAAACACCTACAATCACTTCTCAAGTCACAAGTGTACAACCTTCACAACCCTTAGTTGTATATCAAAGGAAGGAGACAACATGTTGCACTATGAATACACTCATGGAAGGCACTCCAATCTTAGAAAATGTACAAGAATCTGAAAAAGACAAGGTGCAAACACCAACAAATGGTGGGACATAAAGCCAAACAAGTCAAGTAGATGCACCTACACCTCTAGCCCAAGATCAAGGTGCAACTAAAATCAAAGAGGTAGAAAAGGACAAGTCTAAAGAGATAAATTTGACAACCAAGTAAAAGGATCTAGTAGAAATTCAAGCATTGGTGACATTACTAGAATCAAAAACTCCTTCCAGTCAAACTCTTCAAAGGTCGAGCATAGATGCTACACCATTACAATTCTTAGTGTCGAGTCCTAGCTCATCTAAGGATGAAGAGGTAGTTACTTATGGAGATGTTAGCCTAGATGAAGAAATTGTATTGCCCAATTTTGACTATGTAACAATAATAAATTAAGCATATAGGTATACTACAAGAGGCCCTTGTTAGGATAAACCATGGACAAAAACAAAAACTACATGCAAATATAACCAATAACAGAAAATAATAGAACACACAAAAATGAACACAAGGCACCAAGATTTAACGTGGTTCACCCAATCCCTGGGCTACGTCCACCAAACAGCAAGTCCGATCTTATTACAATCCAGTGATTACAACCTGATTACAATCTGTAATCCCTTACAACTCAATACCGCTGCAAGAACCAATTTCGTATCACAACATGATGAAAAATACCCAACCCTAAGCCTTTTTATACAAGTATTAAACTGCTTTAGGGTTATAACATGTCGGCCATATGTCGGCCATAATATGTTGGCTATTGCCCAAAAAAAGAAATTTTCGGGCCGATGCCCCGAACCCCACTATTTATGAAGTATGTACAGTACTTTCCTGATCAGTCACCACAATCTAACAATCTCCCACTTGGGGACTGATCAGGCTCCACACTAAACAACAATCTCCCACTTGGAGACTGATCTTGTAGCAATACCACTACCACATGGGCCTCCCACTGGATCAAACCATCCTGGACTCTACTGTTCTTTTATTCATGTTCAGTCTAAAAGACCAACCGAAGCTGAAGAGGAGTTCAGCTTCTCCCTTGTTACAACCTTTGTCAACATATCTGCTAGATTGTCATTGGTATGTATCTTCTCCAGATTTAACTGTCCATCCTCCAAAACTGACCGAATGAAATGGTACCGCAACTGGATGTGTTTGGTCTTAGAATGCAGAGCTGAATTCTTAGCAAGATGAATGGAACTCTAACTATCTGTGAACAAATAATTATCCTTCTGAGGATGTCCCAATTCTTCCAAGAATAACTGAAGCCATATCATCTCCTTGGCTACCTCTGTAGTAGCAACATACTCTGCCTCTGTAGTGGAGAGAGCATTAATCTTCTGTAACCTAGAAACCCAGCTCACGGCTGCCCCACCAACAGTAAAGACATAACCTATAGTACTCTGCCTGGTATCAATATCCCCAACCAAATCTGAGTCAACATAGCCCTGTAAATCAGTAGTAGAGCCCCCAAAGTGTAAACACTTATTGGATGTTCCTCTCAAATATCTGAGAATCCACTTGACAACATTCCAATGCTCAAATCCTGGATGACTCATATACTTGCTAACAACTCCCACTACATGTGCAATATCTGACCTAGTGCATACCATAGCATACATCAAACTTCCTACAGCTGAAGCATAGGGTACCTTAGACATATTATCCTCCTCTTCCTATGTCTTGGGACACATCTCCTTAGTCAATTTCAAATGACTAGGTAAAGGTGTGCTGACAGCTTTAGCATTCTCCATAGAGAAACGTTGCAACACCTTCTCAACATAATCAGCTTGAGATAGCGTCAATGTTCTATTCTTCCTATCTCTGCAAATCTTCATACAAAGGATTTGTTTTTCTGCCCCCAAATCCTTCATAGCAAATGCATGTGCTAATTGGCGTTTCAGCCCCTTAATATGATCCATGTTAGACCCAACTACAAGCATATCATCAACATATAAACATAAAATAATGTAGCTATCATCATCCAACCTCGTAAAATAAAC
Source organism: Cupressus sempervirens (assembly GCA_028749045.1). Taxonomy (NCBI): domain Eukaryota; kingdom Viridiplantae; phylum Streptophyta; class Pinopsida; order Cupressales; family Cupressaceae; genus Cupressus; species Cupressus sempervirens. Next base: position 49,992,895 of record CM053790.1, on the reverse strand, counting down.
ACAGTAATCTGAATGACACCTATTATATCCATGCTCATGCATAAAACTATCAAATTTCAGATACCATTGCTGAGGTGCTTGCTTCAAGCCATATAAACTTTTCTTCAATTTGCACACTAAGTTCTCCTTACCTTTGACCTCAAAACCCTATGGTTGAGCCATATATATTTATTCATCCAAATCACCATGAAGAAAGGCTGTTTTAACATCCATCTGCTCTAAATGCAAATCTTCAGTAGCCACAAGACTGAAAACAGTACGAATAGAAGTCATTTTAACAACAGGAGAAAATATCTCATCAAAATCAATTCCCTTTTTCTGTGCAAATCCTTTTATAACTAACCTGGCCTTAAGCCTTTTCTTACATCCTTCCTCTTCTTTCAAACTGTAAACCCATTTATTCTGTAAAGCCTTTTTACCTGCAAGCAACTTGCACAAATCCCATGTCTTATTTTTCAGCAAAGAGTCCATTTCATCTTTCATTGCAGACTCCCACTGAATCTTAGTATCCACATCCACAGCTTCCTCATAACTTTCAGGTTCACCAGCATCAGTAAGTAAAATAGAATACAAAGAGGGAGAAAACCTTTGTGGAGGTCTAATTTGCCTTGTTGACTGTCTAACATTTACTGGTGTGTGTGGTATTTGTTGTTGCAGTTGTTGCACATCATGAGGCATGGCTAGAAAATCAACTTTTGGAGTATCATCCAGCACTACATAATCATCTTCTTTCTTCTCATGTTGCTGCAACAGATCTTTGTACAACACTTTTTCATTGAATATGACATCCTGACTTCTTATAATTTTATGATTTTCAAAATCCCAAAGCCTATAACCAAATTCATTAATGTCATATCCAACAAAGACAGATTTCTTTGATTTAACTTCTAGCTTGGTTCTATTTTCAGAGTCTATATGAGCAAAAGCTTCACAACCGAAGGTCTTGAGAAAAGAATAACTCACCTTCTTCCTAGTCCATGCTTCCTCTGGAATACCATAGCCCAAAGGAGTAGAGGGACCTCTATTAATCAAATATACTGCAGTATTGATAGCCTCCGCCCACATGTGTAAGGGCAACCCAGCATGCAACCTCATGCTCCTTGCGTGCTCCATTATAGTCCTGTTCATGCGTTCAGCCACTCCATTTTCCTGTGGAGTCCTTGGAACAATTTTTTGTCTATGAATACCATTAGTGGAGCAATAATCTTCAAATTTATGACTGCAATACTCACCACCATTATCAGATCTGAGACATTTTAATTTCTTACCAGTCTCATTTTCAACCAAGCATTTCCATTTCTTAAAAGTTTGAAATACATCAGATTTCTGTCTAAGGAAATAAACCCATACTTTTCTAGTTGCACCATCAATAAATGTAACATAATAATGAGAGCCACCAAGGGAAGATACTTGAGCCGGTCCCCATACATCTATATGCACAAGCTCTAATTTCTCCTTTTTGTTTTCCTTCCATGTCTTTACAAAACTCACTCTCTTTTGTTCTCCATACACACAACTTTCACAGAAATCCATATTCACACATTTTAGACCTGGTAAAACTTTCCTTGAATGAAGTAATTTCATACCTTTCTCACTCATGTGCCCAAGTCTATTGTGCCATAGCGCTGTATCAAAATCTACAGCAACTATTTGTTCTCCCTGCTCAACTGCAGCAATTGTTCCTGAACATTCATTTTTCTTTGAAACAATCAAAGTAGAAGGAACAATATGACCTGTACAAAGATATACGGTGCCTACTTTCACACCTTTTGCTACTACAAGGGAACCTTTTGAAACCTTCCAATTTTTATCATTAAAAGTAACTACACAACCCTCATCACCGAGTTGCCCTGCTGAAATTAAATTTCTACTTAGTTTTGGAACATGTCTTACCTCATGTAGTAGCCAATGATTCCCATTCTGCAACTTAATCTTAATTTTTCCCTTTCCAATAATCTGATAGGGTTCATTATCCCCCAAATTAACAAGCCCAAAATCCCCTTGGACATAATCAATGAAATAACCTCTATGAGGTGTAGCATGAAATGAAGCGCCAGAATCTAAAACCCATGAATCATCAACACTCTCTAAAGATAGAAGCAAAGCATCCTCTTCGGATTTGTTACTTACCACATTTGCCTCCTTGTCTCCATCTGATTTATCTCCTTCATTTTTCTTTCGATTCCAGCAATCTTTCTTTTTGTGCCCTGGTTTCCCACAGTACCAGCAATCATTTGGTCCTCTCGATTGAGACCTTCTCCCCTTTGACTTTCCTCTTGATTTCGCACAATTTCCAAAGTTACTTCCTCTTTCAGTCGTTCTGCCCCTGCTTTGTGCATTTAAAGCACTTCCTGATGTAGATCCACCTGAGGATTTCCTATGAGTTTCCTCACTTAAAATAACACCGATCACATCATCATATTTTAGGGTACTAGATCCAGGAACAGAATTACTCACCGCCATTCCAGCTTTCAGGCAAAGAACACAAAATCAAGAGAGCCCTAATTTCTTCATCAAAATTGATACCCACAGAAGATAATTGACTAGTAATAGTATTAAACTCATTTATATGATCTGCAACAGATCCACCTTCTGCCATTTTCATATTAAATAAATGCTTCATGAGAAATACCTTGTTTTAAGCGGAGGGCTTTTCATACAGTGTCGCTAGGGTTTTCATCAAATCTTCTGTCATCTTTGCTTTTGTAATATTAAATGCCACTGATGGTGCCAAGCATAACCGAATGCTTCTGAGTGCCTTTCTATCCAAAAGATCCCATTCAGCCTCTGACATAGTTCCCTGATTCTTGGCTTTGCCTTCCAACGGCTTCCATAAATCCTTCTGATATAGATAGTCTTCCATTTGCATCTTCCATAACTGGAAGTTCTGCCCATTAAACCTGTCAACCCTCAGCTTACCCTCATCTGCCATTGCTCCCACTCAACCGTGAGACTCCCACTTAACCGTGAGACTTTCCTGCAGAGGATAACTGAAAAACAACCTCACTCTAATACCACTTGTTAGGATAAACCACCTACAGAAACAAAAACTACATGCAAATATAACCAATAACAAAAAATAATAGAACACACAGAAATGAACACAAGGCACCAAGATTTAACGTGGTTCACCCAATCCCTGGGCTACGTCCACCAAACAACAAGTCCGATCTTATTACAATCCAGTGATTACAACCTGATTACAATCCATAATCCCTTACAGCTCAATACTGCCACAAGAACCAATTTCGTATCACAACATGATGAAAAATACCCAAACCTAAGCCCTTTTATACAAGTATTAAACTGCTTTAGGGTTATAACATGTTGGCCATATGTCGGCCATAATATGTTGGCTACCATGTCGGCTACTGCCCAAAAAAAAATTTAAGTACTTTCCTGATCAGTCACCACAATCTAACAGCCCTAGCAAGGAAGAAACATCAAGAACTACTTAGAAGGGAGCATAGGTAGAAGTAAGCTTTGATTGAGATCAAAGAAATTTTCTTAGATGCATTCAGTTTGCCTACTCTAGATGAAACAAAGCCAATCATTGAATAATTAACCAATATAGTGGAAAGAGTGACACATATCTGGATACTAATGTCAAACTATTAGAATGGTCTAAGAAGAAGTTTCAAAATAAAGTGAACAAGAAGATATCTAGTGAAATTGCACTAGCATAGGTTGCATTGGCAACTAAGATAAATAGTGTGAAGAAGGTACTAGAGAACATTTTCTCTTTGTACACCAAATTGTATAATCCTACACTTTTCACAAAGGAGATAAGGAATCACATCTTGAGCTTGGAGAGTCAAAAATGCAGTCATCTGGTGCAAAATTGCCCATGTCTCTAGCTCAAAGTGAGAAACACTTTAGGACCCTTTTGAAATCCCAAAGTTAGTTAGCAACATTACAAGCAGATGAAGCCAATATTAGGGCTAAACTTATCATCATCTAGTCTAAATTAACTCGTCACATGGAGATTTTACACAAGGAGCTAGACTATACAAAAACACTTATGAAGAAAGACCCCAATCTTTCTACATTAGATGGCTTAGTACGCCTTGCTACTGAGCTGGCCATCCAAATTAAGTCTTTGGAGGTAGCATGTGATAATTGGGATGCAATTCTTGAAATTATACTTGAGGTCCACAAATCCTTTTTGGAAAAAGACACTATTAGTGTATAACCCATTGGCATCAATGTCAAAAGGGGGAGTAAGAGCAATGGGGGAGAAAGAGCAAGTGGGAGAGCAAGAAAGCAAAAAAAAAAAAGAGTATCAGTTGAGGAAAATCTACTTAGTAGGAGAAAGCTTTTGATATAGAGTATCAAACAACTCAGGGGGATTTATAATATTTTGAGGGATAAAATTTTTGTATAGAAGTTGAATAGTCATTTATGTTATGCATGTAAGAATAAGAGTATCAATGTATGACCAAGTGTTTTTGACACTCATGTCAAAAGGGGAGATTGTTAATCTTAGATTGATTTTGACAAGTGAGTGTCTATACACTTAAGTCATTTACTTAGTTCATGCCGAACAAGTAAGATATGCTAAGCACAACATGTAAATTATAGCATGTCGAGTAAATAATGAGTGTCAAGTCACTCATATGCTAAGTCACTCAAGTGCTGAGTAGACAGTATGTGCTGAGTGATTCAAAAGCCAAGAAAGTAGTGCATGTTGAATCATTTAGATGTTGAATGAAAGCATTGAAAACATTTTAGTGCTGAGTACCAAGGACTTCAGATGTCAAGTAACACAGTTTTGTCATAGTTGTTTGTAGTGGCACAAACTACTATGTAAACCATTTATGGGCCAACTTAAGGATTGTATTACGATATTTTGGTCATAAGGATGAATCTTAAATGGGAATCCATGTGTACTAAATGTATCCAATCAGGTAAAGGGAAGGTTTATGTGGTAATATTGATAAATCACGGTCGTTGATTCATACCTAACACTTAGTCACCTAGGTCTTCTTAAGGAGGACAAATCGTAAACTTCTTATGTATGGAAAGGAAATGAATGAATGAAAAATGAGAGTTTTGCATGCACAAACAAGACATTCAAATTGACCAAGGTATTATGATTTGAAGTGAATTGCAAAATTAGTTGAAGGAGAATAGAGGAAGGAAATAATGAACAAAAAAGAGACATCTGATCAAGAAGGATCAAGTAAACAACAATAGAGAGGTGATATGTCATCAAGAAATAGAGTGCTAATCATAGGATCATTGTTGAGACATTCTAACAAGTGAATTAATTAAATCTCTTAATAGAGTAGTCCTAACAAGCTATATTGAAATCCACTAACAAGGTGCTTACTTAATTGTGAGTTGAAGTCCTTTAAACAAGCACACTTCTAATAGGTTGTTGAAATCTTATAAAAAAGTAAGACCTAACACTCTTTGTAAGTCTTTAATAGGGTATATCATGTTTCATGATCAAACATTGTAACCTTCATTGGATATACTTTATTCCTATTGTAGTGAAGATTTGTGGGTGTCATCCCCACCCAAGTTTTACCTTCTCATTAATTATATCTTGTTTCATACATGTGTAAATGCTTACTTGTTTATATACTTTAGATGTATATGCTTTACATGGTATTTCAGTTTACATATTGAATATGTGAGATGGATGTGTGGTGAATGTTTTATGGGTTAAATTTTAAAGCACTGATTAATTGCTCACACCGCCCCACCCCCCTGGAAGATTTTACCTTCCTATTGTAATTCCAACTCTTTTGTGTTTTATGGTAAAAGTGTAGGCTTGTATCTATTCAACCCATTTCATGTTCTTGTGGCCAAGTTTGTCTTCTGAATTGAAGAAACTTAGAGCTTGTTTGTCAGTGTATACCATAAATTCCCTTGGTAAAAGACAATGCCTCCATTTTCTCAAGGATTGAACTAATGAATATAACTCTAGAACATAAGAGGAGTACTTTTTTTTTTCCCCATTAATCTTCTCACTATGGAAAGCTACTGGTCTATCCTCTTGGTGACAAAATACATCTAGGGGCTACTTGACTGACATTAGAATCAATAGTAAAAAAAATTGAAAAAATTGAAAACTTGGTAACACAAGTATAGGTTGAGAATCTATTTTTTTCTTCAAGGTTTCAAATCCCCTATTTTCTTTCTCATTCCATTTAAACTTGGCCTTTATCCCACCTTTTATAGTATCCAATAATGGTGCACATATTTCACTAAACTTTCTACAAAATTGAGCTAGGCTGTGAAAACTCCTTACCTTAGTGAAAAAGTTGGGAGTTGGCCAATTTACAATTGCTCTACCCTGCTAGGGTACATTCTTAAGTTACCTTGTGAGATACAAACCTTAAGTATATAAACTCCTACTTCATTAAGTCACACTTCTTAGGATTGATCATTATCTTTTCATCATGCAATCTTTACAAAACCATATTCAAATGCTTAAGATGATCTTCATTTGTTTTACTAAAAAGTAAAATGTCATCAAGATAAACCACAATAAATTTACCTATAAATTTATGCAATACTTAATTCATCAGCCTCATGAAGGTTGAAGGTGCATTTTTGTCAAACCAAATGGAATTACAAGCCATTCATACAAATCTTCACTTGTCTTCCCTTCATCTCCATCCTTAATCCTAATGTGATGGTACCCATTTTTGAGGTCCATATTTGTGAGGTACCTTGCTCCACCTAGACAGTCCATGGGGTCCTTTATCCTAGGTATATGGAATCTATATCTTATATTAATCTTGTTAATGGATCTTGAGCTAGTACACAACCTCATGTACCTCCTTTCTTTGGAGCTAAAAAAGTTGGTATTGCACAAGGACTTACACTTTTCCTAATCAAGTCATGGCCAAGAAGTTCTTGGACTTGCTTGCAAATTTCTTCATTATGTTGTAGAATCATCTTGTAGGCTTCTTTTTTAGGAAATGATGCTATAGGAATCAATTATATTTGATCGCTAATAGACCTCTTAGGTGGAAAAGTAGTTGGTTGTCCATCACTAATTATATCCTTAGACTTCTTCAAGTATATATTCCTTTTTGTTGTCTTCTCCTCTATAGTTTTAGCTACAATTGCATATCCCACTCCTTCTCCTTCTTGTAGGGTATTAATAAACTCCTTTACACCCACTAGAGATAAATTGGGACATGATTTTGACTTTCTCCTTCATCTAGTAAGGATTAAATCTTAAAAGTAACACCATCTTTCTTAAAGGTGTAAGTATTCTTCTTACCATCATGTAGAGCTTCTCTATCAAATTTCCATGGTCTTCCTAGGAGAAGATGACATGAATCCATGGGTAATACATCTTATATTACTTGATCCTTGTACTAACCAATACTAAAATCCACATGTTGACCTTTTGTTAAGTACCAAGTTACCTTATAAGGGTTATTGTGAGGTATTATTTGCAAATTCAACTTAGTTACTACCTCATATGACACTATATTGTTAGTAGAAATAGAGTCTATGATTATTTTACATACATTTTTGAGTATCTTGCATTTGATTCTAAAGAGATCCCTCATTTGGCTTGATTCCTCCTTGATAGGCTCCTTGATTAGAGTTCTCCTAAACATCAAGTTTTATCATGTCTCTGAATCCAATGGTACCTCACCTTATTTTCTGTTGGATGCCTCTTCTTGAGCATAAGTTTGCCTCTTTTCTTGTCCTTGATTTCTTGACCACTTCTCTAGATATTATAGGTCAGGTGTCCATATTGTTTGTAGGTGTAGAACTTCATTGTTGCAAAGTATGAAGGTATTCTTCTTTGGATTCTTGATCCACCTCTAAAATTGTGATTTGGTCATCTACCTTTTTTGTAACCACCTCTTTGATTGGTTTCCCCACTCTTTTAAGTGAATTTAGCCCCTCATTGTGTTCTTTCTTCCACATTCTTACCTCCAAAAGTGCCTCTGTAGCCTCTTCCATCTCTACCTCTACCTCTTTCTCTTAAACCTAAATCATGTTTCCTCTTGAGATTCTCTTCTATCTTCAGATCTATCTAATAACACTTTTGAACAATATGTGAACTCCATAAATTGATCTCTTCATATATGTTCCATCTTAGTCCATTTATGTATCTAGCCACTTTAATACTATCTTCCTCTTGTACATGATACCTTAAGAAAAGTCTTTGAAAGTCCTCTACATATGAGGTTACACCTACATCTTTTTGTTTTAGATTTTGTCTTCTTCTGTGCAACTAAATCTCATAGTCTTCTGGAAGGTTCTCTCTTATCTTGCCTACCATTCCCTTCCAACTATATATAGGGATTTTACCCTCCTCCTATCTCTCAATTTGGACAAAATTCCACCAGATTAATGTTGTTTCTCTCATGCTTGCCTTGGAAACTTTAACCTTTTGGGCTTATGTCACATTATCACACTTAAAATGGTTCTTCATGCCTTCAACACATTCCATGACTTGCTTTGCATCCATCTTCCCACTAAATAGGGGCACAAATTCAAGGGATTTTACACTTAAAGCCTTAAGAGCCTTGAGGAAAGGTTCCTCATGCAATACTGGATTAGATATGGTACCTCATCTTCCACATATACCTCTTTGAGCTTCTCTTTCTCTTCTTTATTGGTGACTTTTCTTGTCACTTCCTCTATCTTGAGGGCTACTTATCCAAGCTTGGCCTCCAATGTTGCAAGCTTATCCTTTAAATATTGATTCTTATGTTCCTAATCCTACGCCTTCTTGGATAATTCTACATTAATAACTATCATGGATTCTCCTATAGATTCTATGTTTGACATGCACTTTTATCTTTTGCACAAGTCTTCAACTCACTTTAATACAATTTGATAAGAATAACCTTATTTTTATCTCAATCCCTCAAAAATATTCTAACCATCTCAAGGTTCAAAACAAGTAATCTAATCACTCAAATGGATTGTCTAATCTTGGCTTAAATTCACCAAGTATTCACTTTAAACAAGGCTTCCTATATTTGGTACTCTCACTCACAAATACCCTTGCTCCCTAAGGACTCAAGGTGCTCTACCTTCCTAACTTCTTGAAACCATTTGAAAGGGTGTGGAGGCTTACATTTTGGTTGTAATTTGTCCTCGATAGGGTCCTAGACCCATCTCTAATAAATTCTTTATTATTGATCTCCTAGTTTTGTTTATAACTCCTAGTAGCCCTTCTAGATCACAATTAGGCATCCTATCTTAGTTTTTAGGCCTTTTCTCCAAAAATATCTTAAGGACCTCCAAAAATTATTTTAAATAAAGATACAATTTTGGATTACATGAAATATTTTTTGATCTCTCCTATTTTGGCAACCTCTGTATTGTACCAACTTCAAAAATGAGGGTTTGTAAGGGTTTGGTGACTAAGAGCACTATTTGCAAACTTTAGCTTCAAAACCTTAAAAAATGGATTGGTAAAAATTTATCTTGTAATTTGAGAATCTAAAAAATCCATATTTCATGTTCAATAGAAATTGTACACATTGGTATCCACACCTGCAAGTTCTCATTAACTGATTACCTCTATTACGTAGCTAAATTATACAACTCAACTAGCGCTTGTAGTTAAAAATAGAAAAATAATGCATCTGACTCAAAATATTTGAGGGACCATAATAAAATGTGTCTAATTCCATTTCCTTAAAAAAATTATTTTTTTAATAGTGGAAAACAGAGTTAGACCTCATTTTTCTTCCTATTGTCCAGTTATAGCCAAGAATTGGCAGTGAGAAAACTTATTTAATTTACCCTATCAAAACTTAACATAAGAACTTTAAAATATGTATAGAGTTGTAATAAAATATTATCTAAGTAAAAAACATAGAAAGAACCATTTTTCAATCCATACTTACACAAATGTTGTAGTTATAGAGTTATTTGTAGTAAAAAACATAAGAGTTTTCTCATTCACTTCGCGAAATTATACCATCTAACTATACAATGGCCTTGGAATATGATTAAATATGTTTTTCATACCCATATCAACTAACTCTAGTTTGATTATAACTAATTTTTCATGTTCTTCACAACTATACAAAAGTTGCTTAAAAAGTCGCTCAAAATGCAAAGTTGTCAACATGAAAACTTTTGCAACCTTTGAAAACTTCATACAAACTATGGCTTCCTTGACTTGACTTGGTGGAAAATGATGCCTAGTGATATAAGAAGACTCCTAAGAACCATGTTAATTCATTTTAAGCCTTTGACCCATATTTTTAAATTTTTGACTAATCTTAGCCAACTTGGTGCATTCTTGCCTATACATGGCAACTTTTTGGCTCATCTTGCCTCATTTCCTAACTTGACCTTGCACACATTTAGAAAAAATAAATACACACACTTTTTAATACTTAGCTAGCCCTCATTTCATAGCTTGACTCATTCATGAGTCCACAACCAAAATTTTACTAAGACTTAGTTCATCCTAGGGTGCTCCTGTACCAAGCACTACTACAATATTCTCACCCTCTTATGTTCTTGGACAGGTTTTGGAACCTTTGATATCTTGATCAACATGGTTGGTACATGATGATACTCTAGTAACTAGTTTGTGGTGTGTTTAGAACATTTCATTTGATCTCCTATCGTTTATATATATCATTTTAAAGATTAATTATTATTGATTGGTCAATATTCAAATGACCTTAACTCTTGTAGACTTTCCACATTTTAAGGAAGTTTTTGATGTGGCATTGGTTTTGTAGGGGAAGTTGTTACATATGGTATCAAAGCTCTCAATTCCATACTAGGGCCTTGAGTTCACTATGCTTAATCATAACCCTACGATGCAAACTACAAGTTAATCAAGGTTAGTCTATGTGTATATGTGTTGGTTGTTGAGTTGATTATTGTCTCTCTAAGTTATGATTACTTTTGACATGGAAGGATAATATGTTCCATATATATGTCATGATTTTGGGTTGACCTTGCATTCTTTTACAGATTGTCAAAATGGATTTTTTCTAAAATGATTGGTAAACTATGCACCTTAGATGTTTATGATTATATTTTGACTCAAATTGTGTGTTTGTATAGTATGCATATTGTTATATTATAGTAAATAATTAAGTACATATCTCTTTGCATGTGTGATGCAAGAAGGATGTGAATTTCTATTATCCATTGAGGTTCTTAATTAATGGTTTACTTTTACATTAGGTTATGAGTGCCTAAAATATTTTAGACTTGGCTTGTAATAGCAATGAAAATATGTCTATATTGTATAAGTGAAACACGTTGCACATGTGGTGCAAGAAATTTGAAACTAGATTCATGAGATTTTTGGAATAGTCTAGCATGGTACAAAAGAAGAATAAGGAAATTTTCTTTTAAAATTATTACATGTTGCATTTTGCATTTATGAATGCATGAGATTCCAAAACAAAAGATATAATTAAAAAGATGTAATGCATGTGATACATGCTTCCTAAAGTTTGGTCATGTTCTTAAATGCTCCTTGGGTGCAACATGTCATGTATAATCTACTCCCTCTTTGTGACTAGTGAGAGTCATTGTGTTTTATGTGAATTAATTTTCATTTGATTATGTAATCTTATAGTTTTTATGAACTTTAACATGATGAAGGGCTAGCTTTAAAATTATATATGTTATTTTTTGTATCATCTTAAAATGGAAGCACTTCTATGTTAAGAGTGTTTAGCCAACCAAGTAAGTGGTCTGGGGTCATGTCAAGCACCTTGAATGGATCTTTTCATGGATTTGGTTGTTTTCCTCCTATTTTGCCTCTCTCTCTCTCTCTCTCTCTCTCTCTCTCTCTCTCTCTCTCTCTCTCTCTCTCTCTCTCTCTCTCTCTTCCATCCTACTTCTGACAACTTTCTCTCTGAAAATGAGGACTTTGAATTTTTGGGTCAAGGGCGAGCTCAATCCTAACCTAAGTCAAGGATGACCTAAACCCTAACCTAGAGCAAGTTCAACCTCATCCCTAACCCTAGGTCCATTTTTCAATTTTTGGAGGTTTCGAGACATTAGGCTTTGGAAAGTTTATATTTCCCTCTTCTGGGGTTAGTTGCTTTTGGTTTCATAATGGTATACTCTTAAATTACATTTAATCTAGGTCTATTCCTAGGGGTTAAGTTTAATTAGGATTTAATGATCCCATGCCGGCCTTCTCTAGAAGTTTGTGCCCTAGATCTCTATATAAGGAAGCCTTCTTCCCTCATTTTGACATCTACTTTCTATGAATGGGAAGCTACCTTTTATGAAGTGCATCCATTATTCTATGAAGTGAAGATCTACTAGCATTCAAGCATTCAAGTATTCAAGTGTTCAAGCATCTAATTCATCAAGGAGGTTCATTGTTAGTCATTGAAGGATTCAATCTCTATGGAGCCCTCTTGTTGAATATTTCTCCATCCACATTCATTCAAGCCTTCTTCTATGCAAAGATACATTCAAGATATGTGTTGAAGATCTAATGCAATTGATTTTAGACATCCTATATAAATTTCTACATTCATTTGGAGCATCTATAATTGTGGATTCAAGGATTCAAATCCTCCACAAGGATTTCAATATAAGAAAGGATAATAGTTCCATTTACTTTGTTTATACATATTGAAATTTCAATTCAATTTCAAGGTTAATTCCAAACCCCCATCCAAACAAAAAAAATCATTTTTCTTGTAGATACAGGTGTGGAAGAATGAATTGAAGAGAAAATTTGGATACCATTTTTGTCAAGCTTGTGAGATTCATGAACATAAATTCCATCAAAGCAATGCAGGTCAAGGTTGACTTTTCAGGGTACAATTGTGCCTCGAGGTAAGATTGTGCCCCAGTATCAGGGTCAAGGTCGACCTCCCTTGAGAAGGATAAATTTTTTCTTGGTTTTATTTCTCTTCACATTTCCAGTGTGCAACAGGTTATAGAGATCCCCAAAACTATACATAGACACCAAAAATTAGCATCTTCCAGAATTATTCTACTTCAAGGTTAGTATTTGTCTTTTATCTATTTCAAGATTTAAGCACATACTTCTTAAATAGGAAGATCGTAAGACCTCCTTTCTCCTTATTTTCCATTACATGATCCATTTATGCATTGATCACTTTCTTGTGCTTAATCAATTTGGATCGTTTCTATTAAAAATTAGGGTTGAGAATAGGTCCTATTTTCACCTTGTTGATTTTGGTGAACCCGACAAACTTACCCTCTTTTCTTTTGTGGAATTAGATGCCCTATTGTGTTTTGCAGTGTTATATTTCATTTCATATTTGTTAGGTATTTTCTTGCATTAAGATTAGATTTAGTTATGCTCTTGCATTTAAAAAATACAAAAAAAAAAAAAAAAATTGCAAAATATCTTTTAAAATACAAAAATATTTATGCTTTATGTTTTCTTAGATTAGTTTTTTTACATTGCATTGGTTTATGAGCTTTATTACTTCTAGTCCTACTTCTAATCTTAGGGTTAGACGTAGTCATAGAGTTATGGGTAACTTTGAGCCTAAGTCTTCCTTAGGATTTTTTATGAGACTTTGATTCTTCTTGATTCTAATCCTATTATGGAGCAAAACTCTTCTCACTCATCTCATGATGAAGATGATGCTTTAAGAGTTCCTCTAGAACAAGTCCAAAAACTTTCAAATGAACTAGATAAAATGGGTAACTGGCTTCTTCAAGAAAACCATAATTAAGATTCTATTCAAGATATTGAGGCTCTAAAGAAAGTTCTTCATGATAGTGATAAGGTGTTAATCTCTTGTGTGATATCGCTCATCTTGTGCATTCAAATGTTAAACCTTTACCTCAAGAAGCTCAAGATTAAGGGTTGTTTCCTCTTGTCACTAGTGTAGAACCTTCTTCTATTCCTCTTCCTAGTGTTCCTATTTATACTCCTTCTTTGGTAACTATGACAATTCCCTCTATCCCTATGAGTGTTCCTTCTATGTCCCTTCCTACATCACAACCTTCTTATCATAATGTTCCTTTTACTTATTCTACTTGTATGCCAACTGTAGTTCCTAGTGTTGTGTTTTCTATTCCTATAGCTTCATACACTTTTCCTAGTGTTTCTATTGTTTCTAGTTCTCTTGATTCTTCTAATGATTCTACAATTATTAGTTTGGCTCAAACTATGTTATCTTTACAACAACTTTCATCCTTGATGCATAACAAGTTTAGTATTCCTACATGTAACATGGGAAGTCCTTTGTCCTGGGATATTATTCATACTCATTTTCCTTAGGATGTCGATATGCCTCATCTTGAGAATTATAATGGTAAGGAAGATCATGTTCATCATGTTAAAATATTTCAAATCCTTTGTAGTGATTATGATCATGATCATAGGATTTTAGCTAAGTTGTTTGTTCAAACTTTTCATGACAAGACTTTACAATGGTTTTGTTCCTTGACTCATTATTATATTACTTCATTTCCTCAACTTTCCAATGCTTTTATTCAACAATTTTAAAACAACATTGGCCCGCAAGTGTCTTTGATTGATTTAATGCATTGTAAAAAAAATTCTAAAGAAAAATTTATTGAATTTATTGGTAGATTTAAGCATTTGCATGCTTTGATTTCCTATCCTATTCCTGATATTGATATTCAATGTATGTCTATTTCAAATTTGCAAAAGCATATTAGAGATAAGATTTTTCTTACTGAATTTACTTCTTTTAAACAACTTTGTGTAGCACTTCATCATTATCAATTACCAGTGAGTTAATTCGAGAGCACCACTCCAATGGCTCATGTTCTTATTGATAAAAGTGATGATGCTCCTAATCCAAATAAAGTTCAAAAATTCAACAACTATGTCAAGATAAATAAACAAGAAAATACAGCTGTCAATCAAGTTGATGTTGTATCTCATAATGCCACTTTTGCAACTACTATTTTTTGATTGAATCATATGTTTACTCCTCTTTCCAAATCTTTAAATTATATTATGAATAGGTTGTTAACTACTAATATGATTAATTTACCTCCTATTCGACCTATTTTACCTACTGCAATGGTGTCTAAATCTTTTGGTCCAAAAGATTTTTGTCAATATCATTGTCAAAATGGTCATGATACTAAGAAATGTTATTTTTTTAAACATAAACTTTAGTACTTAATTGATTCTAATTCTTTATTTGTTGATAATTTTGATGGTAGTGGGAATAAATCTATTTATCCTCCTAATCAAAATCTACAAATCTATACGAATCATTTCCCTAACACATGATACTAATACTATTGCTCATCCATCTTTTATGGATATTGTGTATGATTCAAAGATGGATGATCTTAATCGTGTTATTAATCAAGTGGATCATGTGGTTCAATCTATATCTCCACCTCAATCTCAACCTTCACTTCAATCTCAAGTTTCAACTCTACCTCAACTAAAACCTATGCCTAAATTGAAGCCTCGACCTAAACCTCAACAACAACCTAAGAAAAATGACCTCGGGAAATTTTGATTACTTTTGATGATTCTAAGATTATTAAAGCTCCTAATGGTCTCCTTTATATTTATGCTAAGAATTTTTAGATACCCACTCATGGTTGTCTTGTTGATTCTACCTCCTTAGTTAATGTGATTAAAAAAGAAAACCATTTTATGAAAGGTTGGCAATGTGAAATTTATGATAAATCTGATTTATGGATTCAAACTTGTAATGGTTTCTTTTTCCATCATTTGGTTATATTAATTTACCGATTGAACTTTGTGGAAAAATTGTGAACACTACCTTTTTTGTTGTTCCTACTTCTGATAAGTTTCAAGTTAAGCTTGGTTTACCGTGGTTAAATCCCATGCATGTTGTTGCTTCACCTATTCATAAATTTCTTAAGTTTTTTTATGATGACGAAGTGAAGACAGTTAATCATAGTTCATATCATACTTCTAGGCCCAGGGATTCTGTTACCATTGAATTCTTTTGGCCTTCATTACCTAATTCATGTCCTTTTCATCCTGATCATCTTTTCCATTCATATCAAACCTATAACCATCATAAGATTCTTGAGTTAAGTTTACCTCCTATGGATCTTAACCGTGGTCTTTTGCCTACACCTTCCATACCTCCTTTATCTATGGCTTCTACATCTATTAATCAAGGTCCTCCTATGGCTTGCTAGTCTGCTAATAATCCTATTAATCTTCCTATAGAACCTATGAAGAATCCAATAATTGTTTCTCCTAGTTCTCAACATATTTCAAGAAAGACAAAACATAATTGATCTACTAATGAACACCGTAAAAAGCATTGTGCTCAATCTAAAGCTCATAATTCTATTCTTAAAAAATCTTTACATTCTTTGGATACAACTATGCATGATGTGTTAGAAGAAATTGTTGATAATAATGATGTTAAGCGGCATGATTCTATTCGTATCTTAGATCCTATTTTGATTAATCTAGATGAAGAAGATACTCTTAATGGTGGTGATGATGTTATTGATGAATATGAAACTATTGACATTGACATTGATTTACCTAATATACTTTCCTCACAATTGACACTAACACCTAGTATTGAACATTGTGATTCTCAAGAGGATCCTTGTATGGAACTAGCTATCATTCCTACTATATTGGATATAGTCCCTCTTGCAAGATACCCACCTTCCCTAAATTATATACAAGAAGATGGGGAGAGTAGGTCACGCACTTGATTGGCTTAATCTTCATGGTAGTCTTTGTTGTGTGTTTGTCTATTATACTATATTTCTCTCATGATGTTTTTTCTAAATGTTGTTAGATTTTTTTATACAATCTTTGTTTATTTATTAGTGTAAGATGATAAAAGAGTCAAACTTGTTGCGTAATTCCTTTATATGTATCTTTTTTCTTACATATGTTGTTTTATGTTATGTTGTATCTATGCTATTTTCCATACATGTTTCCTTGTGTTTTCTACTTGGATCTATGACTTAGTAGCATTGATTATTTTCTGTCTCCAGGTCATGGTCTGAAAAAATTCTTCTTCATATCTCTTACGTGATCTTTCCTCCTCTATGATTGTAGTTTTACTTTCTTTGGGGAATGATGTTGATTCATTTGCAATAATATCGTGTGTGTGTGTGTGTGTGTGTGTGTGTGTGTGTGTGTGTGTCTAAAATCTTATGATCATACTGACCCCATAGTAGGTAGATCCCTTTTGTGTTTTCTATGTACTTATGTACATTTTCCCTTGATTTTTCTTTGTCTAGGGGAATCTCATAGTGGAAACATAATTAGTACAGTTGTTTATGTTTCCATCAAAGCCATTGCTCCTATTAAAGTGGTAGCAATGACTTTAACGTGGGGGCATACACTCTGCTCACTAATTGCACACACACACACACTATTCAAGACATATATATTATTTTTCAAGATACTTTTTTATTCTCCCTTTTTGGATTAGTGACTAATCCTTAAAGCATGGATTTATATTTTAGGATCCCTTGATCCCTCTAGTTTCAAATATTTTCTATCCCTTAAGGTCGAAGGTGTCATTAAGATTGGATCTCTTTTGCTTTTTGGTTTTACTCTTATATAATAGAATATTCTTAAGATTGAATCCTTGATGGGTTGACTAGTGAGTAGCCACACTCACTAGGCAGTTCAATTCCATCTTCCCAATTGCGCAGTTTCCTTGTGTGGTTCACAATTAGACATAAGTTCTCATTGGGCAAAATAATCACTCTTTTTTCTTTTTTTCTTTTTCTAGAGATGTCTCTCTTATTGTAATCTTAGAATAGAAAAATAATTGAGTCTCTAGGCACTTGAGGATTTCTTTGTCCCTTTTATTTTAATAAGATTGTCTTTTCATTATGATCTACTTTACCAAGAGTTTGCATCGAGTCCATACTCTTACTAAAGTGGGGGCTAAATGTACCATCTTAAAATGGTAGCACTTCTATGTTAAGAGTGTTTAGCCCTCTAAGTAAGTGGTTTGGGGTCATGTCAAGCACCTTGAATGGGTCTTTGCATGGATTTTTTTGTTTCCCCCCTGATCTGCTTCTCTTTCTCTATTTCTAGCCTAGGTCCATTTTTCAAATTTTTAAGGTTTTGAGACATTAGGCTTCGAAAAGTTTATTTTTCTTGCTTCTAGGTCAGTTGTTTTGGGTTTTGAAATGGTAGACTCTTAAATCAAATTTAATATAGGTCTATTCCTAGGGTTTAAGGTTAGTTGAGATTTAATGATCCCATGTCGGCCTCCTCTAGGAGTTTGTGCCCTAGATCTCTATATAAGGAAGCCTTCTTCTCTCATTTTTGTTAGATTAGGTGAAAAACTAATCTCCCAAGAACACCTACATGCATAACCCTGCCACATGGATGAAGCAAAGAACAATCTCTATTATGATTCAATAAGTGAATGAAAAAATAGAAAGAGGTGAATCCTTATAAAAGGAATCGCGAAACCTTAACTAGGTTTGCGCATTATAATTAATATAAAATATTAATTATATGCACCTAAAAGCAAGCTTAAGGGGGGGGTGTTAGAGTAAATTATTTATTACTCTAGGTGCTTTAGCTCTCTTAGGTGCATATAAATAATATTTTATATTAATTATATTGTACAAACCTAGGTTTCTTTCCTTTAGGGTTTCGTTCACCTTAAAAGGTTGAACTTTTGTATTTTGTTTTCATAACTTAGAATACATTTTTTGTTCTCACATTTCTGAGAACTTCTAAGCTCTGATACCATGTTAGATTAGGTGAAAAACTAATCTCCCAAGAACACCTACATGCATAACCCTATCACATGGATGAAGCAAAGAACAATCTCTATTATGATCTAATAAGTGAATGAAAAAATACAAAGAGGTGAATCCTTATAAAAGGAATCACAAAACCCTAACTAGGTTTTTTCATTATAATTAATATAAAATATTAATTATATGCACCTAAAAGCAAGCTTAAGAACTAGATTAATAAACCACTTAATGAATTAAATCAAGATGATCTAATTAGTAAGTGAAACAAAATAATTACTCTAACAATTTTGAGATCTACTTTCTATGAACTGGGAACTACCTTTTATGAAGCACATCCATTATTCTATGAAGTGAAGATCTACTAGCATTCAAGCATTCAAGTGTTCAAGCATCCAATTCATCAAGGAGGTCCATTGTTAGCCATTGAAGGATTTAATCTCTATGAAGCCTTCTTGTTGAAGATTTATCCATCCACATTCATTCAATCCTTCTTCTATGAAAAGATACATTCAAGATTGGTGTTGAAAATCTAATGCCATTGATTTGAGACATCCTACATACATTTCTACATTTATTTGGAGCATCCATAATTGTGAATTCAAGGATTTGAATCCTCCACAAGGATTCAATATAAGCAAGGTGAATAGTTCCATTTACTTTGTTTATACATATTGCAATTTCAATTCAATTTCAAGGTTAATTCCAAACCCCCATCCAAACAAAAAAACCATTTTGCTTGTAGATATAGGTGTGGAAGAGTGAATTGAAGAGCAGATTAAGATACTATTTTTGTCGAACTAGTGTGATTTATGAACAAAAATCTTGTCAAAGTAGTGCAAGTCAAGGTCAAATTTTTGAGGTACAACTGTGCCTCGAGGTAAGATTGTGTCCCACTATCAGGGTCAAGGTTGACCTCCCTTCAAAAGGTTTCTAGATTTTCTTCATCTTGACATTTCCAGTCTGGAACAGGTTGCAGTGATCCCCGAAACTATACATAGACACCATAAATCAACATTTTTGAGAATTATTCTACTTCAAGGTTAGTATTTATCTTTTATCTATTTCAAGATTTAAGCACATACTTCTCAAATAGGAAGTCATAAGACCTCCTTTCTCCTTATTTTTCATTACATGATCCAATTTTGCATTGATCACTTTCTTGTGCCTAATCAATTTGGATCATTTATACTGGAAATTAGGGTTGAGGATAGGTCATATTTTCACCCTATTCACTTGTGACAACCCAACCACCTATTTTTCTTGGTGACCCATCTACTGTGAATCTTGTTCACTTTTAATTTATTGGTTTTGTGCCTCCTTTTTGAACTTTGATTTGAGAATTATGAATCTCGATTTAAAGATTTCTTTTATCTTGAGGTGGCTAGGGTATGTGCATTTTTTATTATGCTAGTCCTATGATTTGAAATTGATGTCATCTATCATGTTTAGTGTGGAATATTGATAGGATATTTATGGAAGTAGATTGTGAATAACATGACATTCTTCCTCTTGCATTAAAATTTTGTCATTTTATGTATGAGATTTGGAAAGCTTACCTTGAGTGATGTGAGTGTAAGTGTGGCTATTTGGGAAGGATACAAATGGATACAATATTTTTGTTTCTTTCTATCTTCTAGTTCTAATTATAAATGGATACATTTTGTTTTGTTTCTTTCTATCAGTTAGATTTGGATCAAAGTGCTTTCGCCAAAGCCATTTATTTTACTGCATATGTGTAGAAATGTGGTTACTTGATTTCCTTGCCACTTTATGTGATTAGGCTACTTAGACACATGTGGAAACTAATATGTTTTACGACTGCATTAGATACCTCCTGCCTTTTGTATTGTATGGGCATTGCAAGGTTGGCAATTCTACATGTTAGGTAGGATCCCAAGGAAGTGTAAGGCTTTGTGGTTGGGTAGGAAAGCACCTCAACCATATTTTATGTGATGATTGACTGATGAGAAGGTCATACATCACAACTTGTGGTTATATATTAGTTAAGCACACCTACATAAAGGAAACTATGAATGCATATTAAGATATAACATTTTTTGACTTAAAATTTCCTTGAAATATTGTGGTGATGAGATTGACTTTGTAAGGAAACTTGCAAGAAATAATATAACCATTTCCACATAACCCATAACAAATCTAAAATAAATATGCAATTGAAATCCACATGCAAGAGAATAGACAACATACCCACAAAAATTGTGACACAAGATATACCATAGGAAACCCTCATTGAGGGAAAAAACCAGCCTCCAAAAGCATCCATCACCGTGTGTTATTCAACAAAAACACCATTGCAATACAACCATGGAAGCCTTCAAAGCCATAGCTACAACCAAGAAATCCATGTGAACAAGCATGAATCCACACATCCCATGCCATGCTTCCAACCTTCACAAATGCTTCCTTGGCTAACTTGTCAAGCCTTGTCCCACTTGACTCTTGTCTTTTTTCCTTCTTTTTTCTCACACCAACAACTACCCTTGTGGTTGCTTATATAGTAGCAAGTACCACAAAACCACCAAGTGGTATTACATAAACCATGTGCTACCTAACCCATTGACCCCACATTTAATATTAAAAATTAAATTCTTTTTCCCAATATTAAATAATTACATCAAATATTATCACAATGTTACAATACAACTCATCAAGTATATCCTATAGGAATTTTTCCATGTTGCATGTCCATCTAGGCACAACATTACATAATAAAATAAAATAATACAATATAACAATATTATGCAATGTGTGCAACACTTGTTATCTCAACAATCTCCCACTTGTTGTATACATTGCATAGGTTCAATTTGTAGCCACATAAATGAAGAAGGGAATAATCCCTCCCAACACATCCACCATCATGGATCAAAGCACACAAAGTGCTCCATCCTAGTACCCACAACAAAATCAAATTATCCACCATCTCAAACATGAATGATCTCACCTTCTATTATGCTACTGCCACTAGACATACATAGAAGCCATCCAAAGAGAAAACCACCCAACCTGTTGCATTAGAAGATCATAAAACCCTATACCAACTAAAATTCCAAGCACAAACACTTGATCCAAAGATAATCACATGTATCTATAGTTGTCAAAATATCCATGGCTGAAATAGCACCAACAGTAAGTGCCAAACTCATCCAACTATCCATACCTCCAAAGGTATACCAAGTGAATCTCACATCACCAACATATTCAATTTGTAACCTATAATCGCAAGCCTCAAGAGAACTACCTACCACATATATACTAAGAAACTCCCACTGCAAAAGATAATGTCAAATCTATAACCAATCCACTCACAACACCTCAAAAAAGTGAATCCATGTAGTATCAAAGACACCCACAATACATAAACAATAACTTGCAAGAACAACTCTCATAACCAATCTCCAAAAGACTCCCAAGCTATCCACAACCAATAGAGGAAAGAGATAAGGAAATAAACATGTCATCTCTCACATGACATACATGAGAACAAACCAGTAATCACAATCTCTAACCAATCTCAAATCCAATGTAAGTGAAATCAAACATCTAGGAAGATAACCAAGATCAAAGAGAAACCATGCAAATCATAACCTATATCATATCCTTCTACACACACCTCTAGATGTAAATTGTGCAAGTATGATCTCCTCCATAAAACCCCAACAAAGAAGCCTCAAAAACACCCAAACCATACCATATAACTAATCATGGATGTAAGCCTCTCACAAGAAGATCAAACTCAAAAACCATTCCTAATCCAAGGACTATGCCTCATATAAAACCATCTCCCAAATTCTACCAGCATAACAATATATGCACATGGAGATAACCAATGCTAATCCATCTCTCAAATGAACCCTCCAGAATTAACTCATGTACCATAGCTCAAGATCCATATCCATGAAAGACAAACATAAACATAATGCACCTGAGAGAAACAATGGGCTATACCTCTCAAGTAGCAAAACCATCGAGTAGACCAAGAGTGGGGAATGAGAATGCTCATCAAGATATCAAAGTCTCCAACCAAGACTCAACTAAGAAAAATCTCCTCTCAAGTCCATATCATGTGACTACCCCTTAGACTTCCTACTAAAACCATCAATTGTGATCACAATAAATACTTCTCTAATCCAAGAGAAATCAGCGTCACCACCATGTCTAAGTGTCCATAAGCATCTATAACCAATCAATCCATGCCAACTCCAAATGTAACATAGCAACATCATGAAGTATCCATCTTATGATAAATGTACTCAATACCAAGAAACTAAACCAAGATCATGTCAAAGTTCCAACCATGGCCTTGGGAACATAAACATGACAACATGATCTAAACCATCTCAACCAAAGAGATAACATGCTCCATATGAACATATTATAACATGTCAAAAATCTAAACCTATATCAAGAGTATATCATAACATGAAATGAAACCATCCTCAAACCAAAGATAACATTTCAAATGAAAACATAAACCACACCTTTACCAAGAACCCCATTATTCCTTAAGATGCAACCAACTCCACACACCATGAAGAAAACCATCTCCACAACCATGAAGAACCATCTCCACACACTATGAAGATAACAAGTGCACCATACAAATGTCAAAGGCACTTTTGCAGTAACAGGATCTAAGACAAACCTCCAACATTTGTAAACATTCAATAAATATATCAATTCCAAGAATTCCCACTCAACCATGATTCCAAGTCATCTATGGCATCATAAAATCCATCTCCTACAGCAAGATCCTCCAAGTCTACACTCACACAACCAAAGTGTCAGTACCAAGTGAAACCAAGATATCCAAACCAAGAAGATATAAACCAAACCAAGAACTAATCCTACATTGTCACCCCATCACTACCACAAGTTCCCACTAAACTGTGTATCTAAGCTATCCATGACATCATGATGAAAAAACCATCCTCTAACCATGAGAATAGACAAGGAATAAAACCATCAAAGAACTCAAAGTGCACATCATGAGCTCCTCAAAAGAAACCAAATAACCATGATCCTCAATCAAGAAGATATATATACCACCATAACTAAATCAGGAATCCAAACTAATGAACATCAAGAATGTAACTGTATATCCAATCATGTCATGCCAAAATCCATGGCACCATGATCACATCCATGAACAAAACATTTGGCTCTCAATATGTCTAACCTATCAGCATAAAATAGTCAACCACAATTCTCCACCATGACTGTACCTGGTAACAAAATCTTCTCCCTTCTACGTGAAGAAAAATCAACAAATCGTCTGACTTAGGGCATAGAAAACCCAAATTCAAGCCACCAATTTGAATATACATCAATAATGAAAGATCAATGGGTAAAGACAACCCATAACCAAGATATAAATGCAACCTGTAAGTCTAGACCACTTACAACATTGCACAACTTGTAGACCCAATAAGTCATCATACATATCAAAATCAAACACCTGATAACTATATCATCATGAAACCAATCTGAAATATGAACTCGATATACAATGACATCAAATTTGAAATCTCCAAACCTACAATGTCATAAATTCACAATGCTACCATAGTCAGTATATACCATAAACTATTCAGATCAATATATCACCAAATAAATCATGCCAAACTTGCACCAAATTTGAACCAATGTGTAGAGCTTTCAAGAGCTTTTTGTTCACTACTCGAAGTCCAAAATCTGACTCCGTATGCCCAAGTTATGCCCTAATTTGTGCTCAAAATAAACAACATCTACCTTTCAAGCTCTTAAAACCTAACAAAATGTAAAAATCACATAACCAAACCTATACCAAGTTGTAGTGCTTTGAATTAGCTTTACAACACCTGTAAGAAGTCTGAAATCTGATATCCTAAGAGAAAGTTATGGTCATTTTACAAAGACAATATTTTTACCATTTTAACTATGATTTTTTTTTTTGTGATGAAAATTTTGATGGGATTAAATTTGAGGGCCATTACAGGTTGAAACTAAAAAACTCTTTCACTTCCTCTAAACATGGCCAAATTAGGGCATATTATATATCAAAATTTATGGAAACATTGACATGGATCCAATGGTGAGGTTTTACCCAAGTCATTTCTACAAGCTCCCCTCTAAAACCCTCATTCAAATGAAACATCCAAAAAATTTATTTGACCAATAATTTCACATGCCCAAAATCTACCAATATCCCATCATAACAAAAAACCCAAAACCTTTAGATCTACAATTTACAACTCATATATCTTGCTCATTTTTTAATTCTCTTATGTATTCACATGGATTCAATCTAGGGTTACAATAATAAAAGTAGGCTTTGATATCGCTTGTAAGGAAACTTGCAAGAAATAATATAACCATTTCCACATAACCCATAACAAAGTTGAAATAAATATGCAATTGAAATCCACATGCAAGAGAATAAACAACATGCCCACAAAAATTGTGACACAAGATATACCCTGGAAAACCCTCATTGAGGGAAAAACCGGACCTCCAAAAGCATCCATCACCATGTATTATTCAACAAATACACCATTGCGATACAATCATGAAACCCTTCAAAGCCATAGCCACAACCAAGAAATCCATGTGAACAAGCATGAATCCACACATCTCATGCCATGATTCCAACCTTCACAAGTGCTTCCTTGGCTAACTTGTCAAGCCTTGTCCTGCTCGACTCTTGCTTTTTTTCTTTCTTTTTTCTCACACCAACAACTACCCTTGTGGCTACTTATATAGTAGAAAGTCCCACAAAACCACCATGTGGTATTAGATAAACCATGTACTAAAACCATGTGCTACCTAACCCATTGACCCCATATTTAATATTAGAAATTTAATTCTTTTCCCCAAAAATAAATAATTACATCAAATATTATCACAATGTTATAACACAACTCATCAAGTATATCCTATAGGAATTTTTCCATGTTGCATGTCCACCTAGGTGCAATATTACATAATAGAATAAAATAATGCAATATAACAATATTATGCAATTTGTTCAACAACCATTATCTCAACAGGCTTGAGGGCCTAGGTCACATATATGAGAAAAATGGGTCTACTAATCTTTACACATGATTAGTGAGCCTACCTAAATGATTTACTTAATTTTTGTGGATTACATGACATATGGTTTTGTACTTGTATGATGTAATTATTGTTCCATATACGACATGCAGGTCAACATTTTCCATGATGCATACTCAGGTATAATACTTTAGATTATACTTGATGTAAACATATGATGAAATAAAGTTTTATGTGTAGGTCAACTTCTTGAATATAGTCATTTATGGCACATTCATGTGAAAATATGTTGTGTTCAACAATTTGGTCAATCATTGGCTTATGAAATGCAACTATTATTATATCTATCATTTTGAATCATAGGTTGAAAAACTAGAATGAAGTGGCATAATTAATTGGAAGATATTTTATTTACTTATTGATTTGACTATGTGTAGCCAACTTTTGATTTTGACTTGATTAGACATTTTGGCCTATGTGGCAAGTGTATGGAAATGTGGTCTTCCTATATAATGCAAAAGGGTTTGTATAGATCCTTCTATTACCTATTTTTGTGAATATATTGCATTAGTGCTATGTCTATGTCATGATCCATGATGAACGACTACTATAATTTTATAGGAAGTCATCAACACATTTGACTCAATCAGCCTAGTCGATGAATTTCGATCAATGATTTAGTCATCTTGAGTTGTTTGTTTGGACTCCTAGTTGATATGTTGTTTGACATAGACTCAATTACTATGTACTCAAATTAGACCTTTGGTTGATGAGTGTAGTTGGAAATTTATTTTTATTATCAAATTAGAAGTAGAATGCTTGGTCAAGGTTGCTTGATAAATTTGACTATGCGGCTTTTTATCATTCATCTTCTTATCATACAATTGATGATGAAATAGATGTAAGGTGGTTGCATTACCTAATTATGTTTTTGAGGACATTGAACTAATGTTTTAGATGCTTGCTCACTTAGCAAACACTAGATGTTAGATGGTCCATATGAATGATTAATTATGTTACTCATGATCAAGATGTGATTAACATTGTGAATGAGCTAACACATTATGAGTGTATATGTATGAGTATGGCATGAAGTGGATATGAAGTATCTACTAGAGTGGTCAAATCTATGTGATGCCCAAGTATGATAATTAAGAACATGTATGTGTGTGATATCATCTGATTTTAAGGTAATATGTTACTTATTTTTGAGTATCCTTGAAATAAGGAAGTATTTGACTTTATATTTCCTTGGATATTTGATTAATTTATGATACATGATGGACTAATATTTTGGTGTTATTCCTATAATGCAATAGAGGGAACTACACATCATAAGAAATGGGGAATATTGTCAGAGAGAGGTAGTCTAACCTTGTAAAGCGATAGAATGGGAAATCCACACTCACATAGAAATTTTTTTGAGATGATTAAATGATTCACATGCTTAATTAAAGTGTTTTTGTTAACATTTGAACTCTGTTTACTTCAAATACGCTTTAATATTATCTTTAGAAGATGTTTATGCATTAAAATAGAATTAGGTTTCATTCAAGTGATAAATATGACTTTATTTAGATGATACATAATCTTGTTGAGTTTATAGTATCTTTGTTATAAATGCTTTTAGAATAATTGAGAGGGGGGGCGGAGGTGAATAAGTTATTCAAGGTCCAAATGTCCTAATAAAACTTTTTCACTAAGTATAGTGAGTCGATTTAAACTAACCATGCATCCAAGCAAAACATTCTTCTTAGCAAGTTACTGATAAACCAACATGCAATAATAAGACATAAAAATCAACACATAACATAGTTATTTACATGGAAACCAAATTTGGGAAAAACCACCAGTAACATGCTACTCCTTTCTCACTCTTCTAAAGTGATGCCCTATGAAAGGCCTGCTCTGTTAAAGGCTACACAACACACTGTTAAATGTGGCCTAGTTAAGGGATTTCAACCACCCTATTAGAAGTGGGCCTAGTTAAAGGACTTTAGAATATTCACTTGGAATGTCACACTGTTAAAGGATTTCTCAATGGTGGTTAGACCAACCTAAGTCCATAGGATTTTTCCCTAACTAATACAATTGCTAGATAGTAACAATAAGGGATTTTGATTTTATATAACTCACAACATAACTTACAAATTTTAGATCTCAATTCAATTCAAAAAATTTCTTGGCTTTCAGTCACTATAGTCCTGACAGCGTGTCCTCCTTTCAAGCTTTGTCTCCTTGAGCCTCCATGCTCATTGTACCAATGCAATCACCTTTGTGGCCACCTATCAAAGTAGAGTCTCTGTACTTAGTTCTTCCCTCTTAATTCCTTCTCCTTGACACCACACCCTCTCTCCAATTTTTTTCTTCTTTACCTATAACTCCTTAAGTAGGAGTTTAGAATACCTTTCCCACTCTTATTTTTGGGTTTGAATGGATTAGGTAAGATATGATGTATCTTCCCCTTATCTTGTTTCTTCTAGAAACATCATGTAGAATCCACCTGTATTTGCCTAAAAATGGTTCACCTAGAATTTTGTGCCACCAGCTCAACATCCTTATCTTCCATTTGGTTCACAAAATTTGAGGTGACAAACTTATCGGCTCAGATATGAAATTTTTTTGACTTTTCAAATAATGAAATAACTCGGCACTATTGAATTTCTGATGCTCAACACATACTATGTTACTCGACACCTATTGTGGATTCACTCAACATCAACTAAGTTTTATTGATGCTTGACACCTATTACATTTTTTCTAGCTTGGAACCTAAACTTGCTTGGAACCTTCTGTTTCACTCAACACACACTAGATTTTGCATTTGCTCGACACTTACTGATAATCTACTCAGCGTGAACTACTAACTTGCTCAACACCCACTAATGAATTTAGTCAAAATTTGCAAATAGTTTTGTTAGTACTTATTCTTCTAGAGTTTCTAAGTGTAGCCAACCTCTGTATATTCAAGTGTATTATCAATACATCATTTTACCATTGTCTTAACTGATCCTTGTACTTCATTACAAAATCATAACTCAACTTTTCCCTTAGGTGCTTTTGTTACACCTTATTGAACACCTTATTGATTAAATCCTCTTCATCAATCAATTAAGTGATAGTACCTGGGTCTTATAAGCAATTTTCATTCTAGCAAATAGTAGGTTTGACATTAGTGACAAAATAATAATTGAAAACATTCTTTATCAAAAAAATCCCTTCTTCAATAATGATCATTTCAATCAGATTTCAACAATCTCCCTCTTTGGCATTAATGGCAAACCAAACTGATCAACCAAGTTATAAAAAATGCTAACTGGATTAAAAATAGTAAGTCAAAAAAGAAAACTTTGTATATGAAATTATTCATTCTATCAGCAACTTTGAATTTCTTATGACTCGCTTTGAATTCTGTAACTCCCTCTTTCAATGTATTAGGGATTTCTCTTTTGCTGATACATCGTCTTCTCCTTTTTTGTTCTACTCCCTCTCTGATCTTGTCATCCTAAATGATTTCTATTTGTGCTATTTTCTCTCTCCTAGTTGCTATTTCCTTTCTCCTTCTTTTTTGCTATTTCTTCCTTTACAAATTTGATCCTGTAGATTTGATCAGTTTTTGCTATTTCTCCCTCTTTAACAACAATGCCAAAGACATATTATTTCAACATCTTATCATGCAAGTGTAGCATTTGTAGGAACTCCAATTTCTCCATCTATCACCTTGCTTGTGACTTGCTTGAAATTTTAGTAGTTTAATTACTCCAGACAAAACCTAAAGTAAGTATCGTTTGAATCAATTTATATCATTTCAGCAATCAACTCATTTGATGCAAGGCAGTCTTGTTGTAACTTAAATAGCCTTGGATAGGGGTATTACCCCTAACTTACCTCTAAGATACTCAAATGCATCTTTAGGTAATGGTTTTGTGAAGATGTCAGCAATTTGTTCCTTTGAGTTGACATATTCCATCTTCACTTGTTTGTCTTCAACTAGTTCTCTTACATAGTGATAATTAATTGCAATGTGCTTTGTTTTGGCATGCATCACAGGTTTAGTTATCTCGTCCTTCATACCTTTCAATAGGTTCTTGATCTATACAATATTTGTATAGTTTATGGCAGCAACAACATACTCAGCTTCAGATGTGGATTGTGAAGTACAACTTTGCTTTTTACTAGTCTAAGTGACTAATCTTCTACCTAAAAAGAGTGCTCCTCCACTGGTACTTTTTCTGTCATCTATATTACCTCCCAAATCTGCATCAGTGTAATCATTCAATTCAAACTTTTTAGTCCTCTTGTAGTATAAGCCAAAGTCATATGTTCCTTTTAAGTACCTCATTATTATTTTTACTGCTATAAGATGATTTTTTCTTGGATTTGTGAAAAATCTTGCCACTATTCCAACAGATAATGCACTATATGGTCTACTATGTACAACATATTGTAACTTTCCAATCATTGATCTATACATTGTTTGATTTACTTCAGTTGATTCATCATTCTTGGATAACTTATGTCCTATTATCATTCGTGTACTGACTGGTTTTGAATCCTCTAAGCCAAATGTTTTGTAATCCAACAAAGAATTTGATTTTTCCAAACATTGACATCTCAAACTCATGTTTCATTTGATTAGCAAAATCTTTGCATAATGCATCTTTTCCTCCAAATATTATATCATTAACAAAGATTTCAGATACCAGAATGTCTTTACCTTTTTCTATTTTGATATATAAGTTGTTGTTGTCATATGTTTTCTCAAATCCTATCTTCACAAGATATTTGTGAAGTCTCTCATACCAAGCTCTAGGCACTTGTTTCAAGCCATAGAGTGCTTTATGTAGTTTGCAAACCATATCCTTGGTGTTGTCATCAACAAATCCCTCTAGTTGTTCTATGTAGACTTCCTCTTCTAGTATGCCATTTAGAAAAGCAGACTTTACATCCATTTGATAGACTTTAAAACCTTTGTAAGTAGCATATGCAAGTAGAGTTCTTACTCCTTCCATCATTGCAATAGGGGCAAATGTTTCCCTATAGTCCAATCCTTCTTCTTAAGCATAACCTTTATAGCCTAGTCTAGCCTAATTTCTTGTGATCTCACCATTCTCATCTAGCTTGTTCCTAAATACCCACTTGGTACCAATCATATTCTTATCAACTAGTCTTGGAACTAAAGTACAAGTTTTTTTCTTCTCTATCTGCTCAATCTCTTCTTCCCTAGCTTTGCACCAATCATCATCTTTTAGTGCATCTTTCACTATTTTTGGTTCAATCTTTCTTACCAAGCATGATTCATTTCTTACTATGTTCCTTTTCATTGGTCTGGCTTCCTTGTCACCAATGATTTGTTCAGCAAGGTGATCTCTTCTCACATACTTGGATAGCCTTGATTCTATCCTTATTTCTATGTTTGGTCTTTCAACTTTAGAGTCACTGTGCACATCTCTTTCAAGTAGCTCAACATCTCTTTCATGTGTACTATTTTTAGAGTCAAAATGTGCATTTTCTTCATTTTACAACTCAGCTTCTAAATGCAACTCAGCATTTACTGGTTGTGATGTAGTGCCTACCCTCGTTCACATCTTCTCTAGACATATTATTGCTATTATTATCAGACTTTGATGGACTAGTACTATGTAGATGGATTAGTGGTATTGTTTTGACACTATCAGACATTATGTTATGGATTCAGTTGTTATATGATGAGATCATTTAGACTTTACATTTCATGTATGTATGATGATCATTATATTGTTTTTAGTTATTGTTGATGATTAGCTAGATGGTTATTATTTCATGAGTTTTATTATGGATACTTACCCCATACTTGCATGTGTATGGTGTGCATGTTTTCTTATTGTATGGCATTTTTGATGTGGTTAAGGAAGGGAGTCGTAGTCACTTGCTTAGTTGGGATCTACACGATGCACCACTTCCTGCCATTGCCTGTTTAGCTTAACACTATATATATACATAGTATGTACATGCATGGCTTTTCTGCAGGTTGCAGGTACCAGGTATCGACTTCCCTGAATTGCCAAGATGAGCGTACCCTATTATACTATCTCAATGATAAGAGAGGGGAGATAAATTCTCAAGTCCAAATCCCAAATCCTAAAACCATTTGTCCTAGTGAGTTGGGATAAGTATCAGAGTTGAGCACCCACTGAATGTGTCGGATGACATATTTCGTGACTTTTTATTCTTTTAGACTGATTTTGTGAGAATTGTCCTATGATGGGTTTTCATATTTTGTTATGAAGGTCTATGGTGAATTTTCTATTAATTAAGTCTTAACAAATAGATTTAATTAATAAATTAATTATTTGAGAAAATTAAATATCATGATTTTTGATATTTTGATTATAATTAAGGTGAAATTAATTGAGAAATAAAAGAAAATTAGAGAATTAAAATAAATAATAATTATAAAATACCAATAAATTAATAGACAAATAATAATAATAATAAAAGTTATAAAAATTAAAATAAAAGTTATTAAATTAAAATGGGAGTTATAAATGGAAATTAGTTAAAAATAATTGGAATTATAAACTTGCTTGAAAATTAATGCAGTTCTCCATATTTTTCATGTGTCAACAACACGGGGGTTAGTGCATCAATTGAGCACATGGTGTCTACAACCCTAGGGCTTATCAAAAAGGTTGGAAATAGGTCCATGCTTAGTTGGCGATATCTTCCAGCTGGTTCTAGAAGCATTCTAGGGTTATCCTGAGAGCTCTTTATATTTGGGCATTCCTTAGAAGCTTGGACATAGCGTGGAGAGCGTGGGTAGCGTGGATAGTGTGGTGAACAATTGAAGCATTGGAGGATTCGAGAACTCTGAAGAAGGGAGCTTGAACTGTGGGTTTTCTGAGGAAGAGCGAATTAGCATCAAAATCCGGGTAGATTCTTGTGATTTTACTTGTGCTATTTTCGCATCATGCATTCCCTGTCTTCTTCGTGTCTTCCTTATGTCTTCTGAGAAATTTCATGTTTCTATTGCATACATTCTCAATATAGGCAAATAAGGTTATTTGAGAATTTTATATGCATAGATCTGATAAGATAACGAGGCTAGGGTTTAAACTCATGACCAAAAATCCATTAGATTATTGGATAAATTTGGGGGTTAAAAGTTTATAGGAAAATTCTGAGAATTAAAATATATTGTGTATATATGATTTTTGAAATCTGCATACATTGTTTACACAAATACTGTGATACAAATTTGTATATATATATATATATATATACATATATATATATATATACATATATATATATACATATATATATATATATACATATATATATATATACATATATATATATATATACATATATATATATATATATATATATATATATATATATATATATATATATATATATATGTATTTAATTAGTGAATCGACTATCGAATCGAAGTAGAGATTCATGTTAATATCGCATGAGGAAGCTTATACAAAAATTATTTAAAATCACATTGGGGAAGAACATATTTATGAATGCGCAGTGGGACGGACTGTACCCCACGCGCTTTACTGGGCGCGAAGTGCCTGCTGTCACAGGTATTGCGACATCAGCAGGTACTACATACCTGCTGTCGCCACAGGCCTGTGACCGCAGAACCTTGCGTACCGCGGCCGAGGTCACTTCGGTGATGACCGACGGCGTGTTTAATTTTGATTTTTTTTTAAAGTTTGATAATAAATTTTGAAATTAATATTCGGTTTTTATAAAATGAAAAAAATAATATTATATATTATATATGTATGTATGTATATATTTAAATATGAATATATATATATATATGTATATATGTAATATATATATATATATGTTATTAAAGGATTTAAAATTGTTGATGAAAGATTTATGAATTCATCTTTTATAATAATGAATAGTTCTGTAACTTTATAACTTTAACTGTTAAGAATTAATTAATAGTTAAGATTATAAAACGTATAAAGTATGTGGAAATTTAAAGTTGGTAGAAACGTTTTTTTATGTTATAATCGAAGATTAAAGTTTAGAGAGAACTTTTTATCCTTCCAAAAATAACACATGAAGAAAAAAGAAAAAAACGTACAATATGTTCCTTTAAACTTGGAACCATGAACTGAGACTTGGCATTTGAATTTAAATTTGAAACTTAGTGAAACCAAAACATGTGTCTACATTGTGTATTCCTTATGTTAATGTTTTGGGATTTTGGGTTGACTAGTGTTGACCAGTATAGGATGTCTACCAGAGGCTTGGGGGTTATGCGATTGTGATGTCATGATGATGTTTTATTTCTCGATCTTTATAAACCCAACCATGATTATGTGATGGAATGCTCTATGTATTGGTTGTGAATACTGATTGTTATAGTTGAAATTCTTATGTTTGAGATACTTGACTTAACCATTATTTTTGGTCATCGATCAGTTATCCTTGGACATATTCTAGTCGCCATGATGGGACTAATATGTGGATTTATTCTTGATGATGTCATGTTGTGACATGTATGACTTAACTATTTTAGAGTCTTCGATCAGTATGACTTTGAGATATTCCTGGTTGCTTGTTGAGAACCAATGGATATGGTGATTTATTTTGAGATATATTTTGGTTATTGAAAACCAATGGATACTTTGATTATCAGTGATACTTTAGTTGCCAATAGAGAGTTGTTGTAGTCATGATTTTCTATGGATATTGCTCATGGAGATTTGATGCTTTTATGCATATTTGATGATTTAATCATGGATATTTGTTGATTCTTATTATGGATATTTGATGATTTTGTGGACTTTATTTATGATTATGATACCATGAGCATTAGGGTAGGATATCTGCATGTAGTTTCGAGAAGTGGCTTGCAATGGGGGTCAGGGCCCTAAGAGGCTGCCAGGATAACTCATTATAAGTTGGTTTAATAAGTGATAACATTCACACTTAATACTAACTGAATGAACCTAAAAAGATAAGAGTTTTGGTTCTCGCCCATGCCTTGCATGCTTGTATAGGCTAGGATGTGAGTAGAGAGAACACATGGTTGCGACCTTGCATTCCATAGTATGCCTTGTCAATATGAAAGGATACTAGTGGTCGCATGAGATCTGTATGGACCCGTGGAGTTTAGCTAACTGCCAGGGTAACTTGTATGAGATAAATGCGATGACACTTTCCCTCTTGCATAGTAGGTTCCTACATGTCATTGTGTGCCTCTGGGAAGTAGATGTCTGTTTTGTGATTGGAACTTTTGAGTTAGTATACTTTTAGGATTTCTGGAATTTAGAGTCGTGTGCTATGTGGTTTTGATAGCCTGTTTGGGACTTGAGATTATCTCCTCAGCACGGTGGGAGTGGACCACTTAGGTACCACGCGGTCGGGTGGTAGTGTATTTTCCACTCTTATCATTTGAGATTCATTGAGACATTGTGGTTGATGCGTCCTTCGTGATGGTGGATATGTATCCTTTCATTGATGATTAGCATATGTTAGATGATGATATCTTATGCTTATATCTACATGTTAGATTACTTTCTACATATGATGTTATATTTATTAGGAGTGACGTTCCTACTATGTTAATACCGATGATCTCTTCGGTGATATGGGATGTTACGCACGGAGGGATGGCTAGGGCCCACGATGGTCTAATGATGCTATTATCGGTTGGGAGGAACCATGCACTTAGTTTATTTTGTTGATCTTTATGATGGATGTATATGACTTTTATGATGATGTATCATGAGTATCACGTGACTATCTTTACCTTGATGTATCATGGATTAGAATAGGATGATGTATCTTATTCTACATATGTATATACTTTTAAGCCTTCATACTCTGTGACTTGTACAGTGGATGAATGAGCAGTTGGAAATGTAATAATTAAACATTGCACTTATCATTATTATTTCATGTGGATGTTGTAATCATGTATGTAATTCACGTTAAGGGATCTTAAAGAATGTAATCTGTTGTATATGTTATGTTTACTCTTTAGATGGACATTGCTATTGCTTTCGTTGTTACGAATAAGTTATATGTGGTATTTACTTTCATGGGGGAAAAAAAAAATGTTACCAAACTTAGTGAAAATTCTAAGTTAATTCTTTGGATCCCTTGGCGGGGCATTACATTTGGTATCAGAGCCCGAGTTCTACATTGGGAGCTTTGGGTAATTTGGAACAACTGGAACTTGAGATTAGGTGAACTAAAATAGTACTTGAACTGTACTTGTATGTTTTTCATACTTCAACACTTAGTTGTCAAAACTGAAATTTTACTTAGACCTAAAATTGAACTTAGTTTATTGTAACATGTGTCTCTTGATTGTAATAGTACTCTGTACTATTGCAGGATGGTATCTGGGACTAGGTCTTCTATTAGAGGCTGAGGTAGGGGCCATGGAAGAGGTCGTGGTCGTGGCAGAACCGTCAGTGCCCATGAGTCTGCCCATGAGGGATCAGTTCGTATAGAGAGCCGTAGAGAGGACCAAGCTGAGTCTGAAGAGGTTGGTCTGAGACAATTAATGCAGACTATACTAGAACGTCTACCTCCTACTCAAGAACAACCTAAAATGCATCAGACAGAACAAGAGCATAGACCTAGGTCTAGCAGTCCTCGGAAGGAGCGTCAGAGGTCCATTGTGTCCACTCAGATGAAGGATCTTTCAAGATCCAAGGTTAAGCCTTTCAATGGGCAAGGGTCTGGATATGTGGCTGAGTAGTGGCTTATTTCTCTCGACGGGATTTTTGCTATGCAGGAATTTGACATCAATTTTAAGGCAAGATTTGCGATCACCAATTTAGAGAACTTTGGAGCCACTTGGTGGACAATTGAGGAGAAGAAGCTAGGGATCGATATGAGCAGTGTCACTTGGGAACTATTTTTGGAGAGTTTTCATGAACGATTCCTACCAGAGGAATGGAAACAGCAACGGGCAGATGAATTTCATAATCTCAAGCAATACACTATGTCAGTAACCGAGTATGAGCGTAAGTTTTATGAGCTCATGTCCTTTTCAGGATTCAGTGAGAATTCAGCTCAGTTGACGCAACACTTTATTAGGGGATTGAACAATCGTATTATTGGGGGTGTCAAAGTATTTGAGCCAAAAATGCTCAAGGATGCGGTACATCGAGCAATTCTTGTTGAGCAAAGTGTTAACCTTGGTCAAGGTGGTTTTGTAGGAGCGCAGCAGCGTCAGGATCTAAAAGCAACTTTAATTCAGATAGTAACAAGAAGCCTTTCTCTTCTAAAGGAAAACAGTTTCACCAACAGACTCAACAGACGCAACAACAGAAGGGATTTAATTCTTAGGCTCAAGGTGGTGGCAAAGGTTCTAACTTTAAGAACAATCGCAATATGCAACGCAGTAAACAAAATCAGCCCAACCAACCGGCTCAGAGTAGTCAGTCGTTTGTCAGTAGGAACAGTCGACAGCAATCAAATGTACCACCTATGGGTAAAGGATCTGGAAGGAGTATAGAATGTTTTTCATGTGGACAGATTGGTCATTATGCAACTTAGTGTCCACAGTGAACACCTCAGTTTTTAGGACCTAGGCCTACAGCTTCAGAGCCTACAGTTGGTGATGCAGGTAGAGCTCATAGAGTTTTTGCAGCAATTGAACACTGTCAGGTGGATCATCAGGGAACAGTGGTTGAGACCACAGGTACTATTCGAGGTATATCTCTTTCAATATTATTTGATTCAGGAGCTACAGATTCATTTATTTCACCATCTATAGTTTCTAAGTGTAAGCTGGATGTGGTGAAGCAAGATCATGGTTGGCAAGTGGAACTAGCCTCAGGTATCAAGGTCTCCACAAACTTCGTAGTTCATAAGTGTGGACTTAGCTTAGGAAGCTTTGTTTCTGTAGTGGATTTTTGAGTCATACCCCTTGGTTCCTACGATGTGGTTTTGGGCATGGATTGGCTTGGAACTCATAAAGCCAGTATAGATTGTAGGAAGAAGGTTATTATGTGCCAAGATGACCAAAGGAATGATGTGAAGATAGTTGGGATACCAAGGCCCATATCTCTGCGGATGATTTCTGCTATGCAAATGAAGCGAAGTTTCCATAAAGGATGTCAAATATTTACTATTATGGTAAATGCTCTTGAAGAAGAAGATCATGTGAGGAAGACTTTAGATCACCTGATTTTGCAAGAGTACGCAAATGTTTTTCCAAGTGTGATTCCAAGCATGCCTCCAAAGAGGGATATCGACTTTAGCATTGATCTAGTTCCTAGAGCGGAGCCTATCTCTAAAGCTCCTTATCGCATGACCACACAGGAACTGGGAGAGCTACGTCTTCAATTAGAGGAACTTCTGGCCAAAGGGAGCATTCGACCTAGTGTATCACCATGGGGAGCTCCAGTGCTCTTTGTGAAGAAGAAAGACAGTTCCTTGCGCCTTTGTATCGACTACAGACAGTTGAACAAGGTGACTATTAAGAACATGTATCCTTTGCCTAGGATTGATGACTTATTCGATCAGATCAAGGGGGCCACAGTTTTCTCCAAGATTGACCTTAAGTCAGGATACCACCAGCTTCGTATTAAGGAAGCTGATATTCACAAGACCGCTTTTCGAACTCACTATGGGCATTATGAGTTCACAGTGGTACCTTTTGGGTTGACTAACGCTCCATCGGTGTTCATGAGTTTGATGAATGGTGTATTTTGATCATATCTTGACAGATTTGTACTTGTGTTTCTTGATGATATATTGATATATTCCAAGAATCAGAAGGAGCATGAGGAACACCTGCGGTTGGTATTACAGTGTTTGAGAGACAACCAGCTTTATGCTAATGCAGCCAAGTGCGAATTCTTCAAATCGGAGATTCCATATTTAGGGCATGTCATCTCAGGTGATGGTATTTCAATGGATCCTACAAAGATTCAGGTGATAATAGATTGGCCAACACTGACTAACGTGTCAAAGATTCGTAGTTTCATGGGCCTAGTAGGATATTATCGTAGATTTGTCCAGAACTTCTCTAGGATAGCACATCCTATCACTTCTCTTCAGAGGAAAGGAAAGAAGTTTGTGTGGACAGAGAAATGTGAGGAAGCATTTTGGAAGCTCAAAGAACTTCTGACTAGCACACCGATATTAGCAGTACCGGACCTAGAGGGAGATTTCATGGTGTGTACAGATGCTTCTCTTGAGGGGATTGGGGCAGTGTTGATGCAGAATGGACGGGTGATAGCATATGAATCACGCAAGCTCAAGGATCATGAGTTAAATTATCCTACGCATGATCTTGAGTTGGTAGCGGTAGTTCATGCTTTGACAAGATGGAGACATTTCTTGTTGGGGCATAGATTTGAGTTACACAGTGATCATCGCAGTCTTCAGTATATTTTTACTCAGCCTAATTTGAATGCTCGACAGAGATGATGGATGGAGTTTCTATGCGAGTATGATTTTGAGGTTAAGTACATTCAGGGTAAGGAGAATGTGGTGGCAGATGCTTTGAGTCGTAGAAAACATGTGGTAACATCTATGACTCTTAGTGTCGATTTGAGGAGTCAGATTCTTCAGGCACTTCCTACGGATTCATGGTATCAGGAAGTGTGCAGAGAGATAGATTCAGGAAGACCCTTGGAAGGAAAGTTTGCAGGTTACGTTCGAGAGTCAGATGGTCTTTTGAGACATTTGGGGAGGATTTATGTGCCATTACTAGATGAGCTTCGCACCTTGATTCTAGAAGAAGCCCATCGTACACCATACTCAGCACATCCAGGTGTCAAGAAGATGCATGCTGATTTGAGACGTTTGTTCTTTTGGTCTGGGATGAAGCAAGACATTGCTGATTTTGTGGCTAGGTGTCTTGAGTGTCAGAGAGTCAAGGTAGAACATCAGCACCCGGTTGGACTTTTGTAGCCAAATCTCATTCCTTCTTGGAAGTGGGATATCATTTCCATGGATTTTATTGTAGGATTACCTATGACAGTTCGTCGTCATGATGCTATCATGGTCACTGTTGATCGGTTGACTAAGGTGGTGCATTTTTCACCTATCAAGTCTTCCTACACAGCAGCTTCTGTAGCTAATGTCTTCATGCGCGACATTGTGAGATTACATGGTATTCCTAGAAAGATCATTTCTAACAGGGATCATGTATTCACATCTGCATTCTGGACATCGTTGCAACATGGGCTTGGAGTGCAATTAAACTTCAGTTCGGCATATCATCTAGAGACTGATGGTCAGACAGAGAGGGTGAATCAGGTTTTGGAGAATATGTTATGAATGTAGGTGATGGATAGGCAGTCATATTGGGAGGACTATCTCTATCTAGTGGAGTTTGCTTACAACAATGGGTATCACAGTTCTATTGGCATGGCACCTTTTCAGGCGTTATATGGTCATCCTTGTCGTACACCATTGAGTTGGGACAATCTTGGGGATCGCATTCTGTTGGGTCCTGAGATGCTTCGTGATATGGAGCAACAGGTGGTGCGAATCTGTGAGCATTTGACTATGGCACAGGATAGACAGAAGAAGTATGCTGATGCTCATAGGACTGATAAGCAGTTTGCAGTGGGAGATAAGGTTTTTTTTGAGAGCGCGACCATGAAAGAGTCTGATCCATTATGGAAAGGGTTCTACGCTAGTGCCTCATTTTGTGGGACCATTTGAGATTCTAGAGAGGATTGGACCAATTGCTTACCGCCTTGCTCTACCGCCCAGCCTAGCTCGCATTCATGATGTTTTCCATGTGTTAGTGCTTAGGCAGTATATTCCTGATATTGTGCATGTTCTTGATTGGAATGTGTTGCAGGTAGAGGAGGGGCAACTGGCTTTGGAGCGGGTTCGTATTCTTGAGCAGCGGGGGTTGACCCTCAGGGGTCGAACCATCAAGCAGGTAAGGGTCCAATGGGACCCTACTGATGATTCTTCAGCTACTTGGGAGGATGCAACTAGATCGAGGGAGTTATATCCCTATTTGTTTGTAGGCTTTCAGGAGTAAGCCTAATCCAAGGGGGGGTGGATGTAGTGCCTACCCTAGTTCACATCTTCTCTGGACATATTATTGCTATTATTATCAGACTTTGATGGACTAGTACTATGTAGATGGATTAGTGGTATTGTTTTGACACTATTAGACATTATGTTATGGATTCAGTTGTTATATGATGAGATCATTTAGACTTTACATTTCATGTATGTATGATGATCATTATATTGTTTTTAGTTATTGTTGATGATTAGCTAGATGGTTATTATTTCATGAGTTTTATTATGGATACTTACCCCATACTTGCATGTGTATGGTGTGCGTGTTTTCTTATTGTATGGCATTTTTGATGTGGTTAAGGAAGGGAGTCGTAGTCACCTGCTTAGTCAAGATCTACACGATGCACCACTTCCTGCCATTGCCTGTTTAGCTTAGCACTATATATATACATAGTATGTACATGCATGGCTTTTCTGCAGGTTGTAGGTACCGAGTATCGACTTCCCTGAATTGCCAGGATGAGCGTACCCTATTACACTATCTCAATGATAAGAGAGGGGAGATAAATTCTCAAGTCCAAATCCCAAACCCTAAAACCATTTGTCCTAGTGAGTTGGGATAAGTATCAGAGTTGAGCACCCACTGAATGTGTCGGATGACATATTTCGTGATTTTTTAATCTTTTAGACTGATTTTGTGAGAATTGTCCTATGATGGGTTTTCATATTTTGTTATGAAGGTCTATGGTGAATTTTCTATTAATTAAGTCTTAACAAATATATTTAATTAATAAATTAATTATTTGAAAAAATTAAATATCATGATTTTTTATATTTTGATTATAATTAAGGTGAAATTAATTGAGAAATAAAAGAAAATTAGAGAATTAAAATAAATAATAATTATAAAATACCAATAAATTAATAGACAAATAATAATAATAAAAGTTATAAAAATTAAAATAAAAGTTATTAAATTAAAATGGGAGTTATAAATGGAAATTAGTTAAAAATAATTGGAATTATAAACTTGCTTGGAAATTAATGCAGTTCTCCATATTTTTCATGTGTCAACAACACGGGGGTTAGTGCATCAATTGAGCACATGGTGTCTACAACCCTAGGGCTTATCAAAAAGGTTGGAAATAGGTCCATGCTTAGTTGGCGATATCTTCCAGCTAGTTCTAGAAGCATTCTAGGGTTATCCTGAGAGCTCTTTATATTCGGGCATTCCTTAGAAGCTTGGACATAGCGTGGAGAGCGTGGGTAGCGTGGATAGCGTGGTGAACAATTGAAGCATTGGAGGATTCGAGAACTCTGAAGAAGGGAGCTTGAACTGCGAGTTTTCTGAGGAAGAGCGAATTAGAATCAGAATCCGGGTAGATTCTTGTGATTTTACTTGTGCTATTTTCGC
Source organism: Cupressus sempervirens (assembly GCA_028749045.1). Taxonomy (NCBI): domain Eukaryota; kingdom Viridiplantae; phylum Streptophyta; class Pinopsida; order Cupressales; family Cupressaceae; genus Cupressus; species Cupressus sempervirens. Next base: position 49,950,792 of record CM053790.1, on the reverse strand, counting down.
ATCATGCATTCCCTGTCTTCTTCGTGTCTTCCTTATGTCTTCTGAGAAATTTCATGTTTCTATTGCATACATTCTCAATATAGGCAAATAAGGTTATTTGAGAATTTTATATGCATAGATCTGATAAGATAACGGGGCTAGGGTTTAAACTCATGACCAAAAATCCATTAGATTATTGGATAAATTTGGGGGTTAAAAGTTTATAGGAAAATTTTGAGAATTAAAATATATTGTGTATATATGATTTTTGAAATCTGCATACATTGTTTACACAAATACTGTGATACAAATTTGTATATATATATATACATATATACATACATATATATATATATACATATATACATACATATATATATATATATACATATATACATACATATATATATATACATATATATATATATATAATATGTATTTAATTAGTGAATCGACTATCGAATCGAAGTAGAGATTCATGTTAATATCACATGAGGAAGTTTATACAAAAATTATTTAAAATCGCATTGGGGAAGAACATATTTATGAATGCGCAGTGGGACAGACTGTACCCCACACGCTTTACTGGGTGCGGAGTGCCTACTGTCATAGGTACTACGACGTCAGCAGGTACTACGTACCCGCTGCCACCGCAGGCCTATGACCGCAGAACCCTGCGTGCCGCGGCCGGGGTCACTTCGGTGATGACCGACGGCATGTTTAATTTCGATTTTGTTTTAAAGTTTGATAATAAATTTTGAAATTAATATTCGATTTTTATAAAATGAAAAAAAATAATATTATATATTATATATGTATGTATGTATATATTTAAATATGAATATGTATATATGTATATATGTAATTTATATATATATATATATGTTATTAAAGGATTTAAAATTGTTGATGAAAGATTTATGAATTCATCTTTTATAATAATGAATAGTTCTGTAACTTTATAACTTTAACTGTTAAGAATTAATTAATAGTTAAGATTATAAAACGTATAAAGTATGTGGAAATTTAAAGTTGGTAGAAACGTTTTTTTATGTTATAATCGGAGATTAAATTTTAGAGAGAACTTTTTATCCTTCCAAAAATAGCACATGAAGAAAAAAGAAAAAAACGTACAATATGTTCCTTTAAACTTGGAACCATGAACTGAGACTTGGCATTTGAATTTAAATTTGAAACTTAGCGAAACCAAAACATGTGTCTACATTGTGTATTCCTTATATTAATGTTTTGGGATTTTGGGTTGACTAGTGTTGACCAGTATAGGACGTCTACCAGAGGCTTGGGGGTTATGCGATTATGATGTCATGATGATGTTTTATTTCTCGATCTTTATAAACCCAACCATGATTATGTGATGGAATGCTCTATGTATTGGTTGTGAATACTGATTGTTATAGTTGAAATTCTTATGTTTGAGATACTTGACTTAACCATTATTTTTGGTCATCGATCAGTTATCCTTGGACATATTCTAGTCGCCATGATGGGACTAATATGTGGATTTATTCTTGATGATGTCATGTTGTGACATGTATGGCTTAACCATTTTAGAGTCTTCGATCAGTATGACTTTGAGATATTCCTGGTTGCTTGTTGAGAACCAATGGATATGGTGATTTATTTTGAGATATATTTTGGTTATTGAAAACCAATGGATACTTTGATTATCAGTGATACTTCAGTTGCCAATAGAGAGTTGTTGTAGTCATGATTTTCTATGGATATTGCTCATGGAGATTTGATGCTTTTATGCATATTTGATGATTTAATCATGGATATTTGTTGATTCTTATTATGGATATTTGATGATTTTGTGGACTTTCTTTATGATTATGATACCATGAGCATTAGGGTAGGATATCTGCATGTAGTTTCGGGAAGTGGCTTGCAATGGGGGTCGGGGCCCTAAGAGGCTGCCAGGATAACTCATTGTAAGTTGGTTTAATAAGTGATAACATTCACACTTAATACTAACTGAATGAACCTAAAAAGATAAGAGTTTTGGTTCTCGCCCATGCCTTGCGTGCTTGTATAGGCTAGGATGTGAGTAGAGAGAACGCATGGTTGCGACCTTGCATTCCATAGTATGCCTTGTCAGTATGAAATGATACTAGTGGCCGCATGAGATCTGTATGGACCCGTGGAGTTTAGCTAACTGCCAGGGTAACTTGTATGAGATAAATGTGATGACACTTTCCCGCTTGCATAGTAGATTCCTACATGTCATTGTGTGCCTCTGGGAAGTAGATGTCTGTTTTGTGATTGGAACCTTTGAGTTAGTATATTTTTAGGATTCTTGGAATTTAGAGTCGTGTGCTATGTGGTTTTGATAGCCTGTTTGGGACTTGAGATTATCTCCTTAGCACGGTGGGAGTGGACCACTTAGGTACCACGCGGTCAGGTGGTAGTGTATTTTCCACTCTTATCATTTGAGATTCATTGAGACATTGTGGTTGATGCGTCCTTCATGATGGTGGATATGTATCCTTTCATTGATGATTAGCATATGTTAGATGATGATATCTTATGCTTATATCTGCATGTTAGATTACTTTCTACATATGATGTTATATTTATTAGGAGTGACGTTCCTACTATGTTAATACCGATGATCTCTTCGGTGATATGGGATGTTACGCATGGAGGGATGGCTAGGGCCCATGATGGTCGAATGATGCTATTATCGGTTGGGAGGAACCGTGCACTTAGTTTATTTTGTTGATCTTTATGATGGATGTATATGAATTTTATGATGATGTATCATGAGAATCACGTGATTATCTTTACCTTGATGTATAATGGATTAGAATAGGATGATGTATCTTATTCTACATATGTATATACTTTTAAGCCTTCATACCCTGTGACTTGTACATTGGATGAATGAGCAGTTGGAAATGTAATAATTAAACATTGGACTTATCATTATTATTTCATGTGGATGTTGTAATCATGTATGTAATTCATGTTAAGGGATCTTAAAGAATGTATTCTGTTGTATATGTTATGTTTACTCTTTAGATGGACATTGCTATTGCTTCCGTTGTTACGAATAAGTTATATGTGGTATTTACTTTCATGGGAAAAAAAAAAAATGTTACCAAACTTAGTGAAAATTCTAAGTTAATTCTTTGGATCCCTTGGCAGGGCATTACATGTGACTTGGTAGATACTAAAACTTGTTGTTGATTCCCAACTTGATTAGCAGCTTCTTCTTCAACAAGCATTCCTTCATAGAAATATACAAAAGATCTGTACTCTTTTGGTTTCTTGATGGATTTATCAACTTAAACTTTTGTATGTTCATCAAAGTTTACATTTTCACTCTCCACAATTATGTTAGTGTTAGTATTTAAACACTTGTATGCTTTACTTCTAGTGGAGTATCCAAAGAATATACCTGCATCACTCTTTGCATCAAACTTTCCATTTCCAGAGTCTTTAAGAATATAGCACTTACAACCAAACACTTTGAAATGTTTTACATTGGGTGAGTGACCATACCATAATTCAACAGGTTTTGCATTTGTACCTTTCTTAATTTGTACACAATTCAAGGTGTAGGAAATTGTACTTACAACTTCTCTCCAATACTTTAGAGCAACATTCTTCTCCATCATTAATGTTCTGGCATAGTCCATCACTAATCTATTTCTCCTCTCTACAATTCCATTCTGTAGGAGAGTTCTAGGTGCTAATATTTGCCTTTTAATTCCTTTATCATTGCAAAATGTCTCAAATTCTTTTAATGTGAACTCTCCTCCTCTCTCTGATCTTAGGCACTTCAAAATCTTCATTGTTTCTTTCTCAACCCTGGCCAAATACCACTTAAACATTTGAAATACATCAAATTTTTTCTTTAAGAACATGACAGTCATCATTCTAGAGTAGTCATCTACAAACAACATTATATATTTGTCTCCTTTGTAGCTTTTCACTTCTATTCGACCACATAAATCAATATGGACTAACTCTAGTACTTCTTTAGAAGTATAGGTTTTTCTTTTGAAACTTGGCTTAGTCATCTTTTCTAGCTGACACTATTTGCACATTGTCTTGTCAGGCTTCTTCAGTTTAGGAAAACCTCTGACTTTCTTCATTTTGCTTATGCTAATCAGATTATCAAAGTTGACATGACATAGCCTTTTATGCCATAGCCACACATCATCAAATCTTACAATAATATAGGAAACATCCTCCACATCTAGGTAAAATAAATTACTCCTAGTTTGGTCTCCTTTTCCTATTAGATGTCCACTAGTGTCATAGATTTTGGCAGTTTTGTTTCCAAATTCTACTTTGCATCCTACATTGCCTAACTATGACACACTTAGCAGATTGTAGTTCAATCCTTTAAAATAATATACATTATCACATGAAATTTCCTTTGTAATCTTAATGGAACCATTTCCTTTGATTAGACATGGAGCATCATTTCCAAATTTAACATTATGTCCATCATACTGAGTTAAGGTAACAAACTTACTTTTGTCTCATCTCATGTGATGTGAGCACCCACTGTCTATGATCCACCTGTCATTTTTGTTTACGAAGGTTACCAATACTATTGCCTCATCTTCTTTGACTCATCCTTCATGGCTACATAGACTACCTCATCATCATTTTCATCTGAATTCTCTTCTTCAACAATGTAGCACTTTTTGCCTTTGTCTTTGTAATCTCTGCTATCATCTTCTCTTCTGTTTTTGTACTTGTTGTCTTCTCTATAGTTCTTCTTTTGTGTACACCTTGCATCTATATGTCCTACTTCATTGCAATTAAAACAAATGATAGGCAGCTTACCTTTGAATTTACCTTTGCCTCTATGAAATCTTCTGGCCAACAATGCTTCCAATTGTTCCACATCTTCTTCATCTGTGTTGTTGTCACTGGATGCATATTTTATCTTTCTTTTCTTCTTCTTTGGTTTCACCTCTTTAGTGTTTTTCAACAACAACTTGGCCTTGAAAGAAGATTCAAGATTCTCAGGTCTGTAGTTATCAAAGTTGAATATAACTCAAATGCGGTAAGTCTTCCCACTATACCTTCAAGAGTTAGTTTGTTTCCTAGTACCCATCTCAACTCTTGGATGACTGATACTCTAATAGCATAGATGAGGAGCAAGGTTCTTAAAACTTTACTAATAATATTTTAATCGTCTAAATGACCAACCACACTTCTTATTGCACTTACCACTTACTTTATTCTAGAGGCATATTGAGCAATGTTCTCACCTTCCTCCATTCTCATGTCATCAAACTTTCCTCTAAGGCTTTCTACTTTTTCTCTTTGGAAATTCTTATCTCCTCCATAAATACTTTTCAAGGCTTCCCACATCTTAAATGCAAAGGTACATCCCTTGATGTCATCAAATTCAGCATAATTGAGGGTAGAGGCAATTTTCACCATTGCTTGTTTGTGCTCCTTTTTTTTCATATCTTCTGCAGTAGGGACACTAGTTGGATCAACATGTTCCACTTCAATTGAGGCTTGTGCATGATCACCTATTGATCCAAGGTGCAGCTTACTTAAACTTTGTCATGCAGTGAAGTTATCTCTATTGAGCTTGGGAACTTCTCTCTTAGACATCTTGATCTTTTTGCTTCTAGTACCTTTAAACAAAATTAGCAGATGGCTCTCATACCAATTGTTAAAAATTCTTTTAGAATAACTAGGGGGGGGGGGGGGGGGGTTGTGAATCAATTATTAAAGGTCTAAATATCCTAATAAAACTTTTTCACTAAGTATAGTGAGCCCATTTAAACTAACCATGCATCCAAGCTAAACATTCTTCTTAGCAAGTTACTGATCAATCAACATGCAGTAATAAGACACGAAAGATCAACACATAACATAGTGATTTATGTGAAAACCCAATTTGGGAAAAACCACTAGTAACATGCTACTCTTTTCTCACTCTTCTGAAGTGATGCCCTGTGAAAGGCTACAAAACACACTGTTAAATGTGACCTAGTTAAGGGATTTCAACCACCCTGTTAGAAGTGGGCTTGGATATGACTTTAGAACATTCACTTGGAATGTCACCCTGTTAAAGGATTTTTCAATGGCAATTAGACCAACATACCTAACTCCAAAGGATTTTCCCCTAATTGATACAATTGCTAGAGAGTAACAATAAGGGCTTTTGATCTGATATAATTCACAACATAACTTGTAGATTTTAGATCTTAATTCAGTTCACAAATTTTCCTGGCTTTCAATCACTACAACTCTGATAGCTTGTCCTCCTTTCAAGCTTTGTCTCCTTGAGTCTCCATGCTCATTGTGCCAATGCAATCACCTCTATGGTCACCTATCGAAGTAGAGTCTCTATACTGAGTTCTTCCCTCTCAATGCCTTCTCCTTGACACCACACATTCTCTCCAAAAAATTTCTTGACCTATAACTCCTTAAGTAGGAGTTTAGAATACCTTTCCTGCTCTAATCTTCCTGCTCTTCTTTTTGGTATTGAATGAATTAGGTAAGATATGATGTATCTTCCCATTATCTTGTTTCTTCTAGAAACATCATGTGGAATCCACCTATATTCACCTAAAAATGGTTAACCTAGAATTCGGTGCCACCAACTCAACATCCATATCTTCCATCTGGTTCACAAAATTCAAGATAAGAAACTTATCAGCTTAGATCTAGCAAATCTTTGACTTTTAAAATAATGCAACAGCTCGGTACTATTGACTTTCTGATGCTTGACACATACTATATTATGTGGCACCTACTATGGATTCACTCGGCATCAACTAAGTTTTACTAATGCTCGGCACCTATTACATTTTGTCTAGCTTGACACCTTCTATTTCACTCATCACACACTAGATTTTTCATTTTCTCGACACTTATTGATAATCTTCTCAGCATGAACTACTAACTTGCTCAACACCCACTAATGAATTTAGTCAAGATTTGTAGATAGTTTTGTTATTACTTATTCTTCTAGAGTTTCTAAGTGTATCCAACCTCTGTATCTTCAAGTGTATTATCGATACATCATTTTACCATTTTCTTAACTGATCCTTGTACTTCATTACAAAATCATAACTCAACGTTTCCCTTAAGTGCTTTTGTTACATCTTATTGATTAAATCCTCTTCATCAATCAACTAAGTGATAGTACTTGGATCTTATAAGCAATTGTCATTCTAGTAAATAGTAGGTTTGACATCATTGACAAAAAAATGATTGAAAATATTCTTTATCAACAATCTCCCTTCTTCAATAATGATCTTTTCAATCATATTTCAATAATCTTAATGGGAATACATGCATAATTCTGAACATTGGACAATAAAAGTCAAAATATGAATAATTTCAAATGAACTTTGGTTATAATTACAATATTCATCAAGAATCAAGGACGATGCATTTTATTAGGAGGGGAGGATGTCACAACCCACTCAATCAGCTACTGAATAATCTAGTATTGGAATGCCACCTGAACTTTAATAAAATTTGTTTTTACCTTTTTGTAAAAATTAATTGTTAGTTACCAATGTATTATCTTACATGGATTTGAATCAAGGCTAAAAGGGGGGAACCATTCCTTGATGGGAACCAAAAAATAAAATTGTGGAGGGGAAATGGGCAGTATTCTTAGGGGAGATGAATGGAGAGTAGGAAATAAGGGAAGAATCTTAAGAAATAAAAACTACCAAGAGAAAGGACCAATGCAGGAAAGATTATAGAGGGCTTGGGAAATGACATTGAAAGACAATCACTGATAGAATTAGGTGCTCCTTTATTAAAAACTTTCTTCCTAAGAAATGTTAAAATGTTTACTAAATGAAGCGTTACTATGGAAATATAAAATTGAATATTTCATCATGCCTTCTTATATAGTGTTTAATTGGCCATTTCTTCATTTGTACAAGTATATAGAACATAATAAATTAATTCATTAATCTCATAGCCTCGTGATTAATCTAGTTATGCCTTCTTCCTTTTTATGGGCTCACATTTGGTAATTTGCATCATTCCCAATGTAAGGTCTCATTCCCTATGTCGACTACCAAATTTCTAGCTAGAATGCCACACAACCTTGTTATAGAATGATGATGCAAGACATACATCTGTGTGCATGAGTATGATTCGATCATGCTGGAGAAATGGTAAACCAATTAAAGACAATTGGAAACTCCTTTCACTTGATCATTCTAGTTAAAAATAAAATAGCCATGAAAATCTATTTTCTTATAAATGAATGAGTTGTATGATTGAAACATTAATACTTGAAGAAAGTGATGCTCTATGAACCATTTCATGAACAAACATAAATTGGTATATTGAATCCAAGAAACACATTTATTCTTTGTTACTCATAGGTGTAACAAATAGTGAGTAGATTAAGAGAATTTGATGACGTACTTATGCATGTGGAAGATTGTTCATTTTGAAAGAAAACTCCGACACTATTGCATTAATTGCATACTTAAATAATGATGAGAGAAAGATCAAATTGATAGCTTCATTCATAACTAGAGATGTGCTCTTTTAATTTCCTTAATTTTTAAAGTTCACTCTTCCTCCAACATCAAATTAGGTGAATAAAGATTTTGAACTTTTGTCAAAATGATTCTATTCACTTTGAACACTTAGGAACAACAACCAACTAAATTGTACTTCCCTCTGAGATAGGTGACTAACAAACATATCAAGAATATCCAAGTACCTAATAAACAAAATTACCTAAACATCAAATAGTTGGAGAAGACACTAGATTTCTTAAGAATGCATGTCTATGTGTGTGAATGAGCATAGATATACAGAAAAATTTATCTATTTTACCTTACTCTTGATAAAGTGTTTTATTAAAATGGCATAGGAAAGAAGATTACATGTTCATTTGTATAAGATTTATTTCTACATGCCTAAAATTCTTTTTGGTCAATAAGTGATTGAGATGACTCCCTTGCGGACCATAGAATTGATAGATCTCCTTCACTAATTCTTACTATTGGTTAATAGAGGATAGTGGTATTTCTTACTTCCCAATATTAGAAGAATTAAACATTTGAAGTATTATTAAATATTATTATTCATATATTTCGATGTTGCATAATGTGAATTGTTCTTTTCTAAATTCATTACTAGTCCCTTGAAATTTCCTTCAATGAGTGCATTTAGAATTTCTTATGTGATGGGTGCTAATGTGGCTAATCAGGGAGGGATAGAAATGGGTACAATTATTTTATTCTTTCTATTTTCAGTCATTCGGAATAGAAATGACACATTGTTTTTTTTTCTTCTATCAATGTGCTTAAAAATAATATGTTTATGTTTTATGGATATAAGATTTTTATGAAGAGCATGAAATGTATTAAGAAACTAAACTTCATGCATAAACATGTCAAAATAGTGTGGCAATATCTTGATTTTATTAAAAAAAAAAATTCCATCTATGAGATAAAATTACAATTTTATTAAATGAAATGATATGAAAGAATAAGTTGTTTCTTCTTTCACTTATCTGAGAAATGTGCATAGGCCTACCCATGATTTTTATACTAGTAGATAAATACCTTGGTGTATATGAGAAATATGTTAGCAAGTAATACTAATCTATCAAGAAAACAAAGCATTAACTAGCATAAAAGACATAACATATATGAGAGACAAAGTGAAACCCTCAAATGAGAATATGAGCCATGGAATGGCTCTCCCAATGAGGATGGTCACTTGATTTAGGGATGAGTCTATTTGATAGGATTTGGGATGTATTCTCAAACTTCAAAACTAGCTTCAATGGAGATTTTTAAGATTTTTGGTGTGGATGCATGCAAAAGTATGGGTTTAGCTTCAAAATGGCATTATAACTTTACTTGATGGATTGTGTTTTGAAATGGCTTGGGAGGGGATTCAATTTATAGGCTAAGGGCTTGAGGGATGGAGGGCTAAGATGGAAGGAAAGATGAAAGCTTAAGGAGGGCTAGGATGCACTCAAAAGGGAGCACATGGATTGTGCTTGTTTAGCACCAATCAGAGAGTGACACATGTCACAAGGTGAGTGGATAGAGGAAAGGGAAAGGATGAGTCAACAAAGGAGGCTCAAAGGATAATATCTTCATAAAGACCCTTCATTATGGCTTGTAAGAGCTTGTAAGAGTCTTTATGGCTTTTGTAAGAGCATTCATTGTTGGGTGGTTGGGATATTTTGGAGGGAGTTGAGATTGTTGAATTTCCTTGGCTTAAGAAAGTCTTAAGCTTGCTTAGGGAATGTGACAACATTAGGGGGTGGATTAGGCTTGGGTTTAGGATTAGATTAGGCTTGTTAGAGATTTGCAAGTGGATGGCATTCATGAGGGTGGGTGAGTTAGTGGCTAAGCTTGGTTAGTATGGGTGGATGGGGTGGATTAGGCTAAAAAGAGGGTTTAGGAATAAGTTAAGGGTTATTATATTTGAGGGTTTTATTTATCAAATAGGTTTATTTAATAAATGGGGATTTTGGATTTAGATAGAAGAATAGGATTTAATTGATAAATAATAGGTTATTTGATTTATCAATTAGGACTATAGATGATTAATTAAATTAATCAGCTAGGGGATGGCAAAGGATTAATTAAATAGGAATTTAATAAATGATGCCTTTAGAGATAACTAAATAGGATTACCAAAGCAATGTAATCAAATTTAGGTGTCTACACTTGGCACATAATTCCATTGCTTCGAGCATAGTTTTTCTTATTTAGTCTTCCTTGTTGTCGGGTTGGGTATCTTTCATGTCAGGAAATATTTCGGGGAAGCTTAACAACTTCATGGTAGAGTGGTAAAAAACTCCTACAATATTCTCACTCACATATGTTCTTGGACAGGTTTTGAGCCTTTGACAACTTGGTCAATAGGTTTGATACATGATGATACTCTAGTAACTGGTTTGTGATTTTTTAAGAATATTTTATTTGATCTCCTATCTTTATACCAATTACTGGAGTATCATCATGTATTGAACCTATTTATCAAGTTGTCAAAGGCATATGTGTGTGTGTGTGTGTGTGTACACACACACACACACACACACACACACACACACACACACACACACACACACACACACACACACACACACATGCCTTTGACAACTTGATCAATAGGTTCGATACATGATGATACTCCAGTAATTGGTTTGTGATTTTTTTAGAATATTTTATTTGATCTCCTATCTTTACACACACACACACACACACACACACACACACACACACACACATACATAGATTGAGATTAATTATTGTTGATTGGTCAATATTCAAATGACCTTAACTCTTGTAGACTTTCCACATTTTACAGAGGTTGCTGATGTGGCATTGGTTTTGTAGGGGTGGTTCATACACCTTCACAATGAAAAGAAACCCTAACAAATCATCAACCCTTCAAGATCCCCTTAGACCACCATCATGCTCTACATTCCCCCCTTCTACACATTCTAAGAATGAATTTCCTCCCCCACTCCTTTTGCCACTCATTTTAACCTTTTTACATTTTATAGTGATTACATAAAATTATTGGTTAGGTATCACTTGACACATAAATTCAATATCTACGAGATTTGGCATTTCTTGACACATAAATTCAATCACTTAAAAAAGGAAGGAAGGATGATAGAAAGATGGAGGGGAGGAGAAATGAAAAGAAAACATGAATGCAAGGAAAAGATAACAAAACAAACATATGGAGAGGTCATTTTTGTTTATTTATATATAATTTATTTGTTTGATTTTTGTACATTTGCCAACTTATAAACACTAAATGATATGTAGATGAATGTACAAGTTGTTATACATTTTCTAGTTCTATTGCAAAATTTATTACCTTACATAGTCTAGTGATTACTTAAAATTGCTAGTCAGGCATTACTTGACACATAAATTCAATCTCTAAGAGAATTGATACTTCTTGACACATAAATTCAATCACTTAAAAAAAAAAGGAGGTTAGAAAGATGGAGAGAATTTAATGGTGTGCTTATGCAACTAGAAGATTGTTCAATTTTGAAATAAAACTTTGAAACTATTGCATTAATTGCCTACTTAAATTATGATGAGAGAAAGAGTAAATTGGCAGCTTCATTTATAACTAGAGATGTGTTCTTTAATTTCCTTAATGTTTAAAGTTCACTCTTTCTCCAACATCTGATTAGGTGAATAAACATTTTGAACTTTTGCAAAAATGATTTTATTAATTTTGAACACTTAGGAACAACAACCAACTAAATTTTACTTTCCTCTGAGATGGGGTGAATAACGAACTCCACTCTTACCAATAACATATCGAGAATATCCAAGTACTTGATAAAAATAAATCTAAACATCAAACAGTTGGAGAAGACACTGGGTTTCTTAAGAATGTATGTCTGTGTGTGTGAAGGAGCATAAATATACATAAAGAATTATCTATTTTACGTTACTCCTGATAAAGCGTTTAAATGGCATAGGAAAGAAGATTACATGTTTATTTTTATAAGATTTTTTTCTACATGTCTGAAATTCTTTTTGATCAATAAGTGATTGAGATGACTCCCTTGCGAACCATAGAATTGATAGATCTCCTTCACTAATTCTTACTGTTGGTCAATAGAGGATAGTGGTATCTCTTATGTGCCAATATTAGAAGCATTGAATGTTTGAACTGTCAATAAATATTATTATGTATATGTTATGATGTTGCATAATGTGAATTTTTCTTTTTTGAATTCATTATTGGTCCCTTGAAATTTCCTTCAATGGGTGCATTTAATCTTTCTTATGGGATGGGTGCTAATGTGGCTAATCAAGGAGGGACATAGTTTTATTTTTCCTATTTTTCAGTCATACCAAATAAGAATGGATACATATAAGATTTTCATGAAGAGCATGACATGTATTAAGAAACTGAACTTCATGCATAAACATGTCAAAATAGTCTGGTGACATCTTGAATTTTATTAAAAGTATGTTTTTCCATCTATGAGATGGAACTACAATGTTATTGAATAAAATGATATGAAAGCATAACTTGCTTCTTCTTTCACTTATTTGAGAAATGTTTATTGCTTTGTCCATGATTTTTACACTAGTAGATAAATACCTTGGCACACAATTCCATTACTTCTTATAGTTTTTCTTATTTAGTCTTCCTCATTGTCAGACTGGGTATCTTTCATGTTAGGAAAGATTGTGGGGAAGCTTAACAACTTCATGGTAGGGTGTTAAAACACTCCTACAATATTCTTTCCCCCTTATGTCCTTAGCCAGGTTTTGGAGCCTTTGACAACTTGGTTGACATGTTCGCTACATTATGATACTCTAGTAACTGGTTTGCAATTTGTTTAGAATATTTCATTTGATCTTATATCTTTATATATTTCTTTTAAGATTAATTATTATTGATTGTTCTCTATTCAAATGACCTTAGCTCTTGTATACTTTCCACTTTTTATGGAGGTTTTTGATGCAACATTGGTTTTGCAAGGATAGTTCTTACACCTTCATAATGAAAGAAACTTTGACAAATCATCGACCCTTCAAGATCCCCGTAGACCATTGTTATCCTCTACATCCTCCCCTCCTATACATCCTAAGAATGAATTTCCTCCCCCACTCCTCTTTCCACTCATTTTAACCTTTTTACATATTCTAGTTCTATTGCAATAGTTTACTACCTTACATTTTTCTAGTGATTACTTAAAATTGTTAGTTAGGCATCACTTAACACCTAAATTCAATTTCTAAGAGAGTTAGCATTTCTTGATACATAAATTCAATTTCTTGAAAAAGAAAGAAAGGAGGATAGAAAGACGAAGGGGATGAGAAAGGAGAAGACATGATGAATGAGAGGAAAAGACAACAAAACAAACGTATGAAGAGGTCATTTTTATTTATTTATATATTTGATTTTTGTACACCAATCAACTTATAAACACTAAATAATATGTAAATAAATGTACATTTTTTTATTACATTTTCTAGTTCTATTGCAATAGTTTACTACCATATATTTTCTAGCGATTGCTTAAAACTGCCAATCAGGCATTGCTTGATACATAAGTTCAATCTCTAAGAGAGTCAACATTTCTTGACACATAAATTTCATCATTTAAAAAAGAAAGAAAGGACGATCGAATGATGGAGATGAGGAGTGTAATGCCCTACCAAGGGATCCAAAGAATTAACTTAAAATTTTGCTAAGTTTGGTAGCATTTTTTTTTTTACATGAAAGCAATACCATTTACAACTTATACATAGTAACGGAAGTAATAGCGATAACCGTCTAAAAGTAAACCTAACAGGTTACATTCTTAAAGATCCCTTAATGTTGAATTACATCTAAATCAACTAACATTATTGAATCCATCTAATACAACAATCACATGAAATAATAATGATAAGTCCAATGTTCATACATTACATATCTAAATGCTCAATCATTCACTGTAGATGTCACAGGGTATGAAGGCTTATAAGAATATACATATGTGGAATAAGGTACATCATTCTATTCTAAATCCATGATACAACAAAGTAAAGATATCTCACATGTCATACATGATACATCATCATAGAAGATATATACATCCATCATAAAAGATCAACATAATAAACTAAGTGCACAGTTCCTCCTGACCATAAATAGCATCATTAGACCATCGTGGGTCCTAGCCATCCCTCCGTGCGTAACATCCAAAACTACCAAAGAGATCATCGATATTAACATAATAGGAATGTCATACCTATACATACTACATCATATGTAGATAGTAATCTAACATGCAAATGTAAGCATAAGATAACATCATCTAACACATACTAATCATCAATGAAAGGTACATATTCACCAACAAAAAGGATGCATCAACCATGATGTCTCAAATGGATCTCAAATGATAAGAGCGAAAAAACACTACCACCCAACTGCGTGGAACCTAAGTGGTCCACTCCCACCGTGCTGAGGAGATAATCTCAAGTCCCAAACAGGCTATCAAAATCACATAGCATAAAAATACTCTCTAAGTCCAGGAATCCTCAAAGTATACTAACTCAAGGGTTCCAATCACAAAATTGACATCTAATTCCCAGAGGCACATAATGACATGTAGGAAACCTACTATGCAAGAGGGAAAGTGTCATCACATATATCATGTAGAAGTTACCCTGGCAGTTAGCTTACAACTCCACGAGTCCCTACTAATCCTCATGCGGCCACTAGTATCCTCTCATACTGACAAGGCATACTATGGAATGCAATGTCACAACCAAGCGTTCTCTCTACTTCCATCCTAGTTTGTTCAAGAACTCGAGGCATGGGCGAGAAAAAAAAAATTATTTTTTTAGGTTCATTAAGTCAGTATTAGGTGAGAATTTTTTCACTTATTAAAACAACTTACAATGAGTTACCCTGGCATCCTCTTAGGGGCCCCCATTGCAAGCCACTTCCCGACACTACAAGCAGATTACCTACCCTAAGCTCATGGAATCATAAATCAGCCCAACCCTATACAAGCGACTGGAAAGAAATACCAAAAGATAAGAACATCAAATATCCATAATAAAAGCATCAAATCTCCATAAGCAACTAAAAAGCATCCATAGAAAATCATGACCACAACAGTTCTCTATTGGCAACTGAAGGTTTCACTGATAATCAAAAGTATCCATTGGTTCTCAATAACCAAAATATATCTCAAAATCATACCAATCGAATACTCCAAAATGGTTGAGTCAAAACATGCCACATCATGACATCATAAATCAACATTTCCATCCCATCATGGCAATTGGAAAATAAACCAAGGATAACTGATCGATGACTCAAAAATGGTTAAGTCAATGTCTTATACATAAGAATCTCAACTTCTCACAAGAAGACTAGAAAACAATAACAATCAGTAATTACAAACAATTCATAGAGCATTCCATCACATTACCATGGTTGGGTTTATAAAGATCGAAAATAAGACATCATCATGACCTCACAATCATAACCCCCAAGCCTCTAGTAGACGTCCTATAGCTAGTCAACACTAGTCAACCCAAAACCCAAAATAGAAGCATAAAGAATACGCAATGAAAGCACATGTTTTGGTTTTGCTAAAATATTTAAATTGAGTATGGAGGTTTTCAATTTCTGTTTCCAATTTCAGACATTGAATGGAGGAATGTTTTGCACGTTTTTCCTAATCCATGTATATGTTTGGTGAATAAAGGTTTCCCTTTATAACTTTAAAAATTGATCTCCCAATGATTAAAATGATATTTTTTTTATATAAATGTTATTTGAAAATGTCCCCCTTTAAATTTAAATAGTAAATTTTGACATGAGAATTTACCAATAAACATCTTTTCTTCATAATCCAAATTATTTAAATCTATATAGTTAGACTGTGATAATAAAAAATAATTCATTATTATAAAAGATACTCCTTTAATTCTAATCATTTATCAAATTATGATAATTATTAATTACTAATAACTTATATATATATATATATATATATATATATATATATATATATATATATATATATATATATATATATATATATATATATATATATATATATATATATATATATATATATATATATATATATATACGCACATAAATATATATAATTATTAATATTAATATTTTATTAAAAAAATGAAATATAAAATCGAATTATGAATCTGAACCATATAACATATCATTACTGTTTTTAAGAAGTTGAATACGATTTTAAAATCGCTGCACATCCTTATAAATATCAGCTCCCTCTTTTAAAGGGAAGCCGTGTGGCTTAGCTGTGCAACCTGCCACTGTCACAGGGCCTGCGACGACAAGCATGGTTGCCAGCACACTCATAAGCATGGGTCGGGTGGGTAAACCCCCACCCCCCCCCCCCCCCCCCCCCAAAAAAAAAAATTTTGGATTACAATGTTATTTTTTTATAACATTTTCCAAATTGCGATGCGATATATCATTCGTTCTTTCAATAAATATATATATATATATATATATATATATATATATATATATATATATATATATATATATATATATATATATATATATATATATATATGTATATGTGTATATGTGTGTGTGTGTGTGTGTGTGTGTGTGTGTATACACAAAGATTTATTAAGCATAACATATATATATATGTATGTATGCAGATCTGAATTAACATGTCCATATCTACACAATTTTAAAGGCTTTCAATTTTAAGAAATTTATAAAATATTTGTTCTCCAAATTTACTCAATAAATTTTCTAATGGATTTGGCTATAATTTAAACCCTAGCCCTGTAATCTCTTCAAATCTATGCATATAAGGTTTTCTCAAATAAATTTTAACTACCCATATTGAAAAATTTATACAACCAAAATAGGAAAACCGTCAGAAAGCATATGGAAGACACGAAGAAGAAAAGAAGTGTGAGATGCAAAAATAACATAAGCAAAATCACAAGAGTCTACCCGGATTCTGATGCTAATTCGCTTCTCCTCAGAAACTGTAGAGCAAGTCCCTTCCTTCTCCCACATTCTCGAGTCCTCCAATGCTCCAAAAAATGCTATCCCTAAGCCTTTAGGAGTGCCCGAATATAAAGGACTCTCAGGAAGCACCTAGAATGTCTCTAGAAACAACTAGGTGTAGACAACTAAGCACGAGCTCTTTCCAATCTTCTAGATGAGTCATAAGGTTGTAGACACCATGTGCTTAATTTGTGTGCTAACCCTCGTGTTGTTGACATAGGAGAAATAAAAAAGGTGCGTTAACTCCTAGGCAAGCTTATAACTTTTATTTAATTTTATTGTAACTTTTATTATTATTATTTATTTATTTCTCTATTATTATTATTTATTATTATTATTATTATTTTTTAATTAATTACTTTTATTTTATTCTTTCCTCAATTAATTCTCATTTAATTAATTATAATCAAAATATCGAAGATCATGATATAATATTATTTTTTTCCAAATAATTAAATCTATTTATTAAGTCTTAATTAATAGAAAATTCACCATAGACCTCCAAGATAAAATATGAAAACCCATCATAGAACAATCCATAAAAAATCAATCTAAAGGGTTAAAAATCATGAATTATGTCATCCGACACATTTAGTGGGTGAAATATCCAGATACTTGTCCTATCTTTCTAGGACAATGGTTTAAGGGTTTGGGATTTGGACTTGAGAATTTATCTCCCTTCTCTTATCATTGAGATAGTGTAATAGGGTACACTCATCCTAGCAATTCAAGGAAGTCGATACCCTGTACTTGAAACCTGCATAAAAACCATGCATGTACATACAATATATATAATGCTAAACTAAACAAGCAATGGCAGGAAGTGGTGCATTGTGTAGATCCTGACTAGCAGGTGACTATGACTCCCTTCCTTAACCATATCAGAAACACCATACAATAAGAACAAACACACACACCGTACACATGCAAGTATGGGGTAAATATCCATAATAAAACACATGAGATAATAAACCATCTAACTAATCATCATCAATAACTAAAAGCAATGTAATGATCATCATGCATACATGAAATGTAGAGTCTAAATAATCTCATCATATATCAACTGAATCCATAACATAATGTTTGATAGTCTCAAAACAGTACCACTAATCCATCAACATAAAACTAGTCTAACATAGTCTGATAATGATAACAACAATGTGTCCAGAAAGATGTGAACGAGGGCAGGCACTACAAGGAGAAAGGAAAAGAAAGGATGAATGTGAGGAAAAGACAACAAAACAAACATATTAAGAGGTGATTTTTATTTATTTATATTTAATCTCTTTGTTTGATGTTTTTACACTAATCAAGTTATAAACATTAAATAATATATAAATGAATGTACAATTTTTTTAAAAAATTAGTTGCAAGACAACATCATTTGTTTAATATTTGTCAATTGACCTTATAAAATACATAAATATTTATTTAGAAAAACACATTAATAAATTATTTTTTCTCTAGGGGAATATATCCAATAGTGGCTATAACTAACTTCACACATTCAATTTAGGTACTGAATGATGTCAAAATTATCCAAATTTTGTTGTTATTTTCATGACTTAACTACTTAAAGCTAAGATTTCAGCTTCTCACCAATAACTATCCACTCTCTAGAAGGCATTACATACCTATAGGTCAAAAAGTGGCCAAGAAAAGGTGTCACCCAATGCTACACTCTAGAAACCCAAATAGTGGTTCAATTTATACCTAGTAGTAAGTGCTTCTACAAAGTGGATTGTTATTGGTGAGAAGTTGGAACCTTAGCTTTAAGTATGAGAACAACAACAAAAATTTGGATAATTTTAACATCATTTGGTACCTTAATTGAACACGTAAAGTTAGTTGTAGGCACTATTGGGTATCTTTCCCTATACAATATTGCACATGTATTAAGTGTCTATGGATTAATTTTATGTATGTATTGCAATGTAGAAATATTTATTATTGGAAGGTCACTATAGCCAAAAGTGAATAATTATTAGACACCAATTTACTATGGACTATCTTCCCCTAATTTTTATCTTAGTAATACATAAGAAATTTTGATTCCAATCCTTATTTAAATAAATGCACAGTTAAATTCAAAATGCAAAATAAAATAAACACGAATGACAAAAACCTATAACCTATTCAAAAATAGAAATCATAGCTAATAAGCCTTAGGTTGGGGTAGGGAGGGATTCTTAAAAAATGGCGGGGCCAAGATTTTTTAGGGATATTTTAATGTGAGTAGTCCATGAATTTTATGATATGTTTTAGTTTAAGAATTTGAGCTCCTATCTTTACAAAAATTTGGTGGTCCAATCAATTGTATATTGAAGATCAACTTAAGATTTAAAAATTATGGCACTAGATTTATTTTTAAACAAATTTTTGAAAAAATAGGGGTAAAAACTTTATTGAAACTTAGAATAGCTGAGTACAAAACAACAAAGGGCCAAAGCCCCAAGAACTACTAGAGATTACAGAAAGAACAAGAATGAGAACTTCATTCCCCAACACCACTTTCATCTTCAACAAGAATCCTCTCCAAATCCTGACATAGCTCGTAGGGCAACTGCTCCCACTCATCAATCCTCCGGCCATCAATATCTTCTGATGCCCATTTAGCCAGACAATCAGCTGCCCTATTCCATTCCCTTGGAATATGGGTAAAAGACACTAAATCCATTACAGAGCTAACCTGTAATATCTATTGCACTAACATAGATAGTTGCCAACTAACTTCAGACATCTTCCTTTGAAGGAGCAAATTAACCAGTACTTGAGAGTCAACTTCACAAATCACCTTTTGCCACCCTAGGGCATAAGCTTGCTTCAAAGCATATAGGATAACCAAGCCTTCCATCCTATTAATAGTCTGCACGCCCTCATTAGCTGAGAAGATAAAGACCACAGATCCAGAAGAATCCCTACCAATCCCACCGATCCCAGCCAGACCAGGATTACCCCTAGAAGAACCATCTGTGTTAATTTTTAGAAAGCCGGTAGGAGGGGGGAGCCATTTCCCCATCCTTTGAACTCTATGTTTCACATGCCTACTTATCCTAATGCAAGTTAAGGCTGGAGATATCCCCTGTATACCAAACCTATTAACTATCTCCACATCGCCTTTCTCCAGCGGCAAAATAATCTCACTCTTAGCTTTCACAGTTTCCTGTACCATTCCCATAATTCTAGTCCAGACCTGTTGAATCTCCAATTGTTCACCCCAAAATATTCTACGATTCCTTTCCAACCAAACTTGCCATAGACATCCTGCAAGAAGGGAGCCGAGGAAGGGGGCCTTCCCAATCTCATCCAAAGCTCAGCCAGGGAGGATGCCTGAAAGCACTGACTCTTCCAGACATCCCACCAGAAGTGCCATAATTGTAGTGTGAATGGGAAACTAAAGAATAAGTGTGGAGAATCTTCCTCCCCCCCACCACATAGAACACACCTTGAAGGGCTAGCAAAACCCCTCTTCTGAATATTGTCCTAGGTCAAGCATCTATTCCAAGCCAAAGTCCAAGAAAAGCAATTACATTTGGCCAAGAGAAATTATTCTAGACTTTCTTCCACCAATGGACTTGCCCCCCAGAAAATTGCTGGGAGAGCAGCACCTGATAACCAGAAGACATAGTGTATGTACCTTTGGCATTAGGGGACCAGGCCAACACATCACTATCCATAAGGGCACTACAACTACGACCCAAAAGAATGTTATGAAGCTCAGCACACTCAGCCTCCAACCCAAAAATAGGCCACTCCCTTGAAGTCTTCTAGCTTGCTTCCACTACCTGCCCTTGAAGGGAAAATGACTTAAAGTCACACACCCTAGTCCAACTAGCTTCGCAAAACCTTTGTGCCAATATACTCAGGTGAGGATATTGGGAAACTATGAGGGGGTAGCCATCCTAGGAATCATGCCAGAACTGTGCCTCTGTCCCACTCTTACAAATCTAGAAGAGACCACCCTTAATAAGCACAGCCCCCTTCTTGAGAGTATTCCAAATTGTCGAGCCTTTCCCTGCCAAGCTATATCAAGGGATATCTCGCTAGGGGATTCCAAAAAAGTACTTGTGAGACAAGATCCTAGCCCACACCTGATCCTATTCCACACACCATCGCCAATACAATTTAACTGCCAGAGCAGTACCAGAAAGCAATGATTGTCGTAATCCAAGACCACCAAATCTTTTAGGACTAAAAAAAGTCTCCCACTTAATAAGGCTCCACTTAGTTGATGACAAATTACTAGCCCAAAAAAACTGTCTGGCTAAGGAATCAAGGCTCTTAACAAAGCTCACTGGCGCCACCTGAATCAAACACCTGTAAAGAGGAAGAGCCTGCACCACAGATTGAAGTAACTGGACCCGACCAGCAAAGGACAGACAGCGATGAGGCCAGTGGTTCACTTTGACATTGAACTTATCCAGAATAACCTGCCAGGAATCCCTAGATTGCTTGCCAGTAGAGATGGGGATCCCAAGGTAAAGCAAAGGAAGACTTCCAATTTGGAACCTAAGAATATGGGCAATTCTTTGTTGAATTGAAGGTGGAGTGTTGAAGAAAAAAATTGAAGACTTGCCCTCATTAATTAACTAACCGGAAGCAGCAAGGTAGACATCCAACACTCTGCGCATGTTAGAGGCCTCCCTAATAGTAGCCAAACCAATCAAAGTTGTATCATCCACAAACTGTAGGTGAGACTGAACAGGAATACCCCCTCCCCACTGCCAGCCCTGAATAAAGCCTCCTACAACATTCCTTTTAATCAACCTTCCCAAACCTTCCACCAAAAGAAGAAACAAGTAAGGAGAAAGAGGGTCACCCTGCCGCAAACCCCGAGAGGCCCCAAAGAGGTTAGAATGCTCCCCATTAATTAAAACTAAGAAGGAAGTCAAAACCACACAACTCATAACCCAACAAATCCATTCCTCCTCAAAACCAAAGGCACCCAAAACCTTCTGAAGGAAGGACCAACGAACTTTGTCATACGCCTTGGCCATATCCAACTTGATGAACATAGCCTTGGCTTTGGAACTAGCCATGGAATGGATAGTCTCAGTAGCCACCACCACCCCATCCAAAATCTGACGACCTTCCACAAATCCACTTTGCTCTTTGGAGATTAGCACTAGAAGCCACTTTTTTAACCTTTCAGCAATCAATTTAGATATAATTTTATAAGTTATGTTGCAAAGAGAAATAGGGCAAAATTGACTTAATCCGTCAACCCCCTCCCCCTTGGGAATGAGTGCCAAGAAGGTAGAGTTCAAGGCCCGAAGCATTTGCTTATTCTTCTGGGATTCTTGAACAACTGCCAATAAATCAAACTTGATAATGTCCCAAAATTCCTAGAAGAACTCAATTGGGAAACCGTCTGGACCAGGAGCCTTACCTTTTTTCATCTAGAAAACAATTTTTTCTAACTCCTCCAAAGTTATGACACTCATAAGATGTTGTTTCATTTCCAAAGAAACCAAAGAAGGAATACAGGAAAGGACATGGGCCTCTGCAATAGAGTCTCCCTGTGCATCCTCTCTAAATAAAGAAGCAAAATATTGCAACGCTTCATTAGCGATACCCTGAGTAGAGGAAATAACCTCCCCCCTATCAGTCACCAAAGATGAGATAGCATTACCATGTTGTGTGGCTTTCACCGAATTGAAAAAGAAGGTAGTGTCCTTGTCCCCCTCTTGAAGCCACTCAATCTGAGCTTTCTGTTTCTAAAAGATTTCCTCTCTCAGCTCCCATTCTTCCAATGCTTTTAAAGCTCTGGCTTCTTCCCGCAACAAATACTTAGACACTCCCTCCTCCCTAATCAATCTGGTAATACCATTCAACTCCACTTGAGCTTCATGTTTTGCCTGGTAAATGTTTTTGAAGCATTGTCGACTCCACCATTTGAGCTAGTACTTAACATACTCGAGAAGCTTAGCAAAAACATACATTGTTGTACCAAAAGCCGGCCTACCAACTTGCCACCATTCAGCAACACAACCAAAGAGGTCTGGGTCATGAAGCCACATAAGCTGGAACTTAAAATTTAAAAATTATGGCACTAGATTTATTTTTAAACAAATTAATTATTGACATATGAAACAAATTTCTTCTAATTTCTTCTAAGCTTGTGCCACCCCATTTTCACTACTCATGTTGAGAGGGCTAAAAAAGAGGAACTACTATTTCATAACAAAGATTCCAAATAAACCATTGACCCTAAAAAAAAATTCTCATCCCACTCCTCAAAAATAGAACCCTAGCCCCTACTTAGAACCCCTTTCTTACTTCAATATATTGTTGAATATTGAAGGCCAACAGTCACATGAGTGTTTTACCTCCACTTGTATTGTGTCTCTTTAGCTGATCATTTGTGATCTATAAATGCTGATGGTATCTATTGTAAAATCATTCTATTTTTCATCAATATAATTCCTCTTCTCTCAGTGTGGACGTAGCCACAATTTGTGGTGAACTACAATAAACATATGTATTTATGTGTCTTGTTGTTCTATATTTTTATTTGCATTCTGAATTAACTTACTGTTGGTGTAAATAAGTATTTACTTATTACGCTTACTTAAGTTTACTTAGGTTAATGCATTATTTATTTTATTTGCATTATTTTATTTGTGAGACACTTAGGAGTTTGTGCACTCTTATGAGTTGTCTTGATGACATCACAGGGGTTTGCACCTCTTTTAAGCACATGTTGTCTACAACACAAGAATCTTCTACACACATATGACACTTTGTCATTCTTATCCATTCATCTAGAATGTTGGATAAGGTGCTTAGTTGTGCTATCTCCCAGTTATTTCTAGAGACATTCTAGGTGCTTCCTAAGAGGCCATTATATACAGGCACTACTAGTGTGTTGAACATCACAGTCTGAACAGAGCAATGTATTCAGACATACTCTGATTAATTGATCATACTCTCTCTCTTTTTGGTCTACAGTTGTGCTTGTGTTTGAGTTCTTAGTTCCTGGGTGAATTTTTCCCTTAGGCAAATTCCTACATGGTATCAGAGCAACTTGGAGACTTTCTCATCACATAGTCGTTCGAGACCGCGCTTGCTTCATCACCTCAGCCTAAATCTAGAGTACTGCAGAATGTGGGAGCGTCTAGAGCTAGATCTAACCTCGCCATTGCATCTGGAATGCTGAACCGATGAAAATTGGCTACAAAGTTGCCTACCCTAGGCCAAAGTCAATTGTGAGGCAAATTCTTTTTGCAAATCGGCACTCAAAGGATTGATTTGCAGAATTGGTATGATCATTTCAGATCTGTACATTTAATTCTCAGATCTACTTTTTTTCATCTGCATCTCTGCTATTTTTTCGATTTTCATTATTTTTTGAAATTTTTTTGGCCATAGGGCCATAGGAGAGATTTTTTGTAGGTGAATATTTAAGCTCGTTGGTGCAAATCTGATATTTGCATCACATTCAGAAGGTCCAAAAACCCCCAGATCAAATTTTGTTTCATCCAAATCAGACATTTGAGGCAAAATCTAGAGCCATTTGGTTTTTGAAGGTGTGGCGGTGATTCAGAAAAAATAACAACAACAACAATGATTTTCAAACAACGATATCTTCCTCATACGAACTCCTTTTTGCTAGCAATTTTTTTTGTTTTCGAGTAGGATTTCGTGATCTACACATTGGTGCAGGTGTTTTGAGATCTTTGTTTCTGAATTTTTTTACAACTCCAAAATCTCAAAATTTGCCACTTAAAATGCTTGGTACGGGCTCATCTAGACTTCAAATCAAGTTCTGTATTTTTTTTAAGTGCATATTTTTTTGTCTACTTTCTAGATCTACAATCACATTATAGGTTTTTTAGATAGAAATACTACTTTCAAAAATAGGCCCTAAATTGGCAAGTACCTTTCAAGTGCCAACAACATCTTTTTCAAGGGGGCTTCTTTGATTTTTTTGGAGGTTTCTTTGATTGGTCCATCATGGAAGAGTCAGATTTGATCTACTTGACACCAGATAACTATAAGGAATGGAGTCAACTTATGGTTAGATATCTCTCTCAACACAATGTACTACCATATGCGCCAAATCTTGAGTATACTATTGATCAAGTTGACCTCCTTATTCCTACTCTTTATCGCTATATGGAGTATAAAGTTCTAAAAAAGACAATCAAAATTAAGTCATCTGATCCATATGTTTTATGGACATATCTTTGGGATCATTATGGAGATCCATCTATTCCTCCATTCCCAGAAGATCTTCTTCCTCCAGTTGTAGCTAACTCCTCTTTTGATGAGATCACACCTCTAGCTCCTATTGCTCCTATTGATCCTATTTTAGCCACAAATGCTTCTGAATCAGTACAGAAGGATACTTTATGTCTTCCTACTCTACCTTCATGTGAAGACTTCCTTTCAAACATTGCACAGTTGTTCGTGGAGTCTCACATTGAAGATGTGGGAGATATTCTTGATGACATTCGTCTTCTTTTTGAGGTGGATACTTCATCCTTTGCCGTAGTGACAGATTCATGTACTTCAGCACTGCAAGGTACTCATGGTCTTCCAGGTGATGATTTCTTGCTAGACATGTCAGTTTTGTTCTTGGAGTCACAGACAGTAGATATGGGAGACTTTTATGATGATTTCTCGCTTCTCTTTGTTGAGGAGTCTTCTACAGTTGTTGCAAGGGCCCACTCTGACCCTCAACTCCATGCTCTACATGATCAATCCTTCCAGATTGGTGTGATCGTGGATTCTTCTTTACAACATCTACAGGAGGTCTCTTCATCAGTTGAGAAGACTATTGGTTTCCTGAGACAGGTTCTACCTCCTTCCTTGTTCGATCTACTCTTCTCTTCAACAGTTTTGGAGGAAGCCATGATCAGTATCGACACAGGGACTTTTGAATAGGCTTTAGAGACATCGATCATCATAGAGATTCCTTCTCCATAAAGGGGACATATCTCATAGGTACCCTTGCCTTTGTTTCTTCTAAAGGGAGGAACATCATACAGAGGTCATGGATCAACTTCTACGTCGGAGCATTTCTCACTGATCGACACACTACTTTTAAGGATGGGGGACTACCTTGTCTCCTTCTTCTCCTTTTTGGGGGGGAATTTTTCCTCATAGGAGGTTTTGTCCTTCTTCATTCTTTCTTGTATATACATGGATGTATGTCATAATGGGCAGGTCTTGCTTACTCCGTCCATCCATGCATCCATATTTATCTCTCTTTTTGGGGTAGGGTTTTTTTCATGAGGTTTTCCCTCTTTCCCCGCTTTATGAGAGACTGCATTTTCATTATATACATGGGTACCTAACATGGCCTAGTAGCTGGGACCCATTATGCATTTCATCCTAGTTTTGTGAACTTAAGGGCATTCCCCTAAGTTGCACTTAAGGGGGGGTGTTGGTGTAAATAAGTATTTACTTATTACACTTACTTAAGTTTACTTAGGTTAATGCATTATTTATTTAATTTGCATTATTTTATTTGTGAGACACTTAGGAGTTTGTGCACTCTTGTGAGTTGTCTTGATGACATCACAAGGGTCCGCACCTCTTTTAAGCATATCTTGTCTACAACACAGGAATCTTCTACACACATATGACATTTTTTCATTCTTATCCATTCATCTAGAATGTTGGATAAGGTGCTTAGTTGTCTTATCTCCTAGTTGTTTCTAGAGACATTCTAGGTGCTTCCTGAGAGGCCTTTATATACAGGCACTCCTAGTGTGTTGAACATCACATTCTGAACAGAGCAATGTATTCGGACATACTCTGATTAATTGATCATACTCTCTCTCTTTTTGGTCTACAGTTGTGCTTGTGTTTGAGTTCTTAGTTCCTGGGTGAATTTTTCCCTTAGGCAAATTCTTACACTTACAATTGATATCAAAACCTACAATCAATTTCGGTGATCAAATTTTGAAGTCATGGAGGAATCAAGAGTGCATAAATTCTTGGGAAGAATTATAGTTTGTGGGAGGTACAGATGCAATCATTACTGGTCAAACATGATCTTGCAATAGCAATCAAAGGTAAAGCAAAGAAGCCTACCACCATGACAGATGAGACTTAGAATAAAACTTATGAGAAAGCAATGATAGAGATTTTTCTCTCGCTGTCTGAGAATGTGTTGTTCAATGTGAATAATGAAAAGACAAAAAAGGAGGTATGGGACAAGCTTCAAAGTATGTACCAAACAACATCTACTGCAAAAAAAATCGTTATCATGAAGAAGCTTTACAAGTTGAAGATGAAGGATGGAAAAATGATTTTGAATCACATAAATGAGTTAAATACTCTTTTATGTCACACTCACTCCATTGGTATGCCTCAAGATGACAAAAATAAGGTTGTCATCTTATTATGTTCCTTACTGGACATCTGGGATGGTGTAGTAATAGTGGTTAGTACTTCTGTTACCGACAAAAACAAGTTTGTCTATGATGAGGTGGCTTCTATGTTGCTTAGTGAAGACATGAGGAAAACTAATAAAGAGTCTTCATTCGGCAATGCACTAATGATGGCTAGTATGGAAAATAGAGGAAGAACTCAACATAGAGACAGAAATAACAACAATCGAAGGTCACAATCAGTTAGAAGATCATAGTCCCAGGGTAGACAAATCGGTTGTTGGTTTTGTGG
Source organism: Cupressus sempervirens (assembly GCA_028749045.1). Lineage (NCBI taxonomy): Eukaryota > Viridiplantae > Streptophyta > Pinopsida > Cupressales > Cupressaceae > Cupressus > Cupressus sempervirens. Next base: position 49,922,649 of record CM053790.1, on the reverse strand, counting down.
AAAGGTTGGTCACATTAAAAAGGACTGCAAAAAATTTGAAAGGGCTCAAGAAAAGGTTTTGGATAGTGGAGAAAACATCATTCATGATCATGGTGATGGTGTTTTGGTTCTTGCGACAAGTGACACAACTTCAAATTCATGGGTAATTGACTTTGGGGCTTTATTTCATGCATCTTCTTGCAGTGAAGCCTTCACAAACTACAAGGAAGGTAAATTTGGGAATGCTTATTTGGGTGATAACAAAGCTTGTGAAATTGTAGGTAAGGGTGATATTTTGTTTTTGATTAGATAAATAGGTTTTACAGGGACCCTGAAACTCAAGAATTAAAACATTAACAAGGTTGATAATAAGCGTGAAAAGCCCAACCAAAAGAGTTCAAGTTCAAAGTCTAATAATAATCTCAAGGCCCAGCCGAAAAACAAAGATCATAGAAAAGACCAGGAACATATACAACAAGAAACGGAAAAGGCAAAAGCCTTGACAAAAAGCCAAAAAAATAGATTAAGACAAAAGAACAGGCAATGGATTAGTCCGCATTCTTTCTCTCTAGGTCTTGCATGGCTTGAGCAACCTCATAGGCCATCTAGTTCTCCTCAGCCTCTTGTTATTTTGTTATCAATAGAAGGAAGCACTCAATGATTGCTTCAGAATGTTAGGCATGTTCCCAAATTGAAAAGAAATTTGATTTCCATTAGTTAGTTATATGCTCAAGGTTTTCTTACACTCCTCACAGAAACATGGAAAATTACCAAGGGTTCCATGATTATTGCCAAAGGGGATAAAGTTGGCAACCTGTATGTTGCAGAAAATAATGATGAGGTGGGAGTTGCGATGACTATTGTGGACAGCAATGCCACACTTTGACATCAAAGATTAGGTCACATGAGCAAAAAGGGGCAAGAGGTTATGCTTAATCAAGATTAACTTCTAGGTCTCCAATCAGCAAATTTAGAATTTTGTGAGTATTGTCTTCATGGGAAACAAAAACATGTCAGCTTTTTGAAGAATGATCATGACAAGAAGACAACACCATTGGAGCTAGTGCACTCAGATGTCTTCGGTCCAAAAGACGTAACCTCTCATGGAGGCACAAATTTATTTGTTTCTTTTCTTGATGATTGTACTACAAAGGTTTGGGTCTATATGATGTCTAGAAAGTATGAAGTTTTCTCAAAATTTAAAATAAAAGCTCTTGTTGAAAATTAGAGCAGACACAAAATCAAATGTTTAAAATCAAATAACGGAGGTGAATTCTATTCGTTGGAGTTTGATAACTTTTGTGTAAATCAAGGTATTCGATGGGTGAAAGTTGTGCCATCCACCCCTCAAGGAAATGGGGCAGTGAAAAGACTAAATCAAACTATACTCAAGAAAGTTCGATGCATGCAATCTAATGTCGGTTTAGGAAAAGAATTTTGGGTCGAGGCTTGCAATACAACAGTGTACTTAATTAATTAAAGTCCTTCATTTCATTTGGACTTTGGAGTTCTAGAAGAGGAATGGTTGGGTAGAAGAATTTCCTACTCACATCTTTGAGTGTTTAGGTGCCAAGCATTTGTTCATGTTCCTAAAGAAAAAAGGAGAAAGATAGATTCAAAATCATAACAATGTATCTTAATGGGCTATGGTGAAAATCAATTTGGATTTTGGTTGTGGGATCGTATTGCAAAAAGGATTGTGCAAAGTAGAGATGTGGTCTTTAATGAGAGGAAGTTTTAGGCTCTTCAATCAACACCACATGAAAGAATTGTTGAAGACTTTATTGCTATGTATTTATTTAATGAGAATAATTCTTCATTAAATCCACAGTGGCAGCCTATGGTTTCTACTCCTACCTCTATTTTAGCTCCAAATCCTACTCTATCTTCATCCTCTGTTTCTACTAGTATGGACTGTAATCATTGGCAGCTTGAAGAATCATTTGAAGATACTTCACAAGCCAATCCAACCAGAGATTAGAATATAGTTCCTCTGTTTCATACAAGACATCAGCCATCATCACAATTGGAGCATGTTCATAGCAATATGGAAGAACATCTAAATCAGCCTTTTGATTGTGGTGCCCCACTAGATACCAATCACAGGATTGATTCCAACAACAGTCAAAATGTGGAGCATGGTGTCATAAATCCACGTGGGTTTGATGTCTGTTGGGGGTCATGGGAAGATTTTGCAAATAAGAAGCTCACGATCAAAAGAGCAACTGTCAACCATTGTTTTGTGCCTTCCAAACACCATCTCATTAATTTCAACAATGATATGTAGGGCTCATTCTTGGTTATGAGCCGAACACACTCGATAGCCAGATGTTTAATGAAGGTCGACACGTTACTTCTTCTACCTGCATGGTTATCTCTAACATACTAGTGACAAATCATGATATTGGAAGAAAATTTAATTTGTTTCCACAAGCCCCTACAGTTTTAGAAAATGATGACCATTCTCCTACAGATCTTGCTCACCATATTATGCAGGGTTTGTGTACAGATCAAAGGGAGGGGGAATTCTGGTTTTCACCATTAGACTATGACAGAGCACGAGAGACTAGTTGTTTCTGCACACAGTCCAAATGATCTACATCCCACTCACAGCATAAATAATAATTTGGGTAATTCGATGGATATGTCTGGTCATTGAATTCAACAGAGGACAGACACATGTTCAAAGGGTACTGATTATGAATTGCTAAGAAGTAATTCTCAGAATGAGCAACACATTCCAGACTTAAGGCAATCTACAAGGCAAAGGAGGATGTCTGTCAAGTATTCAGATTATGAGTTACTATACTCTAAGGAGGCAAAGCCTGAGATTTTAATCTTTGATCAAATTGAACTGGTTAATTTCAAAGACGCTTGTAGAAGTACTGATAAAAATCAGTGGATGATTGCAATGGAAGAAGAGATGAATTCTCTTAAAACCAATAAGACTTGGGATCTAGTTCTGCTTCCACCCAACTATAAAGCTTTGAAAAATCGTTGAGTATACAAGGTGAAAGAGGAAGATAGTGGTAGAAAGAGGTATCGTGCTCGGCTAGTTGTCAAAGGGTATGCTCAAAAAAAGGGGCTAGACTTTGCAAAAAATTTCTCACCAGTTGCGTGGATGACTACAATCCGGACAGTTTTGGGATTGGTAACCATTTGGGATCTTGAGCTCGAACAACTTGATGTCTAGATGACTTTTCTACATGGCGACATCAATGAGGAATTGTACATGGAATAGCTTGAAGGCTTTGTTCAAAAGGGGAAAGAACATCTCTATTGTTGGTTGAAGCAAAGTTTGTATGGGCTTAAGCAAGCTCCAAGGCAATGGTACATTAAATTTGATTGATTCATGGCTGAACACAACTTCACCTAGTGTGAATCAGATCTTTGCATCTACTATAAAAGACTTCCTAGTGGTGAGTTTGTTATTCTTAAACTCTATGTTGATGATATGTTAGTTGTTGGTACTTCTCCTCAAATAGTCAACAAGCTAAAGAAAGAGTTAGCTTCATAGTTTGGCATGAAAGATTTAGGGGTAGCCAAAAAGATTCTTGGAATGACCATCACTATAGATAGACATAAAAAGGTGCTTACTTTGTCACAAAAATCATACATTGACAAAGTTGTAGAGCAGTTTGGTATGGTTGAAGCTAAACATGTTCCTATTCCTCTCACTCCTCACTTCCGTCTAAGTTTTGATTTATGTCCCAAAACACAAGAAAAGAAGGATTTCATTCATGATGATTCTTATAAATTAGTGGTTGGTAGCATAATGTGTTCTATGGTTTCTACACATCCCAATATTGCTCATGCGGTGGAAGTAGTTAGTAGATTCATGAGCAGTCCTAGGAAGCCTCATTGGGAAGCAATAAAGTGGATATTGTGGTATCTCAAGGGCACTTTTGATTATGCATTGTGTTTTGGTAGAAATTATGCTTAGCTGTAAGGATTTAGCGATTCAAATCTTGCAAAAGATCGAGAACAATGCAGGTCTACTACCAGTTATGCTTTCATATTTGCCAGGGTTACCATTAGTTGGGCCTCAAAGCTGCAACATTGTGTTGTACTTTCTTCTATTGAAGCCAAATACTTGGCACTTTCCGAAGGAGTTAGAGAGATGATTTGGTTGCAACGCTTGTTCAACGGTCTACATTGGCAACAAGATGACTATGTTTTATTTTCTGATAGTCAAAGTGCAATTTTTATGGCTCACAATCATTCCTCTCAACGACTCTCCAAACATATTGACAAGCATGCTCACTATGTTCACTATGTGGCACTTTCTTCTACTGAAGTTGAATACTTGGCACTTTCCGAAGGCGCTAGAGAAATGATTTGGTTGCAACGCTTGTTCAATGATTCACATTGGCAACAAGATGACTATGTTTTATTTTATGATAGTCAGAGTGCAATTTTTATGGCTCACAATCATTCCTCTCAGTGACGCTCCAAACATATTGACAATCATGCTCACTATGTTTGCTATGTGGTAGAAGAAGGGAAACTAAAGGTTTGCCAAAATTGATACAAAGATCAATCCGATGGACATGCTGGTGAAGGTTGTTGCCAAGGAGAAGTTCGAATGTGTCAGGACTTCTCTTGGCCTTATTAAAAAGAAGTAGGTCAGCATGTACAACAGAGGAATGGGTGATTAGCTGGTGTATCTGTTGTCTTCAGGTGGGAGATTGTTGAATAGTAAAGGCCAATAGTCACATGGGTGTTTTTCTTCCACTTGTATTGTGTCTCTTCAACCAATCATTTGTGATCTATAAATACTAATGGCATCTATTGTAAACTCATTCTATTTTTCATCAATATAATTCCCCCGCTCTCAATGTAGATGTAGCCACAATTTGTGGTGAACCATGATAAACATCTATATTTATGAGTCTTTCTATTATTTGCATTCTTAATTTACATATATACCCATTGCACATCAAAATTCAATTTATGTGCCTCGGAGCACTGGGGATCCCCCATCAATAAAACACTCCCATCTTTAGCGAATAACGCACACAGAGACACACCAATATAAAATGGGGTTATCATTTCCGCTGCCTATTGTTGGTGGACTTCATATTTCCCTGCTTGCCGTTCCTTCAATGCCGCTTTATTCTTACGACTGGCGTGATTTTGTATAAGAGATTTTTTTTCGCTGCATTTCATCCACCATTCACATCTGCAGAAATTATAAATGACCTTAAAATCAATTTGGGGAACAGAAACAGTGACAGGGCGTCACTGTTATCCTGTAACAAGTAAATTGGATAAAAATGCGCATTTCCAATATTGTGGAGGGTAGGCAAATCCAATTCCACATCACTAGTAGGAAATACGCATCTGCCACAGCTAAATTTATTCAAAACAAGCTTCTGAACATGTACGTCAAATACGGAAGTTTAGTTGAGGCTCGTCAACTGTTTGACCAATTATCTGAACCAGATGTCTGCTCATGGAATACCATCATTGTAGCTTACAGAAGACATGGGTTTTCGCCCGAGGCATTGAAATTGTTTCACCAAATGCAATGGAGGGGCACCACACCCAATCAGATGACCTTTGCCAGCATACTCACAGCCTGTGCCAAAATAAGAGATTTGAAACAGGGTATGCATATCCATCAAAGCATAATTGAAAGAGGAATTTCGTCAGATGTAATTGCAAGTGCGCTGGTGGACATGTATGCAAAATGCGGAAGCCTGCTTAAAGCACGTGTACTGTTTGACAAAATGCCTCATAAAAATGTGGTTTTGTGGACTGTAATGGTTACGGGATATGCACAAAATGGAGTCCTTGACGAGGCTTCAAGGTTTTTTAAACAAATGCCTAAACGAGATGTGGTGTCGTGGAATGCGATGATCGCGGGATATGCACAGAATGGATTTGCTGAAGATGCTTTGGAAACGTTTAAGCAAATGCAGTTGGCAGGTGAAAAGCTAGCCTCCACAACCTTTGCTAGCATCCTCCCAGCCTGTGCCAAAATGGGAGATTTAGAAGAGGGTATGAAAATACATAAATACATAATTGAAAGTGGATTTTTGTCAAATATAGTAGTTTCATGTGCCCTGGTCCACATGTATGCAAAATGTGGAGGCATAAAGATTGCTAGCCAACTGTTTGAGAAAATACCTCAAAGAAATGTGGTCTCGTGGAATGCAATGATTGCAGGGTATGCACAAAATGGGTGTATCGAAAAAGCTTTGGAAACTTTTAACGAAATGCCATTGGCAGGTGTAAAGCCAGACTCTACAACCTTTGTTAACGTGCTCTCAGCGTGTGCCAAAATGGGAGCTTTGCAACAGGGAATGGATATACATCAAAGCATAATTGAATGCGGATTTTTGGCAGATTTAGTAGTTGCAAACGCCCTGATGGACATGTATGCAAAGTGTGGAAGCATTCTCGAGGCACGTGAACTGTTCGACAGTACGGATCAGAAAAATGTTGTCTCGTGTACTGCTATGATTGTGGGATATGCACAAAATGGGGATCTTGACGAGGCTTTAAGGCTTTTCAAAGCCATGTCTCAAAGAGATGTCGTCTCATGGAACGCAATGATTGCAGGATGTGCAAAATACGGATTTGTTGAAAAGGCTTTGCAGATGTTTAAGGAAATGCGACTAGCAGGTGTAAAGCCTGTTTCCACAACCTTTGCCAGCATACTTCCAGCCTGTGCCAAAATGGGAGCTTTAGAACAGGGCATAGACATCCATCAAAGCATAATTGAAAATGGATTTTTGTCGGATGTTGTAGTCGCAAGCGCTCTGGTAGACATGTATGCAAAATGCGGAAGCATGCACACAGCATCTGGACTGTTTGACAAAATGCCTCATAAAAACGTAGTCTCATGGAATGCAATGATTGCTGGACATGCACAGAATGGGTTTGTTGAGAAAGCCTTGGAAATTTTTAAGCAAATGCAGTTGGCAGGTGTAAAACCAGACTCCACAACCTTTGTCAGCGTCCTCCCAGCCTTTGCTAAATTGGGAGCTTTCAGACAGGGCAAGGAGATCCATCAGCGAATAATTGAATGCAGATTTTTGTCAGACGTTGTAGTTGCAAGTGCCCTGGTAGACATGTATGCAAAATGTGGAAACGTACACATGGCTCAAAAACTGTTTGACAAAATGCCCGAGAGAAATTTGATCTCCTGGAATGCTATGATTGCAGGATATGCACAAAATGGCTTATGCAAAAATGCCATCAATCTCTTTAAACAAATGAAACATTCTGGAATCTGCCCTGATCATGTAAGCATTGCATGTCTTTTATTTGCATGCAGCCATGCAGGTTTAGTGGACGAAGGATGTAAATACTTCAATAGCATGGGTGACTCTTATTGCATTACGCCTTCAATTGACCATTATGTGTGCATGGTTGACCTTCTTGGCCGTGCTGGCTATCTTGAGGAAACTATGAAATTTATCATCAAAATGCAAGTTAAACCTGACCTGGTTGTGTGGACTTCTTTTCTTGGTGCCTGTAGAACACATAAGAATATACAGTTAGGAGTATTTACAGCATCTCTTCTTCTTGATCTGGATCCTAAGAAAGCTTCAACTTATGTTCTTCTGTCAAACATCTATGCAGAAGTGGGCAGGAGGAGTGAGGTTCAAACAGTAAGGAGATTGATGAAAGATAGAGCAATAAAAAAGATACCTGGATGTAGTTGGATTGAAGACCATAACACAGTCCATGTTTTTTCTGTAGGGGATAGATCACATCCATGGACACATGAAATCTATGCTAAGTTGGCGAAATTGAATTGGGAGATGAAGGAAGCAGGGTATTTTCCAGACTCAAGACGTGTACTAAATGATGTGGAGGAAGAGGAAAAAGAAGTTTTCCTCTGTCATCATAGTGAGAAGTTGGCAATTGCATTTGGATTGTTAAACATTACTCCTGGAACAACTATTAGAGTTGTCAAAAACCTTAGAGTATGTGTTGATTGCCACACTGCAACTAAGTTTATCTCCATGATTACTGGGAGGCAAATTGTCGTGAGAGATGCCGGTCGGTTCCATCATTTCAAACAAGGACAATGTTCTTGCGGGGATTATTGGTGATGACATGCAAGCAGTATTTAAAGGGATCATAACAATGTCTGCCATGCCAGAACTAGAGTGATAAAAGACAGCACCAGGTTTAATTTTAGTTTCAAAAAGGTATTTTGTTTTCTTGGAGACCTAGACAATTTTACTGTTGACGTGGTAAAATCAGACCAATGGTATTGTCCATCACTACCTATACATATTGATCAGTTATTCATTAGCCCCATATGACGATACCATGAGACATTGAACTGTTCCCAGGAATCAAAAATCTCCAAGTATGTGTTGATTGCCACACTGCAACTAAGTTTATCTCCATGATTACTGGAAAGCAAATTGTTGTGAGATATGCCAGTCGGTTCCATCATTTCAAACAAGGACAATGTTCTTGCGGGGATTATTGGTGATGACATGCAAAACGGTATTTAAAGGTAGGCATGGATCATAACAATGTCTACTATGCCAGAACAAGAGTGATAAAAGACAGAACCAGGCTTAATTTTAGTTTCAAAAAGGTATTGTTTTCTTCGAGACCTAGACTTTACTTTTGATGGGGTAAAATCAGACCACTGGTATTATCCATCACTACCTATACATATTGATCAGTTATTCATTAGCCCTGTTTGATGATACCATGAGACATTGAACTGTTCCCAGGAAACATGATTGTCTAAGATTAGTTGGAGGAGAATGGGAAAGACTGGAAGGGAAGGAATGCTTGAAAGGAAATGGAAAGTTTGGCCAAGAGAAAATGTGATAAGGTGACTCACAATCAATATAATGCTTGAAGATGATGGGGAGAGCATATCTTCACAGTTCTTCAATCTTTTGTACTATGTTGTGCTTATGTCAGATCTGTTGTCTGGTCAGTGCTCACAACATTTTAGTTGAAATTAATTTATTTTTGACTTGATTACTAAATTCTAGAAATAAATTGGAACTTCTAATCTAAAGATATATTACATTGAATTATAGGAGTGGACTTGAGAAGAGGAGGGCTAAATGTTAATTTCAGTGAAAGAAGTTTGGAATCAAGTTCTAGACTACCAGGTGAATTTGTCATTGACCTACCCCAGCTGAAGTTTGATCACCTCAATGTAATATTATATAGTTGACTTTTGATTCTGATCACTGTTTATAATAAAATCAAACGTGTAAAGTTGGGCATATCAAGTGCATCAAGCAAGCCAAGTAAATAAAATAAACGTGGAGGAATCTTGTATGCAACAATGGTATATTGTAGGCTAACAGCTAAGATGGTGAAGTATTTTGAAAAATAATCTTTCCTTTCCATATACGTCACTATTAATCTCAAGATCTCTATTAAAAAGAATCCTATTGACCCTATCAAATGTGATTAAATAGAAGTTCTAAAATTAACGCTTCTGTATTTTTATTTCATGGGAGTAATGGGAGGCGGAGTTTCATAGTTATTGCAAAATAATTTTTTTCATTGATATTGACATTTGCAATGACTACCCACTTGCATCTCTGTAGCATATCCACTCCCTCCCGCGTGTCATTTCCATTCTTTGGTTTATTTTGTTTGCTTTTTCAGCAGAACATCAATTTTCTGTCAAGGGCTTCCACTTCAACATCTGGCAGAGGAGAACAAAAATGCAATCCATTTTTGGCACTTGAACCGCTGAAGAACAATAAGGTCAAATCTCTCGACTGCAAAACAGTTTGACGTATTCATCAATCATCGCGGTCCAGACACCAAAACAAATCTTGCTCGACAGCTCTATGACTCTCTCCAGGAAGCTGGGATCCGGGCATATTTAGATGCTCCAGAGACTGAACTAGGAGATTATTTTCCTTCTGCCATAAAAAATGACATATTCTCTGCCACTGTGCACATAGCCTATGGATGACAGATACCTCTTATAGCTATTATTAGTGTATTCCTGAATGGATTCCTCTACAAGATTTGCACACTTTAAGACTTCAAGGAGTATCACCTGCAAGATTGTTGCAAAGGGATGGCCAGGTATATAATTTTTCTTGATCAGAGAACAAATTCCAAGTTCTTGTTTAGCATCAGCAAATAGCTTGTTCTTGTAGGACTTTTCATCATTCAAAAACAACAGTTTGAACAAAGTGATTATGAATTCCAGGTTCCATGCAAGTTGAAAGAGCTGCACTGCTCCCTTGAGGGTTATTACTGTATGACAAACTCCACCAGAGATATGGTTGTCAGAGATTTAAACGGATCTGTGAGTTCGTTTGGAATGTTTAAACATTCAGAGAGTTTGTACTTAAAATTTGGACCTCAAAGCAAAAAGTTGAATATTGAATGGAACTACTTTCTGAAATCTCTAAGAGAACTTACCAATCTGCAAAACTTAGAGTTGAAACGCTTTAGGGTAGAAGGTGAATTTGCTTTAAGCAACAGGGGAGAGACAACTGATGAACGATTTTGTATGAGAAGACTTGAACTATAACTCTGTGTGCTGCATTGAAAACTAGGTCTCCCTTCGTGGACAGATCTGTCCGACCCTTAAGTCCCTTTAGCTTTGTTCTATGCAGGAGTTGATTGAAGTGAATTTAACAGGGTTAACCACACTGGAATGTCTAGTGCTGTTCAATTATCGAGAGTTGAGAAAAGTAATGGCAACTGGTCTGCTACAACTTGAAATATTTTGCATAAAACAATGTTAGAATATGAGAGAATTCCCAAACATTAGCTGCTGTAGAACCCTGCAGGACATATCAGCTTTTGAAAGATTGAAGGGACTGAAAAGGATCTGGATTGCTTATCGTCCAGAGCTGAAGAGTATAAAAGCAATTCAACAATTGAAATGAATCTGGATTGAGGAGTGCTCACAGCTGCATGATGAAATTTGTTTTAAAGAATTGGAGGAGCTGAAGAGAATCTTTATCGGGCAGCGTGCAAGACTGCAGAACATACAAGGCCTTGAATGTTTAGGAAACTTGGAGAGCATTATCATTACTGCATGTCTGAAGCTGTAGAATATAAGGGGTATTGAAAGGCTTGACGGAGATGATTATTGCAGATAGTCCTACAATAAGTTGCATCAAAGGATTGCAGGTATCAAAAGCAAATAAGTGTAGTTTTCTCATTAGTTGTCCATTATAAATTTAGTCTGTGTTGCAATTTCTATAATTTTTTGGATGTGTTTCTAAATGTTTTATTCTTTATTTTCCAAATATAATGTCGAAAATAATTTAATGAGCATTGTAATTTTAGAGATTACCGTCAGAACTTACATTTCTTGGTGGGGAGATCGGACATGCCACTTTATCATGCAGATGTATTTTGCGATGCATTGCCTACAGCAGATGCTTTCCATGAAATAAATGGCGGAATCTATCCTTACAGCAAGGCACAAGTGGAGGAGACGATCCACACATTTCGCAAAACCCATGATTCATTCAGTACGTCATCTTTTGTAATGGGGAGTTACATTTGTAATGGAACCAGGATTATGCTTCAGAACCTAAGACCTATAAATTTCTGTTTTGATAACAAATTTAAATCTTTGATGTTTATGTGTGTGGTTAATGATCAAAGATTCACAAAATATGAATCCTGGATGACAGCAAATTATAAAACACAGAACTGGTATTCTGGTACTTAAATGGAGCAAAGACTGGCAAAGAAAGCAAAATCCATTTACATGTCGAAACAATTATTTGCTCAATAATGCATTGACAACTGTTTTGCAAAAGATTTGCTCCCTTTTTGAGTGTGGTAACCCCTCTGATTTTGATGAGAGTTATATTAAGTACAGAGAAGAGATCGATATAAAGAAGAATATGGGAGACTTGAGTAGAAATTTGATTATGATGATTTGGGTGACTGGACCACTTAAACATCACACACTTAAGGCTTGATTCCTATGCTTAAAGTGTTAAATAGTCAAAATTCACTTATTTTTTCAATCTTAATTTCTTCCTTAGTGTGTGATGTTTAAGGGTGGCCGATAGAGGATGGAAAATATGATAGGTGGTGGGTGGTGGTGGTGATTATTATGATATCTAAGTATTGCGGCAAATGAGATAATGGATATTGTAAGAGAAAATGACTTGTTTAATTTATTGTAAATTTCAAGTGAATATGTTTCTTTATTGTAAATATTATGTTATGTTTTTAATATTAATAAGAAAGTTTGATTAATATCAATTTATAGCGTCCAAATCATTATTATGAATAATATTAATAATAGTGTCTTAGGTTTTAGTGAAATCCTAATGAGGTGTGAGATAGATAGAGGAGGATAGAAGATGGATATGTAGAAAGGTGGAGAGGGAGGGAGAGAGGGAGAAATCTAGAGGTGATAGAGAGGGTGAGAGTGAGAGGTGATGACCTAGACAATGAAGATAAGGGAAGGCAAGGAGGGGGTGCGAGGGAAGAGAAGGATCTAGATGATATAGAGAGAACAAAGGGAGAAGCAAAGGAAGAGATAGAAGTATCATATTCTAAACTCTATACCATTACTCTTGTATCCTTTGCCCTCAACCTTGTATCCTACACCCTATTCCATAAACCCTAAACAAGAAAGGGGGACGTGCGGGCATGGAAGGGGGGGACTCATAACCACCACATGTTCTCACACAATCAAGAAATATAGATGCAGGGGAAGAAAAAATTATAAATTTTGATAAGAAGGTATAGAAAATAATGCACTTAATAGATCAAAACTCATCGATAATGGCCCTATAGAAAGTAGTCATTAGTGTGTGAGTTCTCAGGACTCTGATTATGACAAATGGGATGTAACAATAATTTGATTGTTCATAACAATGGCCCTATAGAAAGTAGTCATTAGTGTGTGAGTTCTTAGGACTCTGATTATGACAAATGGGATGTAGCAATATTTTGATTGTTCCTAAGTATCTTTCATCCCTACCTGTCTTCTTGAGGAGTTTCTCTCAAACCATCATCCCACTTGGGCATCATCCTCCTATATCCATTGTCTTTTTCTTTTTTTTGAAAATCCACTAGATCTAGTCACAATAGTCTTCCAAAGAAGAGTAAATGGAGAAATCTAAACCACACCAAACGATATTTTATTATCAATTTTATGTATAGTATATCTTAGCTGATTTTCTCTAACATTCTTCTCATTATATTGATTGATTAATTAATCAATCAATACTATTTCATGACATTCCACACACTAATTAGTTATCCTCTCACACACACAATAAAAGTTCATGCTCATATGATTAGATTCATTGATTGACGACCTTCACTTTTTATTCTTAAAAGTTAACTACTATATATTCTTAAATGAAATAAATCAAATAACTTAAACCTTGTACAGATTTATATATTTCAAGAATATCAAATGTTTAAATTGATCTCAATTGTTCATCTTTCCATTTGAAAACCTATTAATTCACCTCTTTTTTAAATTAATAATATGAAGAAATTCAAAAAATGTGCTATGTAATTCTTACATAATCATTTAAGCATCTACACTTTATTACAACATGAGCAAATCAATTACGAATACTATTTGAAATAGGCCTGGTTTTAGAATAAATAGATTATAATCATTTGTTTTTGGTTTACCAATTAATTTTATATTATTTGTAAGCATTTCAATGTCAAATATAATCATTCTACAAAACAATTTATTAGAATATCTTGCATCTTCAAAATTCAAAATTAAAAGAACGACATGAAAAACGATTTTAAACCTCATATCTTATTAAATCCATTTCAAACAAACAAGAAGGTTCCTTTGCAAGAGGTAACATTAACCAGTCCAATCCTAACCACATTACCACTCCAATCCCAACTACTTTGGTGTTAATTGCTGGGAAGAGAAGCTTGGTTACACTACGAAGCAAGTTAGCTACCCTAAAAACTGATAAGTGTCACAAATGTACACATAAATCTTACAAAAGTACACAATAAATACAGAAGAGATAAATATCCTACTACAATATTGAAAGGTACTTCATTTTCCTCTCTCAAGATATCAAACTCATCCAACATTTTTTCATTCGTTTCTTTCTCATTAAACCTGTAAATTATACGTTTACATATTTTAATTAAAAGATTCGATTTATAAATATATAAAGTGTCTACCAAAAACAAAATATGTGAAGCAGCATTAAAATCATGTCTGGAGATTTCATGCAACAGAGCTGCCTTATGTTGAATTCTGATATGGAGCTATTACTCATGGAATTCTATGTTGTTTGTTGCTGTTATATCCTGCATTGCTGCAATGGCAGCGGTCTTTTCAGCTGTCCTGTTTGCTGCATTGATTCTGTATATGCAAAAAATGTATTGGAAGTCATTCAACAATAAAACTCTGTTGACATGGCCTCTTAGCCTAGCATTCTGGGGGTGATGGTAATGGTTGAACCATTAAGAGAGGATTTCCTCATCATCTCAAGCATTAGCTTGATTGTAAACCCTTCTACCAGATTTTTATTTTGGCCAAATATCTTTTAATTTCCTTTTAAGTCTTCATTTGCCTTTTTCTATATTTCCCCAATAACAATGTAGTGTTATGACACCTACCTCCATCGCACAGTAAATAAGGTCTTCGAAGAACTCCCTATCACTATAAATAGGCATTGCAAACATCTTAATCTGTGAAGTCGACAGCTCGGTCTAGATTTTCAAAATTCTTTGAATAAAACTCTTTTTCAGAAACTGAATATAAAATCCGGTCCCTTCTTTATGACTGCATGCCTTGAAACTATGCTTCTTGTTCGTTTATAGATTGTTTGACTTGCATCACCAATAATCTCCGCAAGAACATTGTCCTCTTGTGAAATGATGGAATCGGTTGGCATCTCTCACAACAATTTGTCTTTGAACAATCTTGGAGATCAACTTGGTTGCAGTATGACAGTCAACGCAAACTCGAAGGTTTTTGACAACTCTAATGGTTGTTCGGGCCGATGTATTTAACAATCCAAATGCAATTGCCAGCTTCTCACTATGGTGGCAGAGGAATAATTCTTTTTCCTCCTCCTCCACATCATTCAGCACATGTCTTAAGTCCGGAAAATAACCAGCTGCCTTCATCTCCCAAGATAATTTCTCCAATGTAGTATAGATTTCCTCTGTCTGTGGGTGTGATCTGTCTCCTATACAAAAAACATGTACCATTTTATGACCTTCAATCCAGCTACATCCGGGTATCTTCTTAATTCTTCTATCTTCCATCACTCTCCTTACCATTTTAACTTCATCCCGCCTTCCCACTTCAGCATAGATGTTTGACAGAAGAACATAAGTCTCAGCATTTTCAGGATCCAGCTCAAAAAGAACATTTGCTGTAAATACTCCCAATCTTGTATTCTTATGTCTTCTACAGACCGCGAGCAAACATGTCCACACACCCACCACAGGTTTGGATGGCATTTTGATAATGAAGTTCAAAGATTCCTCAAGACAGCCAGCACGGGCAAGAAGGTCAACCATGCATACATAATGATCCATTGTAGGGGTAATGCAATACGAGCTACTCATGCCATTGAAGTATTTACAACCCTCACTCACCAAACCTGCATGGCTGCATGCTATCAGAACGCAAGCGAAGCTTATATCGTCAGGGTCTGTTCCAGAGAGCTTCATTAATTCAAAGAGTTCGAGAGCATCATCGCAAAAGCCATTTTGTGCATATCCTGCGATCATGGCGGTCCATGAGATCAAATTTCTTTGAGGAATTTTGTCAAACACTTTACGTGCCATTTTTATGCTTCCGCATTTTGCATACATGTCTACCAGGGCACTTGCAACGACAACATTTGACAATAATCCATTTTCAATTACGCTTTGATGGATGTCTATACCGTGTTGCAAGGCTCCCAGTTTTGCACAGGCTGGGAGGACGCTGATAAATGTTACAGAGACTGGCTTTACACCAGCTAATCGCATTTCCTTAAAAGTTTCTAGTGACTTTTCTACAAGTCCATTTTGCGTATATCCCGTAATCATTGCAGTCCATGAGAACACGTCTTGTTGAGGCATTTCTTTAAAAAGCTTCGAAGCCTCGTCAAGAACACCGTTTTGTGCATATCCTGCTATCATTATAGTCCACGAGATCAAATTTCTTTGAGGCATTTTGTCGAATAGTTTACGTGCCATTCGTATATTCCCACATTTTCCATACATGTCTACGAGAGCATTTGCTAGTACATCTGACAAAATTCCCATTTCCATTATACTCTGATGGATTTTCGCACCCTGTTCCATAGCTCTTAGTTTGGCACAGGCAGGAAGTACGCTGGAAAAGGTGAACAAATTGGGTTGGATACCTGTTTGTTGCATTTGCTGAAACATCGTTAAGGCCTCGTGAGGAAACCCATCTCTCCTGTAACCTCTGATTAAGATATTCCATGAGAAAGCATCTCGTTCAGTCATTTGGTCAAACACTTGGCGTGCATCTACTAAACTTCCACACTTAATATACATGCTGATGAGCTTATTTTGACAAAATGCGGTTGCAGTGAATGCAAACCCTCTCTGAGAGAAGTAGGAATGAATTTGCTTACCCTCTGAAAGGGATTTCTTGAAAACGCATGCCTGCAACAGTTCAACATATGTACAAGAATCTAAATGCGGGTTATGTGTAGCAACAAGGATTCGAAACGCCTCCTTCAATCGACCCTCTCTACATAATGCTGTGATATTGAGATTGAGATGGGTTAGGGATGGCATTGGCATTTTCACTGGAAATGTGCATTGTTATTCTACTTTATTCCTAACACAATGATAATGCCGGACATACCACTCTTTTCTTCAGGATTTTAGATTTTAACGTGGTACTCATGCAGTTGGAATGCACTTCATGTAAATACCAGAAATATTGGAAGTTCATGGGAGCAGGTACATTCTAGCAGGCTTTGAGGGTTTGAATTTTACTAGATGACATTTCTTCTTATCGTTATAAATTGTGTTCTTTTTATCATCGTTCTTACCAATTTTGTTCAATGGATTAGACTGGAATCCTTTAATAAGATCTTAAATTTTGTTTTCATTCTTTGAAAATTATAAAAAATAAATTAAAACGTAGATAATTTAAAGAATCATAAAAGATTTACATCCTTCAAATTCATTTATTTATTTCATCTCTATCTCTCTATATATATTGAAAAGTTTTTATTTTAAAATAGTATAAATTATTGATTGGGTTTGTTTGTATTCTTTTATGAAGTCATCTTAGTTTTTAGATCTAATATTAATATATCAAACAATGTGATAAAAATTATTTTAAGAAGAAAGAACTTATATTCAAACTTCAGATTAAAAAAAGGCCAACTCACAAAAAAAGTAAAAAATTCGAAAATTCCATTTCACCTTGAGCTTTGTCATATTCAAGAGAGTAATCTCAAATATATTTAATATAAAGGTAATATAGATTTATCAAAGGACTATATACTCATTTATACACAAATCACAAATATCTTAAGGTAGTTATGTTAATTGATGCAACTCAAGATGAAAATTTGATCCATAATTCTTATGGATATATTCTTAATGGCTCGTGACAACATCTTTAACCCAAAAACATACAATTATATAAAAAATAAAATAAAGTTCAAATAATTAAATCATACCTTTTAATAGATTTTTAGATATTTTAAATTTTTATTACTAAATGTGTTTTACATTAGCTTATTATTTATGTAGATTAAAGATAACATTATTGTCGATACAAACCAAATTCATATGTCTAAAGGTTTATTTTCTTTTGGTTGCCTTGTCTTATGTGCAACTTAGTAACTTAACATTTCTAACTTTATGAAAATGAACAAAAAAAACTGTAGTCTCTCATAATATTTGATAGAAGAATGTATCACTAAGTTGTGTATATTAGTATAATCTAACCTAAATCAATCTACCAGAAATTGGAAATACCTCTTCAAAGACTTGGAAAATATTTTATATCTATTATAATAGCTAGCTAAAAAAATAACAAATAAACAAATGTAACTCTAATTTCATACATATATTGCCATTAGACATAATAAAAATAATTGGGAACAATGGGACCTCATATGACATTCTATTGTGAACTTTGAATGATCACCTTATATGCATAGAACATTAATTGAACAAGGCCACGATTTTGTACAATATGAAAAATATACAAAATGAAACCTTTTATAAGTAGATTGAATATTTAGACAAAGTGTTCAATTACAACAAGAGATGCGAAGCATCATAGTTCCTTGCCATGTGTGTGATGGTTATATTGTTGTGAAGTAGGGAAGTAAAGGGTTGATATTTAGTAAGGAAGTTTTAAATTTGGAAGACTGAGAAGTGCATTGAAGCAACACTCATTTGCAAAGGTTTATTGAATTTGTAACTTTTCATGTTGTGTGTTCGAAGACATTAGAATTTAGTATTGATTTTCAAAATGGTTTAGCTTTAAAAACAAACCTTGCAACTTTTAAAACTCATCTTTTTAACTTTCTATGTGAAGTTGGAATTTAGTGAGATGCATTTAATCAGTGCTAAACATATTTTAAATTACAAACAAATTGAGTTGATTTGATTTTTAGACTTGCATCAAATTTGAGAATATTACATTTCTATCTCTGAATATAATAGTTCTATGAATTTTGACAATAATAAGGTTATGTCACCCAATATTTATTATCCCAGTAAAAGTAACTCTCAATCAACAAACATTGTTTCAAGGCTAGAAGCATGTAAATCTACTTAACAAGCCCACTAGCATTATTCCTACTACTAATAAAAGACATAATATCATATGCCTATAACATAGCAATATGTTAAAAATATATCCAAAACATATAAAAATATAATTCAACTACCACTCTTAATTAGGGTATAGAAGTTGGAAACCATGAAGGTGCAAAATTCAAAATTTTACATGTACAACTTTCTTTATAAGCAATTTTATAAAGATAGTGCAAGTTACTAGAATCCAAGTGTTAGGAATACGGAATACTTGAGAGTAGGTGGGGAGAGTGAATCAATATTCGAACACTTGTTTCCCAAATATGGATATTAGAAATAAACCTTAAACTTTCATAAACAATTAAACTAAATAGCAATAACAAGAATACCATTAAGAAACTCATACCACTGTATTTTTTGTTAACTAGGGAAGCCTTAGCCAAGGGAAAACCCTAGTGGGGATGATGCCCACAAAATGACCCATTAATCAAAACTACCTTGTAAAAGGTTTTGACCTTGTTAGGAGTCTATTGCATACATACAATGTATTTGTCCTTGTTAAAGGACTTAGACCTTAATAGAGGACTTAGACATTGTTAGGGATATCAATTGTGTTAGGAACTGTATTACAAAATGGTGAGCTAACTACTCTTACGATAATATACAACTTTACAAGTAGTATAGAGAAATACCAAAACTTTGACCATGTTGATATCTCAAATAACTAGTTAGTCCTTTTTTATCCCTTGCATCTAATAATGCTCATATACGACCTTCTCTTCTCCGATAATCAAAACATAATCTATCCAACATAAATAAAGCTCGCAAATAAAAATCATGGCATATCATAAGAATTGGCAACTTCATTTATCAAACCATTTTGCCTTTATACCCATTTCTCTAACTCTTCAACTAGTTGGCTTGAATATCAAGTAACATGTTACCAAAACATAATATTAACTTCTTCTAGATAAGATTTAACATCTAGGATGGCATCCTTCCACTCCTAAGTCCTTGAATTAACAAGTCAATTCAATGTCTTAGCCAAAATACCAAAATTGTGTCATGTACTTTGTCTCTACAATATCAAATTGCTAACTAATTTTCTGTCCAAAACCTATGCCAATTGTCTTACTAACTTGAGAGAACATAGTTGTATCAAGTATATACCTTATTCTAACATATCCTAAAGTTATAGCTCTATTGGTGCTTCTAGTGAATCTCATTGACAAAAATAATTTGCATGTACTTTATTTTTGTTGCTTATACTTAAGCAATTTCTTCATGCTAGCATACCAAAATTGTATATGTATCATGAGAGAACTAATCCTTGTATGCATTGCCATTAATTACAACACTTAAGTTCTTACGTCATCCAACTTGCCAACAACCCCCCTTTTGGCATTGATGCCAACATGTAGTGACAATTTGACAAGTATAAAAAATCATCAAAATTGCAAAACATAACAAAATTGTGGCCATACAAAAGTTTTATCATCTTTACCAAGTCCAACATAATTAAAAGAATTGTAGTAGTATGCAATTACCCTAAAATTTGAGCTAGTTTAAAGCTTCCATATCCATGTAACCAAAATTCCAATAAATACTCGTTTCTTGAAACCTGCCTTGCATATAGGTATCATTCAAGATTATTTCTGAGGTGAACTAGTCTATGAAGCCATAGATCAAACTTCAAAATTACATCCATGTACTTTGAGACATGTTTAATAGTTATCTTTCATAGAGAAGTTAGAACATCTAATATGTCTTGTTGAATGTCAATTCCTCTTTATCACCAACAAATTCTATAGTTATGATTCTAATCTTGAAAACTGTTCTAACATGAAAACCCTGTCAACAATTTAGAAAAGAAAATAAGTTTCAATGTCTTCCACAAGAGTTATAAATTTAGTTCATCAAGAGAAGAATACAAATTTATTAACAATTGAAATTGTAAGAATAAATACTTGACGTAAATTATCTAAAGTTCTTCGACAAAGTCTAATAAAAGTATCAACTTTCAGGATTGATTGCTTATTTTCTAAAAAGTTTAGTGATCTCTATGAATTCTAGAATCTACAAGGAAAAGTAGATGTGTTATAACTATTTGTAGTCCATGCCTTTTAAGGTGGGGATTAATGTTTTTGGTCTCTTCACTTCTAATAATTTGCACTTTGAAAATCATGAAAAGACCATATGATTTGCTACATACTATGGTCATTACTTTCTATTAAAATGAAATTTCTATTGCATTATTTCTAATTTTGCATTGGTTTAGCTACTTTTCCTACGGGATCTTTTCCTTCTGGTAAAATTTGACTAAAAAATGAGCTCATGGTGTTATGCCATGTGGTGGCAAAGGACTATAACGTGGTGTTCCCTTGAGGACCTTACCTTTCCATGTGTCTCTTGCATGCACGATAAGAGGCTTTGTCTCCAAGAGCTAGGTGTCTGAGACTTTGGTTCAAGTTTGCATAATTGTGGTTGCCATTCTTTTCCACCAACAAATTTTAGAAGGATTTATAGTTTTTTTTTTTTTTTTGTGTTGCTTGCACATTCTAGTCTTCAAGAAACACATTTTGGAATGCTAGAGATGTAAGTATCAACTCTATTTTACTTTTCTTCCAAGTTCATTTCTACAATTAATATTCATCTCAGTTAAATTTTCAGTTACAATTTCATATTCATAACGGATTTCAAGGTTTCATATTTAAATGCTAGACAAGTTTTGCGTGTATCCATATCATGATTTAGTCTACAGAACAAGAAAATGACATGAGTATCAATACTGTGGGTGCCTTGACATTGTTGTTGATGGGGCTTCAACCTATAGAAAAGTGAGTGGCCTTAGTGTATCTTTTTCTCTTGTTTTAGTGTATTTTTTCCTCATGTTTTCTTCTTGATTATGAATGAATTGTTATTTCTATTTTTTTAAATCTTTCTACGCTTTTTCTATAAAAAAATTCTGTCTAGAGGAATATGAACCAAAAAGAAAATGCTTAGATTTTAATATCTTTTCAAAATATAATAAAATATATTAAAGTACTATATTATCAAAAAAGAAATGATTTACTAGTGAACAGTAAATTGTACTTATTTTCTTTTTGAGAGACCGTTTTCTCCTATATTCCCAATAAGTGACAAGTTAAGAAATTTTAGTCCCATAAATACCTTACCATGAATCCAAGATTTTTGTCTAAAATCTTATAGATTATAGACATATGTAGCAATAAACATTGAATTAGTGATTTGTTTACTAATGACTATAACATGACAGTTATGCTTTTTGTGACCAACCTCCATTATGCATCTTGGCCATTATAATTTATTCCATTCTTTTGTTGAGTGTTAAAATTTAGATTAGATTTATATCAAATACTTATTTATATAAATATTCTTGTAAACTATACTTTGTATTATATGAAGGAAGTTTGAATGAATGTTTAATAACAATAACAATATTATTACGGTTGCCACTTTTCACAGAGGAATTTTATCAATATCACCATTCAATGTCTATGAGATAGGCGACATGAACTATAATATATAATAAGAAAAGAGGCATGAATAAAGGGGCATGACCTTTTTTCATTTGAGCACATCAATATAACTAAAGATTAGTCATATTCTTCATTTTTAACGACATCATCTCCATTTTGTCCCCATTTTTGTCTCAATAAAAGCACTTCCGTCAAAATCCTGCCTATCCACATCTTCTAGCCTTTTCTTCCCCCTTGTATCTGCTATAATAGCTACTGAATATTGTATTATTACTCTAGCCAGGGGATCGAAACCAGAGCACATCGCAAGACAGTTTCACAGGAGCCATCCCCCTCTATAATCCCTTATATCAGCTAATAAAGCCCAACCCATCTGCTCTTTCAACTATAAGTTAATTTGAGATACTTCTAAAAATTTATATAAATTCTTAATGATTATCATTACAGAGCATTTGGGGAAATTACAAAAATTTGGCAGTTATGCGATCTGGGGTTTGAAATTCTCATCTAACAAGATATGAGTACATTTCGTATTCTCATCATTCAAACAATTTTTTGTCAATTAAATCAATCCTTTGGATCATAGAATGAAAAGGTTACATAGATCTATTATTGTTTAAACCCTGCTCCATCTGCTCCTCCTTCATTTTCTCATGAAAATAAATTGATCATTTTTCATCAATATTATAAAGAATTTATGTTAATTTTTTTTTTTCCCAATAACTTAGATCACAAAACAAAAATGTTTCATAGATCATTGTGATAATCGGTCTAATATTGTTGCAGATCTTCTAATATTTGCTCTCGTTCTCCATAATCAGTCATATAAATAAATTGACAAGGACTATTATACTTGATAATAGATCTATTATTGTTGAAGCTCTTCCACTTCCATTTCTGATCATACACTATAGAATCCATCCAAAAAATAAATTGATGCAAATCTCTAAAATTTGTAGGGAAATCACAAAAATTTGGGGGTTATGTGAACTTGGGTTTGGAATTCTCATCAAACAAGATATGACTTGCTTTTATATCTCAGTGTATAATTAAAATTTCAGTTATGTGGTGAAGATGTGCTATCCTTGCTTGTTGCTGCTTCTATTATTTCAAATCTCTTTTCCTAGTTGAGTATATTTCTAGAGATTGGATCTACTTCAAAATGAAGTTCATCCCATAAAATAAACACAACAAGGGTAGGGCATTTCAGTAAATTGTAGGGTGGAGATAGAGGGGAAACTGAATAGATGGTAGTGAAGGATTTTATTGGGTAGGTTTTCATAAACCAGGAGCCTTTCTTGATCTTTGATGCTGCATCCCAACACTTTAACCAGATTCTTGCGTCCAACATTGCTTATCATGTTTACTTAAATCAAAGTTTCCTTCACACCATTGATCTTTTTTGAAGAATAAAAATGTCTTTATGACAATTCCCTTGTGATTGGGTAAAATTCTATGTATTAAGATAGATATGTATCTGATGATCCTATCTACAGTAACAAAAGTTTGTGCAAAATACATAAACATTATCAATAAAATTTACCTTATAAACCAAATCAAAAGATATAGATTCAAATAGTAGCAACGAATAGAGGAACTTAATAAAATAACATACTAAAAAAAGAAGGAAACTTGTTAATGGACAGAGAATACTATGTTCCTACAAAAGGCAGATAAAACTATTTTATTACTATATATAGCTACAATTAATTGAAAATAATGCTAATAATAAAAAGTACGAAGGTTGAAAGAGGTTCACAATAGATCAAAAAAACATAAACTCTTCTCTTTCTAATGCAACTATGACTAATCCTAACTAACATTACTGAACAATAGATCATTTTCATGCCAATGCATGCAAATCAATAAAATTATGGTGGAGACTATTGTAATTTAAACAAAGAACTACCTTAACTTTATGAGATATTTACATGCTTTATTCTGTTACAGTCAATTTCAATTATGCTAAGATGAATTGGTGTGAATTGGACATTTGCATTTCAAAACTTCATCCCAACATTAGTTATCTTCTACAAAAGCCCTCTAACCAAGTTTGTTTTCTTGATTGAATCCTCTTTAAACAATGTGAAAGGTCTTATATGAATCAAATGTCTAACAAAGACCTCATATCAAATGTATATGGTGTGCATGCCTTAAATTTCCATGGGTGTGCCTATTGGATGTAAGGACAACTTCTTTGGTGGTTGTTAATTCTACTACAATTAGCTTTATTTGAACACAATTAACATTGTCCTATTCTCTCAAACAAAATCACTCATTTATGGCTCTATCCGATTCACATAAAAAAATGATAAAATAATTGATATATAATGCCTCTTGATTTCTAAACTTCATGATTGCCAAATTTCATAATTTACACTAAAAAGTTGTGTACAAGATACCACCATATCTAACTTGAATATGAGGTCTACATGAAAAAATACATCTCTTCACAATCATATTAGATTTTGTTAAATATTGACAACTTGATAGACTAAACAAAGCTTTTGAATTCAACAATAATGGTTTCTATCATAAATCAATCTAAAAACTTACAATTCTCAACATTCTAAAGTTTTTTGTAAAATAAAAGTTTTTAGTCTTCCTTTTCATAAATGTGTTACCTTATCTTTTGGTTTATTTCCCTTCCCATTTTGTGCACTATTTTAAGATTTTAATAGAGGTTGTGTTCATGTTATTCATGGCCTTGTATTATAGCTTGTAGGTTGTCTTGAAAAGATTCTATATAAAAATAAAAATAAAACTCAGCTAAGGATAATAGACATGTACATTAAGTTCTGTAGTTTCAAATCTAGTTGCAATTGGATCCTATAATTTCAAATTACTACACTTTTTTTTTTTCTAAAATCTATTGTTTTAAACTTGCAGGTAGTTGTGATGATTAAGAAAATCATTGCTATTACTCATAATCCTAAAGAGACAAAGAACCAAGTAGATGCGTATAGGCAGATAATTATGTATCAAGCTTCCTCAGCAATTCTTCATAAGTCATTCATACAATAAGGTAAGGCATATATGGAAAGAAAAAATTTCAATTTTGATCATACAACAACCTCATCATAGTTAGAATCATAATTTTTCAAACTGATAAATGATAGAAATAGAAACCATTTCCCCCAAATTGTTGTCTCACTTCATACAATTGATGTGTTTTTTAGCAAAGTAGTTTTTAAGGTAGACCTCAAAGTCTAGTTTAGACAGTCATAGATGGCATTTAATTACTTATAAACTTGTAGATGCATTGTTGTAAACTTTTTATAGAGCTTGTGCTTGATGCATTGTATGCATGTCATGGCCATGCAAGGTAGTTTGCATGTTGCTTTGAGAAGATTCTATATTGTTTTAGTTAACAACACAACTAGGGATAATAGATATGACTCTATTATTGGGCATTGCAAAGAAGAAGAAACAAGAAGGTATAGATAATATTTCAAGTATGTGTTCAACCCCATCCATTAGAGAGATCACATGTTTGTACTACCTCTCACACTTGAGAGGGAATTAATTGATAATGTTGAGAGTGCAAGGATATCAGCTCAAGAGATACAAGTCTATAGTTTTAACTACAGTAGAAACATGGATCATATAATTTCAAATTACTAGATGACATTCAATTTTTTTAAATCTTGCATTTTAAACTTGTAGGTGGACCTAACGACTAACAAAATTATTGTCATCACTCATAATCCTAAAGAGACAAAGAACCAACCATATAGCTAAGTATACAAAGTGTAGTTAGAAAATTAGGTATCAAGCTTCCTCACCAATTATTCATAAAGTCATTAGTATAATAAGGTAAGGCATATATGCGGAAGGAAAACATAAATTGTTATCATACAACAAAGCTCATTGCAGTTGGAATCATAACTTCTCAAACTGATTAATGATATAAATCATTATCCTCAAATTCTAGTCTTACTTAATACTTGTAGTTGACCTTTGACATCTAGCTAGTCAACAATTAATGATAACTATGATGTGGTAATCAGGAGTTGTTTTTTTAGGTAGACCTCAAAGTTTACTTTAGATAGATTTAGAGAAATAGATATTAAACTTCATAGGAAATCTACATAAAACCTAGATAGCATTTAATTTGTTTTAAACTTGCAGCTAGTCCTAACAATTATGAGTTTTAGACTTGATGAAATTCAATATGTTTTAAACTTTCAATTGATCCTAACAAACAAAAAAATTAAAGCTGAGTTTTCATGAAATCAATACTTATATCCATTTAGCATTAAATTCTATCAACATGTCCTATCAAAATGAGTTCATTAATTGATTGTAGCACACAAGACTACAAGCTTCTATGAGTTTTTGGTGGAACTCATTTTCATTCTTGTACCACCCATTCTAGAAACTTATACTCAAGAGGTAATTGCCATCACTTGTAATCCTACATAGATAGAGAACCAAGCTATATAGACAAGCTTATGTGAGTTTCAAATTAGTTAGTAGACCTCAAGTTAGCTAAAAAAGATAAGTAGATGGAGTCCAGTGATAATCATTAGATTCCTAGAGAGCCAAAGTACCAAGTATATAGGTAAGAAAACAAAGTCTAGTCAAAGAGCCAAGTAGAACTCAAAGCCTACTTTAGATAGATTCAAAGAATTGAGAATTGAGAATCAAGTTTCCTTAGCAATTTTGCACAAAGTCTAGATGCCATTCAATTTATTTTAAACTTGTAGATAGTCCTAACAATTAAGATGTTTTAAGGGTAAATTTCCCTTGTAGTTGCTTATTTAACAGTTTTATACTTGGCTAGTAATTAATTAGCAATTTAAAGTTGACATATATTTTAGACAACATTTAATTAATTGCTATTCATTTCTAGATTTGATTATGTAACTATTTTTGTATCAATGTTTTAGGTCACACTCTATCATCCATCATCAGGATGAGTAAAGAAGCATAAGGAGTAAGTGAAAAATGCTCCTTTACTCATCCAAATGATGGATCATAGAGCCAAAGTGTTGATGCAAAAAGAGTTACATAATTTCAAATCCAAAAAAGAATAGTAATTGATTTTATGGATTATGGAAATCTATTTACTCTTAGCATTGAATTAGTTTTAAACTTGCAAGTGATCATGATAAATAACAAAATACTAACCAAGTTTTCATGAAATCAATTATTGTATCCACTTAGCATAAAATCATATTGATATTTTGTATAAATATGAATTCATCAAATGAATGTAAGTTGTATCATTGAATAAATTTAAAGTATGTACAATTCCATTTGATGTTCCTTTGTTCCTTGAATATAACTACCAATTACATGAGTATTATGAACGAAGATGCCAAGCCCTCCAACTAATTTACTAATTACACCACATTCTTTCAAAATATCATACATTTCCTCAATACTATCATCTGTCATGTATACAAGGAAATAACTACTCAATTGTCACACAAAAAAGAAAACAAATAATATAATAGACATCATTTGAGTCAAACAAAGCATAATATATCAATTCTACATCAAAACTAAAACTGTGTCCAACAAGCTGGTTGTACTTGGAATTGTAGATTAAAAAAACTCTCATTTTATTTAAGTTAAAAATGCTACACTAGATGTTTAAACATGTATTTATGCTAGTTTGTACTTGAAACTATAGATGAAAAAATTTCTCCTTCAATTTCGTATATTGATAGTCTTTGGGATCACTTCAAAAAATTTGGGTTTTGAACTTCAATCTCAAACTTGCAGAGTTTGCATTTTGAATTTAATTTAAAATAACTCTATAATTGAAATGAAATAATTGATCAATTTTTTGTCCTCTATAATTTACTCTTTTCTCTAGTATAAAGATATATCTCATCACATACCTTTTATTTTTACCCTTCTTTAGTGGTGAGAGCCATTTTCCCCTTGTATTGAGTTCTCATTTGTTCTATTGGATATGTCGTACTATGTATGATGGCCTTTGTATCTTGTTTTAATTACAAATGAGGAATATTTAATATAAAAGCACATTAATTATCAAATTTATCGTAACAAGCCATTTTTTAAGACTACCAAGTTTATTATATCATCTGTGGACATCTCCCTTTCTAATTGTAGTCTTTTCTACTAGATGGATGTCAATTGATCTCACATCATGGAGGAAATCATTCAACTATCCCCTCATGGAAAGTTTTCATACAAAGATCTCTCTTGGGAGAAATATGTCTATAAAGGCTCAGAAATATTTTCAGCTTGGATTGAGGCCAATAGATTGAATGATTTTATTGAGGGAGAAAGCTCAGGGGAATCATACCCAACTTTCTTTCAGAAAAGTCATCAAAAGAAGTAGCCTCTTAATTTAGATACAAAAAATTAGAATTAATAGCTTATTAGAATATAACATGTATGAATAAGGATGATGGACTAGTTACTAAATTTTTTTATACTCATAATAGTGAATTGAAATTAATGTCTCTAATGATTGGTTAACTATACTCAAAAGTTTGAATGTTCTTATTGAATTTAATAGGTACTGGTGTGCTATGGACCAAATGAATATAGGGGAAAAAATGCAACACCTTTTGATCCTTCTTCAGTGCCTAAAAGGGGGAAGGGTAGTAGACCTAGTCGTAAGCATACACAATGTGGTTGCACCTATCATTTTAACACACAAATCATGGTTCGCAAGCCAAACCATGTGTTAATATGGTATCACCAAGTTCAACATGTGGATAGTGAAGGAAAACCTTGTCATGGTCAAACAAACAATGATTTTTTAGGAACAAGGTCCCTTTTTGCACCATATATTAGCAAACATCTTTTTTTAGTGGCGATTATTTGCCAATTGGCAAATATGTCCCAATCGGGCTATAGAAATTGGCGAAAAAAAACACCGTATACTAGTTGACCAGTTTGCCTAGATTTTATAAAATACTCATATAGTGGTCAAAATGTTCACCACTATTATTATGTAATTTCAGTTTGGTAGTCAAGTTCTTTGCCCATATTTCTCTTTAATGTTTACTCTTATTCAACATGGAATTAATTGAGTGTCTCTTTCAACGATCATCATTCGCCAAATTCCCATTTTCCTATGTGAAATTTTTATTTGTCCTAGAACCCAATTCTATTAGTCTCAGAATGGTTTTGACATTTGAGTGCCAACACAACTTAACCACTTTCTACATTGAAGCCGAGTACACTATGTATGCCGAGCCACAGCTTGTGTTGAGTCAGGAAATCCATTAGGTGCCGAGCAGCCTTCAGGTGCCGAGTGAAGATCAAGTGCCGAGTGACTTTAGGTGTCGAGCATGATACAAGTGCCAAGTAATATTTAGGTGCCAAGTCATAGACGATGCCGAGCATTAGGAATCAGTAAGTGCCGAGTAACACTGAATGCACATATGAGTTTGTAACTTCACTAATTCAGATGTAAACCATTTTCATGGCCGACATATGATGAATCTCGAAAGATTTAAGTGATAAGATCAAATCTTCCATGCAATCTACATGCAACCAATAAGAAAAATGGAGAAGGCATGCAACCAATAATAAATGTGCAAGGAATGAGTGGGAAACAAAGATTCAATATAGATCATAGATCCATGTCTAACCCTAAGTCTTCAAATGTCTTTATAAGGAAGATGAAATCTCATTGAATCTAGTAGATGGATGAAGGAGTGAATGAAAAACTTTAGTGGAGTTAAAAGTGAAGAGTAAAAGACTTAGAGGACAAAAGCAGTAGTAAAATATTTAGTTGATCAGAACTAAGCAAGGAATACAAACAGACATCAGATTTCATAGAATCAAGATCAGAGAAAGTAGATCAAGTGCCTGAATTCAGCAATCAAGGATTGTAAGCCATCAAGTTTATTATACCTAATACTCTCTAGCAATTGTATTAGAAAGGAAACCCTATGGAGATAGGTTAGCTTAATAGCTATTTTGTTGATCCTTTAAATAGGTGATTAAATCCTTTAATAGGGTAACACTTCATGTAAAGTGTTTGTAAATCCTTTAACCAGGTAACTATTGATACAGTGTAAAGCCTTTAACAGGGCAGACCATCAGAAGTGGTCAAACATTACTGCTGTGGTGATTTTGTGGGTATCATCCCCACCCCAGTTTTACCTTCTTATTCCTGGAGGGTTTCTGGGTTACCAAAGTGTTATGTGATGATGCATATGTGTTTCTCATAATTGCTTAATGTTGATATGCATGCATGTTCATTTCAATAATATGTTATTAAAGGGTATAAAAAGTCAACAAAAGCTAATACTTCTAACTCACCCCCCCCTCTCAGAAGCATTCTTTCCATTAAGACATTCCAACAATTGGTATTAGAGCTACAAGGTTCTCACAAGGAGAAGTCTAACAGCTTGGAGAAAAAGATCTAAATATGGAAGTCTTCAAACTTGGGAAGATTATTGACAATCAAGTGATTGATGTGCAATTGGCTCTACACAAAGTAGAGGAAGCTAGGGAGGAATTGAGAAAATCCTTGAAAAGAAGGAAGGATATAGCCATAGCTGAGAATGATATAAACTACAAGGAGATTGATACCACAAAATTGTTTGCCAATGGAGACACTAAAGAGTTTGATGCAGCAATAGCGGAACTAATGGAGAAAAATAAAGTTCAAGTACATGAGATAAGATCTCTCAAGATGGAACATGAATCATAGGCCATAATGCTATGTGAAATCACTGAACAAAAGAAAAGAGCAATTGAGGATAGAGTCATGATGGAAGATGACAAAAGAAATCTTGCAAACAGACTTGAAGAAAAATGTATTGAATTAACAAGGATCTCAAACATGCAGATGAATACACTTGCCCAAATGATGAACCTTCATCATGAACTTAATATGAAAGATATTGAGATCTCTACTTTGAGGATGCAGAATGAACAATTGCAAAATGAATTGAATAGAGAAAAAGAAATAGCAAAGAATCTCAACAAGTCAAGTGAAGCCATCAAGTACTTTGAACAGTTGATGAAATTCCCAAGATCAGCCCATGATACATCAGGACTTGGATACAAAAGCACTGAAGTAGGGGAATCATCAAAGAATGT
This sequence comes from Cupressus sempervirens, assembly GCA_028749045.1. Classification (NCBI taxonomy): domain Eukaryota; kingdom Viridiplantae; phylum Streptophyta; class Pinopsida; order Cupressales; family Cupressaceae; genus Cupressus; species Cupressus sempervirens. The sequence goes on along the minus strand of CM053790.1, from coordinate 49,891,426 downwards.
TGAACAAAGAAGTGACAAAGGTAAGGATTCTAAACCCACTTGTCATTACTGTAATAAAAAGGGGCATACTACTAATGTTTGCAGAAGTAGAAGAATCAATCAGCTAAACACACCCAAAAGCAAGATTTACTATCACAAGTGCAACATGCAAGGACATATGACACAAGATTGTAGATCCAAAGTCACAAGGACACAAAGATTTGATGGACATTGTCATAATTGTAAGAAGTATGGACATAGAGCATTTGAATGCAGATCAAAGCCTATGTGGACATCAAATCAACCAGCAAAAACAAAAGGGAATGAAGGTCACTATCATTGGGATTATAACACCAAGTATAGCTATCATTATTGTCAGGAATATGGACATATTCTTAAAAATTGTATAAGGACACACTTCAGAGGGAATTATAGCAAGTGGCTAAGTCAAACCACTTGTTTTAGCTTCTTGAAAACTGGTCATATTAGCAGAAACTATCCTACAAGGTCCAAAGTACCAAAAACTAAATCCAACAAAAGAAAAGAAAATATTGATGTTGAGAAAATAACAAGACAAATGAATAAGACTTGGAAGAGAAAATATGAGTGCAACACATCAAGTGAAGGGATCACCTCACCCAATGGGTCAAGTGATCACACTTCATCAAACTAAGCATAAGAGAGGTGTATGGGACTGATATGCAAAGTTACATCATACATTAGTTCCAAGACAAAGAAGTACTGAAAAGAAGAAATAAGCATGAAACAAGATGCCAAGACAAAATTTTAAATGATGATGCCCAGCTGTCTTTGGAAGCTGAGTAAAATTCTAGTGAATACCGAGTTCTTAACAATGATCGATTTGATAACTGATGCTGAGTTAAATAACTCCAATGGAAGCCGAGTGAAGTGGAAATGTAGTGCAAGATGATTAATGTTAAAAATCCTTCAGAAGTCAAGGGTGCAGTTGAGAATTTAATGCGATGGAAATAGGGTATATTATCATGATTTTAATCACTTTTATTTATCGCGAACCAGAAGCAAAGGAGAAGAAAAGAGAAAAGCGACTTCATAGCGGAAAATCCAATGTTCCAAATAGATTTCAACTTCTTTCAATAGAAATTAAGCATAAATCTCATCGATCAAAGGTATTTCATTCAAGTGCCAAGCTACGTAGAGTTTGAAAGCTTGTTTATATTTTAAAACCCTAGTTTGGAAAAAAAGGACATCTGGGTCAGGAACCACTAAAGGGAAGGAAAATCCTGAAGTATAACTGGTCAATAATGAAGTCAAACAACCTGAATTCAAGCCCATTCCAGAAGTCACCTACAAAAATGACCCTGTCGGTGCATTATCCATTATTCCATCCAAAGTAGTTATGGTGCAAGATGTAAGGAAGTGTTATAAATGTAAAATTGGCACCATAGGTGATCTTGAAATTTCCCAAGCCTATGAAAAACTGTGTGAGAATAAGATTTTGAAGGATGAATATAAGATAGTCAAGAGAAAGGGTTTGACCAATGCCCTAGTTTATCTTATAGTATTCAAAATTGAATAGATATGGATTATTTTAAGCAGAATCCACAATGGATGTTTATGGTTGGAAATAGGTCCAGTTAAGATTACAAAAGGGATAGTACATAGGGTTACAGGTTTCGCAACCCTAGATCGGACTAAGACCTTAAGCAATGAATCCAAGGAGGTTATTGAGAAAAACATAGGTGCCTAGTGGAATAAAAGAGGGATGAAAATTCACACCATCTAGGATCCTCTCATTGAATTTTCTGTTAGAGTCATTGTCCATAAATTCTACCAATCCAGTTGATTGAATAATGTGCCATGCATAGCTGTTGATGTAGCATACAAACTGGTAAAGAAAGATCACACATATGATTTGTCAAAACTTATGTTGTAATAGATAAATGAAAACCTAGGATCTATAAGGAGATCAAAAGGTGCTTAATGCAAATTTGGTTCAGTTCTTATGTGTATGTTCTTTTATGTTATGAAAGAGTTTCCTTCTATAGGAAAGGTGAATTGGGACCTTAACAAAACTGCAATAAAAAAAATCAATGAGTTCATTGATTAGATGGGTGATAACTTTGAAGCCCAAATGACAAGCTATTTTGAGGATTTCAAGAAATCCATGAAGCAAAGTGTGAGAATACTAGTTTACTTAGTGGAAAAACACATCAATGACATATGTTTCCTAGTTGATATAGATTTCACCTATATCCAAGCAGCAACTTCAAGGGTGAGATGGCTAAGGCCATTTGGTTATGAACTAGATGTGGATGAAGCATCTGCAACTATCATTGCTTTGCTTGCAGAGGAAATAGACAAGTTTGCCAAATCTTTTGGCACATATGATATGGTTAAATCCAAGATTGAAACAAAATTAAAGACTACCTCTATAATTAAGAAGAAAGATAAAATGGTGAAGAAAATAAAGAAGAAATTTGGTAAAGGAATTGAGGCAGAAGAAGAAGATGAAGAAGATGATGATGACAATGAGGATGAGCAAGAACAAGGCCCAATGGAATTAACTCAAGGTTTGGGTGAAGATAAGGAGGAAGGTGTTGAGGAAGAAGAAGCCAAGAAAGCACCAACTCAAGCTAAGCCAAAGAAAACAAAGGCAACAAAATAGCCTCTAGCTCAGCCCAAACCAAAGAAAACTGCCATGCCATCACCCCAAAAGCCAACAACCAGAACTGCAACAAGGGCCTCCACACAAAAAGCTAAAGAGGAAGCTACAAAGAAGAAAACAATCAAGACGGCATAGGAAGAGCCAAGGAAAAGAAGAAAATATGTGGCTCAACCTGATACTGATGAGGAAGATCAATTTGAAAAGGTAAGCCATTCTCCTAAGTCTTCAGTTGATACATTATGTGAAAAGATTGGAAATGGAGACTTAAGTAACATAAATAAAGTTGATTTCAATAAGTTCACTAAAGAGGAACAAAACAGAATAGAAGAATCAGTTTATGGAATGATGACACAATTCAAGTATACTCCTCTTGAACTAGATGGACAATTGCCAAAGGAACTGTCTAAAATTGTAGAAGACAGATAGCACTTTTTCTTGAAAATGGAGAAGGAGATGAGAGAATCAACCCTCGCAAGCATATTGCCTGATTTGACTAAGGAGAAAATAGAGAAAGCAGTCAAAAGGCATAACACTAGGTTTACACCTAAGTACAGGGCATTCTTCATTCTCCAAAACAAAATGGAAGAAATTGTACAAAGAACAACAAAATCATGGAAGAATTTGTACAAAAAGGTTGAAGGTTTTCTTGAAGAAGAATACAAGGAAGAAGCTACTACTCAGCTAGAAGAGAGAAGAAAAAGGAGAGAAGAGAAGACAAAAGTAGAGAAAAAGATTGAAGAGGATGAAGGAAAAAATGAAGACAGGGGTACTAGTGAGCAGCAAGAAGATCAAAGTGTGCAAGACACACAACTTCCACCTCCTAGTCCTCCTCACTCTACTACCACAACTATAGAATTCGTAAAAATTAAGGATGTTGTTGACACCTCATGTCAGAACATCAACCCATTAACTATAGAAGATCTCGCTAAGATCCTTGACCAAACAACTCTACAAGTAAAATTATGTACAAGTCCAATTTTGGTCAGTGTGGATGATGTACAAAAGTTAGTAGAAAATACAGTTAGAGATAAGGTGAAACCACAAGAACCACCTTCCATCATCTCTACAACTACTAGTGGTCAACATCAATGCCAACAGAAGTTACATCAGGAATAGTTGACACTACAGTGCAGAAGGAGACAAAAATATAACACAAACAAGACAAACTGTTGTTTCTAATCCTACAACACAAACACAAGGTGCACCTCCTCACATTCCTATTATTGATCAAAGTAGCAGAAAGGAGGAGAAGGAAGCAAAGAAAACCCCAAAAGAGTGAGAGGCTATAGAAGCATTAATAAATTTGCCTACTTCAGAGACTCCTCCTAAACAGCCTAGAAATGTTGCAATGCCACTATAGATGTCAGCACCAGGATCAAGTACTACAAAAGTTGCAAGGATGCCTCACTATGGAGACCCTAAATTAGATGAGCAAATAGTCATACCAAGTTATGACTCAAAAATAATAACCATTGATCAAATCACTGAGCTGTAGGAAGCATTGAATAGAAGAAAGAGGCAGAAGATACTCAGAAAGGAGTATAAACAAAAGAAAACATTACATGAGATTAAAGACATCTTTATGGATGCCTTCAGTTTACAATCACGAGATGAGTCCAAGCATATAATGGAACAATTTTCAGATATTGTTGACCAGGTGACAAATGTAGATCAAGAGACAAATGTAAAACTTATGGAATGGTCTGAAAGAAAATTCCAAGGGAAAGTAAATGAGAAAATATCTAGTCAAATTGCACTTTCCCGGGTTGAATTGGAAAAGGTAATAGACAAAGTGAAAAAGGTACTTGAGAATATATTCTCATTGTACAAAAAGTTGTGACTTTTCATACTTCACAGAGGAGACAAACCAAAAAATAATGAGCATGGAGGGGAATCTGAATATTTCAAGCATGCATCTACCAAATGATCTAGCTCAAAGTGAGAAGCATTTTGCTCAAACGCTTCACACCCAAAAGGAAATAACTGTATTAACAGCAGAAGAGGCTACCATCAAGGCCAAATTGATGCAGCTCCAATCTTCCATTACTCCACATTTGGAAGTACTTCATAAAGAACAGGTCTATGCTAAAATTATTCTTAAGAAAGATCCTAATCTTTCTACCTTAGACAAACTTGTTCACCTTGCTGCAGAGACTGCCATCCAGTATAAGTCATTAGAAATTGCCTTAAATAATTGGGATGCAGCTCTCAAAATGATTATGGATGTAAATAGTACATTTTTGGCAAAATATGGTCTTAACCCTTAGTGCCCTTTGACATTTGTGTCAAAAAGGGGGCAATATATAAGTAAGGAGAGATATAAAGTTGTAAAGGGGGAGACAATGATAGAAAAGGGAGATATAATGTTTTGGGGAACTGTAAATAGAGAACAGACAAAGAGTATCAGTATAAGAGACATATTCAACACAGAATTTTGGTCACAAAGATAGAATAGATAATGGCTCAATTAACTCAGAGGGAGTTATAATAATTTTGAGGTATATATTGTAAGTTACAAAATTTTGATCAAGTTTTTTAAACCTCTGTATATATATTGAGTAGATTAGTGAATGTACTCATAAAGTCAGATGAATAATTCTTAGTTAAGTGTTTTTGCCACTCATGTGAAAGGGGGAGATTGTTAGTCTGAGAATGGTTTTGACATTTGAGTGCCAACACAACTTAACCACTTTCTACATTGAAGCCGAGTACACTATGTATGCCGAGCCTCAGCTTGTGCCGAGTTAGGAAATCCATCAGGTGTCGAGTGATCTTCAGGTGCCAAGCAGCCTTCAGGTGCTGAGTGAAGATCAAGTGCTGAGTGACTTCAGGTGTCGAGCATGATACAAGTGTCGAGTAATATTTAGGTGCCGAGTCATAGACGATGCCAAGCATCAGGAATCAGTAAGTGCCGAGTAACACTGAATACACATATGAGTTTGTACCTTCACTAATTCAAATGTAAACCATTTTCATGGCCGACATATGATGAATCTTGAAATATTTAAGTGATAAGATCAAATCTTCCATGCAATCTACATGTAGCCAATAAGAAAAATGGAGAAGGCATGCAACCAATAATAAATGTGCAAGGAATGAGCGGGAAACTGAGATTCAATATGGATCGTAGATCCATGTCTAACCCTAAGTCTTCAAATGTCTTTATAAGGAAGACAAAATCTCATTGAATCTAGTAGATGGATGAAGGAGTGAATGAAAAAATTTAGTGGAGTTAAAAGTGAAGAGTAAAAGACTTAGAGGAAGAAAGTAACAGTAAAATATTTAGTTGATCAAAACTAAGCAAGGAATACGAACAGACATCAGATTTCATAGAATCAAGATCAGAGAAAGCAGATCAAGTGCTTGAATTTAGCAATCAAGGATTGTAAGGCATTAGGTTTATTATACCTAATACTCTCTAGCAATTGTATTAGAAAGGAAACCTTATGGAGATAGGTTAGCTTAAAATCTATTTTGTTGATCTTTTAAATAGGTGATTAAATCCTTTAACAGGGTAACACTTCATGTAAAGTGTTTGTAAATCCTTTAACTAGGTCACTATTGATACAATGTAAAGCCTTTAACAAGGTAGGCCTTTAACAGGGCAGACCATCAGAAGTGGTCAAACATTATTGCTGCAGTGATTTTGTGGGTATCATCCCCACCCCAGTTTTACCTTCTTATTCTTGGAGGGTTTTTGGGTTACCAAAATCTCAAGTGTTATGTGATGATGCATATGTGTTTCTCATAATTGCCTAATGTTGATATGCTGCATGCATGTTCATTTCAATAATATGTTATTAAAGGGTATAAAAAGTGAACAAAAGCTAATACTTCTAATTCACCCCTCCTCTTAGAAGCATTCTTTCCATTAAGACATTCCAACAAATTTTCCATGCATCACACACAATGGGGTCCCAAATTCTTGCCCTATTCACCCACTCGATTACTTGAAATTATGTGGGGTTCGCCAAATATTAGTTCTTATCATATGTAACGGTCAGCGCATTGGCTAAAATAAAAACGGTTTATTTGTAGTTGTCTATTCAAGATATATGAGTTTCATTATTGAAACATGCCGAAAGAAGGAGCCTTCTTCATAGTATTGCAATCAGTAGAGAATTAAAATGACTATGACTACAAGTCCATAGTATTTTATTGTAGCCTTAATTTGATGGAGATGTCACAGTCAAATTTAAATAGGAAGAGGAGTAGGACTAATGAAGGTGGAGATGTCCAAGACAAGCCAACGAAATGCAAAAATATATCTTCATACTTTGGCGGGGGTAGATGCAATAATGTTGGTCAAAGTAAGGAAGGTACACCGTCAGAGGAGCCTGTACAATCTCAACCTACACAGGAGTCCATTCAACAAATTGGGGAGCCTAATAAATCTAGTGACAGAGTTGCAGAACCTGATATCTCCAATGAAGATGACCTTGAAGAAGAATATCCAGTAAATAACCAGTACCAAGATGAAGCAATTAATAGTAACACTAAAGGGAGAGGGAAATTGAAAGAAAAAACTAATCGTCAATGGGAGATGGCTAGGAGGTTTAAATTTGATTGGGCAACAAAGTATCCATTCATTGAGCCCGTGGACAATCCAACTATAGGTGAGCCACCAGTAGAACACAGATATACAATTTGTGGTTGGAAGTATAAAAAGGAAAAGTGGTTACAGCTTAATAATCTATATGTAATTAATGTTTATCATTTAAATAACCCAAGCTTTATTCATTTTAAATTTTAAATTTTTGTTTATAATCTACATATAATTAATGTTTATCATTTCAATCATCCGAGCTTTTTTCATTTTGTACTGGTAATAATAATAAGATATCTTTCGGCTTATTATATATAGTTATAGATAAACTAAACTGCAATGGTATTGGTAATTGTCAATAAAAAATTGTCAAAAATTGGCTATACAAATTGGGAAGTGGTGTGTGGTTAGTGGTAGCGTACTAGTGAGAGAATGTCACTATCATTGACATGGCATTTAATTCTTTTCGGGTACACTATACTCTACAGACAACTTAGCTTGATACGTGTCAACATTCTAGTGACTACCTCGACAATTCTTCTTCCTTCAAGAAATGTTGGCCGAAATTAAACCTCAGCCATTGATCTTGGATCATCAGATGGTTTGAGTTCTCAAATAATACTTTTAACATAATTACAGTGGTAGTGGCAAAGATTAAGTTTCCATAATGTATGGTCAAACAACCACGTCTTTAAACCATCACTTGTCACTTGCCACTTGCCACTTGCCAATAATTTATGTAAGTTGGTATGTTAGGTTAGGCTACTTATTTTCCATCTTTTGAAAATAGCCATACCAACTATAACTTTATGAAAACCATTCGCCATAACAAATAAATTAATTCAATTATTTGGAAAATAATTTCGCCATTTTTTTTATAAAAAAGGTATCGGTTATTAAAATATTTGCCAACCAATATCCATATTTCAAAACATAATTCGCCATCAATATTAATATTTTTATTAAAAACAAAAATTATAATCGCCATTATTTTATAAAAATTGTCTAAACTATTAAAAAATTTGCCACCAAATATCCATCCATTGACACATAATTCACCAACACTATTAATTTTTTTTTCACCCAAATGACATGTGATTTACCACAATTTTATAAATTTTGGGAGGGGGCGGGGGTTCCTTAAAGTTATCCTTGATCTGCATCAATGGGTGGAGTCGTTACTATTACTTGGCATGCCCACATATGCGGTACATAAAAAACATAAGCAAATGGTGCATGAAAAGATGACCATGTTTGAGGGTCAATTTTGTAGGGATGATTTTCTTACCATGGGTGATATTACAAATATTGATCGTAAAATTAAGACTATAAGATATGTGTTAGATAGTAATGATGCCCGTTTAGTGCAACAATGGGTTTTGGCAAATCTTGATAAGTGGTTTGCATATCAAAAATATAGTGCCACTATTGCTGATGGAGATGACCATATTCCATTTGTTTAGGGAATTCAATTACTAGAGCAACTTGATTGGATGCTCCATTATGGCCATAATAACATAGTGGCAATGGATTCTACATTTGGTATGAATGCAATGAAGGTATGTTATTATTAGTTTATTATAGAATTGAATTAAATATTTTTACACTCAATTAAAATATAGTATTGATATATCAACCAATATGTCTTATAATAGTTTCAATTATATACAATTCTTGCATTCAATTCAAAGCATACGGGGTTACCTATGGCATGGATCATTATGTTGAGGTCTTGTGCCTATGATATTGTATATTGGATGTGTATACTTCTCCAACAGGTTCACTTGAAGAATATTGATTGGAGATTAAACACATTCATGGTGGATGATGTTGGTGTCAAGACCAAAGCTATTAGGTGTTTCTATTTCCATGAAAACCATATTTTTATGTAAATAGTATATTTTAGTACCATACTATGAATGTGCAAACCACTTATCATTATTTCATGACATTAATAGAATTGTCCTTGAAACTAAGACAATGTATTGTGATATATATTTGTATCTCACTAATTTTTCTTTAATTCAATGCCCTTCTTCTATAAAGAATTGTTTAGTGTTTTTTTTAATCCCTGATTCTTTGACACCATTAACTATCTATCACCACTATAATCATTTATTTTGTTTACATCACTCTTCTATCCTTCCTATTATTTTGATAGTACAATAGTAATTTTAACTTATGAAATTTAATGATTTATCATTTAATATATGACTACCCTTTGTCGATATATGACTACCCTTTCTCAATATATGATTGTCCTTTAATAACATATGATTGTTGTTTTGACATGATAACCATATTTATATCATTGTCATCATGTCTATTTGGTTTTCTCTTTATTTTATTAATAATATTATTTTTAAGATTAAATTGGGCTTGTTTTATTAAATAGCATAATGGAGAAAATTTTGTCCACAATGGCAGCCGCAAGGTAAACTTAAGCTATTATATCCACCTTTTATAACATTTTCCAAAAGATGTAGAGTTTCATACTACTTCTCTAAAGAGACATATTTCAGTAAATGGTAGCTCCCATAGGAACGACTTCTTCTTTGCCCACAACAACAAAAATCCCATTATAGAATGTCTCCACATCCACATCAACATTGTCAGATTCAACCACAACAACACTCTCCCCCTCCAACTTAATCCATGAAAAAATCTTCTGTTATGTCATGCTGGAACTCAGATCATGCATAAAAATCTCTTTAATCTTGGTCATCACAACCAACCTTCCATTTCTATTTCCACTTCCTCCCTTTTTCCCCCTTTCGATAACTCCTCTTGCTCTACCCCTTTTCTCATAGCAATAAAAATGAGAATTTCAAACACATCCAGGTTTGGCACAAGAAATATTTTTAGGAGTCACCAGATTGGTAGTTCTCAATGAAGCCATTTCTATTTTTGAAAAAACTCCTTACATTGAGTACTACTGCAATATTTAGGCTAATTACCCTGTGGATGTGTCCTAATTGTTGATTAAATAGACTAGTCAGTATATTGGTTTGAAAATCTGATTATATATTGATTCAGGGCTCATGTGGCAATAAAAATATTTAGGCTAATTGTCTTGTGGATGTGTCCTAATTCTTGATTAAATGTTGTAGTTTCTATATAACCTCTACACTGTGTCTGAAAACCTAGGCATTACAGTTTGCAACTTTTCTCATTCCTTAATCACATGACAATGCACATTCACCTTATTTTTAATCTTTACTTTTTTTAATCTCACTCTTTAATGCCTTTATTATGACAACCCTTTCTTACTTCAGTCTTTCTCATTTCTATAAGACCGATGCCACTTTCTTGCCACTGTTATGTAATACACCTGTAATTTATCTATCATGTCCTTGTAGGTTCAAGTTGCATCAAGTTTTAAATTGCTTATTTCTTCTAATAGGTAGGTTTGCATTATTTCTTTTATGATCTTCTCTTATAGAGGAAAGTAAATACATATTTTTTAATAGTGTATGAAACCAATGACTAAATGTACATACATATGATGTAGAGAAGTATTTCAATGTGATGTATATCTATGTTCTTGGCATGTTAGATGTGCATGGTTGAAAAACTTAATTGCAAAGGTTAAAAATAATGTAATTAGATGAAAAATGTTTAATAGGCTTGGATACATCATGCATCGTTTAGTAAATGAAGATTCAACAAGGAATGATGTTCACATGTTTATTGAAGAGTTTAAGGATACACAACCCTCATTCATTGAATATTTTAAGAGTCGATGGTTTGAAAGATTGAGTATGTGGGCTAGATGTTGCCATACACTCAAGCATGTGGGCCAGAAAACAACAAGAGCCATAGATTCATACCTCTCACACCTAAAAAGGTGATTCTTAAAAGTAGTCGAACGTGCTACAAACTGTCATGTTGATTGGTTGGTACATCAACTAACAACACATGTTTATGTCTATTATTGGTGGGGTACAAATCAACAAAAAAAATGGTTTCTATAGGAACTTTGAAATTAAGAAGATTGAAAATACATCTTGGGTTTGAGCATTACAAATTTCAGATGAGAATATTACATTTAATCCTCTTGATGATCGTATAGCATGGGTAACAAGTGAAAGTGATACTTGTTTCTGATATGAGGTGTATATCTCGTCACCTGATCTATGTATGTGCTCTTGCAACTTTTCAATACAAGGATACATGTACAAGCATGTGGTCAAGGTGAACTTAATGAGAGAGAGAGAGAGAGACAAAATCTTAATAATTTGCATGTAGACTTGGATTATCTTGTGACTATAGTTGATTATATTGAAGAAAGATGCCCCATCAACATCTCTAATCATTTGGTATGACAAAAATATTTATTTATTTATTTGTTGGTATATGATTTTTTTAGAAACCATATTTTTAAATGTGTTGCAATATCAATGTAGCAAAATACAAAACTAGATGGGATTGGAGGTAACAAAAATTGTGAACTATTGGAGGGTCATTCAGTACATAAAGAGGTAAAATAATAATTATGTCTTGATAATATTTATTCTTGTTTCTTTGAATTTTTATTTCTAAAATGTGTTTAACTTTTTGTAGATGATAGACAACAATGATGAGAATGCAGTGATAGAAATACAATTGGAAAAAAGAAGAGAGATTCAAGGAATGACTAATACATCTGATCTAGCAACACTTTCTTTCATTCAAAATTTTGTTAAGGACTTGTCAAATAAAGTGAAAATTCAAAACATATCATCCCCCCTTGGATTAGCCCATCCAAGTGTGCATCCATTTTGACCCGTACAAGATGGATTTAGCAATACTCTTTGTCGACAAAGGGACTTGATTGAATGCATGAATATAAGGAGAAAAACAAGTATCCTAAACCAATCAACTACATTTCCACAAATGCCATGAAATCTTAAGCATCGAAATTGGATTGATGATCTTGATAGGGAAAAAGAACAAGATAAGGATCACACTAGGAATAATGAACATATGATTGACATGGCTGATAGCATAGAGTTTGGGAACACACATGATACTAATGCAAGCACAAAATATTTTCATTGAAAACACATGAGATAGTGTCATCATACTTGTTTGTCATGTATTCTAAACATTTAAAAGATTTTGTAATGCCATGGTGTTATTTTGGGCATGTTACAAACACAATTGAATCTTGTTAAGATAATTTATGGAATTCCATAAGATGGATCATCTTTGATGCATTTTGTCAAAATTTTCACATTCCTTGTCCATTCTTCCATATTTTGGTGTATGTCTATCATATATTTTCAGCTATAATATTTGAAAAAGTTCACTTTATATTATGCTTTAATGGATATTCATGTTCAATTTCAAATATCCCATTTTGGCTAGTTGTGGTTCTTAGGTAGTAATTTATGTATAGATAAGGTATCTAGTTATTCATCATATCAATTGTTTGACAAATTTCACAAGGAAGAATAGAGAAGCTTTGGTGAAGTCATTAAGGGGTTCTTGTAGTGGATTCACAACTATGTTTGTCATCATAACTATTATCTTCAAATATTAACATTGTCTTGTCCTCTTTGTTATTTTGTTGTCACTACAATAGAGCAACTAAAACACTAAATATAAATATACAAACTCAAACTATTCATTGGCAAGATAGGCCTAAATATAATAGCTTGTCAAGTCTTGTCTTTCACTATATTCAAAATATCCAATTTCCAAGCCTGACAATTATGATGGTTCCTCTATAGGCAAAAAATAGTAAGCACAATCTAATAATGAATAAATATAAATGATACTTATCATCATAAAAAAAGATACAATAGAAAGCCACTCGTACAATCTTTCATGGTGCAAGCTATTGTAAATTCAAAGGAAGCAATAAATGCATTGAGATTTTTGGGGAAGGAAAAAGTAGCACACGTGTTGCACTTGTATGTAGAAAGTTATGCCTCGTATGCATGTACTTTAGGTGATCCAGCCATTCTATCTTGATCCATCATCTATATTCTTATAACTCCATCGAAACATCCTATGACAAGCTCTCCACATGGCAAAAATTTTACATCCCAAACACAACTAAGATGTTTAATGCTTTGAATGCACACTGTATTTTCTATCAAATTATATATATAGGAAAATAATACGTATTTGTGAAAGCATAGAAAGACTACAAGAAGTAATATAGAAACTAGATTATCTTGTGTGTGTTGTCTAGTGTGGAGTCTGATCAATGTTAGTTTGTGGTGACTAATCAAGAAGTACTATACATACTTCATAAATTCTTTGGGGCCATGGCTGACATTTTGGTTGACATGTTGTAACCCTAAAGTGACATAAAATTACTTGTATAAAAGGGCTTAGGGTTAGGTATTTTCATTAAGTTGTGATGAAAAATTAGTTCTTGTGGCAGTATTGAGTTGTAAGGGATTACAGATTGTAATCAGGTTGTATTCACTAGATCGTAATAATATCGGACTTGTTGTTTGGTGGACATAGCCCAGGAATTGGGTGAACCATGTTAAATCTTGGTGCCTTGTGTTCTTTTCTGTGTGATCTATTATTGGTTATATTTGCATGTAATTGTTATTTCTATGTGTAGTTTAATCCTAACAAGTGGTATCAGAGCCTAGTTTTTTTCCAGCTATCCTCTACAAGAAAGTCTCATGGTTGAGTGGGAGTAATGGAAAACAAGGGCAAGCTAAGGGTTGATAGGTTTAATGGGCAAAACTTCCAGTTATGGAAGATGCAAATGGAAGAGTATCTTAATCAAAAGGATTTATGGAAGCCATTGGAAGGTAAAGCCAAGAATCAATGATCTATGTCAAATGATGAATGGGATCTTTTGGAGAGAAAGACACTTGGAAGCATTCAATTATGCCTAGCACCATTGGTGGCATTTAATATTACAAAAGAAAAAATAACAGAAGAGTTGATGAAAACCCTAGCGATACTATATGAAAAGCCCTCTGCTTCAAACAAGGTATTTCTCATGAAACGTTTATTTAATATGAAAATGGCAGAAGGTGGATCTATTACAGATCATTTAAATGAGTTTAATACTATTACTGGTTAGTTATCTTTAGTGAGTATCAATTTTGATGAAGAAATTAGGGCTCTCTTGATTTTGTGTTCTTTGCTTGAAAGCTGGAATGGCTTGGTAATGGTTGTGAGTAATTCTGTTCTTGGATCTAGTACCCTAAAATGTGAAGATGTGATCATTATTGTTTTGAGTGAGGAAACTCGTAGGAAAACCTTAGGTGGATTTACATCAGAAAGTGCTTTGAATGCACAAAGTAGGGGAAAAATGACCGAGAGAGGAAGTAACTCTATAAATCATGGGAAGTCAAGAGAAAAGTCAAAGGGGAGGAGGTCTCAATTGAGAGGACTAAATGACTATTGGTACTGTGGGAAACCAAGTCATAAAAAGAAAGATTGTTGGAATTGAAAGAAAAATGAAGGAGATAAACTAAATGGAGACAAGGAGGCAAATGTGGTAAGTAACAAATCCGAAGAGGATGCTTTGCTTCTATCTTTAGAAAGTGTTGATGATTCATGAATTTTAGATTTTGGTGCTTCATTTCATGCTACACCTCATAGAGGTTATTTCATTGATTATGTCCAAGGGGATTTTGGGCTTGTTTATTTGGGGGATAATGAACTCTATCAGATTGTTGGAAAGGGAAAAATTAAGATTAAGTTGTAGAATGGGAATCATTGGCTACTACAAGAGGTAAGACATGATCCAAGGCTGAGTAGGAATTTAATTTTAGTAGGGAAACTCGGTGATGAGAGTTGTGTAGTTACTTTTAATGATAAAAATTGGAAGGTTTCAAAAGGTTCCCTTGTAGTAGAAAAAGGTGTGAAAGTAGAAAGCTTATATCTTTGTACAGGTCATATTGTTCCTTCCACTTTAATTGTTTCAGAGAAAAATGAATGTTTAGGAACAATTGCTATAGTTGAGGAGGGAGAACAAATAACTATTGTAGATTCTGATACAACGTTGTGGCACAACAAATTTGGGCACATGAGTGAGAAAGGTATGAAAGTACTTCATTCAAAGAAAGTTTTACCAGGTCTAAAATGTGTTAATATGGATTTTTGTGAAATTTGCGTGTATGGAAAATAAAAGAGAGTGAGTTTTGTAAAGGCTGGGAAGGAAAATAAAATAAAATTAGAGCTTATGCATACAGATGTATGGGGACCGGCTCAGCTATCTTCCCTTGGTGGCTCTTATTATTATGTTACATTTATTGATGAAGCAACTAGAAAAGTATGGATTTATTTGCTTAGACAAAAATCTGATGTATTTCAAACTTTTGAGAAATGGAAATGCTTGGTTGAAAATAAGACTGGTAAGAAATTAAAACATCTCAAATCTAATAATGGTGGTGAGTATTGCAGTAATGAATTTGAAGATTATTGCTCCACTAATGGTATTCATAGACATAAAATTGTTCCAAGGACTCCATAGGAAAATGGAGTGGCTGAATGGATGAACAGGACTATAATGGAGCACGCAATGAGCATGAGGTTGCATGCTGGGTTGCCCTTACACATGTGGGTAGAGGCTATCAATACTACTGTATATTTGATTAATAGAGGTCCCTCTACTCCTTTGGGTTGTGGTATTCTAGAGGAAGCATGGACTAGTAAGAAGGTGAATTATTCTTTTCTTAAAACCTTTGGCTATGAAGCATTTGCTCACATAGATTATGAAAATAGAACTAAGCTAGAAGCTAACTCAAAAAAATGTGTATTTGTTGGATATGGCATTAATGAATTTGGTTATAGGCTTTGGAATTTTGAAAATCATAAAATTTTAAGAAGTAGGGATGTCATATTCAATGACAAAGTGTTGTACAAAGATTTGTTGAAGCAACATGAGAAGAAAGAAGATGATTATGTAGTGTTAGATGATACTCCAAAAGCTAATGTTCCAGCCATTCCTCATGATGTGCAACAACTGCAACAACAAATATCACACACACTGATGAATGTTAGATAGTCAACAAGGAAAATTAGACCTCCAAAAAGATTCTCTCCCTCTTTGTATTCAATTTTACTTACTGATGTTGGTGAACCTGAATGTTATGATGAAGCTGTACAGGTGGTACTAAGATTTAGTGGGAGTCTGCAATGAAAGATGAAATGTACTCTTTGCTGAAGAATAAGACATGGGATTTATGCAAGTTGCCTATAGGTAAAAGAGATTTATAGAATAAGTGGGTTCACAAGTTGAAAAAAGAGGAAGGAGGCAAGAAAAGATTTAAAGCCAAGTTAGTTGTGAAAGGATTTGCACAAAAAAAGGGCCTTGATTTTGATGAGATATTTTATTCTATTGTTAAGATGACTTCTATCCGTACTATTTTAAGTCTTGTGGCTACTGAAGATTTTCATTTAGAGTAGCTTGATGTCAAAACAACCTTCTTTCATGGTGATTTGGATGAAGAGATATATGTGGCTTAGCCACAGGGATTTGCAGTCAAAGGTAAGGAAAAATTAGTGTGTAAATTGAAGAAAAATTTATATGGCTTAAAGCAAGCACCTTCGCAATGGTATTTGAAATTTGATAGTTTTATGCATGAGTGTGGATACAATAGGTGTCATTTAGATCATTATGTTTGTTTTAAGAGGTTGGATGATGATAGCTACATTATTTTATGTTTATATGTTGATGATATGCTTGTAGGTTGGTCTAACATGGATCGCATTAAGGGCCTGAAATGCCAATTGGCACATGCATTTGCTATGAAGGATTTGGGGGTAGAAAAACAAATCCTTGGTATGAAGATTTGTAGAGATAGGAAGAATAGAACATTGATGCTATCTCAGGCTGATTATGTGGAGAAGGTATTGCAACATTTCTTTATGGAGAATGCTAAAGCTGTCAGCACAACTTTACCTATTATTTTGAAGTTGACTAAGGAGATGCATCCTAAGACACAAGAAGAGGAGGATAAGATGTCCAAGGTACCCTATGCTTCAGCTATAAGAAGCTTGATGTATGCTATGGTATGTACAGGGTTAGATATTGCACATGTAGTGGGAGTCGTTAGCAGGTATATGAGTCATCCCATAATTGAGCATTGGAATGTAGTCAAATGGATTCTCAGATATTTTAGAGGAACATCTAATAAGTGTTTACACTTTGGGGGCTCTACTACTAATTTATAGGGCTATGTTGACTTAGATTTAGTAGGGGATATTGATACTAGGCAAAGTACTATAGATTATGTCTTTACTTTTGGTGGGGTAGCTGTGAGCTGGGTTTCTAGGTTACAGAAGTTTAATGCTTTATCCATTACAGAGGCAAAGTCTATAGCTATTATAGAGGCAACCACGGAGATGATATGGCTTTAGTTCTTCTTGGAAGAATTGGGACACCCTTAGAGGGTAATTATTTTTTTACAAATAGTCAAAGTACCATTCATCTTCCAAAGAATTCAGCTCTACATTCAAAGACCAAACACATACAGTTGTGGTACCATTTTATTCAGTCAGTTTTGGAGGATGGACAATTAAAGCTGGATAAGATACATACATATGACAATCCAATATATATGTTTACAAATGTAGTAACAAGGGAGAAGCTAAAATCTTCTTCAGCTTTGGTTGGTCTTTTAGACTAAACATGAATAAAAGAACAACAGAGTCCAAGGTGGTTTGATCCAGTGGGAGCCTCATGGAGTAGTGGCATAGCTATCGGATTAGTCTCTGTTAGTACCCAAGGTGGTCATAGTTTTAAAACTTTCAGTCTCAGAGCTTGAACCTCTTTGAACCACTTTGAACTGAAGTTCAAAGTAGTTCAAAGTAGTTCGACTCGTCAAAGCAGTTCAAATGGTCCAATAGCCCAAATGATTCAGTGCAAGAGTTCAGAGGTCATAGTTCAAAGGAACTCATCAACCGGAGAATAAAATGCCAACATAGTGGATCTTCAGATTTCTTCTCAGTGGTTTAAAATGGTTTAGTTTATTTGAAGTCACAAGTTCAAGTTCGGACTTCGGAGTCTTCACCATCCAAATGTTCAAGCTAGAATTTGAAGATATGAATCAGCTTGGGGAGGCATCCTAGTCAAAAGACAGAATGTCATCATGGTAAATATTCAAGGTTCCTCAATTCAAAAGTTTGAAGTGGTTCAGTGTTTTGACATGCAGATTTAGAGATAAGATTTGGGCTCAAAATCTTCAAGTTTGGTGATCTACTGTAGAGGTATATAGAGTTCAGGTGTAGACTTCACTGGAAGCTTTGCCAAATTTAGCAAGTTCATTTTGAGTGCTTAAATTCAAATTTCAATGTTCGAAGAAGCAAACATGCGACTCGGGACTCCAATCATAAATGGATCAAGATAAGTAAGAGGCAAGGTGTCAATGCATACACAATGGTGTTTCCAATCCCTCTCCTTACCAATATACAAGCTTGGGCTTGAATGTGTCCAATTTGAAAACCCAAGAAACACCCTTTATGTGCAGACTCGGGTTCCTCTGGTACAGAGAATCACAAATAAAAGGCTGCATGATAAAGTTGAAATTATTTATATCACTGTTCAATGTGAAATCTTTGATCAAATTCATTATTCTTATAAGGGCACCCGCCCATTATAGAGAATGTTTGATAATATGAACAATGACATGTCATCATTTCTTCTCACAGTCAGATGTAAGACATTTTTATCATGGAAGGTGACCGAATAGATGCTAATGGGAATTCAAGTGCCTTTACATATTGGAAGCCGTTGTTTCACAAAATTTTCACAAGATCTTCATAAGTTGTGAGGGATATTTAATGAGTGTGGGTACCTACAGAAGCTTATAATCATCCCAAAGAATGGGTAGATGTGCAGGTGAATAGCCAGATCATAAACCCACAACATCCACATATGAAGACACATTAAAGGTTTTAAAAAAAAGAGCAATCAAAGGTATCGTATAAACCCATGTAAATCTTTGGAAAGGAAAAGCAGATTTGGAGAAATCGGGCTCACTATTGCTTTCCAACGTTTATGAAGCTGTGGCCATGGTGAAGCTCTTCCACCATTGGTGTTGCCGAACAGTTCATCTTCAAGATATTGGAATACTCGGCAGCAAAATCTAGCATTTATCCAACGACTTCTCGAATGATGCTGATATTCAGTAGACAACACGATTGGATGCATAGGTTGCTAAGGACAGAAATCCTTCTTGTAGATCATATAGCTGAGCTTCATTGTAACTAAAGGGTTATCATACTTTACAATTATATCGTGTTGCACATGCATCATAGAATTGATATCAACGAGTATTAACTTTGGCTTTGTAAAGTCGCATCAGTGAGGTCTTCGTTGTGGATACGCATTCAGCTGCTTGTATCAGCAAAAGCATGTTGCTTGATCATGGCACGAGTATAGTCACTGGTAATACTGTTGTTATTGGAGATGCAGTTTCAATGTTCCAAGGTAAAAAAAAATTAGAGGATATGGAAGACTGCCCGCCAATGTTGATTTGGTTTCTCTTAAACGACATATGATAAAGAATTGAGAAAGGCGCTGCTGTTATATAAAGAATTTGATGCATGAGAGTCTATCAGATGGAGTTACATGTCAGTTAAGAGAACCCTAAAAATAATTCGGTGTGTAAATTGGAAGATGCCCATAATGATGGTGCTCAGGAATATGTGTCAGTTGTCTAAGTGCTCCCAGTCAAGCAATGCATATAATTAAATAGCAATCCCCATTTAAAGTTACCTAATGGTATATGATGACAGGTGTTTGTGAATGAAGATTGGGAAAGAAGAAAATAATATTATAATGTTTTAATAAACATTATATCATCGTTAGTTGGTAATGTTGTTTAAATATCATATGAAGATAGAAAAAGCCGATGACAGCTTGATAGTAAAAAAGAGAAATTGAAAAGTCTCCACAAAAATGATTTTATAATAATAAAGACTTCCAAGAAATAGTTACGAGAAACGGGATCAAAACTGACAGAGATAAGATAAATACATCTTAGCAAATGTGAAAGGGGGGTTCCAGTTTTTCTGAGTTTTGCTGCGAGACTTTGAGCAACAGTAGGATTGGGAGAACTGTGAATACAGTTAAAGAGGGTTCCAATTCTTTTTCCTCTTCTTCCAAATTGGAGACTGTGTGTTTCAAGCAGGAGGAGAGGAAGTTTTTGACAGGATGGTTTCATCTTCTTGAGGGGCCAAATGAGTGCAAAGCACGAGCATAGTTCTTTTCTTTTTAGAACTGTGTGTCTGAGATTGGGTAAAAGTATTTGATGCTTGATGTAATATGATAGGAAGAATTTCTATTTTCATTGAATACTAGTTGGATTGTAACCTGTGAAAGAAGCTTTGTGGTCTACACAGTCAGAGAAGGGAGGCTGGAGGTGAAATGCATTTAACTTTGGCTATAATGTGTTTTTTCTTCCACTGAATTCGTACTTTGAGGCATTTTCAGTTTTCTCTGAACATTATAGTTCAATGTCATTGTTCTTTTGTCATGTTAAAGGCTCTGATTTCAATCCTTTCAGGAAGATGAAATAGTTAGTTTTATTCTTATTACATGATGCAACATTCAACAAATGAACTTTGTGTCATTTGTTGTTCTTTAGTTTCTTTTCGTGCTTTGGTATAGATTTTCACATCTACGTTGTACTTACGAGTGGATGTTTGATATTCTTTTATGCTTTCTAATAAAAGCATTTACATTTGATTCATTGAATACCTTGTACGGGGAGGTGTACTCGATAAAAATTTAGAGGAAGGTTATTAAACCATGATAACCTATCCAACTGTTGGTGTTAGCTTGTTCTGTCATTTGGGCATCCAGGGTCATATTTGTATGTTTCTTTAAAGCGAGACAATCTGTTCACTAACAGATTTTTGGCAACTCTGCTGGGGAAGAATCAAAGATTTGAGTGCCTTTTTCCTTAGTTTTGTGATTATCTCTGCATGCAGGAGATTGGCGACTCTATGTTACAAACTTGTTGAATCCTTGATTTTGGAGTTTCAACCTGTACTATGGTAGCAGTTGTAGCTCAGCCATGGGGTGCCCAAATTGGACCATTTGCCTTGGCCCAATATTCAACCCTACCAAAAAGGTCATCAAAATTCCTTCCCAAGTTTCATGGAGATAGAACACAAGATCCGGCTGATCATATCAAAGTGTTTATTGTTGCATGCGAGATTCTTGGTGTACAAGAAGAAGATGTGTTCGTCAGATTGTTTGTTCAAAGCCTTGTAGGAAAAGCCGCAGAATGGTTTCAGCATTTGCAAGCTGGATGTATTACAACTTGGAATGATCTTGAGGAAAGATTTCTTGAAAGGTTTCAGCCCACAACCAATTCCCATCAATTATTGGTGAATTTTCTTTAAATTCAGATGAAAGATGATGAATCTGTAAGAGAGTTCATTGATAGATTTAATTGGACTGTTGGTAAAATTCCTCTAGCTCTTCAACCAAATGAAAGAAATCAGGTATGCTTCTTTATTGCTGCTATGGATGTTGAAGTAAATTTTTGGTTACAACGCCTTGGAGTAAGAAATTTAGTAAATGTGCAAAAAGAAGCAATCAGGTTAGATGATGCTTTAATCCTTAGTGGTATGAAATCTGTAAAGACTCCCCCAATGAAAGAATATCTTTGCGGACAACAACATTACACTGATAAGAAAGTTACAAAAAAGAAGTGTGTTCTAGAAGGACCCAGACCTACTTCTACTCTTTCCCATTTTCAGAATCTAACGGTTTTTAATGATGGAGACTTTAAAAATCCTTTGTTGGCTGAAGATGGTGCTTCAAAGATATCAGGATTTTGCTGCATGCATATTGAAAATGACGAAGAGGAGCAAAGCAATGCTAAAAAGCTTGGGAATTCAGATAACATGGTTTTACCACATCCTCTCTTCAGCCAAGAAACTAGATCTCTTAAATCCACAGGTGCAGAATGTTATCTAGTTTCAAATAGTCTTGATGGTAAAGATTTTAATAACGGCATTCAGAAGTTTATTCTCATAGAAAGAATGAATATGGATGATTCTTTATATTCTAAAAATTGTAATCAGCAAGTTGAAGAGTCTGTCATATCTGATGTTGAAGCCATATCATATTCCTCTTTTGAAACTTGTGCTGATAGTAAGGTGTCATATGCTGATGAGGATAAAATTTCCTGGAGTGACCCTAATCCACTTTTCATGCCAATGGGGTTTGAAGAGAATATAGCTATCAAAGAAAATCCTCTTTTCCGATTTCAAGATTCTCACTTAAATAATGAAAACCTATCCTATTTTTCTTTATTGAAAAATGCTGAAATTCTCATGGAAGGAGGACAAGTGGAGGTCAGTCTCCAACCAGCTGAAAACTCTATTGAAAAATCATGTGGAGATCTTATCTATGAAGAAGAGGAAATCATAGAAACGTTTCTATCATTACTCAAGCCGGATGATTCCTCTAATGGTGAGCTAAATATTTGTTCAAATCAAATAAAAGACTAGGCATTTATTGACAACTTTTCCCTTCATCCATCTATGCATAATGTTGCTGATTTGGATCGTAAGAAAAATGCTGAGATATGTGATGACAGCCAATTCCTTGAAAGTGGTGAAGGAGATATACATTTGAAGGCTGATCCTATGCTGAAGGAGACGTCCCTATGGCTGCAAATTGATCATGATCATGTACAAGAATTGAATTTGCACGACAATGTTCATGAGGACTGCACATCATCTTTTGATGAGGCTTTTTCATTTCATGTTTTTCAGTCCGAGGTAGAATCAGCTCCTACCGATGTAAAAGATCGATGCTTTAGTGGAGATGAAAATTATGATGAGTCTTGGCTATTCGGAAAAGAGTGCTAGATCATCATGTACATGCATGCTGCCATTCTGAAGTTTGGCATCAAAAGAGTCGTCATCAAGCAATGGTTGGGAGCTGTTTCATTGAGGTATGCTTTACTAATTCGGAAAGGCTCCTATTTCTCTAAACCAGTAAATGGAATTGCATAGCTTCATCCTCCTTCTGAATTCTCTTGGTAGGTTCTTTCCTACCTTTGTAAATGTTGTAAATAAGTTTTTTTTGTGTGTAGTGGTAGTTGGAATAATGCGCAAGCTTTAAGCTTGTTGGTAGTTTAGGTGTGTGTTGTTGGTTTGCTTTGCTGGTTTTGCCCTACTCCCCTCCGCCCTCTTTGCAAGTAGCTCCCGGTCTTCCCTTCTTGTTGACTCTATTTACCCATGGATAATGCGCTATTCTTTTCCCAGAGATTACTGGAGTTCTCTGATTTTGCATCAAAATCAGTCCCATAGTTAGAGCCCCTGTTAGTACCCAAGGTGGTCATAGTTTTAAAACTTTTAGTCTCAGAGCTTGAACCTCTTTGAACCACTTCGAACTGAAGTTCAAAGTAGTTCAAAGTAGTTCGACAGGTCAAAGTAGTTCAAATGGTCCAATAGCCCAAATGATTCAGTGCAAGAGTTCAGAGGTCATAATTCAAAGGAACTCCTCAACCAGAGAATAAAATGCCAACATAGTGGATCTTCAGAATTCTTCTCAGTGGTTTAAAATGGTTTAGTTTATTTGAAGTCACAAGTTCAAGTTCGGACTTCGGAGTCTTCACCATCCAAATGTTCAAGCTAGAATTTGAAGATATGAATCAGCTTGGGGAGGCATCCTAGTCAAAAGACGGAATGTCATCATGGTAAATCTTCAAGGTTCCTCAATTCAAAAGTTTGAAGTGGTTCAGTGTTTTCACATGCAGATTTAGAGACAAGATTCAGGCTCAAAATCTTCAAGTTTGGTGATCTAGTGCAGAGGTATATAGAGTTCAGGTGTAGACTTCACTGGAAGCTTTGCCAAATTTAGCAAGTTTATTTTGAGTGCTTAAATTCAAATTTCAATGTTCGAAGAAGCAAACATGCGACTTGGGACTCCAATCATAAATGGATCAAGATAAGTAAGAGGCAAGGTGTCAATGCATACACAATGGTGTTTCCAATCCCTCTCCTTACCAATATACAAGCTTGGGCTTGAATGTGTCCAATTTGAAAACCCAAGAAATACCCTTTATGTGCAGACTCGGGTTCCTCTGGTACAGAGGATCACAAATAAAAGGCTGCATGATAAAGTTGAAATTATTTATATCACTGTTCAATGTGAAATCTTTGATCAAATTCATTATTCTTATAAGGGCACCCGCCCATTATAGAGAATGTTTGATAATATGAACAATGACATGTCATCATTTCTTCT
This sequence comes from Cupressus sempervirens, assembly GCA_028749045.1. NCBI lineage: Eukaryota > Viridiplantae > Streptophyta > Pinopsida > Cupressales > Cupressaceae > Cupressus > Cupressus sempervirens. The sequence goes on along the minus strand of CM053790.1, from coordinate 49,867,072 downwards.
CACAGTCAGATGTAAGACATTTTTATCATGGAAGGTGACCGAATAGATGCTAATGGGAATTCAAGTGCCTTTACATATTGGAAGCCGTTGTTTCACAAAATTTTCACAAGATCTTCATAAGTTGTGAGGGATATTTAATGAGTGTGGGTACCTACAGAAGCTTATAATCATCCCAAAGAATGGGTAGATGTGCAGGTGAATAGCCAGATCATAAACCCGCAACATCCACATATGAAGACACATTAAAGGTTTTAAAAAAAAGAGCAATCAAAGGTATTGTATAAACCCATGTAAATCTGTGGAAAGGAAAAGCAGATTTGGAGAAATCGGGCTCACTATTGCTTTCCAACGTTTATGAAGCTGTGGCCATGGTGAAGCTCTTCCACCATTGGTGTTGCCAGACACTTCATCTTCAAGATATTGGAATACTCGGCAGCAAAATCTAGCATTTATCCAACGACTTCTCGAATGATGCTGATATTCAGTAGACAACACGATTGGATGCATAGGTTGTTAAGGACAGAAATCCTTCTTGTAGATCATATAGCTGAGCTTCATTGTATATAAAGGGTTATCATACTTTACAATTATATCGTGTTGCACATGCATCATAGAATTGATATCAACGAGTATTAACTTTGGCTTTGTAAAGTCGCATCAGTGAGGTCTTCGTTGTGGATACGCATTCAACTGCTTGTATTAGCAAAAGCATGTTGCTTGATCATGGCACGAGTATAGTCACTGGTAATACTGTTGTTATTGGAGATGCAGTTTCAATGTTTCAAGGTAAAAAAATTTTAGAGGATATGGAAGACTGCCTGCCAATGTTGATTTGTTTTCTCTTAAACGGCATATGATAAAGAATTGAGAAAGGCGCTGCTGTTATATAAAGAATTTGATGCATGAGAGTCTATCAGATGGAGTTACATGTCAGTTAAGAGAACCCTAAAAAGAATGCTATGTGTAAATTGGAAGATGCGCATAATGATGGTGCTCAGGAATATGTGTCAGTTGTCTAAGTGCTCCCAGTCAAGCAATGCATATAATTAAATAGCAATCCCCATTTAAAGTTACCTAATGGTATACGATGACAGGTGTTTGTGAATGAAGATTGGGAAAGAAGAAAATAATATTATAATGTTTTAATAAAAATTATATCATCGTTAGTTGGTAATGTTGTTTAAATATCATATGAAGATAGAAAAAGCCGATGACAGCTTGATAGTAAAAAAGGGAAATTCAAAAGTCTCCACAAAAATGATTTTATAATAATAAAGACTTCTAAGAAATAGTTACGAGAAAGGGGATCAAAACTGACAGAGATAAGATAAATACATCTTAGCAAATGTGAAAGGGGGGTTCCAGTTTTTCTGAGTTTTGCTGCGAGACTTTGAGCAACAGTAGGATTGGGAGAACTGTGAATACAATTAAAGAGGGTTCCAATTCTTTTTCCTCTTCTTCCAAATTGGAGACTGTGTGTTTCAGGCAGGAGGAGAGGAAGTTTTTGACAGGATGGTTTCATCTTCTTGAGGGGCCTAACGAGTGCAAAGTACGAGCATAGTTCTTTTCTTTTCAGAACTGTGTGTCTGAGATTGGGTAAAAGTATTTGATGCTTGATGTAATATGATAGGAAGAATTTCTATTTTCATTGAATATTAGTTAGATTGTAACCTGTGAAAGAAGCTTTGTGGTCTACACAGTCAAAGAAGGGAGGCTGGAGGTGAAATGCATTTAACTTTGGCTATAATGTGTTTTTCCTTCCACTGAATTCATACTTTGAGGCATTTTCAGTTTTCTCTGAACATTACAGTTCAATGTCATTGCTCTTTTGTCATGTTAAAGGCTCTGATTTCAATCCTTTCAGGAAGATGAAATAGTCAGTTTTATTCTTATTACATGATGCAACATTCAACAAATGAACTTTGTGTCATTTGTTGTTCTTTAGTTTCTTTTCATGCTTTAGTATACATTTTCACATCTACACTATACTTACGAGTGGATGTTTGATATCCTTTTATGCTTTCTGGTAAAAGCATTTACATTTGATTCATTGAATAGCTTGTACGGGGAGTTGTACTCAATAAAAATTCAGAGGAAGGTTATTAACCCATGATAACCTATCCAACTGTTGGTGCTAGCTTGTTCTGTCATTTGGGCATCCAGGGTCATATTTGTATGTTTCTTTAAAGCGGGAATAGCTATGAGCTATGAGCTAGGTATCTAAGTTACAGAAGGTTAATGCATTATCAACTCAATTCAGTTCTTCTTGAAAGAATTGGGACACCCTTAGAGGGCTAATTATTTGTTTACTGATAGTCAAAGTGTCATTCATCTTCTCAAGAATTCAGCTTTGCATTCAAAGACAAAACACATTTGGTTACAGTAACATTTTATTTGGTTAGTTTTGGATGATGGATAGTTAAAGCTAGATAAGATACATACAAATGAAAATCTAGCAGATATGTTTACAAATGTAGTGACAAGGGAGAAGCTAAATTCCTCTTCAGCTTTGGTTGGTCTTCTAGACTAAATAGGAATAAATGAACAACACAGTCTATTGTGGTTTGATCCAGTGGGAGCCCCATGTGGTAGTGGTATTGCTATAAGATCAGTATCCAAGTGGGAGATTGTTGTCTAGTGTCAAGTTTGATCAATCCCCAAGTGGGAGATAGTTTGTGGTTACTGATTAATGAAGTATTGTACATACTTCATAAATTCTTTGGGGTTTGGGGCATTTTCCCAATTTTTTTTTTGGGCTACTATTCACCAATGGCTAATATTCACTAATTGGTTATTGCTTATATTTGCTAATGTATGGTTGACATGTTGTAACCCTAAAGAGAAAAAAAACTTATATAAAAGGGCTTAAGGTTAGGGATTGTTTTAGTGTGGTGATATGAAAATTGGTTCTTGTGGTGGTATTGAGCTATAAGGGATTATAGATTGTAATTGGGTTGTAATCACTGGATTGTAATAATATTGGACTTGCTGTTTGGTCAACGTAGCCTAGGGATTGGGTGAACCACATTAAAGCTTGATGTCTTGTGTTCTTTTTTGTGTGATCTATTATATTTGATATTGTTTATATTTGCATGTAATTGTTATTTCTATCCCTAGTTTAATACTAACAGTGTGCCTTCCATATTCTCCCATATTTTGCAAGTGTCTACCACCAAATTACTAAGTATGATATCTAACAAAAGTTCTCTTTCGAATATTATTTGATCAATGTTTATGCCCTCTTTGAAGTTCCCATTTTGTCATGGGCATGGAGGATGCTGACACGGGTCATGCAATTTTTTTTGCACTTGTGATTATATTTTATTGAAAATTTAAACAATTATATAAGCTAGTAAACAAAAATTGAAAATATCTTGCTTAAACAGTGTACTCTCAACTAAGCATCAAAATCAAATATACTATTAATTTTTCCTTGAAATAAAAGTTTTAATTGAAAAATAAAATTCAACCTGGTTGCTTTAAAAATAATTTAGACAGTAGTCAGCTTTTAGTTTCAACTAAAGTTTTTATTCTATGGCTAAACTAGCAACATATTGTAGATAGATGCTTAATTGAGAGTACACCGTTTAAGAAAGAAATTTTTAGACTTCATCTAATAGTTGCACACTTTTCATAAATCTATATGCAACTAATTAATAATTGATGTTGATAAAAGAATATTTGTGTAGAAATATATGGATCTTTATGTTTTGTACAAAAGTCGTGGTGTTTTTTTATGTTGTCAAGATATTTTAGAATGCATCAATATTTTACAATGCATGTTAATTTCTCAACCTAATGTATTAAAAAAATTCATGCCACCATATGCAAATGTTTCATACTATGACTTATTTCATGAGTCATTCTTGGAATTCATTTTTGAACCTTATCGGCTGCTAGTTAAGTTCTCAGCTTCCTTTCACCTACAAATACACCTTAGTCCATCCCTTTGTATTTATCCTTCCTAGATCAAATAGTGGGATTATTTCTTGTGTATCTCTTAGTCTATGAAGGCTTCAATCATTGACACCTTGTAAGATTCCAATTGCTCCTCTAGCTTCGACACAGTCTCACCAAAAAAAGAGCAAGATAACTCTTACTACTTGATATAATATTTGGCTTGTAATCATGTTAGTTTTTAGTCTTCAACATACTTAGCCCAAGTTCTAGGTACTCCATAGTAATATTGAATATCATAATCTCCATATGTTGGTGATTATTTTTTTATTTGATTGGTCAATAAAAGATCTCATAATCAATGACATCACAAGTTGAAATTTTAATATTATGAGTGTGACACAACTCATCAAGCTTCAAGTCTCAATGTTATATGAATGGATTTCCATGCTTAGCTTGGCATAAAATTTCAATGTGAAGAAACTCAAGCTGCATGATAAATCTTGATCAACATTCAATATACTGCCAAACTAGCTCCAAACCATTAGTTTTTACCTCTAATTGTGTAATCTAATTGTGTAAACCTGTCATTAGTAAAACATGTTCAGGGTCTTCATTGGTATTTGCACATTGGCTTGCACAAAATGCTAAAAAAATTGTACCTATCAAATAGCTACATTAGAATACACAATTATAGTAGTTAGTAGGAAGAATTATTATGCTAGTTATGAAGAATATGTAGCAAGAATGACATATGACTTTTATACTTGAGCAAAAATGGCTTCCAAATTGTGCTGGTTTGTTGTGAAATGAATAGCTAAAACAAATTTAGAAAACAAAAAGGCCTAACATAATATGAGGTGAACTCTTATGGGAAAGCACAATGCATGTGTCACTTATTATATTTTATAATTTTTCTTTTGCTGTCTTTAAAAAATAAATAAAAAATTATAGCTATTTCAACTTGAATCCGTTTGGTAGCTTAACATATTTTTACTTTTTGTTTGGGTTTTTGAATTCATAACCCTTTCAATTCTTTTAAAAAGTTGTACATCATACTTTATAGGCTTGGCAAAAAAGTTGACATGATACTTTGCATGCTTCTAAATGATTATTGCCCATGATGTTTTGTTAACGTGATATGCCCACATAGTGACACACTTATTCAAAATAATTCAACTTTTGAAGACAAAATTGACAACCTATTTTATATTCATTAGATTTGAATTTTTCTTATTGTTGGTTCTATGTTTACTATAAAAATATGAGTTTGTGACATTTTATTATGACTGAAATACATTTTTTGTCTACAAGATCACACATAATTGAATCATTTGCTTTAGTGTAGCTACAAATGAGATTAATGATTATTTTAAAAAATAAGAATAATAATTCATTTTTATTATGTTATAGACAATTATAACTACTCATTTTTGCTTTTACCAATTTTCATATTAATATTATTTTAAAATTGATATTATTTTTATATTTTTAAAATTTATATTATTAGTTTATATTTTTAAGAAAATCTTTATATTAGAATCTAATTATATATTATTTAAGTAAAATATTATTAATTATATTTTTAAAGAAAATCTTTATACTAGAACCTAATTATACATTATTTAAAAAAATATATTAATTCATATTTGTAAGGAAAAAACTATATTATGAACGACAACAATGTGTATACTATTAACAATTTAATCTAATCAAATAAAATCTTTTTACTTTGACTATATATCTTATCAAATATAAATTTTTATTTACATGATAATGACAAATGCAATTTCAACATATTATATCATTGTTTTAATTTCCATACAGTGCAATCTAATCAAACTAATAACTACTACCCTACAGATACCATTATTGTTCATACACTTGGAAAGGCTGGACCCACTTGAATGATGGTACGTGCAACGAGAAGGAAAATAAAATATGTCATGAAAGTGAATGGGAAAGATAACATACAGGTTAAGAATGAGTAAGGTGCGATTAAGTTAGGAGACCCACAAACTGGCCACCAAAGTAGTCAAAGCTTCAAGTAAGGTGCAGTTAGGTGAGGAGGGACCCATAATAACAATATTATTACTATCACCACTTTTCATAAAGAGGAATTTTATCAATATCACCATTCAATGTCTATGAGATAGGAAGGAAGTGATTTCACTCTGCTAGGGTTTCATGTAAACTTTCAATTTTCTTGCATATGGCTCTTTGTCTAAGCTCTCCTTCTGTTGTTTCCACTTGTCACACTACATTTATTGTAGCAGCTTTTAGACTCAGTTATAATGGCCCCAGCCAGTGGTGACCTAGTTGTTACTAGTATTCACACTGTTGCTTTGGATAGCCATGGTGCCTCCTCAGAACAAATGCCCTCACAAATTCATCCCAAAGGTTTTTCATGAGGTAATCTTGATATTATCCTTCCTTTACAAAAATTTGATGCTGCATGTGATTGACTAGAACAACATACCTTAATAGGGTATTTTTGTTAGATTGTGGTGACTGATCAGGAAAGTACTGTACATACTTCATAAATAGTGGGGTTCGGGGCATCGCCCTGAAAATTTTTTTTGGGCAGTAGCCGACATGGTAGCCGACATATTATGGCCGACATATGGCCGACATGTTATAACCCTAAAGCAGTTTGATACTTGTATAAAAGGGCTTAGGGTTGGGTATTTTTCTATGTAATGTTGTGATATGAAATTAGTTCTTGCGGCGGTATTGAGCTGTAAGGGATTACGGATTGTAATCAGGTTGTAATCACTGGATTGTAATAAGATCGGACTTGCTGTTTGGTGGACATAGCCCAAGGATTGGGTGAACCACGTTAAATCTTGGTGCCTTGTGTTCATTTCTGTGTGTTCTATTATTTTCTGTTATTGGTTATATTTGCATGTAGTTTTTATTTCTGTCCGTGGTTTATCCTAACAATTTTGTGGGTAGGACTCCTCCTAAAGCTATGCTCCAAGAATGGGTTAACAAGAGCTAGACTCCTCATGGAGTCTACCTTGATGCTGTGCAAAACCTTACCAAAGGTTTTTTTAAATTTCACTTCACTAACTCATCACAAGTAGATGTAGTTTTTAACAATGACCCTTGGTCTGTGTGTTCATCTCTACTTGTTTTTAAAAAATGGTCACGAGACTTCACAGTCTTTGACGATAAAAGCTTAGGGTTCCTATGTGGGTCGAGTTCCCAAGTTTACCCTTGCCATGTTGGCCTTTTATTAAGTCCATTGCTAATACCCTTGGTAAAGTTATCACAAAAGAGCATGACAAATTTTTCAACTCTCACCCACAAAGACGCATTGGCATTGAGGTTGATCTTTCCAAGTATCTTAAGGATTTTAAGGAAATCTAGATTGGGGCTCAAACCTTCTCTTAGAAGGTGCTCTATTTGAACCTTCCCAACACCTGCTATAGGTGCCAGTCAGTGGAACACAAGATCAGGGATTTCCCTTTGGCTATGCCTAGGGTTAAACCCTCGCCTAAAGAAGATCCTGCCAAGCTAGCTGAAGGGAAAAAAGAAGAATGGGTTATTGTTGGGTACAAGGGCAAGGTTTCCTTGACTCCTTTGGCTCCTAAACAGTCGTATATGGTGGTCACTATAGTTCCTCCTATTCCAACAAAAGCAAAAATCCTAGCCAGCTTAGGGACACAAGCAATTTCCTCAGAACCTATTATGGGTGTCTCGTAAGTTTCAAACCCTATTGGTACACAAGGGATTAAGGTGGCTGCCAAGGCTACCACCTTGGCTATGGTTCATACACATCTTGCCACTTCTTCCATAGTGCCACAAGTGGTGTGACATTCTCATAATCCTCCCGAACATGCTGAGAAATTGGAGGTGAAACGGTAGGCTGTAAGTCCAAAAGATTTTTGTTATGACTTTAACTAGGTTTCTACCTTCTTGTAGAATAGCTACTTCTCTCTTGAGGATGAGGAAGATATGGAAGAATTTTCATGAATTTTTTTTTATCATGGAATGTACGAGGTCTTAGAGACCTCTCCAAAAAGTATTATGTCTGGGACACCCACCATAGACTTTGTAATTTAGATTTTCTCTATATGCAAGAAGTTAAGATTTTTGGTTTCATGCTTTCCTTTACATGTCACATCATATGGTATGATGGCATTATGTTTTCCTCTCAACATGAAGTTGGCAGAGGTGGTGTAGTTACTCTCTTGTCACCTCATCTTCATTTTGCTATTATTTCACATGGTTCTAACCCCACGCATAGAATTATTTGGCTGTTGATTTTCATTAACAATCATTCTTTTGGAGTCATTAATGTTTATGCTTCCAATGATGCTATGGAAAGATCTCAAATGTGGGGTTGGCTAGCTGACAACTTGCCTCTAGCTACTTGGGTTATGTGTGGTGACTTCAATATGGTTGAAGTGGCCTCTGACAAAGATGACATTTGACTTTTTGCTGGACAATTAGGGAAAGGGAAGCTTGGTACTACATGCACAATAAATTGGGCCTTTTTGATCCCAATATTAATGGCCACTAGCATAGTGGGGTTTGGCACTCTTGGTCCAACTTTCGAGCTGGCTCTGATTGCATTTTAAAGTGCTTCGATCATGCCATGATTACTACACAATCTTTTTTCTCCTTTTATGAGGATCATGATTTACCTATCATTCCCCTACCAGATGTGACATTACCTAACCACTATCCCATTTATTTTGTCATTTCATGGCAAACAACTATCTAGAAAGTTGTCAAGTCATAATTCTTCCTCAGCATGTCTACGCTGATGCATGCCTCCACCATTACACATATCCTTCATGTCTGGAATTTGGAGCCACATCCACATTCTCAAATAGGGTGGACCCAAAGGTGGAATGATGTGATTTCCAGAACTGCTTGCTATCTGTGCATCTATGGGCAACAATTGGTAGTTTTTAGAAAGTGGTATTATGAATCCACTACTTTTGTGCTCAAAAAATCCTCTGAGGTTCTCACCCTTAATCCCTTTGATGTGGATTTGCAAATCTAGCTTGCCAAAATTTTCCATGATAAAAAAGTTGTTAATAACTATGCTGCTCAAGGAACCCAAATCAAAGCTCGTCTCCACTAGTTGGAGGTTGGTGATAAGGCTTTGAAGGACTTCTTCCAAGCTCTTCAAGCCTGTCATACCAATATTGGGATTAAAAAAATCAAACAAGGCAATTCTATTCCCTCCAGTATCTTTGACATCTTGCAAGCATTTGTTCATCACTATGAGAATGGTTTTTCTTTACAGGAAAATTTGGTTGCTTAGGAGGAAGCTCTTAGAAAGTGTATCTTTGCTACTCCAAATTTCCTAGCAGTTCAACAACATGCTTTCTATGAGCAACTTCTTACCCTCCGAGAACTTAAGGAGGCAGTTTACTCCATGGTTGATGATAAATCCCCTGGGTGTGATGGGTTTCCTTATGAATTTTACAAACACCTTTGGGAGAATATAGGTCCTGATCTGCACAAAGTTCATCTTGAAACCTATAATACTAAAAGCTTAGGAGCCATTATAAATAAATAAAATATTAAATTCATACCTAAAGCAAGAGATCCTGAGGATATTTGCAACTAGAGGTCCATTACCCTTTCGAATGTGTCTTATAAGATTATTGCCAAGGCAATTTCTCTCAAAATCTAGCACCTATTGCCTTTAATTGTGCGCCCTAAGAAAACTAGCTTTATTAAGTCCAAATATATTCTTGACAACATTATTATTTTTGAGGAGGGAATGGAGTGGGCTCGCAAGTCCAAACAGATGGCTATTTTTTTGAAGATTGATTTTGCTAAGGCCTATGATCGTATTGAATGACCTTTTATCTTGGCTACGCTCTAGGCTCTTGGTTTTGGTCCTAATTTCCTGCAATCTATGGAAATGCTCTTTGGTGATGCTAATGCTTGCATTACCATCAATAATTCTCAATCTAAGGCTTTTGGTCTTTTTTCCCATCAAGCAAGGTTTCCCTGTGGCACCGACTCTTTATATCCTTGTTGTTGAAGGATTTGGCTATTTGCTAGCTTACTCTGTGTCCTCTGGACTGGTTCATGGTATTTCCTTGCTAGAATCATCTTCCCAATTGGTCAATGGTTATTTTGCTGATGATTTATTCCTCACTCTTTTGGAGGATGAAGAAAACATTAAAAATGACACATTAGAAATGCCTTAATTTTCCTGGACACTTTTTGTCAAGCCTCTGGATTTGCTATTAAATGGCATAAAACACTCTGCTACTGACAATCATTCTTGCTAGCTCCACCTTGGCTTGGCTAGTTTGAATGGAAATGGGTCACTCACAGTAAGATTTTCCACTTTCTTGGAATTCTTTTCACTTTTTAGGCTTTGCCTATTGAACTATGGAATGTTGTGCTTGCCAAGATCACCAAGAAGCTTGATTATTGGCTTACGAAATTTCTCTCCCTTGCGAGCAAATTCCAGATTTGTTCAAAAGTTCTTGTGGTCAATCATGTCTATTATTATTCTTGTTGGGATCCCTCTAAAGCCTCCTACCATAAATTGGAAAGACTGCTTAGGGATTTTCTCTAGGCTTCTGGTTCCGATCATCATGGTTTTCATAGAGTTGATTGGGATTTTTGTTATCTCTCAAAAGAATTTGGTGGCCTTGGTCTACTTTCCACATAGAAACAAGGCCCTACTTTTTGTGCCAAATGGATTAATTGTGCCATCATTGGAGATGAAGCCTAGAAGATTTTGGTTTGGCATTGCATCTCTTCTGTCTTTCCCATCAATAGGCTTGCTTGGAATGGGATTGGTTTCCACACCCTTCTCATCATGCCTGAGCTACTGATGATACATGACTCTTTTGTTATCAAGAGCGTATGGAAGGCTTGGGAAGCAATCAAGCCTTGGCTTCACTAGTCTAGTGATGAGTTCCACAATGGCCTCTACTTGAATCGACATAACATTTGGTGGTCTTCCCTATTTTCCATTCAGGGTACTCCCCTTGCCAAGACTCAAGGTGCTAGTGCTCTACGTTTTTTCAAATGAGGCATCATAACTCCCAAAGATCTTTTCTCTAGAGTTTCCATGAGTTTTAGATCTTAGGAAGATATGCAAGTCTAGTACCAACTTATTTGCTCAGATCGATCGACTTTTGACTTATTGCTCTCTTCAATTCTAGTTCACTTAATTCATAAAGTAGGTATTTAGCCTATTAGACCTTGGTGGCATGATTGGAAGTGGTATCTTGCCACTCCTTTTTCAAATTACAAGCCAAGTTTGGGTTATAGATGGCTTTCTCCCCATCTGTCAATGGTGGATATGCTCAATCAAAGATGACATTTTCAATCTTCTCTTTCTCAATGGAGAGAACACTTTGAAACACTTTGGAGTGTTATTATAGAGCCCAAGATTTCCCATTTTGCTTGGTGTCTATCCTTTTAAAGTCTTCCCCTTGGGCCTCGGCTCAAGCATATTGGGGTTCTAGATCCTAGATGCCCTTTTTGTGGACAACCAAAGTCTTTCATGCATATTTTTTGGTTTTGCAGGCATGCTCAAAATTATTGGCACTAGAAGCCATTTAGGCCTGAACCCTTTTCTTGGCACATGGTTATATTGGGTGATTCCCCTAGAATCCCTTGAAAATTTACCCAGATTTGGCATACCTTTAGGATGGAAATTGTGTTTAGTTTGTGGAAAAATAGGAATGCTATTCTTTTCACTCAGTTTTCTTGATATTAATATTTCTATGTACACTAAGGTGTGCATTTGTAATAATGTAACTATGCAGATTCAAGTTTAAGTTAACAAAGTGACATTGGAGGTGGCTCACCTGAAAGAGCTATTGTACCACTGGGGAAATGCCCCTTGCTCTATTGCCAGAGTTCCTCTAGATGCTTTGGTTGATACCTCGATGCCTCGAGGCCACCATCCACGATGCCATTCCTTAGGTCATCACTTGCACATCCCACACTCCCAAGCTTCTTGCCATCGCTCTCCCAGCAGTGGCAATGGTCAATGGAGGTGTTACTCAGCTTCCCCTCCCTGTGGTGTCTCTAATTGGTCCTCGGCTCCTCCTCTTGGTGCTTGACGGGCACTTTCTAGGAATTGCCCTCACTTGGATTTGGCGATTTCTCCTTTGTGGCTAGAAATAAAAGATGTAGAGGCTGCCACTAATCCTACTATTATTGCTATTGATGACAGCTGGACTATCCCCAGCCTATCCCCCAATCCCAAAGATGATTGGGGTTTTCATGATCGTGATGAACCACCACCCTCAGCAAGCACTGCTTTGGCCACTTGAGGTTTCTATTTATGTCTTTTTTTGATGAATAGTGTTTGATTTTGGTTGCGCCCATGTAAACTTTTGTGGGGTGATCTTGTATCCCCGACCCTTTTTTGTGAATTGTAATCTTAGTATATTATTTATTAATAGAAAAGGACTATTCATAAAAAAAAAAGTCTATGAGATAGGAAACATGAACTATAATATATAATAAGAAAAGAGGCATGAATAAAGGGGCACAACCTCTTTTCATTTGAGTACATCAATATAACTAAAGATTAGTAATATTAGATAAGCCATACAAGGTCAACATGGGTCCACAACAAATTTTAGAAATTTCACCTTGTGTCAATGTGACATGACATACATGAGTATGATTTGTCTTATGTGATACCCAAAGCAAATACAACATACTTGCAACCCTTTAATAATCATGCACAAAGGTTGCTAAAATGATAATCGTATGTAGAATAACAATCATTGCATGAGTCTAAGCATATACACAATCATTTAGGAACCATAAGGTATTTGATGGATGGGACAACTATTTAAGAGTTAATACATAAAAACTTTGATTTATAACTATCATACATATCATACATATAAATAGTATGAGAATATAAATGTAATACATAATGTGAGAATATATATAATATATCTGATAAAAATCTATACATTAAATATATTAGAGAACATTGAGTTTTATATATATATATATATATATATATATATATATATATATATATATATATATATATATATATATATATATATATATATATATATATATATATATATCATAATATTATTTAACAAATATTTGATCTTAAGTTTATAACTTATGTTTTATTCGACTAATGCTATAAAACATAAACACTGAGGAAAACTCTATGGGAGGAAATAGGTTTTAAAATATTTAATCTATATGCCTTTTAGATTCTCATTTTTTATCACATGGATCTAAGTTTTTTTTAAAATATTGTTTATTTGTGGTTTTAAAAACTCTGAGGTCTGAAAAAATTCAATCCAAAAAAAGGCATTGGTTTAGCTACATTGTCTTGCTTCCACCCCAAATACTTTTCTATAAGTATTGAATAAAATCAACAATTTGAGGGCCTCTATTCATCAGTCAAAGAACATCACATTTTGTCTTCTTTTTTGCCATCTTTTTGTGTTTTTTGGTTGGAAATAATGGGATCTAACATATAATCTGTTATCATAGGAAGTTTGTAACCTCTGATTAAAATAATTTGAAAGAACTATGTAAAAAAATTGCTATTGATTATTTTTGTGGTTTTGAAATAAGTTGTGGCTTAAATACCTTTAGTATTAGTTTATCCTTAAAATTTATTGTAAGTTGTGACAAATATTTTAGCCATAGCTAATTTTTTTATATTTAGTATCTTACATTTTTACATTTTCTATTAAAAATAATAATTAAATTATTTTAAATGATGTAGCAAGACCAATATAGAAATCATGTTTCCCACAATTTTGTAGATAGTACTGCCTTAATATTTTCTATACACCAAAACCACTCAATTAAATTTAAGCTTCAAATCCTAGATAAGAAGTTTCTAGAATGATTGCAATTCGATATTTATTTTAATCTAACTAGTTTAATCTCTGTCAAATAGGTGAGATGGACAAGATGTGGGCGACAACATGAGGGATTTGGAGGATTATTAACATGGTATTTTAGATTAAATTCAATAATGGTGAGAATTTTGTAAGTTCTTGTTTGAAGTTTTATAGAAGATTTTATATCCAGCATTGTGTAGGATTCCAATTAAATTTTTATAATATATAATTTTTAGTGAGCATTTTGTTAGAGATATTGTTTGTATTTTCAATGAATTATGTAGGTTTTCTCTTGTATTTTCATAATCCATTTATTTTATTAGAAATACTTGAAGGTTTTTTATTGGATTTTCACAATATAAATTTAGCAATTAAATTGTATGGTTCCTATTTGAATTTTTACAACATATATATATATATATATATATATATATATATATATATATATATATATATATAGATAATGAATTTTTTTATAAGATTTCAAATTGGATTTCTTTCTTAAAAAATTTAACATTTTGTACTTTTTGTTTGGATTTTCAATAGATTAATTTTTTTTTGAAGGTGAATATTTTGTAGAATTTCTATTTGAGTTTACATGATTTCAATTTTACCCAATGTTAATGATGATTCTTCTTTATTTCTATTTAATTATGAAAGTAAAAATAGTCCAAGGAACTTTTGGAGCTATATATAGAGGTATTTTTTAATGGCAAACATGTTGTAGACATTCATCTTTAGCGTTTTCTCAAACATTGACAAAAATATAGAAATAAATAAAGAAAAGTCTACTATAGGGCTAGAGTTAATATCAAACCATTTAAGTGGTAGATGAAGAAAGAATTTGAGTTACTTGAAGAATTCATTGAACGATTTATGAGTGCCTGGATGATGTACATAACTTCACGTAAATTGTGTTCCTTTTGCTAATTGAGGCTTTGTGTATTAATGTTTGAAAAATAAACTGTATGAATGCTTATAAAGTTATTGTGTTTAAATTTGTATTTTCTTTAAAAAGAGAAATTTTATCTAGTGCTTGAAGAACGGAAGTTAGGTATTATAGTACCCCTAAAATAGGTCTCAAGGATTGCAGTGATTGTAAGTTTTGCACAAAAAAGACTCACAAGAATTGTCAAGGAAAAATGCTATGACTAGAGCAAAGCCAAATTCTATTACCAACATCCTCCTAGCCTTTTTCTCAAGTGGGAAGAATATTTTAGAAGTAGGGAAGTCTAATGTTTAGGAATGATAGAGGAAATGCTAATGGCTTTTCAATTGTCATGCTAGTTGTAGATTCTTGCACTTGAGAAGGACAAAAATAATTCAATATGATTCGCATTAAATAATGATTTTTTAACCCTAACCAAATATTATAATAGTTTTGATTCATTGTCGAGAATCTTAATTTATGTTGTACATACAACTAGCATTGAGTTTTTTCAATTCAAAAGGCTTTGTTTTATCTATGTATTTCACCGTCACTATTGTATATATAGGTAGAGAAAATAAAAATTTTGTGAACTTTTTCTTTTATCTGACCAATATAGTGTGATGCTTTTTCCAAATGTCTTTCTAATTGATTGCAATTTAATAAAATTTTAGATATTGTATTGGTTTCTCATTGTTCTATTTTCCCACTTCAAACTTAATATTCTCTTTGTTATTAAGATTCTAACTTTAAGTTAAATAAAAATGCACTAGTTATTTACAAATTCAGATTAAATATGATTAACTTCAATAGTTCAATTATATCATTCCACAATGTCCTCTTCCATAACTCAAAGTTCCTTGTCTATCAAGTTGATATCATTCCATAATATCCTCTTTCGTAATATCCTCGTTCTTGAGGAGGAGAAAATTTCTAGAAAATGTATATTATATATGTTCATTCTCATGAATTTTGTATATGTTTCTTTTTTTTCTTCCTTTAAGACTTAATTATGTGTGGTATTGATTTCTTACTTTCAAACTCTTTCTTTCATTTTCCACATTAGATGCACAATGAGTTAATAGGACTTTCAAATGTATATGAATCAAAACTCAAAGTATTAATTTTTATCTATTCTTATTGTGATTTTAGGGGAGAAGAAGGATAAGGTCTTTTTAATGGATCTTATGCGCAAGCAAGGTACAAAATTTACTCTTGTCATAATCTATAACTACTTGGAATTGATTTTAGCTCCTCATCATTGAAACAAATATTTATTTTTAATTCACATTTGTGAATAAGTATTGCAGCTAAGAAATTTAAATTAACAATTATGTATTTTTAATTCACATTTGTGTATAAGTATTGCAGCTAAGAAATCTAAATTAGATTGAGTTCCAAACTTGTAAGTTTGTACAGTTGCATATATGAATTAATTTCTTTATTTGGTGTAATCAACTTAAGATAAATCTTTTATAGTTTCTTGAAATTGTGTATTCAGATTAAAATCATTTTAACTAACATCATGGCATTTCATTTTGCAGGAAAAATATATGTTTACATACCCACATCTAGATACCAACTACAACTACAATGTAAACTTTGTTGGTTATAGCTTATCACAATCAATTGCATTTGGCACTGTCTTTAAGCAAATAAGATGAGTTTCAATGCACTAGTGACCTTTATCACATTTAAAGTAATAAGTAATTTATTCAATATTATTTGATGTTTAGTATTAGTTACTATTGATATTCCTTGATGACTACAACTTTCCTGGTACTCCCCAGCTTAGGCGGGGACTTTAGGTGCATGCAACTCTCTTGTTATCTTGAAGCATTTGTAATGAAAAGCAAGTGGGTAACTCTCAACTTAATGGAGGAGAACTCAAACTTTGTGCAAACTCTAAGACTTAAAAATCAAGCATACCTCATAAGAGAATGTGTTGTGAAACATTTTCAAGTGGTCATTGGACCTGTTTTGAGAATGTGTTTGGAGACCCTTCTATTCTTTTTGCAATATAGATTCATTTTATATAATGTCCCTATGTTAATAGGTTTGATTAGGACAATAATAACTACAAATGAATTTGGTAAGATCACAATATATCTAACTAGTTATTTCATAAGTTATCTAATTTGAAATAATTAACATTCATAACAAATATTATCCACCAAGTTTATTTGGATCATACCTTGACATTCAAATGAATTTCCTCCACTAAGTCATGCTTGGATTGTTTCATGATATTCGTAATGAATTCCCTTCACCAATTTTATACTTGGTATGTGGTAGGAAATATGAATCAAGGATATAAATCCTAAGTTCATCACATAACCTACTTGCATATGCGAGTGTATGATATAGAAGAGGGGAAGATAAGGAAGAGAAACCTTTTAGTCCCAATTCTAGAAGAATAGGTTTAAAGAGATCAGTGCTAACTAAGTGAACAAGAAGAACTAATGCAAACTAGGTCTAGAAGGATAGGGGAAAGATGTCCAAATACTTAAAAACCCTTAATGTGTGTGTGTGTGTATGATAGATATAGATATAGATATGTTGAATTGAGAAAGCAAGAAGAAGGAACTCACCTTCAAAGTTTGTTTTGTGCTTGCTTGTTTGATAAAAAATGGGAGGAAATCTTCATATCCAAGCCTAAAATTGCATGACAGATGAAACCCATAAATCTTTCGACAATTTTTTAGGGCAAAAGTGGTGCATTAGGGGTGTTGTACGACCTTGATTGACCATTTTTGGCACTAGTTCTAATTTTGCAATTTCAAAGAAAGATAAAAAGGGTACTCTTATCTACAACCTATTTGTCAGTTTGATATCTACAACCTACAATAATTAAAAAAGTTTTTTTTTGACAGGGAGTTTGCCTCAGTCAAACCCTTGTTTAGGAATTAACCTTGAATTGAAATAGCGTAAATGTAAAGTAAATGTATGAATTCACCTTACAAAACTGAATCTCTTGAATCAAATGCAATGTGGTTGACTTCACCAATGATTTTTGAACCAAGAAATGAAGATGAATGGATGTAAAAGATGCGGAAAAGGATCTTGAAGAGATTGAAGAAGATATTGAAGATAAACTCCTTCAATTTCTTGAGTGCTTTGATCCTTGATCTTCAATTGATGAATGCTTGAATGGATGCTTGAAGGCTTGAAACTTGAATTCTTGAGAGCTAGAGCTTGTGGATGCTTGAAAACTTATGAATGAGATGTCTTGTTATGACTATGGATGATAAATGGAGAAAATGGAAGGGTTTATATAGATATTGGAGTTGACTAACTTCAGTGGGCCTATTTTCATAGAAGTTAACTCTCAATTATTCAAAACATGAGACCTAGAGAAAAAGGGACAAAATAGGGCCTCATCAGGGGTGCAATGTGCCCCTTATTTTCCCATCAAGGGTGTGGTGTACCCCTAAAGCATTAGGGGCATAATGTGCCCCTGATTGTTAGGTGCACAAACCCCAGGGGCAATCTAGGGACCCAAAATAGGTCTTAGAATCCAAAATTTATGTGTAGACTTTGAGGAAACTCTATTTCAGTGTTAAGAGTAGATTTTAAGTGGAAAGGTGGATGAAAAGGAAGTACCTAGGGGAAATAGATCCTACCTTGAGCTTATCACCATGAAAATAGGAGCTTTACAGAGGATCTATTAGTTTTTACCCTAATTCCACCTAGGAGAAAGGATGAAAAATGGAAGAAGAAATGAAAGAGAGGGGGAGGTTGATGATCTTGCATTAAATAGGTGCTAACCTTCATAAAATTGGAGTCCTTCCAATTTAAGATGATACACTTGGATGATTCTATGACATTCAAAATGAATGCCCTCTACTAGGTTTATACTTAGATCACTCTACGACATTCATAATGAATGACCTCCACTAGTATTATACTTGGATCATTCTACAACATTTGAAATGAATTCCCTCAACCAAGTGTATACTTAGATCATTCTACATCATTTAAAATGAATTCCCTCCACCAATTTTGCACTTGGATCAAAGATATAATATTCAATATATAGTTATTGATTTGATATACATACATACATACATACATACATACATACATACATACATACATACATATTTAATAGATCTCATAACTATGTTCATTAACTTTAGTATGAATATTTATTACTTTAATATTTGTATCTTATAAATGTATAACTATTTTTAAAATAACATAAACAATTCTTGTATTACATTTTAATATGAGTCAACCTCTCTACACTGACCCCACTATTTTGTCATCTCTCCATGTATGCATGAGACCCTATAAGCTAGTGTGAACATTTTATCCCACCAACCTTAATCAAGGTGGGTCCAATGTCTATTCACCTCTTTCAAACATCATTCATGCGAGTTAACCTATGGAATATGCACTCAGTGGTGACTAGGATTCTTGTGAGTTAATGCTCCTTTTCTTGCCAATAACCAAGGTAGTTTTCCATGTGGATGTTTGCAAGAAACATCTATTAATCTAAAAATGGTTTTGACACTTGAGTGCCAACACACTTACCCACTTTCTACATTGAAGCTGAGTACACTGTGTATTCCGAGCCGCAGCATGTGTCGAGTCAGGAAATCCATCAGGTGCTGAGTGATCTTCAGGTGCCGAGCAGTCTTCAGTTGTCGAGTGAAGATCAAGTGCCGAGTGACTACAGGTATCGAGCATGATCTAAAGGATGTTGAGCATTTACAGGAGCCAAGTTACAGAAGGTGCCGATCATCAGGAAGCAGTGAGTGCCGAGTAACTCAGAATCAACATATGAGTTTGAAACTTCACAAGCTCAGATGAAAATCATTTTCATAGCTGACATATGATGAATCTCAGAGGATTTAAGTGATAAGATCAAATCATTTATATTTCCTATGCAATCTTTATGTAGCCAATAAGAAAAATGGAGAAGGCATGCAACCAATGATAAAAGTACAAAGAATAAGCGGGAAATAGAGATTCAACATAGATTGTAAATCCATACCTAACCCTAAGTCTTCGAGTGTCTTTATAAGGAAGACTAAATCTCATTTTATGAAAGTGAATGGACAAGGGTGTGTAAGGAAAACTAATTTTCAGAGAAAAGAGTATCAGATCACAAAGGATCAAGATCAGAGAAAGAAGATCAAGTGCCTGCATTCAGCAATTGAAGGATTGTAAGCTATCAGGTTTATTATACCTAATACTCTCTAACAATTGTATTAGAAAGAAAACCCTATGGTGATAGGTTAGCTTAGCAACTATTTTATAGATCCTTTAGCTAGGTGACTAAATCCTTTGAAAGGGTAACACTTCATGTAAAGTGTTTGTAAATTCTTTAACCAGGTCACTATTGATACGGTGTAAAGACTTTAACAGGGCAGGCCTTTAACAGGGCAGACCATCAGAAGTGGTCAAACATTATTAATGCAATGATTTTGTGGGTATCATCCCCACCCTAGTTTTACCTTCTTATTTCTAGAGGGTTTCTAGGTTACCAAAATCTCAAGTGTTATGTGGTGATGCATATTTGTTTCTCAAGATTGCTTAATGTTTATATGCATGCATGTTCATTTCAAAGATATGAAACAATTAAAAAGCTAGTACTTTTGATTCAGCCCCCCTCTCAGAAGCATTCTTTCCAATAAGATATTCCAACAATTGGTATCAGAGCTAAACTTCTCTAAAAAAGGAGCCTAACAGCTTGGAGGAAAAGATCTAAAGATGGAAGTTTTCAAACTTGGAAAGATCATTGAAAACCAAGTGATAGATGTGCATCTCAGTCTACAAAAAGTAGAGGAAGCTAGAGTGGAATTAAGAAAATATTTGAAAAGAAGAAAGGAGATAGCCATAGCTGAAAATGACATACACTACAAGGAGATTGATACCACACAAGTATTTTCCAATGGAGACACTAAAGAATTTGATGCAGCAATAATAGAACTAATGGAGAAAAACAAAGTTCAAGCAGAAGAAATAAGATCTCTCAAGATGGAACATGAATCACAGGCCATAATGTTATGTGAAATCACTAAACAAAAGAAAAGAGCAATTGAGGACAGAATCATGATGGAAGATGACAAAAGAAATCTTGCAAACAGACTCGAAGAAAAATGTACTGAATTAACAAGGATCTCAAACATGCAGATGGATACACTTGCTTAAATGATGAATCTTCATCATGGACTTAATATGAAAGATATTGAGATCTCTACTTTGAGGATGCAGAATGAACAATTGCAGAATGAATTGAATAGAGAAAAAGAGATAGCAGAGAATCTCAACAAGTCAAGCGAGGCCATAAAATACTTTGAATAGTTGCCTAAATTCCCAAGATCAGCCCATGATACATTAGGACTCGGATACAACAGCACTGAAGTTGGTGAAACATCAAAGAGTGTTGAGCAAAGAAGTGACAAAGGTAAGGATTCTAAACCCACTTGTCATTGCTGTAATAAAAAGGGACATACTGCTAATATTTGCAAGAGTAGAAGAATCAATCAGCCAAACACACACAAAAGCAAGAGTTATTGTCACAAGTGCAACATGCAAGGACATATGACACAAGATTGCAGATCCAAAATCCCAAGAACACAAAGATTTGATGGACATTGTCATAATTGCAAGAAATATGGACATAGGGCATTTGAATGCAGATCAAAGCCTATGTGGACATCAAATCAACCAGCAAAAGGGAATGAAAGTCACTACCATTGGGATTATAACACCAGGTATAGTTGTCACTATTGTCAAGAATATGGACATATACCCTAGAATTGCATAAGAACACATTTCAAGGGGAACTATAAAAGATGGTTGAGCCAAACCGCATGTTTTCGTTGCTTGAAAATTGGTCATACTAGCAAAAACTATCCTACAAGGTCCAAAGCACCAAATACTGAAGCCAACAAAGGAAAAAAAAAGATTGATGTCATAAGAGGACAAATGAATAAAACTTGGAAGAAGAAAGATGAGTGCAGTACATCAAGAAAAGGGATCACTTCACCTAATGGGTCAAGTGATCACACTTCATCAATCTAAGCATAAGAGAGATATATGAGACTGATATAAAAAGTTGTATCATACATCAGTCCCAAGACAAAGAAGCACTACAAAGAAGAAATAAGCATAAGATAAGATGCTAAGACTAAACTTGAACAATGATGCCGAGTAAAACTGCTTTGGATGCCGAGTTATCAACAAAGTAAGTAGATGCCGAGTAAGTATAGCTGCCAAGTGGATGTCTAGTTGAAAAACATTTGGAAGCCAAGTGACAGGTGTAGGTACTAAAATGCATTAAATGCAAAAGTTTCTTTTGCCACTTAAAAGTAAAAATTGATTCATTCTTGAGCCATTAAAACGAAGAGCAATTTCCTTGAGCACGACTAAGCAACTTTCAAGCTTTCAACTAGTGATTTGCAACAATTCAGCATCTACCCAAGAAATCTAAGTATCTATCCAGGTATTTCCTTCAAGTGCCAAGTTTTATAGTTTGAGAAGTTTACTTTAATCATTAAAACCCTAGTTCAGATATAAATGGCGTCTAGTTCAAAAATGACCCAAGAGAAAATGAGCCATGAGATTCAACTTGTCAGCAATGAAGTAAAGCAACTTGAGTTTAGACCTATACCAGAGGTTGCATACAAAAATGATCCTGCTAGTGCCCTATTCGCCATCCTTGAAAAATTTGTTATGTTTTAGGATGTGTGAAAATGCTATAATTGTAAAATAGGAGCCATAGGATATTTGAAAATCTTTAATGCCTATGAAAAACTCTGTGAAAATGGTATTCTGAAAGATGAGTTTTCTGTCATAGAAAAGAAGGGTTTAACCAAAGCCCTAGTTTTTCCAATCGTATTAAAAAATGAGTGGATATGCATTATACTCAATAGAATCCATGATGGATCATTCTGGTTAGAACAAGGGCAAGTCAAGATTACTAAGAAGATGGTTCATAGGGTTACTAGTTTTTCAACCCTAGATCGGCCAAAGACATTGAGAAGTGAAAAGAAGGAAACAATTGAGAAGAACACAGGTGCAAAGTGGAACAATAGAGGCATGACTATAGACACCATAAATGATCCCCTTCTAGACTTTTCTGTAAGGATCATATCACATAAGTTTTACCAATCCAGCAGGTTAAATAGTGTACCCTACATAGTAGTAGATGTGGCACATAAACTTGTAAAGAAGGACCACACTTATGACCTTGCAGAGCTCTTGTTGCAACAAATCAATGAAAATCTTGGAGCTATTAGAAAGTCCAAGGGAGCATAGTGTAAATTTGGTTCAATGTTGGTTTGTATGTTCTTCTATGTAATGAAGGAATTCCCTTCATTTGGAAAAGTCAACTGGAGTAAGAATAAAACCATTATTGATCAAATTAATGATTTCATTGCACAAATGGGAGATAGCTTTGATGATCAAATGTCTATCTATTTTGAGGATTTAAAAAATGCAATGAAGAACAGAATGAGAATACTAGTTTCACTGGTAGAAAAGCATATAAATGACATATGTTTTCTTGTTGATATTGATTACACTTACATTCAAGCAGTCCTTCCAAGAACAAGATGGCTTAGACCATTGGGATATGAGCTTGATGTTTACCAAGATTCTGTAGCCATCACAACATTACTTGCAGAAGAAATGGAAAAATCTACCAAGGCATTTGGAACATATGACACTATAAAATTAAGAGCTGTTATAGAACTCAAGACAAACTTAGTAGTAAAGAAAAAGGACAAGCTGGTAAAGTAGAAAAGAAGAAATTTGGTGTTGGCGAATCAAGTGTCGCAGGTGAAGAAGAAGAGATTAGTGAAGGAAAAGAAGAAGGTGAGCCAGTACAAGAGCCACTTGAGAAAGATGAGAGTGTCAAGGAAGCACAAACCAAGGAAGCACCCATCAGAGGTAGAGTCATCAAAAGGAAAACAAAGACACCTCCTACTTCTCAACCTTCACCAAAGAAAGCTGCCATGCAAATGCCTAAGAAGTCAACAACCAGAGCTACAACAAGGGCCTCTACCCAAAAGGCTAAAGAGGAAGCCACAAAGAAGAAAAACACAAAGGCATAGGAAGAGCCAAAGAAAAGGAAAAGATATGTGGCCCAACCTGATACTGATGAAGAAGATAAGACTAAAAAGGTAAGTCCTCCTAAATCTTCAATTGATATATTATGTAAGAAGATTAGGAATGGAGACTTAAATGAAATGAAAAAGACTAATTTCAATAAGTTTAGTAAAGAGGAACAAAATAGCATAGAAGAATCAGTCTATGCATTAATGGCACAGTTCAAGTATACACCTCTTGAACTAGATGGACAATTGCCAAAGGAATTGTCTAAAATTATAGAAGACAGATGGCATTTTTGTCTAATGATGCAGAAAGAGATGAGGGAATCAACCCTAGCAAACCTACTACCTGATTTAACAAAAGAACAAGTAACTCAAGTAGTCAAAAGGCATAGCAAAAGGTTTACACCTAAATATAGGGCATTCTCCATCCTGAGAAACAAAATTGAGGAAGTTGTGCAGAGAACAACAAGGGTTTGGAAAAACTTGTACAAGACAATTGAAGATATCCTTGAAGAGGTATACAAAGAGGAAGCTGCTGCTAAAACTGAACAAAGAAGGAAGAGGAGAGAAGAGAAAATAGAAGAAGAGAAAAAGGTTGAAGAAGAGGAAAACAAGAAAGAAAGAGAGGAGGAAGGAAAAGATGAAGACAAAGGAACTGATGAACAACGAAGGGTGCAAGACACACATCTTTCACCTCCTAGCCCGCCTCACTCACCTACCACACTTGCAAAAATCATAAAGATTAAGGATGTTGTTGACACCACATGTCAAAACATCAATCCATTAACTGCAATGGATCTTACTAAGATCCTTGACCAAACAAATCTACAAGAACAATTGTGTACAAGTCCTATATTGGTCAATGTGAATAATCTTCAAAAGTCAGTAGATAAACTTAAAGAAGCCAAGGTGTTACCACAAGAACCACCTCAAATCATTCAAACTACTGGGATTACATTTCTACCACCTCCATCACCACCAAGATTAGTCACTCAAACTCATCAGGAGCTGAGTGCAACAACAGAGGTAGTCACAGGAACAATAGTTCAGACAACAAGTACTCCTCCAGCAGTAGTGACACAAGAAGAAGAAGACAAGCAAGAAGAAGAGGATAAGGAAGAAACTCAAAATAAAGAGGAGTCTACAATACAAACTTTGGTTGAATTACCTAAAATAGGAACTCCCACCAAACCCAGTCATAAGAAGAGTACTGAAACAATGACCTTACATGTCAGTACACCAAGTTCAAGTTCTACTAGGGTAGCTAGGACCATCCATTATGGTATTCCTGAGCTTGATGAAGAAATCAAAATACCCTATTATGATTCAAGCACTCTAAACGAGGAAAAGATGAATGAAATATAGAGTGCATTGGATAAGAGAAGGAGACAAGATGCAATGAGGAAAGACTACAAATACAAGCAAGCAATGAATGAAATAAAAGATATATTCACGGATGCTTTTAGTCTTCAACCACCAGATGCAAAAAGGCCAATACTTGAGCAATTATCTGATATAGTTGACCAAGTAAATAATGAAGACCATGATACTAATGTAAAACTAATGGAATGGTTAGAAAAGAAGTTTGTAGGTAAAGTCAACTAGAAAATAGCTAATAACATAATGTTGGGATAGGTTGACCTAGCCAAGAAATTGGAAAATGTAAAAAGTGTATTAGAGACATATTTTCCCTTTATAGAAAATTGTGTGATTTTTCTAGGTTCACACAAGAAATAAATCAAAAAATTTTGAACCTTGAGAGTAAATTAAAGCTCTCCAGCACACAACTACCCTCAGACCCTGCATAGAGTGAAAAGTAATTTTCTCAAACATTACACACTCAGAGGGAATTAGCTGCATTATCAGTAGAAGAGGCCACTATAAAAGAAAAGCTAACGCAAATTCAAGCCTCCATTACTCCTCACTTATAAAGTATTGCACAAGGAGCACATGTATGCAAAAATAGTCCTAAAGAAGGGTCCAAATATTTCTACACATGAAGGACTTGTTGATCTCACAGTAGAGCTTGCAATCCAACAGAAGTCATTGGATAACTAGGATGCAACTCTCCAAATACTCCTTGAGGTAAACAAGACATTTTTGGCCAAGCATGGCATTACTATTTAGGACACTTTGACATTAGTATCAAAAAGGGGGAGATAATATTCTAAGGGGTAGATAATATTGTGAAGATATACTAAAGAGAACATTAGGCATAACGGCACAAAACAACAACATGATCAATTCAGGGGGAGTTATAAGAGTTATAATAATTTTGAGGTATATATTATAAGTTACAAAGTTACAATTTTTTTTAAAACCTCTATATATATACCAAGCAGATCAGTAAACATACTCATAAAATCATATAAATATTGCTTAGTTAAGTGTTTTTGACACTCATGTCAAAGGGGGAGATTGTTAATCTAAAAATGGTTTTGACACTTGAGTGCCAACACACTTAACCACTTTCTACATTGAAGCTGAGTACACTATGTATGTCGAGCCGCAGTGTGTGCCGAGTCAGGAAATCCATCAAGTATCGAGTGATCTTCAGGTGTTGAGCAATCTTTAGGTGCCGAGTGAAGATCAAGTGCCGAGTGACTATAGGTATCGAGCATGATCTAAAGGATGCCGAGCATATACAGGAGCTGAGTTACAGAAGGTGCCGAGCATCAGGAAGCAGTGAGTGCCAAGTAACTTAGAATCAACATATGAGTTTGAAACTTCACAAACTCAGATGAAAACCATTTTCATAGCTAACATATGACGAATCTCAGAAGATTTAAGTGATAAGATCAAATCATTTATATTTCCTATGCAATCTTCATGAAGACAATAAGAAAAATGGAGAAGGCATGCAACCAATGATAAAAGTGCAAAGAATAAGAGAGAAACAAAGATTCAACATGGATCATAGATCCATACCTAACCCTAAGTCTTTGAGTGTCTTTATAAGGAAGACTAGATCTCATTGTATGAAAGTGAATGGACAAGGGTGTGTAAGGAAAACTAATTTTCAGAGAAAAGAGTATCAGATCACAAAGGATCAAGATCAGAGAAAGTAGATCAAGTGCCTGCAATCAGCAATCAAAGGATTGTAAGCTATCAGGTTTATTATACCTAATACTCTCTAACAATTTTATTAGAAAGAAAAACCTATGGTGATAGGTTAGCTTAGCAACTATTTTATAGATCCTTTAACTAGGTGACTAAATCCTTTGACAGGGTAACACTTCATGTAAAGTGTTTGTAAATTCTTTAACCAGGTCACTATTGATACAGTGTAAAGCCTTTAACAAGGTAGGCCTTTAATAGGGCAGACCATCAGAAGTGGTCAAACATTATTAATGTAGTGATTTTGTGGGTATCATCCCCACCCCAGTTTTACCTTCTTATTTCTGGAGGGTTTCTGGGTAGGAGGGTTTCTGGGTTACCAAAATCTTAAGTGTTATGTGGTGATGTATATTTGTTTCTCATGATTGCTTACTGTTTATTTGCATGCATGTTCATTTCAAAGATATGAAATAGTTAAAAAGCTAGTACTTCTGATTCACCCCCACTTTCAGAAGCATTCTTTCCAATAAGATATTCCAACAACATCTATAGGAAATTAGTCTCTTTTAGAATCCCCACCAAGCTCGATCATCTTTAGTTATTTATTCCTATCTTGTAGGTCACATCCCTTTTGTGACAACCCTATTATTATTAATATATGACTTTGCAAGTTCATTAGTGATATAGGTTATTAAAATGAGTATGAGTTATTAAATTCCTATTTGAATATGAGTAATTCACGGTTTAATCAATAATTGATATATATTTAGTTTTGTTAACTATTTATTTATTAAAATAAGGTTAATTATATTTTGTACTGTACATTATTGAATTTGGGTTCTTGACAATCTACCCCTCTCAATTTTGTTTTAAGCAATATAAATTCTTCTAAGCTAAGTCTAAAGTGAACCCTTGATTTGGAAGGGATTGTCTCCACTCTCTTTAATAATGATTTCTAATATCATCCTATTTTGTTCATCGAATCTCACTTTTTTGTTGGGGCTTCTTTCTGTATCAGTTATTTTATTCATGTATCCTCTGTTACATTGATGATTATGCTCTCATGGTTCTTTACACTTAAATCATAATCTTTTCTGTAGTAGATCATCTCTCTTGGGCAACCTATGACCAACACTTCATGGTCAATGACACAAGTGACAGGTCTTTTCTTGGTCTTCCTTTCTTGTTTGTTTATGCTCAAAGAATGCTTTGGGATTCTTGGGCTTCTCATCTACCACATTGGATTCAATATTTTTTTCTTTCCTAATGGACTCTTCTAAACTATGAGGTTCAAGTAGTTTTACATGTATTTTGATAACATTTTTAAGTCCTATAAATAAATGAGTGAGTTGGCCCTTGAAATTGATTAGCAAATCGTTCTACTAATCCCAATTTCTTGAGGTGAGTTAGCTCTTGGAAGTACCATTATGAGTCTCTTAAATCAAACCTACTCATTAATTTTGAGTGAATTCAATATTTAGTCCCAATAAATTTTGGCCATAGTGCCACCATTTGTGTGTTGAGCCCCTTAAATGAAGTATGGAAAACTTAATAGCACCTTCTTCTATTATAGGACTGTATGATAGATACGTATCTAACTTTTGGGGCCATTATTTACTAGTTTCTTCTGCTAACCCATCAAAACATAGTAATTTTACTTTATTTACCTTTTCTTGAATGTCTTCATATACATGACATTTATTTCTTTTTTCCATGAGTTTAGATTCATATTATTCTTTAAAGGGGATATGTTGTCAAAGATTGAGATCCAATTTTGCATACATTTATGCAATTTCTTCTATGCTATTAGTGGTTGTTTCCTCTTCCACAATAAGTACTCTTCTTGGAGGGAACAAATAAAATGTAGTGGGACTAAACTTTGTGATGAGGGATCATTTTCCTCATGATTTGAATGACAATCCCTTTGTGGATTAGGTCTTTCTATAATGTCGTACTAGGGAACCAAAGAGAAATTAACCTATAATGTCACTAAGTTTGCTAATTTATTTTTAAAGATCTAAAAAATCAACAGATAACATAGTAGAAGCAATAACTCATATACATACATAAGCAATACAATATCAATTACATCTCTCAAAACTTCCATAACATTGAATCACACACATAAGTATTATTAAGATAAAATCTGACAAGTAAAAAAAGTCCATGTTATAGAACAACCATAGGTATGAAATTACATGAAAGAATATACAAGTACATAAGATTCCACATGGCATAACCAAAATGCACATGCATCCTCTGCACACATCACGAGGTATGAAATGCTAAAAGAATATACATCATGATAAGATACAACATCCTATAGGATCTCAAATAATCAAAGTACAATTTACTAGAATATGACCATAGAACATAATCACAAGACAAGAAGAATAAAACAACTGCACAAGGTACATATCGCATCGATATCTAACTATTGGATCTTAATGGTATAAGAAACACTACAACCCAACCTCATGGAACCTAAATGGCCCACTTCCACCATACTGAGGAGATAATTTCAAGTCCCAAATGGATAAAAATCCAAAAATCATAACAAAAATCTAAGTCAAGGAATCCTGATAGCAATCTAGCTCAAACATACCAAGTATACAAGTGACACCTAATCCTAGAGGCAAAAAAGACACATAGGAAATCTAATATGCATGTGGGAAAGTGTCATCACATGAGTCAACTCTAAGGTTACCTTGGAAGTCTCTTTGGACTCTAGCCCCCTAGTGACTCTATGTGACATTAGTATCTTTTCTTATAGACAAGGCATACTAACAAGGCAAGGTTGCAACCAAGCATCCTCGTTCCTCCCATCCTAGCTTGTATTGGCACTCAAGGCATGGGTGAGGTAATACACTAACTCTTGTTAAATCCCATTAATGAAATATTATCACTTATTAATACAACTTATAATGGGTTACCTAGGAAACCTCTTTAGGCCTCCGACCTCCGTTGCAAGCCACTTCCTGACATACACATAGATAACCTACCCTAGGCTCATAAAAGTATATCTCCTAAAATCATAATATTCACCTCAGTACTATACAAGAAATTGGAAAGCACCAATAGATAAATTATCAAAACCTCATAGGTTACACCAATAAAATCACAATATTCACCTCAATCCTATACAAGCAACTAGAAAACATCAATAGAAAACTGATTAAAAATCTCATAGGTACACCAAGAAAACCACAATACATGGACTTACAAAAAAGAACTTGATCTCATCATAGAAACATGTGTATCTATCACATTAGTTATGAATGAAATAATCATGACAAAACAACATCACAAAGCAACATCATAAAACCATCACTTCCCAAGCCTCTAGTAAATAATCATATCTGGATGAACTACTAGGTGTTAGGATTAAACCTCAAATAGAAATAATAGTTACATGCAAATAAAACCAATATTAGAAAATAACAAACCACACATAAGAGAACACAAAACACCAAGATTTAATGTGGTTCACCTAATCCCTCGAGTACATCTACCAACAAAAAGTCTGATATTATTTTTATTTAGTAATTACAACCTGATTACAATTTGTAATCCCTTACAGCTCAATACCACTGCAAGAACCAATTTTCAAATCACACATTATGAAAATCCCTAACCCTAATCCTTTTTATACAAGCTTTTTTTGGCTTACAAAATTAAGGCTAGAATAATAGAAAATTAGTAGCTGACACCTTTTACAATATATGGTCATTTTTGGCTTTAGGGGTGCTGCCCTTGAAAACCCCCATGGGGGCATTGCCCCTCAAACCCACCCTATACTGCAATAGGGAGCACACTTGGGGTGCTACTCTAGGACCCTTCAGGGCCACTACTCCCAAACCCTTGTAGAAATCATATAGGGAGAAAATCATGTCAAATAAACCTCTAAGTCTGATTAGGCTTCACATCACAACAATGTCCCACTTAGAGACTGATCAGACTCCACAATAATAACCTCCCACTTAGAGACTGATCATAGCATTGCTAATGTTGTGGCTCCCACTAGAATATCAAACCACCTTGGACTCTACTATTTATTTATTCTATTCAATCTAGAAGACCAACTAAAGTTGAAGAGGAGTTCAATTTCTCCCTTGTTACTAACTTGGTAAACATATCCACTGAATTGTCATCTATATGTATCTTGTCTAGCTTTAACTGTTCATCATCCAAAAATGACCAAATGAAATGATACAAAAATTGTATGTATTTTTTCATTGAATGCAAAGCTGAATTCTTTGCAAGATGAATGACACTCTGACTATCTATAAACAAATAATTATCCTTCTAAGGGTGTCCCAATTCTTCCAAAAAGAACTGAAGCCATATCATCTCCTTGGCTGCCTTTGTAGTAGCAACATACTCTAGCTTTGTAGCAGCAACATGATTTGCCTCTGTAGTGGATAAAGCATTAACCTTCTGCAACCTAGAAACCCAACTAACTGCTGCCCCACCAATAGTAAATACATAACCTGTAGTACTCCACCTAGTATCAATATCCCCTACCAAATTTTTGTCAACATATCCCTATAAATCAGTGGTAGTGCCCCCAAAATGTATACACTTACTGGATGTTCCTCTCAAATATTTGAGAATCCATTGAACTGCATTCCAATGTTCAATTCCTAGATGACTCATATCCTTGCTAACAACTCCCATTGCATGTGCAATATTTGGCCTTTTACATATGATATCATACATCAAGCTTCCTACAACTGAAGCATACAGTACCTTGGACATATTATCCTCTTCTTCTTATGTCTTTGGACACATCTCCTTAGTCAACTTCAAATGACCAAGTAAAGGTGTGCTAATAGCTTTAGCATTCTCCATAAAGAAATGTTGCAACACTTTCACAATATAATCAACCTAAGATAAAGTCAATTTCCTATTCTTCCCATCTCTACTAATCTTCATACCAAGGATTTTTTTTGCTAACCCCGAATCCTTCATAGAAAATGCATGTGCTAACTGGTGTTTTAGCCCCTTAATGTGATCCATGTTAGACCTAGCTGCAAGTGTATCATCAACATATAAACATAAAATAATGTAGCTATCATCATCCAACCTCTTAAAATAAACACAATGATCTGATTGACACCTACCATATCCATGCTCATGCATAAACCTATCAAATTTTAGTTACCAATGCCCTAGTGCTTGTTTTAAGGCATATAAAATTTTTCTCAATATGCACATTAAGTTCTCCTTACCTTTGACCTCAAATCCTTGTGGCTGTGCCATATATATATTTTCATCCAAATCACCATGAAGGAAGGTTGTTTTAACATCAAGCTACTCCAAATACAAACCTTTGGTAGCCACAATACTTAAAATAGTGTGAACATAAGTCATTTTAACAACATGAGAGAATATCTCATCAAAATCAATGCCTTTTTTTTGTAAATCCTTTTACAACTAACCTAGCTTTAAATCTTTTCTTACCTCCATCCTCTTCTTTCAACCTATAAACCCATTTATTCTATAAAGCCCTTTTACCTACAAGCAACTTGCATAAATCCCATGTCTTATATTTTAGCAAAGAGTCAATTTCTTCTTTCATTCTAGACTCCCACTGAATCTTTGTATCCACTTGCACAACTTCAACATAACATTTAGGTTCACCAACATCTATTAGTAAAATAGAGTACAAAGAAGGAGAAAGATGGAGGTCTACCTAGCCTTGTTGATTGTCTAACATTCACTAGGGTGTCTGGTATTTGTTATTGTGCTTATTG
This sequence comes from Cupressus sempervirens, assembly GCA_028749045.1. Classification (NCBI taxonomy): domain Eukaryota; kingdom Viridiplantae; phylum Streptophyta; class Pinopsida; order Cupressales; family Cupressaceae; genus Cupressus; species Cupressus sempervirens. The sequence goes on along the minus strand of CM053790.1, from coordinate 49,834,527 downwards.
CACATCATGAAGAATTGTTGGAACATCATCTTTTGGAGTATCATCAAATACTACATAATCATCTTCTTTCTTCTCATGTTGCTACAACATATCTTTGTACAACACTTTCTCATTGAATATGACATCCCTACTTCTTACAATTTTATGATTTTCAAAATCCAAAAGTCTTTAACCAAATTCATCAATGCTATATCTAATAAATACACATTTCTTTGACTTAGTTTCAAACTTGGTTCTATTTTTAGAATCTATATGAGAAAATACTTCACAACCAAAGGTTTTAAGAAAAGAATAATTCACCTTCTTACCAATCCATGCTTCTTTTGGAATACCACAACCTAAAGGAGTAGAGGGACCTCTATTAATGAAATATACAATAGTATTAATAGCCTCCACCCACATGTTTAAGGGAATCCCAGCATGCAACCTCATGCTCCTTGTACGCTCCATTATAGTCATGTTCATGTATTGAGCCACTCCATTTTCCTATGGAGTCTTTGGAATAGTTTTCTTTCTATGAATACCATTAGTGGAGTAATAATCTTCAAATTCATGACTATAATACTCACCACCATTATCAGATCTAAGACATTTTAATTTTCTACCAGTCTTATTTTCAATCAAGCATTTCCATTTCTTAAAAGTTTAAAATACATCAAATTTATATCTAAGGAAATAAACCAATACTTTTCTAGTTGCATAATCAATTAATGTAACATAATAATGAGAGCCACCAAGGGAAGATAGCTAAGATGGTCCCCATACATTTGTATGCACAAGCTCTAATCTCTCACTTTTATTTTTTTTTCCAGTCTTCATAAAACTCACTCTCTTTTATTTTCCATTCACACAACTTTCACAAAAATCTATATTGACAAATTTTAGACTTGGTAAAACTTGCTTTTAATGGAGTAATTTCATAGCTTTCTCACTTATGTGCCCAATATGTTGTGCCATAGCACTGTATTAGAATCTACAATAGCTATTTGTTCTCCTCGCTCAACTGTATCAACTATTCTTGAACATTCACTTTTCTCTGCAACAACCAAAGTAGAAGGAACAATATGACTTGTACAAAGATATAAGGTACTACTTTTACACCTTTTACTACTACAAGGAAAACTTTTGAAACCTTTCAATTTTTATCATTAAAAGTAACTACACAACCCTCATCGTCGAGTTGCCCTGTTGAAATTAAATTCCTACTCAGCCTTAGAACATGTCTTACCTCATGTAGAAGCCAATGATTCTCATTTTGCAACTTAATCTTAACTTTTTCCTTTCCAAAAATTTGATAGGGTTTATTATCCCCTAAATAAACAAGCCCAAAATCTCCTTGGACATAATCAGTAAAATAACCTCTATGAGGTGTAACATGAAATGAAGCACCAGAATCTAAAACCCATGAATCATCAACACTTTCTAAAGATAGAAGAAAAGCATCCTCTTTGGATTTTTTACTTACCACATTTGCCTCCTTGTTCCCTTCAGGTTTATCTCCTTCATTGTTCTTTTGAGTCCAACAATCTTTCTTCTTATGCCCTATTATACCACAATACCAATAATCTCTTGGTCCTCTAGATTGAGACCTCTTCCCCTTTGATTTTTCTCTTGATTTCCCACAATTTCTAGAATTATTTCTTCTCTCAATCATTCTACCTATTCTTTGTGCATTCAAAGTACTTTCTGATGTAGATCCACCTAAGGTTTTTCTATGAGTTTTCTCACCTAAAATAACACCAATCACATCATCATATTTTAGGGTATTAGATCTAGAAGAAGAATTACTCACAACCATTACCAAGCCATTCTAACTTTCAAGGAAAGAACACAAAATCAAGGGAGCCCTAATTTCTTCATCAAAATTAATATGCACAAAAGATAACTAACTAGTAATAGTATTAAACTCATTAAAATGATCTGAAACAAATCCATCTTTTGTTATTTTCATATTAAATAAACACTTCATGAGAAATACCTTATTTGAAGTAGAGGTCTTTTCATACAATTTTGCTAGGGTTTCCATCAACTCTTCCATCGTCTTTTCTTTTATAATGTTGAATGTCACTAATGCTACCAAGCATAACCAAATGCTTCCATTACCTTTCTATCTAAAATCTCCCAACCCTCATTTGTCATCATTCCATGGTTCTTAGTTTTTCCTTCCAACAACTTCCATAAATCCTTTTGATAGAGATTATCTTCCACTTGCATTTTCCTTAATTAAAAGTTTTGCCCATTAAACTTGTCAACCCTCAGATTACCCTCATCTGCCATCACTCCCACTCCACTATGAGACCTTCTTGTAGAGGATCACTAAAAAATAAATGACCAAGCTAGCTTTGATGCCACTTGTTAAGATTAAACCTCAGATAGAAATAACAGTTACATGCAAATATAACCAAAATCAGAAAATAATAGATCGCACATAAGAGAACACGAGACACCAAGATTTAACACGATTCACTCAATCCTAGACTACATCCATAAAAAACAAGTCCAATATTATTATTATCTAGTGATTACAATCTAATTACAATCTATAATCCCTTACAACTCAATACCGCCACAAGAACCAATTTTCACATCACACATTACGAAAATCCCTAATCTTAATCCTTTTTATACAAGTTTTTTTCCATTTACAAAATTAGGACTAGAATAATAGAAAAATAGTAGCTGACACCTTTTACAATATAAGGTCATTTTTGGCTTTGGGGGTGTTGCCCTCAAAAACCCTTATATGGGCATTACCCCTTGACCCCACCCTATACTACGACATGAACAATACCTAGGGCATAGCCCCCAAAACCCTATTGAAATAATATGGAGAGAAAATCGTGCCAAATAAACTTCTGAGTCTGATTAGGCTCCACATCAAAACACTAGCTTTTCCCAAAAAAACCATCACAAGATAAAACATGACATTTCGACATACATTTAAAACAAGTGTAATTATTTAGTTTTAAAAAATATATATAATTCCATAAAAATTGATTTGCATCAAATTCAAGTTTTCATTTCGTAATCATTTCACAATTGGGTAAAGGTTATCAATCATGCAATATTATCATGTTATTCATTTAAATAATCTTAAATCATGAATGATTTAATTAATAACATAAATGTATATTATTAGATTAAATCTTAATATCAATTTCATTTTTAAATTTTAATTTGACTTATATTAAAGTGTAATTTTAATATTTATTTTAACTTTAATTCATAATGCAACTCAAGATAATTGAAGCTTGAAATTATCATAATAATTAAACTATTTATAAATCCTTTCATAATATTTAAATATTCATAACTAGACGATGATATAATTAACTTAACTATAACTCTTCTTAAAATATAGCTACGTCACACACATATATTTATTAACTTATAACTTCAATTGCATTAATAAATGTATAACAAGTTATAACCCACTCATTTTTTCTTAAAAAGAATTAATATTAAAAACTCATTTATAAGAGAATAAGTAGTATTTATTTATTTAATTTTCAAAATAAATAAAATTCTTTTTTTTTTTAAATTCTAAAATTAATTAATAATAATAATAAATAAATAAATAAATAAATTATATTATATTTTTTATAAAATAAAAACAAACATGCAATTACTATATTTGCATGCTTTTGATCTCTCAAATCATGTAACGATAATATGCTTAGTTTTCTATATTTAGTGTATTTATTTTCACATGAATGTATAAGTTTAGCTACAACATGCTTTCCTCTCAATTAATCTTTTATTTTTCTAATTAAATTATTTTATATATAAGAAGAATATTTATCTTTATTTAGATAATTCATGATAATCACATTACAAATTTAATTTCAAATTTGAGCTATTCAATTTGATGTTTTCTTCCAATTTTCTATAATTGAATTTTCTCTATATTAGAAAGGATTTTAAAAGAATACAATTATAACAATTTTCTATTTTTTTCTACAGTTTTCCTCAATCATGTTCTCTTGATTAATAAGTTTTCCTTGTCAAATCTAAAATATAATTCTTTATCCAAAATTTAATATATTTATTAATAAGCATTATGCAAGCACCCAAGAAGACACAAAGTAGATAGATCTTTTAATAAAATTTTACAATGAGTTTTCAAACCCTACCTCAAAATAATAGCTAAAATCTGAGACAATCTATGAATGCATGCAAATCTAAACCCTCTCAAACTTTCAACAATTCTCTTACTCGAATTCTAATTTTTGCTTCCCAAAACCTGTGTATAGGAATAAGCTTGAATATCTTGATAAAGAATTTAACTCTACCTAGGGTTTCTAGTTTTTGAACATGCAAAGGCCTCTCCTTAAAATAAACTGTAATTATTTTAATTTATTTAATTTCCTTGTGCATGCTTTTTGACTTTAACTAGAATAAACTTTGTTTCAATTATTTCCACTTTATTTTTTTAACAACAAAGACATTTAAAAAAAACATATTTATTAATTTAAATAATAATAATATTTAAAGTTCATTATTTAAATGAAACTTCTAAAATTATTATTTTTAAATTAAATGAATATAATTGTGCCAAATTTAGTCTTGTAATTAAATCTTTAAATTTATTTTTTCAATTTAATTGATTCAATATAATTCAAAATTGATTTTTCTTTATTTTTTTTGTTTAATTAAATCATTTAATAATCTTTTTGGTTGATTTAATTATATCTAAAAATCATAGCAAACCCACAAACTCAATAAAAAAACTTATCTAAAAGAGAAAGTATGAATCAAACTCAAAGGTAAAAAAATCTTGAATTCACATCACTTTGATGAATTTGGAAAGGTAAATAAGTCATATACTTGTCCTATGTTTTAGGAAAATTGGCTTGGGTTTAGGCTTTGGATTTGAGAAGTATCTCCTCTCTTTTACCATTGAGATACTCTAATAGGGCACACTCATCCTAACAATTCAGGGAAGTCAACGTACGATACTTATAATTTACATAAAAGCCAAACATGTACAACTGCATATATATCTAAACTAAACAAGAAATGACAAGGAGTGGTGCATCATGTAGATCTCAACTAGAGGGTGATTGCGACTCCCTCGCTCAACCATATCAAATACGTCAAACATACATGTACACCATATATATACAAGTATGGGGTAAGTAACCATAAAACTATATATAAATCATCCATATAATTGTCATTATGAAAGCAACTACAATCACTATATGGAGTATGTAAAACATCATTATCAAAAGAATAACCATGAACATGTCAAATATCCAAGAATAAAAGAGCTCATCAAATATATATAATCCAAACATGTAAATAGTATCAACCAAATTAGGTAGCCAAGTACTAGTAAATCAAATCTATTAGAAACTTACAATTGGAACAATTATTTTTTGTCATTGATGTTAAATCTATGGATGAAACATATTGCTACCTAATCTAAATTTCATACCTGTTTGATTGACAAAGAGGATTTGAGAGTTACTCATAACTAAGCACCTAGAGAAAAGGTTGAAGTTATGGAAAAGGAAGTTACAATGGACATTTTATTAGATAGATTTTGATAAACCAAAGTAATTGTTTATGTCAAGGAAGCTAAACCAAGTTGAGAAAAAGATTAAAATAGTACAGAATGTCAAGTAATGCTAGTGTCAATTGAGCTACAATTAGTGTTGAGAAAATCTAGTATTGACCAAGCATTAGCATCGACCAAGCAAGTTAGTTGATGCGGAGCTAGAAAGCTTTTCAGTCACCAAGTATTTCAGTATTGATCAAGTGTCAGAATTCAGTGATTACAGAGTGATAGTAAGAGATCAAATTTAAAGAAATCACAATATCAAGATGACTCGGTTAATTTTTTGGGAGATGTAAAATGTGTTGAAGATAAGATTGATGAGTTAGATTACTAAATTCAAGGCGGTGATTAGGTAAATACCTGATAGAAGGATTCTAGAGAAGTTCCTAGAGGATGATCAAGAAGATTATATATACATTGAATTGAGTTGAATCTAATCATAAATGATAAGATCTACGGTGGATGTAGAAAATGGTAAAGCACAAATTGCCTATTTATGGCAATACAAGATCAAAAATTTGGTGCTTAGTCCAACCTCAACCTTTGTGTGTGTGAGTTTGTATGTGAAGGAAGTCATATAGAGCAAGGTTAATCAGAAACATACAAGTGAGTCGATGTGAAGCTAAAAGAGCAAAGCTTGCAAAAGTGATGTTGTTGATAAGTGAATTTGAGAAGAAGACTTAAAGTGTTGATGAGAAGAGTGGATTGATTGCTTGAAGAGTGTCCAAGCAGATCAAGACCAAAGATGACAATGAAAGGCTTATTAGTGAACCAATATAAGGACCAAACATAGATCTAAACAAGAAAAAGTGAGTTGTAATCAAACAGATCAAAACCTATTGTTTTCTTTCTTATCATTGTAAATAGTTTGTATTGAAATCCTATTAATTGAGGTTGACCTAACATTCATTTGAAGACTTAGCAATTTTTGTAAATCCTTTAAGTAGGTGACATTCTAAAGGGAATGATCAAAGTCCTCTTACAAGGCCACTCCTAATAGAGTAATTAAATCCTCTGACAAGTTCACATTTAATAATGTGTATTGTAATCTTTAACAAGGTTGGATCCAAACATAACTCACTTTGAAAGAGTGAAAAAGAGTGACATGTTGTTGGTGCTTTTCCCAAATTGGGTTTCCATGTAAAATCCTAATGTCAAATTGTGATGAATGTCTTATGAATGTTTTCATAATGCAATGCAAGTCAAAGTTTATGACAATTTTTTGGTAGAGATCGGGCAATAGCAGGATATGCAGGATAAGAACAATGATGTGTTGAATGTTTAATTGTTCAATTGGTACATATACACCTTGGGTATGATAAAGTTATTGTATTTGGCTCACATCATCAGTGCAAAAGGCATACACATGGATCCTGAAAAGATTTGTGCCATTGTGGAGTGGCCTTCACTGGTAAACACTACATAGTTGAGGGGATTTCTTGGATTATGTGGTTTCTATGAGAGGTTTGTGGATGGATATTCTAGGCATACAACACCCTTGAAATATTTGATGAGAAAGGGAGCTTTCTTATGGACTCTAGAGGCACAGGAGTGTTTTGAGAGATTTAAGGAGTTGATGACTTCCTATCTAGTGTTAGCGTTACCTAATTTCAACAAGCCTTTTGAGCTACAATGTGATGCTTTCGGAGACGAAATTAGAGCAATGCTTATGTAGGAGAAGCACCCCATTGTTTATGAGAGAAAGAAATTGAGAGGGCTAGAGTGGAGCTTCAACATATATGATAAGGAGATGTTAGCCATTATGCATGCTTTGTTTAAATTAAGGCAATATTTGGTAGGTAGCAAATTTTGTATCAAAATCGAGCATAATAGCCTAAAACACTTTTTGGGGTAGTGAGATATTAATGATAGGCAACAGAAGTGAGTGAGCAAGTTATAATCCTATGACTTTGATATTACATATTTTAAGGGGACATAGAATTTATTTGTCGATGTTTTATCACATAGGCCCCATTTGAGCTTATTGACAGAAATATCGGAGTATTGGAGACACTTGATCCTTGCAGAGTATGCAAAAGATACATAAATAACTGGATTCATAGATGGAACTATTCAAGACAATAGATACACTCTTGTGAATGAGCTCATCATTTACAAAGGGCGAATATTTTTTGTTGCAGGCTCAATAGTGAGGAGGATGGTTTTGAAATATTTTCATGATTCACCTATGACAGGACATCTTGGTTTCTATAAGACATACTGGAAAATTAGAGAGTGCTTTACATGGAAAGGGCTCAAAGAAGAGGTCTTCAGTATGTTAGGGAGTATCCAACCTACTAGTAGAATAAGCAGGAACACTCCTATATAGCTGGTTTAATTCAACCACTTCAAATTCCTAATAGGAAGTGGGAGTGTTTATCTATGGACTTCATCAAAGGACTACCTAGAGCCCAAGATAGGGACTGCATATATGTGGTTATGGATTTCCTTATGAAGTTTGCACACTTCTTTCCAATCACTTCGACATACACTACTACACAGGTGCCAGAGTTGTTCTTCAAGGAGATATTCAGATTACATGGCTTACCTTAGAGCATTTTGAGTGAGAGAGATAGCAATCTTATGAGTCATTTTTGGCAAGAGCTATTCAGGTTGTGTGCGACAAAGCTCACTCCAAGTACTAGCTACCACCCTTAGATAGATGGTCAGACAGAGATAGTGAATAAATGGGTGGAGGAATATCTTAGAAATTATATAGCAGTGTAATAGAGGGCATGTGTAAAGTGGATTTATCTATATGAGTATTACTATAACACCACTTATCACATGTCTATTTAAATGTCATATTTTATGGCCCTATATGGGTATGAGGCACCCAATTTTATGGATCTTCTTTGGAGTGATAGTAGAGTGCCTAGTGTAGGTGATTTGTTACAAGAGAGTCAAGACATTGTTAGCACTCTTAAGGATAATATAACCAAGGCAAAAAAATAGTAGAAGTAGTATATAGACCAGAAGAGGACAGAGTAGACTTTTGAGGCTAGAGATATGGTGTATCTTATGTTGCAACCTTGTTGTTAATCCACTCTTAAGAAGAGTGGTGTCGAGAAACTTAATCCATGATACTATGGCCCATTCAGAATAATTAGTAAAGTGGGAGAGGTGGCTTATGAGTTAGATTTTTTGGCAAAGAGAAATGTGCACAATGTTTTTCAAATGTCATGCCTCAAGAAGGTGCTAGGACATCATATTGTTCCTTCTATAGTGCTCCTACCCTTGGATGATGAGGAAAAATTGATATTGGTGCCAGAGGCTATCATTGATTTCAAGGAAAGGAACTTGAGGCCGTGCACTATAAGGGAGTATTTGGTGAAATTAAAGGACCTGCCAGTAGAGGATGCGACATGGGAGAATGAGGAGATTTTGCAGCATTCAGACTTGAAGTTGCTTGAGGATAAACAATTTTAGGGAGGGCGGACTGTAATGTCCCCATATTTTTAGTATCTTAGTGGAGTTCTTAGCTTTGACATTCTTCAAAGGCTAAGTGGAGAAATAAGAAGAAATTGATTAAATTAATTTCTTATAAAGTCATTAAATTAATTAAAATAAAAAAAGGTGACTTTATATTTAATTAATTTACTTTTCTAGATAGTGCATTAATTATTGGAAAGGGTGAAGCCTCTAGTAATTTATTTTTCTAGAAGCACAATTAATTATTGTATTGCAAGGGAGAAGCTTCTAGAGAGTGCATTAATTATTGGAAAGGGGGAAGCTTCTAGAGAATGAAATTAAATAATATTTTATTTCCTTCTAGAAGGGTGAAGGAAAAGAATAAATAGGGGTGAGAGCTTCATTGTTTATCATCTGCTTATTATGAATTGTATTTGATAAGAACTTGGTAGAAGAAAAAGGTTTCTAATTTCAGTTAGCCATTGGAGAACATCAACTCTTCAGTGTTACAACCATTTGAGGTGGTGAAAGATCCACTAAATTTGGTATTTGAAAGAGCTTCATTCTGGAGTTCTATTTGTGCCTAAATTGGAGAATAGATTTTGGTTGCTACAGTATGCATGCACGATGCTATGTTATAGTATTTATGTTTGATTCATTTCCATTCTTGGGTATCACTATTATTAGGTTCCTCTTGCAACTATTAGTAGTTATTATTGTAATTTCTAAGCATATGATTTTGTTGTGATAATTTAGAATCAAATTTTGAAATTATTGTAGTCATTATTGTAAGCCCATGAGAATGAATTCAATAAAGGAGATACATGTTGCATACCATTTGTTTGATGGAATGTCCATCTAATAGAATCTATGATCAGCATAATAGTTGTATCAATTGTTTGTCAAAATATCAGTTGGCTATAGGTATGCATTTCATATCTAGTTTCCATGTATATGCATTGAAAATACCAAAAGAACTACACTTGCATATTAGTTCATTCTAAGAGGCATTGTAATATCATTCTAAATTTCTTAGCTTGGAGAAGTAGCTACAAGTGTTTGAAAATATTCCTTGAGCTAAATTCAGTCAGTTTGGGCAAGGGATATTACACTGGTATTAGAGCTAAGTCCTACCATCTTGACGGTTTAGAAATCACAAGCCACTTGGGGTTGGCTCTCATAGATTTTTCACTATCAGGAAAGCTTTTTTGATAGGGAACAAGTTTTTATCAAGTAGCCAGACACCATGGGTGACAAGAAAGAGCATAGCCCACCAAGAAACAATAGGAATGGGGATTAGGAGATAAGAGAATTTTTTAGAGCAATGGTTATAGGACAAGAGTGAATGATATAGGCTTTGTAGGCACTCACCACCATGGTTGAGTGCATGGACCCATAGGACAAATGGAATTAGGAACAATGGGATAACATGAGTGCAGTGGGATAACCTAGAGCTCATAGAACTCTTTCCAGAATAGTAGAAAGGCCCATGCATCCTACCTTTGTTAGAGAGGAACTAGTATGGGAAACAATGGAGGAAGTTAAGGATGAAACATTTGTAGATATCCTTATGGCTGCAAATGATGAATGAAAATTATTGGCACCATAAGTTCAGGAGAGGATGACCTTTAAATGCTTTGTGAATCAGAGGAGAGAATATTATAGGTCACTCAGATAGGATAGGAGGCCTAGGGGTCAAATAGTGAGCTGAAGAGGGCTACAAGAAATATTACTATGCCAAAATTTGATGGGAGTGGTAAGATGACAACTCAAGCTTAGATTCATAAGATTGACACGTTCTTGGTACTAAGGCCAATGATAGAGATTGAAGATATCAAATACACCACTTTGCATTTGGAGGGAGTAGCACATGATTGGTGGTACCATAGTTTGGTAACACTTCAGCATAATCAGGTGACAGAGAACCAAGACTTTGTGGATAGCTTGGTTCAAAGGTTTGACTAGAAAGTTCCAGAGGTTTATTTTTGGGAATTAGTACAACTGAAACAAACAAGAAAATTGAAGTATTTTGTTGGTGAATTTTAGTAGTTGATAGTCATGGTGCCAAATATTTTAGAGTGTAGATTGATAGTTCTTTTCATTGAAGGCCTATCTAAATCACTGAGAGGTTGAATAAAAGCATTTGATCCCATTTCTCTATAAGAAGCTATGAAAAAGGAAAGAAGTATGGAACATGTAGTCCCAACAAACAAATTTCAATCCAAATGAGCATCTTCTAGTAAGGGAAAAAAAACATTTTATAAAAAAATAGAGAGGACTGATTTTTAAAATGATTTGAAAGATAAAACTCCATCACCTTTTGATAGGGAAACATTAAATGATTTGAGGAAGAAAAAATGACATTTCTACTATATGGGACCCTATGATGCACACCATGACTATCCTCTTAGACCAAAGGGAAAAGCTAATAGAGTTATGTGGGCATACTATGAGGAATCAAAATTAGATAATTTAGACTACCAATCTGATATAGAGAAAATAGATGGTGAAAAAAAGGAAGACAAGGTTGAAAACTTGTATAAAATGGAGTTCAAGGATGGGGAAGGAGATGGGAAACTTAGGGAAGCTTGTCTCACTAGTATTAAGAAAGAAGGATCATTTTGAATGAGAGGAGTACTTGCTGGATAGTGAGTTATAACTTTGGTTGATACCAGTGTCACTCATAATTTCATTGATTATAGGCTGGTGGAGAGGCATGACATAAAAACAAAGGACTTTGGGGGAATTAGAGTGAGGGTAGCTGATGGCTATGTCCTCAATTGTGATAGTAAGATCACTTAAATTCCATTGGAAGTTAATAATTATGCCTTTAATGCAAATTTCTATGTTGTTCCTATCAGAGATACAAATATAGTCCTTAGGACGAGTTGGTTGCATGATATTTTTGAATTCACTCTTAATCTCAAGGAGATGGAGAAGAGGTTTAAAGTGAATGGGAAGACACAGATTCTTAAGGCAATCAAGGATAGTGATTTCAGAATGGTCTCTTTCCAAAGGTTGCCTAGATTGATTCGACATGATGAGGTAGAGTGGGCAACAAAGTGCATGTTAATGCCACCATAGGAGGGACAATAGAAGACTAAATATCCTCCTAATATTTAGAAGCTTAGAGTTAAACACTCTAAGGTGTTTAGTTACATTCCACCAAGTAGACCACCAGACAAGGGTATTGAGCACATCATTGAGTTAGAGGAGGGGGCTAAGCCCATCATGATTACACCTTACAAGCATTTGAAGAGGTTGAAGGATGAAATCAAAAAACCCATAAAGGAGTTACTTTCTATGGGCCACATTAGACCAAGTAAGTCTCCTTTGGCTTCTTCAATGGTCTTGGTGGAGAAGAAAGATGAGACATTAAGGATGTGCATTAATTACAGGGTGCTTAATAAGACTACAATTAAAAATAGGTACCCCATTCCCAAGATCAATGAGTTGATATATAAGCTTCATGGAGCTTGCTTCTTCTCAAAAATAGATTTGAGATCAAGTTATCACTAGATCAGAGTTAGAGAGAAAGACATCAAGAAGATAGCCTTTAGATGTCATTGTGGCTGTTTTGATTTCGTAGTTATGCCATTTGGACTAACTAATACACCTACTACTTTTCAGGCAACAATGATAAGGTTTTCCATCCTTAGTTGAGGAAATTTGTACTTGTCTTCTTCGATGATATCTTGGTGTATAATAGATCTTGGGAGGAGCACTTGGTTCACCTTGACATGGTGTTGGATATATTGGGTAGAGAGTCCTTATATGCAAAGGAGTCAAAATGTGATTTGGGTATGATAGAGTTGTTGTATTTGGGTCACATCATCAGTGTAGAAGGTGTATGCATGGATCTTAAAAAGATTCGTGCCATTGCATAGTGGCCTTCACTGATGAACCTTACATAGTTGAGGGGCTTCCTTGGATTATGTGGTTTCTATAGGATGTTTGTGGATGGATATTCTAGGCATGCAGCACGCTTGAAAAATTTGATGAGAAAGGGAGCTTTCTTGTGGACTCCTGAGGAACATGAATGTTTTGAGAAATTTAAGGAGTTCATGACTTCTTGTCCAGTGTTAGCATTACCAAATTTTAGCAAACCTTTTAAGCTACACTATGATGCTTTTGGAGAGGGTATTGGAGTAGTGCTTATGCAAGAGAAGCACCCCATTGCTTATGAGACTAGGAAATTGAGAGGTCCAAAGTGGAGCTTCAGCATATATGATAAGGAGATGTTAGCCATCATGCATGATTTGGCTAAATTCAGGCAATATTTGGTAGGTAGAAAATTGTGTATCAAAATAGACCATAACAACCTAAAACATTTTTTGGGGTAGTGAGATCTCAATGATAGGCAACATAAGTGGGTGAGCAAGTGATAATCCTATGACTTTGATATTACATATTTTAAGGAGACACAACATATAGTTATTGATGTTTTATCACGTAGGCCCCATTTGAGCTTATTGACAAAAATATCAAAGGATTGGAGACACTTGATCCTTATAGAGTATGCAAAGGATGTGTGAATAGTCAGCTTCATAGATGGAACTATTCAAGAAAGCAAATACACTCTTGTGAATGAGCTCATCATTTACAAAGGGTGAATATTTTTGGTTCTAGGCTCAATATTGAGGAGAATGGTTTTGAAATATTTTCATGATTCACCTATGGTAGGACATCCTAGTTCCTACAAGACGTACAGACAAATTAGAGAGCACTTCACATGGAATGGGCTCAAAGTAGAGGTATTTCAATATGTTAGGGAGTGTCCAACTTTCCAACAAAATAAGTAGGAACATTCCTATCTAGCTAGTTTAGTTTAGCCAATTCTAATTCCTGATAGGAAGGAGTGTTTATCTATGAACTTCATCATAGGACAACCTAGAGCCCAAGGCAAGGACTGCATATATGTGGTTGTGGATCACCTTACAAAGTTTTCACACTTCTTTCCAATCACTACTACATACACTACTATATAGGTGGCAAAGTTGTTCTTCAAGGAAATATTTAGATCACATGGCTTACATCGGAGCATTGTGACATAGATAGAAAGTTTATGAGTCATTTTTGGTAGGAGCTATTTAGGTTGTGTGTGACATAGCTCACTCTAAGTACTACCTACCACCCTCAGATAGAGATAGTGAATAAATGGGTGGAGGGATGTCTCAAAAATTATATCGTAGGGCATTAGAAGGCATGGGTTATCTCTATGAGTATTTCTACAATACCACTTATCACATGTCTATTATGATGTCACCCTTTATGGCCACGTATGGGTATGAGGCACCCAATTTTATGGATTTGGTTTTGAGTGATAGTAGAGGGCCCACTATAGGTGATTTGTGACAAGAGAGTCAAGACATTATCATAGAATCAACAGAAGTAGTATGCAGACCAGAAGAGGACAGAGCAAACTTTTGAGGTTGGAGATATGGTGTATCTTATGTTGCAACCTTATCATCAATCCACTCTCAAGAAGATTGGTGCCAAAAAACTTAATCCTTGATACTATGGCCCATTAAATATTATTAGGAAAGTGGGAGAGGTGGCTTATGAGTTAGATTTGCTGACAAAGAGCAAGGTGCACAATGTTTTTCATGTGTCATGCCTCAAGAAGGTGCTAGGACATCATATTGTTCCTTCTACAGTGCTCCAACCCTTGGATGATGAGGGAAAATTGATATTGGTGCTAAAGGCTATCATTGATTTTAGGGAAAGGAACTTGAGACAACACACTATAAGGGAGTATTTGGTGAAATGGAAGGACCTACCAATAGAGGATGTGACATGGGAGAATGAGGAGATTTTGTAGCATCTAGACTTGAAGTTGCTCGAGGACAAACAATTTCAAACAATTTCAGGGAGGGTGGACTATAATTTCTCCATATTTTTAGCATCTCAATGGAGTTCTTAGCCTTGACATTCTCTAAAAGCTAAGTGGAAACATAAGGAGACATTAATTAAATTAATTTCTTATAAAGTCATTAATTAAAATAAAATAAAAAAGTTGACTTTATATTTAATTAAATTTATTTTCTAGAAAGTACATTAATTATTGGAAAGGGGGAAGCTTTTAGAGAATGCAATTATTTAATATTTTATTTCCTTCTAGAAGGGTGAAGGAAAAGAATAAATAGAGGTGAGAGATTCATTGTTTATCATCTATTATTGTGAATTACATTTGATAAGAACTTGGGAGAAGAAACTAAGGTTTCTCATTTCAGTTAGCCATTGGAGAACATCAACTCTTTAGTGTTGCAACCATTTGAGATGGTGAAATATCCATTGAATT
The DNA here is from genome assembly GCA_028749045.1 of Cupressus sempervirens. NCBI lineage: Eukaryota > Viridiplantae > Streptophyta > Pinopsida > Cupressales > Cupressaceae > Cupressus > Cupressus sempervirens. Next base: position 49,819,252 of record CM053790.1, on the reverse strand, counting down.
TGGTTTCGGTACAGCTTCATTCTAGAGTTCTATTTTTTCTTAAATTGGAGAATATTTTTTGGTTGCTACGATACGCATGCACAATGCTGTACTACAGTATTTGTGTTTGATTAATTTCCATTCTTGGGCATCACTATTATTAGGTTCCTCTTTCAGCTATTAGTAGTTATCATTGTAATTTCCAAGCATATGATTTTGTTGTGATAATTCAGAATCAAATTTTGGAATTACTGTAGTCATTATTGTAAGCCCATGAGAATGAATTCAATAAAGAAGATACATGTTACATACCATTTGTTTAATGGAATGTCCATTTAATAGAATATATGATCAGCATAATAGTTGTATGTCAATTGCTTGTCAAAATGTCAATTGGCTATAGGTATGCATTTCATATCTAGTTTCCATGTATATGCATTGAAAATACTAAAAGAATTGCACTTGTATATTAGCTTATTATAAGAGGCATTGTAATATCATTCTAAATTTTTTAGCTTGGAGAAGTAGCATACAAGTGTTTGACAATATTCCTTGAGCTAAATTTAGTCAATTTGGGTAAGGGATATTACACTTTGTTACCTTCATGGAGAGTGTGTGAGATATACAGTTCACTAAAAGAATCAAGAAGCTTCCATATTTGCTTGAAGATATAGGCAACCTACCAATTATATGAAATCCTCTTAATACATGCATTAATTATAACCATGGAATCCCCTTCCAGTTGAACATATTGAAAACCATCTTGCTTAGAGAGAATGAGACCTACAAATAATGCATGTGCTTTTGCCATGTTATTGGTACCAATAGAGAGGTGAAAGCTTTGATGACTAACACATATCCTCGATCATCTTGAGTACAAACACCTAAACTTTAAATACCTAGATTTCCATGTGAGGCATTGTCAAATTTGATCTTGACCAAGTTGTGTGCTCGAGGAATCTATTTGATAGATGCTCTATCAGCTGACCTTTTAACTGAACAACAATAGACCATCCAATTAGTGTATGGATACCTTTCCAATCACAAAAGATAAGCAATCCCAAGTGGAGAAGATTGAATGCTTCATGGTTTTACAATGACTAGCATTGACCACTTCTGAGATTTCCTTTTCTATCTTGACAAGGACATTGTCTATGGAAGAGGATTGGTGATGGAAAATCCTTTTGTTTCATTCCCAAAAAATAGCCCAAACTACTAAGGCTAGTGTACAGTGCCAAATACATGCAAAAAGAGAATTTTAATATAGAAGAGGCCATGAATGAAAAATATCACATAAATTTTTTGGAAGGGGCATGATAAAATGTAGCTTTTTTAGAACAAACATTGAGCACTCAAATATGAATGAGCAATTTACAAAGAGGTGATCAATATCTTTAGGGACTTTGCACATAACACACAATTGAAGGGTTGGAAAATTTGAAGTTCGACCAATCGATCACTTGTTAAGGGCCTTTTTCTAAAGCAAGCCATGCAAAGTAGCCAACTCTAGGCAGTACATTGTAGTTCCAACAAAGGGAAAAAGCCTAAGAGGGGATCTTAGTACATTGATTCCTACTACTGTAGAAGCTAATAACCATCTTTAATATTATACTTACCATATTTACTAGGATCCCAAACTAGTTTATCTTCTTTCTCAAATAGAAAAATAATTTTAACTGCAAGTATCTTGGAGAAAGTTTATTTATCTTGATGAGATAGGGGAAAATTAGAAGGGTCTTTCCATAATACTTTCATAAAAAATATAGACAAAAGATACATAGTCCACAATGTGGCTACCCCAAATATGCTTTGAAGTGAAAACAATATCCTATGATTGAATGTATTTGTAAAGAGGAGTGCGATTTCGAAAATCCCTCCAAAATTTAGCAGTAAAACTGTTATTTACTTCCCAAGATGCATACTTCAGAACAATATCCATAGAAGCAACCATGAAATCCCAAATTATGGAACCTTTAAGAGAATCAAACATAGAAAAGACTTGTTATGTGCAATTGTTATCCATGTATTTCTACTACATAATAATTGTTGGAAATACAATAGCGAAAGTAAACTCTAAGAAGGGGGGGGGGGGGGGGGGGGGGGGGGGGGGGGGTGGTGGTTGAATCAGCACATAAAACTTGAACCTCAAAATCATTCATCACACATCCCTCTCACGATTTATATATGTAAACTGAAATATCAAATTAAGCATATACATCCATACCATGAAAGTAAAATATTCAACAGATGTATGACACAAGATATTTGGTTACCTAGAAACCCTCCAAAGAGAAGGTAAAACTAGGGTGTGGATGACACTCGCAAATCTCCACTATTGCGGTAATAAAGTATATTCAATGAAGGTTATGATGTTTTGATCATGAAACTTGATCTACTCTATGAAAGGTCTACCTTGTTAAAGGCTTACATGATTGTTAGATCTTATCATGTTAAAAGATTTCAACATCCTATTAGAAGTGTGCCTGGTAAAAGGACTTTAACTTACAATAAAATAAGCACCCTATTAAAGGAATTACAACAACCTATTAAGACTACTCTATTAAGGGATTTAATTGATTACCTATTAGAATGTCTCAACAATGATCCTTCAGTTAGAACTCTATTGCTTGATGAATAGATCACCTCTTTCCTGATGTGAACTTGATCCTTCCAAATCAGATGTATCTTTGTTGTCTTCTAATTCCTTTCCTTTGTTCTCCTCTAATTTATTATGTTATTTATCTCAAATCACAACTCCTTAGCCACCATAAATGCTCTATTTGTGCATGCAAACTTCTCTCTTTTCTCCTTTCACATTCATAAAAACTTTAGGGTTTATCCTCAAAAATACCTAGGTGACTTAGGGTTAGGTATGAATCAATGACTGTGATTCATCCATATTTCTGCTTAATCCTTCCCTTTTTCTAATTTTCTATATGTAATTCCTAGGTATTCACAATAAAGATTTGTTCTTAACATCTAAGATCACAAAACAATCATTAAGTTGGCTAAAAAATGGTTTACATAGAATTTTGTGATATTACAAAAAACTATTTCAAAACTGTATTGATCGACACTTGAAGTCCCTAATGCTTGGCATCAACTACAACTTCAATATTGTAACTCAACCTTTGAATGAATCAACATCCATTGATCACTCAACATCTGAATAAATTGGCACATACTATCTGCTTGGCACTTGAGTGACTCACCACTTACTAGTTACTCAGCACATACTAAATATCTCTTGCTTGGTATATACTATCAGACAAATTATACTTGGCAATTATTACTTATTCGACATGAACTAAGTAAACAACTTAAGTATATTGTCACTTATATGTCAAGACCAATATGAGATCAACAATCTCCCCCTTTTATATGAGTGGCAAAATACTTGGTCATGCATGAATAACCTTAAAGCCTTTCAAGCATAACTTTGATAATATCCACTTACATACGAAATTTCAAAACTTAAATTTTTTGCAAAAACTTATGACTCATCAGTCATACCTCAAAATTCAATAACTCCCCTTGAGTTAATTGTGTTGTTCTATATTTGAACCAATTTCACTCCTCCTGTTGAGTAGATTTGCATAACCTAATTTGTGTACTCTGTTTCTATCATTCACTCCTCCTTTCTCAAAAAATAGTAGCTTCCCAAAAAATATTATCTCTTCCATACTTTTTTTTTCTCTTATTTCTCCCCCTTTTTGCCACTTATGTCAAAGGGTTATATGCTTATAGTGTGTTTGTCTAGAAAAGTTTTATGGACACATAATTTTCAAAGCAACATCCCAATTGTCACAAGCTACCAGAGCTAATGATTTGATTTGGATGGTTAGCTTGGCAGCAAGGTGTACTAAGCCTTCATGAGTAGAAAGATGCATATATTTCTTCATGATTGTTTCAAAAAATGCTAGTTCCTTGTGAAATATCTCCATATGTGGAGTCAGTATAGATTGGATGCTAATCAGTTTAACCTTTATGTTTGCTTCATCTACATGTAGCAATTCTAATTGACTTTGGGAGTTCAAGAGATTCCTAACATGTTTCTCACTCTGGGCTAGAGACCTAGGTAGAGATATGCCAGCTGATTGCATAAAACTCTCCAAATTTATTATGTGGCCCCTATCTTCTTGTGTGAAAAGTGTTGGATTGCACAATTTGGTGTATAAAGTGAAAATGTTCTCTAGTACCTTTTTCACATTGTCAACTTTGGTTGCTAACTCAACTTGTGATAGTGAAATAGCACTTGATATCTTTTCATTAACCTTATTTTGAAACTTTCTTTCAGAACATTTAAGTAATTTCACATTTGAATCTAGGTCTGTGTCATTAACCTTCTCAACTAGGCTAGTTAACTGCTCTATGATAGGCTTTTTTTCTTTTGGTGTTGGTAGGTTGAATGCATCAGTAAAACTATCCTTGATGTCTTGCAATGCTTGGTCCTTCCTAGGATCCTTTTTGAGTAGTTCTTGTTCTTTTTTTCTTGCAAGTGAATCATGTAGTATGCCCATCTGTTCAATAGTAATAGTTGCAAGATCAAACTTTGGAAACTCAATCAGATTATCCAAGTTTACATCACCAAATGATGTAACTTCATCTACCTTGGATATGCTTGGACTTGGCCTTCATGATTGTAAAGGTTTAGCTTCTATACTTGGTCTATGAAGAGTTTGATTTGGAAGAGTAGTGGTTTTTGGAAAAGTCACCAGTGTTTGTATTTCTCGTTTCTCCTTAGGTTTTGTAGTCAAACCTATCTCTTTAGTCCTATCCTTTTCTTTCTTTACATTCTCAATTGCACCTTGATCTTGTGTTGTAGGTGCAGGAGTAACATCCTATCCTGTTTGTGCTTTTGTTCCTTCATTCTCTTCTTTTTCATCATTTTCTCTCCATTTGTCTCATCCTTGTCATTTGCTTTTTCCTTTTCATTGCTTGAGACTGGAGAACTTTGTACCAATATAATGAAAGTAGAAGTTGTTGTCTCCTTTCTTTGATATGCTATAATAGGTAATGTATCTTGTACCATGGTGTATTAAGGAGGGGATGTAGATGTCTCTTGTGTTTGAATTTCCTCCCCTATAGATACCTTGTCTGGTATATGATTTTCACAAAGTTTTTCCTAGGTAGTGGATTCTATCACTATCTTCTTCAATTCTTCCTCTATAAGGGGGTTGATGTTCTAAGTGATAGTATCAAAAATATCCTTAATCTTTATAGTATAAGTTTCTATATTCAACTCATGTTGAGGATTGGAACTTGGCACTAGTGTATCTAGTACACTCTATTATGTCTACTTCTCAACCTCAGCTAGTGCCTATGTGTCTATGTTCATTTCAATGCCTTCCACAACTGTATCTTTTTTAGTTTCTTCTTTGGTAAACTCAATTAATTTTTATTCATCTTTTTCCTCATCTACCTCAATAGGTGTCTACCCTATTTCATTGGGTGTTGTCAAACCATATAATGACTTCCACAAATGGCTAGACTTCTGTACAACATCCTTAATATTATTCTGCAATATGCTGAATGCTCTATATTTAGGTGCAAATTTCCCTATGTTCTTCTTTATTACCTTTGTCATTGTCTCCCTATCCAATTTTGGAATCACTTGTGAAAGTGGAATCTATCTAATTTTCTTTCTATATTGAGAATATATTGCCACTTTTGCTCAACTCTATCATATAGATCTTTTGGTAATGAGTTGGAAATTTGAATCAAAGTTTGTTTGAATGTTTCCATCATGGCATATATTGACTCCTCTACTTGGTTTATCTTAATTTTTCCAAGTTTATTAAACTCAATATGTGTGAAATCAGATAAGTTAGCATTATTCTTTATGTTTTCACATATATTGTCTAAATCTGAGGAAGGACTATGAGTTACCACTTTGAATTGGTTGTTGTCATAAGATTTTGTCCTCTCTTCATCAAATTCAACTGAAGCTATGTACTTTCTCCTTGGTCTTTTCTTAGGCTCTTCTTCTTTACTAGCTGATCTATCCCTCTTCTCTTTTGGCTTTTCTACTTCTTGAAGCTTTTTAGTAGCAACTCTTGTGCAAGTTTGAGTAGCTAGAATTGTAGGCTTAGGTTTTACAACCTTCTTTGGTTTGCTAATTGTTGGAGCTTTAGCTTTCCTTTTCTTTTCCTTAGTGGCTATAGGTGCTTCACTAGATTCTTCTCCCTCAAAACCTTCTTCAATTTCTACCTCTTCTTCTTGGTCTTCACCTTGACCTTGAGTGATGGCCAATGGTGATTGGGTAGGTACATCTTCACCTTCATCATCATCATCATCATTATCATCTTCTTCTTCTCCTTCACCAAATTTCTCCTTGAGTTTCTTGATTATTTTATTCTTCTTTCTCATAACTAAGGTAGTCTTTAAATCCATTGTAATCTTAGATTTAGCCACATCATAATTTCCAAAGGCAATAGCCCTAGTATCTACTTCTTCTACAAGAAAAGCTATAATTTTTGTAGATGCCTCATCTACATTGATCTTATATCCTAGAGGTCTTAACCATCTTACCCTTGGAACAACAATTTGAACATATGTGAAATCAGTATCAACTAGAAAGAAAACATAATCAAAATGTTTCTCAACTAGTGACAATGGAATCCTTAGTCTTTTCTTCATTGTCTGGTTAAAATCTTCAAAGTAGGTAGTCATTATAGGCTCAAAATTTTCTCCAAGTTGCTCAATAAATTCACCTATTTGCATTGCAATTGATTTGTTTGTGTTCCATGAAATTTTACCAAAAGTAGGCACTAATACATTTGGCATCAATTTGCAACGGCCAAGTGTCGAAATTGCGATGCAAATGTGTTGCCACGGCGACGGCAGCAGACGTCGTTATTTTTTGGTCACAAATTACGAAGTCTATTCTTGGAAGTCACAATTTTGACGCCTATCCATTGCAAGCTCAACATTCTATCCCATCATTTCTCCCGTCGCAATGGATGTGGTTCCCATCGCAATTCTGACATCTTCACCACGCATTGCGACGGGGTGGCATCGACATCTGCCCACGGGTTCGCTGAGGCGGGAGCCTTTACAGTTCTTCCGTGGGCGTTGTACTTGTGACGTCCATGGAAAATTGCGATGGTGCTATCGATGCCGCTGGCCATCGCAATGTTTGTGAATGTGTCGCAATTGCGACGCAAAATCATCAATTGCGATGGCATCGCTATGCACGCGACACTTATTTCATTGCAATGCACATGCGGATGTCACAATTGTGATGTCCGTGGTTAGCAATATGGCGGGGCCACTGTGGTGGCGACGCCAAATGCTAGCTCTAGCAATGTGTTTGCAGTCATGTCGAGCAGTTGTATTGCTCCTTCATCAAATGCGGTTGCCCATAGCTCCCTAGTGTGGTCTTGCAATTATAGGCAGACCATGTAGCTATAATTGCATTTCGTAAACTGCTTGTTGCATTTTTTACCGTACCATTCTTCATTTGCATTTTTAGACAACTTTTTCTTGCATTGCTTTCCTGTTACTTGGTTGGGGCAAGCTGGGTAGGATAGCTTGTCTGTGTTGACCTCTATAATGGTTTCTTTCACGATGCACTTTATAGCACAAGTACAATGCACAGTTTGATCATGTATGTCATGAATTTTCATTCTCAATACTGCAAGAGGTTGTGGGGTGTAGCTAATCGATGGCTCAACGTTGTCCTTAACATCGTCATCGAACCATGACTTTAACTCTGCTATCTCTGGAATTTGGAGATTGATCATCAGTTGTGTATTACCTATGGTGTTGAGTACTCTTCCATTGAACTCAGTAACATGGCCTCCCTTAACCACTAGAACTGTAGTGTCTTGCAAGTAGTAGCTTTGTTGCAATTCACTTCCCACTTGCTTAGCTGCTGAGCCCCAAAGCATCAGATCATGCCTATTCTCAATTCCTATGCCATTCCTATTCCCAATATTACATGCCTATTCTCAATTCCTATGCCCGTGACCAAACGGGCCCTAAGTTCATTGGATTAGTATAGAATTAGTTTAAGGTTAAAATTATCTTCATAAACCCTACTCTTTTACACTTTGTTTCAGAAATCTTTGTAAGCGTTAAACCCACAAAATTTCAAAAAAACAAAAAAGAAAAGGGAAATTCAAAAGTTAAATGATCAAATCTTGAATAACCATGTAAGTATCCTTGGAGGTTTTCAACAAATCATCCTACTATGATAGTCTATCCTGGACATTAAAAACACACACATTTGGAACCTTGGAGTTGTCTTTGTGATCACACAGTTCATTTGTTTAGAACATAAAGATTTTGATCAAGAGAGGATAAAGTACCCCTTGGTATTTTATTTTGTTTTGTCTGTCATAAAGCTCACACCAACAAGAAGCCTATACACATGTCAGAATGGTTATTTAATCAAATTTATTACATTTGTTTCTGAGGCCATAAAAATCTTATCAGCTTTTAATATCTAGCATTTGTATGATGAATATTCACCATGTTGAATGATGAATATTCACAGTAATTATCTGGATAGATTGATCTGTGCCTACAATAAATAAATATTGACACATCTTCCCATAGTGGAGGTTTAAATACAACATGAAATAGCATAGGAAATTGATACCAACAACAGTTGGGAATACGGATGTGTGAACTGAAATATGTTGCCTAAAAAAATATTTTCTAGATGGAAAAAGGCTTCTTGGCTTTCATTACTGATTTCCTTAGCTATCAAAAAAGATAATGAAAACAAGAAAAGGTTATTGTCCTACAAAAATTGTCATGACAGCCATTTCCAACCATCCACTACAAAAAACTTCTGGCAGCTACTACTTGTTCAATTTTTTCTATAACCTCATTGACGGTCATCATTCCCAGTTCTCCACCATGCCTTGAACGAACAGTTAAAGTTTTACTCTCCACCTCCTTTGGCCCCACAACAGCCATTAATGGTATCTTCTGTGTTTCTGAATTCCGAATTAGTTTGCTAAGACGCTCACTATATGATATTTCTGCTCTAATATTTTTTTTCCTCATCATTTCCACCACTTTCTGATAGTACGGTACCTATTGAATTCCAATATTAATTAGTCAACCTGAAACCCTTTGTAGGAAAAACAAAATATGAACATGCAATCAATCTACAGACTTGGGTGTCTGTTACAGGTAAAAGACGGGCTTGTACTGGAGATAGCCACAAGGGAAAATCACCAGTGTAATTCTCTATTAATATGCCAAAGAAGTGTTCAAGAGATCCTAGGATAGCTCTGTGAATCAACATAGAATAAATCAAATCGCTCAGGCAAATTAAAATCCACCTGCATACAGATGTCCACAGTATTATTTTGATTAGAAAAATCAAAGTCAACTCCCCAAGATTATACTAATTAAAATTCATGAGTATAGGCCAAATATGTTTACCTGAATTGTTGAGCATTGCCACTTTCTTCCAAGGGCATCTTCAATCTTAAGATCAATCTTTGGACCATAAAATGCACCTCCTCCTTCATCAACATAATAATCCCAACCCTTGTCTTGAAGAGCGTCTTTCAAAGTAGAAGTCGCTTTCTCCCAAATATCATCACTACCCACTTCTTTCTCAGGCTTTGTTGATAAGTTGACTTCATAGCTCTTAAAACCAAATTGAGACAATATTACTTCTGTAAGATCTAGAACAGATCTTATTTCTTCCTTGATCTGACTAGGCAAACAGAAGATATGTGCATCATCTTGTGACAAACAATGAAACTCTTAAGCAATATAAAAGAGATAGATTGACTTGTAAATTTCAAACAAATCTTGAAACTACAGCCCCTGACACCTACTAGATTGAAGATAGATTCATTTTATTGGTTTTAAATTGGTGTTCACGTAGATGTATAACAGAACAAGTCTCGTCTCCTTGTAGAAATGATTAAAACTGATACTAAAAGAGAAAATGAACAAAGGCCAAAATAAAGTGGGGTCAAATTCAAAATAATGATTTAGTGTCTAATATTCTCTATTCTCGCCTGTGAAAAATGCTCCGAATGCCTCTTAAGATATTTCTAAATGATTAGCTTAAAATCTATAGTAAACATGGTTTCTCTTGCTTGTTAAAGATTAATTTAGGGAGCAATACCAACTCTTTTTCAACGTCTTTGAATGTTAAATACTTCATGCCTTGAAAATGGGGCAGAATAAGTTATCAAGCATGTGTTCCTCAATATAGTATTATAGACAATTATTTTTAAAACGGTCATAAAAACTGTAGATTTTTGCATATAAAGTATAACTACCATGACAGATCTGTGTAACATAGGATTTTTTATTCTATTACTAATACTGTTCTTTGGCTCTTTATTAAATATGGGTTATTTGATTAAAATTAAATCTATTGCATGAAAAATAAATTCATATATGAAGCTTTGCAGAAGAGACAATTCATCATGCCCATCAAACATAATAATTGTCAAACGAGTTGCCAAACATCACAAAAGCATTCAATTTACTGACAGTGAAATATTGGTTATTTTCTAAAACATGTGATTTGAATCTCAAACTCAATAGGAGACTCTTTATCAATTCTCTACTAAATAGGGCCAACCACGTGAAGGTGGAAGCTCATTTGGCCCCACCCCCCTCCCCCTAACATCACTCTACATTCCCTGTTAACATCTAACATTCATTCATTCTTTCAACCATTAATAAAATGTAACATTCAATCAATATCACACGATAACATTCAATCAATATCACATGATAACATTCATTAACACATTAGATTCGTTAACATGCAACATTCATCAATATTCTGCATTAACACATAATTCATGAACATTCGTTAGCACATAATTAAATTCATTAAGACATAAAATATAGTCATTATCAATTAAGGTATGTAGTGACAATCATTTCTTTTTTTTCTTTCTATTTATTTTTTCTATGTAAGCTCTAAGAGGAGCATTAGTGTCATCATCAATTCCCTCCTCATCAGTTGTTCTGTTCTCTGTTCTTGATGATCTCAAATTCCTATGCTGTTGCAAAGGGGGGTCCTCTGCAATAACAAATAAAAGAGTTAAATTAAAAATAATTTATTATAATTGTTACAAGTATTTAATTATTTTAAATAACATAACTGTGTCTCTTTACCTGATCTGACCACATCATTTTGTCTGGACTCAACGTCAACACGGTCATGAACATCGACCCCTCGATCCTCTACAGCTGCTATACAAAATGTTACATTAATCCAAATACCAATTGCAATTACATATAAAAAATTTAATAGAAAATGTATACCTCCACCACTGGGATGCACATCATGCGAACCTTCGACATCCACAGATTGTGCAGAAGGATTGTCAGGCTGCATTCCAACATCCTACACATTGTTATCATTGCTTGCTTAAAACAGATATACTCACTTTATATTGGAACTTAACATCAAATAGACTAATTGGTAAAGTATTCAATTTGAAATAAATTTCATTTAGCTTATTTACCTGTGGCTCAGATGCATCAGTATTAGAACCTTCCACACTAATTTCAGCTCGTATCCGTTCAGCCACGGCTCTATAGCCTTATTGGAAGCCAATTCTCTTATCGTCTTCTGTGAGGCATCTGTTGAACTCTGAGCCCTGCATTTTTGCGTGGTATGGTGAATTTTACTTGCATTGTTTCATCAACCAATGGAGGGTAGTTAAAATATCAACAAAAAATCATCTATATCCATTATAATATAATAGGAGAAAAATTGAGCAGTTTTGATGGAGCAATCTACTATATAAATGTTGCGTGTTTGTATGCTTTCCTTGTACCAACATATTTTCTCCAAATTTTTAAGTTGGGTAAGAGTTAGTTCAGCTCTTTGGAAATAAAAATGGCTGCAAGTGTTGCTGCATTCCCTCATTCTTTCAATCACTGCCTTTATTCTCAACTATTGGAGGAAAATTCAGTCAAGGGTGAGATTTTAAATAATGTCATATTAGTGAATCACAAGTTTTCTTCACTAATCTAGATTGCAGAGTCTTGACTTCAATTGCTGAATTGTTTATATTGAATATGAAAATCCACTAATGTTATTATATTCTATTGACCTATTTATAACTGATGAGCTAAATAAGGGAGTCCTAGCATTTCCCTTCACATTATATAAAAAATTTGATACAATTTTTCATTTACTAATACTTACAACTCTTGCTTGAAGTTTCAAAAAACCACCAGAGCCAAGCTTGTGTGTCCCGTGCTTTTCTAGTCTTGCCTTTGTTGCCTTTGATGTGTCAAGCAATCTATGAAAAGTTTGAAATATGTTAGATAGTATAAATATGGAGGTTAATTAGTACATAATTAGATTCTCAACAGTATCACATACCTTGCTGTACTCTCCACTGGTGTAATATTATTTTTCTTGTCAGCTTTATACTTTCCATCCAAAATCAGAGCCTGCCACTCAGCCTTAGGAACATAGGGCAGACACTCGTACCTAGGGTTATCCCATAAATTTTTCCTGTACTGGTCCCTAATATACTTCAAACATAAACCAGCTTTTTCAAGGAGCTTGTTTCTCTCGAATGCACAAGGTCCAAAGAGTTGGGTCATGCTCTCTATAAGATCATCCTTCAACGGTTTGCGTTGGTGATTCCACCTTTTAAGTAAAAAAAACATGTAAGACTCATAAATGAAGTGAAGCTACCTTTAATATAGTTCAAGAAATGGATGAAAAAGAAAACTATTATAGCAATGATATGAAATCAAAATAGTGGTTTGGGGTTTTAGTTAGGATATGATGTTCCACCAGGTATGCATGGTGGGCCCAAATATTCGCAAACACTCATCACCAAGTTTTCTCCAAAAAAGATCATTCCCTACAAAACAATCATGGGATCATTAGTCGATGAAGAGTGATCAAAAACTAAATTACTATTATATCACTATAGAATTATAATAACTTTAAAGTACCTGGAACTTTGGCTGCTTTTAATGGAATACCTTCATCATCGCTGACGATCAATGTGACATCCTTCACCGTTCCCGTACTAGGAACATAGGAACATCCAGGAAATGATGTTGTAGGTCCTATTGCAAAAAGTTTCATAAGTTTCATAAGTCTTTGTCATGATCGAAGTATAAAAGAAAAAATGATAATTGATGTTACAAAGTTGTAAAAAAGAAACTATTTGTTGCTGTCATAAGAGATAAAAAGAGGGATTTGTGTACCAGCAGATGGTGCAACAGTCGATGCATGTAAGTTGCGTGTTGCTGACTCAACAGTTGGAAAGAGATTTGTGGTTGTCCTGGATGGAGGCGGCGTCATCATAGATTCAATTGATGTGAAGCTGAAGAATAAAATGATTGGAGCATGCATAAATATAGAACGCGTGGACTAGCATGGACAAGATTGTTAGAGCATTAAAAAAAAAGATTGTTTGAGCATGTATTCTCAATGATTATGATCATTCCTATATATATTTAGTGGAAAACAGAAGTGGGGAATGGAACATGCGATCTACCTGAACCACTTGCAGCACCCTCATCATGGGAACGAGGCTCAAAATCAAGCAAAAAACTCTGTAAAGACAACACATCCATATTTTAATTAATGCCATAAAAGAGCATAACATAAAAACCATTATTGAACTCTTGTTATAATTAAAAATTTCATTAATACTTACTTTTAAGGACTCAGAGGTGTGCAACAATTCAGATGCCCTATCTTTTATTTGTTGAGTCATAGGCTTTATGGTTGCCAAACGTAGAATTTCTTTGCTAATTTTCTTTAAATTAATTTTAATCGAACCGATCGGGTCATCGGTCTCTGCTAAATCGATATAGAAAGGGTCCTCCTCAGGGGGGGCCTACCGAGGGACTGCAGGTTCCTTTCCCTCCCTCCGACCACTAGCCCTCTGTGACAACAATAGTATTAGTATTATCAAAATTACTCCAAAACAATAAAGAAAACAACATTAAAAAAATAACATTTTGCTTCTATCTAGTTTGCACAATTACAAATGAGTTTTACCTGCTCATGTGTAGATAAGCCGGGAGCATCGTCAACATCCCCTCCGAGCGATTGCTCCATATTGTGCCCCTTTGTCAAAGATGAAGTATAAAAATGTTAGCCAAAAATTTATTGACTAAATGGTATGTTGGAGTCATTGATTAGAAGTTGGTTTAATAGTATGAACCACCCCCATGATAGTAGCCTCGTTTGTATCTATGCGGTTCAAATTGGAATCAATAAGAAGCTCTTCCCCTGCACGTATTGATTTTATCACACAGATGAATACACGATTTCCCTCGTGCGCCTCAAATATGGAATTGGGTTGCTTTATAGTTGACCCAGGTCATGTGCTATTTATAAAACCCGCAATATTCCCTATTGCTTTTGGCCTTCCATCAATGTATATAGCCACACTTTTACTTTTATTATTGTCTTGCTATTGTATATAATTTGCCGAGAGGGCATACCTACGTATACTTTTTTTATATTTAACAATATGCATCCAACTTTTGTAATCGTAACATGGTCCAACATACTCCATCAATTCAGAAACTTTGTTGTAAGACACCTTTATGCCATCCATAGAAAATAGGCCCAAACCATGTAGTGATGATGGTGCTATGCGATATATCCTCTCGTTAACACAAAAATCAGTGTTTATTGGAGGAAGTTCCTTGGGTACCCAATGTTTCTGTAGATGTTGGTACCTCAAGGGAACCTCGATGTCGCCTTCTGTCTCATCATCATAAGAACATGACCCCCCTTGAGCAAGGAAAAATTTCATGTGTTTATTGAATTTCCTTCTAGTCCTTTGACCTCTAGTTAATCTCTCTGTTCTAGATAAACTGCATGTCTCACTTTCCTCTTCTATTCCTATATTTCCCTCACTCGAGGAAGACACTTCTGACAAATACCTATTCGCTGGTACCTGCAAATGGGAGAGATCTTAGAAGACATCAATCTTACTATTGATAAGTGTATTAAATAAACTGTCTATAAGGAGTATTGACTTATACTTGTTGATCCATGAGACTGTGCGGGATGCTCCTGAAAGGGGTTCAATTTCCTGCAAATGTAATTCAATTATTGTGAGCATAATCACATCATAATCATAATCACATCCATCATTAGCATCACATAAAAATTAAAAACATTAAAAGGTACACAATAAAACACTTAAATCAGGCTCACATTATAAGCCTACTAGGGAAGTAGGCCTAGTGAAGGGCTAAAACTGGGTTTTTGTATCAGCTAATGAGTTGAGGGCTTAGTCACCTTGGGGACATGCTATTTGAAGTTGTTTGATTTGTGTGGAGGTGGAGGAAACACCTAGACTAAAGCCACTTGCATAACATTTTGAAATTCAGTTAGATATTTTATATTAATTAAGATAACTATAATTTCTTCCAAAACCCATTATAATAATTTTAAAATGGATTACTGGTTTCTTTTTACTTACCGTGTAAATCCCATAGATCCAAATACATGTACTGAAATAAGTTTTCTAGTTTTAGTCTGTAAATCAACATACTGATACAATGTTATTCCTATTCTAAAATGAAATGTTAGAGATACTTGAATTATTAACCAACAAATTGGGTAAGCACTTATATTATGTTTTCCCTATGAATTTTATTCTAGGTACAACTCCCTTTTATAGATATTTAATGAATTCCCTTTTCTAAACTAAACACTTACAAATTCTTTTGACCTGAAAGAAAATAAGGCTCAATACATTCACGCATCAAAATGTGTTTTAAATAGTTTTATTTAATTAATTTAGATTAGCAGTATTCTATTTGTAGTTGAAACTTGTAGCTTTTAAATAGATAATGAATAAACTATGTAACCATATATATAAGACAAATATATTTCTATCAAGAAATGAATATTAAATAGATTAAGGATTGATGGCATACCTCTAAATTCCATCATCATCATCCTTGTCGTCATCATCATCATCATCATCATCATCATCATCCTCGTCATCATCATCGTTGTCGTCGTCATCATCCTCCTCGCCATCATCGTCGTTGTCATTGTCGTCATCATCATCAACATCATCATCAACATCAACATCATCTTCATCATCATCATCAGTAGCAGCATCATCGTCATCATCTTCTTCTTCTTCTTCATGAAAATTTGTGTCAGGAACATCATCCAATAACTGTCGATTGTGATCACCATCTAC
Organism: Cupressus sempervirens; assembly: GCA_028749045.1. Lineage (NCBI taxonomy): Eukaryota > Viridiplantae > Streptophyta > Pinopsida > Cupressales > Cupressaceae > Cupressus > Cupressus sempervirens. Next base: position 49,803,116 of record CM053790.1, on the reverse strand, counting down.
ATCATCTTCTACTTCTTCGATATCTTCTTCTTCCATCGCATTATACTTTATTGCCCTTCCTCTCGGTTCATGTCTAACAACAAATGACCAACCCGGTTTATGTGGAACCTCTGAGTAAAATACCTGCTCACATTGGCTTGGAAGAACATACGACTCATCCCCAAATGGCTCAAATGACCTTGTATTAACCATTGTAAATCCATTATCATGTTCAATAACAGTCCTATCAAGATCATTTGGATTAAGTTGTAGCCTGTACCATTTGACAATGAAGAGTACTAATTTGAAGGAACTAATGTCACACTCAATTATCTCATCCAAAATTCCATAGTATCAATTTTTAGACTCTTGAGGATGTAAGTCGTTTCTAGATGAAATATTAGTCACTTGAAAGACTGCAGTTATTCCTGAATCACAAGTTTTCTTCGTGTCATCCAACACTTTGACGCGAAATTTTTGACCATTACAGAACATAGTCTTATGGTGTTTAACCTGCAATAATATGTGAAACATATCAAAATTATTGTATCGTGAGTTGATAAACATACGAGTGATTAATAAATTTGTACGTACCTGGAAATCTCTTGAACCACGTGCTAAATCTATTTCCCTTTGTGTAACATTGGAATCTCCATTACGATGAGCTTCTTTAACCAATGAAGATACACCTTCCCATGTTAATGTGCAACCAGAATGTTGACATTGTTCAATCCATACCGTCATCCAATCAAGATTGTTTGCAATATACAAATGTAGTGCATCCCACTCTCGAGCACCTGTACAAAAAAAAAATAGACAACTTACAACCGATTTATTTTGAAGATTAAGAAATAATTTATTACAATAACATCTTATAATTTATTACCTCTCACTTTCCTCAATGTACCTTTCCCCATCAAGTACTCCCCTTCTAATTTTTTAAAAGGCTCGAGATCCCAAATGTGATCTACATGGATATTTGATGCAAACCTAGGAAGATATTCAGTAATGTACACCATAGTCTGGTATACCATATATCCCTCTACCATAGAACCCTCAGGATGTGCTCTTTGTCAAACCAAAGCCTTCAAAGATTTCATATGCCTCTCAACCATCCACATTGACCTAGTGTGTACAGGTCCACACAATTCAATCTCCTCAACTAGGTGTATGAGGTAGTGTTCCTGTGCATTGAAAAAAGTTGGAGGTAGACACTTTTGCATTTCACACAGTAAATGAGGAATTCTTCTCTTCCAATAGTTTATTTCTTCTTTATGGATTTCTTTAGATGACAACCACCTACATTAAGAGATTCAAGTCACAAAAAATATATAGATATGAGACTTTACAAAATAATATACAATAGATTAAATAGCAAGAAAAACAAATCACGAATATAATAAATATATACAACAAATTGAACAGATATTACTGCTTACCTCATATATTTTCCAAGATCGTATATCACTTGTTTGATGTTATTGTTGAAGTGCTCTGGGAGGGATAGAGGAAGCACGTACTGCAGTAATTATAAACCAATCATTTCATTGTTTTCTAACATAACATAACGAACAATTCACGTAGTTTATGAATATATTGTAAATACAGAAGAACATAACTTACCTTGATGAAAGTATGCCAATCATGCATTTTGAGCCCTGGCCCAAATTCACTTTTTTTTGATATGAGATTGTTTATGTTCGCAACAAATCCTGTGGGAAATCGAATTTTTCGTATGACTTCTTTTATGGCATCACTTTGCTGCTCCGTTAATAACCATGGAAGGGCACTTATATTAATATGATCTCTGTTGCTATTTGAGTGAATGAAATTTTTCAATGCATGATTGGATTCATGTATGTCATTACAAATTTTGACAATTTTTTCTTTGTCATGCCTTCCATCCAATATTTTCCACAATGTCTCTGTTATATTCTTTCCAATATGCATAGTACCAAACAAATGCACAATTTGTAAGTGCTCGTAGTAGGGAAACCTACTAAATTGTCTGGATAGCTTTTTAGTCCCTTTGGAAGGTTGTCAGTATTGCCTTGATGACCTTCACGATCATCAATTACACAATTAGTCAACAAAAATCACAATAGAAATATATAAATTACAAACATAAACCATTAGGTGGAACGGCATTACCTCAACGATTAATTCTATTATATTCCAACTTCCATAGGCGAGGTGTCATTCTTCATGGCTTTGATGTAGTCTCTTCTTTCCGATTGAAAAGATATTTTTCCATACTTCGATACTTATGATTCCTATGGAGGAAGTGTCTACACTCATCAAACACCTGCTTTCCTAAACTTTTTGAATGACGAGATTTCATCTTTGGACCACAAACTAGACATGCAAATTTTCCCTTTGTTTGAAGACCTACAAGATAATGATGTAATTGGATTATCAAATATGCTGATTTTTATAATTAGAATTATTGTGCGCAACTTGAATTCACTATAACATACCACAAAAATGTGTTAGCCCTGGGGCATCATGTATTGTCCATGCAAGTATTGCATGGAATTGAAATTGTCTTTGTCATATTGGTCTAGACACATCATACATAGTGACACCATTCCATAACTCCACCAACTCATCGATAAGATGCTCAATATATACATTCATATCTTTTACTTGATATTTACCTACTTGAATGAACAGTAACATTACATAGTTATTGTGACCATTTTACTGCAAGATTTGTAAGTACGTGTAAATTAATAACTATCAAATGATAAGATACCTGGAACAATCATTGCCAACATAATGTGCTCCCTCTTTATTGACATCCATGGAGGAATTTTATTGTTGATAATAAAAACAGGCCACACCGAGTAAATAGATCTCATCTCTCCAAATAGATTGACACCGTCCGCTGCCAATGAAAGCTTGAGATTACGAGGTTCTTCTTTGAAGTGTTGCCACTTTTCCTCTATGTGCATAAATGTCGAACCATCCGCAGGGATTCGAATAATGTCATCTCGACTTCTATTACGTGCATGATAATCCATAAATTGAGCCAAGCTACTACACCTGAATAATTTTCGCATCCGTGGAATAATGGGGATGTAACGAAGAACCTTTTGAGGCACCTTTTTTGTTAGTCGATCTGTTTGATATCTACTCGTATGACATACAGGGCATTGTGTTGCAAATTCATGTTCTTTATAATATATAATATGATCATTGGGACAAGCATGTATTGCTTCATACTCCATTCCAATATCTTTCATAACAGCAATTAATTCTCGATATGAGCGAGGTAGAATATTTGATGATGGTAACAGAAACTTGCCTATCAATTTACAACAAAAAATATAAGTTGTTAATATAAACAATATTAGTGGTACATTATTCACCCTTTGTTAACTATAAAGACATATATGACATACCTTAACATATGTGACATTGTTATGTTGGATAAACCATTCATAACCTTCAAGTTCAACAACAAAAATACAAAAGAGAGAAGAGTTGTTTGGGAGTCTTTGTATAGGGGCTTGTATGCCTTCTGAAGTAGAGGTACATTGAGGCTATCATCATCATCATGATTAGATATGCTTGGACTAGATGTGTCATGGATCAATGTATTTATACCATCCTCTTCAATTGTGTTTTCTGACGCATGATCGTCATCTTCCATGGGATCATTATCTTCACCTTGGATATTTGCACCTCCATGTTCCTCCACTTCGAAACCATATTCTTCAGATTGTTGTGGTTCATATCATGTACTTCCCTGGGAAGATCAACCTATATAAAATTGATTAACATAAATAAACCATGATCATCAACTCATCATCAAGTGATTTCATATGTATATACATTGTTAAAATGATATAATGAATGACTTACCAGTGGATGATAGTCATGCCCCCCTTCAATGTGACCATTCTCCCTACAATGTATCTTAACTATTTTGATTAGCAGTCTTCTACGGTTTAAGCCCTTACAAATATTGCAAGGACAATAACATTTTCCATCACCTTTTCTTTTCAAGTTAGACCACAATCTAGCAATTGTCTCCCTATTTTGTTCTTCACTTATATTATCTGACATGATCGTTCTTTGCAGGAAGCAAAAATTGGGCTATGAAAACTTCGGTCTACAACTTTCACAAACTAAGAAAAACTGTCGAAAGCACACAAATCTTCTTAGACCTAGCTAAATACTTTAATATTTTAAAAATACTTTCTTTGACTTTATTCCTAAGATTATTTGTAAAACTTTGACCAACCGCCTGAAGGTCTTATTTCAAGAGACCTTACAACATTAAGCCATTAAAAGAAATTTCAAAACATATAAGCTAAAAGTCTAGTTAAAATATACATTAGAATTAAAAAAAACCAATTTTCATACCCGAGCGCGCAGCTATAACTCGTGCAACGGCCTTCTTGCTTAGCTGTAGAAGCTCTCCAGCAATCAAATTATACAAACTACAAGGCCTAACAAAAATTTGAAAACATATAAGCTACAAGTCTAGTTAAAATATACATTAGATTAGATTCAACAATAGCAAGCAATGTTATTCAGAATTAGATTCAACAAACCTTAGCAGTGTAAATAGCCATCTCCTCTAAACTGGACTCCAGACATGAGGGGGCATTCACATACTCTTCCCCTAAAGGTATCCTGAAGAACAAAAGCCACTATTCTTGAGTTTGTGAATTGCACCTCGAGATGAATGAAGCTTAAAGGGAATAAAAATTGTTTTCATACATTTAAATCAGGATGTAATATTTATTCATAAGTATATACCTTGCAAGCACTTAAAATTGTTGTTATATGTGTTGTGGGAAGAGAAGAAGTTTATACTTATGTGTACTTCCTATATGCGATCTAAAGCTCGAATGTTATCAAGTGTGTCCAATGATGGGGAGAGACCTCTATGCAAGTAGAAGATCTGCAATGAAACAAAAGAAAAGAAAATTTTCTTATAGTAAGAACAAGTTTGTTGTGCTGCACAGGGTACCAACAAAATAGTGTATAATATCTTTTTCTTTACCTGGCTTTCAATTCAGCATGAGAGCCTTTAATAGAAAAGTCAAGTTGATAACATATTTAACAAGAGCTGCAAGGAAACATAGTTCCTGCATAAGTCCAAGAAAATGTGTGAGGATTCACATAGATTTGCGTAAGTTGAAGAAGATGTGTGAGCATTGACATAGATTTTGTGAACATTTTCTATGTAATGAAGATTTTACTGCAAATGGAATGAACCTAGGGGTCGATTGGTAAATTGATTATTTGTATCAAATGGTGTAAAATTGAAACTAAAACCATTTCAACTGGCCACACCACTCATGGACTGTTCCTCCATATGTTATTATACTTTCATCATATATCACAAATATGAAATAGAATATGTAGCACACTGAAATAAAGCATTAAAATATAGTGTCTAAATGTAATTAAATATATGGAATTGGTTATAAGAATTTGTACAAATCAATCAGAATGGGTTGAAATCAGTTCATCTTACTTCAACATTTCATGTAACACAGCCAAATCCAAAAGAAATCTCGCAGACAAACTACCTGAGATTTATAACCTTTATCTTCCAATATCCAATGGCTCCTTATAGGCGTTAATACAAAGAAGCCAACTATCAAAAACTGTGGCAGTGATAAACATTTTGAAAAATAAAATTGTATTAGGTATAAATAAAAAACAGTGAAGAATGGTGTATACTTGTAGCCAGAAGATAACACAATGAAAATTGATGAGCTCTTTGTTATCACCCACCTCAAAGAAACATGCATATCAACTCCAAGTGTCAAATGTCAGCTGTAAGTGCAACAATGCAAGTTTTCATCTATGTAACATGTTTTTCTGCTACAGTCAATGCTGATACATCCTGCTTTAACATAAATAGATTAGTCACCAAACAAATTATCAAGAGACCCTATGGTCATCGTCATGATTATTTGCTAAGCCAATTTCAACATCAAAGCCTCTAATATGAATATAGAGGATCATAACTAGATCCCATATGATTGTCATAGAGTGAGATCTGAAACATTGTGATTCAAAAAACATATACAATCTCTTCTAGAAACAACATCAAGTAAAATCTTGGATAGCAGAAAAACTGTTATGTATAACAGAAAGTTTTTTTTAATTCACCAAATAGAAGGATGTTTACCAATGAATAGTTAATATATTTTGTTACACTGACAAGTGTGGGCAGGAAATTCTTGGGCTGCTACTCCTAAAGTCGAATATGATGATGTTGAATGCCCTGCCTCATGGAAAGTAAAATCCTATTGTGCATGTATCCAAAGGCACCATTGGAATACATCTAATGATGTTATGAGATCTTATCTCTTTGTATTGGGTACCATCTTTGAAATAATTGATCTCTTCTCATTCCTCAGCTGATCGAGACTGTAGCCATAGTACAAATAAGTAACCAATTATTTATGAGTTTGATTCTGCTCTAAAGGAAAATGCCAGAACCACTTCTTTTTCTATTACTGAGTTTTTCTGCATGTAATCACCAATTTTCCAAGTTGTTTGAAGTTTGAACCATGCTCCATATATGCCAAAGTAAAATAATCAAGTAGGATGCATGTGAGCGAGAGATAATTATGTAGAACCTAGATGTAGAATATAATTATGTGCATTCTCTTGCATTGATGTTTTCCTGTATTGTACATATTATTATTTTGAATTGTAATACTGATAGCATGTTCACCGTGTCTTTTCTCTGAATTTGAATATTTCTTTTCATGTTTCATTTGCCGCTTCTTTTCATAGTACCTCTGAGTTGTACTTGTTTACTTAGTAGGTTTTTAGGGTACTTGCTATTTTTAAAGTGATAAAACGTTAAGAGAGATTATGATTAAGTTTTAGTTTGTTGGATAGCCATTACCATCTTAATTACCCTTTCTCACTACTCTTATTAATTGTTCTCTTCTTAGAGTGATAGAGCATGAATAATCATTTTAAAAGTCTCATACCCTCAACTATGGGACAACTTTCTACAAAATTTCCATGTACCACTACCACTTTCAAGTTATCCTATTTTTAGAAATTCTTTGCTAGAAAAAGGTGTTTAGTATACTTGAATTTAGACATACCTAGTAATGGAGACCAATGAATGACTGGAGACATACCTTAGCTTGCACACTATCTTCTTGCAATGGAGTGTGTAGTGCTTTCTTTGAAATCAACTCACTGCATTACAAATTGGAAGAGCCAGACAAGTTTGAGATTCTTCATGCAGGCTACACAATTCATATTCTCACTACTAAATGGGAGATCTTAGGTTCAATTCCTAACTAGTCCATAAAAATATAACATAATGAATGTTGTCATGCCACACTTCTAGGTATATAAACAACTCAATGGTCCTTCTATTGCACAATTTGAATGTTACTTGATGTTAATATAAGAACAGATTAGAGCACTATATGGTTTTCATAAATGCAACTTTTGGTATTAATTTTTTAGCTAAGCTATCTATTGTAAAATAAAAAATTCAAGAGGAAGCTATATCCACATCAAGAGAAAGCTATTAAAAAACTATACTAAATAGTAGAAGCATATCTTTATACAATAATTACACTAAATTTGAATAGGTTAATAGTTGTTTAGTACATATAAGAAATATAAAATGCTTAATACATGTGGCAAAAGAAAAAATGCAGTTAATGCCTCTTAGCCATTTAGAATTGTGAAGTTTACAATTATTGAAAGGCATGTATTGAAGGAGGAATGCCAATTTTCTTACATAGAATAAATAATGGTAAGGTTCCAAAATGGAGAGGAAACTGAGGTTTGTGCTTCAACTCAAAGGAAGGGGGCCTAGATGATTAAGGTATAAGTCCATCATGAGTTAAATCTAGCTTTTATGGACAATATCGTACCTGACCTAGAATATAAAAATCATACTAAAATCCATACAAAAATCTAAAAAATGGTTCTTTGTGATATATAAAATCTTGATATATTCTAGTTCAATATCACCAGTCTAATGGAGTTGTACCACTACCGATCTCCTTGTTACAATACCTGCATTCTATAAAATAAATCTGTATGGAAGAGTATGCTATTACGATGCTATCTTTTCACTTGATTTACATTCAATTTGATGCCTATTGAAAGGATTTGCTGTGTATAATAAATATCTCTTTCTATGAATGTGAATTAGTTTTCTGTCACTTTCTTCAGTTTTTGTCGAGAATGAGTCGTTCTCTTACTCTTTGCTTGGTCTATTTGTTGTGTTAAATTCTATTTTTGTGGGTATCAATAAATGTTTAGAAATATTTAAGCATATATGTAGGAGACGGTTATAGTTAGTAGTAATATTAAGGATTTCAGGAGAACTGAATAAGCCCTGATTCGAAGATAACTTGATAGAATGTCCATAGTTGTGTCGTTGAACCAGACAAAATCTTGTTATTAGTGATTCCTGTAAGGTGTTAGCTAATATAAATATCTATTTCAAATAAAAAAATCTTGTTATTAGTGTACCTTCACTTCCAATGTTATGCGAAAGGCTATCCTGCAATGCGCGCGCCTTTCCTTTCAGAAGAACCTTGTGTCACGCGATTTCATTCAAATGAGGGTTTTTGGCTTTTTTTCCTCTTATATCTCGCTGGCATCGCAATTGCGACGCTTGACGTCGCAATTGCGACGACATCAGGCTAAAATTGAAAAGAAAAAGCCAAAACCACATTACCTTTTCTTGTCGTCGCAAATTAACGTCACAAATTGACCCCTAATGTATTAGTGAGGGAATGTATTCTGTACCTAGAATAATATACATATAAGATTTAAACCAAATTTTTACTATGCACTCTTGGTCTTCCTTATTGCTCCCAAATTTTTTGTCAATTGTTGCAACTGCAACTCAACAAGGTCATAAGTATGATCCTTCTTAACTATATTGTAGCCTATGTCAACAACAATCTAAGGTATACTATTGAGCCTACTAGATTGATAGAATTTGTGTGCTATAATCCTTATTGCAAAAGAAATTAGGGGATCTAAGATAGTGTCAATTGTCATTCCTCTTTTGTTCCACACTGCCCCAGTATTATTCTCAATAACTTCTTTTGCTTCACTCCTCGTGGTTTTAGGTTGGTCTAGGATTAGATACCATGTTACTCTATGTACAATCTTCTTTGTGATATTTATTAGTCCATTTTCTAACCATATAGAATTATCATGAATTCTATGAAGAACTATCATTATCCATTCTATTTTGAAGATGTTAGGGAAATCTAGGGCACAGGTTAACCCTTTTCTCTCTAAAATTTTGAATTCATCTTTCAGTACTCCATTTTCACATAGTTTCCTATAGGTTTCTCTAATATCCATGTCACCTATGATAGCCACCTTGCATGTGTAGCAACATCTCACATCTTGAATCATTAAAAATTGTGGTGGTATGATCGATAATGCACTAGATGGATCTTGCTTGTAAGTAATATTAGGAATAGCCATAAAGTTTGTTTTTTTTATCTCATTGCTTATCAATTATGTAAATTCAAAAATTATTTACCCTTTTTATCCTTAGTAGTTGAAGAACTAGATGCCATTACAAAAACCTAGGGTTTGCAAAAATTCAAACTGCATGGCTCGACACATGATAAATACCTTTCTAAATCTGCTGAGATGTTGTCAGGAAACTATTGAATCCTATTTGTAAATGCTTTTAATGATGTATTCAATTCTCCTTTAGCTCTTCATTCTCTTGTTCAAATTTGAATGATGTCAAATGAGTAAAAATTGATTATATATCCCTTAAAACATTGCATTTAATGCTAAATGCTTACACAATTGTAAGATTGACTTCAATAGAAAATATGATCCACTTGACTTCCATGTATTTTCCTCATGCTTGATAGATACTATGATCTTGACCAAAACTATCACCTTTGATAGCTCAACATCAACTAACATTTCACTCAGTAGCTAAAGTGAAAATCTTCATGCTTAGTATTAACATGAAAATTGTCAAAATTTAAAGATTTCTTCCAAATTCCTAACAACACTTTGCATCTTTCTCTATGCAAATATAATCCTTTTAGAACTACATCCTTGGAACTGATGTATAATATATCTTTTAAATATTAGTCCCACACATACCTCTTGATTGCTTAATTGGAGGTGGTGTGATCACTTTACCCATTAGGTGAAGTGGTCCAATCTAAACTTTTTTTGATGCAATTTTCCTTTCTCTTCCATGTCTTGTTTATCTCATTTCTAACATTTTCAACATATACCTTTCCCTTGCCTTTTTTAAACTCACTTTTTGGTGCATTTGACCTTGTTGGACAATTCCTTCTTATGTGAGTAGTCTTTAAACAACTAAAACACACCTTTTGTAGTCACTCCTGAAATACTTTCTTATGCAATTTTCAGCAACATTTCCATACTTTTGGCAATAGTGATAATTATATCTAGTATTATAATCCCAATTATAAGCGTTTCCATTGTGCTTTACCTTTGTCTACTTGTTTGATGACCATTTAGGCTTGGATCTACACTCATATGCTCTATGTCCATACTTCTAATAGTTATAGAAATATCCTTCAAATATTTGTGCACTTATGGTCTTGGTTCTACATTCATGTGCCCGATGTCCTTATTTATTGCATTTGTTGCAATGACCCATGAATTTCTGCTTAGTATTCTCATTTGTAGACTTGCTCCTACAAACATTGGTAGTATGACCTATCTTACCATAATTATTAAAAGTAGGTTTGGATTTCTTACATTTTTTATTGCTTTCTTCACCACTTTTGGATGATTCTCCTTCTTTAATTTTAGTGTAACCTAATCCAAAATTATCATTGTTGGATCTAGGAGATCTCATCAATTGCTCAAAATACTTGATGGCTTCACTAAGTTTGTTGAAACTTTCAGTAAACTCATTTTCTCTTTTTAGATCATTTCTCAATTGTTCATTTTGCAACTTCAGTGTTGTGAGCTCAATACTCCATTCAGTTCATGATTTTCAATCATCATTTGATTCAATGTTTCCAATTACATGTGAGCAATCCTATTTACCTTTGATGTTTTCTCTTCTATTATGTTTTTCAGTATTCTTTTGTCATTTTCAATCATGACTTTGTCCTCTTCAACTTTCTTCTTTTTCTCAGTCACTTCACACAACAATACTAATTGAACTTCTTGTTCTCTCTTGAAATTTTTGACCTCTTTTGTTAGGGCTCCATTCTTTTCCATTAGATCTTCAGCTACTGCATCAAATTCACTCATGTTTCCATTTGCAAACAATTTAGTAGTGTCAATCTCTTGGTAACATGTGTTATTCTCTTTAATAACTATTTCTTTCCTTCTCTTCAGTGATCACTTTAACTCATTTCTTACTTCATTTAGCCGATGTAGGGAAAGTTGTATTTCAATCTTCTCGTTCTCAATAGTTTTTCCATCTCCATAATCTTTCCTCAAATTTGCAAAGATTAACTTTAAAATAACCAAAGCCTTGATGCCAATTGTTGGCAATACAATAGGTAAAGTAAACTCTAGGGAGGGGGGGTTTGAATCAACACTTAGAACTTCAACCTCAGAATCATTTGCCACACATCCATCTCACAATTTATATATGTAAACTAAAATACCAAATTAAGCATATACATCCATAGCATGAAAGTAAAAACATTCAACACATGTATTACACAAGATATTTGGTCACCTAGAAACCCTCCAAGGGGAAGGTAAAACTAGGGTGGGGATGATACCCACAAATCTCCACTAGTGTAGTAATAAAGTGTATCCAATGAAGGTTACAATGTTTTGATCATGAAACATGATCTACCCTATGAAAGGTCTATCCTATTAAAAGCTTACAAGATTGATAGATCTTACCCTATTAAAGAATTTCAACACCCTATTAGAAGTGTACCTAGTAAAAGGACTTTAACTTACAATGAAGTAAACACACTTTTAAAGAAATTACAACATCCTATTAAGACTACTCTACTAAAAGATTTAACTAATTCACCTATTAGAATGTCTCAACAATGATCCTTCAGTTAGCACTTTATTTCTTGATGATAAATCACATCTTTCCTTATGTGTACTTGATCCTTCCTGATTAAATGTATATTTGTTGTCTTCTAATTCCTTTCCTTTTTTCTCCTCTAACTAATTTTTCTATGTATCTCAAATCACAACTCTTTAGTTACCATGAATGCTCTATTTGTGTATGCAAACTTATCTCTTTTCTCCTTTCACATTCATAAAAAATATAGGGTTTGTTCTCCTTAAGAAAACCTAGGTGACTTAGGGTTAGGTATGAATCAATGACTGTGATTCACCCATATTGCCAGTCAATCCTTCCCTTTTTCTAATTTTTGGCATTTAATGCCTAGGGATTCACATTTAAGATTTTTTCTTATCATACAAGGTCACAAAGCAATCCTTAAGTCAGCTCACAATTGGTTTACATAGAAGTTTGTGCCATTAAAAACAACTATGTCAAAATTGTATCACTCGACACTTGAAGTACTTGATGCTCGACATCAATTGCAACTTTAATGTTGTAACTTGACTTTTGAATGACTCAGCATCCATTGATCACACATTGGATAAATAACTTGGCACATGCTATCTGCTCAGCACTTGGAGTTACTTGACACTTACTAGTTACTTGATACATACTAAATATCTCTAGCTCGACATATACTATGTAACAACTTATGCTCGGCATGTATTACTTGTTCAACATGAATATTGTAAATGACTTAAGTATATTCTCACTCATATGTCAATACCAATCAGAGATTAACAAAGGAACAATTTATTTGTAGGTTTAAAGTACATTTTCTAAACTTACTTTCCCCCAAATGCATAATTGCGCTTTGCCAAATCATGAATACCCACACCCCCAAGAGATTTTACTTGAGCCATATCATGAAGAGAAATGAGTGGGATTTTCTTCTCCCCATTCATATTTTCTAACCATAGGAATTGTCTTATTAGCTTTGTGATCAGATGAAGCACAAATGAAGGAGCCTTTAACATTGAAAGGTAATATTCGGGATAGTAGACAAAATAATTTTTACAGGAAGTAATCTCCTTATTAGTGAGAGTCATCTAGATTTCCATGCTATAATTCTATATTTAGTCCTCTCAATAATTGGAGTCCAATAGTTGATTTTGTTAACCCCCATAAAGAATGAAATACCAAGGTAAAAAAATGGTAAGATATCAATTAAAGATCCCAAGACATTCACAATTTTGTTGGAGATAATGTGAATAGTATTGAAAAAGCTATATTTTTTTACTTTTGGGAATTGATTTTTTGGCCTGAGACTGAGGTATACGTATCCAACATATGTTTGATATGTTTTTCTTCTTTAACATTAGATGCCCCAAAGAGTAAAGTATGATCCACAAATAAAGAGTGAGTAATTGAAATGTCAATACCTTTAATTTGAGCACCTCTTCAAAGAGAAAGATTATGCTTTTTATGTATGGACCAGGGTATACATTAAGAAACCCCTCCTTTAGAAAAGGTGTAAAAACTTGGTGAAAGGTGTAAAACACCTAACAAAAAAAATTATTTTTTGTGGCAAAAAAAAATAGTTTACAAAGAAAAAATAATAATCTTCATTGGAAAATCATTCATAGTCTCTTAAACAATGTGTAAAATCTAGGCAAATTGTGTTATTTTAAAACCACAAAAAATATATACATTAGGAAACATAAAATAATAATCATAGTAAAATTTTATTTTTTTGGGTGAATCATTTCATTGTATTAGATGAAAAATATATACATTAGTGAAGTTCATTACATTAGAGGTTCACAAAGGGTTTCATCAAATTGAAGTTGGCAGTTGCAAAACTGCGAGAAAGACTTAAACAGGTCTATCACAATGTCATTGTCAAAGTGAAAGTTAATAGTTTGTAATAATAGTCATAGTCTAATTGTAAACTCCCCATGTTAATATTAAACCATAATTAAACTCTTAAATAATACTAATTGTGATGTAGACTCTAAACCTTAACATAATCATAAATATAGTCATATTATTAAACCCTAATCCTAATCCTAACCCCAAACCTTAAACCTAAAAGCATAATACCAATGATAATGTAAACCCTCAAGATAATGGAGAGAGAGAGAGATAGAGAGAGATTCTCACATTTTATTATAATAAAAAGAGAGGTGATGATGAGATAAGGGAGGGAAGAGAGTGAGAGAGGTTGATTAAGGGACACACACACACATGGGTCAGTGCAAGAAGTTGGGTCTCACTTTTGGCCAAAAAGTGGAAGTGTATTTCTTGTTTTTGAAATTTTTTGTCAATTGATGTCAAAATTTGAGGCATTTAGAGATTGAATATAAAAAAAATTTAGAAATAAAAATTTTAGGGTTTGAAGTCTAGTTTTTGAATATGTAATTTATTTATGTGTTTTTAATATGGATCTTTAAAAACCACTTTTTCAAAATGCCTGTTTTAGGACAATACCACGCTCGTCTACAAACACCATAATTTGACACAAATAAATGAATTTCCACAAATCCTTTTAAAGAGAGTCACCTAATACACCTAAGATTGATGACAATATTTTTCCTTAATTTTTTATTGAATATTTTTTTTAAAAAAATTTATTAATTGGCTATAAAGGTAAATTTTAAAACCTCTCGTGTACGGACCACATAATTTGATCAAAATCTCACTTTTTTCAAAAAATAATTTTTTTAACCTCAAAAGAATTGTATCTAGATTGATGACATATAAATTAATTTAAGAAAAATTATAAAATAAAAAAGTTATTAAAGTTTTAGTGATTGTCACTTTTTAACCTTTAAGAGATAGTTTTGATTAATAAATAATGGAAAATAGAGAATAAACTAATAACACTATAAAATTTACATTTTTGGAATTAGAATAGGAAGACCTATAATGGAGTTTTGTTTCATCAAAAAATTCAATGGGGACAACTATAAAAAAATTATGAGAATACCAGAAATTGTCGATTAAATGCTTTAGAAAAAAATGGATCATAAAGGCATGGCTTGGTGGGACCAAGCCTATGCCATGCCTTTGGCCCCAAGGCAAAAACCCATGCAAAAGTTGCGTGCCATACCAAATTCCCACTCATGTCTCAAGAATCGGGTACCTGATTTTTAATTCAAAAATAAGGTGCCCGATTGTGTTTCAACCATTGTAAGAATCGGGTACCCGATTATTTAAAAATTGAGTACCCAATTCTTTTTAAAATTGGGTACTCAATTTGTAAATGGGTACCCGATTTTTAAACAATCAAGTACCCATTTCTAATGTACTCGTTGGGCCCCAAAAGCTGTTCCACAGATTGACTTTCAATGATTGAAATGATCGAATAATAGTTTCGATCTGCAACACCAATTTTTTTCATAGTTATTCTATTTTCTTGTCTTCTTATACAATTTGCAAGTTACTAATTCAAATTCAAAATTGGTGCAAACATGGAACCAAAACAACAAAGAAAGAAGAAAGCAAAAGTTCTGATAGATGAGGAGATTGCAGCAAATAAAGAGAATGAAGCATGACGTCAACAAGAGAGAAGACAAAGAATTAGAGACTTGAATAATGTTTCAAAGGAGAAAGACATTGAGGATACCACGATGGATGAAGAGGTCAAAGAAGAGAACCCAATACAAGAAAATTCAGGTGCACATTCTAATCATGCATTCAATATAGATGTGTCTCCAAACCCTGAAATTTTCTCTTGTAATAAAATTGGTGAATTTTTTAAAAGTGGGTTACAATTTAAATGATTTAAATTTTCTTCATGAGAAGCAATTTTCAAATGATCATGCACAAAAAACTCCAATTGAAATGCATGCCCTGAAAGAAATACCAAGAAAAATCGAAAATGAGATTCAAATCCCAAATAACAGCAAAAATGAAATGTCAATTGAAAATAAAAATTGCATGAATGTAGACATAGAAATACCAACTACTGAACAAACATGTCAGAATGATAGTATAGTATCTGGACATAATTTTCATATTCCTAATGATGTGCTAGATAATCTTAAGGGATTGGTTTCATGGAGACAAATTAGGACACATGCTAATAGATTGTATAGACATTTTTTTTATAATAAGAAATTTGGGTTTCAATGTCAGCTAATGTTGCAACTAATTAAAATGTCTAAAATGTGAAAAGTAATTAGAAGGGTGGGAATGTATGCAAAAACCAAGAATAAAAATGAGTTTTTCAAACAAGTTGTATCCACTGTTGCTGCCTTTGATGTTATCGAAAAGAGAAGTCAGTCTAAAGATAAGAATGCAACATTACAAGCAATAACAATAGCTTTAGTTAACAAATCAACATCTAACAAAAGATTGATTAGCAACATAAGTGGATATCTTAGTGTGAATCATAAGAATTTAGAAAGAGCTATAAAGAGAAGGGTTAACTTTGAATGTGATCCAGCCAATATTTTATGGACTTCTAGTGGTAGACTCCCGAGATGTGATATGAAACTTACTAGGGAAGTCAAAAGTTTGATTGAAATTTTTGTGGCATGATAATACAAGAGTATCACCTAATTCAAGAGATGTTCTTAAATTGAGAATTGGGTCAAAAATACATGATCCACATCCTAAACACCTTTTGGACATGACTCAAACTGAATTGTTTCAAAAATTTGTAGATGGTAAGGAATTAAATATTACCATTAGTCAAAGATCTTTTGAAAAGTGTAAACCATGGTATGTAAGGATTAACAAGGAAAGAATCACATGTTGTTGTAAAACTCATATTCAATTTCGTTACCACTATGATGTATTTCGATCTATACATGGTACCATGCATAATAAAGAAATATTGTAGGAATGTGGTATAAAAATACCACCTCAAACTATAAAGGATTTCATATCAAGTTTGTTTTGTAAGCCACCTAATGATCAATACTTTATTTTCAATGCATATCTTTCTGGTACATGTGATATGTGCGGCAATCTTTCTTTGTTACATGAATGTTTACATGAAAATGTTTGGACTACTTTTGGACAACAATTAGTTGAGGTAAAAAGATTTAAAACTATTGAATATCCATTGAAGGATGGGAAGATTGGAAGAAGGTGTGATCTAGTTATAGATAAAGTTAGTTGTCATGCATTTATTGATGAGTTTAAGAGTGTGATCATACCAAAATATGTTAAACACTCTCAATATGCTAGATGGCTTGATGGACAATTTCGCATATGTAAGAATACATTTCCAATTGGTACTATACTTTCAGTTGTTGACTTTGTAGAGAACTACAGACTTGCACTGCAAGAAGAGGTACAACCACAATATTACAATTCAATGCAAGTAACAATTTATATTCATATATTTTATAGGCATTCACGTGATAATACAGAGGAGGATCAAAAAATATTGAGAGAGTACCATTTTTATGAGTGATAATAAACTCTATTCATCTGAGTTTGTCCAATATTGTTTCAAGATCTTTTATGATAATTTAAAAGAGAAAAACATTCAAATGACACAACATTGGATACGGTTAGATAATTGTACAGGACAATTCAAGAATGCTAAAATGTTCTATTGGTTGACTAGGACACATAGGCAAACTAACATCCAACATGTGTGGAATTTTTTTGAGGCTAGACATGGTAAAGGAGAACATGATGGTGTTGGTACATGTGTGAAGAGAGCCCTTAGTAGAGAGCAATTAAAATTTGAGGAAAAAGCTAAATTCAAAAATGCACATGAGATTGTCAAATGGTGTAACAAATATTTATACATGGGATCAAGTCAAAACTTTACAATCAAATTTTTCTTCTACCTAGTTGAAGAAAAGAATATCCTTTCAAGATATGACTGTGATACATTTAGTGGGTCAGCTAAATGGCATTCATTTAGTAGTTCAAATTCTAACACTTGGACTATATGGACTAGGGAGCTTTCTTTTTTTAATCAATTTTGTCTTGCAGGTGAATGGGAAGAATGTGAGAATACATAATGGGTTGAAGATTGGCAAAAAAAATTATTAGCACCTAATGACATGCATTTTCAAGATGATATAGTAAATGAAGGCTAGAATGTTACTTTTGCATCAGAAGACTATGATCATATTCTAGACCTCATAGAACTTGGTATGCACAATTTAATTAGATTTTGTTGTGGTCTCATGCTTCAATTTATATAATTTGCATATGTACTCATGTGATTAAAGTGTTTATGTACTTTATCTTATCTTGTAGGACATGTTTATGTTGTTATTGTGCCTAGTAATAATGATGAACAGACTAAGTATTGATTTGCTAGATGTGTGGAACATAAGAAAAAATTGATACATCATCAAGTAGATGATGATGTTTTTGAGTATCCAGTTGGGTTGTTGTTGTAGCTAGTGTCTGGCTACGTAGATACCTAACAAGAAGAAATGGTTTACCAGCATTTAAAGACTACCAAAGAAAAAAGAACATTTTACACTATTCTCATTTTGTTGTGGTAATGAATATCAAATTAGAAAGATACAAAGGGAGACCCACCAATAAGGTATTGTGGACAATTTTAATGGACGAGCGCAAGACAATCATAGATGCATTGCAAAAGAGAGAGGATACAGATGGTATAGTGGGATAACTACATTTAAATCAAACACATGTAAGTTTTTTCTTTATTTTGTTATTTTTATATATGTACTTATGTAATTTAATTACATGTATGTATTTTTATATATGTACTTATATATATTCCTCTTATTCAGGTCTCAATTACAATTTATGCAAATTTAGGTTTTAAAGTGGATTGAGCATCAACATCTTGTGCAATTCCACATAGTGAGTACTTATGAATTACACATATATCTACATAGTTCAGCTACCTCATATTAATTTATGTGTTTATTAACATGTGTTTTTGTTTTACAATTTTATTTTATAGGACCTCATTTGAAGAGATGTGTTGAACCAATTTTATATTTTGAGTTTGTGCTTCTATATATTTATCATTGTCATTGTCTTACATATATTATGAAATATGTTGTACAAACAAATTTAAAAATAGGATTTTACTTCTATTTGAAAGTTAAAGGTGTGCACTTGATATTATAAATTAATTGTCAATTTAAGTAATGGCCTCCTATTTTTTTCCATTACTTTTACATTCAAGCATGTTTAAATTAATGTTTGTTTGAAGTTTCAAATTACTATTGATTGTAATTAATAAGCTTTCACTTGTACATGATAATTTAAAGATCATTACTCATTGTATTGATTATATGAGCTATTGTTATGTTGATAATTGACATGTATGTTTAACCATGTTAACCATGTTAAGTGAGAGGGAGGGAAGGAGGAAGAGAGGGAGAGAGAGGGAGGGAGGGATATGGGGAGGGTTATAAGTGCTTGTAATTTATCAGAAAGGGGTCCCATTATAACACCTTAGGAAAAATTAGCACCTCTTAGGACCCCTTACAACACTTTAGTTATTGTAGTCCTAAAAGTAATCTTTTCTAATGTGTCCTAGTACATTCTAGTATTTCCAAGAGGTTTTGATGGGTCATATGTGGTCATAAGAAACCTTAGGACCCATTATGACTCCTTGGAACTCATTCATACCATTAACACACTTTATGAACCCTTAGAACATATTAATCATCATAGGATACACTTTAGGGTTGTAATGTGTCCTATTCAATCCTATTTTTTCCCAAGGAGTTTTAGTGGGTCCTAAGTGGTTCTAGGAATCCTTGAGACTAATTACAACCTCCTAAGAACTATTATGACCCATTATGAGCCTTTATAGTCATATTAGCATGTGTTCTAAAGGGACATTAGGGATTTTTAGGACCCATTAGTACACATTAGGTCTCATTAGGACACATTAGGATCCACTTGCACACATTAGGACCCATTAGACCCCATTAAAACCTCTTATAACACATTAAACATTGCAAGACATAGTAATGTGTCCTAAGTGGTCCTTATATCTCACAATGGATCACAATTGGTCCTATGTGTTTTGAAAGCCCATTAATATTGTTTAGGATGCACATTATGACCATTTAAAACATATTGTAAGAATTTTCCTAAGGGGAAAATTCACCCAAGAACTAAGAACTCAAACACAAGCACAACTGTAGACCAAAAATGAAGAGAGTATGATCAGAATAGCAATGTATTCAATAATATGATGCATGGAGTACACTAGGAGTGCTTGATTATATAGGCCTCAAGAGAGCTTCTAGAATGCATAGAAGTTAGCATCATGATGTGTCACACAACCAAGCACATGTCCACCAAATATGGATTATCCTCCATTAAGCACGGAAGTAAGTGCGATGATGAGAGGATAAGCCTACAAGGGTGGGACACGCAAAACAGTGTTGTAGACACCATGTGCTCAAATAGAGGTGCATACTCTTGTCTTGTTAACATGACAACTCACAAGGTTGCACAAACTCCTAAGTGTCTCATAAATAAAAATAATAAAATAATGCAATATAATTAAATAATGCATTAACCTAAGTAAAATTAAGTGTAAATAGTAAAGTACTAATTTACACCAACACCCCCCCTTAAGTGCAACTTAGGGGAATGCCCTTAAGCTTACAAACTAGGATGAAGATGCATAATGGGTCTCGGCTACTAGGCCATGTTAGGTACCCATGTACATAATGAAAAAGAAAATCTCCCATAAAGTAGGGAAAGAGGGTAAACCTCATGGGAAAAACCCTCCCCCAAAAATAGAGATAAAGGAAGATGCATTGATGGATGGAGTAATCAAGACCCCCCCATTACGACATACATCCAATATATACAAAAGAGAATAAGAGAAGGAAGAGAGACAAAATAGGCTCCCCCCCCCCCCCCCCCCCCCCCAAAAGAAGAATGCCAATAGGTGAAAGTTGCTCCAATGAAGAAGCTGGTCCAAGAATGAATAATGGTGTTCCTCCCCTTAGGAAGAAACAATGCCCAAGGTACAGTCCTAAAGATGTGTGCTGGCTTGAAAACATGCTCAAGTATCCCTGTACTGATGCTGAAGTTCACCCCTTCCAACTGTGCTGAAAAGAATGAGTGCAGATCGGTCAAGGATGTCTGTTGAACCTATTCCACTGAACTATCTATCTCCTCTACTAACAAAGAGACCTCCACTAATTGTTGTTTATAAGGATCCACAATCACGCCAACTTGTTCAGATTGATCATGTAGAGAATGGACATGAGGGTTAGAGTGAGCCCTTGCAACAACTGTAGAAGTATCATCATCAATGAGAAGATGTGTTTCGTCAAGTTTGTCTCCCAAGTCAAATGAAGCTGGAGCTGGAAGACAAGATGTATCATGCGGTGATGAACCTTTCACTGTGGCAATGTAAGCATGTGGATTGGACTGATGTGACCTGTCACTGCAACTGTCGACAGAACCCCACATGTCTGAACCTGTTGAAGCACTATTGCTGGTGTCGCTATCAGTTTCCACTGTGTATGATGTGCGGAGAGGAGTAGAGGATAAGCTCAAAGAACTTTCCTCAAAGTGAACATCCTTCTCCAAAAAAATCTCATGAGTCTCTAGATCAAGAAGTCTGTAAGCCTTCACATTGTCTTCATAACCAATAAAGGTACAAGGCCTAGGTGTCGGTGCCTTGCAACTCCTAGAAGAAAGGTTTGCCCATGCTGGAAAAATCGAAGACTCTAAGGTGATTGTAGCCTTGGCTGACTGAAGTCACTACAAACGGTCCTGCTAATACCATGTGAACTAGCTGAAGAACAACTGGAGCTCGAGAAGAATTCCCTTTATCATACTTCTCCTTGAGATGCATATCCACTAAACAAGATGAACACTCCCCCCTAGAAAAGTTGATATTGGGTAGACCTTTGACCATGCATTTTGAGCAAAGCTGCTGAAGAGAGCGAAAGTCAAGGTGACCAAACCGCTCATGCCATAGGTTGTTGTTTGAATGTGAGTGAGTTAGCAAGGCTTGAGAAGAACTCTTAGGAACAAAATGGGAAAAGGAATAAAGCCTCTTGTCATCATTGACTTTCCCAACTGCTACCAATGAATCATCTTTTAGACTTCGCACCATCACAGAATCGAGAAGGAACTCAACCTTATGACCATCTCCTAGGTGAGTGATTTGGTAAACTAAGAGGAGATTAGAGCTTAGATTTGGAACATAGAGAACATCTTTGAATTCCCCATCTTCCATTTCAACATGTCCTTTCCCTTCAACTTCCATTTTAGTATCATCTCCCACGAAGATGTGTGGTACCCGTGACTACTTCAATGAAGAAAAATCTTGCTTTGAAGAACCCATGTGGTAAGAGGCACCTGAGTCAAGTATCCATTCCGAAGAACTTGAGTTGGCCATAAGTGCTTGACCTTTACCCTTCAAGAGTTAGGAGTAGAATCCTTGGAAGTACCTGGCACTTGAATCTTGTTCTTCTTGAGTAGATTTTCTAACTCGTCGATTCTTTTTGTTTTGCAATGATGCTCGTCATGATTTGGCTTTTTATAGTATGCACAAAAGAGTTTGTCCTTCTTGTCATTACTTCCCTTCTTGTTTGAAGAAGAACAGGCTTGTTGAGAGGAGTCATGTTGTGTCTCAGATTGTGTTTTCTACTTTCACTACTTTTTCTTCTTGTTGCTTTTACCCCCTTGACTAGATTTGGAATCATCACTAGCCACCAAGGCTTTGGTCTTAGATAACTTGAGAAGTCCAAAATCCACCTAGTGAGATTGTTCAACAATCAATATGTTTGCAAATCCATCAAAGGAAGGCTTCTGGTAAGCAGATCCCATGGTCAACTTGTGAGTATTAAAACTCGAAACAAAGTTGGCATACTCAGTAGGTAGCTTTTTCAGGATGTGATGTATCAACCTATCATCCTTCATGGGATTTCCACAATCATTTAGAAGGGCCCTATACTCATTGACTTTGATGATATAATCCTGAATTATGTCATAATTCTTAGGATCCAAGAGAAGTAGATCATCCTCAATCTGAAATCCCTTTTCTTCATCCACTTTACCATACAACTGTTCAAGTTTGTCCCAAGCTTCCTTAGTTTCTGAACAATTTTTAATGTGAAAGAGAAGATCCCCATGTACACAACTCCTAATTACACCTAAAGCTTGTCGATCTTGACTTGTCCAATCAATGAGTTCTTTAGCATCAGTAGGTTTGGTAATAGTACCATCAACATACAAACTATATCCTTTTTTCATTAATCTACTCCATGTAGAATAGTTGCGTGAAGTTAGAGGAGGACATTTAAAACCCATGATGCAGAAATGAAAAGAGCACAAAATAGAGACACAAGAACACTATACACACCCCCCCTTTTCACTCAATCAAAAGACCCCCCCAAAAAACATGATTTGGTACTTTATAAGTAGTGCGTTTACAATGAGCCACTTGTCAAAATGAATAAAGTGGACTTTCTGATTTGGCTGTTACAACTACCTTATAAGGCTGAAATCCGTCACTTAAGCACTACAACTTTGTTTTACAACAATTCTGAAAAAGAATGAAAGCTTACAATGCCAAAGAAGGCCTAATTCTAAAAGTGAGAAATTTGTCCACACAACCCTAGAATCTAACTTTAGATCTAAAAAGTAGACAAAAAAAAAGCACTTTCAAAAAAAATGAAACCTGAAAAGGTGACCAGATGTGCCCGTACGAAGCTTCTGAAATTGCAAAAGGCAAGATTATGCAGGTACAGTTGCCAAAAAATGCAAATTCTGCAAAATCTGTGCACCAAAACCAGAAAACAACACCACCACTAGAAAACTCAAGAAATTCTACCTGATTTCAAAAAAAATTGCACCTAAATCATAGTCCGAATGTCCAAGTTACAAGCTCGCAAAGTCAGGCTGCAAAACTGAAAAGCAATCTGGAGGAGAAACTGCAAAGTTAAATTTGACAGTCAACCAGCTATCAAAGCAATTTAAAATTGCCCCAGAAAAATGTCATGGGCATCAAATTTAGCCCACTAAAATGATGATGTCAGCAAAGAAAAAAGCCCACTGGATGACAGGGCGCTGACTCAAAAGTCCGTACTGTATGAAAATTACATGTGGCCTCCGACTCAGCATACAGATTTGTTGACTGGGAACTTACGGAGGTGGATCTGACATGTCCTTTGTGTCAATGCTGACTGGGACTTCACAGGGGCTAAAATTTGCATGTCGCTGGTTGATTGGCAAAGATGAGGTGGGCGAATGACTAAGTGTCGTGTGGCACAGTCGCTGGTCTGCTGTTGGCATCGTCGAGAAAGAAAATTTGTCGCCAAAATGTCATTTTCCGTCACCGAAATAACATGGGAATTATCCCACATCGATGGGAACAACAGAGTCTACAGTGTTTAAAATATACCGTCCATAATGTTTAGTCAAACAAAGCGATCACCGATGGAAGGCAGCCGCTGGGAGTTAGGGTTCCTTCGCCAGTTTGGGATGTCGGTATGGAGATCACTGTTTTTCGTACAGATATCACTGCCTCTGTGTGTCGGCTGGTGGTAGAGTGATGCCAAAATGTTTGATAGTCCGGTTGGATATGGACTAGCCGGTGGGTTGGGAATGCTCGCCGAAATATGCAGAAGTATTCTGCGAAATTAATCCAAAGAGAACCCTGCGAAAAATATAATACATCCACCACCAAATGTGCAGTACGGGATCTGACAGCCCATACTGCAAAAAATTTTTTTTTTCTGATGAACTATAAAAATTTCAAAAATACTGACAGAAAATATGAGAGAGAAAATAAAAATGACAGATCTGAAAATAATTAATAAGATCTGCAAGAGATCATACCCATACTACAAATCGGGGCCTCCAATTTCGATTTGCAAAATTTTTTTTTCCTCACGATCGACTATGGGCCAAGGTAGGCATGCTTATAGTCAATTTTCACTGATTCAACATTTCGGATGCAATGGAGAGGTCAAATCTGGTGTTGGATGCTCCCAATTTCTGCAGCACTCTGGATTCAGGCTGAGGTGATGAAGCAAGCAAGAGGTCTCAAATGGCTTGTGAAGAGAAAGTCTCCAAGCTCTGATACCATGTAAGAATTTGCCTAAGGGAAAAATTCACCCAAGAACTAAGAACTCAAACACAAGCACAATTGTAGACCAAAAATGAAGAGAGTATGATCAGAATAATAATGTATTCAATAATATGATGCATAGAGTACACTAGGAGTACCTGATTATAAAGGCCTCAAGAGAGCTTCTAGAATCCATAGAAGTTAGCATCATGATGTGTCACACAACCAAGCACATGTCCACCAGATATGGATTATCCTCCATTAAGCACAGAAGTAAGTGCAGTGATGAGAGGATAAGCCTACAAAGGTGGGACACGCAAAATAGTGTTGTAGACACCATGTGCTCAAATAGAGGTGCATACTCCTATGTTGTCAACATCACAACTCACAAGGTTGCACAAACTCCTAAGTGTCTCATAAATAAAAATAATAAAATAATGCAATATAATTAAATAATGCATTAACCTAAGTAAACTTAAGTAAGTGTAAATAGTAAAGTACTAATTTACACCAACACATATTAAAATCCATTGATGCCTCTTAGATAATCTTAAGGGGCATTTAAGAAACACTAATGGGTTATAATATGCCCTAATGTGTCTTAAGGGGTTCTAATGTGTTTCAAGTGATCCCATGACCTTTTAGGACCCGTTAGGAACCCTTATAATCCACTAGGGGCCATTAGGACTCATAAGAACTAGTTATAACTCTTCTGAACACATTCACCATCATATGATATACTACTATGTCCAAAGGCATTATAATAGATCCTAAGTGGTTGTAATCAGTCCTAATGTTTCCTCTTGGATTTTAAACTATGGTCTTAATATATCATGAAGGGTCATAATGGGTTCTTAGTGGTCCTAGGACATCTTAAGGTCTATTAGGATCTCTTAGAACACATTAACTATAATAGGACACACAAATGGGATGTTAATGATTCTAATGTATCATAAAGGGTCATAATGGATTGTAAGTGGCCCTAGGACCCATTACAAAACCTTAGAATATATTAGGACCAATTGGGACACATTAAAACTACCTCAATTTGATGTGATATTTGTCCAATAATCTTTTTGATATCAGTACTAATGCTCTATAAATAGTTAAAATTATGTCAATTAGGATTAGTAATTTAGGTCATACATGTGTGTCATAAGGGGACATAGGAGTTCTAATAGGTCATAATATTTTTTATAGGTTCTAATAAGTCTTAATATGTATTATTAGGATATAATAGGTCTTATTAGGTAATAATAAGTTTTACATTACCAAACAAAACATAAGAGCCCCTTATGAAACATTTCTAGTGTTAGATTATGGTGACTGATTAGGAAAGTACTGCACATACTTTATAATTAGCGGGGTTCGAGGCATCACCCCGAATTTATTTATTTTTGGTACTATTCGTAGATTCGCCACTAAAGTTATGGCTAATTTATGGCCGACATGTTATAACCCTAAAGTAGTTTAATACTTGTATAAAAGGGTTTAGGGTTGGGTATTTTCTTTATGTTGTGATGCGAAATTGGTTCTTGCGGCGGTATTGAGCTGTAAGAGATTACAAACTGTAATCAAGTTGTAATCACTGGATTGTAATAAGATCGAACTTGCTGTTTGGTGGACGTAGCCCAGGGATTGGGTGAACCACGTTAAATCTTGGTGCCTTGTGTTCATTTCTGTGTGATCTATTTTTTTTCTTCTGCTATTGGTTATATTTGCATGTAGTTTTTATTTATGTCTGTGGTTTATCCTAACATCTAGGTACTTAGATCCATATTTGTATTAAGGGGACCTAGAGAGTCTTACTCGGTCCTAATATGTGCTATAGGTTCTAATAGGTCTTAACATGTCTTAGTATGTAATAATTATTCTTACGTTAACATAAAACACATAAGGACTCCTTATGATACATTTCTAGGTACTTCGATTCATATGTGTGTTAATAGGACTTAGGGAGTCCTACTAGCTCCTAATGTCCAAAGGCATTATAATAGTTCCTAAAGTGGTCTTAATATACCATGAAGGGTCATAATGGGTTCTTAGTGGTCCTAGGACATCTTAGGGCCTATTAGGACCCCTTAGAACACATTAACTATGATAGGACACACAAATGGGATGTTAATGATTGTAATGTATCATAAGGGGTCATAATGTGTGAAAGGAAGGGTATCATCCATCATTTCAATTTTATTTATTTAATAGTAGATCAATTTTATTTGTATGAATCTCAATGCATAAATTTGATGTGATATTTATCCAATAATCTTTTTTATATCAGTACGAATGCTTTATAAATAGTTAAAATTATTGTTCATCTAGCATATATATACTTATAAAATGTGCCATGTGTTCATGAATAAAATATGTCACAATAAAGAAAATGGTTTGAATACTTAAAACGTGATGAAACATAATAATATATACTACATAAACAAGCATGATAAAAAGTCATAAAAAAATAGTACATGGTTTAACATACATCATAACATGATCTATGAAGTTAAAAAATACATATATAATACAGTTTTAACTATCCTAACACAAAGTGTATCAAAATATACAATATGTCATAAAAATACAATCTACATGTGCCAACAAGACCTAATATATCTGATCGAATGTCCTCTTTACTCCACGTGAAGAGGACTCAGATGGATCATCCTATGTAATATGAGCTATCCCATCATGTGGGACATCCTGTGAGGTAGACGGATCACCTTCTGTAACATGAGGCACGTCTCATCATGTACATGCTTAATTGAAATGGGTTTCAAAATCTAGTTTGCAAATAAATTGAATATTCACTACATAATAAAATAAATACCACATGAGATGGGTGTCCCTCAGTAATAGGAGGAGGCACACTATAAAAACTACCAAATGTAGTAGTGGTGAGGTCTTATAATTTACAATACATACATTTTTAACATTTAATTTTAGAGCATAATGAACTATACATTATGTACATAAATCACAATACTGACCTCCAAGGATGATGTAGGTACCTCCATTTGGCTAAGTCTTGTGCTCTTAGCAACACTCATGGTGACGTAGTCTTAAAATTATGGATACATAAATGTTGAGTCAAAATTATATATACATGAATAATTACAAAGTATGCGAACTAAAAAGTACATAATTTGTACATTACATTTTTTATACACTATAAATTTAACATGTATATATACCATACTTGAGTACTAGCCAATGTCACAGATGTGTCTATAGGTATGCTAGCATGATGGTCATAAGATGGAGTCAAAAATAGACTATATGAAGGCTTGTATGGATGAGTACGATCCCTCTCCCATTCGTCAAATCAAAACACATAAAATATATATACATGAGTCAAAATTATTCAAATTGTAAGTTAATAACAATGTACACACATAAAATAAGTACACATTATTTGTCTTCAGTCAAAAGTTCATACCGTATGTATTTGAGGTTGTGTCTCAGTGGTAACTGGAGCAAGACCTATACTGACATCAAACTGTGTAGCTACGAACAATCCCTACAAAATTAGATAAAAAGAACATATGAGTACATGTTATTAAATTTGAGTTCGAATGTACATTTTTACAATGTAATTCAAAGTGCATACCGTATGAGGGATGCCAACGTCTGTAGGTCTTGAAAAAAGACTACACTACCTCCTAGGAGGAACAATATCATCCATCCTCTATTATTTCAAAAGTACAAATTAATATGGTTAATAAAATTACACATGTATGTAGAAAGTAAATAATTATGTGTACTTTATATTTAAATTGAAATTGAAATTTTACCTGCTACTCTTGACTGTCTCCGGGCTCTCCCTACTGCATGAGGTCAACAAATGATGACACATCAATCTTGTCACTACATCACCATGGGCAGCATATATGTCATCATCAAAATCAGCACCCTGAACATAATGGTCATCATGTGCTGCATTAGCATCGCTCTGGGGACCTGTGCATATGCCTCCACAGCTAGTACAAATATGTCCAAGTGGATGAACATGTCTTGCTTGCATCCACTGCTGTACTAAATTGCCCAAAAGGGCACTCAAAGAGGTAAGAGCAGATGAAACTACTCGATGATGGTGTGGAGCTAGTACAACAGGTGTAGGAAGAGGTACAAGGGACTGAGGTCACTTGCAGTTTCTCGTTCTATCACTCAACTTTTCCCCAGGCCTCTCCTGAGGCATCCCTCCACCAACCCCTTGAAATGATTTCATATCAAAATAATTGGGTTTCAAACCCAATTCAAACTCAGCCCATAGCTTCCTAAGGAAGTACGTGGGCATCTCATGATTAGCATGTGGTGGATGGTCAAATACCATCCACCACTGCTCCCAAAAATGTGCTGCTATACGTGGATGTGTGCACCACCTAATAGAAATGTGAAGCTTCTCCTCATTAATCTCCTGACCTATCTTAGGGTTTACAAAATAGCTTAAAATTTTTCTTTTACCTATATTGAGGTTATGAATCTCTCTATATGATAAGCCATCAGAATAGAAGGCATGCATGTTTTTCCTCCATAATCTGAATGAATCAATATCCGAATCTAAATGTTGTATAGAGTGAATGATGCCTTGCATGCTATCTGCAAGGTGTAGTAGGTGAGGAGGGGGGTGGATCTCGCATCGGATAGACTCAATATCACGCATGAGGTCATTAAGATTATGCCTCATGCTCTCACGGAGATCATCTGTGGTGGGTGGTGGAGGTGGGGGTGGAGGTGGAGGTGGAGGTGGAGATGGAGGGGCAAAGGCGGTGGTGGGGAAGGGGGAGGGGGTGGCAGCGGGTCCATCAAATATAATATGCATATATGTTTAAACAACATAAAAAATGACAAAATTACTATTTAATAAAATTTAAATCTAAAATATCAAATATATAAATGCACAGATCTTTAAAATCATATCAATTAAGTAAATAAAGTTAAACACTTAAGTCTAATTGAACATTAAATACCAAATTTAAGTCTAATCATAAAATAATACTCCATAAAAACTATATAGGTTACTTCAAGGTTTCTTTTCTAAAAATAGGAGCCACCTAGCTAGTTGCTTTCATGTACACTTATTCTATGACACTGGGGGATTGTATTCTCATTATGGATTATATGTTCATCTCAGGATCAAACAAAGTTAAGATTATGGCAAGGTTATGGTTTACAATTTTGTTATGTTTACAGTTTTCATGATGGCTAAGCTTAAGATTATTATAATGACTATGACTTTAATGTTAGGGAACTTACCTAGGATTATGGTTTTGGTTAGAATTATATTTAGGTTTTGGATATTTATTATGGTGCTATTGTTTAAAGGATATATAATAGATGGTGTTAGGATGAGAGTTAAGGTTACAAGTAGAATGAAAGCTTAGAGATAGAATTATGATTTGATTATTATTTATGATTATAGTTCATCCTAAATATTATCCACTTTATGCAAACTGTTGTTCTAGATCATCCTAATTCTAATACATGAACCCTATCCCTAACCATAATAATCCTAATTCTAATCATAATACTTAAACTTATATTTAATAATTTCTTTAGTAATTTAAATCCTATCTTATCATTTGACAATTGTTATGAATTGCTAATAGAACTTTTCTTCCCTCGAAATCTCTATGTTGGAATGTGTTATATTAATTGGATTTTTAAATTATGACCAAAGTCTTTTTACTATTAGAAAAATTTGTATTATATTACTTGATCACATTTTTATAATTACTTTTGGATGCTTACTTGTCTTCCACCTGCAAACTACTCTTGGCTCATCCAAACATTAGCTTCAGTAGTTTCAAAATTAATAAAATATGTTTTCATAATCCTGATTTGTAGGTGGAAGCAACTTCATAAATTATCATTTTTCTTAAGGTGTTTTAATGAGTTGCTGGATATAAACCTTAATTATAAACCTTAATCATAAATCTTAATTATAAACCTTGATTGTAAACCTTAATCATAAATCTAAATATACTTATAAAATCTAAATTATAATACTTAGATCCTATTTATATTCTAGAATTAAATACAAATCCTAATACTAGATCCTAATCTTAAATCTTAAATGTTAAACCCTAACCTTATACATGTAAATCATAGTTAAGGTCAAGATTAGGGTTTAACATTTAGGCTTAATATTTTTATTTAGAATTAGGAGAAGGGCTTAGCATTTATGATTATTTTTAGAATAAACATTTAGCGTTTAGGATAACTTAGTTAGTCTAAGGGTTAAGAATTTAGGATATAAAGGTTTAGGATATGAGTTAGACTTGACATAATTAGAATTTAAAACTTAATGTCAAGGTTTAATATCTTGTAAATTAGGTGCATGTAATCATAAAATGGATGTAATCATGAACTCAAGTCACACTAAATAAACCCTACATGATGCTAGAAAGCTATAAAGTGTAATGATATTATGATCTTGTAATATGGATTAGCTCTCAATGCCCATAATTCACTCAGAAGCACTTGCAAATCCCCTAGAATGATTTGCATAACCTTATTAGCAAAATGTAGATATCTCAAAAGCTTGAGTTGATGGCACATTGATAGAAATCTTTGAGAGTTTAATGGTTTGGATTCATTCTCCATGAATGGTGGAGGTTGAATCCTTGATTGATCGATACATGATTAATCTTTATTGGTGGGAATTAATTTCATTTTCCATTAGTGATGATATGGACAATTGATCATTTTAATTAATTCATTTAATTAATAGTTCTAGCCATAGGATTTAAAAATTTGATTTGATTAATTATGTTAGGATTAATTAATGAATCAATGCCTCTTTTTTAAAATTGATTTTTTATATCAAATTATTGATGTTTTATCATGGGCCTTTGGAGTAGGAAGCCAAAGGAGAGCCCACATAAGAAGATGTCATTAGGGGACTCTAGAGAATATTGAGAGTAGCATAGTACCAGGTGATAGTCTAGACATAGGTGGTCATCTGAGCTAGCATGGTAATTGATCATGACAAGTAGATTGCAGAGCTAACTTCTCAACTGAGGATTACACAAGGTGAGGCCACTTATCATAACTCTAGAGAGGCTTGCTATTATGATGAATACTCAACAACTATTCTAGTGTAAAGACAAGTTATTCACTTCTCTATATATTCTAAGGCATCCAAGGGTGTATAGTCCCTTGTACTCGCACTAATGTTCCACCTCCACCTCTTGATGGTGAGGGAGGGTTATTTAATTAGATGACTGATTCCTTCTTCTCTTCTAATTTTTTTAATGATGTATCATTGTCTTTGTATCATTTTGAGACCTTGATATTGATAATGCTTCGATATCACTCATTTTTTGATATTTTGATTATATCACCCACATACATTGATAGTATATGCGATGATTACGAATATTATTTGATCTCATGACATGTGTCATGATCAATTTTCCTAGTTTATACATGAGATGCTCCTATATGGTGTTTTTCTTTTCTTATAATATTGTGTTATATATAAATTTACCTAAGTACCCTTCTTGATTATCTATGATGGATGTAGTAAATGACATGTCTCTATATGATTCTTTTGATATGATATGCATGGATAATATAATGAAAATTTTAAATCCTTCCTATGCAATAAATGATGTAATTAAATATTTAAATGTTTTTAGATTCATATGACATGTAGATGTAGATATGATGCTCCTCTAGGATAATAGTTTATCATTTAAGATTACAATTATGGTTTGACATTTATAATTAGTACTTGGTTCTTAGGATAGTTATTCAATTATTTATATATTAGATTGTATGTTTTAGCAAATTAAGATTATGGTTAGGATGATAGTAAGGGTTATGATTAGAGTTTTGGTAAAATTGGGATTATAGTTAATCCTAAATGATGCCCAACCAAGGGATCCAAAGAGCTAATATAAAGTTTTACTAAGCAAGCAATAACATGTACAATAATTTACATAAAAAAACATAAGAGATTACATTCCTTAATGAGCACATTTACATTTCATGTTTAAATAATTATAAGTACTAGAAGTAAAATAAATAAAACATCCACATGAAAGAATAACTACTTGAGTTCAATCCATTTAAATAATATACATTTGTTCTAAATGCCACTTGGCAAATTAATTCAAAATGCACAACCATCCACTCTACATGTCATAGGGTATGAAAGGTTGAAAGAATGTACATTTTTAAAATAGTTTACATCATCCATTTTCAATCCATGAAACAAAGTGCAATACAATAAGTAAAATCATTAAATACTAAGTTTTGTGTTTGGATCCCTTGGCAGGGTGTTACGTAATTAAATACTTAGTTATATGTTTAGGGATTTATTGTACAAAACTATATGGTTAGATCAAGGTTATAGTTAGTTTAAATAATTTCTTTTTTATATGATTTACAAACTAATCTAGATAATTAATCACTAGTTATTTGAAATCAATATTTATTTGTAATTACATGTTTAAACAATGAATTTACATCTAATCTAATCATTCAAAATTGTAATAAATACCTAAATTAAATACATTTAAAAAATCTAAAATAATACTCATTAACAATGTAAATTTACATATGAAAGTGATAATTAGAACTATTCGAATCACTATGGCTTCCTGCTCTTGAAATTTTTCAAACCTCCTTGCGCGCATAGTGGACTTTCCTGTTTCTGCCTCTGTGCTTGACATTGCAGATTTTCCTTCATTGCCTTCAGGGCCTACTGTAGCGGACGATGTTGTTTGGGGGGGGGGGGGGGGGGGGGGGATAGGGCTTCCCTCACACCCTCTCCTAGTGACGTCAGTTCTCTCTTCGTCCCTGCTACTGCTGTGGCCGGAGCTAGTTTTGTGCCTTCTCCTGATGGCATCTGTGTTCTTGTTGCTTTAGCCCCACCTATTTCATATGCTAATGTGGCCACTTTTGAGGTTGGGTTGTATGATGTTTTTCCTCCTACAAGTCTCTATTTTAGGCCTTCTTGTTCCCAAGAGGCCTTTTTGGTGAGTTTCTCTAGCCTTGCTAGGGTTGTTTTAGACCAAAATATTGATAATGAAATTTTTTCTATGGTAGAGGAGTTCTCTGCCTTAGCTGCTATCTTCTAATTCTAAGGTTTTTAGCCCTCTTTTTCTATTCTTAATGGATGGATCTCTAAGCATTGGGAACCACTCATAGACAATGGCGTTCAAATCTTCCTAATTGCTAAAGGATTCTTCATTGTTAAGTTTGCATCTACTAAGGACCGAAAGTCTATTCTATCTAGTTCTTTCTCATGGCAAGGTCATTTCCCTCTCATGGCCAAACCGTGGCATATGGACGTTGACCCATTGATGGAGTCCTTCAACAAGGATCCTATTTGGGTTAAGCTTCTAAATCTTCCTATGCATCTCTAGCTTGACTCTGTTTTGGAATCTGTGGGGAATGCTATTGGAATTTTTTTGTTTGTGGACTCGGCTACTTTTGATATTCTCCATTCAACTTGTGCATGTATTCTTGTTGAGTTAGATGTCTCAAAGGGCCTCCTTGAGCATATCTACTTGGCCTCTTCACTAGGCTCTTGGACTCTAAGACTAGATTACAAAGGTATCCCCTTCCGCAGTAGGAAGTGTCATTTGACAGGTCACTTGGCTACTTGTTGCTTTTCTGTGAAGAACAAGTTGAGGTGTCCTCCTTCTTGGTGGCATGGGGTCTCCTCCGAGCACTATTTGGTGCACAAGTCCGATCTTGAGGATGGCTCTTCCCCTGGTCTTTTCCTAAGGATGGCTCTTCCCCTGTGGCTAGTTCTCGAGCTATCGATTCTTCGGGGACATTGGATGTTGTGGATGTCCAGCCTTTGGATCTAGATCCTGTCCCTGACTTGGTTGCTTTCCCTAGTCCTAGTGGGGGCATGTCTTCTTCGATTTCTCCTAGGGAGATTGATCTATTGGGTGCTTCTATTTCTCCTAGCCTCCTCTCTACTTCTTCTGGGGATTGGCTTGGTGAGGCAGTAGGAGTGGAGGAGGGATGGATTGTAATAAAAAGAAAGAAATCTAAGCCTTCTCTTCCTCCACTAGATATGATTCTCAAGTTGAGCAAGGGAGTCTCTAAATCAAAGGGCAAATCATGAGCTCCCTTGCTATGCCTGGGTTTAGGTGTTGGAGCCCATTGTTGGATTCTTTGGCTCCTTTTTGTTGATGATAGGTTTTGTCACCATGGTTACCTCCTTTCCTGAAGGGTAACTGGTTCCATCTTTGGTTTTGTGCTTATTTAAAATCCTAAGATTTGTACAGGGTTTCAGGCACCCTTCAAAACCTATTTTCCTTAATTAAAAAAATGTAAATTTACAATTTTACGTATATTAAAATTGAAAAAAATAAAAAATTGACGTACATATAAAACACAAAATTGAAAATAATTAAGTAAAATAGTACAAAACAAATTAAAATACCTAGTATGTCAAAAAATAGTAGTAGGGGGCAGTTGGTAGAGGTAAAAAAGGGTCTCTTGTATTGCTCTCAAATTGGGCTCTTGTTTTCCAAATGGTGAAAATGACCCCAAAACGCATAAAAATGGGTATTTGTAACTCTTACAAATCGAGTACCTGATTTTAAAAAAATTGAGTACCCAATTTGTAAAGGTATTGGGCACTATATTTTTAAGTGGTTCAGGCACCCAATCTACTTTTCAAAAATCAGGTACCTGATATTTGAATTGTAGCTCGGGTCCTCGAAGTGCGATTTTAGAAATGAGTACCCAATTCTAAGAAAATTAGGTACCCGTTTCTGAGAAGTACAATTCTGTGGATTTCACTTCCATGGAATTGTGACCCCCCATATATATATATATATATATATATATATATATATATATATATATTAGGGAGGATAACTAGAGAGAGTAGAAACCATTATACTAATGATAATGTAAATCCTCAAGATAATGATGTGTGTGTGTGTGTGTGTGTGTGTGTGTGTGAGAGAGAGAGAGAGAGAGAGAGAGAGAGAAGGTCATTAGGGGCATTTCTATAGATAATGAGAATGGAGAGAGAGGGGGCGGAGTATTTAGGGGGCATATCTAGAGAGAGTTTTGAGGGATCCTATTACATTCTTAATAGAAAGATAGCTTGTAGATAGGGATAGAGAGGGTGACTAAGGGGTGTATATATAGAGAAAGAAGAGGGGCGGGGGGGGGGGGGGGGGGGGGGGTGTTTGGTGGGGGTTGAAAGGGGGAGAGTGTGAATGGAGGCATATCTAGAGGGAGTAGAAATGGATGTGTATGTGTTGCCATGATTTTAGTCCCCTATATTTTTCAAACTTCTAGAATTAGGGTTGAGTCAATGTGATGTCATGTGTGTGTCTAGATTGCCTTTAGGGAACTTCTATTCTCATCTATTCCTTTGTGTACACCTAGGTGGGCATTCAAAAGAAATCCAATGCATTCATTCATATTAGGTGATTAGGGAAAGGAGGATAAGTTTATGCATTTCCTAGATGAGAAAAAAGTTGTTCAGAAACCCTAACTCTATGATCAAGTAATTTATTGAAGGCATGATACATCTAAAAGAAGAGATCACAATACATTTAGAACAGAGGGTGACTAAAGCATTTGGATCGAAGCTCAAGACCAAGGTATTGATCATAGGGACATCATGAAAACCAGAGAAGTCAAATCAAATGTAGGAGAAGCAAAATAGTTCTCAGAAATGATGAAAGAATTCGGTCAAAGGTGGTGTGACTTTCTTTGAAATCCAATCGATGGATTATATTTAATTTGCGCATCTGCATTGTAAAGTTGACAAGTCAAATGGATCAGAGATAAAATTCAGATCGTCAGATGAAGACCAGATTGATGACTGGCATTTTAAGATGGAATTATAATGGCCCTTAGAGATGTATCTTCCCAACCACTAGATCTTAGCAGATCAACGCTTATCGCATGTTCGATGGTGATTAAAGGTAACCCAGAATTAACATGGAAAAGTAGCAAAAACCATTGTTCACATGGTCGTAGGGGGTTAAAGATGATCTGAGGTTACTGTCACGATGGAGTGAAAAGTCATTGATCACATGGTCGTGAGTGGTTAGAAGAAACCTAGAGTTAAGACAACAATAGAGCGAAAACAAAATGATCACATCATTGTAGATGGTTAAGAGTAACCTATGGTTAAGGCCATGATGTAGCCAAAGGCTTAAGGTTGCATGGTCGCAAGCAATTAAAGTTAACCTTAACTTAAAGTGGTGAAGCTACAAAAAGTAACCCGGGGTATTCAAATATTGAACAACCACATTATTGCAAGTGAATAAAGTTAACTCAAGGTTAAGGTCATGAAAGAGTGAAAGCAGGTATTTATGACATCGCATGGGTTAAAAGCGAGTTAAGGGTTTAAGCTGCAAAATTGTGATAAAAAGAAATAGTTAAACCAAACAATTTTTATAAAGTCACACACGGTTAAAGCGTACTTGAAGATACTATTGCAAAGATGTGAAGAACTATGGCAGTTAATTTAGGCAATGATCGCAACATCGCTTAGGTTAATGTTAACATTCAAGTCCAAGCTGCA
The DNA here is from genome assembly GCA_028749045.1 of Cupressus sempervirens. Lineage (NCBI taxonomy): Eukaryota > Viridiplantae > Streptophyta > Pinopsida > Cupressales > Cupressaceae > Cupressus > Cupressus sempervirens. Next base: position 49,765,625 of record CM053790.1, on the reverse strand, counting down.
AAGCAATGAAAAGCGATTAGTCACATGGTTACAATGGGCTAAAGATGACTTGAGGTTAGTGTCATGACATAGTGAAAATTGAAGATCGCATGGTTGCTGACAGTTAAGGGTAACTTGAAGTTAAGGTTGTGATAATGCAAGAGACAGTAGCAGTTAAGGTGAATAGTTTTTGCAAGGTCGCTAGCTAAGAAGCATTCGATACATTTTAAGTTGCGATCCGACGAAAGTGTTAAGAGCTAAACTTTAAACTAAATAGTCACATTATTTCAGGTAATCAAGAAGTTAAAGGTTTTAGGCTATGAAATTGCGAAAAGTAACCCAAGGCATTCAAATACTAAATAGTTGCATGGTTGATGGTGGTTAAATGAAACCCAAAGTTAGCACGGCGAATTAGCAAAAGTCATTAATTGCATCATTGCATCAGAAGAAGACTCACAGAGGAAATCATAAAGGAAAAATAAAGGAAGGTTTATTATGTTTTAATTGTGATCATTGATTCAAGATCGATGATGATAATTCAAACCTGCAGTGACCGTTGAGATTGAAATTATATGAATTTGGTGCTAACATATCAAAGAAGAATATGAATCATTCTAAGAGTTTTTAATCATTTATGTTTTATTTCTCTGATGCATTGAATTTTAATTGTTGACTATTGGAAATTTGAGCAATTCAAGTGCTCTATTAATGTAATTGATGAATTTGTAACTAGCCAAGAACCCTAAGAGGGGGCCTATATATGTAATTTTCTAAGTTAATAGAAAGAATTGATAATTTTATGCAACTTCTCCCCCTATATTTCCAGATACTAAGTGAGAATCGAGAGGTTGTATGAAATAGAGGATTTGATTGATATCTGCAACTAGATTTGGTGTGGTCTTAATTTCATTTAGGATCAATATTTCCAATGTTTTGTTGATTGTCTCCTCTAGCTGAGCTAACCATGCATAGTAAAGTAGTCTCTATGGGATTGTAGGACAGATGTATTTGAAACTGAGGATATCTTACTAGATTCCATTTTAGTAAAGGGTTATTAGTCATGGTGGATACCATTTCATCTTTCATGTGCATCTATGCTCGCTCCCTAGATTGCATTTTAGTAGGACTAATGTTCATTCATATTAGATTAGGAGTAGTATTAAAAGGGCTTTTAAGTAGCTTGTGATATCGATTCCATTGGGTGTTACAGGTTGCCCAAATCTATTTATGCCTAGGGTGTTTTTAGTTATGAGCATCCTAGTTTATCCTCTTCTACTTTCAGGTTAAGAGCATACCCCCCATCCCAATGATATATTAAAAACAAAATTTATTGCTTATAATGCATATAAGAGAGTTATACCTTATAATTCAAAGGGCAATGATATAACACATATGTTGACCCATTTGTTGGTGACATTCTTTTGTTTCCTCACATTCTGGGCATCTAGAGTCAAGGTAAAGCCAAGTTAACAAGAGGGACAAACTGTTAACCAATAGTGTGCACGTGCATGTGTGTGTGTGTGTGTGTGTGTGTGTGTGTGTGTGAGAGAGAGAGAGAGAGAGAGAGAGAGAGAGAGAGAGGTTTGTAAGTCTAAACCTAACCCTAACTATAATCCTATTTGTAACCTTACCTCCAACTCTAATCATAGTCCTACTCCTATCCCTTACATACCTATAGTCATGAGAATATACCTAACTTTTATTGGTCACCCAACTATAACTATAAATCTAAGCTAAAACCCTAGCCCTAACTCTACTCATAACTATAAGCCTAATTGTAATCATATCATTTACCTTATCATAAATGTGTCCTAAACTATAACTATGAATATAACCCTAATTCTTATGACTAATCATGGTCCTAACCATAATCCTATTCCTAAACCTTCACTTATAATAATAAGTTTAACCATAACCCTAACGCTATCCCTATAATCATAAGTTTAACTCTAAACCAATACATAACTCAACTACTAAACATAAACCTTTCCCCTAAGTCTAACTATAACCTTAACCATATGCTTGATGCTAAGTGTAACCATAACCCTACTTCTAACCTTAAACTAAACCCTAACCCTAAATATAAGTCTAACTACTTTCATAACAATTATGTTAGGGAAACACCTCACTCTAACTTAATCCTAACCCTAGCTCTATTTTTAAACCTAAGTCTAATTGTAACCCTAATGGTATTCATGATGTTAAGGCAACCTATATCCCTATCCATGACCCTATTCTTAACCCTAACTAAAGAACACATAAATATCAAATAAAATAAAATAGTAACATTATACTAAATTAAAGAAAATCAATCATGCACTCAAGTTCTACAACTAAAACACAACATATATTTAAGATTTTCATCAGGTAATGCAAACTTAAATAAAATTATTATCATCGATATTTCTTCAAAAATGTCTTCCATCATTCATTGCTACTACTACTAGCTTATATATATATATGCTGAGAGTCATCCTTCTCAATGCACCTATTTTATTTAAATCCTACCCCACACAAAAAGAATCATAAGATTTGAATAAAATAGGTGCCTCAAGAAGGATGACTCTTGACATATATATATATATATATATATATATATAAGCTAGTTATGTTGAATTAGATTTATTTTTAATATCTTATAAAAAACAACATTCTATTTTGCACAAAAATATTACAAAAACTTTTCCTTCTTGTACAAAGGCTAACATCTACATGTTCACTATTATTCTTCAAGACGGGGACTTTCATTGCACCGGAACATTGGATAAGTCTACAGTAATATTATATTAGTTCATATACAAGTACTACTCAATAAAGTCTTTTATTACAATTGCAAATTTTTGAATTGGAACTAAGACACATTATCCTCATGCTCTTCCTCGTCACCATCGGCCCGATCGCCATCATATTCTTCATCATCGTCATCTACATACTCAGCCAAATCGTCAAACTCAATCTCGTCCATTCCGTCAAGATAATCCTGCTCGCAGTCATGTGGTTCACATGAATCATGAGGATCTTCATAATACTGATCTGGATTATCCACGAATAGTTGAGCAAATAAGCTTTGCAAGATGGGGAGAGTTTTCCTTTCTTCGCCTTCCTTCACCCCCATTAAAACCGCCCTTTCTAAACGACAAGATGGCATCCAGGAGTCATATTTCGAGAACTTTCTTTCATTAACCACACACGCATATAACATCCCTTTACTTTTCAAAGAGAGAGATATTGGTCTTAAGCAAGGATACCGCTCAAGCGTGATTTTTGTCCCATTACAGATGTCGCTACCTATGCAAGGAACCCCATAGAGCATAGCGCAAGATATGAATGTACTGAAGGTATGGCGGGTTTTATGAAACGAATGGATCTTCTCCTCTACTTCTTCCCTCCTGAATCTACTCGGGAAACTACAAGGTCGTTCACAGAAAACATCTGCCATGGGCAATCTCCTTGGCAATCCATCTTCATCTGACATAGCCGATTTCCCCACGAGAATTGTAAGCTCCGACGGCAGTCCCTGAAATCACAGTGCTCTCCATATATTATTTACGGAGCATTCAAAACAATTTTAAAATTAAAAGGACTCAACTAATGGACAAGTAATGAGCAACTACACGTGTGTGGGTTTGATACCTGCAACTTTCCAACGCAATTTATTATAGGAGAATCTGCAATAATCATCTCCTTCAGTCCTGTCAATTCTTCAATACCTGGTATATGCCGCAGCTTCCGACATTGAACAATGATAATACTCTTCAGGTGTCCTAAAAATGCAATGCCTTGTATATTCTGCAGCCCTGAACAATGCCCAATAAAGATTCTCTTCAACTCTTTTAATTCCTCAAGACAAATTACAGCTTGCAGCTGTGGGCACTCCTCAATCCAGATTCTGTTCAATCCCTTCAATTGTTCAATAGCTTTTATACTCTTCAGCTCTGGACAATGAGCAATCCAGATCCTTTTCAATCCCTCCAACTCTTTTATGGCTGATACATCCTGCAGGTTCTGACAACGGCTAATATAGATCCTCTTCAGACAACTGACATGCCCAAAATTTGGCAACTCTTTGATAACCGGACATAATTTTATACGGAACATTTCAATTTCTATCAGATTATTGCACAATACTTTTCCCAATTCTTCACATTTCAAGAGCACCAAACTTTCCAGTGTGGTTACACTCGATAAATCCACTTTAATGAGATCTTTCATAGAATAAAGCTTGAGACATTTAAGGGTGGGACAGAATTTTCCATGAATTGAGACCTCCCTTGTTCCGAATATATTACACAGAGTCATAGCCTGAAGGCTTCCCATACCAAATCGACCATCGGTTTCATCTGCCATGTTGCTTAAAGCACATTTTCCTTTTACCTTAAAGGATGTCAACTCTAAAGTTTGCAGATTTGCCAGTTTACTTATAGATTCTAGCAAGCAATCCCATTCAGTATTCCAATGTAAGATCTCCGATACAAATTCTAAATGCAGACTTTCCAGATGTTTTAACATTCCAAACGAACGCACCAGTTCGTTTAAATCTGTCATGAACACCTGTTGGGTGGAGCCTGGGAAATAATGACCCTTAAAGCAGTAATATAGCTCTTTCAACTTGAGTGGGACCTGGAAATTACAAACAGTTTGTTTCAAAGTGTTGTTTCTGAATGATAGAAAGTCTTAAAAGAACAAAATATTTGTTGACGCTGCTAAAATGTAAGTTTTGAATAAGAAAAAGCATATACCTCGTATAGCCTTTCCCACAATCTCGCATGCAATGGTCCTTCAACTCTTAAACCATGCAGAATGTGAAGAGGAATCCATTCAGGTATGCATTGATCGCTGGAATTAAATTGAAATTGAAGCAATTGTAGATGATCAGTTGATGTCTTTGAACTCTCCAAAAAATATGCCATATGAAGACCGGACTCCTCAACATAACCGGAACATCTGAAACTAGATACTACGGGCTCCGTGAGAATGCTTTGCAATCCCTTCATATTCTGCATCTGGATAGTTAGAAAATGTTCATTTTAAGTTACACGTAAATGTTCTAACAGCTTAAAGAAAATGAACCTTTAATTTAAAACCGCAAAAAGAACATACAAGATCTTCAGGACGCCACGACCGCCGAGGACGACTCATTTCATTATCTGCCATTTCCCTGCCCAGATCGCGCAGGTGGTCATGCATTTTCAAAATAAAAGTTGGCTCTTGATGAAATGCCATTTCGGAATGTATCGGATGGACCATGCGGTCATATAGACCAAAACGTGCTTGCTCTTCAACGAGGCATTTGTCTTTGAGGGTCTGAAGTGCATGTTCGGCTCTCCACCCTGAAGCCTTCCAAATACCTATGGCCCTCCTCGTATCTCCTCCAATGAAAAAACACGCTATATCCATAAAGATCTGCTTTTGATCCTCTTCAAGAGCATCAAAGCTTATTTTAAGTTTCTTCTTTATGTCATTGTGTAGTACTTTTTTAAAAACACCTAATTGTAACTTCCAGTATGCCTTGTCACTACCAAAAACATGTCCGCCCATTACTTGAAGAGCAAGGGGTAATCCTCCACACACTTTTACAAAGCTCTTTACCAAATTGTCAAATTCACGTTTACAAGATTGCCTATGAAACGCATGCCAGCAAAACAGCTCTCTGCTATGTTCTGGATTCATTTCTTTCATCTCATAACTAACTCTCACTCCCGCCTGTTTAAGAAGCCTCTTGTTACGAGTTGTGACAATCACTAAACTCTTGCTATTAAGGGCATTTATGGGTATTAGGGCATCTAACTGCTTCAGATTATCAACATTATCTAGAACTACAAGGAACTTCGATTCTGGATACTTTAGAAGGCAATCCTTGATATACACAATTCCTTGTTCTATATTACAAAATGGATCATGGTTTTGAGGAAACAGGTATTTGAGAAGCATGTTTTGCAGGGCAGTCAACTCACCTTTCTCATCATTTTCCTGTACATCAAACAGAATAGTTGATCCACTAAATTCTGAACATTTGCGATTGAATAATTCTTTTGCAAGAGTGGTCTTGCCAGACCCTCCCATTCCATAGATGCCAATTATTTTGTCTCTCATCTGCCCATTTATTTGGCAACGGCTGTGGAAATCTTTCACAAGTTCATCAAGTCCAACAGCATATTTTGCCACTTGAAACGGGAGTTTTCTCTTTTGTTTCTCTTTAACAACGGTAGACACGACATCATCACACAACTTACTTGGATCGCTGAAAATAGGCAAAATAGAAAGAGAAATACAATTTAAATGAGCTTATTACTAATGATGGAAACAGGCAACAGAAACAAAACAACAGAATCTCCTCCAAAATCTTTTTCAAAATCTATTTTAGGAACCTGTTTCAAGGACAAATCTAACTTGAATAGTTGGAATAATAATGTCGATCAAATAATCTAATTTTGTTTAATATTTTTGAAATGTAGCATAAGAATAGTAAGAAACCCACACAATCAAAGGTATAATAAAAGGGGTTTCTTCACAAGTGGTTCTTTGGTATATTTGACATTAAAAAATTAAATATACTTTTGGAAGGATCATACTGTTGAAATTTCATGGTTTCTGTTTAAATAATCTTAAGAAATTTTCATTGAGATGTTTCAGCAAGCTTCATTCAATAAGATCATAATTTTAATATATTAACAACTGTTTTGTTAAGATAATCTTTTACTCTTAAATATATATTTAACCCCATGTTTTCATAAGGTTGTTTAGACATTGTTTTTGCTTAATTTTAAGCAAAAGGAGTGTGGAAAAAGATAGATTTGATTACTTTTCCATTTTAGTAGACTATAATTTATAAACTGAAATTAAACATATATTATTGAAAAAAATTAATCTAGTTTCACAAATTTGTTTCCCTCATTTCTTATTACCTTCTTTCAACTGTCACTTTTATGTCAAAAAATGGGTTACTAATTTTATTTAAAATACAATTAAAGATAAAATAAGCAGCTTGAAGCAAGATTCAAACCCTTACCTTGTGTTCCTACGAGACTGCTCAAGTTTGTTTTGTGCTGAAATTTAAACACTTAAATATTCTTATGGACATTTTAAATTGTCTAAAAGGATAATCTACCCCATATCCCAATACTACTGCCTTAAATTTAATCATTAGAGTGTTCCAAAGAAATTTTAGAATCTTTTCCCATTTTTGTGGAGCATTTATTTTTTAGCAAATGAAAATAAACTCTAGGGAAAAAAAGGGGGGCTAGGAATAAGCAATTGTTGCTTATTGAAAAAAGAAACACATGTCTTCACCATATTTTCTGCGGGTCCTTTTTATTTGCCTACAATTTTGTTCCATAATTATTTACAACAGAAATGATTAAATTTTTTATTTAAAAATATTTTAAAACATTGCTTAAAATTAAGCAACAAAGGTCAATACCCATGACTGGTGGTGGGTGAGGTCACAAGCTCCACAAATTGTACTAAAAAAAATGAACTGGCTACTGCTAGTATGAGCAACTATTGTTTAGTGGAGCTATTTTAACTATTGTTGGTAGAGGAAAAGATGAGTGACTGCTTATTGCAAAAAAACAAAATGGCTCCCCAAACTATTTTCCATCTCTTTAAAAAAAACTTATTTCTATTTACTAAAAAAGTTGAGCTTCTACAGTTAGTCAAAATAAGTGAACCAATAACATTAGGAATATACACTTAGACGCGTTTGGACACTTACAAATTTGACCAACAAAATCTAAAATCTCCCTATTTCCATAGGAAAAAAAACATATTTGGCCAATAAAATCTAAAATCTCCTTATTTCCATAAGAAAAAAAACATAGCAACTGCATTAGAAACCTAACCTTACCCAACAATTTCCACTTCATCTTGAAAACTATAAAAAAACTTCCAACCAGCAATCCAGTGCAACCAAGAGAAAGCAAGACCTGTAAGTTCAAATGAACAACTATATAAGGAGCCAAAAGCTAGCAATACCAATGCTAAAATATTTGGAAGTCAGATCGAAAGGCAGTTTAACGCTGGCCGAAAGGAAAAATCAAGGCAATTTCATTTGAAATCGAACTAAATCCCTCAAAAAAGTCTTGTGCTTACCCCACAAAACAGCGGAAGGAATTTAGAAACGACACCAGTCCCCTCTAAATAGCTTAAGAGCTTAAACGGAAAGAGAGGAGGCTGGAGCCATTGCTAAAGGGCAAAAAACCCCAACTAAACCTTTCCAAATATGAATGAAATATATTCAAATGAAACAAGTATAAGCTGTCCAAACCAACCCATAAATCTGCGAACAAAACTTGAGTCCTCATTATAAAGGAACAATTCAAAATACTTTGCAAGGACTGAATTTGGAAAATTTAAAATAAAAAAAGATGAATCCACGATTTTTTGAGGGGAAAATAAATCTCCACGCCAACTTTAAAAATCTGAAATTCTCCAAACCCGAAGCCCCGGCCTTGTCTAGTTACACAGATTTTATTCCATTCCAGGCCAAAAAGAAAGTTCAAAATAATCTCCTCAACCTTCCAAGAGAAAGTCCCTTTAAAGAGTTAATTTCACTATTAAACGTTTAGACTTGCAACTAATACTTTCTCCACGTTGAAGCATAAATGCTAAAATAATGAAAACAAAACATTTTTAGACTAACTGAACCATTCTAGAGAAAAAAGGGTTACGAAAAAATATATAGATGGAAAGCACAATATGATGCCTTACTCATTCTCTCCATTGAGTTGGTAGCCCATGACCCCTGAAACATTCTGCAGGCAATCCTTCCACTGTTGAATGTCATGATTCGGATATCTGCCATTCTCTTCGTGTTTGGAAAATGCCTCTGCTACTCCTCCTGTGACGTGGCGGAAGTCTGAAGGGTCAACATCGTAAAACAGGGGAATAATTCTGGCTTTTGTTTGAAACATCAAAGCAAGCTCAGCTAAGCACCAAGCAGACTCTGCATATTGCGGCGATAAGATGGCTATGTGTACTCTGGCAGAGTATATAGCATTCTTTATAGCCGAAGGGAAATAATCTCCCAGTACAGTCTCTTCACAATCTAGATATGCCCGGATCCCTGCTTTCTCTAAAGAATCATAGAGCCGCCGAGCCAGAGTTGATTTAACATCTGGGCCTCTATGGTTGATGAACACATCGAACTGTTTTGCAGGCAAGGGGTATTTTATCATATTCTTGGGGGGTTGAAATATCAAAAATGGATCGTGATTTTGTTCCCCTCGACCAGATGTCGAAGTGGAAGCCATTAACAGAAAATTGATGCTCTGCAGGAAAAGCACACAAATAAATCAACAATAGAGGGAGAGGAAGAGGGAGTTGTTATGTTAGAAAAGCCCTCTGGTGGAAAAAAGGGAATATGGTGGTGAAACGGGTAACAAAGCGTAGAGATAAATAGCCGAGAAATCCTTGGTAAATTGTCTCCACCAAAGTTATCGCCTTGCAACGTGGTTGGTTGTAATTTACCCAAAGTTCGAAGCTGTGACAATTAAAATACACCGCGGCAGCACGGACTAATAATGTCAAACAGCTCCCCTGAAAACTAATGTCATGCCCATACGGCACCGGCCTGGCCCCTCCACTCCATGCTTTCGTCCTTCGTCCTGGCTGGATGCCATGACATACCATCACATGTTGCCATCATCCTTACCTCGGTCAGTATGGGTTGTCTTGTCAGTAAACTTAAAACATTTAAATCAGTTTTAAATCACAGACAGGTTGTTGCACCATCCAATGTTTTTTTATTAACTTTAAAAAATTAAATCCACATTCTATCATGTACTGAGTTTTCATATAAACTTGTTTTTTAGAAGGTAAGTTTTATAATATATATTATAATAAATTAAAATTTGAATCTGTATATTAAGTTGTCTCATATATATATATATGCTACACTAATATTTTTAAGTGATTCTAATATATTTTATTTTAAGTTTATATCTTTTTTAAAAATTAAAATTTTATGTTTTTTTCAATAACTTAATATCTCCTCCCATCTACAGCAATAATAAATAAATTGTAATGTTAAATGATAATGTGTAAGATTTTAAATTCAAACAAAAATTAAAAACTATATATATAACAAAACATTTATATTCTATAATTTTAAATTTTGTTTCTGTCTTAAATAACCATAAATATTTTATAACAACATATACTATAACACTAAAGATAATTTAAGTCTTGAATTCAAATCCAAAATCTAAACATAAATATATGTATAAAAGTTATTTTGAAAATTAGAAATATTCATATTTTATTATTTTAAATTTCAAGTTTTTCTCTTAATTTTATAAGTATTACAATATTAAATAGTGATTAAAATTATGATTGGTGGTGAGTTATTTTATGTTTTTCAAACCATTCTTTCACTTATTCAATTTATATAATATATGTTATTTGATAAATATTTCATTATAAATAAATTGAATTTTTATTAAATAAAATATGTAACTATTGCATTTAATTAATTTATTTATTTATTAAATATTACTAAAAATCATATATTTAAATTTACAATTTTACAACTTAAATAATATATAATAGTAATCTTAACTCTTTATCTATAAAAAATAAATAGAATTACTATTAGCTAATAGAAGGAATTAGAATGGAAATAAGTCATGCCTTCCCAAATTATAATAGATCTTACTAGTCAATTCGTGTCTTCTAAAAATCCTTTATTACTTTCAGACATTAATAGAAAATGTAATATTTTTTCATATATATATTTTTAATATATCATTTTAAATATTATTAAATATTAAAAAAATATTGTTTTAAAAAAGAAATTCTCTCTATTATTCAAATATCAATATTTTACTAATCCACATTTTGCTTAAATATATTTTTTACCTTTCCAATCAATTACTAAATAAGTCATCTATACGCTCTAAATCACCAAATCCATCTAAATAAATAAGAATATTCACACAATATTAAAAAACATTAATATAGAGATATATAATACTCACACAATATTATAAAACAACATAGAGATATATAATACTCAACCAAAATTGAACAATTTTCATTATATAAAATATAATATTAATATTAAAAATTTAAAAATTTAATTATTAAAATATATAACTAATAATTTGAATAATACTATAAAGAAAGTATGTAACACTAACTTTTATAATTTATCAAAATATATAAATGATAATTTGAATAATACTAAAAATAATAATTTATATAACACTAATTTTTATAAAATATGAATGTTTCTAATTTTTAAAATAACTTTTATACTCATATTCATATTTAGATTTTGGAATATATAAGTAATTCAAGTGTGTTGTTATAGAATATTTATAGCTATTTGAAAAAGAAAAAGAAAAAAAGATAGAATATATATGTTTTGTAATATATATTTTTAAAATAGTTTTTAATTTTTGTTTGAATTTAAGGGGATGTTAATTTATTGGAAAAAACATAAAATTTTAATTATTTTTAAAGATATAAACTTAAAATATAAGTATATTAGAATCACTTAAAATATTAATTTAACATACATACATACATGCATGCACGTATGTATGTATGTATGTATAAATAAATAAACAAGTGTACACACACATCTATATATGTATGTATGTACACACACACACACACAATATAGACAACTTAATATACAAATTCAAAATTTAATTTATTAAAAAATATATTATAAAACTTACCTTCTAAAAACAAAAAGTTTACATGAAAATTCATTACATGATAGGAATTTGGATTTTTTTTTTTTAAGTTAATAAAAATGTTAAATGGTGTAATAGCATATCTATGATTTAAAACTACTTTAACTATTTTAAGTTTACTGACAAAACAAGACAAGATACATTGACTAAGGTAAGGATGATGCCTGCATGTTATGGTATGTCATGGCATCCAGCCATGATGAAGGCATGGAGTGGAGGGGCTTGACTGGTGCAAATATGTTGCACCGTAGCCAGTGCCTGCCCATACCACTACAATCTAGTCCCAACATCTGGGATAGTCAAATCATTCTGGACGGTGGGGCCTATATCCTACTGTGGCAAACTAAAGGCACCTACTTATTTTTGCCCTTATATTTATGAGTTTTATATTAGGTATAAAACAATATTGTTCTATTTTAAGATATCTAGATTGTAATGATTAAGGGTATGGTCTAATAATAAGCGTCAGAGTTTTCTCATAGTTACTTCTAATTTTTTTTAAAACACATCTATGAACCCAGTCAATTTTGGGTGAAGTTTTGAAATGATATTTTTGAACCACTTTGTGCTCCACAATTCTTATGAGAGATCCATGAATAACCAAAAGATGAAGCCTTAGCTTTAAGGTCTTCACTCACCTAAGAAGACACATATTAACATTGTAAATTAATTCTTATATTGACTTGACATTATTTCAAAATATTGACATTGTAAATTACTTATAAAAACATATAAAATATATTTAAAGAATGTTAAGAGATTTATTTATGATATATTTGTTAGAGTAAAATAATAGTATGATAAGTTATCTCTCTTTATCATTTTAAATTAATTTTATTTATGGAGAATTCTTTTAGTATTAATTTATTTTTTTAGAACTTGGTTTTTAAATTTTTTTACCATTACATTAATACATTGCATTCCAGAAATAGTTCACATCTTTCTAAAATATTTCATATTCAAATATTTTTATATATACTTTCTTAATTAGTAATATTCTTTACAACAAAAATAGAAATGACATTAATAAATTAAAAGAATTATTTTGGCCCATTAATGGGCTCTTAAGGGTTAATCCTTTGGGTTCAAATCAAGTAATTAGGGAGTAGGAGTTTAGGGTAGAGGATGGATGGTTTAGAGTACACTTTGATGAGGCCTTGAAAGACAACCTGGGACATAATAGTGTAGTGTGTGGTATCTTAGATGCAGTTAATAATTTTTTGGTATTAGGAGTGAAGGAATTAGTAGAGGGAACAAATAACATGGCTAGATGTTAGGCATCAATCTTCACTCTCAAAGTTGCCAAGAAATATGGGGGTAAGAAGATTCACCTCTATGGTGGCTCACAAATTATGATCAATGGAATTATTAACTTGGTAAGATGGATGCTTGGATCTTGGATAACTTTATTATAGGATACAAAGGTTACTTGATGGATTTGATAGTTTTTGAGTCTCCTACACTAGATGAGAAGGGAACAAGTTGGTTGATAAAGTGGCTAATGTTGGTGTTAACTCAGGAAAGCACCAAGAGGTGATAGATGTTAGGATTAACCACAAACAAAAACAAAAATTGCATGGAAATATAACCAATATAAAAAAATGATAAATCACATATAAGAGAACACAAGACACCAATATTTCACGTGGTTCATCCAATCCTCGGGCTACATCACCCAAACAATGAATCTAATATTATTACTATCTAATGATTACAGCTTGATTACAATCTATAATCCCTTATAGCTTAGTACCACTATAAGAATCAATTATCACATCACACCTTATGAAATCCCTAACCCTAAGCCATTTTATCAAAGCATTTTTGCCACTTAAGGGTTAAAATTATTGAAATTAATCAAGTGGGAAGATTTACTTCTGAGAGGAGGAGGGGTGAATCAGAAGTAACTAACTTTAGCCTTTTCAAATCCTTTTAACTAAAACCATTTACATGCATCTAATTCATCTAATAAACATGAAAGTAAAGATATGCATGAAAATAGATAACACACAAATTTGGTAATCTAGAAACCCTCCAAAATGATAAGATAAAATTGGGGTGAGGATGACACTGACAAAATATCACTACAGCAATGTGTAAATATTCAATGTTACAGTGTTTGACCACTTAAACGGGTAACAAAGTGTAGAGATAAATAGCCGAGAAATCCTTGGTAAATTGTCTCCACCAAAGTTATCGCCTTGCAACGTGGTTGGCTGTAATTTACCCGTTCTTGCAGACAAAGTTCGAAGCTGTGACAATTAAAATACACCACGGCAGCACCGACTAATAATGTCAAACAGCTCCCCTGAAAACTAATGTCATGCCCATACGGCACCGGCCTGGCCCCTCCACTCCATGCCTTCGTCCTTCGTCCTGGCTGGATGCCATGACATACCATCACATGTTGCCATCATCCTTACCTCGGTCAATATGGGTTGTCTTGTCAGTAAACTTAAAACAATTAAATCAGTTTTAAATCACAGACAGGTTATTGCACCATCCAATGTTTTTTTTATTAACTTTAAAAAATTAAATCCACATTCTATCATGTACTGAGTTTTCATATAAACTTTTTTTTAGGAGGTAAGTTTTATAATATATATTTTAATAAATTAAAATTTGAATCTGTATATTAAGTTGTCTCATATATATATATATATGCTACACTAATATTTTTAAGTGATTCTAATATATTTTATTTTAAGTTTATATCTTTTTAAAAAATTAAAATTTTATAGTTTATTTTAAGATTATATCTTTTCAAAAAATTAAAATTTTATGTTTTTTTCAATAACTTAACATCTCCTCCCATCTAGAACAATAATAAATAAATTGTAATGTTAAATGATAATGTGTAAGATTTTAAATTCAAACAAAAATTAAAAACTATTATATATATATATATATATTACAAAACGTTTATATTCTATCATTTTAAATTTGTTTTTGTCTTAAATAATCATAAATATTTTATAACAACATATACTATAACACTAAAGATAATTTAAGTCTTGAATTCAAATCCAAAATCTAAATATAAATATATGTATAAAAGTTATTTTGAAAATTAGAAATATTCATATTTTATTATTTTAAATTTCAAGTTTTTCTCTTAATTTTATTATAAGTATTACAATATTAAATAGTGATTAAAATTATGATTGGTGGTGAGTTATTTTGTGTTTTTCAAACCATTCTTTCACTTATTCAATTTATATAATATATGTTATTTGATAAATATTTCATTATAAATAAATTGAATTTTTACTAAATAAAATATATAAATATTGCATATTAATTAATTAATTAATTAATTATTAAATATTACTAAAAATCATATATTTAAATTTACAATTTTACAAGTTAAATAATATATAATAGTAATCTTAACTCTTTATCTATAAAAAATAAATAGAATTACTATTTGCTAATAGAAGCAATTAGAATGTAAATAAGTCATGCCTTCCCAAATTATAATAGATCTTACTAGTCAATTCATGTCTTCTAAAAATCTTTTATTACTTTCAGACATTAATAGAAAAATTAATATTTTTTCATATATATTTTTAATATATCATTTTAAATATTATTAAATATTAAAAAAAATCTTTAAAAAAAAAAATTCTCCCTATTATTCAAATATCAATATTTTACTAATCCACATTTTGTTTAAATATATTTTTTACCTTTCCAATCAATTACTAAATAAGTCATTTATACACTCTAAATCACCAAGTCCATCTAAATAAATAAGAATATTCACACAATATTAAAAAACATTAATATGATGCCATTCAGGGTTTTAGTGTCATTACGAAAGGGATGCAACCTTATTTTAATTAAGAGGATGTATGTAATCAAATCATTAGATTGAGGGAGAAGTGTTGGCTGCCGGCTGGGCTAGGGTTTTTCCCCTAGCCTGTTCTTGGTGTTTGATCTTTACTATTTTTCTGTTATGTTTGGATTGCTAGCTACTGGACATAATTTGCGTCAGTGTTTTTGAAAATCTTCTGCAGTCAATTTTGGATTGGGGTTTTATTGTTTGCATGGCAGGGCCTGAGATTTCTTCTCTGTTGGTGAGAACAGATGGTTCTTCTCCAACTATGCATGCAATGCGATCTGAATCATTTTATTCAGGGGAGAGCTCCAAGCTGAAAAAAGTTAATGGTTGTTTTCCACGTAGCCATGATCGCCCTGTTCTAGTTATTCCTCCAACGACTGTAATGGAGGACATTGATTATTGGACTAAGCATGCTTTGATATGCAAATTTCTTGGAATCAGGATTTCCCTATCTGCTCTTGAGGCATGGATCCGTCGCTCATGGCAGGTGGAAGGCGATATGGAGATCATGTTGGCAGGGAATAGTTATTTTTTTGTTGTATTCTCTTGCATGTCTGATCGGGATTGTGTTTTTGAAGGAGGCCCTTATTTCTACAACCATGTGGGGTTATTTGTCAAACCTTGGCATTCAGGTTTTAATTTTGCTGAGGATCTCCCTTCAACAGTGCCAGTTTGGGTTCGCTTGCCTCATCTTCTCTTGGAATTTTGGCGTGAAGACATCCTTCGACAAATTGCTGCTTTGTTGGGGAAGCCGGCTGTGATCGCACATCAATCCCTCGATAAAAAGGTTATTTCTTATGCTAGAATTTGTGTTGAAATTAATTTGAATAACCCATTACCAGATTCTTTGGAAATTTGTATGGGGGATTTTTCTTGGGTGCAACAGTTAGATTATGAATCTCTCCCTTTCCGTTGTCGAATTTGTCATGAGTATGGTCATTTACTGCGTCAGTGCCCCCATAACTCAAGTTTCAAAAGAGTGGATGGTTCTACAGTTGGCAATACTGGTGGTTTGGCAGATACTACAGGGAAAGGACAATCTCAAATGGCTAATACTATCAAGGGGATGAATCCGCAAGATGCTATAGGTAAGGGTAAGGCTCAAATGCAGGATAAGGATGGATTTACCCCTATTCGCCCTCATGCTAAGGGCCATGGTCAAAAGAGGCCTTTGAAAGAAAGATTATCAAATTCAGGTTTTAACCGCTTTGAGGTGTTGGATAGTATGGTTCTAGAGGAGGGTATTCCTCCTCCTATCTCTTCTGATCTAGTTTGCCCAGATGAGAGATCTGTTCCTAATGATGCTTGTGGGGCATCCCAAGTTGTAGTATATCAGAACTGTGAGGTCCCTGTAGCTCCTGTGATAGAGGCTCTGCTGACTCCTGCAGTGTTGGAGGATAATGATGTTGTTTTAGCTGATTTGGTTAAGGATGTGCTACCATCAGGTAAGGGCAAGGGTTCTCCTCTCCCCTTAGGGTTGATGTCTCAACCCTTTAAGCAGGCTTCTTCTACTCCTCCTCTAAGGAGTGGGCGCAAAATAGACCAAGAGAAGATTAAACTCACAGGAGATATATTGATTGAGTCTGGTTCAATGAAACCTTTGGATTCTCATTTTCCCAATTCTACCTAATAATGATTATTCTCTCATGGAATGTAAGGGGGTTGAATAGCATCCCTAGACAAAAGGCTATTCATAACTTGGTGGTTGATCATAGCCCTGATGTTTTTTGTATCCAAGAGACTAAGCTCTCTGTGGAGTCTATGGTCCAACATGCCTCTAGTATTTGGTCTCGTGGCCAATGCCAGTGTGTTGGGGCAACAGGAAGTGTGGGTGGTTTAGCTATATTTTGGGATCCTCAAAAAATTTCTCCTCTTGGCTAGATGTCTTCTCGCTCAGCTCTCTCTATGGTAGCTTCTGCTCTAGACTCGGGAGAGGTAATCATGGTTACTAATGTGTATGCACCTGTTGATCTTGTGGGAAAGGAGGAACTTTGGGAACATATTCAATATGTTAGAAATTGTCATCCTTATCATCCTTGGGTGTTAGCAGGGGACTTCAATTCAGTTTTAAGTCTGGAGGAGAAGCATGGTGGTTTGGCTAGATTAGGGCCTTCTTCTGCTCTTTTTCGGCAACATATATCTCTTTTGCATCTCTTTGATGTTAAGCCTTCTAATGGTCTCTATACCTGGAATAATTGTAGGACTGGTGTTGCTGCTATCTCAGAACGTCTGGATAGATTTCTTGTTTCTTGCTTCTGGGTTAGTGGCACCCTTACTATCTCTTCAGAAATCCTTGATTGGAGGGGTTCAGATCATTGGCCAATCAAATTTTCCACTATAGGGGCTTATGTTCCGAAGCATCCTCCTTTTAAGTTCCAGTTGATGTGGCTTCGGGACTCCTCTCTTCATGATTGTGTTTTCTGTTGGTGGAAAGATGGTGCTCCTGCATATGGTACTGCAATGTTCTCATTTTCTAAAAGGCTTCAATATGTTAAAAGGCAGCTCAAGATATGGAATAGGGAATGCTTTGGGAACCTTCACTTTATGAAGAGGCTTGCTCAAGAAGATCTTGATGTCATCACAAGGGAGATTAGAGATCGAGGTTTCTCAGAGGATCTTGGCAAGGCTGAATCCCTTGCTTCTAGAGCTCTAGAAGAATGGGAACTTCGAGAGGAAATTTTTTGGAAGCAAAAGGCTAGAGTTGATTGGCTCCAGGAAGGTGATCGTAACACTGCCTTTCTCCATAAAATAGTGCAATCTCGCTGGAATCAGAGCACTATCTCTTCTTTGGTTAATTCTCAAGGTATCCAACTGAATTCCTTGCTAGCTTTGTTCCAGGAGGCTATTTGGTACTTCTCTACCCTCTTCTCTGAGGACTCTCCTCCTGCTGATAATGAAGAAGATCTTATTTTTTCCTGTATTCCTTCCCTTATCACTCAGGAAATGAATGATTATCTCATGCGTCCTATTTCTTTGGAAGAGCTGGAGGAGGTGGTCTTTGGCATGCCTAAAGGGAAGGCTCCTGGTCCTGATGGCTTTCCAGTTGAATTCTTTCAAGAATTTTGGGACATCATTAATCATGATTTGTTGGACGTGGTTAAAGAATCCTATGCTAGCAAGCAGATGCTTCGAGCTTTGAACTCTACATTGTTGACTCTTATTCCTAAGAGAGAGGGTGCTAATCAATTGGAGTTTTTTAGACCAATTGCCTTATGTAATGTGGTTTACAAAGTTATTACTAAGTTGATTGTTGAGAGATTGAAAAGGTGGCTTCCCATTATTATCTCAGAAGAACAAGGTGGTTTTGTTGTTGGCAGAAATTTTTTGGATGGGGTGGTTATTGCTACTGAGGCTATTCACTCTATGGCTACTTCAAGGGAGAGAGCCATGTTTGTTAAGTTGGATATGGCTAAGGCCTACGATAGAGTTAAATGGAGCTTCCTAAGGAGTATTCTTCTTTCTTTTGGATTTAGCTTTGACTGGGTGAGTTGGATTATGAGTTGTGTTACTTCTGCCTCTTTTTCTGTTCTTATTAATGGTCAACCTTCTCAACTATTTGGTGCTTCTAGAGGCCTCCGCCAGGGTGACCCTCTCTCCCCATATCTATTCATCATCATGGCTGAAGGCTTGGGCAGATTCATTAAGCATCAAGTGTCCCAGAATTCTATTCAAGGCTGGCAGTGGGGTAATGGCTTACCTTCTCTTTCCCATCTTCAATTTGTTGATGATTTTGCTCTTGTTGGTCTTGCTAGGATCAAGGAAGCTGAAGCCTTTCGACATGCTTTGGACATTTATTTGGTAGCTTCAAGCCAGAAAGTTAATGAGCACAAATCTTCCATTTACTTTTTTAACACTCCTGATTTATTCAGCACAGGATTGTTGGTATCCTACGATTTCAGATAGGATCACTTCCTTTGACTTATCTTGGCATCCCTATTGCTGTTTCCAGGTAGCCACGTCTCTTTTGGCAAAATTTGATTACCAAGCTTCAGGATAAGGTAAATCATTGGACTCATAGATGGCTTTCTACTGCTACCCGGGTTGCTCTTCTTCAAGCTGTTATCCAAGCTCTTCCTACTTATCGAAGCATGGTTCACGCTGCACCTATTTACTTTCTCAAGGAGTTTGATGCTCTTTCTCGACAATTCTTTTGGAGTGGTAATTTTCATAGTACTAAATGGAGCTTGATTAATTGGCCAACTGTTTGTAGGCCTAAAAAGGAGGGTGGTCTTGGTCTTCGATATGCTCTATTGAGTAGTCAAGCTTTGGCTGCTAAACTTTATTGGCGATGGTGCTCTGGACAACATCAACTTTGGGCTCGTATTATCACTCATAAATATTTTCATAGTGCTGATCCTTGCTCTATTTCTGCACTTCCTCTTGAAGGTCATGGCTCAATGGTTTGGCATACTTTGAAGACAGGTGCGATGTTGGTAAAGAGGGGTTTGTTTTGGATATGTAAAGGAGGTTCTCAGGCTTTGTTTTGGTCTGATGCTTGGGATGGATTCCCTTTTATTTTATCCATATACCCTCATCTTCAGCCTCTTTGTGACTCTTTTCTTGCCGCTGGATGGGATAAAGTGGCTCATTACAAGACTCCTTATCAATTGGGACCTGTTGTTGGTTACAGATGGAAGCATTCTTTTGATTGACCTCCTGGAGGTACAGACATGGATCGTCAGGAGCTTTCTCAAATTCTAGCCTCTAGAGAGTGTTCTTCTTTGCTTGGTCTAGATGTTTTGGCTTGGGGCGGTACCTTGTCTGGTAAATATCATGTCTCTGTTGGGTATCAGGAGATAACTAGACAATTATTTGGGGATGCTGAGGTCCCTTGGTGGAAGCAAGTTTGGAATAAAGTTTCTTGGTCCAAGTGCAATTTTTTCATGTGGCTAGTGGCTCACAACCGTTGTCTTACCTGGGATAATCTTTGTAAATGTGGATTTCAGGGCCCCTCTTATTGTGTTTTGTGTGGTAATGGAGAGGAGTCTGTCTCCCATCTGTTCTTCCATTGCTCCTATTCTACTCAGATATGGCACCTTTGGTGGTGCACTTGGGGTTGCTCTTGTCGGCATGCTTCCTCTTTGCCTGAGTTCTGGGCCCGCTTGGGTACTGCTCCCTCCAAGTCTTCTTTTCTCCATGCTGATTGGATTGCTGGCCCATCTTTCATGCTTTGGCATATCTAGTTGGAGAGGAATCGTCGCATATTCCAAGATGTTATGCTTGGTGTTTTGCATCTTTGGTGGAAAATATCACATTCTCTTCAGGAAACTATTCTTGTGAAGTGTGAGCTTGATGGGGGTATGGATCCGGTTGATCTTGCTATCTGTAATCGCCTCAATTTTCATCTGCAGGATGGGGCTGCAGCTCATAGGTTTCCTTCTATGTCCATGCAGCTTCATCATCAGAGGAAGGGTCGGGTTAACCGGGATGGGCACTGGACTCCTCCTCCCTGTGGAGTTCTGAAAATTAACACTGATGGTTCTTCCCGTGGGAATCCTGGTCCGGCTGGTATTGGCGGAGTGGCTCGTTAGTTCTGGGGATGTTAAATTTTTCTTCTCAGTTCATAAGGGTGATTATACTAACAATCTCATGGAAGCTCAGGCTATTTTATATGCTGTGGAACAGTGTTGCTTGCAGGGATGGAGTAAGATTATCTGTGAGTCTGATTCCCAGGTAGTGGTGAACATGCTTTCTTCGCAAGAGCTTGAGGATGTTAGTTGGCAGCTGGCTACTGTTGTTAAGCAGATTCTTTTCTTCTCTTCCTCTTTTCAGTTCATTAGGTGTGATCACGTATATTCCTCGTGAATGGAATAGAATTGCTGATTGTTTAGCCAAATGGGCATCTAGTCATGATCCGGGTTGGAATATTAGGGATAGGAGGCAACCGTCCTTTGAGATGGTGCAAGAATTTGATGATCTTGTTGCTCAGGATCAAGCTCCTTGTTGAGCTCTCCTTGTTGTATTCCTTTCTGTCTTAATAAAATTTTACCCCTCTTTTTGCAAAAAAAAAAATTAATATAGAGATATATAATACTCACACAATATTATAAAACAATATAGAGATATATAATACTCAACCTGTTAGTGTAGTTTTTTATTTTTTCCTATTTTGCTAGGTTTTTCTTACACTTTTAATAATCTCGCTTAGGTTAATAAAGCATGTCTTATTAGGTGAATGGTTGTGAGGTGTCACCTTCCTACATGTGAGCATCCATTAGCTATCTTGGGAAGATACTTTGCTATCTTTAGTCCGATAGATGGTTGCTCCTCATTGGTTGGTGTTGCCACCTCCTCTCTCTTCCTTGCCTATATAAGCATGCTACCTGACTTGTATTTGTAGCTCTTATTTTTGCATCCTCTTAATGCTATTTTGCTTCCAGCATTTGCATTACTCTCTTGGAGACTAACTCTATGATGCTATTTTGATTTTGTATCATTTGCATTCATAGTTTAGATATTTACTCTTTGCACTAGTTTTCTGGGTTATTAATCTTTTCAAATTCTAACATGGTATCAGAGCTTTTCTATGTGCAAGAGTAGATTTTAGTTTCCTTATTTGAGAGATTCGGGGGGGGGGGAAATAAACTTTATTGTAGTTTTTTGAAAAACGAAGTATGCTCTTCTCTTGCATCTTTGGATGATCCTGAGAATCAGAAAAGTTTTGACAAAAACAGTTTTTCTCTGGGGTTTCAATCTCAAATCTGACAACCAACTTGCATATTTGGAGTTTTCAATCAGTTTTGCAGGTTCCAGCATGCCATTGATGGACTTGAGAAGCTGATCCAGCATTTGCATGTCAAATTTTGGTTGCTGGGATCGTTTTTTAATTTTTGGAGCCATTTTTTTTCTGTTAAAGGCATCTGATTTACACTACAGCAACATCTTCTGTTCATCAGGAAGAAAAACGCTTTCTGGGTTTTGTTCGCAGCCCCGAAAAACAATCTGGGTATCTTTTAGATTTTGCATGCAAGCTGTATATTTTTCAGAATCGAGCATGCAAAGCTACAGCCATACCCCTCTCCGTTGGCAGCCGTAGATCTGAATGCAGTTTTCAAATGTCTCGTTCTTGCTCATACGGACTCCGATTTTGATGATTCTTGTTATGAACTTAGCTATTTTTTTGTGCTCTATCCACTATTGGAGTTATTTTTTGATTTTCATGCATGAATTCTTCAGAAATTGCAGATTCTCAGCCGTGACTGTGCACAGTTCTTGTTTTAGAAATTTCGGAGGATCATAAATTTCTCATACGACCTCATATCGAGGCGATTCTTTTTTTGAAAGTGCATGATTTTTCGAGTAGATCGCAATGGTGCTATTCGTTTCCTTGATTATTGTGCCCAAGTTTCACTTTTAACATATGCTCTTCATGAGGGTTTGTAATGCATTGAAATCAAGACCTACTTGTGGTTTTTTGGCCATAACTTTTGCATATGGAGGTATTTTTCCGATCCAAAAAAAAGCGCCGGAAAGCTGGTTTCGAGACGGAGATGCCGGTACAGGTGTTTTTGAGTTTTGATTCAGTTTGGTTGCCTGTTATGGCAGTCAAAGTCGGATGTTCTATTTTGCACTCCGAGAGGCGTATCTTGAGCTTCCGATCTCCAATTTTGGACTTCTTTATATCGTTGGAAAGCTCTTTCTGTGCTCTTTCCAGTGATGCTGGTTGTTGTTCCAGATTCTATTCCAGACACATCTTATTCAGTCTTTTGCATTTTAGCATTCTGGTGGATATTCTGTTTGTTTCAGCTCCGGAGATCGATTTTGTTGCTTCAGTTGCTTTGTTTTGGGCTTTAATTTCTGTTGTTTCAGCCTTATGTTTTTTTTTATCATTGTTGATATTCACTATAAGCATCTTTATGCAACGCACTGAAATAAAGTGCCACTCTTGCATTTTGGGATCCTTTTCATCATTGTGATTCGTTGTACTCACACTATTATATAAAGTTTCATGGGGGGGATAGTTGTTTGCCGCTTATAGGCTCTCTTTCTCTAATTCCTCATGCAGTGTCGACGACACATGCCTTTATTTGTGTTTGTACCTCACTCTCGATGAGTTTGGCTCCTGTGTTGTAGGAGATTTTTGGCCCATCTTTTCAGCTGCCTGTCACCTCACCTACCTTAAGGGGAGGTTATATTGTTGTTCTATGCTTCTTTGGTTGATGGTTCGTGCCTTCTATTTCCATGGAGGTTCCTTTGGTTGATGGTTCGTGCCTTCTATTTCCATGGAGGTTCCTTTGGTTGATGGTTCGTACCTTCTATTTCCATGGAGGTTCCTTTGGTTGATGGTTCGTGCCTTCTATTTCCATGGGGGTTCTACAGATCAGCATTTTGATAGAGTTTTGCGGTTCTTCATGCTTCAGTGATGCTGCTTCTTCATGATCACTCCTTGTTCCTATTTTAGGGGACAATTTCCCTAGCGGGAGACTTCTTCAATTCTTCACTAGGTTCTTACCTCTTTTTGGGGGAGGGTTTTTCCCTTGTGGTTTTCTCTCTTTCCCCGCTTTCAGAGGTTGCATCTTCTTGCATTGTACTTGGGTACCTAACATGGCCTCGTTGTCGGGACCCATTTCTACATCCACCTAAGCTTCGCTTATGGGGGGGTGTTAGTGTAGTTTTTTATTTTTTCCTATTTTGCTAGGTTTTTCTTACACTTTTAATAATCTCGCTTAGGTTAATAAAGCATGTCTTATTAGGTGAATGGTTGTGAGGTGTCACCTTCCTACATGTGAGCATCCATTAGCTATCTTGGGAAGATACTTTGCTATCTTTAGTCCGATAGATGGTTGCTCCTCATTGGTTGGTGTTGCCACCTCCTCTCTCTTCCTTGCCTATATAAGCATGCTACCTGACTTGTATTTGTAGCTCTTATTTTTGCATCCTCTTAATGCTATTTTGCTTCCAGCATTTGCATTACTCTCTTGGAGACTAACTCTATGATGCTATTTTGATTTTGTATCATTTGCATTCATAGTTTAGATATTTACTCTTTGCACTAGTTTTCTGGGTTATTAATCTTTTCAGATTCTAACACAACCAAAATTGAACAATTTTCACTATATAAAATATAATATTAATATTAAAAATTTAAAAATTTAATTATTAAAATATATAACTAGTAATTTGAATAATACTAAAAAAAGGTATGTAACACTAACTTTTATTTATCAAAATATATAAATGATAATTTCAATAATACTAAAAATAATAATTTATATAACACCAATTTTTATAAAATATGAATGTTTCTAATTTTAAAAATAACTTTTATACTTATATTCATATTTAGAGTTTGGAATATATAAGTAATTTAAGTGTATGTTCTTATAGAATATTTATGGCTATTTCAAAAAGGAAAAAAAAAAGATAGAATATATATGTTTTGTAATATATATTTTTAAAATAGTTTTTAATTTTTGTTTGAATTTAAGGGGACGTTAATTTATTGGAAAAAACATAAAATTTTAATTATTTTTAAAGATATAAACTTAAAATATAAGTATATTAGAATCACTTAAAATATTAATTTAACATACATACATACATGCATGCATGCATGTATGTATGTATGTATAAATAAATAAACACACACACACACACACGCACACACACATGCACATGCACACACACACGCACATGCACACACACACACACACACACACACACACACACACAATATATATATATATATATATATATATATATATATATATATATATATATATATATATATATATATATATATATATATATATATATATATATATAGACAACTTAATATACAAATTCAAAATTTAATTTATTAAAAAATATATTATAAAACTTACCTTCTAAAAACAAAAAGTTTACATGAAAATTCATTACATGATAGGAATGTGGATTTTTTTTTAAAGTTAATAAAAATGTTAAATGGTGCAATAGCATATCTATGATTTAAAACTGCTTTAACTATTTTAAGTTTACTGACAAGACAAGACAAGATACATTGACTAAGGTAAGGATGATGCCTGCATGTTATGGCATGTCATGGCATCCAGCCATGATGAAGGCATGGAGTGGAGGGGCTTGACTGGTGCAAATATGTTGCACTGTAGCCAGTGCCTACCCATACCGCTACCATCTAGTCCTAACATTCAGGATAGTCAAATCATTCTGGACGGTGGGGCCTATATCCCGCTATGGCAAACTTAAGGCACCTACTTATTTTTTCCCTTATATTTATGAGTTTTATATTAGGTATAAAACAATATTGTTCTATTTTAAGATATCTAGATTGTAATGATTAAGGGTATGGTCTAATAATAAGCATCATAACTTTCTCATAGTTACTTCTAATTTTTTTTTAAACACATCTATGAACCTAGTCAATTTTGGGTGAAGTTTTGAAATGATATTTTTGAACCACTTTGTGCTCCACAATTCTTATGAGAGATCCGTGAATAACCAAAAGATGAAGCCTTAGCTTTAAGGTCTTCACTCACCTAAGAAGACACATATTAATATTGTAAATTAATTCTTATATTGACATTGACATTATTTCAAAATATTGACATTGTAAATTACTTCTTATAAAAACATATAAAATATATTTAAAGAATGTTAAGAGATTTATTTATGATATATTTATTAGAGTAAAATAATAGTATGATAAGTTATCTCTCTTCATCATTTTAAATTAATTTTATTTATGGAGAATTCTTTTAGTATTAATTTATTTTTTTAGAACTTGATTTTTAATTTTTTTACCATAACATTAATACATTGCATTCTAGAAATAGTTCACATCTTTCTAAAATATTTCATATTCAAATATTTTTATATATACTTTCTTAATTAGTAATATTCTTTACAACAAAAATAGAAATGACATTAATAAATTAAAAGAATTATTCTGGCCCATTAATGGGCTCCTAAGGGTTAATCATTTGGGTTCAAATCAAGTAATTAGGGAGTAGGAGTTTAGGGTAGAGGATGGATGGTTTAGAGTACACTTTGATGAGGCCTTGAAAGAAAACCTAGGACACAATAGTGTAGTGTGTGGTATCTTAGATGCAGTTAATAATGTTTTGGTATTAGGAGTGAAGGAATTAGTAGAGGGAACAAATAACATGGCTAGATGTTAGGCATCAATCTTCACTCTCAAAGTTGCCAAGAAATATGGGGGTAAGAAGATTCACCTCTACGGTGGCTCACAAATTATGATCAATGGAATTATTAACTTGGTAAGATGGATGCTTGGATCTTGGATAAGTTTATTATAGGATACAAAGGCTACTTGATGGATTTGATAGTTTTTGAGTCTCCTACACTAGACCAGAAGGGAACAAGTTGGTTGATAAAGTGGCTAATGTTGGTGTTAACTCAGGAAAGCACTAAGAGGTGATAGATGTTAGGATTAACCACAAACAAAAATAAAAATTACATGCAAATATAACCAATATAAAAAAAATGATAAATCACATAGAAGAGAACACAAGACACCAATATTTCACGTGGTTCACCCAATCTCCGGGCTACATCACCCAAACAATAAGTCTAATATTATTACTATAAAATGATTACAACTTGATTACAATCTATAATCCCTTATAGCTCAGTACCACTATAAGAATCAATTATCACATCACACCTTATGAAATCCCTAACCCTAAGCTATTTTATCAAAGTATTTTTGCCACTTTAGGGTTAAAATTATTGAAATTAATCAAGTGGAAAGATTTACTTCTGAGAGGAGGAGGGGTGAATTAGAAGTAACTAACTTTAGCCTTTTCAAATCCTCTTAACTAAAACCATTTAAATGCCTCTAATTCATCTAATAAACATGAAAGTAAAGACATACATGAAAATAGATAACACAAAAATTTGGTAATCTACAAAGCCTCGAAAATGAGAAGGTAAAATTGGTGTGAGGATGACACCGACAAAATATCACTGCAACAATGTGTAACTATTCAATGTTACAATGTTTGACCACTTCTAATGGTCTACCCTATGAAAGGCATGTCCTGTTAAAGACTTTACACCCTGTTAAAAGTGACCTGGTGAAAGGATTTCACTACCTTGCTAAAAGTAGGCCTGGTTAAAGGAATTTTGTACATTCACTTGGAATGCCACCCTGTTAAAGGATTTGCAAATGGATGCTAGGCCAACATTTCCATAGGTAATATAATTGCTAGAGAGTATTAGAAAGTCTTTGACTTGATAGCTTTGCAATCTTCAATTGCTGATTCCAGATCCTTGTTCTGCTCTTGTTAGCTCTGATCCTTACTTGATCTGATATGTCACTCTTTGAAGTTTTGATACTCTGTTCTTCATCAACTAGATTCTGCAATGCTACTCTATTTTTCACTAAGTCTATACACTCTTTTACACTTCACTATAATTCACACATACACTTCTTTCTCGCGCATCCTCTCTTGCATAATGGGGCTTTTTTCACCTTTTAAAGATTTTGAAGACTTAGGGTTAGGTATGAATCTACAATCAATATTAAATCTTTCATTTCCCACTCATTTCTTGCAGTTTTCCTATCAGGTGCATGCCTTCTCCATTTTTCTTATTGGTTGCATGCTAATTATGTAGGTAATGCAAAAGATTCGATCTTATCTTCAAGATCCTTCAAGATTCATCCTATGTCAGCTCCAAAAATAGTTTACATCTGAGTTTGTGAAGGCACAAACTCATATGTTGATTCTGCGTTACTTGGCACATACTAGTTGCTGATGCTTGGCACATATATGAATACTATTTGACTCGGCATCTATACTCTACTCGGCATCTAAACTTCACTCGGCACCTAAAGATCACTCGACACCTAAAGTTCACTTGGCACCTATTGAATTTTCTGGCTTGACATACATTGTAGTTTAGCTTTTGTATTATACTCAGCATCATCTTGAGAATTTGGTTAAGTGTGTTGACACTAAAATGTCAAACCAATCTGAGACCAATAAAAATTAGTTACAACATGTTGGCCCAAAAATGCTAATAAAATAGCCTCACCAAGGAATTATGGAGTAATTCCCTGATTAGTCACCACAAACTAACAATCTCCCACTTTGGGACTGGCTACGCTTCACACTAGACAATAATCTCCCACTTGGAGATCATGTAATACCCCATCTCATTATAGACTTAGACTCAATTGTAAGAACTTGATTAATGTACATGTGTAAGGTGTTATGATACATATGATATGAATTATTAATGTGGCTACTATTTTTGAAAAGATTACAATTAGAGAAGTTGTTATAGTAAAATGAATGATATGTATTTGTAAATGATTTTCATATGTAAATGATTCTTAGAAAATGATGTTGGAATATGACATTGATCTAAAGTGTTGATATATTATTCAATCAGGGGCATGTCTTAATGTTTATAGTTATATATTTATATGTTTAGGTTACTGATGTTTAATTTGAATTGTGCAAAGGATTATTATGAAGAACTTCGAAGAATCTATGCCAACTCCTATACAATAATCAAAGTCTACCTCAATGCAAAATTCTTGTAAAATCGGATGTAAACTAAAGTTGGACTATAGAGGGGTTAAAATGGACCCTAGAGTTCATTTTAGGTTAAAATAACCTAACCCACTTATACTATCTAGGGTTGGGGGTTAGTTGAAGGTCAAACCATGGTTAAAGCTTTCATTTTGACACCTCAAGTGGACCACTTTCCAAGGGTGACGAAAATGAGAAGTGGGAGACACACTCCATGCCTTCTCCCCTATTTAAGAGATGTAACATTTGAGTGGGAGACAACGGAGGACATAGAGCCTATTGCCATCATTAAAATAATGGGGGATGGAAAGAGAGAGTTAGGGTTTTAAGAAGAAGGTAGGAAGACATAGAAGGGGGGGATTCATTTTTTTCATGGTGGGAGAGAAAGAGAGGTGGCATGGAGAATAAGAGAGATGGAGAGGAAGAAGGAGATGGAGGAAGAGGAGGAATGGTTCTTGGTTGAAGAGGATCTCTTGAAAAGATAAGTAACTTATATGCATTTAGAGTAGTTCTTAGTTATTGAGATGAAATGTTGTTAGAGGAATTATATTCTAGAATATTTTAGAGAGAACTCTTAGGATTGCATCCGTGATCTCTTAGTTGAAATGAGTTCTCTTACCCGGGGGTATGGCTAGGGCACAAGAGTCCTCATGATGCCATTATGGTAGGGTGGAAATGGGCATTTTTATGAATGGTTTTGTTAATTATTGTGGTATTCTCGTAAATAAATATAAATGGAAATTAGATCTTAAAGTTTGTTAGTAGATCTAAATTGTGTGTGAGAGAAGAAGTTTGTGATAAAAATTCTAGTTCAATTATGCTATTGTTATTTGAGAAATTGTGAATCTTTTCTAAAAAGCTATTGTTATCTATGGTATTGTTAGTTAAGCTTTTTTGATAATTAATAAATTGTTTTGGATGTAAAATTTGTAGATGATTACATTTATAGACTATTAACTAATGTTTAAGATTATGTTATCAAAATATCTATTACAGATCTAAAACATTGAATATAAATCTTGTTATTTATTAATTAAATTTAAATAAGTTTTTTGTAGGAAAATGTGGACATGACAGATTGATCCTGTAGCAAAGTCGCTACTCCATAAGGCTCCCACTGGATCAAACCACCCTAGACTCAACTATTCTTTTATTATATTTAATCTAGAAGACCAACCAAAGCTAAAGAGGAGTTAAAATTCTCCCTTGTCACTTCTTTTGTAAACATATCTGCTAGATTGTCATCTATATGGATCTTGTCTAGCTTTAAGTGTCCATCATCCAAAACTGACTGAATGAAATGGTACTGCAACTAGATGTGTTTTGTCTTTGAATGCATAGCAAGATTCTTTACAAGATGAATGGAACTTTGGCTATGTGTAAACAAATAATTATCACTCTATGGGTGTCCCAATTCTTCTAAGAACTAGAGCCATATCATCTCCTCGGTTGCCTCTATAGTAGTGACATACTCTGCCTCTATAGCAGACAAGGAATTTACCAGATCCACAATCATTAAACCTAGCTAACTACTACCCCACCAATATTAAATACATAACTTGTAGCATTTTTTCTATTATCAATATCCCCCACCTAATCATAGTCAACATAGCCTTGTAAGTCAGAAGTAAAGTGTTAGGATTAAACTATAGATAGAAATAAAAATTACATGCAAATATAACCAATATCAAAAAATAAAAGATCACATAGAAAAGAACACAAGACACCAAGATTTAGCGTGGTTCACCCAATCCCTGGGCTATGTCCACTAAACAACAAATCTGATATTATTACGATCCAATGATTACAACTTGATTACAATCTGTAATCCCTTACAACTCAATACTGCCACAAGGACCAATTTTTGCATCACCTTATGAAACAATCCCTAACCCTAAGCCCTTTTATAAAGGTATTAAACCACTTTAGGGTTATAATTAATTATTACATGTTAGCCCAAAATCTCAATAAAATAGGGCCCAAATTTTTTTCAGAGTCCCAAAGAATTTATGTAATATGTACAGTACTTCCTTGATCAGTCACCACAAACTAACAATCTCCCACATGGGGACTGATCAAACTCCACACTAGACAACAATCTCCCACTTGGAGACTGATCCTGTAGCAGTACTGCTACCACATGGGGCTCCAACTTGCTCAAACCACCCTAGACTTTGTTATTCTTTTATTCATGTTCAGTCTAGAAGACCAATCAAAATTGAAGAGGAGTTCAGCTTCTCCCTTGTTACTACCTTTATAAACATATCTTCTGGATTGTCATTTGTATGCATCTTGTCTACCTTTAAATGTCCATCATCCAAAATTGACCGAATGAAATGGTACTGCAATTGTATGTGTTTGGTCTTGGAATGCAGAGCTGAATCCTTTGCAAGATGAATGGAACTCTAACTATCTATAAACAAATATTTATCCTTCTGATGATGTCCCAATTCTTCCAAGAAGAATTGAAGCCATATCATCTCCTTGGCTACCTCTATAGTAGCAACATACTCTACCTCTATACTGGATAAATCATTTACCTTTTGTAACCTAGAAACCTAGCTCATGGTTGCCCAATCAATAGTAAAGACATAACCTATAGTACTTCGTCTAGTATCAATATCTCCTACCAAATCTAAGTCAACACAGCCCTATAAATTAGTAGTAAAGCCCTCAAAGTGTAAAAACTTATTAGATGTTCCTCTCAAATATATGATAATCCATTTGACTGCATTCCAATGCTCAAAGACTCGATGACTCATATACCTGCTAATGACTCCCACCACATGTGTAATATCTGGCCTAGTACATATCATAGCATACATCAAGCTTCCTACAATAGAAGCATAGGGTACCTTGGACATCTTATCCTCCTCTTCTTGTGTCTTAGGATACATCTCCTTAGTCAACTTCAAATGACCAGGTTAAGGTATGCTAACATCTTTAGCAATCTCCATAGAGAAATGTTGCAACACCTTCTGAACATAATTAGCATAAGATAGCATCAATTTTCTATTCTTCCGATCTCTACAAATCTTTATACTAAGGATTTTTTTTGCTGCCCCCAAATCCTTCATAGCAAATGCAAGTGCTAACTAGCATTTTATCCCCTTAATGTGATCCATGTTAGACCCATCTACAAGCATATCATCAACATATAAACATAAAATAATGGAGTTGTCATCATCCAACTTCTTAAAATAAACACAATGATCTAAATGACACCTGCTATAGCCATGTTCATGCATAAAACTATCAAATTTCAGATACCATTGCCGAGGTTCTTGCTTCAAGCCATATAAACTTTTCTTCAATTTGCACACTAAGTTTTCCTTACCTTTGACCTCAAATTCCTATGGCTGAGTCATATATATCTTGTCATATAAATCACCATGAAGGAAGGTTTTTTTACCATCAAGCTACTCCAAATGCAAATCTTCAATAGCCACAATGCTTAAAACAGTATAGATAGAAGTCATTTTAACAATAAGATAAAATATCCCATCAAAATCAATGCCCTTTTCTATGCAATTCCTTTTACAACTAACTTGGCTATAAATATTTTCTTACCTCCATCCTCTTCTTTCAACCTATATACCTATTTATTTTGTAAAGCTCTTTTACCTACAAACAACTTGCATAAATCCCAAGTATTATTTTTTAGCAAAGAGTCTATTTCTTCTTTCATTGTAGACTCCCGCTAAATCTTTGTATCAACTTGCATACCTTCATCATAATATTTAGGTTCCCCAACATCATAACTAGTAAAATAGAGTACAAACAGGGAGAGATTCTTTCTGGAGGTCTACCTAGCATTGTTGACCATCTAACATTCACTGGGGTGTGTGGTATTTGTTGTTATGGTTGTTGCAAATCATGAGAAACTATTGGAACATTATCTTTTGGAGTATCATCCAACACTACATAATTATTTTCTTTTTTCTCACTTCATTGCAACACATCTTTGTACAACACTTTCTCATGTAATATGACTTCCCTACTTCCTACAATTTTATGATTTTCAAAATCCTAAAGCCTATAACTAAATTAATTAATGCCATATCCAACAAATAAACATTTCTTTGACTTAGCTCTAGGTTCTATTTTTAGAATCTATATGAGCAAATGCTTCACAACTGAAGGTTCTGAAAAAAGAATAACTCACCTTCTTACTAGTCCATGCTTCGTCTAGAATACCACAACCCAATGGAGTAGAGGGACCTCTAATAATCAAATATACAATACTATTAACAACATCTACCCACATGTATAAGGGCAACCCAACATGCAACCTCATGCTCCTTGTAGGCTCCGTTATAGTCTTATTCATGTGTTTAGCCACTCCATTTTTTTGTGGAGTCTTTGGAATAGTTTTTTGTCTATGAATACCATTAGTGGAGCAATAATCTTCACATTCATGACTGAAATACTCATCACCATTATTAGATCTAAGACATTTTAATTTCTTACCAGTCTCATTTTCAACCAAGCATTTCCATTTCTTAAAAGTTTGAAATACATCGGATTTCTATTTAAGGAAATAAATCCATACCTTCTAGTTGCATCATTAATGAATGTAACATAATAATGAGAACCACCAAGGGAAGATACTTGAACCAGTCCCCATGCATCGGTATGCATAAGCTCTAATTTCTCCTTTTTATTTTCCTTCCCAGTCTTCATAAAACTCACTCTGTTTTGTTTTCCATACACACAACTTTCACAAAAATTCATATTAACACATTTTAGACCTGGTAGAACTTTCTTTAAATGAAGTACTTTCATACCTTTCTCACTCATGTGCCCAAGTCTATTGTGCCATAGCACTGTATCAAAATTTACAGAAGCTATTTGTTCTCCCTGCTCAAGTATAGCAACTGTTCCTAAATATTCATTTTTCTCTGAAATAATTAAAATAGAAGGAACAATATGACTTGTACAAAGATATAAGGTTTCTACTTTCATACCTTTTGCTACTACAAGGGAACTTTTTGAAACCTTCCAATTTTTATCATTAAAAGTAACTACACTACCCTCATCACCAAGTTGCCCTGCTGAAATTAAATTCCTACTCAGCCTTGGAACATGTCTTACCTCATGTAGTAGCCAATGATTCCCATTCTGCAACTTAATCTCAACTTTTCCCTTTCCAACAATTTGACAGGGTTCATTATCCCCCAAATAAACAAGTCCAAAATACCCTTGGACATAATCAATGAAATAACCTCTATGTGGTATAGCATGAAATGAAGCACCAGAATCTAAAACCCATGAATCATCAACACTTTCTAAAGATATAAATACAACATCCTCTTTAGATTTGTTACTTACCACATTTGCCTTCTTGTCTCCATCTTGTTTATCTCTTTTATTTTTCTTTCGAGTCCAACAATCTTTCTTTTTATGCCCTAGTTTCCCACAGTACCAATAGTCATTTGGTCCTCTTGATTGAGACCTCTTCCCCTTTGAATTTCCTCTTGATTTCCCATGATTTCTAGAATTATTTCGTCTCAATCATTCTACCTTGATTTTGTGCATTCAAAGGACTTCAAGATGTAGATCTACCTATGGATTTTCTACGAGTTTCCTCACTCAAAATAACACCAATCACATCATCTTATTTAAGGGTACTAGATCTAGGAACAGAATTACTTGTAGCTAATACAAAGCCATTCCAACTTTCAAGCAAAGAACACAAAATCAAGAGATCCCTAATTTTTTCATCAAAATTGATACCCATAGAAGAGAATTAACTAGTAATAGTATTAAACTCATTTAAATGATCTGCAATAGATCCACCATCTGCCATTTTCATATTAAATAAACATTTCATGAGAAATACCTTGTATAAAGTAGAGGTTTTTTCATACAGTTTCTCTAGGGTTTGCATCAACTCTTTTGTTGTCTTTGCTTTTGTAATATTAAATGCCACTAGTGGTGTCAAGCATAATCAAATGCTTCCAAGTGCCTTTTTGTCCAAAAGATCTCATTTGTCATTTGACATAGACCCCTAATTCTTGGTTTTGCCTTCTAACGACTTTCATAAATCCTTCTAATAAAGATAGTCTTCCATTTGCATCTTCCATAATTGAAAGTTGTGCCCATTAAACCTATCAACCCTCAGCTTACCCTTGTCTGCAATCATTTCCACTCAATCATGAGACTTCCACTCAATTGTGAGACTTTCCTGTAGAGGATAACTAAAAAAACAACTAGGCTCTAATACCACTTGTTAGGATTAAACCATGGACATAAATAAAAATTACGTGCAAATACAACCAATATTAGAAAATAATAGATCACACAGAAAAGAACACAAGACACCAAGATTTAATGTGGTTCATCCAATCCTTGGGCTATGTCCACCAAAAAGTGAGTATGATATTATTACGATCCAGTGATTACAACCTGATTACAATTTATAATCCCTTATAGCTCAATACCACTGCAAGAACTAATTTTTGCATCACATTATGAAACAATCCCTAACCCTAAGCCCTTTTATACAAGTATTAAACCACTTTAAGGTTATAATCAATAATTACATGTCAGCCCAAAATCTCGATAAAATAGGGCCCAATATCCTAATAAAATAGGGTCCTAAGCCCTAGAGAATTTATAAAGTATGTACACTACTTCCCTAATCAGTCACCATAAACTAACATAAAGCCCCCAAACTGTAAACAATTATTGGATGTTCCTCTCAAATATTTGAGAATCCATTTGACTAAATTCCAATGCTCAAGTCTGAGATGACTCATATACCTGCTAACAACTCCAACTAGATGTGCAATGTCTGGCCTTGTACATACCATAACATACATCAAACTTCCTACAAATGAAGCATAAGGTACCCTAGACATCTTATCCTCCTCTTCTTATGTCTTTGGACACATCTCCTTAGTCAACTTCAGATGACTAGGTAAAGTTGTACTGACAACTTTAGCATTCTCCATAAAAAAATGTTGCAATACCTTCTAAGTATAATCAGCCTGAGATAATGTCAATTTTTTCTTCTTCTTATCTCTACAAATTTTCATTCTAAGGATTTTTTTTCTACCCCCAAATCCTTCATAGAAATTGAATGTGCTAACTATTCTTTTATCCCTTAATGTGATCCATGTTAGACCCAACTA
Source organism: Cupressus sempervirens (assembly GCA_028749045.1). Classification (NCBI taxonomy): domain Eukaryota; kingdom Viridiplantae; phylum Streptophyta; class Pinopsida; order Cupressales; family Cupressaceae; genus Cupressus; species Cupressus sempervirens. The sequence continues at coordinate 49,729,462 of CM053790.1, read as the reverse complement.
CAAGCATATCATCAAAATATAAACATAAAATAATGTAGTTGTCATCATCCAACCTATTAAAATAAATAAAATGATATGAATGACATGTCTACTATATCCATGCCCATGCATAAAACTGTCAAATTTTAGATACCATTGTTGAGGTTCTTGCTTCAAGCCATGTAAAATTTTCTACAATCTACACACTAGGTTCTCCTTACCATTGACCTGAAATCCCTATGGCTGTGTCATAAATATATTTTCATCCAAATCAACATGAAGAAAGGTTGTTTTAACATCAAGTTGCTCCAAATGAAAATCTTTAGTATTCACAATACTTAAAAAAATACAAATAGAAGTCATTTTAACAATAGGAGAAAATATCTCATCAAAATCAATGCCCTTTTCTGTGAAAATCCTTTTACAACTAACCTGGCTGTAAATATTTTCTTACCCCCATCCTCTTCTTTCAACCTATATACCTATTTATTTTGTAAAGCTCTTTTACCTACAAACAACTTGCATAAATCGCAAGTATTATTTTTTAGCAAAGAGTCTATTTCTTCTTTCATTGTAGACTTTCACTAAATCTTTGTATCCACCTGTATAGCGTCATCATAACATTTAGGTTCCCTAGCATTAGTTAGTAAAATAGAGTACAAAGAGGGAGAAAATCTTTCCGGTCTACTTAGCCTTTTTGACCATCAAACATTCATTGGGGTGTGTGGTATTTGTTGTTGTGGTTGTTGCAAATCATGAGAAACTGTTGGAACATTATCTTTTGGAGTATCATCCAACACTACATAATTATTTTCTTTTTTCTCACACTGCTGCAACACATCTTTGTACAACACTTTCTCATGTAATATGACTTCCCTACTTCTTACAATTTTATGATTTTCAAAATCCCAAAGCCTATAATCAAATTCATCAATGTCATATCCAACAAATATATATTTCTTTGACTTAGCTTCCAGCTTGGTTCTATTTTTAGAATCTATATGTGAAAATGCTTCACAATCGAAGGTTTTGAGAAAAAGAATAGCTCACCTTCTTATCTGTCCATGCTTCCTTTGGAATACCACAACCCAAAGGAGTAAAGGGACCTCTATTAATAAAACATACAATAGTATTGACAACATCTAGCCACATGTTTAAGGGCAACCCAACATGCAACTATCATTTTATTATAACCCTTGTGTTATATTTTGATGGATTACTATATCTTATTCATAAACAATCATTTTATCGATTGTACTATGAGCATATCCACATCTTCTATCCATTACAAAAAAAAGGACTTTCAAAGAAGGCACGAAAGGCCATGAAAATAGGCAAACCTTATCTCATTTTTATCTTGTCAGTAAGATGAATGGGAGTCTTATCTCATTTTTATGTTATTGAACGCTTTCCAAATCTGAGCTGGAAATGTGCAAATCTAAATGTTAGCAATGTCTATACTTTGAAACTGATGACCATGAAGAAATGAATGTTAGGTAGAAAAAGATGATGGAAACAAAAGTTTGAAAATGGGAATAGGAAATATTAGGTCAAAGGTTAAAAGTCAGCCCATTCACCAGCTTAGAGTGTGCTAGTTAAGCCTAGCCCATCATAAAAAATAATAATTATATGATAGGCAGAGTAACTATCAACTCAAGCCTGAGACCTCTTAAATGAGATGCAACTTATAAATTACCATTGTGTTATAGGCTCTCCCTTTATGGATTCTCATGTTAACTAGTGATTAAAATTAGTTCTTTCTACCAATCAAACTTAGTGAATTGTTCATTTTGTTAATGAAAAACACATCTTTTATAAGTATGAATATTATATTTTTAAGTTTATAATTGATAAAAGAAAATTTTCAAACATCTCATTGGCCAAATCAATTGATCTCTTATATACAACTTTTTTGCAATTCAAAAGCTTGATGGATTTCCTAAATTATTTTAATGTACTCCATTATTCTCAACATCATTATCGACACTCTATTTGATAAATTATTTCTTATGTTTTAATAATCAAATTGATACTATCTATTAATTTAAATTTATATGTCATAAGTATACAAAAATAAAGTGTTATTTTTATATTTAAATTGTATAAATAATATTTTTAATATTTAATATTATAAATAATAAGATACAAGATTATATAAATAATAAATATTATAATATAATATAAACTATATAAAATCTTATTAATTGTATATAATTTAATAATATATTAATAAATTAAAATTAAAATTCAGAAGTAATACAAATAAAATTAAAAATTATCAATAAAATAACTATAAATTATAAACAATACTTTTTCAAATTATTATAACTAATTTTTAAAAAAAAATTGCTGCAACTATATTAAAGAAAAAATTTGTTCTTAAAATTTTTGTTAGTTAAAAAAGCTATTTAATTTTTAAAATATTATTATTTCTAGTTATAGCCAAAGGCAAGTAGTTAGGCACTCTTTTATTGCTATAACTATATTAAAGAAAACAATTTATTCATAAAACTTTTGAATAAAAATTTATAATTTTTAAAATATTATTATTAGGCGAGAGGCTCTTGAGTCTCATAAGCAACACCTCCAATCCGTACAACAATTGGTCTATGTAATTCATTATTTTTTAATTTAATAATATATCATATTAAAAGATATTTAGAGATTAGATAATAACTGTTAGCAGTAAGAGCACAATTCCCATTTTATGCAAAACTAGTTTTTGGTTATGTTAAGTATTTCTTTGGATAAGCAGAATATGGTTTCGAGCTTGACTTCATTATTAATTTTTATTGTTTGATATCAAATCTAATTATGAGGTTTTCCAATTTTTCTAATTACCATTCTAAGGTTTTGTAAATAAACTAAAGATTTGGGGTTTACATAGTTTGGCTATGTTGTACTCTTGTTTGACAAAGGTAATAGTTTTATTGAATTTTGTTACACACTTACCCTTTCTCCTATTTAGAATTTTTTGTCAGAGTTTCTTTTTCATAAATAATGATTTTTATTTAAGAAAAATAATCATAGGGACTCCTTTCATTACACATATTAGACAAGCATCTATTCTTTCAAGATTTTAAAATTCTTCTCCTACAGATTCTACCTTCTTCCTATTTTAAATTTATTTCCACAAGCAATGAGTGCAAGGTGTTATGATGTATCCATTAAATGTAGTTTGTCGACAAGACACTAGCAATCAAGGATATTGAATCCTCATTCAAGCCATCATTACAATGCCATAGATTCTTTTAGCTAAAGATCTCTAATGATAGTAATTATTTTCGTAACATAGACTATTATATTTTATATTTTGGGGAATACATGAATATGTACATGTATGTATAGGTTCATGGTCAACTAAACTATGCCCTTAAGTGGCAATGAAAAATTAACAAATCAAGGTTATGTCAACTTAACGTACAATTTTAAACTTGTTATGTAATTTCAATCAAAAAATTCTTACAAAAGAATCCGTAGGAAATTGAATTTAGTTTATGAACTACTGGGTCTTATCTGAAGAAGGAAAAAATGATTGGTCAAAATTTTGAGTTTTAATGCAATAGTACAAAAGTTTCAAGATAAAAATAAGAAGTAGGTGTATGTCTGACCACCTTAATCAAAATCAAATGATAATATTTTAAAATAAGATTCTAGTTATAAGAAGTAGACACATGCTTAGATGTAAAATATATTTTTGGGTAGTTTTATTCCAAATAAATAATTAATTATGAATTTTCTCCTGTAGTATTTTTAGAATTAAAAAAACTCTCATGTCTAACCACCTTAACTAATTCAAAACTTTACAAAATTTAAATTTTCTTTTATTGTCCTTATAGTAGAAGAAGTATATAATATGATGCATCTTTTGGATTTCAAAAATGTTATGCCATTTGAAAGTTTTATTTGTTTTTCAATCAATGTGTTAATCAACACTTTATGTTTAGCTCTATTAAAAAATGGATAATAATTACTTATTGAACTTGTAATTTGACAAACATTACATTTATGGAAAGATAATAACATTTTTAAGAAACCCTTCTCATTTCATCACATTTGGTTGAAAAAACTCACTAGACACATGTTTGAAGTTAAAAAAAAACATAAGAACAAAGTAAAAAAAACACAAGAACAGGCCAAAAACATATTTTCAAGACATTTTTAAAGTTGACCATGTAGGGTTGGTATCCAAAGAAATACTAGGCCTTATAAAGGTATTAATATTTTAGTTTGGTATCAAGATGGATGGGAAAAAAGTCAAAATATATTTTAAAATTCTTTAAGGCATTTTAGAACTACAAGATTTTTAGATCGCCACTTTTTGGCACACCATGATCCTACACATACATACAATGGATGTTAATTTTATTAATTTAATTTTAATTTATCTTCTTGTTATGTCCTTTCACATTTAATATTGTTGAGATATTGTTAAAGTGCATTAAAATGCTATGTGTGTGAATATATTCTACGACTTCCTTATGATTTCCATGGACATGATCTTATTTATAAAATTTATCATTTTTTAAAATAGATAATCGGTCGAAGCCTAGATTATTTATTATTTATTTCATTATTATTGTTAGATTGATTATTATTATGTGTTAATCTTGAGTAGATTCAAACCCAAGACCTCCCCAATGAGAGGCTTGCAATTTACCAATCCAGTGTAGGCTCTTGAAAATTTAACATTTTGTTATGAATAGTTGACCTTACATGAATTTCCTTACAAAAACTATTCAAAATTTATTTTCTTCTATTGGGTATTCGAATGTACAATCTAAATTTGGTAGATTGTTGAAATAGTTGTAGGCATGCACCAATGTTTTTTTTATTTAGTCATTAACTTCTTTGTTTAATTTTTCTTAAGTAAAATCTTCTTGTTATTTTAATTAAATTAAATTATTTGATCAGATTTTGGTTAAATTTAATGTTGGAAAAAATATTAAGACTAATTATGATAACAATATCAATAAGAAAATATTAGTTTAGTTGATGAGATGTTAATTTGGATAATATAACTTCTAATTTTATTTCATTGTAGATGAAAATAGAGTTGATTCATTTGTTAACATACATAATATTTGTCTTCTGAAGAATATAAGTAGTAGAGGTTAAGATGTTTTAATTTCATAAAAATATTGCACATATTGTATTGCTTATAATCTAGATGAATACATGTTTAATGTTTCATAATTTTTTTTTAAACAACGTAAGCTAATAAAGTAGTTATCTTACATTTTAAATTAGGTTTCGAAATGTTAACTCTCATTTAATAAAGAAAGTTTTATTTTATTTTGACAATGAATTGTAAAATGTAAAAGTTGAGTAAATAAAACAAAAAAGAATTTGATTGTTAAAAAAAATTCTAGAAATCCTTTTATGTTCCATTCATTCTCATGAGAGATGGGTTTGGTAAACCACTACTCATGAAATATAGGTCAATGAGTTTGACTCAAAAATCACATAGTTAAATCCTAATAGCAATATCACAATCCTTTCATGCTTATGCCACATTATGTGGTTTTCCAATTTTTACGCATCTTCTATTTTAATTATCTCTCTTTTTGAAATATGGGTAAATTTAATCTCACTAAAGAAGTAATGAATTGAATAAATTGATTTTTATAATATAAAATGATTTGTAAGAAAAAATATGATCTTATTTTTATATTGATTTTAAATTAATAAATTATAGTAATTACAGATAGACTTCAAATAACCGGTACTTTTTAATCATAGGAGTAAATTTTATAAGGACTAAACAATCTTCTTAAATAGAAATTACATGTCAATATTAATGTTAGATATGTGTGTACATATATATGTATGTATGTGTGTATGTCTGTGTGTGGAGAGAGAGAGAGAGAGAGAGAGAGAGAGAGAGAGAGAGAGAGAGAGAGAGAGATTTTAAGTAGAAGGAAGACTAGAAAGACATAAAGGGGAGGGAACTTAAATGAGGTAGAGATATAGAGAGAATAATTAGGGCATGGAATAGATGGTACAAGAGGCGGGGGCGGGGCAACACATGGCAAATAATTATGAGGGGGACATGCATGAGAGAGATAAGTGAAAGAGGGTGAGAGATGCAAGGTAGACAAAGAGGATAAAAATGGGAATGATATAGTGAGAGAAGGTAGGGGAGAGTTAAATAAATTAGTTAGGGAGTGATAGAAAGATAGGGATAGAGATATATGGTTAGAGGGGGACAAGGAAAAAGATGAACTAGAAAGCGAAAGAGAATAATCAAATAAAAAAATTGTGTGTGTGTGTGTGTGAGAGAGAGAGAGAGAGAGAGATATTTTAGGGAGATAGGGTCATAGAAATGAGGTAGAAATAGAGGGAAAATAAGGAGTGATTAGAGAGAGAGGGGGGAACTAGTAAGAGATGGAGTAAGATAAGGGGGGTACAACCAGAGACACGAGGTAGAAATAGAGAGAAAATAAGGAGGAACACATGGTTAAATGAGGAAAGACAGAGAGTAAAAGTAAGTAATTAGTGGCATAGAGATGTTTTAGAGAGATATAAAGTAATAAAAGAGGGAAAGGGTATGAGATGCAAGGTAGAGATATACAAATAGATGGTTATCATTAGGAATTGATGGTGAGAGGGGGGGATGAGTGAGACAAGGTATATATTGATAATAATTATTACATAGAATAAAATGAGGTGTGTGTGTGTGTGTGTGTGTGTGTGTGTGTGTGAGAGAGAGAGAGAGAGAGAGAGAGAGAGAGAGAGAGAGAGAGAGCTTTTAAGTATAGGGAAGATTAGAAAGATAGAAGGGGGAGGGAGCTTAAATGAGGCAGAGATATAAAGAGAATAACTAGGGAATGGAATAGATGGTATGAGAGGGGAAGGGGGGACACGTGATGAATAATTATGAGGGGAATATGCATCAGAGAGATAAGTGAAAGAGGGTGAAAGATGCAAGGTAGATAGAGAGGATAAAAATGGGAATGATATAGTGAGAGAAGGTAGGGGAGAGTTAAATAAAGTAATTAGGGAGTGATAGAAAGAGAGGGATAGATATATATGGTTAGAGGGGGACAAGGAAAAATATGAGGTAGAGAGTGAAAGAGAATAATCAAATAGAAAAATAATGTGTGTGTGTGTGTGAGAGAGAGAGAGAGAGAGAGAGAGAGAATGGGATGGTGAGATATGTGGTAGAGATATGACGCATGTCTTAGGTCTTAGGGAAATCTCAAAGAGGTGTGAGATAGATAGAGGGGGGTGTACAGAGAGAGAGAGAGAGAGAGAGAGAGAGAGAGAGAGAGATGATAACTATAGGGGGAAATGTGTGTATATAGAGTGAGGTAAAGGGGAGTGGGTGAGAGACACGAAGTAGAAATAGGTAGTAAATTTAGAGGAATAGATGGTTACACAAGGAAGGAGATAGAGTAAAAGTGAGTTATTATTGGGACAAATATGTGAGATAGATAGAAATTGGGAAAAGAGGGAGAGGGTGAGAGATGGAAGGTAGAGATATGCTACGGGAAAGAGATGATTAGAATGGGAAGGTGAGATATGAGGTAGAGAGATAAGGGGGATGAGGAGATATATAGAGTAAATAAAATAATTAGGGTATGAAATAGACAAAAATGGTGATGAGGGGGGAAGAAAGTTATTATTGTGGGATTATTGAGAGAGAGAGAGAGAGAGAGAGAGAGAGAGAGAGAGATGTGGTAACTATGAGGTGACATATGAAAAAGAGATAGTAATTATGAGGGAGATGTGAGAGAGAGACAATAATTTCATGTAGGACATGTGAGATAGAGAAGAGAAAGAGAAGGCAAGGTTTACATGGAGCATTGTTAAAGTTTTAGTCAATTTAAATGTCTTTATTATTTATATATATGTGTTCATCATATATTAGATATAATTTATATATGTAATTTTATTATTATTTAAGAAAAATTTATATATATATAATGTCCCATGTTCAATATAAATGTGAGAGGAAGTTGCATTTCAAAAATAGATAACAAAAATATGACAGTGTGAATATATTTGCAGCAGTCCTCAGCATAGGCTACGAGAGACTTGTGAGATTTTCACTTACAGATCTGGACGTAATATCTTATCTCATAGATTTGAGAATAATCGTTTGGACTCAACTATAATGATCAGTTCTTCTATTTGAGATAGAATAAAGATTAAAACTTTCACCATGTACATTGTAGGATAGAGATGATGAGGATGACAGAAGCCCATATTGTTGAAGATGGCATCTCTCAATATTAGAGTATGGAAAAATGCGGTACTTGGGATCAAAATCATTACAAAATGAAAATTTGGTCCTTTCATGAACTCAACATATTTGAATACAAAAATAAGATGCTAGCGTTAAAAATCGTTACCTGTTACCCATCGACATTAGTGAAAGAAGAATACGAGGATAGCTGAAACCTAAAAAAGATTAAGAAGACATTAACTGTGATATGACTCCATGTTGATTTGGAAGTAGGTTGAATCTCATATTTCTGTGAGTATGTTAATTGGATTCCAGTCAGCGAATTAAGCAGCGATGACGGAAGAAATACCGAACATCTTACCATTGGATACTCGTCTAATTTGAGGAGGGAGCCGAATGGGCACCGACTGGATGATAGAAATTAAGTAACATAGATGTCAATTAAATGATGCCCAATATAAGTTACAATGGTTCAAATATATACTTTCAACGTGTAAGAAACGGTTGAAATTTCATGCAGCAAGAGACAGAAGGTGAAGTGCATGCAGACAAAACTAGAGAAAGGAATCCGACGAGAGAGAATCAGATTCTATGAAACATTTTTGTTTTCGGCGATGGATCAGAGCATAGATAATTTAGACAAAGAAACACATATAAGTGGTGTCACAACTCCCAATGGGCGAAAAGGGAGCAAGTTATAAATGCCAACTCTTGGAGTTGCGGTAGAACTATGGGTTAAAATAGAGAATAAAAACTATTTTACCCACACTGCCCGTAAGACAGAGATAAAATGAAATTGATAATATGAAAGCTCTAACAGGATTGTTAATTATTGTTAGTTGGACAACTATTATCTTTGACCCTGAAATAGCAGTAGTATTTATGGGTAGCTTAGACAACTATTCGTCCTTACCTAAAAATAACAGCATTAGTTATGGGTAGTTTGGACAGCTGTTTGTCCACTTGCCGAGAATTAGTAAATGGTTGTTATGCAAGGATAATTATTTACTAATTTAATGATTCTCTTTTGGACACCTTGCAACCAATTCTATTATTGGCTATTGAGTTGTCTTAATTTCAGTCGTTGATTTGATTTAATCTTGGTCGTTGGTTTTTCAACAGAGTAGTATAAAAAGGGGTCATTGGGTCATTTGGAAAGACAAGTTTTTTAGAAGCATTTTGCAGTGATAGCAAATTGTTTTGTAGTGTTAGCAAGGGCATAGTGTTAGTTTGGGGATAACAGTAGGGTATATTAGTGGTAGAAATTAGGAGGTTGTCGAAGTTCTGCTAGTGAGAGGCAAAGAATTTTGTATCTCTTGATTTGCTGAAATTTAATATGATTCCTCATCTGTAGAATTGGTTTTCCTTATGAGTTTTTCCAAGGACAATTTGTCTGAAAATATTGTGTTCATTGTGCCATGAATTTCTTTCTGTAGTTTTATTGGTGAAGTTGCAGTTGTATTATTTTTTGATATTAGGTGAGAATTTATTTTCAATAGTTTAATAATTGTTTAGGATAGGAGATTAATAATCAGTGACTGGAATAGTGTTAATTTTCACATGGTATCAGAGCATTGTTGAGGGTAGAAGAGTTTTGCCCTAAGAAAGAAATTTTGATCTCTTTAGATTTATTATTGCTTTAAGCCCTTGAGATGGCTTCATCTGGTTTGAGAGATCAAGATAGATTGGATGGTGCCTCAAATTTTTGTGTTTGGAAGGCTAAAATTTCTTTATTGTTGGAAGAGAATGGTATCAAGGATCATGCTACTAGTGTTGTACCTGTACCAATGGATGCAACACAGTTTGCAGCACATAAAGAAGGAAGATGCCAAGGCGAGGAGGATTATCCTTGATGTTGTCAAAGATCATATTGTTCCACATATCGTAGAGCTAGATATGGCAAATAAGATGTGGGACACCATTTTGAATTTGTACCAGAATGGTACCACCAACAAGAAGATGATTCTCAGAGAGAAGCTAAAGAATACCTGGATGAACCAAGGAGAAGACATTACAAGTTACCTCACCAGGCTTAGACTTGTCAAGGACAAGTTAGCAGCTATTGGATATAGTCCCAATGATGATGAGCTAGTGAGAATAGCCCTAAATGGGTTTACTAAACAATGGAGTGCCTTTGTTCAAGTTATCAGCGGATGAGAAATTTTACTAAGTTGGGATAAACTATGGATTGATTTCACTTAGGAGGAGTTTAGACTAAGTCTTGTTAATGGGGCCAACAAGAGTCAGAAAAGTGAGGTGGAACAGGAAAACATTTCCCTAGTGGGTAAAGCGAAAGCAAAGAAGGGATCTAGCAAAGGATAGAATTCACAAAGTGAGAAAAAGGACCTTTCTAAGGTTAAGTGCTTTGGATGCCATGAGTTTGGCCACTATGTTAATGATTGCCCAAAGAGGAAGAAGGGTAGGAAGTAGGTGGTAGCTTCAGCAAGTGCAGAAGAGCTCTCTAGTAGAATGGAAGATGAGTTTGCACTCATAGCTTGTATGGTTAGCTCAACCTTACACTGTGTTTGGTATATAGATAGTGGGGCATCATTTCATATGACAAGAGTTAAAGAGTACTTCTCCATTTATAAGGAGGAGGGCATTAACATCTAGATATCTATGGAAAACTTATCCAAACTCAACCTAGTTGGGAAAGGGATTGTTCAGTTTCAGAGGGAGAATGGAAAGATAATTCCACTTCATGATGTGTTGTATGTGCCAAGTTTAGGTATGAAAGTGATTCCTGTATCTATTCTTCAGGATAGGGGGTATAATGTACTCTTTAGAGGAAAAAATGTGTTCATTAAGCATAAGGATTGGAAATCACTCATAACTATTGGAGTTAGGAGTGGTCACCTTTATAGATTACAGTTTGATACTCTTAAGGCACTCATGAGTAGCAGTTTTCCTAGAGATCTTGGAGAGTTATGGCATAGGAGGATGGGCCATATTCATCATGGAACACTTAAATTGCTTTGTGAGACAGTGACAAGTGTGCCAAAGGTGAGCACAGAGCATGATGATGTATGTAAGGGATGTGTGTTGGGGAAGTTTGCAAAAGCATCTTTTTCAAGGAGTGACACCAAATCTTAGGGTGTTCTTGATCTAGTACATTCAAATGTTTGTGGACCAGTATCAACAAAATTTCTTAGACGATATGAGTACTATGTTACTTTTATTGATGATTTCTCTAGGAAGACTTGGATATACTTCTTGAAGACCAAGGATGAGGTTTTAAGTAAATTTCAAGAGTTCAAAGCTCTTGTGGAGAATTCAATAGGGAGGAAGATAAAGGTTCTTTGGTTAGACAATGGAGGCAAGTACAAAGGGAATATCTTTTAGAAGTTATGTACCAAAGAAGGAATCAAGAGAGAGTGGACTATTCCTTACAATCCACAACATAATGGAGTTGCTAAGAGAAAGAACCATTCTATATCGAAGGTAGCAAGGGCCATGCTACATGACTAGGACATGCCCCGTTACTTATGGGCAGAAGTGTATAGTACAATAATCTACATTTAGAATAGAATTTCATACAAGGTGCTAGGGAAGACGACACTAAAGGAGGCTTTCACAGAGAAGAAGCTAGAAGTTGGTCACTTTAAGATATTTGGGAGTTTGGCATATTGTCATATTCCCAGAGATACATGTATGAAGTTAGATCAAATTGAAGAGAGTGGGTACTTTTTTGGGTATAGTGAAACCTCAAAGGCATATAGGATTTTCATTCTAGGGACTAAAAGAATTATATTTAGACGTGATGTCAAGTTCATGGAGGATAGGGAATTTAGGAGATATAGAGATTTTCCTTAGATGATCAGAGTGAGTAGCCAACAGAAGCTCCAAGGGCAACAAAGCTCAAGTACAATTACCAGTGCAAGTGTAGGCTCAAGTAGTGAAGATTCACAAAGTATGGAGCAACAGGTGCAAGAAGAAATGCATCTAGAGAATTTAGAGGTTGATATTTCATCCTCTACAATTTGCAGTAGGAACCATGAGGTCCTAGATACACAAAGGGATACTCAAGTGTTTGTGGGAGCTCCTAGGAAGAGTACTAGACAGTAGAGACAACCAGCCAAGTTCAATGACTATGTGGCATTAGTTAGTAATTTGGTAGATAGTGAGCCTTCTAGCTATCAGGAGGCTAGAGAACATCAGGTATGGCGAGATGCTATGGTTGAGGAGTGTTCCTCAATAATGTAGAATGATGTGTGGGAGGTAGTTCCTAGACCAACGGATAAAGTAGTAGTTGGATCACACTAGATCTATAAGATAAAACATGGTGTAGATGGTGGCATTCAGAAATACAAGGTGAGGTTTGTGCCTAAGGGGTTCTCTCAGAAGGAGGGATTAGATTATGAGGAGATATTTGCTCCAGTGGCCAGGTATACTTCTATAAGAGCTATGATCTCATTTGCAGCACAAATGGGATGGCAGATCCATCAAATGGATGTCAAGACAATATTCCTTAATGATGAGTTAAAGGAGGTATACATAGAGCAACTAGAAGGTTTAGTAGCACACAACAAAGAGACCCATGTGTGTAGATTAAAGAAAACCTTGTACAGACTCAAGCAGGGTCGTAGAGCATGGTATGAGTGCATTGATACATACTTGTAAGAAATGGGCTTTGTGAAGAGTGAAGCAAATGCTATTCTCTACTACTTGGTGGTTGGGGGTGAGATTCTCATTCTTGTTCTATATGTGGATGATTTGTTTCTTACAAGTTCACTAGGGCTCATAGAGGATTGCAAGAGGGACCTTTTTGAAGAGTTTGAGATGAAGCATTTGGGACTTATGCACTACTTTCTAGGCATCGAGGGGTGGCAGACTGATGGATAGATTTTCCTTGGTCAAGGGAAATATTGTGTTGAAATCTTGAAGAGATTCGAGATGGACGATTGCAAATCCATGTCTACAACCATGATCATGAATTGGAGGAAGGTAGATACATCTAAGGAGAAGGATGTAGATCCCACCATATGTAAATAGTTGATTGGTTCACTTATGTATTTGGTCAACACTAGGCTAGATATAACATTTGCAGTAAACTCTCTTAGTCAGTTCATGGTTGAACCAAAGAGAATGCATTGGACAGTGGCCAAGCATATATTGTGTTACTTGCATGGTACAATTGACTATGGGATTAGATATATCCAAGGTGAAGGTATCAGGTTGATAGGTTGTACTGATGCAAACTGGGCAGGAAGTATAGTAGACAATAGGAGCACTTTAGGGTGTTGTTTTAGTTTGGAATCAAGAGTTGTATCTTGGTTCAGTAGGAAGCAGAAGTCTGTGGCTCTGAGTTTAGCAAAAGCAAAATGCATAGCAACTAGCATGGTGACATGTGAAGCTATATGGCTTTGGAAGTTGTTAGTAGCCTTGTTTGGTTAGAAGGTTGAGACTACTGTGATACATTGTGACAATTATAGTTGCATCAAGTTGTTTGAGAATCCAATATTTTATGATAGGTCTAAACATATAGATATCAGGTATCACTTCATCAAGGATTGTGTACAATGAGGTATTATTAAGATACAATACAAACCTATAGAAGAGCAGGTAGCAGACATTTTGACAAAGGCTTTGGGGAAGGCCAAATTTATCTTCTTCAGAGATAAGATGGGTGTCATGTAGAACAACTTCCTCACTAAGAGGGAGTGCTAATTATTGTTAGTTGGATAGCTGTTATTTTTGAACTAGAAATAGCAGTAGTATTTATGGGTAGCTTGGACAGCTCTATTCATCCTTACCTAAAAATAGCAACATTAGTTATGGGTAGTTTGGACAGCTGTTTGTCCACTTGCTAAGAATTAACAAATGGTTATTATGCAAGGATAATTATTTAATAATTTAATGATTCTATTTTAGATACCTTGCAACCAATTCTATTATTGGCTGTTGAGTTTCCTTAATCTCATCCATTGATTTGATTTAATCTTGGCCATTGGTTTTCCAATAGAGTAGTATAAAAAGGGGTCATTGGGTCATTTGGAAAGGCAAGTTTTTGAGAAGCATTTTGCAGTGATAGAAAATTGTCTTGCAGTGTTAGCAAGGGCACATTGTTAGCATGGGGATAGAAGTGGGGTATATCAATGGGAGAAATTAGGAGGTTTTTAGAGTTTTGCCAATGAGAGGCAAGGAATTTTGTATCTCTTGATTTGCTAAAGTTTAATATAATTTCTCATTTGTAGAACTGGTTTTTCCTTAGGGTTTTTCTAGGGACAATTTGTTTGAAAATATTACATTCATTGTGTCTGAATTTCTTTCCATATTTTTATTAGTGAAGTTGCAGTTGTATTATTTTTTGATATTAGTTGGGAATTTATTTCCAACAATTTAATAATCATTTAAGATAGGAGATTAATAATTAGCAACTACAATTGTGTTAATTTTCATAGGGACTTGATATTTGCGATAAGTATATTGCTTAGTTTTAAGGTAATAATGGAACCTGCAATCAAATATATGAAAATGATCAACATAGGAAGGCCATTCCCACCTTCGACCACCACAACAGGTATAAAGTACATTTTGGCATTTGTTTGATTTCCATATCAATATCTGAGATATTATAGTTGAAAATATATATGTTTCATATTATGTAAAATATGTTACATAGAATATTGTGAATTTTATATATATACAAGTAATGTTTATTTAAGAAATAATTAATATTTTTAGATCAATATAATATATTAAGTATAAAGGTGAAAGGGTTACAACAATAGTAAGAAGATCCCTTACATTAAAAGGAAAAAATATATGCAATTTACATTTTGGAAGGAAGAGAGGTAAAGTTCAAATAGAAGGATATAAGAGATGATTTATGAGTAGTCAAGTTGGGTTATATTTGCATAAAATGGTAGTGTAGTGACCTTCCAACAAACAATAGAGGCTTGAGACTTGTATCCCTATATAGAATGTTTGTGTGAGATTCCATTGAAATTGACTATATTATATTCCTTTGTTGTGTACATATGAAGTCATATGAATGGAAGATTGCCATACAAGATATATACAACTTCTAGTTCCATGAGGATTACTAGTCTAAGGTTAAAGAGTGATTACTCTAGCTTATATATTACGTCCTTGATGTGGGGCTTGGGCTAATGAGTTATACACACATGGAGAAAGACTCACCTTGGATGAGAGAAGCCCATGCTAAGCCCATGCTAAGTCATTGCAAGTCTTCAAATTAAAAGGGGCAACATAGTTTGCAAAGACATATTGCCATCGTGCCTGGAAAATAAAAAATTAATAAACATCTGTAGTTTCTCTTATAAGACACAATGTGGTTACTGCCGAAGTGGATGCAAGGAAAATAGATAGAGTGATATTCAAATTGACCAAAGGGAGAGCAATTAATAAATAATAAAGTAACCTTGTGTTCCTTGATTTAAATAAAATATTATATTAGATATTGTCATTGATTATATATATATATATATATATATATATATATATATATATATATATATATATATATATATATATATATATATATATATATATATATATATATAATTTCTTATGAATATAAGTGATGTTGGTCACTTTATTTATTTCTTATATGTGGCAGAGAGAGAGAGAGAGAGAGAGAGAGAGAGAGAGAGAGAGAGAGATGCTTATATGTTGAAAATATAGATATTTAGATATTTATATATATTATATTGGAATAGTCTTTGGGTAGAAGCAATAAGTTGGGTCTCAATTTCACAGAAATCCACGGATTGAGATCATGCTCTTTAAGAAACGGGTACCCATTTTTAACAATGGATACTCATATTAGGCTCGGGTGCCCGATTTGGAATTAAAAAAATGCACAACTAGTTTTTAAAAAATTGGGTGCCCATTTTTTATTTTTTTAAAAAAAGTACCCATTTTTTAAAAAAACAAAAAAATTGAATTTTTTGAAAACAAGTACCCATTTTTCAAAAATTAGGCACCCATTTTTTAAAAATCCATTTTTTTTTTGGGGGGATTTTAAATGCATTTAAAACTCTGATTTTAATTTTATAAAACGGGAACATATTTTTTGAATTTCAAATAATAGGTGCTCGTTTCTTACAACATGGGGTGGGATTTTTTTCTTGCCTCAAATTTTGGTTCGGGATAAACTTGATCCCAAATCTTTCCATCTCGTTCTATATTATTTAGGGAAGGTGGGTAACTTGCAAGAGGGACTATATCTAACATAGTAGGAATGATAGCTAGTTCCAAACAAGGATCCTCTTAAGAATCACAATGTTCAATACTAGGTGCAAGTGTCAATTGTGAGGAAAGTATATTAGGTAAATCAATGTCAATAGTTTCATATTCATCACTAACATCATTAGTATTATCAAGAGTAGCTTCTACATCTAGATTAATCAAAATAGGATCTAAGATATGAATAGAATCATTAGAATCATGCAGCTTAACATCATTAGGCTTGGTGAGACCAAGCCTATGCCTTGACCTCTCAAGATTTGGCTAAGGCATTGAAATGACAAATGCATGCCTTGCCATAATTTTTAGAGGGTCTTCCTAATCAAATTTTTTTATGAAACAAAAACTCATTAGAGCTCTCACTATTCCATTTTAAAAAATATAAATTTTATAGTGTTAGGATTTTATTTACCATTTTTGCATTTTTTTTTAATCAAAGGTGGTACCTAAATGTAAAATAGCAAGGTTCACTAAAACTTTAATAAAACTTTTATTTTATGACTTTCTTAAATTAATTTATATGTTATCAATTTACACATAATTCCTTTCAAGTTAAAAAAAAAAGAAGGAATTTTTGAAAAAGTGAAATTTTGATCAAATTATGGTGTCTGTACATGAGAGGTTTTAAAATTTACCTTTATGGCCAACAAAAAATTAATAATAAAAAATTTATTCAAAGAAAATTAAGAAAAAATATTATCATCAATCTTTTGTGTGTTAGGTAACTTTGTATAAAAGGATTTACAAAAATTCATTTATTTGTGTTAAATTATGATGTCCATACACAAGTGTGATATGGTACTAAAATAAGCATTTTGAAAAAGTGGTTTTAAAGATCCATACAAAAATTATCATATGGGTACACAAATAAATTACTTATTCAAAAAGTAGATTCCAAACACTACAATTTTTATTCCTAATTTTTTTTATATTCAATCTTTGAATGCCTCAAATTTTGACATCATTTAATAGAAAATTTCAAAAATAGGAAAAACACTTCCACTTTTTTCCCAAAAGTGAGAACTTTTTATTATTCTTGAGTATCATACTAGGTTCTCTTTTATTTATATTTTTTATACATACCATAAGAGTTATTTTCTTTGATATTTTCTCTCTAAGGATGTTCTTATAGGAAAGGAAAAATATGTACATTGGGTATGCTATCTAATATGAGTACCCTTCTATAACAAGAGGGAGTTTGGCACACTTATCAAAGAGGGAGTAGATAAATGACATGTCTCAATTTGCTTCCATGAATCTTGGTCATATTTGTTTAGGAGGAGTAGACTACTGAGATCGTTTGTCTACTAATTGTAAAATTATCACAATTAAAAAACAATGATTTATGGGATGAAGTTACATATGAACCAAGGATATCTAGACCATAAAATTCTAGATAGATGGATTCGTATTGAACTAGGCATCATAAAATTTCATTAGAGACAACCTTGAAAGAGAGAGAGCACCAAATGTAAAGGATATGATTCAATCTTTAGTGATCTAGAGGGAGGAAACCATGTTGAGATGGATTCTCCAATGATCATTAAGATGTACTAGTCAAGAGGATTGTGATTCATGAGTATACCTTGTGACTATGTAATTTCAATGAGCCTATCTCCTGTGTACATCATGAGAAGGTGATGACTTCCAAATGATGTCACTTGTATTTGCAGAAGTTATTGTAAGGTGATGATCTTACAATAGTTTGTATCATGAGATTAAACAATTTGAGTACTTGGTGAATATCATTGATATTTTGGGAGGCCAATACTCTTGATATCAGATGTGATATCAAAATCTTATAAGTACTTGATGGATATTGAATATTGATATTCTAGGAGACTAAGACTTGTGATATCAATATGATGGATATCTTCTGATCAAAGAGATCCTTTGAAACTTGTCATTCCTACTATTATGAATGCATAATATATATGTCATATTTATCCTCCCTAGCTAAGAAGGAGTGTTTTTGTGTGGCATCTTTAGTTGGCTAAACTCCATGTTATACATTTTGAGTAAGTGTTGTAGTTCAATCACGAGAATATGCATCTTGTGAGACTTACAACTAAGTGCGTAGATGTAACTTGTTTGTATAGATGCATATTGGTTATAATCA
The DNA here is from genome assembly GCA_028749045.1 of Cupressus sempervirens. Lineage (NCBI taxonomy): Eukaryota > Viridiplantae > Streptophyta > Pinopsida > Cupressales > Cupressaceae > Cupressus > Cupressus sempervirens. Next base: position 49,710,962 of record CM053790.1, on the reverse strand, counting down.
TTTTTATTATCTTTCGGTTGCTTGTATCAATGCATACTAGGTATTTTAATAACTAAGAGCTTAGATGTCACCTTATTGATCATCTTTGGGTTATTAAAAATAATGACTGTCATTTACCTTTGATTATCAAAATGTATTTATCCTTCTTAGCTAAAAAGGGAGTGTTAAAATTTTAGTCAATTTAGATGCCTTTATCATTTATATATGTGTGTGCATCATATATTAGATATAATTTATATATGTTAGTTTATTATTATTTTAGATTAATTAATATAATAATTATATATATGTATGTATGTATGCATGCATGTATATATGTATGTATGTAAACTAATAAATTAATATATTATGATTAATATTAATTATTTGGTTATCAAATAGACATGTCCCATTAAGGGACATGTTTATTCATGTCCTATGCTCGATATAAATGTGAGAAGAAGTTGCATTTGAAAAATAGATAAAAAATATGAAAATGCAAATACATTTGTAGTGGTCCTCTAAAAACTAATAATGATAAATATCTATGGATGAGATGGTGTGAAAAGGGATGAGAGAGAATAAAAGATAGTAATTAAGGGAGGGCAATAATGAGTGATAGAGAGTAAGAAAGTGAGTTATTTTAATTTTGGGGAAGTGACAGTAAGAGGGAAGGTGAGAGATGATATAGCAAGGGGAAGAGCATAATTATGACATGGCATAAAAACATATGATGATGGAGGAAGGGATGAGGAGTGAGATAGATAGAGAGATGAGGAGGGGATAGATTACAATCAAGAAAATACATGGTGAGAGGAGGGGTAGAATTGAAGGAATAGAGGGGAGAGATGAGGTAGAGAGAAATGGTGGAGAGGGAGAGAGGTGAGATATATCATTAGGATGGGGATAATTTGGGATTCTAGAATGAATAAATGTGTGTGTGTGTGTGTGTGTGTGAGAGAGAGAGAGAGAGAGAGAGAGAGAGAGAGAGAGAGAGATGTTAGGATTAACCATGATTTTTTTTTAAAGAATTACATGCTAATATAACCAAATCATAAAATAATAAATCATATAGAATAGAACACAATACACAATGATTCAATGTGGCTCACCCAATCCTTGGGCTACATCCACTAAATGAGCACAATATTCTTATTATTTAGTGATTACAATATGCAATCCATTACAACTCAATACTACCATAAAAAGCTACAATCTCATCATACAGTATGAAATCCCTAACCCTAAGCTATTTTATACAAGTTTTTTCCACTTACAAATTTAGGGCTAGAATAAGTCATTCAATAGAAAAATATCAGTCGACACCTTTTACAATAGTCAATTTATTTTTGGCCCTAGGACCCCGCAAGGAGCATTTCTCCATGACCCCAAATAGTTGTAGTAGTAATTTGTGGGGAGCCCACACCAAATAAAGTGGAAAAATATTAACCTATGAGTTTGATTAGGTTCAATATTACAAATAGATAGATAGAGATAGATAGATAGAGATAGAGAGAGAGAGAGAGAGAGAGAGAGAGAGAGAGAGAGAGAGAGAGAGAGAGATGGCGAAGGGGGGAGAGAACCTTGTATCTATTCCATAATTTTCACACTAGGTTGAATATATAATGAAATTATAACCTTCACAAAACCCTAACACAAGGTGAGCTTTACCAATTATTATATGCTAACCCAAAATGAATTATTGCCTTAAACCTAAAAAAATACTAAATTATAGTGATATATAAACCCAAGTCTAAATCAAATAGAACCTCACCCTAACACTAAACTAGATTAAACAATAAATATAAACCTAATTAAATCCAAACTTACACAAAATAAAATTGAGTTGTAACCATATATCGAGTGATAAGTTGTAACATTAAAATAAAATAAAATCATTTCCATAAACCTAATTGAATGATAAATTTTCCACTGAGCTGAATTCAACACTAACCCTAAAACTATTTGAATAATAAACTAAATTAAACACTTACCCTTAGCCAAATTGAATACTAGACCATATTGAGGCTCAAAACCAATAGAAGATATATGCGGACCAACATCGGATTGAGAGAAGTTTTGAGGTTGGTGATCTGGTATACCTTTGGCTTCAACCATATAGGTAGTCCTCCCTAAAATCATATGGTAAGGAGAAACTAAAACCCTACTTATACCATTCATACAAAGTGGTTCAAAGGGTGGGAGAGGTTTCTTATGAATTGGAGCTGCTTTAAGGAAGATGAATCCATAATATTTTTCACATGTCATGTCTGAAGAAGGCTATTGGATAATGTGTCATAGTTTTGAAGGAATTTCCTTCCACTGATGAAGAGGTGAAACTAATTCTAGAGCTAGTTGAGATCATAGATCTCTAGGAGAAGTGGTCTATGTTCCACATCATTAAGGAGTTTCTTGTGAAATGGAAGGATCTTTTGGTTGAGGATGCTACCTAGGAAGGTGGGAAAATTCTAGAACATCAAAGTTTGTAATTTCTTGAGGGAAAACAATTTTCAAGTCAGGAGGACAATAATGTCCCCAATATTATTAAATAATTTTTTTTTGTTATGTGGCTGATAATCAATGTTTTTATCTGTTGGGCCCACTCTTTTTTTTTTTTTTTTTGTAACTTGTCGGCATGTCGACATTTTTCTAATCCTTCATGAAGCTTCCCCAAAGCCCTTTATAAGGCCATCTTGAAGGTCATTTTAGGCATGGGATTTCAATTATTTTTTTGTATGTGAATTCTTGTTGGAGCTTTGTGTTATTTTTCATTTAGGAAGTGAGAGATATTTCCTATTTGGCTTTTATGGTTTTTATGGTATTCAACCCCACCCTATTCCGCCTTCTATATTACTTGTTTGGATTGAACAATATGAGTTTCATATTTGTCAGCAATATAATATTGAGATTTGTCTACAATTTATTACATATGGCATTAAGTGATTCATAGTTGTCTTCAATTAGTTGAATCTCACATTAATGTCTTCCTTGCCCATGGCCTTTGTCTCCTTTTTTGTAGCCATTTGGATTCCTCTCACATAGTATCAAGTTCCCTCCAACATGGCATTAGGCTCCCTCTAACGTAGCATCAGGCTCCCTCTGGCACAATCCTAGCTACCTCTAGCATAGTTCCCTCAGGTGGTTTCCCTCAAGTGGTTTCCCTTAGGCACTTTTCCCTTGTATTGCTTTCATTAGGTACTTCCTCTTAGGTGTGTCATTGAGAACATTACATACCAAGTTATGTAGTTTGAAGATATGAATTTGGAATGGCACAAAATCTAATGTAAACCATTTTCTTGAGTATGTAATGTGTTTCCTCAATTGAGTTGAAGAAAAAAGAGGTAATTACACCTATAATTTTGTATCACTAATCCCTATACAATATGATGGACTAATCAAAAAATTGGAAAGGGTAAGTGGTGAAGAGGATGAATGAGAATCATTGATTTCATTCTAAAAGTTTCTTAGGATGGTTATTTAAGAATAGCTTCAAGACAAAATATGTTGTTGCAAGTTGGAGTAATGGGTGTATGTAAAGTAGAAGGAGAATCATTGAGTTGTGAAGGAGTAAGGCGATTGAGTAGTATAGAGGGGAGATATTGTAGATCAATCATAGTAAGGTGATTAGTTATTGGAAAGAGGAGATCTATTATCAACAATGTGTACAAACCAAAGGATTAGGGTACTATTACATTTTGATTATTGTATTAGTTAAATCTCTCAACAAAGTGGTCCTAACATGCCTATAGTAAATATCCTAATAGAGTACTCACTTGGTTGTGAGGTTAAATCCTTTTGTTAAGGTAGACTTAACTATCTTGTATGGTTTTAATAGAGAAGACCCCTCATAGGATAGATCATTAGAAGTAATCAAACTGTAGCCCTAATAGACACTTTGTTGCTACAGTAATGAATATTTTGTTGGTATCATCCCCACTGTAGTTTTACCTTCACCTTTGAGGGTTTTTGTGTTACAAAATCTTGTGTCAAGTGTTCTCTACTTGTTTATGTGTCTAATTCATGCTATTAGATGTTAGATCTGGTATTACATATTGTTACATGATGTTACATGATTAAAGTTACTGAGGAGTTGGTGAACTGTGTTTAGTATGGTATATGTTTGAAGTGGTAAAATTTTTGGAGATCCTAATTCACTATGTGCCCCCCCTCCTCCCCCCACTCTAAGCATCTCACCTTCTCATTAGATTCCAACATGAAGGACTCAACCAAAAAATTGTGAATATTGTGCATACCATATGATGTTACATAGAATGAAACCTTAAAAAAAATGCATTTCTTAGCATCCATATCCATTTTTAGGTGTCCAGCAACACTAGAAGATCAACATATTTGGACTACTGGGAACAAACCTATTAGCATAAATATAATAATTAAAATTTTATTAATTACTTATATATATATATATATATATATATATATATATATATATATATATATATATATATATATATATATATATATATATATATATATATATATATATATATATATATATATATATATATATATATATATATATCCACAAGGATCTTTTATAGTCTATCAGGGCATTTCTTGATGGGGTATCCATTTTGTGGTGAAATATTTCTCCAGTGGAAAATGGAGTTGGTTGGTATAACCATACTTATTTATTCATTTAATAAGTGGTTATGAAATTTTGTAAGGGGAATCATTATAATCAAACATAAGGTGCCAATAGAAACTCAAAATCTTTCATCTATATACTTCTAAGGATTTTTCTTTCATTGGAGCTCCTTTCTGAATGCACAATTCAACCATGAAAATGACATGTTTGGTTCTTGGCATCTTTTCTTAGTAATTCAAAATTCTCATGTTTTTAAGGGTATTTATGACTTTTTTTTGGGTGTGCTATGCTACTCCATTGCATACACAACAAAAATATTTTGGTACAAATCTATAAAAAGAGGACTTAAATCCTTTTGTTTTTCTTTACATCCACTAATTAGAAAAATTGAGCTTAGATTGGTTTCCCTTATCCATCTCCAAATGTTGCAATTCTCTCAGACCTCTTCTCTTCACCAACTCTCACACTCACAAAAGTTATTCTTTTAGACCCCTTTTCAATGGGTGTTTAATGGAGGACATTTTAGCAAGTGGTCATGTCAAGGTTAGTGGCTCAAGGAATTTCATAGGGTTTCCTCTTAGCACAATCTTAGTTGAGTGGTCATGACACCATTGGGAATCCATATTTTTTGGAGCTTATCTAGTGAAACATTCCAAAAAGAATGAACATTTACTAGAAAATTCCTAATATAATTATTGTTATTTTTTGAATTGAAAAACTAATCAAACCCTTAGAAAGATTAGGAGTAGACGATCAAAAAATGAAATTGACAAGGAGATATTTCCACAACAAGTCAAATTGTGATATTGCTATTAGGATTTAACTATGTAGTTTTTGAGTCAAACTCATTGACCCATGTTTTAAGAGTATTGGTTTACATGTATCCATCTCTCTATGCTATTTGTTTGAACCATTGATATTTGTAAAATCTCTTATATAAAAAAATAAATAAAGGGTAAAATTCTTCAACTCGTTAGTTAAACACACACATGGTAATTAGTATCTTTGAAAGCCTCTTAAAAATTTAAATTGTATTAATGCACAAATCATTTATTGTAATTTTTATCCCTTATAAATGATCCTATATAAAATTGTTCACAATACTATAACCTCCATTTTTGTAAACATTAATAATATATTTCCCCTTCATTTCTCATTAATCTTTCTATTGGTAGTTGGTTGCACATGTTAAATAATGTGCAACTACTAGTTTTAGAAAATTATGTACATTCAATTATTAGATTGTGCCAATGGGCCCTTGGTCTACTGGTGAAGTTGAATGGCTCAGAAAGAGTCCACCAAGGATCACATCTTGTTGAGTGCAAGGGTCTGGCATCATGAGGGATGAGGTTGGGATCGTGCCTAGGGTGATTTGGACGTCCCTTAGTCCTTGGCTCTAAGACAAATATGTTTTAGGCATGAGTAGGCTTCTATGAGGTTCCTAAATTGTTTAAGTCATGGCCTTTTCTATTTGGTGGCTCACAGGCCTCGTACCTTTGTCAGGTGGCCTTGCGGGTTTGGTTTTTCCTATGATTGGCATGGATTTGGAGTATGATGAGCTGTTTGAGTATGCTGATGAAGATGAAAAATATGATGGTAGTGATGATTAAATATTCATTTGTCAAAGTTCGTGTCTTATTGTAATGGATTGTTGGGTTTCTGGGTTGTGAACTTTTATAAAGTTGTGTTATATCAATTTTATCAATTAGCTTTAACATTTAGATGTTTTGAATGGAGAATTGTTATTGTTTTCAACAATAAAGGTGAAAATGTGACTGAAATAATAATGCATGGAAGACTATAAAAGTTAAAAGGATAAACATCATATAATAGTGCCTTTTCCATTATGAGGAAGTTCTATAATATCTAAAATATGTATGAAATAAATAGCATGTAGATGCAAAGTTCCCGGTGAAGAGAGCAATTGTTTGTCAATTGATTGTATATTGTATATCAAAACAAAGAGACAAAGTGAGTAAATAGTGGGCATAATGCAAATTTATTAATCAAATATTTTTGGTGCACTTTTATTAATTTATAAAGTTGATTTCTTGGATAAAACTTGAGTATTTTCAATTTACCAAGTACATTACATACAAAATTTTAAGCAAATTATGCAATAGTCAGAATCAAGATTCATTAAAAATACAATGGGAATGTTGATAATTTATGAGCTTGCAATAACTTAAATAGCTTAAGAATAAATTTGTATGAAGTTTTGAATGTTAGCCATGTGTGCCATCTCCATATTCCTTGTTATTGAAAGATATAGAAGCAAACTAGCTTAGTAAAGACCTCTTGCCCATTGTTCAATATTTCATGTAACACAATTCCATCTGAGTCTGGTGTGATATATAACATGGGAACCTAAATTACACCAAAAAACATATTTTCTTTTCAGTTATCTCCAAATCAAGATGGCAAGAAATCATTTTAGTCTTAAATAATGGGCTAAGATCATGGAGTAAGCAAAACATTTGTGAGCCATGTAGCAAAATTTAGACGATAATGAACAAGTAAGTCATATATTGAAATGGTAGATGAATGAGACTAGAGAAACTAGTTAATGAGAAGAGAAGTTTTAAAACAATGTCATATCAACAAACTATGCTTTTTCGATTCAAGACCCTCTTCCTACCCCTTTTACTAAAAAAAATTTATATTGGATAATGGATCTTCATAAATATATTTTATCATGTCTCATTTTTGTTCAACACATCTAGTGGTTGGGAGTCCAATTCATAATTGTATGATTCTATTTCTTTTGTTTCATGTCTTTTCAAAAAAAACTTATGAAGTAATCAATAGTTCCCTTACACAGTTGAGTTGATGCATAATTGTTTTTAAGCAATAGTCCTAAGGAGTCGAATAAAGAAATCTCCAACATTGTTTGCAAATGTGTTTAATCTATATAGTCTTTATTTCTTTAGTGTGGTATTAATGTCAAGTTTCTAAAATTGTATCAAGTGTATTTCGTAATTTTTGGCATCTAAAAATTTTGCCATTTGTTTCCTAAGATGGTTTATTGGGTTGTAATCTTTTACACATTTGTAATTTGTAGTATTTCTCATAGACAAAGCTGTATCTTGTTATTGGTAGATATGATTGCTAGTCTAAGTTATGACACTAATTTTGTGTAGAAGAGTATGTTGTTTTTACTAGAATATATCTAAATTTATGCAATGATAGTATAACATTCATGAAAGAAATACTTATTGAATAAAGGAACAATCAATGGATTTTTGGTTAAATTTATTAGCTTACTATGTAAAAGGAAAACAACATCAAATATTTTGTACCTATAGCACAATATTGGTCTTAGCAGTCTTGAAAGTAGTATGGTAGATTTTGAGGATGTCTTTGTTCACTAGTAGAAAGTCTAATCTGCATAGTTAAAAGTAGAAAAATTAATATAGTAGTTTCAAAACTGTTAGAGTAATTATTTTGTTTCACTTATTAATTAGATCATCTTGATTTAGTTAATTAAGTGGTTTATTACTCTAGTTCTTAAGCTTTCTTTTAGGTGCATATAATTAATATTTTATATTAATTAGAATGCGCAAACCTAGTTAGGGTTTCATGATTCCTTTTATAAGGATTCACCTCTTTGTATTTTTTCATTCACTTATTGGATCATAATAGAGATTGCTCTTTGCATGTCCATAAGATGTCTCTGGCCTTTTGGCCTCCATGATTTTTTTCTTGCTTCTATTCTTTCTTTTTTCCATGTGATAGGGTTATGCATGCAAGTGTTCTTGGGAGATTAGTTTCTCACCTAATCTAACATGGTATCAAAGCCATCTTACTGCTCGTTGTTCGTGTTTTGTTGAAGTGTTTCAAAAGTAGGAGTTTTTCAAGGGTTTCAGAAGCTTTTTATGTGGATTTAGGGGGGACCTTTGTTTCTAGTTATTTTGGGCTCAAACAAACATCACCACATTGCGCTCAGAGTGCCCAAAAACCCTAGAATCCATATAAAATTTGTCCAATTTGGACAACATTGGTTCGAGAGGCAAAAAAATTTGTCATATAGGGCTGTACAGCCTCTGCATGTAGTACGAGGCAGAAATTATCAAAAAAATCACAAAAATAAAATAAAATTGCGGCAATTTTAGCTACAGCAGTTAATTAACCGTAGTGGAGCCATTTGCGATCACCGCTGATGGCCACCGCTAGCTGTTACCTTTAGCGATCCACCAATGGCCCACAGCAGCTCTCGCCGCGGCCGCACCATAGCTTCCCCCAATGGTAGCACTCCACCCTTCTACCACCCTGACTGCCACTCCGCTTGTGGTGCGGGGGTGGAACTCTTTATTTATTTATTTTTAATTATTATTTTTATTAAAATAATAAATTTTCATGCATTTTCAGAGGCCCTGTCAGTTTTTCTTTCGTAACTTGAGCATACGGATGTATTTTTTTGATCCGAAAAATGTGCCAAAAAGTTGGTTCTGAGATAGAGATGATGGTATAGGCATTTTTGAGTTTTGATGTAGTTTGGTTGCCTATTTTGATAGTCAAAGCCAGATGTTCTATTTTGCACTCCAGGAGGCATATCTTGAACATCCAGACTCTTTTTTGGGCTCGCCAGATATTGTTGGAAAGATGGTTCTATGAGTTATTCAATTGTAGAGGTCTTTTATCTAGATTCTACTCTAGGTTCTTTCTCCTCTAAGTTTTTCACTTTCACACTCTAGCAGATTACTTGGATTCTACAGGTCCTAGGATCTCTTCTTCTATTCTTTTGGCTCACTCTTCTTTCTAACTTTTAAGCATTGTATGATTCTCTTCTATTGCATTCTTTTTTCTATAAATGCACTGAGATAAAGTGCCTACTTTTACATATCTAAGATCTTGTACACCTTGTGTTTTTTTGTACTCGCACTCAGTTATAAAGTGCCATGGGGGGTCATGATATTTTGCCATTTTGTGCTCATCCACCTTTGTCAAGTGAATGTTTCTTCCATGACATTAGCCCATGCTATGTGTCGGTGACACCACCCTTTATCCTATGCTTGTACTTCTATTGCACTATTGGTGGTCCTGATTCTTCTTCTTGCAAATGTTTCTGGCATTGCATTTTAGTGTTCTTATCACCCCTCTCCCTGTTTAGCATTATGGGGGGGGGTTTACCTATTCGCTGTATTGCTTCCTTGGTTTGGTTGAGTGATCTACATATTTAGTTTTTGTTCCTATGTACTAGGAAGATGCAGTGGCTAGGCACCTATGCATTTCGGTGAGATGGTTCATCTACTATATAGACACTCATTCATTCCTACTTTTGGAGGTCACCTCTTCGATTGATCAGCTCTTTAGACTTTGTCTTCTCTACCTGGTCATGCACTATTTTAGTGGGGGTTCTAGCAGTTTCTTCTGACAGTATTTGCAGCTTCATGCTTTAGAGATGCTTCACGCTCTTTCTTGTTCCTTTCTTTGTGACATTTCCTAGATTGGAGGCTTTGTTTCCTTCATCTAGTTCATTTCCTTGTATTGGGTACTTGATCAGGCCTTATTGTTGGGACCCATTTTCCTACTTTCATAGCTTTGCTAGGTTAGCTTCCTCCTGAGCCTCACTTAAGGGGGGGTGTTAGAGTAATTATTTTATTTCACTTATTAATTAGACCATCTTGATTTAGTTAGTTAAGTGGTTTATTACTCTAGTTCTTAAGCTTGCTTTTAGGTGCATATAATTAATATTTTATATTAATTAGAATGTGCAAACCTAGTTAGAGTTTCATGATTCCTTTTATAAGGATTCACCTCTTTGTATTTTTTCATTCACTTATTGGATCATAATAGAGATTTCTCTTTGCATGTCCATAAGATGTGTCTGGCCTTTTGGCCTCCATGATTTTTTTCTTGCTTCTGTTCTTTTCTTTTTCCATGTGACAGGGTTATGCATGCAAGTGTTCTTGGGAGATTAGTTTTTCACCTAATCTAACAAAACCATGTAGGATTATTGTGGTTTTTTTTTGACATTCAATGAATTAGTGTATTTTAGAGAAGAAAACGTCAAAATAATATGGTGAAAATTGGGGTTGGTTACTTATTGTCTATGGTGTTGTTCAACTAGTTTTTTTTTCTGTGCTCTTTATTTGTTCTTTTTACTCAGTATGTCGATGAAAATCTTGTTGTTTCCCTAGAAAAGCACTACAAGTTTAATAGGAGTGAAGTGTCAAATAAACAACATGCATAACAAATCTCCAAGTCTATATTATAGCTATACATGAATATCAATAATATATCGATAAGTATAATTATTGCAGTATCAATATCATTTACAATAATGAGATTGTAATATCAACTCCAATACACAAATTATATATATATATATATATATATATATATATATATATATATATATATATATATATATACATATATATGTATATATATATACATATACATATGTATATATTTATGTATATATACATATATATGTATATATACATATATATGTATATGTATATATATACATATGTATATGTATATATATATATACATATATATGTATATATATACATACATACGTATATATATATACATACATACGTATATATATATACATACATATGTATATATATACATAAACATATACATATGTATATACATATGTATATATATATGTACATATATATATATACATATATGTATATATGTACATACATGTATATACATATATGTATATATATATATGTATATATATACATATATGTATACATATATGTATATACATGTATGTACATATATACATATATGTATACATATATGTATGTACACATATATATATATATATATGTATGTACATATATGTATATATGTACATACATATATATATATATGTATGTATATATATATACATACATACATATATATATGTATGTATATATATATACATACATATATATATATATTTATGTATGTATATATATACATACATACATATATATGTATATATATACATACATACATATATATGTATATATATACATACATACATATATATGTATATATATACATACATACATATATATGTATATATATACATACATATATATATATATATATATATATATATATATATATATATATATATATATATATATATATATCTATGTATGTATGTATATATTTCAATCCTACTAGTTTTTAGATAAGAATGGAAGACTAACATGGTTCCAATGAGGCCTTCTATAAATTCTAAGAAGTTGATTGTTTTCCTAAGAAAAAGATACCTAGGTTGGTGTTTTATAAGCCCTTGTAATGCAGATTTGGACATGTAAACTTTGAGGGAATCCATAGATAGTAACCTATCTAGGAAACTTGGTTAACAAACATTGATGAACTTTCAAGAGATGGAATGTTAATAAGATTTTTCATGAGAGTCAAAGATAACGTTAGGAGTATAGTGTCACCAAGGAAGGGCTTGTATAAATCCAAGCTAATGGGTTATACTCCAATAGAGAGTAGGGGTCTATAATATCCTGTCCTTCAGATAAAATCTAAATGATAAATAATAATAATAAATATACCATTTAAATAAATACAAATGTATCTATCCATTTGAAAGTTATAAATCTTATGATAAATCAAATATGAAAATATATAAGTACTCAAGAGGACACTATAAAGAAGGGAAATGAAGATTTTTAGGTAAAAAGGAAGGATATGAAGAGAGAGCTAGAAAAGAGAATGATATGTTATTATAAGGACAAGTAAAGGTAGAATTATAGAGAGAGTTGAAGGGAATTTAAAAAATATTAATAATTGTATTATTTTAAGAAATATATAAATAACAATAGAAATTATATTATATAAATGAACTAGCCATTTCTACCAATTCAATTATAAGTTGAAAGATTTGATTTAAAATAATAAATTGCTGGTTACTTAATTCATACTACCAAAATATCTAATTAGTTTGATGAGTAGTATTAGTTTTACAATTTGTAAAATGGTATAAAAAAAATTACAATAAAATTGTAAAATAGTAGTTAGTAAAATATAGTGTAAACTTAAGGCCCGTTTGGTTGCAAGAATAGGAATAGCTATTCTAGAATAGAAAATGGGGCTACAAATTCCTATTCTCTGTTTGGTTTAGCTAGAATTTGATGGGGAATTTGAGGACCTAAAATTTTATGTTTTCTAAAATAAATAAAATTGAAATTGGAATATGTATTCCAATTCCACCTATTTGGGTGGAATTGCAAATCCTCATTTTTGGGCCAAAATTGGAATACATATTTCATTTTTACTTTGTATTCCAATTTTGATTTGGTGCATTTAAATGAAGAATCCAAAATTGTAGGAATTAACATATACCTATTCCGCTTGTATTCCCATTGCCAAATGGGCCTTTAAAGAAATAACATTTTACAAATGACAAAAATAAGCATCAATGCAAAACTAATAAATATGTTTAAAATAAGAAATATAAAACATTTAACTCTATATTTGAACTTGGTCAAAAAAAAAAGATAGTGATAATTAATAATACTAATTAGATATTCATTTGTGAGGTGGAAGATAAAAATGGTTATTTTTTGGAAAAGTTAATCCACTTGCACAAATGTGGAAAAGGTAAAGTTGTAATTAATGCATGATAGACTTGGTGGAAAATATTTGTATTTTCTTACAAATAACAAAAATAAACATCAATGTAAAACTAATAAATATATTAAAAATAAGAAATATAAAACATTTAACTCTATATATTTGAAATTGGTAAGAAAAATAGATAGTGATAATTAATATTGATTAATTTGTGAGGTGAAAGATAAATTTTTTTTTTTTGAAAAGTTAATCCACTTTTCACAAATGTGAAAAAAATAAAGTTGTAATAAATGCATTCATTAATGTAGCATAGACTTGTTAAAAAATATTTGTATCTTTGTTGGAGAAATTCAAATTTCTCCCTACAAAAAATAGTATGGTCTAATAAAATGAATGAAAAATGTGATTTATAAAATAATGAAAAATTAGAAAAAGATATAAATATTTGAAGTTTCTTGTAATATTTTAAATTCTATGAATTGATTGGTCAATTGAATTAAATGATTCCAATACTTTTCCGCCAAAGGTAGGAACTAATAATATCAATCTACATTAATCAATCTAACTATATTAATCAAAGGATAACCTTCAAAATAAAGCTAAATGAATATGATCATCCTATAAAAAGATACACATCTTTTACAAAGAGGTAGGACAACTCTACTTAAAAGGATTGGGGTGATAGTAGAAAGGGAGGAAAAACTAAAATAATGATGTGAGAAATACTTTGACAGAAATGGATAAGAAAGACATCAAACATAGATAAAACAATAAAAGAACAAGGCAAGTTTGAAACAAGAAACTATCACTAGCTCCCCTATGCCGCAAATGATTGATGGGACCTAAAGTCATTGCAAAAATAATCAAATAGAAATAAAGGACATAAATAAAATATAACTCATTCATTTGATGGGAGAAAAATGAATAGTGACATTGATATAATTGACCACGTGAATGAGGTACAAGGAGATTACAAAGATAATGAAAAAGAAAACAAATAAAAACACATAAATAAAAGTTATTACTAGTGTGGACCATTGAATATAGAACACATGGGTGGAGATTGAGATATTCCAAAGATCAATATGTTTTACATTCCAAGAGGAAATAAACATAAAAGTATAATACATTACTTATAAAAATAAAAATAAAGGATTATAGAGAGTGAGGGAAAAATATTAAGATGCTCTTTTTCTAAACAAATCAAGGAAAATCATATGGACCAAGCAATAAGGTAAAGAAAGGTGTGTCATGTATGGTTTTGTTATAATTATGAATTTGTGTTTATATGGATAATTTATAAGTACACACACACACACACACACACACACACACACAAAAATGTATATATTTATATGTAGATATGGAATTCTAAAGAAATGGTACACAAGGATTTAATGGCTTAAGATAAAGAGAGTCCCATTAGAAAGAGAATGATTTTAACATTGTTATAAGGCCAAAATATTTTGTGGATATTAACATATGAATATGTATCAAGGGTCCTAGATAGACAATGTCTCTACAATGAAGGACCTTAAAGGGAGCACTTTGTAGAAGACAAAGAAGTAATTAAGAATGAAAGAGTCATGAAGAGCATTTTTTATCCTAATGTGGAGATGTCTTTAAGGTTGGGGTTAGGATAGAGGGTAAAATAGTATAATTAGTTTTGTTACTATTTAAACTTTAACATTTATTTTCTAGGTATTCATTATCCCAAACTAACCCTAGTAGAGGGAAAATTACAATGGTATTAGATAATGATCTTCTCATCTTGTAGAATGAATAAGATTATAAACATTTCAATTGATAAAAGATCAAACTAGTATAGGTAATAATTTAGCCAAGATACACAATTACATAAATGATGAATATAAGTAATTTATTGGCAAGAAAGGAGAGGCATAGTAATTCATCTTGAGATAGGTAGAATCTAAGATGAGTAAGAGCATGATTCCTAATGCCTTGAGGGAGCCTACTCATAAATGAGTGTCTACCACATTGGGACATCAAAAAACTTTATACTATTAAAAAGGGCATATAAGAAATAAAAATGTTAGGATTTTTAATCTACTAACTATTAAAACTTTTAGAGACTATTCACCATCATCTTTAAAAATGGTTTTAATGCATAAGTCCACCTTTTCCTAAAGGCACAATCATCACCTAAGATTATGTTTGAGATTATTTATTATGATCAATCACACATTCATCTTTCAATTATAAAATATATTAATCAACCCATGATTTATTATTATATGTTATTCAATCATTAAACTCAATGAATCAATCACCAATTATGCCTAAATAATCAACCATTATTAAATGAGTATGTTAGAAATGCTTTGGAATAAATGAGAGGGGGGTGAATTAGTTATTCAAGGTCCAAATGTCCAATTCAAAGTTTTCATCAAGTAAAGCAAGCCTAATAAATTGTTTATTCATCCAAGCTTAAACTTTCCTTACTTAGCAAGTTACTGTAAATCAACATGCAAACATTACACATGAAGTATCAACACATAACATAATGATTTACATGGAAACCCAATTTGGGAAAAACCACCAATAACATGCTACTCAATTCTCACTCTTCTGAAGTGATGCCTTGTGAAAGGCCTACCCTATTAAAGGCTACAACACACTGTTAAATGTGACCTGGTTAAAGGATTTAACCACCTTGTTAGAAGTGGGCTTGGTTAAATGACTTTAGAACATTCACTTGGAATGCTACCCTATTAAAGGATTTACAAATGGCTGTTAAACCAACCTAAGTCCATAGGATTTTTACCCTAGCTGGTACAATTGCTAGAGAGTAACAATAAGGAGTTTTGACTTGATTACAACTTTACAACTTATCTTGCAGATTTTAGATCACTCCTTTAGCTCATAACATTGCTTGGCTGATAGTCTCTATAGTTCTAACAACTTGTCCTCCTTTCAAGCTTTGTCTCCTTCAGTCTCCATGCTCAATGTACTAGTAAAATCCTCTCTTTTTGATCACTTATCAAAGTAGAGTCTCTATATGCTCTATTCTTCCTTCTCCTAGATGTCTTCTCCTTGACACCCTTCAACCACTTCATAATTTGGCACTCCAACAACTCTTGTTTCTTGGCCTATGACTACTTAAATAGAAGTTTGGAATTTCTTTTCCCACTTGATTCTTCCCTCCTTTGATCTCTATTCAAATGGGTTAGGTAGGATTCATTGAATCTAACCTACATTTTGTTCCTTCTAGAAACATCATGAAGAATCCTATTGAATTCACTCAAAAATGGTTTACATAAATTTTTGTGCACCAGCTCATCATCTTTATCTTCCAACTGGCTCACAAAATACAAGGTAACAACTTTGTCAGCTTAGATCTGGCAAATCTTGTAGTAGCTTGGTACTATTAAAATTATGGTGCTTGGCACATACTATGTTACTTGGCATCAACTACATTTTTACTGATACTCGGTATCTATTGTGAATTCACTTAGCATTCACTAAGATTTTTTGATGCTCGACACCTAAAGACACTCGGCTCCATCTATATCACTTAGCACATGCTAATGAACATAGTTTAATCTTTGTAGTCAATCTTGTTCCAACTTATTCCTCCAAATTTTCTAAGTGTGACCAACCTCTGTATCTTCAAGTATGTTATCAATACTTCATTTAACCATTGTCTTAGCTGATCCTTGCACTTCATTACAAAACCATAACTCAACCTTTCCCTTAGGTGCTTTTGTTATATCTTGTTGATTAAATCCTCTTCATCAATCAACTAAGTGATAGTACTTGGATCTTATAAGAAATTGTCATTCCTACAAATAGCAGGTTTGACATCAATGAAAAAATGATGATTGAAAACATTCTTCGTCGACAATATCCCTCTTTCAATCAATCTTCTTCTCACAATGATATTTTCAATCAGATTCCCAACAATCTGCCTCTTTGGCATTGATGGCAAACCAAATTGATCAACCATCAGACCAAACTAGTCAACCATGTTATCAAAATGCTAGCTAGGTTAGAATAGTAAGTCAAATGCCAAAAAGAAATTGTGTAATTTTTAGTTTTCACATCTCCCTCTCTTGATCTACTATCCTAATTGCTTTACTTCTACTTCTCCCTCTTAGTTGTTGTATCCTCTTTCTTTCCTTTCTGCTATTTCTCTTTTGAATGTTCCTTTGATCTTGTACAACTCCTGACTCCTTACACTTACTTCTCCCTTTGCTTGCATTGCTCATCTTTTGCCACTTCTTTCTTTGTCCATAAATTTTATCATTTTTTCCTATTTCTCCCTCTTTGACAACAATGCCAAAGACATATTATCTTAGCATCTTAACATGCAAGTGTAGCATTTGCATGTTCTTTCAATTTCTCTCTCTGTCACCTTGCTTGTGACTAATTTGAAACTTCAACACTTTAATTACTTCAAGAAAAATCCTAAAGTAAGTATACTTTGCATCAATGTGTAATATTTCAACAATCAATTCATTTGATGAAGGTTAGTCTTGTTTTATCTTAAATAGCCTTGGCTAGAGGTATCACCCCTAGCTTACCTCTAAGATACTCAAAGGCATCTTTAGGTAGTGCTTTTGTGAAGATGTTAGCAATCTATTCCTTTGAACTAACATATTCTATTCTCACTTGTTTGTCTTCCACCAATTCTCTTACACGGTGATAATTGCAATATGCTTGGTTTTGGCATGTATTACAAGATTTTTTGATATGTTGATGACACTTGTATTATCTTAGTAAAGTATCACAGGATCATTTACCTCTTCCTTCATACCTTGCAATAGCTATTTGATCCATACAATATTAGTGCAATTGATAGTAGATGCAACATATTTAGCTTCTGCTATTGACTCTGAGGTACAAGTTTTTTTTTTGCTAGTCCAAGTAATCAATCTTTTTCCCAAGAAAAGTGCTCCTCCACTAGTACTTTTTCTGTCATCAATATTGCCTCCCCAATCTGCATTAGTGTAGGCTCTTCGCTCAAACTTTTCACTCCTGTTGTAGTATAAACCAAAGTCATTAGTTCCTTGTATGTACCTCAGTATTCTCTTTACTACCATTAGATGATTTTCTCTTGGATTTGCAGAAAATCTTGCCACTATTCCAATAGCTAATACAATGTCTAGTCTACTATGTACAACATACTAAAACTTTCCAATCATTGATTTATAGAATGTCTAATTTACTTCAGCTGACTCATCATTCTTAGATAACTTATGTCCTGTTACCATTGGTTTGTTGACTAGTTTTGAGTCTTCTAATCCAAATGTCTTGAGTATCTCCTTAATGCATTTTGATTGGGTCACAAATATGCCATGCTTCAATTGATGTACTTGCAATCCAACAAAGAATTTGATTTCTCCAAAGATTGACATTTCAAACTCATGTTTAATTTGATTAGGAAAATCTTTGCATAAAATATATTCTCCTCCAAATATTATATCATCAACAATGATTTCAGATATCAAAATGTCATTAGCTTTTTCTACCTTGATATACAAGTTGTTGTTATTTGTTCTCTCAAATCCTATCTTCATAAGATATTTGTGCAGTCTCTCATGCCATGCTCTAGGTGCTTGCTTTAGACCATAGAATGCTTTATGCAGTTTGCAAACCATATATTTGTTGTTGTCATCAAAAAATCCCTTAGGTTGTTCTATGTAGACTTTTTCTTCCAGTATACCATTTAGAAAAGTAGACTTTACATCCATCTGGTAGGCCTTGAAACCTTTATAAGAAACATATGCAAGCAACGTTCTTACTGCTTCCATTCTTGCAACAAGGGGCAAATGTTTCCCCATAATCTAGTCCTTCTTCTTGTGCATAGCCTTTGCAAACTATTCTAGCTTTGTTTCTTTTTATCTCACCATTCTCATCAAGTTTGTTTCTAAAGATCTATTTGGTACCAATTACATTGTTATTAGCTAGTTTGGGAACTAAGGTTTAGGTTTTGTTCTTCTCAATCTGGTCTATCTCCTCTTTCATAGCTTTATACCAGTCATCATCTTGTAGTGCATCTTTCACTATTTTAGGCTCAACCTTGCTCAATAGACATGATTTGTTCCTTAATCTATTCCTTGTTATTGGTCTGGCATCCTTGTCACCAACTTTAGCTTCAGAGTCATTTTACTATTCTCCATCTAGTATTTCATCATCTTTTTCATGTATACTATTTTTAAAATCAAAATGTGTATTTTCTTCATTCTGTAACTCAATTTCTGAATGCAGCTTGACATTTACTGGTTGTGACTTGGTTGATACTAATTTTTTTGCTGATTCCCAACTTGATTAGTAACATTATCTTTAATTGGTATTCCTTCATAGAAGTATACAAAGGACCTATAATCTTCTAGTTTCTTGGATTCATCAACTTGAACTTCTGCATGCTCATCAAAATTTACATTTGCACTCTCCACAATCTTTTTAGTGTTAGTAGTCAAACACTTATATGCATTAATTCTAGTGGAGTATCCATTGAATATGCCTTCATTACTTTTTACATCAAACTTGCCATTTCTAGTTTTTGAAATGTTTTACATTAGGTGAGTGACCATACCACAATTGAAAAGGTTTTGCATTTGTTCCTTTCTTTACTTGGACTTTGTTCACGGTGTAAACAACAATACTTACAACTTCTCTCTAGTACTTTAGAGCAACATTTTTCTCCATCATCAAGGTTCTAGCACAATCTCTCACTAATCTATTTTTTATTTTTGCAATACCATTCTGTGGAGGAGTTCTTGGTGCTGATGTTTTCCTTTTGATACCTTTGTCATTATAGAATATCTCAAATTCTTTAGATGTAAAATCTCCTCCTCTGTTTAATCTTACACACTTTAGACTCTTTCCTATTTCCTTTTCAACTTTGGCCAAATATCACTTAGAATTTTGAAATTCATTAGATTTTTGCTTTAAGCACATGGTACTCATCATCCTGGAATAGTCATCTACAAATAGAATTATGTATCTATCTCCTAGGTAGCTTTGTACTTCTATTGGCCCACATAAGTCTGTATGGACTAGTTCTAGTACTTCTTTGGAAGTGTAGGTTTTTCTTTTGAAGCTTGATTTGGTCATGTTTCCTAGTTGACATTGTTTGTACATTGTGTTTTTCAAGCTTCTTCAGTTTGGGCAAACCTTTGAATTTCTTCTTTTTGTTGATGCTAAGAAGATTGTCAAAGTTAACATGATAGCCTTTTATGCCATAACCACACATCATCAAATTTTAAGAACTAGACAAGTGCATCTTCCATATCTAGGTAAAACAAATTACTTTTGGTTTGTTCACTTTTTCCTATCAGATTTCCATTAGTGTCATAGATTTTGGTAGTTTTGTTTTCAAATTCTACTTTGCAACCTACATTGCCTAATTGTGATACACTCAAGAAATTGTAATTCAATCCTTCAACATAGTATGCATTGTCACATGAAATTTTTTCTGTAAGTTTAATTGAACCTTTTCCTTTGATTTGACATGTAGCATCATTTCCAAATCTAACACTATTTCCATCATATTGAGTGAAGGTAATAAACTTACTTTTGTCTCTTGTCATGTGATGTGAGCATTCATTTTCTATGATCCACTTGTCATTTTTGTTCACATAGGTTACCAGTGCTATTGCTTCATCTTCATTTGATTCATCCTTCATGGCTACATATACTACCTCATCATTATTCTCATCAAAATCTTCTTCAACAATGTAGCATCTTTTTCCTTTATCCTTGTAATCTATGTCATCATCTTTTCTTTTGTTCTTGTACTTGTTTTCTTCTTTGTAGTTCTTCTTCTATGTACACCTTGCAGCAATATGACCTACTTCATTGCAGTTAAAAAAAATGTTAGGCATCTTGCTTTTGAATTTACTTTTGCCTTTATGGAATCTTCTAGCCAGTAGTGCTTCCAACTGTTCCACATCTTCCTCATGTGTGTTGCTATCACTGGATGCATGTATTCCTTTTTTACTCTTCTTCTTTGATTTCACCTCCTCAATGTTTTTCAATGTTAGTTTAACCTTGAAAGTATATTCAAGGCTCTCAAGTCTGTAGTTATCAAAGTTAGACAGTTCTTATCAAAGTTAGACAGTTCAAATGCAGTAAATCTTCCCACTATACCTTCAAAGGTTAGTGTGTTTCCTTGTACACACCTTAGGTCTTGGATTACTGAAAGTCTAATAACATAGATGGGGAGTAGGGTCCTTAAGTATTTCATATTGATAGTCTCTTCTTCCAATTGACCACCCAAACTTCTTATTGCACTTATCACTTCTTTTATTCTAGAGCCATATTGAGTAGCATTCTAACCTTCCTCCATTTTCATGTCATCAAACTTTTCTCTGAGGCTTTCTCTCTTTTCTCTCTAAATATTGTAATCTCCTCCATAGATATTTGACAAGGCTTTCTACATCTTGAATTCAGTGTCACAACCTTTGATGTCATCAAATTCAGCATAGCTGAGTGCAGAGGCAATCTCTAGCACTGCTTGATTGTGCTCCTTCCTTTTGTTCAAATCATCTGTAAAGAGGGGTCTTGCTAGATTTATGTCATGTCCCCTTTTCAAATAATTAAAAATAATAATTTTTGCTAAGGCAGGCAGGCCCAAAAAGGTGAAGTTTCAGAAAAAGGGGCTAATCTTTTGATGAAGGGCCACACCACCCTTACTCACTCACAATCAAGAAAGCAACAATATGGAGACCAAAAAAAATGCTTCACAAGAATGCAACAATATAGAGATAGAGATGAAAAAAATGCTTCACAAAACATCCATTAATACTTGAAAATTCACTACAAGAGCTTACACTTGAAAAGCTTCTATTTTCCGAACTTGATTACAAATGATAATAAGCCTTCCTTAAATAGGCACTTCTAACCCAAGACATTACAAACACAACCAATGTGGGATAAAAGGTAAATACAACTACCTTTAAATAAATATTAAATTCCCACCCAAATACAACTAAGCACCCAACAAATATTAAATACATGATTTATCCAAAACCTTCTAGAATTTCCACCTACACACCTCGATTAATGGAATGACAACTATTTTTCTTATTTTTCTATTTATGCCACCTATGCACCTCGAAAATAAAAATCCTCTTTTCCTTTCTTTTCTCCTTTTTATTTTTTATTATTTCTCCTCTAATTTTCGTCACTTTTCTCTCTCCTCCAGAAATTTTTTTTTTTTTTTTTAAATTTCTTGTTTTGCCTTTTTTTTTTTTTCCAATAATTTTCCAATGCAAGATGCTCTTGCATCATCTTTAGAAGCCAATGGACTTATAAATGAAAATAATTATTAAAATATATTTTATTAACCCCTATTGGATGTGAGTTAGGGTTATGCCCTCTTTTAAGGGATTTGGAGGCATTTTGGGCTCATTCCAGAACTTGATTTTTGCTCATTACTTTGTTGTTCTTCAGAGACTGCCAAACCTATGGAGAAGGAGACCCAAGGATGGGAGTTTGCAGGTTTCTAGGAAGGCTAATGATGAGATTTTAAAGCCATTCCATGTGCAAGCTCATGCAGAGTTTTCTCTTGTGCTGAACAGTGCAAATTTGTAGGTTTTCAGATTTATTTTTTGTAAGAGTTTGGTGTTTCCGGTTGAGTATTTCATATTAGTTTGGGTTGCTACTATGTTTCAGAATTTTAGATGTTAAAATAGAGCTGAATATATATATTGGGTTGTGGTTAAACTTTTGTGATAGATTATTAGTATTTTGTGGTGTTTTTGGGCTATTTTGTGTTATTTTCGAGAGCTCGATGAGCATTGTTTTTGCCCTCCGTTTGGGAGCTATTGTGTAAATGTTATACAGATCTGAAAATGTCATTTTGTAGGCTATTATGCTGCTAAATTTTTTGTAAAAATGTCCACTTTTAGATCTATTACTAATATGTGAAGCTGTGAAGTTTTTGGCACTATTTTGGGCATACTCGATTTGGGGTTTGTTGAGAAATTGGTGGATCTTTGAAATATTGGTTGTTTGATTTTAAAAATCTATTTAGAGGCTTGAAATATCATATAAAATTAGAGAAATAGACATTCTAGTGGTATCAGAGCTATGATCTTGCCAGCCTGAGGGTTTGTAGAAGTTTGCATACAACTAAGTGAAAGAGAAAAGAGATATTTGCAGCGAGAAAAGAATAAATAAATTTTGATCAAACCTCCAGTTGAAAGTAAAAGTACAAAATCCAAGGAAGGAAAAAGTATGGCTGATCTAGATGAGATGGAAAATAATTTCTTCCAAGACATCCAAAATACTCAGAAGCAAATAGTGGATAGTTTGGCAAAAACTAGAGAAGCTTTGCGAATATTGATAGAAAAATTGCAAGGAGTTGCATCTATTAATGAGAAAGGAAGCACTTCAAAGGAGCCAAGAAATCTGAAACCCACACCCTCTAAATCAAAAAAAACTATTTTTTTTCCTGTAGATGAGCCACTAGTGCCAAATCTAGCCCTTAATCCCGTGGAAGAGGTTACAGGTAACTTGATTGCATTAGCAGGTACTTACAATGGCTTAGATGATGACTTTTGTAGTTCAGTTCCTTTTAGAGAATATGTGGATATGATGAACACTTTGATGCCCAAAAAAGAGTATAGGAGGGAGCATGACATAAGTGGAAGAGAGCTCAAAAATAAAATAAGCAATTTTACAACACCTACTTTTGATGGAACAAATAAAATTTCAGCTAGAGTATGGCTACAAAAATTACAGACCTTCTTCACACTTAACCCCATGAAGGAGAGTGATGCTGTTCAATTTGCAAGTCTACACTTGGAAGATGTAGCCTATGATTAGTGGTATCATGGAATGACTACTCAAGGTCATGATCAGGTAACTACATTTGATGATTTCAGTCAAAGAGTGATAGATAGATTTGACCTCAAGGATGATGAAGAGTATTTTAAAGAATTGTCAAAGTTAAAGAAAACCAAATCAGTTAATGAGTATATAGAAGAGTTCCAAAAAGTGGCTATTATGGTACTTGATATGAGTGAAAAGAGGATTTTTTATCTTTTTCTTGATGGTTTGGAAGATTCTGTTAAGGGTTTGGTTAAGGCTTTCTCACCCTCAACCTTACAGGAAGCTATCAAAAGAAGCTTGCAACTTGAAACTTGCGTGCCTATGAGACCAGTCACTAATCAAAAACCCCCAAATCTTTGGCAACATAAGAGGAATTTTTAGAAAAAGACTTTTCCAACACTACCACCAAAAGATGTGATAAATGTGGCAAATAAGAAGGTAGATGAAGAGACTAGGAGTGAATTACAAAGGAAAAAGCTTTGTTTTACTTGTAGAGAACCATGGGTTCCAGGACACAGATGTTTGGGGAAAGGTCAAGTGCACTATATTGAAGTTGCTTTAGAATCTGATTCAGATGAGCATGAGAAATTTCATGACACTAAGGAGGAGGAAGAAGAAGAGAAAGAAAAAGAAATCAGCAAGGATGACACTTTAGCAGCATTATCAGGAGTCCCAAGATACCATCCCTTTTGAATTCGAGGGGTACTAGTAGGGAAAAGGTTGATAGTTCTTCTTGATAGTGGGGAAACTCTCAATTTTATTGATGAGGGATTTGTCATGAAAAGAGGGCTTAAAGTAGAAGATTTTGAGGGATTCAATGTTACTGTAGCTGATGGATTCACTATGCCTTGCGCACAGGTGGTGAAACAACTCAAGATGATCTTAGGAGATTATGAGTTATGTGATGACTTCAATGTTGTTGGCATTGGGGAGATAGATCTTGTATTGGGTGTTCAATGGTTGCACTCTATTGGAGGCTATTACATGAACCATCAGACTATGGGTACCATCAAATCCGAATGAGGAGTGAAGATGTGGAAAAGACTGCTTTCAGATGTCACTATGGGCACTTTGAATTTCTTGTTATGCCATTTGGCCTCACTAATGCACCTAAAACATTCCAATTATGTATGAATAAGGTATTCAGCCAGCATCTTCGAAATTTTTTTTTGGTATTTTTTGATGATATCTTGATTTACAGTAAAACATGGGAAGAGTATCTAAAGCACATAGACATTGTTTTGGGAATCTTGGAGTAGAAATCCTTCTATGCTAAGCTATCTAAATTGAGTTTGGTTTGATAGAGATCCTATATTTGGGACATATTATAAGTTCTAAAGGAGTATAGGTTGATCAACAAAAATTCTAGGCAATTTTTGATTGGCCTCCACCCACTAATCTTACACAGTTGAGAGGGTTCTTTAGGTTGTGTAGCTACTATAGGAGATTTGCCAAGGGATTTTCTTAGCTTGCTTCCCCCTTGATTGATTTGACAAAGAAAGTAGCTTTTTTTGGGACAGAAGAGGCACAAAAAACATTTGATAAGCTTAAGGAGGTAATGAGTTCATGCCCTGTGCTTGCAATTCCAGATTTCTCTTTACCTTTTATTGTTGAATGTGATGCTTCTGGCGAAGGTATAGGGGTTGTCCTAACTCGAAGGGGACATCCAATAGAATTTGAGAGTACAAAAATAAATCAATTAGAGAAAGGTTACTCCATCTATGATAAGGAAATGTTGGCAATCATGCATGCACTTGATAAGTTTAGACAATATTTGGTATGTGGGAGATTCATTGTAAAGACAGACCATAATAGCCTCAAGTTCTTCTTGAACCAAAGGGATTTGAATGATTGCCAACAAAAATGGGTAAGAAAATTGCAAGCTTGTGATTTTGATATTGAATACATGAAAGGAAAGAATAATGTGGTTGCTGATGCTCTCTCAGGAAAGCCCACTCTCTGTTCCTTAACATCTACCTCTATTGATTGGAAAGTCTTCATAATTTTAGAGTATGCTAAAGATTCCTTTGCCACCAAGATTTTGGATAAGTTAGTGGATGATAATAGGTACAAAGTTGTTGATGAATTGATTTATTACAAGAACACGATCTTCTTAGTGCTAGGATAAAAAACTAAGGATAGGATATTGAGGGCCTTTCATGACACACCTTTGGCTGGTCATCAGAGATACTTCAAGACATACAAAAAAATTTGAGAGTAGTTTTCATGGAAGGGTATGAAGGATGATTTCCTTAAACACATTAAGGAATGTATGGTATGCCAACAAAGCAAGAGTGAGAAAAATTTTCCTATAGGGTTGTTGCAGTCACTTCCTATTCCTGAACAAAAATAGGAAAGTATTTCCATGGACTTCATCACTGGGTTGGCCAAGGTTCAAAGTAAGGATTGCATATATGTGGTGGTAGATAGACTAACTAAGTATGCACATTTATTTCCTATCACATCTGATTCCAAGGCATCACAAGTGGCCAAATTGTTCTTCAAGGAAATTTTTAGATTACATGGCTTGCCTAGAAACATTTTCAATGACTGGGACAATAGATTCCTCAGCTCTTTTTGGAAGGAGCTATTTCATTTGGTAGGAACTGAACTCACTCTCAATACTAGCTATCACCCTCAAATAGATGGAAAAACAGAGATAGTTAATAAATGGATAGAGGGATATTTGAGAAACTATGTTTCAAATCAACAGCATGCCTGGGTGAAATGGTTGCACCTAGGGGAGTATTGTTACAATACATCTCATCACATGTCTATTGGTTTGCCTCCTTTTTGTGTTCTTTATGGTTATGATGCCCTTTCCTTTGTTGATCTAGTACTTTTAGATAGCAGAGTACCTGCAGCAAGTGATTTCATCAAGCAAAGCCAAGAAATAATAAGGTCCCTCAAGGATAATCTACAACATGCATAGAACCAAAAAAAGTTGTATGCTGATAGGAAAAGGACTGAAAGATCTTTTGAGGTGGGAGATTTGGTATTTTTCAGGTTGCAACCATATAGGAAAAGCACCTTGAAGAGGAGTGGGGTAGAGAAACTCAAGCCAAGGTTCTATGGGCCTTATAAGATCACCAAGAAGGTAGGAGAGGTAGCTTATGAATTGGAGCTCCCACCAAATAGAAAAAGAGATAATGTTTTCCATGTATCTTGCTTGAAGAAGGTTCTAGGCCAGAAAACCATAGTATCTCCAGAATTACCACCTCTTGATGATGAAGAAAAATTAGTTTTGATACTAGAAGAGATTTTGGATACAAGAGAGAAAAGATTGAGAAATAGGAGCATCATAGAGCATTTGGTCAAATGGAAAGGATCACCACTGGAGGATGCAACTTGGGAAGAAGCACATATTCTTGAGCATTCTAACTTTCATTTCTTGAGGACAAGCAATATTTTGGAGGGGAGGACTTGTCATGTCCCCTTTTCAAATAATTAAAAATAATAATTTTTGCTAAGGCAGGTAGGCCCAAAAAGGTGAAGTTTCGGTAAAAGGGGCTAATATTTGGAAACCAATGGACTAATAAATAAAAATTATTATTAAAATAACTTTTATTAACCCCTCTTGGATGTGAGTTAGGGTTATTCCCTCTTTTAATGGATTTGGAGGCATTTTGGGCTCATTCCAGAACTTGATTTTTGCTCATTGCTTTGTTGTTCTTCAGAAGCTGTCAAACCTGTGGAGAAGGAGACCCAAGGATGGGATTTTGAAGGTTTTTAGGAAGGCTAAGGACATTATTTTAAATCCATTCCATGTGGAAGCTCATGCAAAGTTTGCCCTTGTGCTGAACAGTGCAAATTTGTGAGTTTTCGGGTTTGTTTTTTTGTAGGAGTTTGGTGTTTCCGATTGAGTATTTCATATCATTTTGGGTTGATACTATATTTCAAAATTTTAGATGTTAAAATAGAGTTTAATATATGTATTGGGTCGTGGTTAAACTTTTGTGATAGATTATTAGTGTTTTGTGTTGTTTCCGAGCTATTTTGTGCTATTTTCGGGAGCCCGATGAGCATTGTTTTTGCCCTCTGTTTGGGAGCTGTTATGTAAATGTTATACAAATCTAGAAATGTCATTTTTTAGGCTTTTATGCTGCTTAAATTTATGTAAAAAGTCCACTTTCAGATCTATTAATAATATGTGAAGCTGTGAATTTTTTGGCACTATTTCGAGCATACCTGATTTGGGGTTTATTGAGAAATTGGTGGATCTTTGAAATATTGGTTGTTTGATTTTAAAAATATGATTAGAGGCTTGAAATATCATATAAAATCATAGAAAGGGAGATTTCAATCTACATGCTCCACTCCAATTGAGGTTTTTCATAATCACCTATTGATCCAAGGTACAATTTCATTAGACTCTTCCATGCAACGAAGTTATCTTTGTTGAGCTTGGTAACTTCTCTTTTGGACATCTTGATCTTCCTGCTTCTAGTAGCTTTAAACTAAATCAACAGATGGCTCTAATACGAATTGATAGAAATTCTTTAAAATAATTTTTTTTTGGGGGGGGGGTGAATTAGTTATTCAAGATCCAAATGTCCAATTCAAACTTTTCATCAAGTAAAGAAACCCTAATAAATTGTTCATTGATCCAAGTTTAAACTTTCCTCACTTATCAAGTTATTTTAAATCAACATGCAAATATAACACATGAAGTATCGACACATAACACAATGATTTATGTGAAAACTCAATTTTGGAAAAACCACCAATAACATGCTACTCAATTCTCACTCTTATGAAGTGATGCTCTGTGAAAGGCCTACCCTATTAAAGGCTACAACACACTATTAAATATGACTTGGTTAAAAGATTTAACCACCATGTTAGAAGTGGGCCTGGTTAAAAGACTTTAGAACATTCACTTGGAATGCCACCCGGTTAAAGGATTTATAAATGGCTGTTAAACCAACTTCAGTCTAGAGGATTTTTACCCTAACTGATACAATTGCTAGAGAGTAACAATAAGAGGTTTTGACCTGATTACAACTTTACAACTTATCTTGTAGATTTTAGATCACTTCTTCAGCTCATAACATTGTCTGGCTTATAGTCTATGTAGTTTTGACAACTTGTCCTACTTGCAAGCTTTGTCTCCTTGAGTCTCCATGCTTGATGCACCAGTGCAATCCTCTCTTTCTGACCACTTATCAAAGTAGAGTCTCTGTGTTCTATTCTTCCTTCTCCTAGATGTCTTCTCCTTGACACCCTTCAACCACGTCACAGTTTGGCACTCTAGCAACTCTCACTTCTTGGTTTGTGACTCCTTAAATAGAAGTGTGGAATTTTTTTTCCCACTTGATTCTTCCCTCCTTTAATTTCTATTCGAATGGATTAGGTAGGATTCATTGAATCTAACCCACATTTTGTTCCTTCTAGAAACATCATGAAAAATCATCTTGAATTTTCTCAAAAATGGTTTACATAAATTTCTGTGCCACCAGCTCATCATCCTTATCTTCCAACTAGTTCACAAAATTCAAGGTAACAACTTTGTCAGCTCAGATCTGGAAAATCTTTGACTTTTCAAATAATGCAGCAGCTTGACACTATTGAAATTCTAGTGCTCAACACATACTATGTTACTCGACATCAACTACATTTTACTGATGCTTAGTACCTACTATGAATTCACTCAGCATCCACCAAGATTTTTTAATGATTGACACCTGTTACTTTTCTTGGCACCTGAACACACTAGCTCCTTTTATATCATTATGCACACACTAGATTTTCCATTTACTTGGCTCTAACTAAAAGTTTGCTTGGCTTAAACTAGCTTGCTCGACACTCACTAATGAACTTAGTTTAAGCTTTGTAGTCAACCTTGTTCCAACTTATTCCTCCAAAGTTTCTAAGTGTGACCAACCTCTATATCTTCAAGTATGTTATTAATACATCTTTTAATAAATGTGTTAGTTGATCCTTACACTTCATTACAAAACCATAACTCAACCTTTCCCTTAGGTGCTTTTATTACATCTTGTTGATTAAATCCTCTTCATCAATCAACTAAGTGGTAGTACTTGGATCTTATAAAAAAAATTCATTCCTACAAATAGCAGGTTTGACATCAATGACAAAATGATGATTGAAAACATTCTTCATCAACAATCTCCCTCTTTCAATCAATCTTCTTCTCACAATGATCTTTTCAATCAGATTCCCAATAGAGGATCAATCTTATATTCACCAATCTAAATAATTAATTAATGTGATTTCACACTTGATTTTTCAAACTTTTGACTATAATATTGTCGAATCCAACCTAAAGAAATTGAACAAGTTGGTACAAAAAGAGGTAAGTTGTCAAAATTTAAACCAATCAAATTAAATTTGTAATTTCTTGAGGAAAAGCAATTTCGGGAGGGTAGGACTATAATATCCTCTCCTTGAGATAAAATCTAAATGATAAATTATAATAATAAATATAGTAAGTAATAAATACAACTGTATCTATCCATATGAAAGTTATAAATCTTATGATAAATCAAATATGAAAATATATAAGTACTCAAATACACACTATTAATAATGTCGATCTATATTAATCAATCAAACTATTTTAATCAAAGGATAACCTTCAAAATTGAGTTATCCTATTTAAGGGAGTGAGTGACCTATAAAAGAGACACATCTTTTACAAAGAGGTAGGACCACTCTACTTAAAAGGATCGAGCTGATAGTAGAAAGGGAAGAAGAACAAACATACCGATGTAGGAAATACTTTGAAGGAAATGAATAAGAAAGACATCAAACACGGAGAAAACAATAAAATGAACAAAGAAAGTTTAAATCAAGAAACTACCACTAGCTCCCTTATGTCATGAACGATTGATGGAACCCAAAGTCATGGAAAAAATCATTAAATAGAAATAAAATAAATACTAGCAGTTGCATGCTTTTAAGCTTACACTGATAAGATGATAGGTGCTCGATAATAAAAATATTTTTAAAAATATAATCTTACGTGAAAAAAATTAGATTATTAATAATTTTCAATTTAAATAACATAATATTTACTAAAATCTTTTAAATAGATTAATAAATATTATTTATTTAAATTCAATTTATCAAATATGAAAAAAATTATTAAAAGAACCCATTAAAAAGTCTATTATGAAAAATTAATAAGAGAAATACAAAAAAATATATGAAAAAAAAATCTCTTCAACAAATATTCTATTGACTAAATAAATTATACAAACTAAAAATAATATTTAAAGAAAAAACTAAACTAATATAAAAAGTAAATTTAAATAATTTAAAAACTAAAACTTAAATTAATTTTAAAAATAAAAAATTAAATAATAGAGATCACAACATGAGCTAATCTGGAGATCAGAATAATTATTTTTTGAATAAATAGGGAAAAAAAAAACAAAAAGGTTGAAAGTGCAGATTTAAAATATAATCTTATGTGAAAAAATTAGATTATAAATAATTTTCAATTTAAATAACATACTATTTAATAAAATATTTCAATTATTATTTATTTAAATTCAATTTATCAAATATGAAAAAAAATTCATTTAAAAAACCCATAAAAAATCTATTATGAAAAATTAATGAGAGAAATACAAATAAATAGCAATGTCTCTAACAAATATTCTATTCACTAAATAAATTATCGAAACTAAAAAATAATATTTAAAGAAAAATCTAAACTACTATAAAAATAAATTAAAATAATCTAAATCAATTTTAAAAATCAAAATTTTAATAAATAGAGATCACACCATGAGTTAATGTGGAGATCACAAGTAACTAAAAAATATATATAGAAAAAGAAAAACAATAGATAAAAGTGGAGATAACAACTAATAAATATCAAAGCAAGAGTTAAAAGTGGAGTGAGATAAAAACTGGTAAATAATTAATGCAAAGGATTTGCAATTTTCTGGCTAAACTAACAATTTTTCCAACCAACTAAAAACTTTTCTAGCCAATTGAGAACTTTTTCATCACAAATTTTAATTTTTGGCAACAAAGTTCCCACAAATAGCCTATCAACTGAACAAGGGCAATATTCCATAAATAAAATATAACTCATTCATCTAGTAGGAGAAAATGAATAGTGTCATTGATATAATTTAACACATGAATGGGGTATAGGGAGATTAAAAAGATAACAGAAAAGATAACAAATAATAATAAATAAATAAAAAGTTAGTAAAACTATGTGGACCCATCGAATATGGTGGAAATTTGATGTGCATGATATTGGAAGGGAATGATAGAGATTGAGGTATTCTAAGGACCATTATATTTTACATTCCAAGAGGAAAGAAAAATAAAAGTAGAATACATTCCTTATAAAATGAAAATAAAGGATTGTAGAGAATGAGGGGAATATATTAATATGATCTCTTTTTAAACCAATCAAGGAGAATCATATGGACCAAGCAATAAGGTAAAAAAAGGTACATTGTATATATATATATATATATATATATATATATATATATATATATATATATATATATATGTATATGTATATGTATATGTATATGTATATGTATATGTATATGTATATGTATATATATGTATATGTATATGTATATATATGTATATGTATATATATATATGTATATGTATATATATATATATATATATATATATGTATATGTATAGATATATATGTATATGTATATGTATAGATATATATGTATATGTATATGTATAGATATATATGTATATATATATGTATATGTATATGTATATATATATGTATATGTATATATATATGTATATATGTATGTTTATGTATATGTATATATGTATATACATATACATAAACATATACATATACATATATACATATACATATACATATACATATATATACATATACATATACATATACATCTATACATATATATGTATATGTATATGTATATGTATATGTATATGTATATGTATATATGTGTATATATGTATATATATGTATATGTATGTATATATGTATGTATATATGTATGTATATATATATATTAGAATTTGGCTTAGGCCAAAATTTATCCAAGAACTAAAGAACTCAACACAAGCACACAATAGACCAATGGAGAGTATAATCATAATGATGATATTCATTCAATAAGTCATACAGCCATTATCAGAGTACACTAGGAGTGCATGTATATAAAGGCCTCTGGAGAGCTTGTAGAATACATAGAAGTCAGCATCATGATAAGTCATACAACTAGGCACATGTCCACTAGATATGGGTTATCCTCCATTAAGCATGGAATTATGTGCGATGATGTGAGGATAAGCCTACAATGGCATAGCACGAAAATCAGTGG
This sequence comes from Cupressus sempervirens, assembly GCA_028749045.1. Taxonomy (NCBI): domain Eukaryota; kingdom Viridiplantae; phylum Streptophyta; class Pinopsida; order Cupressales; family Cupressaceae; genus Cupressus; species Cupressus sempervirens. Next base: position 49,677,704 of record CM053790.1, on the reverse strand, counting down.
TGTAGACAACATGTGCTAAATTAGGAGTGCAAATAACTGTGTTGTCAACATGACAACTCAGTGAATGATGCAAACTCTGGTGTTGTAGACACCATGTGCATAATTAGAGTTGCATAACTCCTAAGAGTACACAAACTTCTAAGTTTCTCACCTAAATAAAAAATAAAATAATGCATTAACGTAAGTAAACTTAAGTAAGTGTAAATAGTGAATACTTATTTACACCAACACCCCCTTTTAAGTGCAACTTAGGGGAATGCCCTTAAGTGTACAAAAAATATGATGATATGCAAGATGGGTCCTAACTACTAGGCCACGTTAGGTACCCATGTACATAATGAAGATGCAATCTCTCATATAGTAGAGAAAGAGGGAAAACCTCATGGGAAAAACCCTCCTCCAAAAAGAGAGATGAAATGATGTATGGAGTATTCAAGACCCCCCCATTACAACATACATCCAATATATACATAAGAGAATGATGAGAAGAGGAAGAGAGATAGGATAGGGTCCCTCCCCCAAAGAAGAATGCTTGCTAGTGATTTCTTTGATGAAGAAACTAATCCAAGACTATAGAATGGTGTTCCTCCCCTTAGGAAGAAACAATGACAAAGGTACAAATGAGATGCTTCTGTTGTGCATGGAAAGAATCCCATGGATAAGTGATGTCTTTGAAACCTAATGAACTAGTTGAAGAACCTGTCTCAAAGAATTGTATGTCTCTGCAACTGATGAAGAGCCCTACTGCAACTACTGATCATAAGTATCCACAATCACTTCAACCAGTAATGATCAATCATGTAGAGAATGAACAAGAGAGTTGGATGGAGCACTCGTGACAATTGAAGAAGGTGATTCCGCATCAAGAAGAAGACTTCCCTCTCTGTAACTTCCCCTTTGGATGCATATCCACTGAATCTGTTGAAGATTCACCATGGGAGAAATTGATTTGAGGTAGACCTTTGACCATTCTATATGTGCAAAGTTGCTGAAGGTAGCTGAACTCAAGATGACCATACTATTGATTCCATAATTGCATGTTTGAATTTGATTGTGTTAACAAGGCCTTTGAAGGAGATTTAGGCAAAACATGGGAGAAAGAGTACAACCTTTTGTTATGATTCACTTTCCCCACTGCAACCAAGGAATCATCTTTTAGACTATGCAAATGTACTAAGTCTAGAAGGAACTCAACTCTATGTCCATCTCCAAGGTGATTGTTTTGGTAGATTGAAAGGAGATTTGAACTTAGGTTTGGAACATAGAGAACCTCTTAAAACTCTCCATTTTCCATTTCCACGTTTCCTTTTCCTTCAACTTCCATTTTTCTATCATCTCCCATGAATATGTGTGCTACCTTAGACTGCTTCATTGAAGAAAAATCCTCCTTTGAAGAACACATATGATATGAGGCACCTGACTCAAATATCCATTCCTTTGAAGAGTTTGTGTTTGCCATAAGTGCTTTCCCTTTACCCTTTGAATCTGAAGAAGACCCTTTCTCCTTGTAGGCATTAGGAAATGGAACATTATGTTTCTTCATGATGTTGGTTAACTCATCAATCTTTCTAAGATAACACTCATGCTCTTCATGACCTGATTTCTTGCAATAAGTGCACTTCTTCTTCTCCTTACTGTTGTCCCCCTTCTTGCTGAAATTTTAGGACTTGCCTTGTTGATTGGATTGTGGTGTTGTCTTTTCTACATCCTCTAATTTGTTCTTCCATTTCTTCTTACCCTTTCCTTTATTTGAAGATTATCTAGCTAAATTTTGAGAACCCTCATTGTTGGCCGCCAATGCTTTAGATTGAGGTGATTTGAGAATCTCCATTGATTTCAACTTCTTTCCTTTATCATGCAATAGTTTAACATATTTTTCAAAAGTGAAATTCTTGTAGGCAAACCCTAAGGTAGTCCTTGAGGTGTTAAAAGAAGATACAAATGTGGAATATTCTGATGGCAGCTTGTTATGTATGAGATAGATTAGTTTGTCATCTTTGATAGAACTCCCACAATCAGTAAGCTTTTTCCTTAGTTCATTCACCTTGTTGATGAAATCCTATATAGAATAATATGATGTAGGATCTAAGTAGACAAGCTCATCTTCTATTTTGAAAACATCCTCTTCAGACACATTACCATATAGGCTATCGAGGGTATCCCAAGCTTCCTTGGATGTAGAACACTTCTTGATTTGATACATGATCTTATCATCAACCCCTGAACATATATCACCTAGGGCTTTCCTAACCATTACTACCCAAGCTGAAATATCACTTACTAATACATTATGACTTGCTAGTTTAGGAAGAGTACCATCTACATATTGTGAAACTTCATTATGCATTAAGTGATACCACATTTTTATTGACCATGTAGCGTAGTTATGAGGAGTTAATTTAGGAAACTTAAAGTTTCTCATAATGAAAAAAATGAAAGAAAAGTGCAGTAAAGAGAGAACACAACACCAAGAACACCCTCACTTTTCACTAAATCAAGAAACCCCCCCAAAATAGATGCTTTGGGAACTTTATCAGTAGTGTGATTACAATGGGCCACTAGCCAATTTTGGCCTTCATGGACTTCTAATTTTGCTTGTTACAACCTCTGAATAGATTGCAAATTTGGAACTTTATAATGAGCTACAATTCTTAAGCATTACAAAGCAAAGAAAGGCCCTATTGCTTAAAGTGACACTTTTGTCCACACAACCCTACAATCTAATAGTAGATCTGAAAGGTAGATAAAAAACATCATACTTTAAAAAAAAATAGAACCTAATTTTGACTCTAGATTTTCTCATACAAAGCATTTGAAGTTGCAAAATGTAGTATTATATAAGTACAATCACCGAAAAATGCAATATCTGACAAATCCTTGCACGTAAACTAGAAAAGAGCTGCACCACTCAAAAACTTAGGAAATTCTACCCAATTTCAAAAAAATTATACTTGATTTGAAGTCTAGATGTCTGGGTTATGGCCTCCCAAAGTCAAACTACAAAATTAAAAATCAATTTGGAGAGGGGTTGTATTAATGAATGACAAGGTTAAATTTGACGGTCATATGGCCATCGTAGTAGTTCAAAATTGGCCTAATATGATGGTTGGATGCTTGTCAATTTTAGGCTCATGAAATTGATGACATCAGTGACTCCAAGCCTAATGATGACATCAGTGATGATGGTAGCGGTAGATGTGGTGGTGCTATATTGTACAGACTGTGTGGAATGTAAAAAAATTGCATACGTGGAATGCTGACTAGACGTACGGTCTACCTATGAGTCACTATATGGATTGTTGACAGTGATGATGATGTAGATGGCTTAGTTAGCTTATAGATGGTAACAAGGTAGGTACATCAATGACATGGCTTGTGATGCGTGTCTTGTTATTATTTGGCGATGTGGATTGCTAACTATGTAGGGAAGTTATTTTTGTTGCTGCCACGTGGCTTGGCATGGAAGTATTGCATGGATTTGATTTGCTATAGGCTAGAATATTCGCCTAGCGAATGCCAAGTTTTTATTGAATGCCATTGGGTTTTAATATAAATCCCACATCGATGGGAATGTGGGTTTCAAAGGTTTTTAAAAACCTTCTACCATGGATGGAAGAATAAAGAACCGTGCTAGATATTTGAAGTGATCTTTCAATGGATTGGCTACTTTGATTTATGGGTCACTAGTGGAAATTGTAGCCAGCTCACTGATTATTGATTTTGCCACTAGATTTATAGATGTGATTGCCAAAATTTCTATGCTATCTGCCCAGATCTGATGCGTAGTATGACTAAATTTTGTAAAGGCCAAAAAAAGGATAGAATATGCCCACAAAATAAATAATAAAGCCTACGCAATAAATACAAAAATTCCAAAATTACAGAGTTGGGATCTGATAACCTGGTTCTACAAAAAAAATTCTCTACTTGGGCTATAAAAAAATTTATAAATACCAGTTTGGAAATAAAATGCAGAGAAATAAAATAATTGCAAGTCTAAAATACAATAATCAGATCAATGAAATGACCACACCCAAACTGAAAATTGGGGTCTACAGGTTTCGATTTGAAAATTTGTTTTGCCTCACGATCAACTTTCACCCAACATAGGTAAATTTATAGTCGACCTTCACTAAATTGACACTCTGAATGCAACGGTGAGGTTAGATTTGACTGTAGATGCTCCCAATTTCTGCAGATCCTTTGAATTTGAGTTGAGGTGCTGAAGCATGAATGGTCTTAAACAACTATGTGTAGAGAATCTCCCTTAGCTCTAATACCATGTAAGTATTTGGCTTAGGCCAAAATTCACCCAGGAACTAAAGAACTCAACACAAGCACATAGTAGACCAATAGAGAGTATGATCAAAATGATGATATTCATTCAATAAGCCATACAACCATTACTAGAGTACACTAGGAGTGCCTGTATATAAAGGTCTCTAGAGAGCTTCTAGAATACATAGAAGTCAACATCATGATAAGTCATACAACCGGGCACATGTCCACCAGATTGGGTTATCCTCTATTAAGCACGAAATTAAGTGTGATGATGTGAGGATAAGCCTACAATGGTTTAGAGCACACAAATCAGTGGTGTATACAACATGTGCTAAATTAGGAGTGCGAATAACTATGTTTTCAACATGACAACTCAGTGAATGATGAAAACTCTAGTGTTGTAGACACCATGTGCATAATTAGAGTTGCATAACTCATAAGAGTACACAAACTCCTAAGTGTCTCATCTAATTAAAAAATAAAATAATGCAAAATAATTAAATAATGCATTAACCTAAGTAAAATTAAGTAAGTGTAAATAGTGAATACTTATTTACACACACACACACACACACACACACAAATGTATTTATGTAGATGTAGAAGTGGAATTCTAAAGAAATAGTACACAAGGATTTAATGGTTTAAGATCAAGAGAGTCCTTTTGGGAAGAGAGTGATCTTAACATGGTGAAAATATTCCATAAATGTTAACATATGAATATATATCAAGGGTCCAGGATAGAGTATGTGTCTTCTAGGAAGGACCTTAAAGGGAGCACTTTATAGGAGATAGAGAAGTAATCAAGAACATAAGTTTCCTCAAGAGGCTTAGTCATTTGATGTGGAGATGTCTTTAAGGTTGGGGTTAGGGTAGAGGGTAGAATAGTATATTTAGTTTTATTGTTTTCTAAATTCTAATATTTATTTTATAGGTATTCATTATCCAAAACTAACCCTAGTAGAGGGGAAATTGCAATGGTATTAGATCATGGTAATAGTTTAGCCAAGAGAAATGATTACATAAATGATGAATTTAAGTAATTTATTGTCAAGAAGGGAGAGGTAGAGTAACTCTTCTTGAGATAGGTAGACTCTAAGATGAGTAAGAACATGATTCCTAATGCCTTGAGGGGGCCAACTCATAGATGAGTGTCTAGGACATTGGGACATTGAAACTTTTATTATTAAAGAGAGCATTTAAGAAACAAAAATGCTATGACTTTTAATCTACTATCTATTAAAACTTTTAGCTTGACTATTCACTATCATCTTAAAAAATGGTTTTAATGCATAAGTCCACCTTTTCCTAAAGACACAATCATCACCTAATATTTCACTGGGATTATTTATTACGATCAATCATAGAGTCATCTTTCAATTATAAAATCTATTAGTTAACCTATGATTTATTATTATATGTTATCAATGATTAAACACAATAAACCAATGACCAATTATGCCCAAAAAACTCCCACTATTAAATGATGATTGATCTTATATTCACCAATGTAAATAAATAATTAATGTGATTTCACACTTAATTTTTAAACTTTTGATTATAATATTGTCAAAGCCAAACCAAAGAAACCAAATAAGTTGGTGCAAAAAGAGATAAGTTGTCAAAAATTGAACCAATCAAATGAAAATTGTAATATCCCTTCCTTGATAAAATATAAATGATAAATATTTTAAGTAATAAATACAAATGTATTGATCCATATGAAAGTTAAAAATCTTATGATAAATCAAATATGAAAAAATATAAGTACTTGAATACACTAGTAATAATATCAATCTATATTAATCAATCTAACTATATTAAACAAAGGATAACCTTAAAAATAAGGCTAAATGATTATGGTTATCCTATTTAAGGGAGTGAGTGACCTATAAAAGAGACCCATCTTTTACAAAGAGGTGGGACCACCCTACTTAAAAAGATCAGATTGATAGTAGAAAGGAAGGAAGAACAAAAATGCCAATGTGGGAACAACTTTGAAGGAAATGAATAATAAAGACATTGAACATAGAGAAAACAATAAAAGGAACAAAGAAAGTTTCAAACAAGAAACTACCGCTAGCTTCCCTATGCCATGAATCATTGATGGGGCCCAAAGTCACTATGTTGGCTCAATCTCATGATTTCCTTGAATTTATTCTCATAATGTCACCTGACATTCTCTATATTCTGACACTCAGTCATCACTGAGATACTTGATCATTGTAAAGCTTTTTGGCTCAGCATCAACTATCTTTCTCAGTCGATGTTAATGCTTGGTCAAAACTAGATTTTCTCGACACTAATTGTAGCTCAGTTGACACTAGCATTACTCAGAATTCCTTAGCCTTTTACTCTATTGCTTGGCTTGGCTTAGATTTCTTGATATAAGCAATCGATTTAATTAGGGTAAATTTTAAGAAACCCCCCTCCAGAAAAAACATATAAATTATTGTCAAATCTTTCATTATTTTGAAAAACCAAATTATTTTTATCTGTGAATCTCTCAATTTTTTAATTTTAAATATTATTTACATTAGCAATTATTTTGGAATCATAATTTTTTAATAGAAAATATTGGTGAATCTCAATAATAATATTAAATTTGCTAAACGGCGTGGAAGATTACAAATCAAAATTGAACATGTTGTATCTGATGGAAATTATGAAGAATATTACATTATATTTTAAATCAATAGTGAAAACTAAATATTGGTAATATATACCTAACGCAACTAATAATTATGATAATTATTTGTGAATTAATTTTAATTTATTTGATAATATATAATATCTAGGTGAATCAAATCTAATCATGTATCAAATATTGTGGCAAATCTTTGAGTTTAATTTTTTTAATAAAATAAATTGTTGAGCGATTTTAAATATTTAAGAACTAAATTTAATAAAAATGTGGTGATTTAGGTTGCATTAAATCTTAAATTATTAGCCAAATTACAAGTAAAAAGTTTCTAAAATTCACAAAATTATGAATATTCACCACTTCACAACACCCTAACTTTAATGCTTTATCAAAGTCTATCTAATAAAATATCCATTGTAACTTCCTTTTCATAACTCAACCCTTCCTCTAGGTGCTATTGTTATGAGCAACTTCTCAAATCCTATTCATCAATCAAATAGATATGACATTTAGATTAGGCAACAATATGTATTATCAATCAATTTTACATCAATGAAAAAACAACAATTGTTCCAATTGTAATTTTCCAACAAAAGAGCCATACCATTGCAAAGCTTTATCCCTAAAATTATAAGTCAACTTATCCATGAGCCTATAGTCACTAGAGAAATTATTATGTATAGTTTGGAAAGTCCTAACATGAATCACATGATCACCCTTACCATTATTAGTCTCAAGATGAGGTATCCCAATATGTGGTGGGATAGTAACACAAAGGATATCGAAGGAAAGAGGATTAGCATTGTCACATGTTGGAATGTTGTATTTAGATTAAACAAATTTAGCCAATTGTTGTTGCAAAGCGATGGCTGTTTCAACCAAGCTACTAACAATAGGATTAGAATAGTAGACATAGACATGTTGGATGTATTAGAAAATTTGTGGGAAGTATAAGGAAAATGTAAGGATGTTGGTGGAGGATAAGAAGGAATGGTAAGAGGATTGGAATATGTGAAAGGATTGATATTGTATGATAGATATTTTGACATTTATGTTAATTTAATTTCTATTTGATGATTTTTTCCATGACTTTGGATTCCACCAATCGTTCATGGCATAGGGGAGCTAGCGGTAGTTTCTTGTTTGAAACTTTCTTTGTTCCTTTTATTTTTTTCTCCATGTTTGATGTCTTTCTTATTCATTTACTTCAAATTATTTTTCATGTTGGTATTTTTGTTCTTCCTCCCTTTCTACTATCAGCCCAATCCTATTAAGCAGGGTGGTCCTTCCTCTTTGTAAAAGATGTGTCTCTTTTATATGTTACTCACTACCTTAAATAGGATAATCATAATCATTTGGAAATGGCTATGCAATCCACCAAATTAACCTTTTATCATATTTATTAATTCAATCAAAATTTAAATGAAAACTTTTTTTAATTTTTGATTGAATTAATAATTTGTGTTAAGCTTTTTGGTCATATCGGGCAAAATTGTAGATTTATGTGGTTTCAAAGAAAATAATCAAATGCAGATTTAGAACACAACAGAAAGGTTAACATGGTTAAGAAATGGATCCCAAAGAATAAGTCTATGTTTGTGCATGTTGATTTATATTCTTAAAAGATAGATCTATGGATTATAGATAATGGATGCTCTGAACATATGATAGGTGATAAGAACAAGTTTACAGATTTGGGAAGCTATAAAGGTGGATGTGTATGTTTTGGTGATGATTTCTCTAGACAAATTAGAGGTTTGGGTTCCTTGATGCTTAGTGACAAAATGGCTGTATATGATTTCTATTATGTTGAAGGATTAAAAAATAATCTTCTAAGTGTAAGTTAGATTTGTGATAATGGCAATGAAGTATTATTTGCTGAAAATGGTTCTCAAATAAAATAAAAAATATAATTATTAGATCGATCTTAATCTCTAATTTCATTTCATTAAAAACTATTTTATTTCATTTAAATGATCTATTGGAAGTACAAAAAATATAATTATAAATATGTGGTCTTCCATTTCGCATGGACACTAAGAATATATCCTATTAAAAAGATTTTTAAAAAAATGTGTCAATGTTTTGTAGGAGCATTGCATAACTAATTATTTAATTATATGAAAAGCATAACCCACAAAGCATAGAAGTCACCAAAATAGCTAAATAAACACTTTTATATTAAGAATCTTCAACTTCACCTTTATATCAACCCTCCAAAGACCAAACACTAGTCAACAAGTTGTATTAAATACATTGACTCAGAAATAGATATAATTAATGAATATATAGAATTATAATTAATAATTTATAAGATTCTTTAATAAAAATGCTAAGAAAAATATTTTTTTGGAAAAAGAAGTAGACCAAATGTAGTGCCTGCCCCTAGTCTACATTTTTGAGCTACATTTCTGATATCATTGCCAAACTCTTTTAGGCCAATTTATGTTCGATGATTAGTATTATTATTTTAGAGATTATCAGATGTTGTTTACACTCAGTTTATTATATGATGAGATTACTTGGTACTCTATATTTGATGCATGTATGATGATTATTCAATGGTTTCAGTTATCGATGATGATTAGTTAGATGGTTTATTATTGCATGTGCTTCTTATGGATACTTACCCCATACTGCATGTGTATGGTGTGCGTGTTGTTTTATTTATGTATGATGTTTTTGATGTGGTTAAGGAAGGGAGTCGTAGTCACCTGCTAGACGGGATCTACATGATGCACCACTTCTTGCCATTGTCTGTTTAGCTTAGAATATTGTGTTTGTACATGCATGGATTTTTATGCAGGTTGCAGGTACCAGGTATCGACTTCCCTGAATTGTCAGGATGAGCGTACCCTATTGCATTGTCTCAATGGTAAGAGAGGGGAGATAAACTCTTAAGTCCAATTCCTAAACCCTTTAGCCAATTGTCCTAATTGATAATTAGGACAAGTATCTGAGTTAAGTACCCTCTGAATGCATCAAATGATGTAATTTCGAGATTATAACCTTTTTGTTTTGTTTTAGTATATGCTTTTCTATGTTGGGTTTTCGTATGTTGTTATATGAGTCCTTGATGTGTTTTCTATTAATTAAGTCTAATTAAAAAAGATTAATTAATGATTTAATTTAATAGAAAATTATTATGATATCTTTAATATTTAATTAATTGAGAAATTAATTAAATAAAAGAACTAAATTTGGAGATTAAAGTTCAAAGATAAATTTAGAACAGGATAATATTTATTTAATTTAATAATAATATAATTGGAGTTCATTTTTAAATAAATGCTAAATATTATTGTTAATTAAATTAATTAAATATGTTATCAATTAAGTTTCTAAAATTAATTTAAAAAGTTGAAAGACATTAAATTATTAAAGGATTTTAGATCGCATGATCTAAGCATGAGTTTAAATATGAGAATTAAATTAAAAGATTAAATTATAGAAATTAATAATGTTATTTTAATTTCTTAAAAGTGCACATAAGATTAAAGTAATAAATTAATTTAAAATAGAAGTCAAGTGGAATATTAAATAAAGTTATTTGATAATTCAACTTAATGTGCATGAAAGTTGAATGCAAAATAAAAGAAAAGATAATAAAGGTTAATTTGGAGTTAACTGAGTTGTGCAAAGAGTCTTCTCGGGTAAACGCATAATTAGTGCCTCGATTTGAGGAGAAATTGCTTATCACAACTTTGGGGGGTTCATTTTTGATATATACGAAGTTGGACAGGAATTTTTGGGGGAGACAACTTTTGAAAACGAATTTCAGAAGGCTAATACCAAAGAAAGATTTTCGGAAGAAGGTTATTGAGAGGAGCGAATTCTCTTACAGTTCCTGGAGATTGCATAATAGCATCAGGATTAGGTAGGGTCTTGTGTTTTTTATTATCAATTAAATACGCAATTATCCTTTTCTGTCTTCTTCGTGTCTGGGGTTTGTAAATATGAAATTCTCTGTGAGGAATACTTAAACATTACGATATTGGAATTTATCAGATGCTTGTTTATAAACTTCTGTATACATGAGATTTAAATGGGAAGGGTTGAATCTAAGACTGAAATTCTAAATTAGAAGTTCGATTGGTTGGCTTATATTTTCTATATCAATATAAGGAAGAAAACAAGTTTTCAATATTTATATATATATTAAAAAGAACTATTATATATATATATATATATATATATATATATATTTAATAGATTGAAGATCAATAAATTTTATTAGTATGATTATATTGTTTTTGAAAAAAAATAAAAAATTATATACCTATATGTAAATTTTAATTAACAAATCTTTTTTTTTATATGCAAGTTCTGATATAAATAAAATAGTTTTAAAAAAAAAACATATATAAAAAAAATATATATATTTTTTTATTAATAATCAAGTATTGGGGAGGGGCGGCTTAACCACCCCCTACCCCTTATTATCATGCAGCAGGCGACTGCTGTACGCAGTCGTACCTGCTGACACAGGACGACTGCGACAGCAGTCCTGCCCTGCGCTTTTGGCAGGCAGCGATTGTTAAAATCGCTATGCATTTTTTTAAAACAGTTCAAATGCCATGCGAAATTCGGATTTGGTTATGTGATTGTTTTTTTTTAATATTATAAATTATAATTTAATTTAATAGTTTTTAATTAAATAAAATTTATGATATTATTTAATATTAATTATTAAATTTCAAACAATATTTTATAATTGTTATATTAATAATATATATAATATATATTTTTAAAATAAAATATTGATTAGTATTATTATGATTTAATATTTATTTAAGAATAGAAGTTATTATTATCAAGTATTTAATTATTGATTTTAATAAAATTGTAATTATTTTATTTAAATCATTAATAGATATTATTTGATAAAATTGTATAATTAGACTATTGACTTAATGAAGGTTATTAATGTGGGTTTAAATAAAGATAATTTTAATAAAGTCATAATTGTTTTATTTAAAATCATTAAGAATCATTTTTTTTATAACTTATAAATAAAAGATTATCCTTAGAATATTTATAGGGTAATTGTACAATCATGTAAATATAGAAATGGGTTAATTGTAAGGGCTAATTGTGGAAACCTAATTACTTGAAAATCGACGTTAAACTGAAACATAAACCTTACCTTAACTCAATAATATACTTTCAAATCCAATCTCTGAGACTTTGATGTTTTCTCTGTGTTCTCTGTGTTTTGGGGTTGGTTTAGCGTTGACCAGTTTAGGTTGTTACTAGAGGCTCGGGGTTGTGAATGTGATGTCATGATGATTTGGTCTCGATCTTTCTTAACCCGACCATGGTAATGTGATGAAGTGCTCTATGACATGATTGTGTTTACTGTTTGTTATTGCTTTCCAATTTCCTTGTGTGAAGCTGAGATGTACGTATTTGAGATACTTGACTTAACCATTTTCGAGTCTCGATCAATTATATTTGATAACCATTTTTGAGTCTCGATCAGTTATACTTGGATTGCTTTTCGGTCGCTTGAAAGGATTGAAGTGTTTATTATGTTCTTGATGATGTCATGTGTTGACTTGACCATTTTTGGAGTCTTCGATCAGTATTGTAATTTACTATTGGGATACTTTCTAGTTGCTCATTAGAGAACCATTGGATTTTGTGACTTATCATTGATGCCTTCAGTTGCTAATAGAGAACTGTCATGATCATATGATTACTTTTTGATATTATCTGTTGCTCATGAAGAACTGATATAATTTTGTGGCTTATCTTTTATGATGTCTTTTCAGTTGCTTGTATAGGACTGAGGTGGTTTATTATGATTATTTGATTTATGTTTTCATGAGCCTAGGGTAGGTAATCTATGTGTAGAGTCAGGAGGTGGCTTATAATGGGGGTCAGAACCCTAAGAGGCTACCTTGAGAAACCCATTGTACGTCATTTTTAATAAGTGAAAACATTTACACTAAATGAGAGAAAATGAACCTAACAAGATAATTGTATGTTCTCTCCCATGCCTTGAGTGCTAGTACAGGCTAGGATGGGGTAGAGAGGACGCTTGGTTATGACCTTGCATTCCATAGTAGGCCTTGTCAGTACGAGAGGATACTAGTGGCCACAGGATCAATAGGGACCCGAGATTCCTAAGGGATTGCTCGGGTAACTTCTACATGACTTTTGCGATGACACTTTCCCGCTTGCATTTTAGGTTTCCTACGTGTCTTGTGGTACCTCTGGGATTTAGATATCAATCTTTTTAGGAACCCTTGAGTTAGCATACTTATAAGATTTCTTGGACTTAGAGAGTATTTATGATTATAGGTTTTGTTATCCTATTTGGGACTTGAGACTATCTCCTCAGCGCGGTGGGAGTGGACCATTTAGGTTCCACGCGGTCGGGTGGTAGTGCTTTTACTCTTACCATTGAGATCCGTTCCGTGGTCACCGTGGCTGGAGTTTTCGTGATTGGCATTTACCTTCACTATGTTCTTGGATTATTATGATGGATGGTTAGATTTTATGATAGATGTTTTATCATAATGGATGTATGGATGTATCATGTATGGGGAATAGTTTCATATATTTTTACTGTACTTTGTATCATGGATTTGAGGATGTTGTATCTTTATCTTTACATATGTATATTCTTTTAAGCCTTTCATACCCTGTGACATGTACAGTGGATGATTGAGCATTCCGAATTAATTTGCCGAGAGGGATTCAGAACAAATGTATATTATGGACATGGGACTTTCTGATTATTCTTTCATATGTATGTGATAGTTGTTAGACTTAAAATTAATTAAATTTAAACGTGACTCAACGTCTTGGGATCTTTAAGAAATGTAACTTAGAATGTATGTTTGTCGATGATTACATGTTATTGCTTCCGTTACTTTGTGTTTGATGTGTTTGTTATACTTTCTTACCAAAAAAAAAAAAATGTTTAGCAAACTTAGTGAAACTTTAGGTTAATTCTTTTGGATCCCTTGGCGGGGTGTTACACCAAAATAATGGTCCAAAATAGAGATTGTAATTCAAGTTTCCCTAAAAGTGTTTGAATAGATGAATGAACTTTATGATATCTCAAGAGATGTGATTATTACAGCATAGAGAAGACATGATTGTGTTGAACATGCATTCACATTCTTTAACCAAATAAAACAAATATTTTCAACAAATTTAATCCTAAATTTATTTTCTTTATGAGACCCACCTACAAAAGAACAATAAGTCATGGGTAAATGTACAAAGTTGTGTCACCTTGTAGGTTGACTTATCAGAATGATTGAATTTGAGTATTTCTATCTAAAAATTAATTTTATTTTTTAAACATAGGATCTAGATAAATTTAGTCTAGCTAAGTTATATATGGTTTCACACTTTTTTAATTGAAAATTTCCATCAAATGCATGTTTTATACTAGTTTTAATAAAATTATTAAAGAAATAAAAATATTTCAGAAAAATGACATTTCAATAACTCTTAATATTTTTTAATAATATTTATAGATCTCAAAATCAAGAATATTATCATATAGAGTTTATAATATTTTAATAAGATATAGTATATTGTAATTAAAAAATTCTACAAGCACATATTTTAACACTCGAAAAGATGTCTATTTTGAGAAAGAAAAAATATTAAATTACATTAAAAAAATTAAAATTATATTAAATTATAGAGGAGAGAGTCCTCTTCTAGAATATATACTTTTCTTCTGGTTAGAATAGATTTGTTTTGAAAAATGTGGTGGGAGATGAAAACTATCAATTTGAGGTGAGTTGAAATTTTAATCATTATAAAAGAAAAAATATAGGTCTAAAGCCAATTTTTATTTTTTATTGTTCTAGCTAAATACATTATCTACAACATAGTCTACGATCAAGGGGAAATAAATTTATTTCCACATAGTTTTGTGGTGGGAACTAGACCCCAATTTTCAACGTTTTTCACCAACTAAAAAATTACCTATAAAAAATAGGAAAATACATCAATTCTTATTCCAAATAATTATTAAAAATTACAATCCTAAACTTCTTCCATTTCTACAAATTTCATTAGTTTACATCATTTTTAAATTCTAAATAATAGTACTAGTATTATGTCATTTAAGTTGAACAATTATACTTTTGTTAGCCTTTTCCTTTACAAAAGGGTGACATGGGTTTGTGCTTTTACCCTCATACAAATAGACCATGGAAAGATGTGTAGTAAAATCTTGACATATACAACTATATCTGAAGACATGAAAAAGCCAATGCTTGGTTGTACATTACAAGGGACATATTATATAACCTTTCCATTTCCAAATCACTCTAGACCTATAAAACTTACACATATTTGGATAAAAGAACACTTTGAGATTGTAGAATGAAGAAGAAAACATATGGTTAAGAAAAAAAACCACCAAAAGTGCATAGAAATTTTCACAAACCATTTTCAACACTGGTTTTTTTTCAAAAGTAAAAGAGGCAAGACAACCAATACTACAAGGCAAAACCTCTATTAAAAAATGTAGAAACAAGGGGTACATTTGTGACTTGACATTTTCATCACTTCTAAGATAAAAATGATATCAAGATCTAAGAAAAAAGTTGAAAGTTGCAAGCATGAAGCAGAGGTCAAAATGAGCTCATTGAGATTGAGTAAGTAAGAAAAAGAGAATATAAGAGGATAAGTAGTTGAAGTGGGTTGGAACACACTTTTGAATTGGGAGATATGTGATTTATGTACACAAAATTGGTAACAATAAAATTCCTTCTCACAATAGTTATGAAAACAATTTTATTGAGCAAGATTAGCTACAATGAAACCATATGCCACTTTCTATTGTAGCTGATCTCGTACATAAGTTTTCACAAGAAAACACCCTATAGCATAGAGGGAAAAATTGCAAAGTCAAAGCATCTAAAGAAGAAATGTTCTTCTCTTTTGCTTGCGCATTTAAATTAGCATTTGGGCTCCTTACCCACTTAAATTAATTAACAAAATTTTATACATTGTTCAAGGTTAAATTAATCCTCAAATTTCAGACTCGTTAGATTCAAGTACAAATAAGTTTAGGAAAGGATCTTTTATATGCAAGTTTTTGTATAATCATGTCAACTCTCAAATTGAACAAAATCTAGGTGAATTTAAGATATAATTTCACCTAGTCACCAAAGCTATTGGATTCTAATTGTAGATGTAGGTAGAAGCGAGAATTTTACTAAATAGAGAGAAAATAAATAGTAATGTGCTCAATGTATTGAGTCACAAAAAATCCAGCTAATTTTAAGAGATTGATTTCATACACACAATACTAGTTCTATTTTGTGAGTTGCCAATATTTGTACTCAATGCATTGAGTGACTGCCAAAGCTACAAATAGTGTTAAGGACCTTAATTTTATACATAGAATGGTACTTGTGTTTTTCTAACTACTCTTTTTTAATACTATCTATAAATTTCATTCAATAGCTGATTACTAGTATTCATAGCATTACTTGTTAGCACTTAACAAGTAGGAATAAAACTTTGGCAACTTGTCAAAATTATCCAACATATTAGCATAGCTTCATCTCTAAAGTAGGAAGCAAGAAGCAATGTAAGAAGCTTAATTTTCATCAAGTAAAAAGGATGTGCTATTTACAATGTTTGAAATTATTGCTTTCTTGTGTGAAAATAGACAAGAAACGCATGCTAGACTCAATGGTCAATGGGGGATTTGATTTGGTCTTTGGAAGATATTTTAAAGATTTTGGCTTGAACAAAACAGTAATTTATGACTTGTTTACATTGTCCCTTCCAAAATTCTACTAAAGATTTTCATTTTAACTTGAACAAAGCACTCTATGTTTCTTGCAGTGTATTATCCCTTGCTTGACTTAAATACTTGATACTTAAAACCTCCAGTTCTTTAATTTGATACACTTCCCTCAATAATTTAACTCTATTTATTGACTTCTCTTATTAAGATTTTTTGTAAATTTGCACTATATCTCGATGATAATTTTCACAGAGTTAATGCTCCTTTGTATTTATTTTAATCACTATTTTTTGATAATAGTCCTTTTCTATTAATAAAAATATACTAAGATTACAATTCACAACAAAGGGGTTCGGGGATACAAGATCACCCTGCAAGAGTTCACATGGCCAAGTCAGAATCAGAAACTATTCATCAAAAAATATATAAGAAACAACCCCTTAGGTAGCCAAAGCAGTGCCAGCTAAGGGGGTTGGCTCATCTAGGTCATAAAATCACCAGTCATCCTTAGGGTTAAGTGGGCCAGAAATAGTCTAGTTTTCAGTAGCTTCATCAGGGGCCTACTTAGCATCCTTTGTATTAGGTCATGAAGGAGAGATGGCCAATTCCAGGTGAAAAGGCCACTTTCTAGAAACCACCTGTCGAGGACTAGGAGGAGGAGCTGAGGATTAGCTAGTGCCACCATAGGGTGGGGAAACTGAGTGGTGCCTCCACCCACCATCGCCATTTCTAGGAGAGTGGTGGCAAGAAGCTTGGGAGCATAGTGTGTGCGAGCGACAACTTGAAGAAATGCACTCCTAGCGATAGCCTCTAGGCATTGTGATATCAATTGAGGCATCTAGAGGTACCTTGGCAATAGTACAAGGGGAATTACCCTAATGATTAAGAATATCTTGAAGGTGGGCTAGCTCTAGGGCCACCTTGTTTGCTTTTACTTGAATCTACATCATTACATTATTACAAATGCATGCCTTAGTGTACATAGCAATATTTATATCAAGAAAACTATGAGTGAAAAAGAACAACATTTCTATCTTTCCACAGAGTGAACAAAATCTCCATCCTAAAGGTATGCTAGATCTGGATAAATTTCCTAGGGATCTTGGGGGAATCCTCCAAAATAACCATGTGCCAAGAAAAGGGTTCAAGTTGAAATGGCTTCAAAAAATCATGAATCTAGTGCCAATAATTTTGAGCACATCTACAAAACCAAAAAATATGTAGAAAAGACTCTAGTTGGCCACAAAATGGACACGTAGGATCCAAAACCCCAATATGCTTGAGTCGAGGCCCAAGGAGAAGACCTTGAAAAGCTAGGCACAAAGAAAAATGGGTAATCTTGGCTCTGTAATGGCACTCCAAATAGTGTCAAAGAATTTTCTCCATTGAGAAAGGGAAGATTGCAAATGCCAACTCTTATTGAGCATATCCACCATTAAAAATGGGGAGAAAGCCATCTATAACCTAGCCTTGGTTTATAACTAGTGAAAGGAGTAATAGGACACCACTTCCAATCAGTCCACCAAGGTCGAATAGACTGGATACCTACTTTATGAATTAAGCGACTTGGAATTGTAGAAAGTAATAAGTCAAAATTTTGTTGATCTAAATGAGCAAGACAAAATTGGACTTGCATATCTTCCCAAGATAAGAGAGTCATGGAGACCCTAGAGAAAAGATCCTTAGGAGTCTTGATTCCTTGTTTCAAAAAATATAGAGCACTATCACCTTGAATCTTGGCTACGAGAATACCCTAGATGGAAAATAGGGGAGACCACCAAATGTTCTGTTGGTTCAAAGAGAGTCCATTACAGAACTCATCCCCAAACTAGTGAAGCCAAGGCTTAACATCTTTCCAAGATTTCCATATGCTATTGATAATGAAAGAGCCATGTATATGCATGAGTTCTCACATGATGAGAAGGGTTTGAAAGCCAATACCCTTCCATGCAAGTCTGTTAATAGGAAACCCAAAGGAAATGCAATGCTGAACTAGAATCTTCCAAGCTTCATCTCTAATGATGGCACAAATAATCCATTTAGCACATAGAGCTAGGACTTGCTTCTGAGTAGAGAGAAGGCCAATGCCTCCAAACTCTTTG
The DNA here is from genome assembly GCA_028749045.1 of Cupressus sempervirens. Classification (NCBI taxonomy): domain Eukaryota; kingdom Viridiplantae; phylum Streptophyta; class Pinopsida; order Cupressales; family Cupressaceae; genus Cupressus; species Cupressus sempervirens. The sequence goes on along the minus strand of CM053790.1, from coordinate 49,658,941 downwards.
GGGAGACAACAAAAGTCCCAAGAAACTCTATGAAAGCCATTATGATTAGAACCAAAAGTTGAAAGAAAATCACAAAGAAACCACTCTAATTTCTAATAAGAGGCTTTTGAAGGAGCCCAACAAGAAGAATAATAGACATGCATAGTAGCAAGAACTTTAGAGAAAACCTAGAATTTTCTTGCAAGAGAAAGCAATTTTGTAAGCCAATAATCTGGCTTCTTAGTAATCTTGGCAAGCACGACATTGCATAAATCCACTGGCGATGCTTGAAAGACAAAAGGAATGCCTAAAAAATAGAAAATCTCCCTATGAGTGACCCATTTCCATTCAAACTGGTTAAGCCAAGGAGGATCTGGTGAAAAATATTGGTGATAATAGAGCATTTTATGCCATTGAATAGTAGAGCCAAAGGCTTGACAAAAAGTGTCAAGGTAATTCAAGGCATTATTGATGTTTTCTTCATCCTCCAAAAGAGTGAGAAAAGAATCATTAGCAAAATGGCCATTGACCAATTGGGAAGAGGATTATGTAAAGAGATGCCATGAACCAATCTTGAGGAAATAGAGTGGGCTAACAAGTAGCCAAACCCTTCAGCAACAAGAACATAAAGTGCCAGAGCTAGAGGGCAACCTTGCTTGATGGAACAAAAGAGTCCAAAGGCATCAGATGTTAGTTTGTGGTGACTAATCAAGAAAGTACTATACATACTTCATAAATTCTTTGAAACTTTTTTTTGGGCCAATGCTGATGTTGTGACTGACATATGGTCGACATATGGCTGACATGTTGTAACCCTAAAGCGGCATAAAATTACTTGTATAAAAGGGCTTAGGGTTAGGTATTTTTCATTAAGTTGTGATGCGAACTTGGTTCTTGTGGTGGTATTGAGTTGTAAGGGATTATAGATTGTAATCAGGTTATAATCATTGGATTGTGATAATATCAGACTTTCTATTTGGTGGACATAGCCTAGGGATTAGGTGAACCACGTTAAATCTTGGTGCCTTGTGTTCTTTTCTATGTGATCTATTATTTTCTATTATTGGTTATATTTGCATGTAATTGTTATTTCTATCTATGGTTTAATCCTAACAAGTGGTATCAAAGTGAGGTTGTTTTTTTAGTTATCCTCTGTAGAAAAGTCTCATAGTTGAGTGAGAGTCTCACGGTTGAGTGGGAGCAATGGAAGACAAGGGAAAGTTGAGGGTTGATAGGTTTAATAGGTAGAACTTCTAGTTATGGAAGATGCAAATGGAAGACTATCTTTATCAGAAGGATTTACGAAAGCTATTGGAAGGAAAAGCCAAGAATCAAGGATCTGTTTCAAATGATGAATGGGATCTTTTGGATAGAAAGGCACTTGGACGCATTCAATTATGCTTGGTACCATAAGTGACATTAAATATTACAAAAGCAAAGATGATAGAAAATTTTATGCAAACCCTAGCGAAACTATATGAAAAGCCCTCCACTTCAAACAAGGTATTTCTCATGAAGCATTTATTCAATATGAAAATGGCAGAAGTTAGATCTATTGTAGATCATTTAAATGAGTTTAATACTATTACTAGTCAGTTATCTTTTGTTGGTATCAATTTTGATGAAGAAATTAGGGCTCTCTTGATTTCTTGTCCTTTGCCTGAAAGCTAGAATGGCTTGGTAATGGTTGTGAGTAATTTTATTCCTAGATCTAGTACCGTAAATTGTGAAGATGTGATCAGTGTTATTTTGAGTGAGAAAACTCATAGGAAATCCTTAGGTGGATCTACATCAGGAAGTGATTTGAATTCACAAAGCAGGGGCAGAATGATTGAGAAAAAAAGTAACTCTAAAAATCATGAGAAATCAAGAGGAAAGTGAAAGGGGAGGAGGTCTCAATCAAGAGGACCGAACGATTACTGGTACTGTGGGAAACTAGGTCATCAAAAGAAAGATTGCTGGAATCAAAAGAAAAATGAAGGAGATAAACCAAATGGAGACAAGGAGGCAAATGTGGTAAGTAAAAATCAAAAAAGGATGCTTTGCATCTATCTTTAGAAAATGGTGATGATTCATGGGTTTTAGATTCTGGTGTTTCATTTCATGCTACACCTCATAGAGGTTATTTCATTGATTATGTCCAAGGGGATTTTGGGCCTGTTTATTTGGGGGATAATGAACCCTATCAGATTATTGGAAAAGGTAAAGTTAAGATTAAGTTGAAGAATGGGAATCATTGGCTATTGCATGAGGTAAGACATGTTCCAAGGTTGAGTAGGAATTTAATCTCAGTAGCGCAACTTAGTGATGAGGGTTGTGTAATTAATTTTAATGATAAAAATTGGAAGGTTTCAAATGGTTTCCTTGTAGTAGAAAAAGGTGTGAAAGTAGGCACCTTATATCTTTGTACAGTTCATATTGTTCATTCTACTTTAATTGTTTCAAAGATAAATGAATGTTCAAGAACAATTGCTGCAATTGAGTAGGGAGAACAAATAGCTATAGTAGATTCTGATACAATGCTATGGCACAATAGACTTGAGCACATGGGTCAGAAAGGTATGAAAATACTTCATTCAAAGAAAGTTCTACTAGGTCTAAAATGTGTTAATATGGATTTCTGTGAAAGTTGTATGGAAAACAAAAGAGAGTGAGTTTTGTGAAGACTGGGAAGGAAAACAAAAAGGAGAAATTAGAGCTTGTGCATACCAATGTATGGGGACCGGCTTAGGTATCTTCCCTTGGTGGCTCTCATTATTATGTTACATTTATTGATGACACAACTAGAACAATATGGGTTTATTTCCTTAGATAGAAATCTGATGTATTTCAAACTTTTAAGAAATGGAAATGCTTGGTTGAAAATGAGATTGATAAGAAATTAAAATATCTTAGATCTAATAATGGTGGTGAGTATTGTAGTCATGAATTTGAAGATTATTGCTCCACTAATGGTATTTGCAAGTAGAAAATTATTTCAAACAGGAAAATGGAGTGGTTGAATGCATGAACAGGACTATAATGGAGCATGCAAGGAGCATGAGGTTGCATGTTGGGTTACCCTTACAAATGTGGGTTGAGGCTATCAATACTACTATATATTTGATTAATAAAGGTCCCTCTACTCCTTTGAGCTATGGTATTCCAGAGGAAGTATGGACTGGTAAGAAGGTGAGTTATTCTTTTCTAAAAACCTTTAGTTGTGAAGCATTTGCTCACATAGATTCTAAAAATAGAACCAAGTTGGAAGCTAAGCCAAAGAAATGTCTATTTTTTGGATATGTCATTAATGAATTTGGTTATAGACTTTGGGATTTTGAAAATCATAAAATTTTAAGAAGTAGGGATGTCATATTCAATGAGAAAGTGTTGTACAAAGATCTGTTGCAGCAAAATGAGAAGAAAGAAGATGATTATGTAGTGCTAGATGATACTCCAAAAGCTAATGTTTCAACCATTCCTCATGATATGGAACAACCACAACAACAAATACCACACACACCAGTGAATGTTAGACAATCAACAAGGAAAATTAGAGAGCTAGAAAGATTCTCTCCCTCTTTGTATTCAATTTTACTTACTAATGCTGGTGAACTTGAATGTTATGATGAAGCTATGTAGGTGGATACTAAGATTTAGTGGGAGTCTACAATGAAAAACAAAATGGACTCTTTGCTAAAGAATAAGACATGGGATTTATGCAAGTTTCCTCCAAGTAAAAGAGCTTTACATAATAAGTGGGTTTATAGGTTGAAAGAAGAGGAAGGAGGTAAGAAAAGATTTAAAGCCAGGTTAGTTGTCAAAGGATTTTCATAGAAAAAGGGCATTGATTTTGATGAGATATTTTCTCTTGTTGTTAAGATGACTTCTATCCGTATTGTTTTAAGTCTTGTGGCTACTAAAGATTTACATTTAGAGAAGCTTGATGTTAAAATAGCCTTCCTTGATGGTGATTTGGATGAAGAAATATATATGGCTTAGCCATAGGGATTTGAGGTCAAAAGTAAGGAGAACCTAGTGTGCAAATTGAAGAAAAGTTTATATGGCTTGAAGAAAGAACCTCAGCTATAGTATCTTAAATTTGATAGTTTTATGCATGAGCATAGATACAATAGGTGTCATTCAAGTCATTGTATTTTTTTAAGAGGTTGGATGATGATAGCTACATTATTTTATGTTTATATGTTGATGATATGCTTGTAGTTGGGTCTAACATGGATCATATTAAGGGGCTGAAATGCCAGTTAGCAAATGCATTTGCTATGAAGGATTTGTGGGCAGCAAAAAAAATCTTTGGTATGAAGATTCACAAAGATCAGAAGAATAGAACATTGACACTATCTTAGGCTGATTATGTGGAGAAGGTGTTGCAATGTTTCTCTATGGAGAATGTTAAAGCTATTAACACACCTTTACCTAGTCATTTGAAGTTTACTAAGGAGATGTGTCCTAAGACACAAGAAGAGGAGGATAAGATGTCTAAGGTGCCCTATGCTTTAGATGTAGGAAGCTTGATGTATGCTATGGTATTCACTAGGCTAGATATTGCACATGTAGTGGGAGTCGTTAGCAGGTATATGAGTCATCCAAGAATTGAGCATTGGAATGCAGTCAAATGGATTCTTAGATATTTGAGAGGAACATCCAATAAGTGTTTACACTTTGGGAGGGCTCTACTACTAATTTACAGGGATATGTTGACTTATATTTGGTAGGGGATATTGATACTAGATGGAGTACTACAAGTTATATCTTTACTATTGGTGGGGCAGCTGTGAGCTGGGTTTCTAGGTTACAGAATGCTAATGCTTTATCCACTACAGAGGTAGAGTATGTTGCTTCTACAAAGGTATCCAATGAGATGATATGGCTTTAGTTCTTCTTGGAAGAATTGGGACACCCTCATAAGGATAATTATTTGTTTACAAATAGTCAAAGTGTCCTTCATCTTGCAAAGAATTCAACTTTGTATTCGAAGACCAAACACATATAGTTGCAGTACCATTTCATTCGGTTAGTTTTGGAGAATGGATAGTTAAAGTTGGAGAAGATACATACAAATAAAAATCCAATAGATATGTTGAAAATTGTAGTAACAAGGGAGAAGTTGAACTCCTCTTCAGCTTCGGTTGCTCTTCTAGACTGAACATGAATAAAAGAATAGTAGAGTCTAGGGTGGTTTGATCTAGTGGGAGCCTCATGGAGTAGTGTCATAGCTACAAGATCCATCTCCAAGTGGGAGATTATTGTTTAGTGTGGAGCTTGATATGGCTGACATATGGCCAACATGTTGTAACCCTAAAGTGGCATAAAATTACTTGTATAAAAGGTCTTAGGGTTAGGTATTTTTCATTAAGTTGTGATGTGAAATTGGTTCTTGTAGCAATATTGAGCGGTAAGGGATTATGGATTGTAATCAAGCAATAATCACTGGATCGTAATAATATGACACTTGTTGTTTGGTGGACATAGCCCATGGATTTGGTGGACACTTTTGAAGATTTATCACCAACCTCAACAAGAGTACAAAATTCAATTATAAAAAGGAATAATCAACTCAAGGGGATTCATGATATTTTGGTGAAATAAGGTATGACAATTATGTCATTAGTTTTGCAAATTTTGTAATTTTGTATGAGAGCTAATTAACATATATAGATTGTTTGAGTTATTCTCGTAGTTAGGTTGTATATGCATGAAAAAGTGTTTTTGCCACTCATGTTAAAGGGGGAGATTGTTGATCTCATTGTGGTTATGACAAGGTAGTGAAAAAACACTTAAGTCGTTACTTAATAGAACTCAATATTTGTTGAGTAAGCAGTGTATGTTGAGAAATATATATAGTTAGTGTTGAGCACCAGTGTATGCTAAGAAGATGGTATTTGTCAAGTCGGTCAAGTTTTGAGAAAGTCATATATTCCAAGTGATTTAGATTTTGAGTGAAATAGTGGATGCCAAATCATTTAGGAGCTGAGTTATGACATTAAGGATATTATGAATGTCAAGCATCAAAGCTTTCAAGTGTCTAGTAAACAATTTTGGGCATAGTTTTTTGTAATGGCATAAACTCCTATGTAAACCATTTTTGGGCTTACTTAAGGATTGTTTTGGGATTCTAGAAGATATATATGAAGCTATATTTAGAATCCCTATGTAGTACATGCAACCAATAAGAGAAAGGGATGTATTAAGCAGAGAAATGGATAAATCATGATTGTTGATTCATACCTAACCCTAGCTCACCTAAGTCTCCTTAAGGAGGGAAAACCCTAAAGAGTTTGTGTGTGTGTGTGTGTGTGTGTGTATGAGAGAAGAAGAATGAATGCCAAGTGTAGAGAGAGAATTCATGGTGACTAAATAGTTTATGGTAGAGATATGAATCGTAGAATCAATTAGAGAGAACAAAGAAGAGAAGTTAAAGGAAAAAGGAGACATATCTTATCAGAAGGATCAAGGATATACTTGGAAAGAGAAGATATGATATCTAGAAATAGAGTGCTAACTGAAGGATCATGGTGTTGAGTCATTCTAACAAGTGATGCAGAGAAAATATCCAAATAGAGTAGTCTTAATAGGCTTGTGTAAATATCTTAACTGAGTGCTTGTTTTATTGCAAGTTTAAGTCCTCTAACAAGGAACACTTTTAGTAGGGTGTTGAAATCCTTTAATAGAGTAAGATTTAATAGTATTTATAAGCCTTTAACAGGGCATGTATTTCAAAAAGTAGATCATAGTTCATGATCTAACAATTGTAACCTTAATGGATACACTTTACAACTGCATTAGTGAAGATTTTTGGATGTCATCCCTACCCCAGTTCCACCTTCTCATTGGAGGGTTTTTGGGTAACAAACTTATTGTGCTATGTGTTATTTACTTCATGTTATAGATGAACATTTGTAGTAGCTATTTTAGTTTACATGCAAATTGTGAGATGGATGTGTGGTGGATGTTTTATGGTTAAAGTTTTGAAGTACTAATTCACCCCCCTGCCCCCCTCTTAGAGTTTACTTTCCCATTGTTATTTCTAAAAAAATTCAGTTCTAGGCTATGATATGCAACTCTACTTCTTGCTTAACCATCTAATAATCTTTCTCCTAAAAAGAAAGCTCCACTGGTTGTAATTTTTTTATCATCAACATTTCCACCCCAATCAGTATTAGTTGAACCTCTAAGCTCAAAATCAACTTCTTGTTTGTCCATTATCCATAGTCTTCTATTCCTTTCAGGTATTTGAGTATCCTTTTAACTAAAATCATGTGTTTTTTCTTAGGATTAGAGGAAAAATTTGCAATGATACTAATTTCATGTGCAATATTAGGTCTACTATACACAACACACTATAATTTTCCAATCCTTGATCTGTATTGTGTCTTATTCACTTTAGTAGTAGTATCTTCCTTACATATTGTGCATCCAATGACCATAAGTGTTCCTACTTTCTTTGACTCATCCATAGAAAATATTTTCAAAATCTCTTTAATATACTTAGACCGAGTCACATATATGCTACATTCTGTTTGATAATATTGTCAAAGTTCATATCTTATTGTGATGGGTTGTTGGGTTGTGAAATTTTATGAAGCTGTGTTGTATCAAGTTTATCTATTAGCTTTAACATTTGCATGTTTTGAATGGAGAAATGTCATTATTTTCAACAATGAAGGTGAAAAATGTGACTGAAATAATAATGCACGGAAGACTATAAAAGTTAAAAGGATGAACATCATATAATAGTGCCTTAACCATTATGAGGAAGCTCTATACTATCTAAAATATGTATGAAATAAATAGCATGTAGATGCAAAGTTTTAGGTGAAGAGAGCAATTGATTGTTTATCATATATCAAAACAAAGAGACAAAGTGAGTAAACAATGGACATAATGCAACTTCATGTAATCACATATTTTTGGCACACTTTTATTAATTTATAAAGTTTCTTTCTTGGATAAAACTTGAGTATTTTCAATTTATAAAGTACATTATGTACAAAAATTAAAGCAAATTATGCAATAGTTAGAATCAAGATTCACTATAAATATTGTGGGAATGTTGATGATTTATGATCCTACAATAACTTAAATAGCTTAAGAATAAATTCATATGAAGTTTTGAATGTTAGCCATGCAAGCCATCTCCATATTTCTTGTTATGGAAAGATATAGAAGAAAACTAGCTTAGTTAAGACCTCTTGCCCATTGTTCAATATTTCATGCAACCCAATTCCATCTAAGCTTGGTGTGACATATAACATAGGAACCTAAATTACACCAAAAAACATATTTTCTTTTTAGTTATCTTCAAATCAAGATAGCAAGAAATCATTTTAGTCTTAAATAATGGGCTAAGATCATGGAGTATCCAAAACATTTGTAAGCCATGTAGCAAAATTTAGACAATAATGAACAAGTAAGTCATAAATTAAAATGGCAAATGAATGAGGCTAGAGCAACTAGTTAATGAGAAGAGAACTTTTAAAACAATGTCATATCAAAAAACTATGTTTTTTGGGTTCATGACCTTCTTCTTGCCTTTTTTAATCAAAACAAATTATATTAGATAATAGATCTTAATAAATATATTTTATCATCTCTCATTTTTGTGCAACACATCTATTGGTTGGGAGTCCAATTCATAATTGTATGATTCTATTGCTTTTGTTTCATGTCTTTTCAAAAAACTTATGAAGTAATCAATAGTTCCCTTGCATTGTTGAGTTGATGCATAATTGTTTTTAAGCAATAGTCCTAAGGACTTGAATAAAGAAATCTCCAACATTGTTTGCAAATATGTTTAATCTATATAGTCCTTCTTTCTTTAGTGTGGTATTAATGTCAAGTTTTAAAAATTGTATTGTGTTTTCATAATTTTTGGCATCTACAAATTCTTCCTTTCATTTCTCGAGATGGTTTATTGGATTGTAATCTTTTACACATTCATAATTTGTAGTGTTTCCCATAGACAAAACCATATCTTGTTATTGTAGATATGATTGCTAGTCTAGGCTATGGCACTAATTTTGTGTAAAAGAGTATGATGTTTTTACTAGCATATATCTAAATTTATGTCAAGATAGTATAACATCCATGAAAGAAATTCTTATTGAATAAAGGAACAATGAATAGAATTTTGGTTAAATTTATTAACTTATTATGTAAAAGGAAAACGACATCAAATATTTTGTACAGGCTATGGCACAATATTGGTCTTAGCAATCTTGAAAATAGTATGGTAGATTTTGAGGATGTCTTTGTTCACTAGTAGAAAACCTAATATATACAGTTAAAAGTAGAAAAATTAATATAGTAGTTTTGAAACATGTAGGATTATTGTGGCTTTTTTTTTGACATTAAATGATTTAGTGTATTTTAGAGAAGAAAACATCCAAATAGTATGGCAAAGAATGGAGTTGATTACTTATTGTCTATGGTGTTGTTCAACTATTTTTTTTGTCTTTTCTCTTTATTTGTTCTTTTTACTCAATATGTTGATGATAATGTTGTTGTTACCCTACAAAATCACTACAAGTTTAATAGGAGTGAAGTGTCAAATAAACACCATGCATAACAAATACCCAAGTCTATATTATATCTATATGAACATTAATAATATATTGATAAGTATAACTATTGTAGTATCAATATCATTTACAATAATGAGATTGTAATATCAACTCTAATAGAAAAATTATATATATATATATATATATATATATATATATATATATATATATATATATATATATATATATATATATTCATTAGTATTAAATTAATACAATGATAATTAAATATCTCATATATTTAATATATTAATATGTATATTATATCTCACACTTATATATTATATATAGATTTGCACTATAGTTTATCCAACTAAAGCTACCAAACATTAACACACCCTCTTAGCTATGGAGGATAAAAAAAATTCAGACACAATATGAATAACATTTTACTTCAACATAAAAAATGGTTTTAGGGAATGTCAACTCATTTGACTTACCAGTTTGTTGAGTGTCAATTCATTTGACACTTGAAAGGCAACTCATTTGACTTTCTAGTTTCTTGAATATCAACTCATTTGATATTTGAATGTCAACTCATTTGACATTTGAATATCAACTCATTTGACATTTGAATGAAGTTATTGTAAGATTGTCACCTTAAAATAACTTTTGCAAATACAAGTGATAATCATTTGGAAGTCATCACTTCATCATGATTGTCAAGACAACCCTAATTTCTTCATCAAAATTGATACCCATAGAAGATAATTGACTAGTAATAGTATTAAACTCATTTAAATGATCCACAATAGATCCACCTTCTATCATTTTCATATTAAATAAATGTTTCATGAGAAATACCTTGTTTGAAGTGGAGGACTTTTCATACAACTTCGCTAGGGTTTGCATCAACTCTTCTATTGTCTTTGCTTTTGTAATATTAAATGCCATCGATGGTGCTAGGCATAATTGAATGCTTCCAATTAGCTTTCTATCCAAAAGATCTTAGTTGTCATTTGACATAGATCCTTGATTCTTGGTTTTGCCTTCCAACAACTTCCATAAATTCTTTTGATAAAGATAGTCTTCCATTTGCATCTTCCATAACTAAAAGTTCTTCCCATTAAACCTATCAACCCTTGACTTACCCTCGTCTACCTTCGCTCCCACTCAACTATGAGACTCCCACTCAACTTTGAGACTTTCTTGCAGAGGATATTTGAAAGAACAACCTCACTCTGATACCACTTGTTAGTATTAAACCATAAATAGAAATAAAAATTACATACAAATATAAAAAATATTAGAAAATAATAGATCACACAAAAAAGAACACAAGGGACCAAGATTTAATGTGGTTCACCCAATCCTTGGGCTACACCCACCAAATAGCAAGTCTGATATTATTATGATCTAGTGATCACAACCTGATTACAATCTATAATTCCTTACAACTCAATACTATTGCAAGAACCAATTTTTGCATCACAAAAATGAAACAATCCATAACCCAAAGCTCTTTTATATGAGTATTTTACCATTTTAGGGTTATAATTATTAATTACATGTTGGCTAAAAAATCTTGATAAAATAGGGCCCAAATTTTTTTTCTGGGGTGATCCCCAAAGCCCCAAATAATTTATGAAGTATGTACAATACTTTCTTGATTAGTCACCACGAACAAATTGTTGGATGAACCCTAGTGACACCCTTGTTTTGGCTATCGAGAGTGTCCATCATTCACGGCCACCCTGCATTGAAGAGTCTCCAAGGTACTCTAAGTGTGTTTCAAGGTCGATCTTCTAAGGGTCATAACTCAGAGTTCATGAGGGCTATCAATGAAGTGTCGAAGTGCATTTGGGCGCGTGAACCATTGTGAAATCTTAAGGGATTGCATATATTATTTCAAATTAAACATATATGATAACATTTCAAATTGAACATTGCATCAAAATTTGATAATAAATGTTGTTAAAATATTATTCACAAATTATTGTATTTGAATTGAATATAAAAAATATGATCAAAATGAATGATATTCCATAAATGTGAACAATACACATGATCCACAATAAATTGAACAATACTATACTAAATTAATGTGTATATCATTGTGCACATAAATGACAAAAATATATATCAAAATACATGTATCCATAGAAAAATCACACACACACACACACACACACACACATATCAAATTTCATGTATCCATAGAAAAATTATGCAAATATATATCAAAATATAAAGATCCATACACAAAATGTGGCCAATCATGCCATCAGAATGTGTATAATATCAATGTTTCTGTATACAATATGGCGTATGCCATCTCAAAATGTCTCATGATGTATCTTATACTATCCTATGCTATTGGTGGATGATCAAAATGTAGCCTCTTCACTGCACTAGGTGGATTAGATGCCTCCTACATTTAAAAAAAAAGGAAAACCTAAATTTAGACTACTAAATTTATATGATTCTATATATCTAACATTGAACTACTCAAATGCATAATGATCATTTTTTTAATGAATATTTATAGCATTAAACTTTCATCATAAATACCTCTCTTGTCAATCTCCTACACCTATCAGGAGTCCTCTCATATTTCCTCAACAATGCTTGAACCTTGTTGATTATGGCTTGTATATGTTCAAGTATGTTTGTCAGATGAATCTACAAATTAAACTATAAGATTATAATTCATAGCATGCTAAATTTATAACATGTGATCAAGAATTCAAACTATGACTTATCTATGTCGACTCCTCATTTGGATATAATGGTTACGTCAACAAAGATACAAAACTCTAGCATCCAATCTCCTGTGCACTAGGTGTTTCCTATGAGATACAAAATACTAGTTGTTAATATCATAGAAATTAGTTTTGAATTTATTTATGAAAATAAGGAAAATAAAAAATAAATGATACTTATACATACGATGGGGCTATCACTACAAATGGAAACGCCAGAGTGTCTGTGATGTGGAACCTACTTAGACTCATCGCCAATAGCCACACCCTATATAATAAAGAATGTAATTAAATTTAATTATCACAAACATTTTACAATAATGCATTGATATTTAATCACTTTAAAAGCACCTAATTACCTTTCCCTCAAGTCAATGGATTATGCATCATCCCCCACACTCTATCCCCCGCTAACAAGTGATACTTGCAATAGAAAAGAAAGATTAGAAACATATATGCTCCAATATCGAATAAAATTTAAACAATGAGAACACAACATAATATACCATAGATGTCTCAAGGAAAAATGAAATAGCTCTGAGCTCCTCCTCAATCATCAACTAAACATGAATGAAGATCATATACATGTATATGTCAGTATGGGTTAAAAATTAAAGTTACTCTATTATAAAGATTAACTTTAAATTGCATATGTTGTAACAAAAAAATGTCTACACATACTGACACAGAAGGATTCCATGCCTTTGCATACCCCTCCTCTCTCACGTCAGGGTGTGTAGCCTCTATATGTGTATTTGGTGTATCCTCCTCAAATACAAACCAACTCAAAAAGATCACCTACGGGACACAGACAAATATTCTTGCACATTATGCAAGTATGGGGCACACAAACATGTGATGAGCTTGCCGATGATGAACTCACACCAGCATCATCAACATGGGTAGGCAACACTAACCTAGCTTGGGATATCATTAGGCTATTCAATCTATGGATTTCTCTAATAGTCTAAGAGCTACCCTTTGCAATGATATCAAGATGCTAACTGGAGGAGGGGGGAAACATCAGTAGGGGGGACAAAAGTCAAATAACCATCTAGTAATGATCCCAAATGTTTGCACGCATAGCCTTATTTGTGCACCATTTAATTGATAGTTTGGGCTTTGTGTGTTCTACTTGTTTATCAATTTTTGGGTCCACAAAAAGGCTGACTATATCATATTTAGTTATATTTAAGGCCGCAACCTCATCATAGTCCAACCCATCATCAAACATGGCATGCATTTGGTCACGCCAACAAAGAGAAACATTCTGTTCATTAGTAAGTGTTTCAATATTATCCACTATGGTGTTTAAGGTGGATAACATGGGAGCCAATGTAGGTATAGCATTATATGTGGTTCATAAAATCCTCAGTTCGGTGAGATTTTCAAATATCAAATCTTCAATTCGAGGACGTTTTTGAGGGGGTACAGGATCATTTGATGGATGATTTTAAGGGGGTACTAGATTGTTTGGTGGAGGGTTACAAGGAACATTATTTCCTACCTTAGTATCATCATTTGGGTTAGCCATACTTATTAATTCGTAAAACATAATTTCTATTAAAAACAACCTAAATTTCAACAATTTCTATTTTAAAAAACCTAGTTTTTAACAAATTCAATTAAAAATAACTAGTTTTTAATAATATTTATTCAAAACGCTAAATTTTTTTTTACCTTATTTGATACCCATTTCGAAATTTGATACCTGAATCAATCTCCACACTCAAACAAAAAAAAAACACAATGTAAAAAGAGTTCTCAAATTTTTTTTTAAAAAAAATCTATATCATAGGTTTCAGGTATCCTCTTTTATATTGGATACCCGATATTATATTGGGTACTCGATATGAAATCAGATACTCAAAAATGCTTGGTCCTAACTTTTTAGCCTTGGTATCAGGATGGGTGGAAAAAGGTCAGAGTGGATTTTGAAATGCTTTTAGACATTTTCAAACTCCACTTTTTTCACATTGCCACTTTTTGGCACACCATGATCTTGCACATACCCAGCTAGTCACTAATAATTAGTTTCCTAAACAAATGACGAAATGAATGGTTAATAATTTTTCAATCATATTAATGCATTCATTAACTTTTCAATAACTTTTAGTACTCATTGATAGAGATTTTTTCCTATCAATACATCATTATCATTTAAACTCCTTGAATGCCCTCTGAAATGATATTGCACTAGAAATGAACTCAAAATCACCCCAATCTACACTCAAACCCTTTAAAATCTATCTCTATTAAGCTTCTGAAGAAAATAAAAGCCCTCCATGCACTCAAAAGAAAACTCCAAGTCTATTAATGCATATAAAAAATATTAACTATTAATTAGGTGTTTTATAGTATCACCATATAATTGTTATTAATTATAGTAATGCCATGTAATAACCATCTTTATAAAATATAATACTATATTATTATCATTACATTAAATGTAATTTAGTATTTAGTTAATACTGAGAACCACTATTTAATAAATATTTAACCTTAAAATAAAATGATTTAATAATAAAAATAACAAATATTAATTATTTAAGTTATAAATTTGTAGAAGGCATTTCCCTATATAAGATAGATGAGATGATTGAATACATCAATAGATGGGAGTGTTCAAAAGCCTAGGATGACCATCCAATACATCATGGTTGTTTGTTGCATCATCACTTCTATATTGGTCAACTATAATACAATGAGGTAGTATCTTGTTACCATTAATTTGGGTGGTTGGTGTCACACAAGAAACTTTTTCATTCATATTTTTGTCTCTTCTCTCAAAGTGGTAATGACAAATACACATGAACAATTTTTCCTATACGCACACTAGCAATCTTGAGGATCATATTTCTCAATCAAAAATCTCAAAAAAACCTCACTTGAAATTCCAAAAACTTATTTGAGCTCTTCCCATTACAATTCAATGGTGTTTTGTGCCCACACCCACACCACCAATCCTTAAATTCCTATGTCTAAGCATCCAATGGGTTCTCTAGGTTGATACCCACAAACTAGACACTATTATTTATTATGTATATATATTTTTTATGTGTAAGTCTTATATCCTCCATTTTCTAATATTGATATAATCCAATATAATCATTAATATAATATTTTTCATGTGGATGATCACATGTTTCATTTGTTCTATCATTAGGAAAGTTTGCAATTACAAAAAAAATGTAATGATTACATATATTTTCTAACACACTAATTATTTATTATAATTATCAATATTATTCAATTAAAATACCAAAGAAGGTAAAATATTGAAGGGAAACTACTCTAGGTTTAGTCAGCAGCACGAGCCCCAACCAAGAAAACTAACCCACCATCCTATTGATTTCTTGACCCCTTCTAGAATTTTTTGAGAGTCCCCCTTTCCTTTAGATCATCCTAAAACCCCTAAGGTTCTTCCCACTCTTCTGTCCCTTCTAAATTTTATTTTATTCTTCTTCATATTTTTGTTGTCTACCACTGTCCATTCAACCTCTTCAAATAGATCACCATCAGAGTCTCCCTCTTTTCCCAACCTAGGATGAGGGGAAGAAATCCTACTAGTAGACAATTTCATAGGACCGAGGCCCTCAGTAGCTCCCCCAAGAGAAGTTGGTCAAGGAATAACCACAAAAATACACAAGTTTACTCCAATCGCCTGGTTTGGGCCTAAAGGGCTAATAACCTCTAAACTTCTAGAAGAGGTGATATGGGAGGCACTTGTTGAATTATCAAGATTTTTTTGTTGGGTTAGGGTTAACAGAGATTCATCGCCCCCCTTTGATGATTCTGTAGACATCAAGGGAATCCTCTAATTCTCAAAAACATGGGGCTCGACACCAAAGTCACCCAGAGAAATTTGGGAGTGAAGGTTTATCACCTAATCCTTAGAAGTCAAGCCTTGGGGATTATAAATCCCTACCTCCACCAAAGGACCATCACCCTAGGTCTCATCTTACCTTGAAGATATCATATCTAGATTCCCATCCCTATTTTTTGGGTGCTTAAGTAGTGCCACTTTTTTAACCAAGGGAGGAGCACAAGTCACCTCTACATGCCCAAAACTTTTACATCTTTTGCAGAACAAATATGCTTTCTCATAGTACACAGGTTGAACGTTGGACCCCATTTTAGAATCACTAGTAACCTCTATCAGGATAGCTTTATTCACTATCACACTGACACAAGTCTTGACAAGCAAGAGGTAGGATTTTTTCTAGGCAACATTGTTAACAAATAAAGCAAGACCAACAATACCCTTAAACACCTCATTATTATAGAACTCTAAAAGGAAAACCAAACAACTTAACCCAAGTAGGAGCATGAGAACCCAAGTCAATAGTTGGATCATGTTTGGGTTTCCACTTTCGAATGTTAAGGACATTTCTTGAGTTTTGTCTTAGCATCCAAAGCCCTATTAGTAAGAACATTAGTTAGATCATCATGATAGACAAAGGAGGAAAAAAAAAACCATTAACCAAGGCATTAATTTTAATGCTACCTTTTAAAGACCAAGTAGATGCTGCCCAACACCTTATCTTTTCAACTTAAGGTCTGTGTGGGGTGAATTTGGTTAGAAGCGTGATCCCTAGATCTTTAACCATTTCATCAATAATCTTATCAAGAACATAGATAGTATGACTTGAGAAAAAAAGTTACTATGTAAAAAGATGACACCCTTACCTATCTCACATTGCACATTTATCATCATTTATCCTATTTTTTCAATGACCAATGCAAATAAAACCCCTAAAACATCTTAATGTGTTGGTTAAAACACACCCACAAATTAAAATAGAGGAGCCAAAAGTAATAGATCTCCAAAAAATTGAACTTAAGCTACAATAATTAAGGTAAAGCAAAAAAGTTAGAGTGAGATTAATCCTAGAATAAAGGAATTTCTCTGGTAAATTCATGGAAAGTTTAGAAGTTTTATTGGAGGGTGAAATATTTTGTTCCTTAACAAAAATATAACTCTTAGTGCATCTACAGGATGAAGATTTTACTGGAAGACAAATTCTATTATTTGATGGTGCTCCAATTTTGGACGATAAAGACAGAGACATGATCATTGACATTGGTAGACATGACAGTAATATTTTTCAGTATAGAGCCTTAACATGCATCAATTAATTTGGGTAGCAATTAAATTTACCTAAAAATATCTGTCTACAAGTAAAATTCATTATAAAAGATAAGCCTTCATAGCAGTACAAATAAGTTATCTAGAAAGTTCACTATTTATGACATCGTGTTTAAAAGTGTTCATAGCATGTGGTTTTCAAAAGCATTGCCTAGTAATCTGAACATGCACAAGACACCCTAGCCATGCATTTAGAGATTGTAATGCATAGCACTATTTCCTTCTCAATTTTGTGAGTAGTTAAATAAAAAGACTATTGGAAAAAAACAAGAGATCCAATAGTAAAGGCAAGCTTAAAATTTGATAAGTTTTGTTTAATTAAGAATTTTACAATATCATAGTATAAATAACAATGTTTTCTAATTGGGAAATTAACAAGGAGGCATCTAATTAAAAAGAATTGAGTAAAAACTATAGTCTTCATCTATAGATAGGCACGACTAATAAAAGATTGGTATTCAAATTTCCAAATCTATGAGATAAGATATTTTAAAATATAAATATGATTAAAAGGGAATGGGCAACTCATTATTTTGTAGTAGTTGATTGAATTTAATAAACATACAAGCCTAATATCATGCACAAGTATTAGAAATATCACACTAATAGTTTAAAACAAAAGAAAATTATCTTTGATCTTAAACTTTTAAAAAGTTTTCTTTAAAAATCTTTTTCACTACAAACTCTCTAGTAATTTATTTGACTTATTCACACAACTTTAACTTATGTTATTGACTTCATTTATCTATATTTTATTAATTTAACTTATCTTTCAACATATTTTTACAATATTTTTCAACTTCACTCAAATCTATCACAATTTTAAAATATACTATATAAAAAAATATTAAATAAAAAATATTGATTTTATTATTATTCTTTGCTCTCTAAGCTTTTATATAAAAAAAACAAATGTTAATATTTTTTAAATATATATATAAAAAATTGAAATATTAACAATATCAATCAAAAATATCAGTTAGATCTTACTTTCATTATCATTATAACCATCATCACCACCACTATAATCACCACCATCATCTACATAATCCACGAAATCGTCATAATCAGCCAAATCAACCTTTGACCAACCATCAGCCGTCTTCCAACTGCCTGCCAACTCAACCTTCGTCGAATTGCTTCCCAAATCAGCCTCGTTAAAATGACGAGGATTAACAAAGTTATAGCGCTGCATATCTTCAGAATATCCGCAATTGTAAACGCAGAGCTGAGCAAATAAGCTACGCAATATTGGGAGTGTTTTGCTTTCCTCGCCTTTCTCTACCCCCATAAGAAATGCCTTTTCCGTAGAACAACAATCACCTTGTGTAATATTGTGCATCCAGGTCTCATACTTTGAGAGCCTTTCTTGATCAATTATGCACATGTATATCCAATATCTATAATCAAAACAGAGATTTGCACATCCTAGGCGAGTGCCCTTCTCAAGCACAATCCTGGTCCCATTACAGATGTCGCTCCCTATGCGAGGAGACCCAGAAATCATAGCGCAAAAAATGAATGTGCCAACCGAATGATGGGTTTTCTGAAACGAATCCATCATCCCCTCTACTTTATCTCTGCTATTTCCCTTAAAATTTATTTCACAGAAAACATCCGCCATATACAATATGTCGCTAATTTGATTTACATTAAAATAGGAGATGGCTGATCTCTTCGTGATTCCATCTTCATCTGCAATTAAATCTGACACCGCCGATCTCCCAACTAGAATTGTAACTTCTGACGGAAAAATCTGAAATCACAGTGCCCTCACTAAGTTATTCTCAACATATGTTAAACAGTACTAAATTGTTCTACAAGAATCGCAACAATTCGAGAAAATTTGGAAGAAAATCATGGGCGACAACTGATGAGGAAAAAACACATATCTATGTTCAATACCTGCAACCTTTGAACGCAGCTTATAATAGGACTGTCTGAAATAATGATTTCTTTCAGTCCTTTCAATTCTTCAATACCTCTTATGTTCTGCAGCTTTGGACATCCAGCAATGATAAAGCTCTCCAGCCGTATTAAAAATTCAATGCCTCGTATACTCTGCAGCCTTACACAACGCCCGATGAAAATTCTCTTCAACACCTTCAATTTTTCAAAACAAATTACATCCTGGAGCTGTGCACATTCCTCAATCCAGATTCTCTTCAATCCCTTCAATTGTTCAATAGCTTTTACACTCTTCAGCTCCGGACAGTAAGCAATCCAGACCCTCTTCAGTCCCTTCAATCTTTCAATAGCTGATATATCTTGCAGGCTCCGGCAGCGGCTAACATAGATCTTCTTGAGACAAGAGGCATGCCCAAGATTTGGCAACTCTGTCATAGTTCGGCATAGTTTTATGTGAACTGTTTCAAGATTTAGGAGATCACTGCCCAATACTTTTCTCAACTGTCCACATTTCAACATTACTAGAGATTCTAATGTGGTTAACCCCATTAAATCCACTCCTATTAGATCTTTCATAGAACAAAGCTTAAGAGATTTGAGGGCGGGACAGAACTGTCCATGAATTGAGATCTTACTTGTGCTACATAAACCGCACAAAGATATGGCTTCAAGGCTTCTCATACAAAACCGATCATCAGTTGTCTTTATTCCTCTGTAGCTTAAATCAATTTCCCCTTCAACATTAAACCATTCCAATTGAAAAGTATGCAAATTGGTGAGCTCTTTTACTGATTTTAGTAAGAAGTTCCATTCTAGCCTTGCAGATCCAAAATTTAGGTACAGACTTTCCAGATGTTTGAACATTCGAAACGAACTCACTAGCTCGTTCAAATATTGTTGGCTGGCTATTGAATTCTTCAAGCTGTAATATAGTTCTCTTAACTCGAGTGGAATCTGCAATTTACAATCATTTCGTTTCAAACTAGTAATTTATTCAATGATTATAATCTTTGAAGAACGAACAAATTACTGATGCTAATAAAATATATACCTGGTCATCCCTTTGGCACAATGTCGCAAAAGATTTTTGAAAAAAAATTAAAGTGTGCAAATTTTGAAGAGGAATCCATTCAGGTATAAACATATCACATCCATCAGACTCAAGTTGAAGCCATTGTAAACCAGTTGATGTCTGTGAGCTCCCCAGAAAAAAGTTCATACGAAAACCATTTTCATAAAAAAAGCTACAACTTCTGAATTTGCACGCAGTGAGGGCGTTTTTGAAATCCTTGATGTTGCTCAGTCCAATCTGAATTTTAAAAAAAACTAATAATTAGAGAATGCTCATTCTAAGTTACGAATAAATATACTTACAACTTAAAGAAAACAAACGATTTGTGGCAAGGAGCATGAATTTAAGCCCACAAGAAAACATACAAGATCTCGATGAGGCCATGGCCGATGACGACGAGTCATTTCATTATCTGCCATTTCTCTCCCCATCCACCGATGACGACGACGAGTCATTTTATTATCTGCCATTTGACGACGAGTCATTTCATTATCTGCCATTTGACGACGAGTCATTTCATTATCTGCCATTTCTCTCCCCAAGTCACGGAGGTGGTCATGCATCCTCAAAGTATATTTTGGCGTATAATGGCATTTTATATCGTCATGGGAAATCTGATCAAAAGAAGTTTGCACTTGAACAAGGCACTTGTCCTTGAGGGTCTGAAGTGCATGTTCGGCTCTCCACCCGGAGGCCTTCCATATACTCACGGCCGTGCTCACATCTTCCCCTATGAAGAAGCACGCTATATCCATGAATATCTGCTTTTGATCCTCTTCCAGAGCATCATAGCTTATTTTAAGCCTGTCTTTTATGTCTTTGTCTAGTCTTGCCTTAACAACATCTAATTGTAACTTCCAGTATGCCTTGTCACTACCAAAGACATGTCCGCCCATTACTTGAAGAGCAAGGGGTAATCCTCCACACACTTGGACAAAGCTGTTTACCAAATTTTCAAATCCTCTTTTACAAGATTGTGTATGAAACGCATGCCAGCAGAAGAGCTCTCTGCTATGTTCTCGATTCATTTCTTGCATCTTATAACGGACTCACTCCGGCCTTTATAAGAAGCCTCTCATCACGGGTTGTGACAATCACCAAACTATTCAAATTGAGGGCATCTATGGGTATTAGGGCATCTAACTGCTTCTGATTATCAACATCATCTATAATTAAAAGAAACCTTGATTCGCCATTTTTTCGAAGGTTGTCTTCAATAAGGGCGATCCCTTCTTCCATACTAACAAATATTTGATGATTTCCAGGAAACAGATCATAGATAAGCTGATTTTGCAGAGAAGTCAATTTACCTTGGACATCACTTTCCCGCACATCGAACAAACAAGTTGAGCTGCTGAATTCTGAATGTTTGCGATTGAACAAATCTTTGGCGAGGGTTGTCTTGCCAGACCCTCCCATTCCAAAGATACCACTTATTTTATCTCTCATCTCCCCATTTCTCTGGCAATGGCTGTGAAAATCTTTCACGAGGTCATCGAGCCCCACAGCATATTTTGCAACTTTAAGAGGGATTTTCCTCTTCTGTTTTTCTTTAACGACGGCCGACACAACATCATTGCACAGCTTATTTGGATCGCTGAAAAGAGGAAAAGCAAAAGGATTAAAAAGCTGCTAAAATGAGCTTGTAAATAAATGGTTTTCTTAATTTATAAAATTCAAAAGCTTTTTATTAAACCAGGGGCCTCAGTTTTTCTCTTAAATATTCTAAAAATTTTTAGTAATGGATACTTTTGATTAAGAACATGGAGCGTAGAAAACCAATACATGGTAAGAATGATACGTATAAAAAGACAATAAAAAGGAGAGGAGAACCGTATAGGTATTGAAGTTACAACATAATCAAACCTAACTTCTAAAGTTAGAGCGGAAGCAATTTTTATATAGATTCTATTATTATCATTTCTGAATTTAATTGTGTAATATTTTAATCTCAAATACATTCATCTCTGGCATCTGGTGTTCTGTAATTCTGCATACAGCCGTCTCTGTTCCGATCAAAGACGAGTGGTGCGGAGTGAACTTGACGAGCCATAGATCCACAAAATTCTCGTGTCTACTCACCAAAGCAAATAAGGAATTCATAAACAACCCACAAATTGTACCCTTTAAATAACGGATTTCTGAGGAGCGAAATAAATCTCCACACCAACTTAGCCAACAGAGCTTCAATTAAACTCTAAACATCTTTAATCCCTAACCCGTCCATCTTCTCTCCTTGCGCAGATTTTATTGCAGATTAACAAAGATTATGTAAAATGATCTCCTAAAACTTTCCAGAGAGTTTCTAGACTTAATAAGCCAACAATTCCCTTGGGGATGAAAAGTAAGCTAAAACAAGAAATGGGAAACCATTTATAGACCGAGTATACTAGTTTTTAGAAAGAAAATTTAACAAAATTTATAAAAATGATATGAGGATGCCTTACATATTCTGTCCGCTTAGTTCGTAGCCCTTGAGCCATGAAACGTTCTCCAAGCAATCTTTCCACTGTTGAATGTCGTGATGAGGATATCTGCCCCTCTCTTCATGTTTGGAAAATGCATCTGCAACTCCTCCTTTGATGTGGCGGAAGTCTGAAGGATCAACATGGTAAAACAGGGGAATAATTCTGGCCTTCGTTTGAAACATGAAAGAAAGCTCAGCTAAGCACCAAGCAGACTCCGCATAACGGGGAGATAAGATGGCAATGTGTACAGTGGCGGAGGATACGGCATTCTTTATGGCAGAAGGGAAATAATCTCCCAGTTCAGTCTCTTCAGAATCTAGATATGCAGTGATCCCAGCTTGCTGCAGAGAATCGTAGAGCTGTCGAGCGAGCGTTGTTTTGACGTCTGGGCCTCGATGATTGATGAATACGTCAAACTGTTTTGCGGTCAAGGAGGACTTGATCTTTTCCTTGGGAGTTTGAAGTACCAAGAATGGATCGCGTTTTTGTTGTCCTCCTCGGCCAGATGTCGAAGTGGAAGCCATTAACACAAAATTGATTCTCTGCTGAGAAAGAAAGTGATCATCAGCCAAGAATAAAAATCATGAGTAAGAGGAGAGAGGGGGAGTCAATATACTTGGTCTGTGCGTTATTCCAAGTTACTGCGTTGCAAACAAGCTACCCACGCAAAGGGCAAAACTAGTCGCTGTGTTTCCACGGTGTTGCATATGAACAAATTAAAAAATGACAAAAGACAAAATCGGTTCTTCCTGGAGAGAAGAGGGCAACCATAAACTAATGACCGATCGAGTCGACAAAAGTCAAAAAAATCGTATGTTGCTTCCACGTTATTACATGCAATTTGAAATCAGACGGCCAGTCAACGAACGAAAAGTAGTTGCGCGTGTTTGAATTTGTGACTAGCTATATATGTATATGTTTAAGCGCTTAAACAAGGCTACATGAATGTTCGAGGAAGATATGTTTTCGCATTTTCAGGTCGCAGACGTCTACTATTTGAAAGTAATAATGACCCAACGGTCACATCTACCAGTCAACAATTTTGAAGAGAGAAGAAAGATTATCTGAAAAAGGCGGTGTATCAATTTGTTTTTACGACTTTACAATAGTAATTTTATAAACCGTGCGTGTGACAAACAAATGACAAAACTGGTATGAAGGACTAAATCGGTCGTCTAGTTAACAAGGACAAAAAGTGCTTGCTGTGTTAGGAAGAGTGTGCCTCACTAAATATCAAAGAAAAATTATTGTTGTTAAAAAGGTTTGTATTTTCTACAAAGACCATACACTAGCACTTGTACCTGCCAGTCCAAGATTACATCAATTAATTGCAGAGAATTAGGCGTATACGAAGCATTGGAATATTAGAGATGATAATCATAACATATATTACTGGAATTGCACATGGAAGTACGATTTGAGGTAATTACTTCTCTGTTACTCTTAGTGATTCATACAACATCAAAATTCAACTTCATAACTTTGAGTCCAATATGTTTATGTAATGGAGCACTGCAAAAACACAAATCACAAATAATGTATTCTATACAAAACATTATATCTTAATGCTAAAAAGATTTGGTGCTTCACAATTCTTATAAATATTGAGAATCAAACTCCTAATCTATATTTAATGAATAACCCAATCGTACGTTCTTCACATTCCTAGTAAATCTAACTATTATAATAGCAAATCATAAATCCTGTTATGTACGGCTCCAATATTCCTATCACAAATGTTATGTCTCACAAAATTTTGTTAGTATTTTTTATTAGAATAGAATGACCAATTTTTACACAAGTGCATCCAGAAGATAGTTTTTTTTCTGGAAGCATAGAGAACAATCTATTCCTGCAGTAGCACCAAAGAACAGTTTCTAGATGTTTGTTGATACTGCT
The DNA here is from genome assembly GCA_028749045.1 of Cupressus sempervirens. Classification (NCBI taxonomy): domain Eukaryota; kingdom Viridiplantae; phylum Streptophyta; class Pinopsida; order Cupressales; family Cupressaceae; genus Cupressus; species Cupressus sempervirens. The sequence goes on along the minus strand of CM053790.1, from coordinate 49,634,201 downwards.
CGAAATCCTTCGTAGTTGCATGATTGTTGGGGTAGAGAAGGCAAAACAAAAGTGCAATAAACACATAGTGTTCACTATAAACAAAATAATTGGATTCACCATGATATATCCATAAACTCAAGTTTATTCTAACATTTTTGTCCAAAATCCTAGACATGGAAGTACGAGTTAAACATATGCAAATGACACAATTGTGTTATGTACATAAATGGTGTGTCATGCTACATTTTGTGTAAACAAAATTACTATTACTGGTATTATAAAAGTTGGGCTTATTCGCATTACAGTTGGAGCAGATCTAATTCATTTGCTATAGCCATTGTGTCCTTCATAAGATCAATAGTAGTTGCTCCATCATTGATTTGAGGTCAATTTCCTTCAACAATTTACAATGTCAGATATTAGCTCTACACGATGTTCGCAGATGGGTAAAGAAAAAGGGGGGAAAAACAACATTCACTTGTGTTGCTTATAACAATATCTGGTACATGTCCAATATATGACAGTATTGATCATAGGTACAATATTAAACAAACAACATTGACACACTTTTAGACAAAGGTATAAGGCTTTCTTACTTACTTTGTTTATAGAGATATGATTTGTAGTTCAAGCTTCCTCATTCTTGCATAGGATTGTGTATGGATGGTTATGCATTTTCCCAAGTCTCTCAAAGGTGAATACTAGCTGAAGACGGAGGCCATCTAAGATTTTCTCTCTAGATAAAGCTGTGAATGTTAACCCTTGTCTTTCTATTTTTTCAATGTCGATCGTAGCTTTCTGTAGAGTTAGGCCTTGAGATTTGTGTATTGTCATTCCCCATGCTATTCTAATTGGTACTTGTCTTCTACTTCCTAGAGATACTGGGGTTATTTACACCATCTTGGGGTCAGCCTGATTCCATGGTGTGTTGGTGTAGTTGTCTACTCATGCCACTACATATAATGGTAGATTAGGCGGCTTTGAGCCAAGACTATAAATGATTTCAACTACCTCACCTAGTTCTCCATTCACAAGTCTTGCTTGCATCTAGATGTTTGTCATTAGCATGATTCATTGACCCTTACAAAGTAACACTTGTGTTTCTAGTTGTTCATCATCTATGTAATTATTAGTCGTAGATCTTGTCCTCGTTGCTACACTTAATTCTATTGGGCAATTCATTTGCTTTAGCATCTTCTTGTTATGTTGTTTCACTAAGTCATTAGTGGAGAACAAGTGGGTTGCATTATCAAATTCCTCCCTTTCAAGCAATGTTATTCGTACATGGGCATGTGTCATTAGGAGCCCCCAATCTTGTCATGTTGGTTCTACATTCTATATTTTTCCAATGCCTCATGGAATTGTATTTGTTGGATCGATTCTCCATGTTGGCGGTACAATGTATGCAGGCTTACAATTGTTGTGAAATTTTCTCAAAGTAATCGTGCTCTTGTATGGGCAATGTATACACGTCTATCCATTATAGGGGGTAATTGTGCGAGGTCTCCGACTAAGATTATGGAGAGGCCACCAAAGAAAAGTGGTTGTTCCAAGGAAATGCTTGGTGTTCAACAATAATCTTGGACCTATGAAGCTCATTTCGTCAATTAAGATATATTTTATATTCTGTACCTCTTCTTGAAAGGTTGTTAATGTTTGCCCTTGTAATGGCTACATTTCTTTGATAGGAATGCATAATGCAGAATGTATTGTAGTGGCATGTATGTTGAATGCAACAACGCTCATTGGAGCAAGCATAAGTAGTTGGTTGGATTGTTGTTGTGCATTCTCATTTAATGCAGATCTTATACAACCAATTAGGTAAGATTATCCTATTCTTGTAGTACTTCAAATTATCATATACAATGGTATGCTATAGGGATCTCTATTATGGCTGATAATTGTGTGTAATGCTAACTGTTGTTGACTGGATAATGTATGTGCATGGCTTACATTAGAGAATGGTGTGGTTATGGGCATTGAGCTTTTTTTGGTAAACTCTATAAACTTTGTTGCTATTTGGTGAAGGTTGGGAGCAATTGTAGTTTGGTCCCATTTGTTGCTATTGTCGAAACCACGCCTTCCAAGCATTTCCAGATCATTCAAAGTACTGTTGGATGTTGGTCCTATTTGTGACAGTAGTTTCCATTCATTAATTTCTATAGTAGTACCATTGTTATCATTTTTGTCTTCATCATCTTCTTCATCTTCATTTATTATTGTCTCTGTAGTAAGACATTCAATGTGCCAAACTATGTAGCCTTTCACATTCATTTCTTTCGAGTTTCTTTCAATTGCATCGTTTGTAATGCCAATGTCTTCTTCAATGTGGTAGAAATGTTTATATAGTAGCAGTTCTGTCCCGCAAAATATTTCAAAATTTTCAAAGTCTTGTTCTGGAGTGTTGGAAAAATGAGGATATACACAAGCAATGGCTTGTATTGGTCTTCTTCTCGTTTGGTTGTCTTTGCATCTTGAAGAGTAAGTGAATGACCTTGCATATTCGAGTAACGTTAATGCCTCTAGCTCAGCTGGTCATTTCATGTAGTTATGTATGTAGCTGTCATGCATTTTTGTATCCCTTGTTATTTGATGGAGTACCTTTTTCCCTACATTTAGGGATGTGAAAGGATGACTGTAGTCTACAAGAGGCAGTGTTGTAGCATATGGCATGTTTCCTGTGCCCCAATGTCTCGTTCAAAAATTATCTTTGTCATGAATTTTCTATATGTTGTTAGAGTTGGATTGTCAAGGTCTTGTGTTGCATATATTCTTGATAACATTTTGGTACATGTTTCTGATGTTCTCTCTGCCTTTGTAGCATACTTGGCTATGTACTTGAGGACTAATTCTCTTGAAATAATAGGTTGGCAGTCTATGTTAGCTTGCCATATTTGGAGCATTTGTTGGTTATGTATGTTTAGTTTGTCATCATTTCATGCAGGTTGATACTTTTTATTTCTGACACTATTAGATGCTAGTGTAGATGTGCATTGTTCATTCTAAGTAGCCTTATAATGACATTGCATTATTGTCCCTTTTTTACGAAGAGATGTTGCTTCACTATATTTTGTGTGCCTTTGGACATAATTAACAAGTTCCTCATAGTCATTAGAAGGACCTATGGAGAATTTTTTTTTTGTGTCTAGTAAACCTGGATCGTCATATATCGATCGATATACTGTATTATTTCTTTCATTTGCCTCCCGGGGATTCAACGTGGTTACATATGCATCAAAGAATGTTCTTGCTTTCTCAATTTCTGAGTGATCATTCCAACCAATTTTATCAACATTTGGTGCATTAGGGAGCCAAATGAACCCATGTATATGTCTAGTACCTCTACTCTACCATTCTATTGTATACCAATAATCCTTTGCACCTAGTAGCTTTTGAAGAGCATCTTGTCGAAAGATCTCAAATCATTTGTGTAAGTAGAGTGACATGATGTGTGGGTTGTTTACAACATTTTCTAGACACTCCTTGTTTGATAATGTTCTTGGTGAGGTTTCAACAATGAATAGTCATTGGAGATCTGGCCATTTTGCATCCACTGCACTTAGTGTGAAGAATAGTGAAGGTGGGCCTAGCTGATGAATAAGGGTCTTTAGTTCTAAGCACTACTTATTCCAGTATGGTCTAGTTCCTCGGATTGAGGACCCAAAGTGCATAAGCTCATCTACAAGTTGTGTATTCAGCACATTTTGTAGATGTGCTCAAAGTGTTTCAATACTCACTTGTATATTCTCTTCTACATTCCTCTTCATGAATATAGTTGCAATGCCTTGCGTGCAGTGGCGTAACATGAGATTGTGGATGAAGTATCTAAAACGTGGATGTCTTCCAAATCTTTGTTCATGGAAGTGAACCAAGTGTGATACATACTCACGGAGTTCTACTTCTTTTAGTTGTGGATACATGTGTTGTGCGGCTCTAGTTGGGAAGAGTGTAGGAAATGCCATATCAAGTAGACCTTCAGTATTGTGCTCATTTATTGGGGAGGATTCTATTTCAGGCCAACTGATTGTAGAATCTGTGAGGTTATCAAGCTCCAATGTGTGACGTATTGTATCAAGCTTATATCGTGCATTTGGCATTTTAGTAATGAATGATGATGTGTGAACCCTACTATTTGTGTCTTGGTCTTCATATATATCCATCTCGTTTTCTAGAACTTCACTACTATCTACAGTTTCAATCGTGGTTAAAATCGTTGACACATCTATGCTCTATTTTGATAGTGCGAGTAAGCTTGCTTCATCTATACTCACATCAGCATAGTATGGGTCATATTTAATTTTATATCGTAATGCATCCCTCACATGGCTTCTACTCATGTAGCAGTCATAACATTCTGTTTGGCTATATTTTTTTCGCACAATGAGTAGGTCTAATTTAGCAATTGTTGGGGAAGGATTTTCATAATACTCTTGATGTCTTGTCTAAAATTGATGGTGTGTCCATGGTACTTGTATTGTCCACCAAACAATTGCATCACCTGTATAACTGGGTTGACCCTAGCAATCAACATTTCTTCTATATGTGTTAATCTCTTCAAAACATCGTGTTGCTCTCTTGGGTCCATGTTGTTCAACATTGAGAAATGTTGTAGTCTGCTCTCTAGAGCATCTTTTGCATGTCAGCTACAATGCAGATGTTTGAAGGGCCATGCCTAGGTAGCTTTTATTATAGAGTATGCATATTCATAGAATAGATAGTTCTTCTATTCTCTATTTGAATCTCCATGCTGCAGCTATATTGTTGTCATGGTTACTATGTGCACGCTCATAACTTGTTGACATCTTTCAAGTAGTACATGGTTCAACAAGGATTGGTGATAGAGTTGTTTGGTTGGTAATGTTTTTATTAACATGTTCTCCATTGTTGAATTCCCTACGGCATACATGGTAGCACCTTTTCTTTCTACTTTCTTTGCTTCATTATGTTTGAATATACAAGGAGTGGTACTAAATAAAATTGCTTTTATTTGTACATCTATGGGCCAATAGATCATTCTTGTGGAGAACACAATACTCTCGATCTTTCTTCTTTGCTTCCTCTATTTTGGGTTTAATATGAGGTCTTTGTTTATCTTCATGGCTCAATGGTAGCTCTAATGTAGTATATGGATCAATAGAGGATGACAGAATAATCATTTGGTTGTCAATGTGATCAATAGTTTTTTGTGCTCATGCTCGTTCCATGCGGTGTGCATGTCTACGAGCTAGTATGTTGTCTTTATGAAGAGCATAATATTCACGATCTTTCCTTTGTCGCTCTTTTATTGTAGGTTTAATTTTTTGAATTTGTGGCTTCTTTTCATTGTTTGACATGTCTATTTATTTTATTGCACATGTAAGGCATGAGAGATGCGAATTATTATAAGATTAGCGTGCATTATCTTCTATGACAAGCACATGAAGATGTAATAGAGTATTGAGATTAATGTAGAATGACGGATTCACATTTTAAAACACGTGGAATGCCTAACAAATTGAAATCATTGTAACATAATTGTGTGTTATTTCCTATGAAAATACAGTACTATAAATCTAACTTCATGATTCTTTAAAAGCACATGTAATGCCTGAGAAATCAGAATGATTACAACATTATTGTCCATTATTTTCTATGGAAAGTACATGGAAATGTAATAGTGTATTGAGATTGGTTCAGGTACATGGAAATGTAATAGCATATTGAGATTGGTCCAGCAATGATAGATTCAAATTTTAAAACATATGCAATGCCTAAGAGGTGAAAATGATTGCAACAAATTTGTGTGTTATTTCCTATGAAAATCACATGATGATGTAATAGCGTATTGACATTAGTTCAGAGATAATAGCTTTAGATTGTAGGAGACTCTGGTATTGATTATGTAATCTTGAAAGAAATAAACAAAGCTTTGCAACATAATTGTTGATAGAAATGCAATCTATGATTCCAAATATAAAGAACTAGATATGTTTTTTAAATAAGTGAATGTAGGGTGATCGCAAGAAGTTGGGTCGCAATTTCGCGGAAGTCAGATCCGCAGAATTGTACTTCTCAAAAATGGGTACCCGATTTTTTAAAAATCGGGTACCCATTTCTAAAATTATGCTTCGGGCACCCGACCCGAATTTTAAGAATCGGGTACCCGATATTTAAAAAGGATCGGGTGCCTGAGCCGCTTAACTATCAGGCACCCACCTTTTTAAGAATCGGGTACCCGATTTCTTAAAAATTGGGTACCCGATTTGTAAAACTTTTATAAACCACTTTTTTGGCATTTTAGAGGTCATTTTCATGACCTCAAAAACAAGAGCCCACTTAGAGACGCATACGAGAGCCCGTTTCTCAGCCCTACCGACTACCCCCTTGCTGCTAGTTTTTGATACACAAGTATTTTAATATGTTTTATACTATTTTACTTTTTTTTTTTTCAATTTTCAATTTAATATGTATGTTAATTTATTGTTTTTTCACTTTTCATATGTATGTAAAATTGTAAATTTACATTGTTAATGAACTTAAATATTTAAATTTTTGTATTTGTTAATTAAAATATAGTTTCGTAAATGTTTATTTAAAAAATTACTATTTTAGATGTTTTGAAATGTATTTAATTTATGTATTTATTACAATGTTGAATGATTAGATTAGATGTAAATTTATTTTTTAAATATGTAATTTTACAAATAAATATAACCTCGACCTAAAACCATATAACCTCGACCTTGTTTTAACTATTTAACCTCGACCTTGTTTTAACTATAACCTCAACCTAAATTTATTGTTTAAACTATAATCTCGACCTAACCATATAAATAAAACCCTAAAAATATTATAAAATACTTAATCACATAACAGCCAACCAAGGGATCCAAACAAAAACTTATAGTATTTAAAATGATTTTACTTAAATTGTATTGTACTTTGTTTCATGGATCGAAAATGGATGATGTAAACTATTTTATAAATGTATATTCTTTCAGCCTTTCATACCCTGTGACATGTACAGTGGATGATTGTGCATTCCGAATTAATTTGCCAAGTGGCATTCAGAACAAATGTATATAAATTATTTAAATGGATTGAACAGAAGTAGTTAATATGAACTTTCATGTGGACACGTTATTTATTTTACTTTTAGTAGTTTATAATTATTTAAAAATGAAATGTAAATGTGCTCATTAGAGAATGCAATCTCTTATGTTTTTTATAAATGTAAATTATTGTGTGTATGTTATTGCTTGCTTGGTAAAACTTTTGATTAGTTCTTTGGATCCCTTGGCTGGGCGTCATTTAGGATTAGTTCTATAATCTCAATTTGTATTGAATTTAACTCTAATCATAACACTTACTATCATCTTAACCTAAGTAATCTTAATTTGTTAAAACCTACACCAGGTAATATATAAATAATTAAATAACTTTCCTATCTTACCTTGAGTACTAATTTTATAAATGTCAAACCCTAAGATTGAAAGGTAACCCTGACCCTTAACTAATTAATATTATACTTATAAACAAAATTGAATTAAACCATGATCATAAACTTAATTATATATCCCAACTTAAGAGTAGAAACCTTGAATTTAACCTTAAAAATCCTTTCCCCAACCATTAACCAAATTGAATCATTACCAGGCTAGAAGATTGAACCAAGTTAAACAATGACCTTAAGACTAAACCAAATAACCCTAAACTAGAACTCAATAATATATTGAATGCTTTAAAACAAAATTCAAACCTAAATTTTTTGAATTAATGTTGGTTTTTAATCTAGAAGCTCTAACTATAATTCTATATCTAAAACCAAATTTAGCACTTTAAAACTTAATTCAATTTATTAACTCTTGTCCTAATTGAAACCTAAGCATGTAAACCTAATCAAATAGTACAAACCAAATTGAACCCTAATCCTAAAACTAATTAAACATTGATATCAAGGTCTCAAAATGATACATCATAAAAAAATTAGAAGAGACTTGAACGAATCAGGCATCTAATTAAGTAACCCTCCCTGACCACCAAGACGTGGAGGTGTCCACATCAGTGCGAGTATGAGCCCAAACTAGACCCTTAGATGGGTAGCCTAAATGTTTATTACCTTTGCAGAATGGAAGGCCACATAAAAAAATATTTCCTTATTCTATAAAAAGAAATACCCACCCTCTAGTGATATATATAGTAAGGTCTTTTTCCTAATTTTACTATCAATTTTTTTGGTTAGAAGATGATGATAGTTCAAAATGATTTAGAAGATAGGGATAAAATGAGAACCATCATTCCTAGAATGAAGATGCATTATTCCAAGTGATAAACCCATTTCTATCATAAGTCAACTCCTCCATGTCCAAAAAATTAGTAATGAGAAATCCCTATGTCAAGTAATCAATGGAGGGCTCATAAAATTGATCAAGTGATCAACAGAGGGCTCATAAAATCCCTAGGTCAAGTAATCAATTGATCCCCAAGGGGATATAAGAATCTCATTAAAAATTAGAGACAAGACACTCCTAAATGCGTATCATACAAAATAATTATTGCCAAGGTCTTAGCCTCTACACTAGAAGATATCCTACCCAAGATCATTAACCCTACACAAAAGTGTTTTGTTAAGGATATTTATGCATATTGGAGAACTTGATAACCTATTGGAAGACTTTGGATTGAGAAACATTTCTAGGATAGAGTGTAGGCATGCTCAAGTAATTGATTATGAAAATGTCTACAAAAAGGTGGAATGGAGTTTCACTATGATGATGTTGCAAGCCCTCCATCCAATATTAAATGTCAAATGGTGTCCTCTCTTATGATTGGTGTCAAGGTTTTAGTAAAGAAATTAATGGGGTTAGATCATAATTTTTAGGACTCTCTAGATCAATTATGAAAGGGTGTCCTCTTGCATCCTCTTTATTTTTTATTGTTGAACATTGACTCATTACATTATCTCCTTAGAGATAACCAGTTGTCTCTAAAAGTTAGAGGATCTACTCTCCAAATAATTAATTAGAGGATCTACTCTCTAGTTGTCTCTAAAAGTTAGAGGATCTGCTCTCCAAGGATCTACCTTGTGTAGTAAATATGGTATTGGATGGAGATTTCATAATTAAGTGGTTAGGTACCTAGGGATTCCATCTGTAGTAAACCCTAACATATAAATGAAATGTGTCTTTATATCAACAAGAAAATCTTTGGAAAACTCAACAACTGGAACTCTAATTATCTCACTTTGGTTGGTAGAATTCAAGTATGTTAAAAGATTCTCTCCTTGAATATTGGGTGTAAGTTTGTCTTCTTCCTACTCATTTTATTTAAATCAATTTGGTCTTCCATATAAATCTATTAGGACCATTTCGTGGATAGCCAAGGGATTACTTTGGCAATAAAATGGATAGCCAAAGCTTCATAAGGTAATGAATTATGGATTATGATTAGAATTAGGATTATTATACATGGTTAGGGATAGGGTTCACATGTAAATTAGTTCATTACCTGACATGATCTACACTTATAGTTTGCAAGAAGGTTTTCAACTTGGTGCCATACTCTATTTTTGAGATCTTCTAAAATTGCTTTTGTAAGAGATGTTTATCTCAATACCTGTATATGTACATAATATGATGGTGCTTCCCCATACATATCTACTCAATATACTTTACACATTATATGCAACTTCTTATATTTTCACCTTTACATCTTTTCCCCCTTTCTAATGTAAATGCCAAAGGTGAATTTTACATGGTGATTCCAAAATGTGACAAGAAGTCAGAACATACCTTTGGAATTAGTGCCATTGTCTTGTCCCAGTTTTCTTGTAACATATTGTTTGTGTGCAATGTAATCTAAACTTTTGCTGATAATTCTATCATCTGATCAACAATGGAGAAATTGTTAGCATGTGCTCTATGACATGAGTGTTTTCGACACCTTTCTAGAGAATACTTTTTATTAGCCAACTACTTTTTCTAGAACTAAGCGGATAATAGTTAGGATTCAAACTACAATCATAAATATTTTTTAATCAATTCATAATTCTATCTCTAAGCTTTCATTAGATAATTTTAACCTTAACTCTCATCTTAGGACCATAATAAATATCTGATACAGGTAAATATAATTGTAACTAAAATCATAATCCTAGGTAAGTTCCCTAACATTAAAGGATCACAATCATTATAATAATCTTAAGCTTAGCCATCATGAAAACTGTTAACATAACAAAATTGTAAACCATAACCTTGTCATAATCTTAACTTTGTTTCATCCTGAGACATGAACATGTATAATCCATAATGAGTTCATACTTAAAAATTTAGTATTTAATGTTTAATTTGACTTAAGTGTTTAACTTTATTTATAATTTAATTGATATAATTTTAATAAAGATATGTGCATTTATATAGATCTAGTTGATAAATTTTAGATTTAAATTTTATTAAATAGTAATTTTGTCATACATGTATTATGTTGTGATGTATTTTTGATGTGTTTTATGTTTTATGTTGTTTAAATATATATATGCAGATTATATTTGATGGACCCACCGCCACCCCCCTCCCCCTCCCATACCCCCACCTCCACCACCTCCATCTCCACCTCCACCTCCACCTCCACCTCCACCCCCACCCACACCTCCGCCACCCACCACGGATGAGCTCCGTGAGACCATGAGGCGTAACCTCAACGACCTCATGAGTGATATAGAGGCTATCCGATGTGAGAGGCACCCCCCCCTTCACCTACTACGTCTTGCAGATAGCATGCAAGGCGTGGTTGAATCCATTCATCATTTTGATGTAGACATCGATTCATTTAGATCATGGAGGGAAAGCATGCGTGCCTTCTACTCTGATGGCTTATCATTAAGAGAGGTTTATAAACTACATATAGGTAAAGGAAATTTTTAACATTATTTTGTAAACCCTAAGATGGGTGAACCAATTAGTGAGAAGAAGCCTCGCATTTCCATTAGGTGGTGTACACATCTGCACATAGCAACACATTTTTGGGAGCGGTGGTGGATGGTATTTGACCATCCACCACACACTAATCATGAGGTGCCCATGTACTTCCTTAGGAATTTATGGGCTGAGTTTGAGTTGGGTTTGAAACCCAACTATTTTGATATGAAAGCATTTCAGGGGGTTGGTAGAGGGATGCCTCAGGATAGGCCTGGGGCAAAGCTGAGTGACAGAACGAGAAATCGCAAGCGAGCTAAGCCCCTTGTACCTCTTCCTACGCCTATTGTGCCTACTCCTCACCATCATCATGTGATTTCATCTACTTTTACCTATTTTAGTGCCCTTTCGAGCAATTTAGTACAACAGTGGATGCAGGCGGTACATGCTCCTCCACTTGGACATGTTTGTACTAGCTGTGGAGGCATATGCACAGGCCCCCAGAGTGATCCTGGTGCAGCACACGATGGCCATTATGTTGAGTGTAGTGCCTGCCCCTAAGTCGCATTTCTGTCATCCTTGCCAAACTCTTTTAGGCCAATTTATGTTTGATGATTAGTATTATTATTTTAGAGATTATCAGATGTTGTTGTACACTCAGTTTATTATATGATGAGATTACTTGGTACTCTATATTTCATGCATGTATGATGATTATTCAATATTTTCAGTTATCGATGATGATTAGTTAGATGGTTTATTATCACACGTGCTTTCTTATGGATACTTACCCCATACTGCATGTGTATGGTGTGCGTGTTTGTTTTCTTTATGTATGGTGTTTCTGATGTGGTTAAGGAAGGGAGTCGTAGTCACCTGCTAGTCGGGATCTACACGATGCACCACTTCCTGCCATTGTCTGTTTAGCTTAGAATATTGTGTCTGTACATGCGTGAATTTTATGCAGGTTGCAGGTACCGGGTATCGACTTCCCTGAATTGCCAGGATGAGCGTACCCTATCGCATTATCTCAATGGTAAGAGAGGGGAGATAAACTCTTAAGTCCAAATCCTAAACCCTTTAGCCAATTGTCCTAATTGATAATTAGGACAAGTATCTGAGTTAAGTACCCTCCGAATGCATCAAATGATGTTATTTCGTGATTATAACCCTTTTTGTTTGATTTAGTATGTGTTCTTCTATGATGGGTTTTCATATGTTGCTTTATGAGTCCTTGATGTATTTTCTATTAATTAAGTTTAATTAAAAGGATTAATTAATGATTTAATTTAATAGAAATTTATTATGATATTTTAATATTTAATTATATTTAATTAATTGAGAAATTAATTGAATAAAAAGTATTAAATTTGGAAATAAAAGTTTTAAGTATAATTTTAGAATGTGATAATATTTATTTAATTTAATAATAATATATATTTATAGTTCATTTTTAAATAAATGCTAAATATTATTATTAATTGAATTAATAAATATTTTATCAATTAAAGTTTCTTAAATAAATTAAAAGTGGAAAAGATATTAAATTATTAAAGGTTTCTAGATCGCATGATCTAAGCATGAGTTTAAATATAAAAGAAATTAATTAAAATGATTAATTAATGATTTAATTTAATAGAAGATTATTATGACATTTTAATATTTAATTTTTTTAAAAAAAAAATTAGGAAATTAATTAAATGAAAGGAATTAAATTTGGAGATAAAAGCTTTAAGTCTAAATTTAGAACGTGATAATATTTAGTTAATTTAATAATAATATATTTAGAGTTCATTTTTAAATAAATGCTAAATATTATTATTATTTGAGTTAATAAATATTTTTATCAATTTAGTTTCTAAAATAATTTAAAAAGTGAAAATATAATTATTTAATAAAAGATTCTAGTTCGCATGACTTATGCATAAGATTAAATAAATGAAATTTATTAAAAGATAAAAAAATAAGTGAAAATAATAATGTTACTTTAATTTCATAAAGTGCGCATGAGATTAAAAGTAATAAAGATTAAAAATAGAAGTCAAGTGGAATATTAAATAAAGTTATTTAATAATTCAACTTAATAGGCATGAAAGAGGAATGCAAAATAAAAGAAAAGATAATAAAGGTTAATTTGGAGTTAACTGAGTTGTGCAAAGAGTCTTCTCAGGTAAACGCACAATTAGTGCCCCGATTTGAAGAGAAATTGCTTATCACAACTTTGGGGGGGTTCATTTTTGAGATAGACGTATTTGGAGAGGAATTTTTGGGAGACAATTTTTGGAAGCGAATTTCAGAAGGCTGATACCAAGAAAGTTTTCGAGAAGAAGGTCATTGAGAGGAGCGAATTCTCTTACAGTTCCTGGAGATTGCATAATAGCATCAGGTTCAGGTAGGGTCTTGTGTTTTGATCACTGATTGAATTATGCAAATTGATATTCCTGTCTACTCCGTGATTGTAAGAACTTGCCTTCTCGAATGTGTCATTTCTTCGTTCTGAATCTTTTGCTACTCGTTTTCATTTGTAAATCTAGATTGAAAAACTGTTTACAAACCTCAGTCAACAATTGAAATAAATAAGAATTAAATCAAGATTTGAGTTTGAATTAAATGGAATTTGAGAAATTTAATAAGGTTAGGGTTGTGAAATTGGATGAAGAAAACTCTAAGTTGGAAAATAAATATGATTGATTTATTTTATTTAAATTTTATGATTGATAAAATTTAATAAAGTAAATTTACTTGAAATCGATATATATAATACATGACTTTATTTATAGAAAACGTTTTAAAAACAAATTGTTTTTATACAAAAAAAAAAATATATAAAATTATTGTTTTAAGTGGGGGGGGGAGGGGATCACCCGTACCCACCCCCCACTGCCGACGGCCGACAGTACCTGCATCGCAGGTACTGCGATGACAGGTACAATGTACCTACCGCCGCAGGCCCTGCGACCGCAGGCCTGCGGCAAAGCCGACGGGCTTTAAACGTATGTATTAAAGTTGTATTTTTTTAATATTTTTTTTTATATAATTTTTATTAATTATAAAACAAATTGTATTATTATTTAAAATTTTTAATTAATAAATTTTTAATATATATATTTTTAAATTAATAAATATTTTAATTTTTATTCATATTTAATAATTAAATAATAATGCATTTAACATAGTTTGTAAATATTAATTTATTAATAATTTTGGTTTAATATTAATAAATTAACAAGTAATGAATAGATTAAGATAAGAACAAATGATTATTAAAATTAGTTTAATTAAAGTTAATTAATAATGAATATTAATTGATTAAATGGTAGATTTGGAATATTGAATTAATGGAAGTTATTATAGAATTGGGTTAATCGTAAGGGGTAGTTATGAAAACCTAGTTACTTGAATTCGACGTTAAACTGAAACATAAACCTTACCTTAACTCAATAATATACTTTCAAATCCAATCTCTGAGACTTTGATGTTGTCCTTGTGCTTTGAGTGTTTTGGGGTTGGTTTAGCGTTGACCAGTTTAGGTTGTTACCAGAGGCTTGGGGTTGTGAATGTGATGTCATGATGATTTGGTCTCGATCTTTCTTAACTCGACCATGGTAATGTGATGAAGTGCTCTATGACATGATTGTGTTTACTATTTGTTATTGCTTTCCAGTTTCCTTGTGTGAAGCTGAGGTGTATGTATTTGAGATACTTGACTTAACCATTTTTGAGTCTCGATCAGTTATACTTGGTTTGCTTTTCGGTCGCTTGAGAGGACTGAAGTGTTTGTTATATTCTTGATGATGTCATGTTTTGACTTGACCATTTTGGAGTCTTCGATCAGTATTGTAATTTACTATTGGGTTACTTTCTGGTTGCTCATTGGAGAACCATTGGATTTTGTGATTTATCATTGATGCCTTCAGTTGCTGATAGAGAACTGTCGTGATCATATGATTATTATTGGATGCTTATCTGTTGCTCATGAAGAACTGATGTAATTTTGTGGCTTATCTTTTATGATGTTTTTCAGTTGCTTGTATAGGATTGAGGTGATTTTATTATGATTCTTGATTTGTGATTTCATGAGCCTAGGGTAGGTTAACTATGTGTAGAGTCGGGAAGTGGCTTGCAATGGGGATCGGGGCCCTAAGAGGCTACCTGGAGTAACCCATTGTAAGTTGTTTTAATAAGTGAAAACATTTACACTAAATAAGGGAAAATGAACCTAATAAGATAATTGTATGTTCTCTCCCATGCCTTGAGTGCTAGTACAGACTAGGATGGGGTAGAGAGAATGCTTGGTTATGACCTTGCATTCCATAGTATGCCTCGTCAGTACGAGAGGATACTAATGGCTGCAGGGATCAATAGGGACCCGAGATTCCTAAGGGATTGCTCGGGTAACTTCTACGTGACTTTTGCGATGACACTTTCCCTCTTGCATATTAGGTTTCCTATGTGTCTTTGGGGTGCCTCTGGGTCTAGATGTCTATCTATGTTGGAACCCTTGAGTTAGTATACTTTCAGGATTTCCCAGACTTAGAGAGTACTTGTGTTTTGTGTTTTGATACCTTGTTTAGGACTTGAGACTATCTCCTCAGCGCGGTGGGAGTGGACCATTTAGGTTCCACACGGTTGGGTGGTAGTGCTTTTACTCTTACCATTGAGATCCATTCCGTGGTCACCGTGGCTGGAGATTTCGTGATTGGCTTTTACCTTCACTATGTTCTTGGATTATTATGACGGATGGTTAGATTTTATGATAAATGTTTTATCATTATGGATGTATGGATGTATCATGTATGGTGAATAGTTTCATATATTTTTACTGTACCTTGTATCATGGATTTGAGGATGTTGTATCTTGATCTTTACATATGTATATTCTTTTAAACCTTTCATACCCTGTGACATGTACAGTGGATGATGGAGCATTCCGAATTAATTTTCCAAGGAGCATTCGGAACAAATGTATATTATGGACATTGGAGTTTCTGATTATTCTTTATTATGTATGTATTAGTTGTTAGACTTAGAATTTAATTAAATTTAAACGTGACTCAACGTCTTGGGATCTTTAAGAAATGTAACTTGCAATGTATGTTTGTCAATGATTACATGTTATTGCTTCCACTACTATGTGTTTGATGTGTATGTTATACATTCTTACTTTAAAAAAAAAAAAATGTTTAGCAAACTTAGTGAAACTTTAGGTTAATTCTTTTGGATCCCTTGGCGGGGCGTTACATTGAGGGTGCAGATTTTGATGATGATGTATACGCTACCTGTGGTGATGGTAGTGATGAGATAGACGTGTCATCATTTGTTGACCTCATGTAGTAGGGAGAGCCTGGAGAGAGTCAAGAGCAACAGGTAAAATTTTAATTTCAATATAAATATAAAGTGCACATAATTATTTACTTTCTACATATATGTGTAATTGTATTAACTATATTAATTTTTACTTTCCAAATAACAGAGGATGGATGACACTGTTCCTCCTAGGAGGCAGTATAGTCTTTTTTCGAGACCTACAAATGTTGGTGTCCCTTATACGGTATGCACTTTGAATTACACTGTAAAAATGTACATTCAAATTTGAATTTAATAACATGTGCTCATATGTTCTTTTTATTTGATTTTGTAGGGATTGTCTACATCTACACATACTGATGTTAGTACAAGTCCTACTCCAGTTACCACTAAGGCACAACCTCAAATACATGCGGTATGAACTTTTGACTGAAGACAAATAATTTGTATTATTTTTATGTATGTACATTATTATTAACTTATAATCTGAACAATTTTGACTCATATGTATATATATTTTATGTGTTTTGATTTAACGAATAGGAGCATGGATATCATACTCATGCATATAGGCCTCGGTATAGTTTATTTTCGACTCCATCTTATGATTATCGTGCTAGCATACCTATAGACACATCTGTGACATTGGCTACCACTCAGGTATGATATATACATTATATATACATGTTTAATTTATAGTGTATAAAAAATGTAGTGTACAAATTATGTACTTTGTAATTATATTCATGTATATTTAATTTTGACTAAATGTTTATGTATCCATAATTTTAGGAGTATGTCGCCACGAGTGTTGCTGAGAGCATAGGACTTAGCCAGATGGAGGTACCTACATCGTCATTTGAGGTCAGTATTGTGATTTATGTACATAATGTATAGTTCATTATGCTCTAAAATCAAATTAAAAAAATGTATGTATTGTAAATTATAGGACCTCACCACTGCTGCATTTGGTAGTTTTGACAGTGCGCCTCCTCCCGTTATTGAGGGACACCCATCTCATGTGGTATAATTTATTTTATTATGTAGTAAATATTTAATTTATTTGCAAGCTAGATTTTGAGACCCATTTCAATTAAGCAAGTACATGATGAGACGTGTCTCCTGTTACACAGGGTGATACATCTACCTCACAGGGTGTCCAACATGACGAGACGACTCATATTACACATGATGTATGTTAGACCATGTACTATTTTTTTATGATTTCTTATCATGCTTGTGTATGTAGTACATATATTACTATGTTTCACCATGTTTTAAGTATATTCAAACCATTTTCTTTATTCTGACATATTTTATTCATGAACATATGACACATTTTGTAAATATATATGCAAGATGAACAATAATTTTAACTATCTATAGAGCATTATTGGATAAATATCACATCAAATTTATGCATTGAGATAATTCATACAAATAAAATTGACCTACTCGATTAAAAAATGTATTGATAACGTACCTAACAATGTATCATAAGTGATCAAGTAATGCGTTGTTTGGTAATGTAAGACTCATTATCACCTAAAAAGACCTGTTATGTGGTAGTAAACATATGAATACCTATCATAACTTATAATAGACATAATGACTTATTAGGACTCCCATGTCCCCTTAAGACACACATGTATGGATAACGTACCTAACAATGTACATCATATAAGTGATCTTAATGTGTTGTTTGGTAATGAAAGATATAATCAATACAATGAATACAACGAGTAATGATCTTTAAATTATCATGTGCAAGTCACTTGTTTTTAATATTACAATCAATAGTAATTTGAAACTTCAAACAAACATTAATTTAAACATGCTTGAATGTAAAAGTAATAGAACAAAATAGGAGGTCATTACTTAAATTGACAATTAATTTATAATAATTTATCGAGTGCACATACCTTTAACTTTCAAATAGAAGTAAACTCTCATTTTTGAATTAGTTTGTACAACATATTTCACAATATATGTAAGACAATGTCAATGATATATTTATAGTTCACTGAACTCATTTGAAATATAAAATTGGTTGAAGGCATCTCTTCAAATGAGGTCCTGTAAAATAAAAATGCAAAACAAAAACACACATGTTAATAAACACATAAATTAATATTCAAGGTATCTAAACTATGTAAATATATATGTGTAATTTGTATGTACTTACTATGTGAAATTGCACAAGATGTTGATGTTCGATCCACTTTAACACTTCAATTTGCATAAATTGTAATTGAGACCTAAATAAGACGTATATAAGTTCTCTAAATTGGTATTGACAACACAAACATACATGTAATTAAATTATATAAGTACATATATATAAAAATAATAGAATAATGAAAAAACTTACATGTGTTTGATTTAAATGTAGTCATTCCACTGTACCATTTGCATCCTCTCTCTTTTGCAATGCATCTATGATTTTCTCGTGCTCGTCTATTGAAATTGTCCATAATACCTTATTGGCGGGTCTCCCTTTGTACCTTTCTAATTTGATATTTTTTGCCACAACCAAATGAGAATAGTGTAAAATCTTCTTTTCAGTTTGGTAGTCTTCAAATGCTGGCAAACCATTTCTTCGTGTTAGGTATCTACATAGCCAGGTGCCAGCTACAACAACAGACCCGATTGGATACTCAAAACCATCATCGTCGACTTGATGACATGTCATTTTTTTCTTAGGTTCCACACATCTAGCTAGCCAATACTCAGTCTGTTCATCATTATCACTGGGTGCAATAACAACATAAACATGTCTTACAAGATAAGATTAAGTATAGAAACACTTTAATCACTCCTGTACATATGCAAATTATATAAATTGAAGCATGAGATCACAAAAAAATCTAATTAAATTATGCATACCAGGTTCTATGAGGTCTGAAATACGATCATAGTCTTCTGATGCAAAAGTAACATTCTGGCCTTCATTTACTATATCATCTTCAAAATGCATGTCAGTAGGTGCTAATGATCTTTGTTGCCAATCTTCAACCCATTTTGTATTCTCACATTCTTCCCATTCACCTGCAAGACAAAATTGACAAAAACAAGCAAGCTCCCTAATCCATATAGTCCAAGTGTTAGAATCTGAACTCCTAAATGAATGCCATTTAGCTAAACCACTAATTGTATCACAATCATATCTTGAAGGGATATTATTTTCTTCAACTAGGTAGAAGAAACGTTTGATTGTAGAGTTTTGACTTGATCCCGTGTATAAATATTTGTTACACCATTCGACAATCTCATGTGCATTTTTGAATTTAGCTCTTTCCTCAAATTTTAATTGCTCTTTACTAAGGGCTCTCTTCACACATGCACCAGCACCATCATGTTCTCCTTTACCATGTCCAGCCTCAAAAAAACTCCACACATGTTGGATGCTAGTTTTCTTATGTGTCCTACTCAACCAATAGAACATTCTAGCATTCTTGAATTGTCCTATACAATTATCTGACCATATCCAATGTTGTGTCATTTGAATTTGTCTCTCTTTTAAATTATCATAAAAGACCTTGAAACAATATTGGACAAATTTAGATGAATGGAGTTTATTATCACTTAAATAAAAATGGTACTCTCTCAATATTTTTTGATCCTCCTCTGTACTGTCAGGTGCATGCCTATAAACTATATGAACATAAATTTTTACTTGCACTGAATTGTAATATTGTGGTTGTACCTCTTCTTGCGGTGCAAGCGTGTAGTTCTCTGCAAAGTCAACAACTGAAAGTATAGTACCAATTGGAAATGTATTCTTACATATGCGAAATTGTCCATCAAGCCATCTAGAATATTGAGAGTGTTTAACATATTTTGGTATGATCACACTCTTAAACTCATCCATAAATGCATGACAACTAACTTTATCTGTAACTAGATCACACCTTCTTCCAAACTTCCCATTGTTCAATGGATATTCAATAGTTTTGAATCTTTTTACCTCAGCTAATTGTTGTCCAAAAGTAGTCAAAGCATTTTCATGCAAACATTCATCTAACAAAGAAAGATTGCCGCACATATCACATGTACTAGAAAGACATGCATTGAAAAGAAAGTATTGATCATTAGGTGGCTTACAAAACAAACCTGATATGAAATCTTTTATAGTTTGAGGTGGTATTTTTATACCACATTCTTGCAACATTTCTTTACTATGCATGGTACCACGTATAAATTGAAATACATCATAATGGTAACAAAATTGAATATGAGTTTTACAACATGTGATTCTTTCCTTGTTAATCCTTACATACCATGGTTTACACTTTTCAAAAGATCTTTGAGTAATGGTAATATTTAATACCTTACCATCTACAAATTTTTTAAACAATTCAGTTTGAGTTATGTCCAAAAGGTGTTTAGGATGTGGATCACGTATTTTTGACCCAATTCTCAATTTAAGAACATCTCTTGAATTAGGTGATACTCTTGTATTATCATGCAAAAAATTTTCAATCAAACTTTTGATTTCACTAGTAAGTTTCATATCACATCTCGGGAGTCTACCACTAGAAGTCCATAAAATATTTGCTGGATCACATTCAAAGTTAACCCTTCTCTTTACAGCTCTTTCTAAAGTCTTATGATTCACATTAAGATATCCACTTATGTTGGTAATCAATCTTTTGTCAGATGTTGATTTGTTAACTAAAGCTGTTGTTATTGCTCGTCGTGTTGCATTCTTATCTTTAGACCGACTTCTCTTTCCGATAACATCAAAGGCACTAGCAACAGTGGATACAACTTGTTTTAAAGACTCATTTTTATTCTTGGGTTTTGCATACATTCCCAACCTTCTCATTACTTTTCGCATTTTAGACATTTTAATTAGTTGCAAAATTAGCTGACATTGAAACCCAAATTTCTTATTATAAAAAAAATGCCTATACAATCTATTAGCATGTGTCCTAATTTGTCTCCATGAAACCAATCCCTCAAGATTATCTAACACATCATTAGGAATATGAAAATTATGTTCAGACACTTTACTATCATCCTCACATGTTTGTTCAGTAGTTGGTGTTTCTATGTCCACATTCATGCAATTTTTATTTTCAGACACTTTACTATTTTCACTGTTATTTGGGATTTGAATATCATTTTCAAATTTTCTTGGCATTTCTTTTGGGGCAGGCATTTCAATTGGAGTGTTTTGTGCATGATCGTTTGACAATTGCTTCTCATGAAGAAAATCTAAATCGTTTAAATCGTAACATGCTTCTAAAAAATCACCAATTTCATCACGAGAGAAAATTCGAGGGTTTGGAGACACACCTGTATTGAACGCATAATCAGATTGTGCACCTGAATTTTCTTGTATTGGGTTCTCTTCTTTGACTTTTTCATCCATCGTGGTATCTTCAATGTCTTTCTCCTTTGAAACATTGTTCAAGTCTCTAATTCTCTGTCTTCTCTCTCGTTGACCTTGTGCTTCATTCTCTTTATTTGCTGCAATCTCCTCATCTGTCAGAACTCTTGCTTTCTTCTTTCTTCGTTGTTTTGATCCCATGTTTGCACCAGTTTTGAATTTGAATCAGTAGCCTGCAAATTGTATAAGAGGACAAGAAAATAGAATAAGCGTGACAAAATTCGGTGTTGCAGGTCGAAACTGTTGTTCAATCATTTCAATCATTGAAATTGGGTCGATGGGGTAGCTTTTGGGACCCAACAGGTACATCAAAAATGGGTACCCGATTTCTTAAAAATTGGGCACCTAATTTTTTAAAACTCAGGTACCCGTTTACAAATCGGGTACCCTATTTTTAAAAAATCGGGCGCCCGATTTTAAAAAAGTCGATATAACGGTTTAAAAAAATCGGGCACCCAATTTTTGAATTACAAATCGGGTGCCTGATTCGTGAGACATGAGCGGGAATTTGGCATGGCTCCGAACTTTTGCATGGGGTTTTGCCTTGGGGAAAGGCATGGAATATGCTTGGTCCCACCAAGCTATGCCTTTGTACTCCTTTTTTTTTTCCTAAGGCATTTATTCGACAATTTCTGATATTGTCATAATTTTTTTATAGTCATGCCTATTGAATTTTTTGACGAGACAAAAATCCATTATAGGTCTTGCTGTTCTGATTTCAAAAATGTAAATTTTATAGTGTTATTAGTTTATTTTCTATTTTTCCATTATTTATTAATCAAAACTATCTCCTAAACGTTAAAAAGTGACATTCACTAAAACTTTAATAACTTTTTTATTTTATAATTTTTCTTAAATTAATTTATATTTCATCAATCTACATACAATTCTTTTGATGTTAAAAAAATAAAATTTGAAAAAAGTGAGATTTTGATCAAATTATGTGGTCCATACACGAGAGGTTTTAAAATTTACCTTTATAGCCAATTAATAATTAATAATAAAAAAATTATTCAATAAAAAATTAAGAAAAAATATTATCATCAATCTTAGGTGTATTAGGTAACTCCCTTTAAAAGGATTTGCAAAAATTCATTTATTTGTGTCAAATTATGGTGTTCGTACACGAGCATGGTATGGTCCTAAAACAGGCATTTTGAAAAAGTGGTTTTTAAAGATTCATACCAAAAAAATAATCTATCATATGTGTGCACAAGTAAATTACATATTCAAAAACTAGATTCCGAACACTAAAAATTTTATTTTTGGAGTTTTTTAATATTCAATCTCTAAATACCTCAAATTTTGACATCAATTGACAAAAAATTTCAAAAACAGGAAAAACACTTCCACTTTTTGGCCAAAAGTGAGACCCAACTTCTTGCACTGACCTTGTAATAAAAAGCTGAAATTATAATAGAGTAATGGTGTAATTATATAATCATCTTATAACAAAGTAGTGTAACAATTACATGAATATTTTTTTCTTGAAGATAGTATATTGTAAAGTTCATTTAATCAGAATATAAACTAGACATACGACAACAATTGATTTGAATAAGATAATTTCCTTTAGGGGCTATTGAGTTGATTCATTTGCAAGGTAATGTTGGGATAACTTATATGATGCTCAACCTGGGACTGTACAAATTCTTCTACCATTAGGTACAACACATCAAACCAATAAAGATGCTCAAATATATGACATTGTAGTCCCCAGTTATTCACAGTAGGCTGTACTATTGGAGAAAAGGCACAATTTGTTTGTGTCCACATGGGTATTTGCTCCATGGAAATTATTCTAATCCTTTCTTTGATTGGTAGACTTAAATAGACTCCCTGTGGTCCCCACCTTTGTATTACCTATCAATTCCACATTGTGTTTGAAAGAGATCCAAATTGTAGTCTAAATATTTGACCATGATAGTGCATAGTGCTTGAAATCAGAGTATTGATTTGGGGCCTTCGCAACATTTGTTCTATTCATATTTCTCCAGTTCCAGCCAATAAAGAAACATACTATAGTTTAGTTTCTATGGATGCCAATTGGAACCATATTTTGCTCAGAACAATGTTCTATTTCTATTGGATTATAAACACAACAAGTGATCATTTTTGAAATACCTGGGTCTGTAAACATATGGTCCAAATTGCATTGCGATGGTGGTTGATATGTAATCAAGCGCCTTTCTGCCAATATTTGTTGTGTAATTATGGATGTGTTTCTTGCTTCGTTACAAATATTGTAGATATCTATGGATTGGATGAAGTTCTTTGTCATAATTTTTCTATGGTGCAACATATTTGGGCATCAGATTACACATTTTGTGTTATTTGATATTGTGGATATCTTGCATCATTTACATTTAGTAGTATTTTCTATTGTAATCAAGATGATAAATAATGGACAAGCGTAACCATTCTTATTTCATAAGGTAGTCGTATACATCAATTCTCAAGGAGTATTATTGACTTGATCATATGTAGCGATACATAATAGAATCCACACAAACTGAACAAAACATTGTGTTCACATATTAGTAATAGACAACAGTGAAGTAAACATTCAATGAAACTAATGATGTAATAAATGGATTATCAAGTTAACATGACCACAATGTAGAGAATGCTTTTTCCTTGTCATAATATTGCTTCTATAATTGATCTAATAATACGTAGTGATATGTAACAAAGTTCACACAGAATGAACAAAACATGGTATTCACACATGTTGTTTGTATATTATGTTTGATGGAGTTTACATTGAAAATAGAAGTTCCAACAAGTCATGATTTTTCTATATAGTTATACAATGCCAATGTACAAAGATGGATATAGAGCATGGAATAATGAACCTTGGATAGTATACAATTGGTGAAATAGAGCATTGAACTGTTTATGTATAATCATTGTACAACTATGGATATACAGGTAAGATGCAACATGGAACAAGTCATCCTTGCATATGGCTACTAGTACTCAAGTTTTCATTTTTTTTTTCAAAATGTTGTCACTCTTAGCCACAAAATCTACAAGTTCAATCCGCTCAACAGTTGCCTTAAGTCATCCTTAAGTCATCCTTAAGTCAGCCTATCTTGTTGTATGTCTCTTTCTTATAGATTAGGCTAAATAGTTAATCTTTGCTTAGGGGATCTCTTGTGACTCGATGAGAATAATTGTCATCTTCTCCTAAAGAATCAATTGAATATAGTTCTTTGTCAGTAACATCAAGTAGTTGAGTAGCAATATCATCGAATGCAATGACCCACATTGGATTTGTATAATCCTTGATCTTCATTTGTAGTGGATACCTATAATCATACTCAAAATGACTTACATTGCACTTTGTACACATCCACTTCTCATCTATTTCCTTAGTGAGTTTTTTATTACATTGACATTCTCCAAGTTTTCAAGGGCAAGCTAGATAGTAAAGGTCATCTTCCTTTATAGCTGTGAGAGTGGCTTTCATGATGTAGTGTAGGGGTTCAGTCATGCACTCTATTTTTTCACGGATATCCAAAATTGTTACCCTTGGTACTGACCCCCTTAGAGAAGTTGTTCTAGGCATATTTGTTTGTAAGCTCCCTCCAATTCTACCCTACCAATCCTAGATCTCTTAGGCCTCTTCAATGTTTGGGTCTACTGCTAACATGGTAGCAATGGATGTCGTAACCACCTTTCCATTATATTGACTGATATGATCATTATTTACCACAATCATAGTTTCCTAATGTTGTTCATACTACTAATATATTTGATTACGCTCTTTCCTTGCTAGTAGCCCCCATAGAGTGACATCTATATTGGTGCTAGACGTGTCTAGTAATCGTATGGTATGACACAACACATCTGTTTGGTCTCTTCTCCATAGGGTCAATGATGGCCCCATGAATGTGACAACTCCAATGATGTCAACAGTCGTGTTATCACTCATATTTGTAATATCAATGATTGGTGTAAAATGAAATTGATGCATTAGAATGGTAGGGTCATCTTTGACTACAGAATTCATAGATTCTATTGACAATATGATCTCTATGTCACTATTTAATTTGTTATACATCTTGTTTGTTGGCTTGACATCTCCACCAGAAATTGTGTACATTGCACCTTTTTGTATCTTTGGGAAATGCACATCAACAGCTTCATTGAAACAAGTCACACGTGTTTCAGATCCTTCATTGTCTACAATATCAAAACTGAATACTTGTCTAGAACCTCTTTGATTTGTATATTCCCTCTTATCACCTTTATTTGTAACACAAGATGTTATAACCCATCTTGTTTGGTATAGATTTTGGTCTTTGACAATGGTAGGAATGGTTTCCCTTTGGGCTAAGATTGGTGGGCTTTGTATACCAAAACATACTCTCTCATGCTTTGTTGAGGTCAAATGTGAGGCATTGTCACTATATATCACAGGCTCTACCTAGCCTTGTTGTACTTTTGTTATGGGTCTGGCATTGCCAATAAGTTCTTGATTTGTTTCAATGATTTTAATGTTTCCTATTACCACCACCCATACAATTTATATATTATGGATTAGGAACCTTCCAAATTTAACATTGTAGCACACAACAAGCATTATAAGTGCATAATATTGAGGTTTAGTTGTACTGACCTTGATTTAGTTATTATTGGGCTACTATACTTATTTAGTTGCAATATCGTTCCAATACACAGTTCATGTTTTCTTACATGGTGGTTGTATTTCGTGGGCAATGAAGCATTAATTTTGTACTCCCCATCTAATATGTCTATCTTGTATCACTTAATTTCTTCTTGTCCAAGCCTAAGATCAAAGATTGAAACTATCTATACATTTTGGTCTATGGGAGGTTCTCCACTATGAATAAGCTTGATTGCTCCTCTTGTCAGTAATGAATCCATTTGTTGTAAATTATCACAACTCCTACAAAACCATTGCATTGATCTTTAACTTGGCAATACCCTCAATATAGGAGTAGTTATGAGGTATGTGCAATTGTAAAATGACAATGATCATTCTAATATATGTGAAGCATAGTAAGGCATTACTTAAATGTAAGATCACCTTAGCAAGCTAAAGATGACATTAATGTCAGAGCTGAAGAGATTACTAATGTGAAGCTAGAATACTAGAAAAAAGTGTAGCTACTATAAACAAAATCAAATTCGGATACACAAATATTCTAATGCTTTTTGTACATAAGATTCTTAGGTAATATTATAATATTTATTCTAATCAATCATGCAATATGTGGAATTATAATATCGTAATATTTAACTTGATGTATATGAAGGATAGCAACGCACCATTAGTGTAATAGCAAGAGATAAGGAAAAACTAAAGTGATTGAGTAGGTTTATTACTTGGGAGCTAAAGATATTGCTGATGTCAAACTGTAAGATTAGAAAAAGGTGAGGCTACTACCTGTGTCTCATAGAAGCAGGTATGCTCAAGCTTTCAATACCACTAACAAGAAAGAGAAACTGGAATCCAACTACAAAAATCTCCTGATCTTTTTTGTGCATAAGATTTTTAGGTAATGTTGTAATCTTTATTTTCATAATATAGGAGCAGTTATGAGGTAAGTGCAATTGTAACATTACAATATTTAATTTGACATATGCGCAACATTGTAACATCTAACCTAAATATAATATTACCTCAACAAGCTGAAGACAACATTAATATCAAAGTAGAATATGAGGACTCCAGTGTTACTTATGTGTCTTGTATCAACTGGATCTCTTTAAACAATGATTTAGTGTTGAGTAATACACTTAAGAGTATCATGTTGCATTCATATTTCCAATTGGGCCTTAGACATTGCATCTGATTTTTTGAACATAGTTTGACAATTGAATTGTATCAAACAAATAGTTCATACGTCATTACCTTCATCATTTCATATTATATAACACTAGTATATATACATCACTTGACTTCTTCGCTCCCTAAATATTGCATAATACTTTTAACACCAAAAAAAAATGGGTTGGCATGTACATGCAAGGAGGAGATAGTAAGCTAGTTGGTAAGGAATTGTGTGAGGCCAATTCACTGTTTAGGGGTATGTGTGATGATGGTTTTGTGCCAGATGTTATTACCTACAATTGCTTGATTGATGGACTTTGGTTGATATAAATGGTACAGGAAAAGAGTATTCCCACATCTTAGACATATGAGTTTATTACAGATGTTCTTGGGAAAGTAGGGCATACTTAATATGCTACAACTGCTATTCCATGTATCCTTTCTTGTATCAACATGCTATATTCATTAAGAATTCCATATACAAATGTCATTGAAGGCATACACAATAAGAATATCAAGAACATATCAATTTTTTGATGTAATATAGGATGCTCTTAGTGCTATACCAAATTCTTTTAAAGGTTTAGATAATAGATTCCCAATAGAACATTTGCTGGAATGCAACATTTAAGGTCATAGTATTCCAACCAAACATATCCTGCCTAGTATAACACATGATACCCTTATTAGTAATGATCTTCACTATACAAAAATCAAGGTGATAGTATTTATAGCATAAGAAAATTGTACCACCTTGTTAAGTGGAAAATGGTTTGTTTTGTTTTGATCTTTTTATACAAAAGAAGGCCTATACAACAAGATCCCTATCCCAACAAGATATTCATTGTTTAGTATGAGATGGGATACTATTATTAATGATGCACTTTGGAACACAAAATTAAAGATCATATCTTTTGCATCATCACAAAATTGTGTTACTTTTCTAATAGCTAGAAATATGTACAATAGTGGAGTAGTTCTCTTTGTTGGCAGCATTTTTACACTTTAAAATAGCAACATTATTTAGTCACCATCAAAGACCATATTTGGACTACTTGTCCTTTGGTGGCTACATTGTTTTCAAATATCACATAAACTATGCTTTTCATAGCATCGAGTTGTCCATACTATAAAATTGGTTGTGGCCCATTTTTCGAGTTGTTTTGTAGAATGCTACAAGTATCTTGTACATTACATCTATTGGAATGATTGCTTCCTCTACCTTTTCAATACTATAGCTATGTACAATGTTTGTTGTAGAGCATTCCCACCATAGATCCATAAAAAATGCATCATAGTTTGTAATGATGTTTTCAACAACAACCTCAATATCATTAACATTGATTGTAGGACCAACAACAAAAGTTGATTCTGCCTCTGAAGCTATAGTATTTATTGCCTGCTCAACATCTAGAGCACCACCATCACCTGTTGTGTGGATAGTGAAAATATTGTCCACATTATATGGGTCATCATCCCCACTGAATGTATTGATGGTGACAATGTCATCATCATTATGTGTTTCCCCCATAAGCTAGTAAGACAAACATGAGCCACACAAGTTGAGTTCATCCAAACATTTTTTAAATAGAGCTCAAGAGTTCATACTAATATCTTAATGACTAATGATTGGCATGAAAAATCACTTTTCTTGATGCAAAAATGCCATAATCCTTTCCAAATAAACTTTATAAAACCAGAATATCATTTGAATAGTGAATCTATAATAGATGATAAATAGAATGGTTCAACAATATCTATTCATCCATGTGCATTTGCAATGCAATACCTATCATACAAATTAGTAATCAACACCATAATTAGATGAGGGAAATAACTAACAATCTCAAAAATTAGATAGCATTTATGCATGTTATTTTCATTTTATTTTGAAACACCTATTGTTTCTAGAAATGGCATATTGATTCTACTATTCTTGAGATGTGTCCTCAAGGTGAACATAGGTAGATTATTGACATATTTGAGGCAAAATGAGAGCATGTCAGTTACTCTAAAATTCATGGAATCATATTTTCAAGCTCTAAACTAAAGGTAACAGCTACACAAACCATTCATTTCATTATTGTTAAGCGAGCATACAATTCAACAAGGCAACACATAGGAAAGTAAATATATTTTTAGAGGTAAAGAAATACCTTGTTTAGGAGTACTAAAAGCATTACCGAAACTAAGATTTGACAAGCATAGAGCTTCTCAAGGGAATATCAAAATACAAGAGGAGATGTTAATCGGTGATATATTCAATGATTTAAATGGAAAAATTTATAGTTTGAGGGATATCAATGTACCATATACATTGCAGAGTGAAAATCGAGTGTGGGGTAAATATGGAAATGAAAATTCCTAATTTTCTCAAAGATTCAAAAGGGAATATTTTCATTTTGGGGCAGTTTTGACTAGGGCTCTTCCCTGCTACGAGATATTATAGAATTTATTTTATTTATAAATTACTTGCATATATTGGATACACCAGACACTATTATGTTCAACACAACTGAATGCTGAAACATTATCATTTTCATGAGTCAATGGATGTTGTTAAAGAGTGGTGAACTGAGATGCATGTGTTTGTAGATGCATGTGTTTGATCATTCATAATGCTCAATGTGCAAGATTGTGGCAGCCCAAGAGAAATATTGATTGTATTGTGAGATTAAGATGTTTTGATATAGCAATTAAGTTTATGTGCATGTACTCAACCATTCAATTGGTACTTGCCATATCGAAGAGCACAGACAAGGGAGAGAGGTCTCAGAAAAATGTATTTCCCCAAGGTATTTTAGACTTTAGATCTCAGAAGTGATATATGATATTATATTATTATTTTGCAATTTGGTAATTTTTAAGATAGATAATTGATTTTTTTAAAACAAAATTTATCTTATTTTTTAAATCATTTTTTTATGGATGAATAGAACAATTGTCATCTTTATCTTGGCCGAAGGTTCATTTCAACAAAATGATCCCTAGGGAAGTAGCCTATCAGCTAAAAAGGGCACAAACAAGGAAGAGAGGTCTCTAAAAGATGAATTTCCCCAAGGTATTTCAATCTTCAGATCTAAGAGGTAATATATGATATTATATTTATATTTTGTAATCTGGTAATTTTAAAAATAGTTTTATTGTTTTGTTTTGCAGTGCAGAGCATGGACCCCTAGTGAGGTTTTCCAAATGTTTCCATTGCAACTGTCCTAGTAGACATGTATGAAAAATAATGAAGCACATGAAAGACACATGAAGTATTTTCTAGAATCATTGAAACAAACATCGTCTAATCGAATTTGACAGTATGCAATCTAATGTAAAATACATTCATGAAAAGGATTTAGAAACTTGCAAGCTAATGGAATCTTTGGTTGCAAAGCCAAATCCCACAACCATTCCCAACATTCTCTTCACTATGCCAATATGGGAGCTCTAGAACGAGCCATGGGCATCAATCTAAAGCACGAAGGATGAAAATGCCCTGGTAGACATGCATGCAATAAGTAGAAGAATGTATAAGTCATGTGAACTATTTGGTAAGATGCCTTAATAAAATATGGTCTCATCAAATGTCATCATTGTAGAATATTTCCAAGATGGATTTGTTAAAGGGGTCTTCAAAAATTCTCAACAAATTGAACTGGCAGGCGTAAAATACTAAGAAGCCAAACTCGTCAACCTATCCTATCAGCCTATAATTTAATTGGAGCTTTGGAAGGGAGAGTGGACATCATCAAACCAAGATTGAAAGTGAATTCTTATGAGAATTTAAACTGTGATTGCTGATCACCACAACCTTGAGAAATACCCATCCCTAAAATGTCTTTTTACTATTATGATTCTTTCCATAACTTTCCCCCATCTCTTGATTTAAATATTTAATATTTTATATAATTGTATTTTTCTACTCCTATTGTGATCTAACATTTACTCATATATATCTTTGTTTCCTCTAGAGTTTTTTCCTTTTCTACCTCAGCAATTACCAATTCACTTCATTAGTAATTGCATTTATTGAATTACAAATAAATTGAGTAACATCGGCATTCTTAACAATAGATTGTCACCAAGTAAAATCATAATTCTGAGGATGGATATGCAAACACAATCTAATTTTAAAACTAATCATTATAATTATAATAGATTGTAAAAATATGCTATCTCACCCTATTTACTTGACCCATATAGAAAAATGAATACATGTTGTTTCAATCTTAACAATTTTTATATGTGTACACAGGGCTACTCTCTAGACTTTTGGAAGGGATGGTGAGTTTTTTGATTTCTTTACTTATCTTTATAAGTGATTTCAAATCTAGATGTAAGATGAAATTGAATTTGATTCTAATCTATGTAAGATGGGATTGAATCTCATTCTTATTTGACTAGTTTTAGTACCTATCTCATTTGATGCCCATAAAAAATGGATCATTGAAGGAATGATTGGATTGGGGAATTCCTATAGACCTAACTAAAAAAGGAAAAAAAAATATTGAAATTAAGAATACAAAGGAGAAAAGAGAAAGAAATTTCAGTAGTGCAATTCTTAGGAAATCGTTAAACCTATCAAGCAAAGCTAAAGAACTTAATGTTAAAGATGAAGGATTCTTTTAATGTTAAAATATCCCTTGCTACAGGAAGAGCTAGAGCATTTAAAGAAGAAAACTGAAAGTAAATTACCAAGCTAGTTTTAGAGTTGAAGACACTAAACCTTTTCAACTTGCAACTGCCACTAACTATGCTATATTATTATTTTCCTATTAAATAGGTGTTGGTGATTATTTGGAATTCTCAACTATTAGATCTATTATTTATCATTTTATATATGGTCATGACATGTACTTATTGGAAGTATCTCTCAAGAACACTGTTGTGTGATCACTCATGATGCCTAGTTCTATATTTCTGAAGGAGCCCTGAGTATAATTAGTACCTATATTGCTAGGTGATTTGGCTAGATAGATGTAAACACAAATATGGTAAATGTAGTATTCAGAAAAACCAAAAAAGAGGTCAGGGAGAGATGTAACAAAAGTATGGTAAATCTAATTTTTAGAATGACATTTCCCTATAAAAATGTTCTGATTGTATATCATATAACATATAATGAAATTTTATGTAAAAATATCCTCTCTCCAGGTATAATGCCTATATCAAAAAACATAAGCTAATTCATATAGATTTGAACATGTTCAAAGAATCATTATTCTATCTGTAACTTCTCCTCCTATATTTACATTTTATCTTCCTCGTCTCTTGTTTTTTGTTTACATAATTAGTTTTTATAA
Source organism: Cupressus sempervirens (assembly GCA_028749045.1). Lineage (NCBI taxonomy): Eukaryota > Viridiplantae > Streptophyta > Pinopsida > Cupressales > Cupressaceae > Cupressus > Cupressus sempervirens. The sequence goes on along the minus strand of CM053790.1, from coordinate 49,601,528 downwards.
ACATAAAAAAGGCTAGCCACCCACACCATAGGGTTGTTCTCCAGCTGGGTACCCAAAGGAGGATTACCCACAAGGAGGTCAAAATCTATAGGAAACATCTATTTGAAAGGAACATCTAAACTACAATCTAAAACACATTTTTTACAAAGTGGACACTTAAATTCTTTATTTTTCATGGCTCGCTTTATAGAACTTACTATTTTTTTGGTTGTTTAGCTTCCTCTCAAATTAACAAGAAATAAAAAGGTAGTGTTTTGACCTTCTCAAGCTTTGTAAATTTCCAGAGGGTACCCAACACAAATTTGTAGATGAGCTAGTCAGGGATGGTATGGACTTGGGTACCCATGAACCCATTAACTAAGAAACATGTAATGTATTAGACTAATGTCAACAAGTTCTATAAATTCTACATCTAATGTTATTAAATTCAAACTCGAAGTCATCCTATATATGTCTTTGGATAAGAGAGAAAAATGAATCAAAACTAGGAAAAAATGAGGTAACAAGGAGAACCTATTGTTTTGTTGAATGCACGCACGGTAATATTGATATCCTCTGAAGCATTACAAACTTCTGAACCATTGTAATTCCTATAATAAAACACTTGACATTAGAAAGATGCAGATAAGCATACATCCAAACACAAAAAAAACACCAAAAACTACAACCACTACACAACTAGTGCTTCACAAACCTATTCTGATTAGTCTCACAGTGTTTGTGATTTTACTACAACCATTATAGCAAATCAATTTATACTATTGTAAACTATGTTCACCAAAGCTTCATTACTCTTGTTGCCTCAGTGGTGGCAGCATGTTTCGCATGGCTGAACTTAGTAAAGAACCCTATCATCATCACGACAGTAGTAACAATACAAACAACTTTGTGGCCTCTGTTGACCAGAACATAGATTAAGCCCTATCACCGTAATGAAAATAGTGAGGATAGTGACACCTCCATAGCATTTGGTAGTCAGAACAATTAGCGAGAAGCCAACCCAAGCAACCTTGTTCCCAATAGCTCCATGTTGAACCCATCATATCAAATACTAGAGTGAACCCAACTCGGTGGCTCATGGCAGGTAGAGGAACTGGTGGTGAGAAAATCCAGGCAACTCTATCGGGTTGAACCATTTGTTGGGCCAAATAGGACACTTCTCGACAAAGGAACCCCAGAGAAGTAGACTATTGGCTAATTACTAAATATTAGGAAATATTAGTTTGTGGGAAAAATAAATATAGTTCTAAATTTTCACAAAGAACATGCATCATTAAATATCTATAATTTAGTGGAGAAGAAAAATCTCTAGTTTTAGTTACATTAATTGAATTTTGATAAGCATTGATGTATCAACTGTTATATTTGAGAAAAATTCTATTACATTTTTCCTTCTTTAACAACAAGGAAGCCATTGAAATCAACAACAATCTCATCAACCTTAATCGTGATGAGGGTTGGACCCTTAATCCTGTATGGCAGCCTATGCTTGCCTTGTAAGATCAGCTTAAGGGTTAATCTTCCCTCCCTCTTTCCCTCCTGCCTTTGTGCCTATTGGTGTAAATAAGTATTTACTATTTACACTTACTTAAGTTTACTTAGGTTAATGCATATTTTTATTATTTATTTATTAGTCACCTAGGAGTATACGTGCTCTTAAGAGTTGTCATGTTGATAACACAAAGGTTCACACCTCTTTTATGCACATGGTGTCTACAACATAGGAGTTAGCACACTAATTAAGCACATGGTGTCTACAACCTTATCATTCTTATCTACTCATCTATAATGTTAGATAAGGCATGTTTTTATTTTTCATGCTTATCTTATCTCGTGGTTCTTTCTAGAGACATTCTAGGTGCTTCTTGAGAGGCCTTTATATACAGACACTCCAAGATCAGCAGTTTTAGAGTTATGCTTTGGTGTACCTATGAACTGAGGCACACTGCAAGTTTTGGCATCGAGTGAGATCAATGTGCCGAATCCAAAAAAAATGTGATCTCTCAAAAATGAGATAGGTTATTTTAGGTATTAGCATCACCATCTTATAGAATTTGACATTTCATCGATAGCCCTCACAACCTTTAAGTTATGACCCTCGAAAGATGGACCTTGAAACGCACTTAGAGCACCTTGGAGACTCCTCGATACGGGGAAGCCACTAATGATGGATGCTCTCTGTAGCTGAAAAAAGGGTGTCACTAGGGTTCTCCTACCCACCTAGAGCTAATGGCACTGAAAAATCGATGCCAAGATCAACGGTTTCAAAGTTACACTCTAGTGCACCTATGAATTGAGGCACACTGTGAGTTTTGGCATTGAGTGAGATCACTGTGCCGAATCCAAATGGAATGTGATCTCTAAAAAATGAGATAGGTTATTTTAGGTATCAACTTCACCATCCTATAGAATTCAATGTTTCATCGGTAGCCCTTTTTTTTGAGCTTCGAGTTATGACCCTTGGAAGATCAACCTTGAAATACACTTAGAGCACCTTGGAGACTCCTTAGTACATGATGGTCATGGATGATGGATGATCTCCGTGGCTGAAACAAGGGTGTCACTAGGGTTCACCTGCCTACCCAAAGCTAATGGCACTGCTAATTTAATGCCAAGATTAGCAATTTTAAAGTTATGCTCTGGTGCACCTATGAATTCAGGCACACTACGAGTTTTGGCATCAAGCAAGATAGCTCTGCTGATTCCAAATGGAATGTGATCTCTCAAAAATGAGATAGGTTATTTTAGGTATTAGCCTCACTATCCTATAGAATTTGACATTTCATCAATAGCCCTCACAAGCTCTAAGTTATGACCCTTAGAAGATCGACCTCAAAACATACTTAGAGCACCTTGGAGACTCCTCGGTACAAGGTGGCTGCAAATGATGGATGCTCTCCATGGCTGAAACAAGGGTTTCACTAGGGTTTTTTTGACCACCCAAAGCTGATGGCACCGACGATTTGATGCCAAGATTAGTTGTTTTAGAGTTACGCTCTGATGCACCTATGAATTGAGGCACACTACAAGTTTTGGCATCAAGCGAGGTTATTGTGTCAAATCCAAATAGAATGTGATCTCTCAAAAATGAGATAGGTTATTTTAGGTATCAACATCACTGTCCTATAGAATTCTATCTTTCATCGATAGCCCTCACGAGCTTTGAGTTATGACCCTCAAAAGATTGACCTCGAAATGCACTTAGAGCACCTTGGAGACTCCTCGATACGGGGTGGCCGCAGATGATGGATAATCTTTGTGGCCAAAACAAGGGTGTCACTAGGGTTCACCTGCCCACCCGGAGCTAATGGAAAAAATGATTCAATGCCAAGATCAGTAGTTCCAGAGTCACGCTTTGGTGCACCTATAAACTGAGGCACACTACAAGTTTTGGCATTGAGTGAGATTGCTATGCCAAATCCAAACAAAATGTGATCTCTCAAAAATGAGATAGGTTATTTTAGGTATTAGCATCACCATCCTATAGAATTTGACGTTTCATCGATAGCCTTCACAAGCTCTGAGTTATGACCCTTAGAAGATCGACCTTGAAACACACTTAGAGAACCTTGGAGACTCCTTGGTATGTGATCGATTAACAAGCTTTCTTAGCATGAGAATTGTTGGATAACCAATAAATTTTCTCACTAATTCAAATGGTTGTACCTAAGGGGTCAACATGTTTGGGTGATATTGAATCCACACGAAAATCACTTGCTCTTCCAGAGATGCTAAAGGGTGTATGCAAAGGGACTAGCATCCTTTAATATTGTAGAATTTCATTTTTGTGCACTTTTATGGATTATTAAAAAAACCTACCAAAATAAAAATTATAATGTGCAACTAATTTAACCTGTCTTTTTCATTATTACAAAAACCATATACAAAAAAAGTTCACATTTTATTGGTACATTCCCCCCCCCCAACTCTTCATGATGTAGGTACATTCCAATATCATAAAAAAATTAGTAACTTATTGTATTAAATAAGATAATCATCAATTCATTGAATCATTATGAAGAAAATAACATAAGAAGTAAATATACCTAGTCGAGTGTTCCAATACGGTCCTCTCTCTATTTTAGGGTCTCCAATAGGGCTTCATGATCAACACTAGTAATAGTAAAAAGTTCTTTTACTTTTGGTCTTCCTTGATGCTTCAACAACTTTACATTTGTTCCTATAATAAGATGCAAATATATGAGAATTATTTTGTGCTTTTGATAGTCTTTGAATGCAGGAATTTCGTTCCTTCTAAGCATGTATGTCTGTAGCCATGTTCCAGCGACAACCACTGAACTAGTAGGATATGTGAATCCATCATCATCTGTGATTGGTTGTGCAAGTTTTTGTTTACCTCTTACACAACGTGCTAACCAATAATCAAATTTATCATCATTCCCTTGTGGTGCAACCAATGCAAAGACATGTCTTGGCTGAAGTAGATATGATAGATGGTTATGCTCAAGTGAACTTTCCATGTCATCATTTCTGATAGAGGGTATGATAGACAATGGAGTAAGATAATGTGGATCCCATGTGTCCACCCACTCACTCAAATCACATTGATCCCAATCACACTGAAAACAACTAGGACAAAAGAAAGCTAGCTGTCATGTCCAAATGGTCCATGTACTAAAATCAGAGCTTCAAAATGAATGCATTTTTTATGAGTCTCTCACTATAGCACAATTTGATCTATCAGTTATGGACCCTTCCTCAAAAAACCAAAAGAAGTTGCATACCACTGAATCAAGAGTTCCCCCCTGTGATAATGCTAAACTACACCAATCAACAATGCTACGAGCATCAAGAAGCTCTGTTGCTGAAATCTTCAGTTGCTCCTTAACTAGATCTCTCTCCACACATGCCCTTGCTCCATAATGTTCCCCTTTTCCATGGTTAGACTCAAAAAACTCCAAATATGAGGCCACCTCCTCTCTACATGCATCCTATACAACCAGTAAAACATGCAAGCATTCTTGAATTGGCCTATATAGTTATCTGACCAAATGATATGTCTATCCATAGCAATTGCATGCTCATGTAAGAAATAAAAATAATTCTCGAAACAATGTTGCACAAACTCGTGACAGTGAGATCTATCATCATTCATATAAAAATGATACTCTCTACTAATATTTCAATTATCTTCCGCACTATCAGGGGCATGTCTATATGTTATGTGAATAAAAATAGAAATTTGAATTGAGTTGTAATACTGAGATTGTGTCTCATTTTGAAGTTGCAATGTGTAGTTCTTAGCAAAATCAACAACTGATATAATAGTGCCAATGGGAAAAGTCTCCTTACACATTCTAAATTGTTGATCTAACCACTGAGACCTATGACTATGTCTTGCATACTTGCAGAAAAGATTTTCCTTGAAATCAAAAATAAAACTAGCCACATTGATATCTTTTCCAACCAATTCACATCTAGAGCTCTCACCCCCACTCTTCAATGTGTATTTCACCATTTCATATACTTTTTTTTTCACTATTGTCTTTCCAAGATCTTGTTCGCACCCCTCATGGAAACATGTGTCAAACTTGGATAAGCCACCACATTTTGAACACTTCTCATTTAAGAAAGTATTTCTATAAAAGAAAAAACCATCAACTCTATGACATAAAAGTTGATCTAGGAAGTTTCTTGATGATTTTGGAAGTGCACTAGCACCACAATTCTCCAACATTTCTTTACTATGCAAAGTAGAACGGATGGAGCATAATAGTTCATGGTGCATAGAAAACTCAACATGATATTTGCAACAACATGTATTTCAAATTTTGAGTGGCACACAATAAAATGGCTTCAAAGATTCAAAATCCCTTTGTGATATATGAACACTTGGATGACTCTCTCTAAATTGTTTGAACAACATAGTTTGACTTACCTCCAAATAGTGTTTAGGATGTGGCATGCAGTCTCTAATTACAATTCTCAACCTTAACGCATTTTTAGCATTGGGTGATACTCATGAGCTAGAGTGCCAAAATTATGTAATTTCTTCCTTCACATCATCTGATAGCTTCTTATCAAAACGTGGAAGTCTCCCACCAAATGCCCATGTTTCATTTTGAAGAGGATCATCAATTTTCTCTTGTCGACTAAGTGCTCTTCTCAAAGTAGTACAATTTAGATTCAAATCAATACAAGTTTGTCTCATATATCTACCCTTTCTCAAATGATGACTTACCAAAGAGGTTGTAATAACACTTCAAGCAGCTCTGTTATCCTTCTCCCTACTATTTTTCTCAATGCTATTGAGAGCACTAAAAAGATTCTTCACAATAATGACATTTCTTTCCAACCTTTTATTGACACGAATCTTCAATTTGGAAAGCATAGGTCTCATCTTTTGCATCTTTAAAAACTGCATGAAAAGATGACATTGCTCCACCACTATCTTGTTGCCAAAAAACATCTTATATAGTCTTGAAGCCCATAACCAAATGGTTCTTTCTGATTCTTTCTCTTCCAAACTGGTAATAATCATTTCATCAACTTCAATTATCCATTTTGGTGTTCTAGAACCTTCATGTCAATTACAATTAGGAGAAATGTAAGGTTCTTGTGCATTAGGTTCCTGTGCATTGTCATGTTCGACATGGTCAATTATGAAATTTACATTATGACCTGGTAGCATTTTGTCCTTGAAATTTTCATTCTCTAAATTTTTAATTCTAGCATTATCATTTTCAATAGGTATATTTTCATTCCCCAACTGCACATATTCATTATTTGACTCTATGATTTCACCTTTGACTAATTCATCATCAACTTGACTAACATTTAACATACCTTGTCTTTTTCTTCGGTGTTCCATTTTGTCCCTTTCCCTATATGCCACAATGTCTTCATTGGATACCTTCCTTTTGTGTTTAGCCTTTTGAAGACTGCTACTCCCCATTCAGATGACAATATCAGACACCTAGGGTTAGCATGCAATGAAATGTACAATTATATCAATAACTTTTATCTATACATAGTTGACCTATACATAGTTTATCATGGTTCTATTTCTATCTACTATCTACTTAGCAAAATAGTTAGTATATGTTGTAACTATTTTTTTTGAATCTATTTAGCAAAATAGTCAATATGTGCTCACTAATGAGTTCCAATATAGTGTTGTGAGAGATCAATGCCAATAAAATGAACAACTAAACTATGTAATAGTTTCTTGCCAGTAATGAGTTCTAGTATAGCGTTGTGAGAGATGAATGTAATACCATTAAATAAAGCCAAGTCATAAAACTTTGTATGGATCAACTATGTATAGATCAATGCCAATCTTGGCTTTGATCTATACATAGTTCTTGCACACACAATTTATGAGGTCATAAACTATGTATAGATCATTGCAATTCTAGTAAACATGGCCAAATCATAAACTATGTATATATCATTGCAAATCCATTAAACACAACCCAGTCATAAACTATGTATGGATGTACCTAACTATAAGCGTTTATGCCTATAACCCTATTCACATGTTTAGGTTTTGTATTGTGAAAGGGTGGATACTAAATCCATCCTATATTTATGTAGTATACTGTATACATGGCAGATCAATGACAATCATTGCTTTTATCTATACATAGTTGACCTATACATAATTTATGTTTGTATCTGCTATCTACTTAGCAAAATAATCAATATATGTTGTAACGGTTTGTTTCAAATCTACTTAGGAAAATAGTAAATATGTACTTAGTAATGAGATCAATGCAAATCGTGCCAATGAAATGAGCAACTAAACAATGTATACATCAACTATACATAGTTTATGAGGTCATAAACTATGTATAGATCAATGCAAAAAAGAAATCTTATGCCCACATGCCAACAATGCTCCTTTTCACCTTCTAAAAGATGAGCCTTAGTTTTGGTGGACCCGATGGTTTATTAAAACACATTCATAAAAATTCAAATTTTGGTTATAATTTGGACATGTTTATGTGTACGTACATACATACATATGTATCTATACATTTATATATGTGTGTGTACATACATATATACATAGATACATACAAACACACATACATGTGTGTATACATATAGACAAATGGAACCGGTATTGTGCTTTCATTGGTATAGATAGATTACATGGAGTAGAATGACACATTACTATAATTTGTTCATTATGGGCTTGTGATCATCAGTAGTTGGTACTCCTTGTTGTATTTGAATAAATAATTGACTTCTTAATGCAATGAGGCTAGCAAATAATCATGTTGTATCTCGATAGGTGATAGTTGATATCTCATAACTGATAGTGTTTAAATTGTCCATGTTTCAGGCCACTGATGGATCCTATAGATAGTATAGAGGTTCAAGGACACATAGCTAGCAAGACCACAGACACCCACATTCTCACAATTCTTTTTTCTTTTGTTGGCATAGACAAAGTATTGGTAACTCAAGAAGGTAGTCAAATGGGTAAACAAATAAGAAAATGAAATTCCTTTTGTAGAGAAATTATTCATTCGAATGAGGTGGATTTTCATGATCAGATTCAGATGAGTAGGGAAGCCTTCTTTTCTGTAGCTCATATTCTCAAGCTGAAAGGAAGCTTGAGAGATACGATCCACTTGAAGTTAGAGGAACAACTAGTGATGTTCCTCCACACCCTTGAGCATAATCTAAGGAACCATAAGATTGCCCATAACTTTGGGCACTCAAGAGAGACAATCAGTCGGTACTTCCACAATGTGTTGACGGTTGTCTTAGCCCTTCATAGGGATTACTTCATACCACATGGTCTAGGCACTCCTCCCAAAATTAGTGGGAAGGATTGTTGTGAACCATTCTTCAAGGTAAATCACACATTGTTACAAGTTTATCGTCTAGATTGTTGTCCTTATCTTATTATTACTTGAGCATACATTTGATTAGTGTATCATATCCCATAGGATTGCATTGGAGCTATCAACATAATGCATATTCCAGTCTAAGTCGATGTTGACATATAGGGTAAATATCATGATAGAAAAGGGAACCTGTTGCAAAATGTTATGGGTGTCTGCTCCTTTGATTGTAATTAAGTTTCAATACTACCTTATTGGTTGGGAAAACTCTTCTCTAGATAGTCGTGTTCTAGCCTCAGCTCTATCTAGATCAGATCCACTTGTAGTTCCCCCTAGTAAGTCAATCACATTTTAATATACTCAAGGGTATGCTAAATGTTTCAAGTATTGATAATATACTTTCTTTATGTAGGAATATTTTATCTAGTGGATGTTGGATATCCAAATGCACCTAGATTTCTCGCTCCTTATCAATGTACACACTACCACTTGAAAGAGTGGTAAAGAGATAACCTAATAAACTCTACATATGTGTTGTTCAACCATCGAGATTCCTCTCTTAGAAATGCAATAGAATGTACATTTGGTATGCTGAAGCAATGTTTCCAATATTAAGATATGCAATGTCTTATGATATCATGACACAATCCTATATTATTTTAGCATGTTACATACTTTACAATTTCATTATGATAGAGGATGGCCTTCTATCAAAAGTAGCTATTGAAGAGGAAGATGATTGTGATGAGATAGAGGTACCACTCCTTGAGACATATGGGTTGTCTCAGGAGGATAGAAATGATGGGCCCAATTTCAAGAAGATATAGCAAGTAGGATGTGGGAAGATTATAGATCTTGAGAATAAATGATTTATTAGAAGGCAATGTGCTTTATATGATTAAATATATGTATGCATATATAATGATGGTGTGTGATTTCTTCATTTTGATATCAATTCTTGCTACATTCCAGTTAAATAAAAAGAGCATTAACTTTCAAAGTTCACACCTACTTTATGTAGAAAAACTCTTGATCATATCTTCTATACACAATCAAACTTGAAATGTAGATTACATTATTTTAAATGTAATAAAGCACAATTATTATACATCATTGCATTGAGAAAGTACAATGGCATCCTTCATAATGGGGCTTACAACTATTTACTTGCCATTGATATCTCCATTTTGTCTTGGTGGTAGTTTTTTCTTGATGTTGATGTGTTATCATCAATTATTGAAACTTGCACACCAAGCCTTTGTAAATGATATTTTGTGCACAAATCTTCCATCCACCACCATAGTTACAATTAAATTTATAGTATCTGATGATTTGGAAAAGTTTGAATTGACTAGTACTATAGATTGATGATGTGTATCATCTAATAGGAGTAGCTTAAATGTCTCCCAACTATACCTGGGTAAAAGTGTAAAGTTGTGTCACCTTTCAGGCTGACTTATTAGGACAATTGAATTTGAGTATTTCTATATATTTGTTTTTTAACATATGATCTAGATAAATATGTTCTAGCTAAGTTATACATGGTCTCACATTTTTCCAATTGGAAATGTCTATTAAATGCATGTTTTGTACTAGTTTGTATCCAATTACAAAATAAATAAAATTATTTCAGAAAAGTGACATTTTAATAACTCTTACTATTTTTTGTGATATGTTTTTAATAACATATAAACACCATTTTATAGAGCTCAGAATAAAAAATATTCTCATGTAGAGTTTATAGTGTTGTAATTAGATATAGTATATTATAATTAAAAACTTCCACAACCATGTCTTTTAACAATTGAAAAGATGTCGATTTTGAGAAAGAATGAAATATTAAATCATATCAAAAAATAATAATAATTATATGACGTTCTAGAGGAGAGAGTCCCCTTCTAGAATGTATAAATTTTCTCCTGGTTAGAATAGATTTGTTTTGAAAAATGTGGTGGGAGATGAAAACTATTGATTTCAAGTGAGTTGAAATTTCAATCCGTATATTTTTTATTGTTCTAGATATATATGTTATCTATAACATACTCTGAGATCAAAGGGAAATAAGTTTATTTTCATATAGTTTTTTGGTGGGAACTAGATCCCTAATTTTCAGCATTTTACAACACCTAAAAATTATCTATAAAAATTAGGAAAATATATCAATTTTTATTCCAAATAATTATTAATAATTATAATCCTGAAATTCATCCATTTTTATACATTTCATTAGTTTACTTGATTTCCAAATTCAAAATAATAATAATACCAATTTTATGTCATTGAAGGTGAATAGTTATACTTTTGTTAGACTTTTTCCTTTACAAAAGGGTGACACGGGTTTGTGCTTTTACCCACCTCCTATCCATTGCCTCAAAACCACTCAAACTATCACATGTTGTAGTTGAATAATGTTTATCATATTTAGTTAAATGCTTTCAAGCTTATTAAATGTTAGCCTCATTGCATTAGGATGTATTAAAAAATGATATTTAAAGTTTATCGTCTTCAATTTTAACTAAAATATAGAAAGGAGTACCAAATGATGAAGATCATAAGCCCACTAGTAACAAGAGAACAACGAATTTGCTAAAAATCCTATTTTTCTAATGTTACTCCTTGTTGCATTCCATTTAAATTTAAAGAGCAATAACTTTCAATTTGAATCGTATGATTACTTTAAATTCTAATACGTTTACCTATGCAATATGTTAGCCTCGTTAGATTACGATGTATTAAAAATTGATATTTAAAGTTTATCACCTTCAAATTTAAATCAAATACAAGAAGGAATACACAATGGCATATACTGAGCTCATGATGATCATGGATAGAGATGATCATGTGAACTAGATGCATTTTCCCATTACTTTGAGTGATATATATGGATCCCTCACTACGAGAAACAAATCTTCTTCTTCAAAGAAGAAAATGTGGAAAAAACTAATGGAACACAAGTTTTTAGACTTGCTCCTCGAACAAGTTCATCTCGGACAAAAAGGTGAAGGTGGTTTTAAAAAAGAAGCATGGACTGCCATAGAGAGGACATTCAATGAAGGGATGAACTTGAATCTATCACGAGATCATTTTAAGAATAAGCTAAAAACATGGAAAGTAGGATATAGAGTAATGAAGGACTTCAAAAATACAAGTGGGTTAGCTTGGAATGAAGAAACTCAAACTGTGGATGCCAATGATTCTGTGTCAGATGAGCTTTTAAAGGTAGGATGATCTTTGTACTCTTTTGATTGAAGAAATTTTCCCTTCTTATTTTATTAACAAAAAACTAACAACCTAATCCATCTATTAATGCTTACATGTAGAGGAGAGAATTCAAAAATGCAAAAATGTATAAGAGGTCACCTTTCCAACATTTCAATGAGTAGATTGTAATTGTTGGCAATGACATTGTTGAAGGGTTCACATCTACAATGCCCCTTGATGCTGAAGAAGGGAACCGTATGAACAATGCATTCCATGTGCATGATGAGGATGATACTAATTGTGGTACACCTCTTGATAGCCAACTAGATTTTGATGAAGAGGTATATCATTCCAATCAATTGAGTGGAAGTAGTAAAGGGACTCCTCCACCATCATTATCAAGGAGGGGAAAGAGGAAGAAGACAACATTTTCTACATCATTGGATGTGATATGCGAAACCATGAAGGAACTAAAAGATGGCCTCAATAAGCCTTAGATTGTAAAAGTGGATAAATTTGAAGAGGATAATGTTTTGAGTGCCACATATACCACTCTCAAAGTTTTCACAATGAAAGAGCCAAAGGGTTCTTGATGATGGATGAGACAGAGAGAGTGGACTAGATTGCAATAACATTTGATATGATTTAGCTATTTTAGCTACTAACTAGATTGAAATGACATATGCTACATGATTGCTCTGTTCAATGGTTTTGCATTGATCTCTAATAGCACTAAATTGGATGAGACATCTAAAAGAGCCAAAGGGTTCTTAATGATGGATGAGACAGAGAGAGTGGACTAGATTGCAATAACATTTGATATGATTTAGCTATTTTAACTACTAACTAGATTGCAATGACATATGCTACATGATTGCTCTGTTTAATGGTTTTGCATTGATCTCTAATAGCACTAAATTGGAACTATATTGATCTCACAACACTATATTGGAACTCATTACTAAGCACATTTTGACTATTTAATTAGCATAGGTATGATTGGCAGCTGAAGTAATTCACATTTATGAGTTGCCTCTTTTTTATTGTTTTGCATGGATCAGTTTATGAGTTGCCTTTGTTTAATGTTTGGCATTGATCAATACATAGTTTAGTTGTTCATTTCATTGGCATGATTCAATGATCAATGCACAGTTTAGTTGTTCATTTTATTGCCATTGGATCTCTCATAGCACTATATTGGAACTCATTGTTGAGCACATTTTGGCTATTTTCCTAAGCAGACTGGCAAGAAACTGTTACATAGTTCAGTTGTGTTCATTTCAGTGGCATTGGTATGATTGACATCTAAAGTAATTCTAGTTTATGAGTTTCCTATGTTGAATGGTTTTGCATGGATCTATACATACTTGATATATCCATAGTTTAGTTGTTCAAACTGTTACAACATATATTGACATTTTTGCTAAGCAGATAGAAGATAGAAATATAACCATGATAAGTTATGTATACGTCAACTATGTATAGATAAAAGACATGATTACCATTGATCTATACATATTTGATCCATACATAGTTTAACACTTGCCTTTTCTCTCACACAACTAAAATGGAACTAATTACAGGTAAGAAATTGTTACATAGTTTAGTTGTTCATGGCATTGGAATGATTGGCATTTGAAGTAATTCTACTTAATGAGTTTCCTATGTTTAATTGTTTTGCATGGATCTATACATACGAGTATGTGTAGGATCATGGTGTGCCAAAAAGTGGCGTTGTGAAAAAAAATAGAGTTTAAAGACATCTAAAAGTGCTTCAAAATCCACTCTGACTTTTTTTCACCTATCTAGGCACCAAACCTAGAAAGTAAGGCCAAGCCTTATCGGATATCTGATAGAGATATAATCATATAATTATTATAATTATTATACTATAATATTATATTATAATAGTAATATATATTATAAATTATAATAATATAATATAATGCATTATAATAATATATTATATTATAATAATATAATATAATATAATATAATATATAAAATGTAATATAATAATAAAAACTAATATATTATAATACAATATATAATGTATGCACTATGTTAATCGCCATAGATATCGGATATCTGATACTTGTGTCCCAATATCAAATATTATTTTTTTATTATTATAATCTATGAATATAATATATATTATTATTATTTTTACTATATTTTTATTAAATATAATAATGTAATATTATATATAAATATGTTATTAATATATTATATTATGTTATTAGTATTATAATATATATATATATATATATATATATATATATATATATATATATATATATATATATATATATATATATGCCTACGGGTGCTAGGACCCCTAGGGACATATTATAATTGTTCATATGAGTCGAAAGGGGTCATAAGGTGACCTATGACCCCTTTTGACCCATTCCATGACAACATATGTCCCTAGGGGTCCTAGGACCCCTAGGGACATATTAGAATCGTTCATATGAGTCAAAGGGGGTCATAGGATGACCTATGAACCCCTTCGACCCATTACATGATGACATATGTCCCTAGGGGTCCTAGGAGCCGTAGGGACATATTACAATCAGTCATATGGGTCAAATGGGGTCATAGGGTAACCTATGACCCCTTTCAACTCATTACATGATGACATGTGTCCCTACATATTAGAATCATTCTTATGGGTTGAAGGGGCTCATAGGGTGACCTATGACGCCCTTTGACCCATTCCATGATGACATATGTCCTTAGGGGTCCTAGGAACCCTAAGAACATATTAGAATCATTCTTATATGTCAAAGGGGGTTATAGGGTGACCTATGACCCCCTTCAACCCATTACATGACGATATATGTTCCTAGGGGTCCTAAGACACTTAGGGACATATTAGAATCATTCATATGGGTTGAAAGGGGTCATAGGTTGACCTATGACCCCCTTCGACCCATTCCATGATGATATATGTCCCTAGGGGGACCCCTAGGAACATATTAGAATGATTCATATGGGTCAAAGGGGGTCATAGGGTGATGTATGACCCCCTTCAACCCATTACATGATGACATATGTCCCTAGGGGTCCTAGGACACCTAGGGACATATTATAATCATTCATATGAGTCAAAAGGAGGTCATAGGGTGACCTATGACCCCCTTCGACCCATTACATGATGACATGTGTCCCTACATATTAGAATCATTCTTATGGGTCGAAGGGGCTCATAGGGTGACCTATGACCCCCTTTGACCCATTCCATGATGACATATGTCCTTAGGGGTCCTAGGACCCCTAAGGACATATTAAAATTGTTCTTATGTGTTGAAGGGGGTCATAGGGTGACCTACAACCCCCTTTGACCCATTACATGATGACATATGTCCCTAAGGGTCCTAGGACCCCTAGGGACATATTAGAATCATTCATATGGGTCAAAGGGGGTCATAGTTCACCCTATGACCCCCTTCGACCCATTACATGACAACATATGTCCCTAGGGGTCCTAGGACCCCTAAGGACATATTAGAATAATTCATATGGGTTGAAGGGAGTCATAAGATGACCTATGACCCCTTTCAACCCATTCCATGACGACATATGTTGACATATTAGAATCTTTCATATGGGTTGAAGGGGGTCATAGGTTGACCTGTGACCCCTTTCAACCCATTCCATGATGACATATGTCTCTAGGGGTCCTAGGACCCTTAGGGACATATTAGAATCATTTATATCACCCTATGACCCCCTTTGACCCATTACATGATGACATATATCCCTAAGGGTCCGAGGACCCCTAGGGACATATTAAAATCTTTCATATGGGTTGAAGGGGGTCATAGGTTGACCTATGACCCCCTTCGACCTATTCCATGATGACATATGTCCCTATGGGTCCTAGGACCCCTAGGGACATATAAGAATCATTCATATGGTTCGAAGGGGGTCATAGGATAACCTATGACCCCCTTCGACCCATTACATGATGACATATGTCCCTAGGGGACCCCTAGGGACATATTAGAATCATTCTTATGTGTCGAAGGGAGTCATAGGGTGACCTACGACCTCCTTTGACCCATTACATGATGACATATGTTGACATATTAGAATCTTTCATATCGATCAAAGGGGGTCATAGGTTGACCTGTGACCCCCTTTGACCCATTCCATGATGACATATGTCCTTAGGGGTCGTAGGACCCCTAAGGACATATTAGAATCATTCATATGGGTTAAAGTGGGTCATAGGGTGATCTATGACCCCCTTCAACCCATTACATGATGACATATGTTCGTAGGGGTCCTAGGACCCCTAGGGACATATTAGAATCTTTCATATGGGTCGAAGGGGGTAATAGGTTGACCTACTACCCCCTTCGACCTATTCCATGATGACATATGTCCCTAGGGGTCCTAGGACCCCTAGGGACATATAATAATCATTCATATGGATTTCCCTATGACCCCCTTTGACCCATTACATGATGACATATGTCCCTAGGGGACCTCTAGGGCCATATTAGAATTGTTCTTATGTGTCAAAAGGGGTCATAAGGTGACCTATGACCTCTTTTGACCCATTCCATGATGAAATATGTCCAATCGTTTACATGGGTCGAAGGGGGTCATAGGGTGACCTGTGACCCCCTTCAACATATTCCATGACGACATGTGTCCCTAGGGGTCCTAGGACCCCTAGGAACATATTAGAATCATTCATATAGGTCAAAGGGACAATATTATATTTAATAATTATATAATATTGTATATTTTAATATAATAATAATATATTATTAGATTATATAACAATAATAATCATATATGTTACTAGATTGTAGATTTAATAATTTAATAATAACCATATATATTATTATATATAATAATTTGGTCATATAATACTACTATATATATTTAATAATAATCATCATACATATTACTATAATGTAATAATAATTATAATAATATATAATGATAATAAGATTAATGTCCACACTTTCCCGAATTAAATTTTCCTCTAAAACTGTCTAAAGTTTCCCTCTTAAATTTGTCTCCCTCCAAATTTAAAATTGAAAATAATCCCCCTTTTGAAACTTCCCTCCAAATAGGAGTGTAAAATTACCGAGGTTGATTGGATATTTGATTTGAAATTGGATATCCGATTAGGCTAATCGGCCAACCCAAAAGACATGTTTGAGAAGGGTTTCAATGACACTTAGACTTCGGGTAGCCATCTGACAATATTATTTTGACCAAAATTGAATGAGACAAAAAGGGTTTTTTAATATCACTCTCGAGATTCCATCGATATAATTGTTGTCAAATTCTAAGTTCGATAAGTATTTATTAATTAATTTTCAATGAAGATTATTGCAAAGTGTTGATTGACATACTGATTGAAAAATAGCTATAACTTTCAAACAGTAAAATATTTTTTAAATCTAAAAATTGTGTCACATTCTATGCTTTGCCTAGTATAATAAAAATTAAAAGAAAATTAATTTTGGTAAAATTTTCTATTAGTTAAGGTGGTCAGACGTGAGATTTTTTTTTCTGAAAAAGTTTTGGTAGAAAATTCATACTTAATTATTTATTTTGAATAAATATACCCAAAAATATGCGTCACATCCGGGCATGAGTCTAATTTTTATACCTATAATTATATTAAAAAAATATTATCATTTGATTTTGATTAAGGTGGTTAGACATACACCTAATTTTTATTTTTGCCTTGAAACTTTTGTAGTACTGCATTAAAATCTAAACTTTTGATCAATCAATTATTATTTTCTGTAAATAAGGCCTAATAGTTTAGAAACTACATTCAATTTCCTATAGATTATTTTCTTACAAATTTTTGATATAAAGTCCATAACCACTTTAAAATTATTTGTTAAGTTGACATAATCCTGATTTGCTGATTTTTCATTGCCACTTAAGGCCATAGTTTGGTACACCATGATTCTGCACATACCCATACTTGATATATCCATAGTTTAGTTCATTAAATTGGCATGATTGGCATTGATTAATATGTAGTTTAGCTATTCATTTCATTGACATGGCATGATTGGCATTGATGAATACATAGTTTAGTTGTGCATCTCATTGGCATTGGTATGATTGGCATCTAAAGTAATTTCAATTTATGAGTTTCCTATGTTGAATGGTTTTGCATGGATCTATATACATACTTGATATATCAATAGTTTAGTTGTTCATTTCATTGGCATGATTTTATTTGATTAATGGTATTGCATTGATCTCTCACAACACTATACTAGAACTCATTAGTGAGCACATATTGACTATTTTGCTAAACAGATTCTAAACAAATTGTTATAGCATATATTGACTATTTTACTAAATAGATTTGAAACAAACAATTACAAGATATATTGACTGTTTTGTTAAATAGATAGAAGATAGAAATAGAACCATGATATACTATGTATAGATAAAAGCCATGATTGTCATTGATCTACAATGTATACTACATAAATATAGGATAGACATTCATACATAGTTTATGAGTTGGCTATGTTTAATGGTATTGCATTGATCTCTACATAGTTTATGACCTCTTAAGTATGTTGAATGGTTTTTCATGGATCTATACGTACTTGATATATCCATAGTTTAGCTATTAATTTCATTGGCATGATTCACTTTGATTAATGGTATGGCAATATTCTCACAACACTATATTGGAACTCATTAGTGAGCACATATTGACTATTTTGCTAAACAGATTCTAAAAAAATTGTTACAGCATATATTGATTATTTTGCTAAACAAATTTGAAACAAACAGTTACATCATATATTGTTTATTTTGCTAAGTAGATAGCAAGTAGAAATAGAACCATGGTAAACTATTTATTGGTCAACTATGTATAGATAAAAGCGATGATTGTCATTGATCTGCTATATATACTTCATAAATATAGGATGAACATCCATACATAGTTTATGAATTAGTTTTGTTTAATGGTATTGCATTGATCTCTACGTAGTTTATGACCTCATAAGTATGTTGAATGGTTTTGCATGGATCTATACATACTTGATATATCCATAGTTTAGTTGTTCATTTCATTGGCATGATTCACTTTGATTAATGGTATTGCATGGATCTCTCACGACACTATTATAGAACTCATTAGTGAGAACATATTGACTATTTTGCTAAATAGATTATAAAAAAATTATTACAACATATATTGACTATTTTTCTAAATAGATTCGAAACAAACAGTTACAACATATATTGATATTTTTGCTAAGCAGATAGAAAATAGAAATAGAACCATGATAAACTATGTATAGGTCAACTATGTATAGATAAAAGCCATGATTGTCATTGATATATACATATTTGATCCATACATAGTTTAACACTTGGCTTTATTTAATGGTATTGCATTGATCTCTCACATCACTATACTAGAACTTATTATTGAGTACATTTCGACTATTTCATTGGCATTGGTATGATTGACATATAAAGTAATTCTATTTTATGTGTTGCCTTTGGTATGATTGGCATTTGAAGTAATTCTATTTTATGATTGGCACTATGATATATATAGGTAATCAGAGGTAATCAAATGAGTACATACTCGAACTCATTATTGAGCACATATTGAGCACATATTGACTATGTATAGATAAAATCCATGATTGTCATTGATCTATACATAGTTGATCCATACATAGTTTATGACTTGGCTCTATTTAATGGTATTGCATTGATCTCTCATAGCACTAAATTGGAACTAATTACTTGATCTATGCATAGTTTGGTTGTTCATTTCATTGGCAAGATTGGCATTGGTCAATACATAGTTTAGTTGTTCATTTTGTTGGCATGATCGGTATTGGTCAATACATAGTTTAGTCATTCATTTCAGTGACAGTGGCATGATTTTCATGTGAAGTAATTCCAATTTTTGACTTGGCTCTATTTAGCGGTATTGCATTGGTGTATATATGTATGTATGTATGTGCATATGTATGTATGTATCTATGTATGTATGTGTGTATGTATGTACACACATGTATGTATGTATGTATGTACACACATGTATGTATGTATGCATACATACTTGATCTATGCATAGTTTAGCTATCCATTTCATTGGCATGATTGGCATTGGTCAATAAGTAGTTTAGTTGTTCATTTCATTGACATTCACATGATTGGCATGTGAAGTAATTTCAAATGGTTAGTTGGCTTTATTTAATGGTATTGCATTGATCTCTCACACCACTATACTGGAACTCATTATTGAGCACATTTTTACTATTTTGTTAAGCATACTTGATGTATACATACCTGATCTATACGCAGTTTATGATCTCGTAAACATTTGGTATATTTGTTCATTGCATTGTTAATTAGAGCTATAATTGAACCATACATATGTGGAATATACAAGGAGTGGCAAATGATGAATGCTCAATTGTAGAACTTGAGAGCATATGCTGATAGAAATGTGATTTGGCAGATTATTGTACAGTTCATGATTCTATCCTATGTTATATCTATAGTCCTAATTTGCTTGCATATATTTTTATTTCTTGTCTTTTTGTCCCTATTTGATTTCCTATGTATGTTCTCGCTGAAAATATTATCAAAAGTATTGAGGATTTCTAGTAGATGATTGTGTAGTTCATGATTTTGTCCCATGTTATATGTATATGCCTAATTTTCTTGGATATTTTTTAATTCTTGTCTTTTTTCCTCAATTTGGTTTCCTATGTATGTGCTTCCTGACAAGATTGTCAATGGTATTGACAAAGTGTCTTTATTTTGTATTTTTTTTATTGCTCTTGATTTGTTGATATTGTGAGACCACACATGTTGATAAAAAATGAGCTATCTGATGATTGTTTACTATGCATGTTTGTAAACAATCAATATTTTTTATGCTACTCCTTGGTGTATTCCATTAAAAAAAAATCAAGTTTTAATTTTTCAAGCATGTCCAGTTCGTATATGCAAGATTGACCATCTAACAATACAAACAGTAATGGAAAGATTGAGCACCATGAGAGGGTTGCTCACTGAATGTGGGGCATAGGGGTATAGAGCGTGGATTTCCCAATATTTTTATATTTAACAGTGTGGTTTTCACTTCACCATTCAAATCATGGATATTGTTCTTTCTCATTGGTTCATTGATATTGTTTTTCTATCTTCTATCTTATGCTACATATGTAACATTGAAGTATTGATCACATACCTAATTTAAACATATTTGGATCACATTCATAGTCTGAACATATTTTGATGAAATTGTTATTTGAATGTTGGTATCTTTTTAATCTATACATAGTTTATATATACAGGATTGACCATCTAACAATATAGACAATAATGGGAAGAATGAGCAACATCTTGGGCATAATGGTATAGAGCATGGATTTCCTAGTGTTCTCATATTTAACGGATAAGTCACAAGGTTTGAGTTCGAGTTCAACAACTATGAAGTTCAGATGAAGTTTGACAAGGAAAAAAGACTGAAAAAAATTCGACGATAAATTCATCTTATATAATTTTCCACAAATATATAATATATATTATCACAATTCCCACCTATGGGATAGTTTATAACTTTGTACAAATGATTGCAAGTATGATCAATTTTTACTTTTCTTTGCTAATAAATAGAATTAAAATAAAAAATAATAATCATTTTATTTATTCTCTACTAATAAAATAAAACTTGAATATTCATGAATTAAAAATAATAATAATGTAGTCTAATAATAAATAAATTAGTAATCATAAATATTAAATTAAGTATTAATACTTTACTCATTATAATACTTGTGTTTCACTAATAAAATAAGATTAAAAAAATTTACTTCAAATTCCAATTCCAATTTGAAAATGAGCAACCAAATGCAAGAAAAAGATATTCCCAATCATATTCCATTCCAATTCCAATTTCTAAATTGGCAACCAAATGAAGAATATGGATTTGTAAACTCATCTTTCGTGTCAACCAAATGGTCCAACTATCTTCCTAAAATGCATAACTAGATTTTTGAAAACCTGGTTATGAGATAACATGGTTATGAGACAAATTCATCTTCCCCAACTAAATGGGTCCTAAGGGCTCTTTTGGTTGTTGGAATAAGAATAGGAAAATTGGAACAAGAAATGTATTTTCTATGTGATACCCCAAATTGAAAACCTAGTTATGAGATAACATGGTTATGAGACAAATTCATTTTCCCCAACCAAATGGGGCCTAAGCGCTCTTTTGGTTGTTGGAATAAGAATAGGAAAATTGGAACAAGAAATGTATTTTCTATTTGATAGCCCAAATTAGAATAAGTAATAGGCATACATATTCTAATTTTGCCCCTAAAATGAGCATATGTCCATTCTAAAAACAATTGTTATTGGAATAGGCCATTCCTATTCCCAATCTATTTTTGTTTTAATAACTTTTTAATAACCATCAACGATTATTAACAAGCAGATATTAATTAATTAATAGAAAATGACTATTCATCAAAACAAAATGAAATATATTATATTTCTCATTAACTTCAATTAATAAAATAAAAATACAAATAAATTAACCTTTTTACCATTATTGAAAAAATTAACCAAAAAACAATAAATTAAAACAAAAAAATATAAGGGAAATATTTTTAAAAAATACAAAACTTAACCTTATTCCTATTCCATTTTTGTACAACCAAACAATGGATTAACATATTCCAATCAAATTCCAAGTGAACCAAACAGGATTGGAATTTCCCTTTTCTATTCTCATTCCCTATTTCCATTCCCATTCCATTTTTCTATTATAATTTTCAATTCCTATGCTAGCAACCAAATGGAAGGTTCTGTTTGGTTGCTAGCATAGGAATCAGGAATTAGAATTGAAAACATGAATGGGAATGGAATTTGAGAGTGGGAATGGGGATTGAGAATGAGAATTAAAAATTACAATTTTGGTCCCATTTGGTTAACCTGGAATTTGTCTGGGAATATGTTAATCTAGTGTTTGTTTGTACAAAATTGAAATTGGAATAGAGAATAGGAATTTAATTTATTTAAACATTTTTAAAACAAGTTTTAAACAAAGAGTTATAATTTTGAAAATGTTGTCATCGAAACAAATGATAAATTGATATGTCATATTTAAAAATATCTAAAATTTCCATGAAATTTTCCAAAGGGTAGAAGCCTAGCTAAAGAAATGCCTGTCGATTGTTGAAAATTTTGGATTGTTTGCCCTCTTTTCTTGATGAGTAGAGCCCTTTCTTTTTTTTGAAACATCAATCTCCATTTGAAAAAAATGTACAGGGCCTATATAATGACATAGTTTAATCCTCTATTTTTCATAATGGTAGAATGGTGTCTAGTGGGAGGATTTCTACTCCTAATGAAACCTCTAATTGTTCATCAGTAATGCACCTTCTTAGATTAATATTGATGGGTCTTTCCACACAAATATGACTTGAATATTTTAGCAAGCCGTGGAAGAGTTATTTGTCAAATCTAATGATCATCTTGATGTTTTGCATCATGTCTTGTTCCTAAAAGCATAGTAATAGATCTGATTTATAAGATGAAAAGTCCCAGTATAGAAGAAAATATGTGCAAACCAACATTTTGTTGTAAAATATAGTGGCTAGATTATCATCAGAGGGAGATGAAGCTGATGTTGTCTCTTCCCTAATCTTGAAATACTC
This sequence comes from Cupressus sempervirens, assembly GCA_028749045.1. Taxonomy (NCBI): domain Eukaryota; kingdom Viridiplantae; phylum Streptophyta; class Pinopsida; order Cupressales; family Cupressaceae; genus Cupressus; species Cupressus sempervirens. The sequence continues at coordinate 49,577,800 of CM053790.1, read as the reverse complement.
ATCTTTATAATTTTCTAAGAAAACTTTGTTGACAACAATTAGGGGTTCTTAATAGATTTACAAAAGGAAGTGTAGTAAAAGAAAATGGGACATTGGTTGATCATCTTCATTGGAGCCTAGAAATAGCATAATCAAATAATCTGCTCACTTTGGATTCACTATTCATGCTTATGTTGGCTAAATCAGTAGATTGCCATAGGTTTCAACTGATACAGACTTGGGTTTCAACTGTTATTGCCCTCCCATGGCGACTAATCAGTCCACCATGGATTCAAAACAATATTAATTTTGGAAAAGGTAGATTGACAATAGAAATGCCCATTCCAATAAAAGGTATTTTTGGGAATGGATAAAATCTCATTTTGGGGCCAAAATGGGAATACGTATTCCTATTCTGCATTCCAATTCCACACACAAAACAAAGAATAAAAATCATATTCTAATTTTCAATTACTATTCCAGTTGTATTCTGACAACCAAATGGGCCCTAAGAGAGAAATTGGATGCTAATTGGTCTGGTGTAAGAGAAAATCCTTCAATTGTAGTAGGTTAACCATTTTGTTTCTAACTATTCCCTTATCATATTACTACCATGCAAACCATTGTTAGATTGTGGTGACTGATCAGGAAAGTACTGTACATACTTCATAAATAGCGGGGTAAAAATTTTTGGGCAGTAGCCGACATGGTAGCCGACATATTATGGCCGACATATGGCCGACAAGTTATAATCCTAAAGCGGTTTAATAATTGTATAAAAGAGCTTAGGGTTGGGTATTTTTCATAATTTTGTGATACAAAATTGGTTCTTGCGGCGGTATTGAGCTGTAAGGGATTACGGATTGTAATCAGGTTGTAATCACTGGATTGTAATAAGATCGGACTTGCTATTTCATGGACGTAGCCCAGGGATTGGGCGAACCACGTTAAATCTTGGTGCCTTGTGTTCATTTCTGTGTGTTCTATTATTTTCTGTTATTGATTATATTTGCATGTAGTTTTTATTTCTGTTCGTGGTTTATCCTAACAACCATTTATGTAAATTGACTATATGTAGATATAATCTACAAGATAGAGATAGATCTGTTATTAAAATAACAAAAAGGGGTTACACATATCATATTGTGGTGTTGGATGAAAAACTTACCTTTCAAGAGCAAATCTATGTTCTTAATAGATTTTCAAAAGGAAGTGCAGTAAAAGAAAATGGGACATTGGTTGATCATCTTCATGGGAGCCTAGAAATAGCATAATCAAATAATCTACTCACTTTGGATTCACTATTCATGCTTATATTGGCTAAATCAATAGACTGACATAGGTTTCAACTGACACAAACTTGGGTTTTCGACTATCTGTAGATATAATCTACAATATAGAGATAGACCTGTTGTTAAAATAATAAAAAGAGATTACACATATCATATTGTGGTGTTGGATGAAAAACTTACCTTTCAGGAGCAAATCTACATTCTTAATAGATTTACAAAAGGAAGTGCAGTAAAAGAGAATGGGACATTGGTTGATCATCTTCGTGGGAGCCTAGAAATAGCATAATCAAATAATCTGCTCACTTTGGATTCACTATTCATGTTTATGTTGGCTAAATCAGTAGACTGCCATAGGTTTCAACTAACATAGACTTGGGTTTCAACTGTTACTACCCTCCCATGGTGACTAATCAATCCACCATGGATTCAAAAAAATATTAATTTTGGAAAAGGTAGATTGACAATAGAAATGCCCATTCCAATAAAAGGTATTTTGGGAATGGATAAAATCTCATTTTGGGGCCAAAATGGGAATACATATTCCTATTCCCCATTCCAATTCTGCACACCAAACAAATAATAAAAATCCTATTCTAATTTTCAATTACTATTCCAGTTGTATTTTGACAACCAAATGGGCCCTAAGAGAGAAATTTGATGTTGATTGGTCTAGTGTAAGAGAAAATCCTTCAACTGTAGCAAGTTAACCATTCTGTTTCTAACTATTTCCTTATCATATTACTACCATGCAAACCATATATGTAAATCGATTATCTGTAGATATAATCTACAAGATAGAGATAGACTTGTTGTTAAAATAACAAAAAGGGGTTACACATATCGTATTGTGGTGTTGGATGAAAAATTTATCTTTCAAGAGAAAATCTATGTTCTAAGTATTACAAACCAAATATTTTTCCTTTGCTAAATTGTTATTATTATGCTTATAGCATTAGGAATAGCAGAATGATGGCATTGGAATGAATTTTCTTAACATGATTTCTTAAATAACTTTATTGTTTATTTGTTTAAGAAATTCTATTAAATATTATAATCAAATGTTCCTTTCATGTGTTTGTTAGTGCATATATAATACATGGGTTATTCAAATTGATTCTTCTTCCTTGCATAGGTGTGGTTATGTTTTTTTATGGGATGGGTGTTGAATGTGGAAAGTAAGGAAGGGTAGAATAGGATAACATATTTGTTTTCATTCTATCTATCATTTATAATATGGTTGAGAGTACTTTGGCCAATTTTACTCTTGCATATGTGTTAGATATGCTTGTTTATTTTATTTCTTTGTCCTTCCACATCTAGGATTATGTTCTACATGTTAGGCATATGTTGCTATTGTAGTTAGTTTCACGGCTACATTAGATTCATTCAATCCTTTCATTCAGGGTTGCTAAGTTTCTCAAGCAGAACTAGAGATTTCTTCGTGTTAGGAAGGACCTTGTAGGAGCTAACCACTCCATGGTTAGGCAATAAAAGTTCTTGGACCACACTTTATATGTATCATGAATCATTAGGGATGCTTGATGTGTATGCGAGAATCATTTGTATAATGTTATCATGAGATAGTGTGAAATTGAATTTAATATAATTTTAACTTATGGATTTTTCATGAAATTAATGTATGGTTGACTAGTCAATTGTGGATTTCATTTTTTTTTATATGAGTACTTTTTCACTTTTTCATGCTCCTTGATGATGTGGTATACTTAGTAGGATATGAGATCTTACGTAATCAAAGTTAAATGTGTATATTGTTGCATCTTTAAATGATAAAAAAAAAAATGGGCCATTTGAAAGAGGTGAATCAAATATCAAGGGGAGGTCTGCAATGAGGGTGCACTAGAATTCTTGTACTTCATACTTGTGCCCTAATTGTGGACTTCCAAGTGGAGAGATTGTTGGCTTTCATGTACATGGTCCTTTTGTTTTTTAGTGTGATGGGTGTTCATTGGTGGTACTGCTTTTGTGTGTCTTTTTTTTCTGTGGCTTTGTTTCTTGTTTCATCATGAGTTAGTGACCCCTCCTCTAGAAGCATTGATTACGTCAGCAAAGATACACAACTTTGATGTCTAGCCTCTTGGGCATTAGGTGTTTCCTATGAGATACAAAAGCCTAGTTGTTAATTATAACACCTTTCTCGAGAACCCAAGAGAAATAAACCTAACATGTAACAATGTTTACTAAACTAATTTTTTTAACATTTAAACAATATCAAAGTAATAATGTGGAAGCAATATACACAAACACAACACTTATACAAATGCAATAACAATACAATTTTCATTCTTGAAGGGTTCCTTCACGTTGAGTCATGTTTAAGAAGTTTACAATAATTAGTTTAAATCTTCAGTACATGTTCATGAGTCATAAAGAAATAAAAGATTCAACATCTCATAAGAAAATGCATGAATACAACTAATACAATGAGAACACATCAAATGAACAACATCCACTACATATGTTATAAGGTATGCAATAATAAATATGAGTACATCAATATACAATACAATATCCCATAGGAACTAAAAACACATGATACATATAGATACATAAAATGAATAGAAGTATCCAAGATAAGAATAAGAATGATAATGGTACAACTACATCTATGAACATCCAATATCTTTCAAACTGAGGGAGACCCAAATGGTAAGAAGACACTACCTCTTGATTGTGTGGTCGCCTAGTTAGGCTTTCAGTCCCACTAGGCTTTCAGTCCCACGTTGTATCACATCTAAATTAACTATTCATCTAACATCCCATCCTTATGAAATAACAATGATACATCCAACATTCTTAAACCATATATAAGTGTCCTTTTAGTAATTACATTTTAGCTCAATCATCTACTGTACATGTCATAAGGTAAAAAAAGGGCTTAAAAGAATAAAGCATCCATGCAAATAAAGTACAACATCAACCAATATTAATCTATGATGCAATAACATAAATGAAACCACATATCATACATGTTACATCATCACAAAAGATATAAACATCCATCATAAGAGATAATCATACATCACAAACATAAATAACTAAGTGTACGGTTCCTCCCAACTGTAAATAGCATCATTAGACCATCGTAGATCCTAGCCATCCCTCCATGTGTAACATTCCTAAGCACCGAAGAGATCATCGGTATTATCATAGTAGGAATGTCACTCCTAAAACATCTTACTAACATGCAAAGTAAAGCATAGGATACCATCATCTAACATATGTAAATCATCAATATAAGAAACACACCAATAAATACATCCATTATAAGGTATAAAATCTATCATAATGATCCAAGAACATAATGAAGATAAATACTAACCAAGAATACTCTAGCCACGGTGTCTCAAACAGATCTCAAATGATAAGAGTGGAAAAACACTACCACCCAACTGCATGGAACTTAAGTGGTCCACTCCCACCGTGCTGAGGAGATAATCTCAAGTCCCAAATAGGCTATCAAAACTACAAAGTATAAATCTCTATAAGTCTAGGAATCCTAAAAGTATACTAACTCAAAGGTTCCAATCACAAAACCGACATGTACTTCCCAGAGGCAGACAATGACATGTAGGAAACCTACTCTGCAAGCGAAAAAGTGTCATCGCATTTATCACGTACAAGTTACCCTGGAAGTTAGCTAAACTCTACGGGTACATATTGATCTCATGTGACCACTAGTATCCTCTCATACTGACAAGGCATACTATCGAATGCACGGTCGCAACCATGCGTTCTCACTACTCCCATCCTAGCCTGTACAAGCACTCAAGGCATGGGTGAGAACCAAAAAAATAATCATTTTAGGTTCATTTAATCCCCATTTAGTGTGTAAATATTATCACTTATTAACCAAACTTACAATGAGTTACCCTGGCAGCCACTTAGGGCCCCAGCCCCAATTGCAAGCCACTTCCCGACACTACAAGCAGATTACCTACCCTAAGCTCATGGAATCATAAAATCACCACAGTCCTATACAAGTGACTATAAAGAAAATCCAAAAGATAATCCATAAAAAGAATCATCAAATATCCATGATAAAAGCATCAAATATCCATAATAAGAATCATCAAATCTCTATGAGCATCTGAAAAGAATCCATAAAAAATCATGACCACAACAGTTTTCTATTGGCAACTGAAGGCATCACTGATAATCTTAAGTATCAATTGGTTCTCAATAACCAAAATATATCTCAAAATAGATCACAATATCCATTGGTTCTTAACAAGCAAACAAGAATATCTCAAAATTATACTGATCGAAGACTCCAAAATGGTTGAGTCAAACATGACATCATCAAGAAATAAATCCACATTTCAGTCCCATCATGGGGACTAGAAAATAATCCAAGGATAATTGATCGATGACTCAAAAATGATTAGCTCAAGTGTCTCATACACATACATCTCAGCTTCACACATGAAGACTGATGAACAATAACAATCAGTAAATACAAACATATCATAGAGCATACGATCATATTACCATGGTTGGGTTTATAAATATCAAGATCAAATAAAATCAACATGTCATCACATCTCATAACCCCCGAGCCTCTGGTAACAACCTAGAACTAGTCAACACTAGTCAACCCAAAACCCAAAACAAGAAGCATATAGAATACATGATGCAAAAACATATTTTGGTTTACTAAAATCACATACTTGAATAATGTGTAGAGGTTTTCAATTTTCTGTTTGCAAGTATACTTTCAAGTGTCTTAAGTTTCATCATTTGATCTACAAGTCAACTCAATTGTTCCCCGATAGCATTATCCTTCCATTATTAAGAATTACATTCTAAGAATAACTTAAGGATAAATATTCACTAAACTGATCATCATTGACTTTTAATTAAATTGTTCTCTTTATTTAACTAAGATCCATATTCTAATTGATTAACTCTCCTTTAATGTTACTTCAACTTTCAACATAAAGCAAAGATCATTATTATTCATAAAAGAACCAATTATCAATCTTCGAATAAGAAGATTATAACTTAATTAAAATGATCAATTTAATCTACCAATTAACATAGGTGCACAATTCCATGATCCATTAACATTTTAATGGTTCAATCTAACACTTAAGCCTCTTAATTATAATCATTATTAAATTGTCACTAATGACCGTTAAAATATCTGAGTCATTATTCAAATTATTAGAATAAGACTTATCAACTTCGATATAGAAAATTTACAATCTCATTAAAAGAATTATATCAATTATATCTCTATTACATAACTTAATTATTAATTAAATCCAATTAACTCTAGTTAATTGATTTAATTAATAACTTCACAACCAAACCATCAACCCAATGAATATTAATTGACTAATAACTAACTATAATTTGTACGTTAAAAGTCAACTACAATCCAATGCACAAATATTCATTTTAATAGTTCAATAATAATAACAAGCTATATTGGGGATCTTATTAATAGATCATGATAATCGTTTCAAGTTAAAACTCTATCGCATATAATTATATTGTCAACTCAATGAACATTAATTGATTAAAATCAATTATAATCCAAATCCAAAAATTATTATCTTTTACAAACTTCAATTAATAAATAATCTCCACTAGATTATCTCTAATCAAATTTGTTAATAACTATTTAAACCATTATTTATTAAAAGTTTGCTAGACCCAACAAACATTAATAAATAATAAACTCATCAAACTATATTTTCATAATCCCCATTAGTTAATATTTAACTAACCTTCAAGGCATATCAATAATTTATAATCAATATAATAACTCAAATCGTAGCTATGTTATAACAAGGTCAAAATGTAACAATGACCCATTGTAACATTAAAATTTAAGTTTTAAAATCATCTCGTGATATTAAATTACCATCTCTAAATTATTTAATATATATTAAATAGTATTTAATATACATTATAAAAAATTCACTATATAAACTATATTAAAATATATTTTCTTTTAATTTTCTCTCATTAAAAAAATTTATTTACTTAGATTGACTAATAATTAATTACACTTCTTCTACTATTAACTAATCTTAATTAAATTTGATTTAATTAGATTAGATAATAAACCATATAAAACTAATGCATATTAATAAGATTCTAATAAGGGAAGATTACAATAATATCTTTAATTCATTCCATGCTTTGATATATTATTTTTGTGAAGTTTAAGCATAAAGAACTCTTGGTTATGGAAAATGGAGAAATATCTGTCTTTGTATAAAATAGTCTCAGTACGACGGCCATATCTCCCTAATGAACCGTTGGATCGAGCTGAAATTAAAATATGTTGGAGAGAGCCAAGTTGCACTAATTCTGACTGGAGCGATCGAATAAATTCAATCACGATAAAAAATTATGAATGACTGAGTTCGGGTCTATCCAAAGGGCAGCGACATGACAATTTGTGATGAATTAAGAATTTTCTCTTAAAATAATTATTCTCTAAATTTATCTATTCATCCATCTAATAAGTTTGTCCATACGCATTTAAAAATATAATTTGATAGAAAGATTACATCTAACCATTCAAATTTTTAACGTAGAATTTCTATTTTAATTTCAAATTTTGTCTATCTAATTTCACAATATAAATTCGAACCCAAATTCGATTAGATCTAATTTCTTCCTTAATTGGATCTAGGGTTTTTGTAATATTTTTTTTGCAACTCTACATATCTAGATTCCAATTTAATTATAGATTCAATCACAGAGAATATTCAGATACGAGGAAGACAGGAAGAGAAAGAGTGCAAAGGGAATATGAAAATATCATGAGTGCACTTAGATACTGATGCTAATTTCCCATGCCTCAGAAGTCCATAAAAAATCTCTTCCTTCTCCAACATTCGCAATTCCTCTATTATCCAAGCCAACCGAAATTTTCACGTGACAAGAAGTGCTTGAAGAAGCATAAGAGCATGTAGAAACATATGAGCATATGAGCTTCTCCAATGCATGTAAGCTTTGAAGCTTTCATTTTAGCTTGAATCTTGTAACTTGTAGCTTGTAGTTTCCATTAAGCTTGTCCAAACACACTAGGAGAGCCTCTATTTAAAGGCCTTTAAGATGCATCTAGAGTGTCTCTAAAAATAATTAAAAGATAAGCATGACAACCAAGCATGAGTCTTCTCCAACCTTCTAGATGAGTCTTAAGGTTGTAGACACCATGTGCTCAAATAAAATGCTAACTTCCAAGTGTAGACAACTAGTGCATTTTTAGAGTGCAAACTCCTGTGTTGTCTACATGACAACTCCGGAGAATTTGCAAACTCTTAAATATTAAAAATAATGCACATTAATTAATATAATATTTACTTTACTCTTTCCAATTTAATTTATTTATTTATTAAATCTCATGCACTAACTTTAATAATTCCACTTTTCAATCTTAATATATTTATATTTTAATCACGTGAGATTTAAAATCTTTTATTAATTTAAATATATTTTTCACTTTTAAATTTCATTTTTCAAAACTTAATTGCTAAAATATTTGTTAGCTTTAATAATAATATTATTTAGTCATTTATTTAAAAATGAGCTTCAAATATATTATTATTAAAATAAATATTGTCACATTCCAAATTTAAACTTTTAACTTTTTATTTTCAAATTTAATTATTTTATTTAATTAATTTCTCAATTAATTAAATAAAATAAATATTAAGTTATCATATTAATTTTTCATTAAATTAAACTATTAATTAAATCTTTTAATTAGGCTTAATTAATAGAAAATACATCAAAGACTCATAAGGTAAAAATATGAAAACTCATCATAGCCAAAATACATACAAAATCAAATCAAGGGTTAATATCACGAATTACGTCATCTGACGCATTCAGAGGGTACTCAACTCGGATACTTGTCCTAATTTTCTAATTAAGACAAATGGCTTAAAAGGTTGGGATTTGGACTTGAGAATTTATCTCCCCTCTCTTATCATTGAGATAATGTGATAGGGTACGCTCATCTTGGCAATTCAGGGAAGTCGATACCCGGTACCTGCAACCTGCATAAAAACTATGCATGTACAAACACAATATATACTAAACTAAACAGACAATGGCAAGAAGTGGTGCTTCATGTAGATCCCGACTAGCAGGTGACTACGACTCCCTTCCTTAACCACGTCAGACACGCCATACAAAAGAAAATACGCAAAGCAAACACACACACTATACACATGCAAGTATGGGGTAAGTATCCATAAGAAAACACATATGATAATAAATCATCTTACTAATCATCATTAATAACTGAAAGCAATGTAATAATCATTATCAATAAGTGTGAACACTAAAAATAATCATCATACATACATGAAATGTAGAGTCTAAGTAATCTCATCACATAATAAACTGAATCCATAACACAATATCTGATAATCTCAAAAGAATGCTGCTAACCAACAACATAAAACTAGCTCTAAAAGAGTTCAGCAACGATAACAAAATATGAACCAGGGGCAGGCACTACATCCACCCCCCTTGGGATTAGGCTTACTCCTGAAAGCCTACAAGAATGAAAAACTAAGATACTCACTTTGTGGGTCCCATTGATCTCTTTTCCTCCTGTAGGAAAACATGATACCATTGAGGATATTACAACACCTTTAGAGCAATATAATTCTGGTTTAATGGTAAACTGAAAACCATATGGATCCAACATTCGTTCTTTTAACAACTAATAAAATAGATCCCTTAATACATTCTAAACAAGAGCAGCTTAATGCTTGCAAAGATAATCAAGGGCATATTGCCTTACAACATAGATAAAAAATACATGTTTTGCAACTAGAATGTGTTCCAATTTCCAATTTTGCTTTCGTTTAAGTTTTCAGTTTTGAAAGCAAAGTGGAAAATATGCAGGTAACAGTTTTAAGTTCCATTTCAGTTCATCTAGTTACAAGTTTTCAATTTTGAAAGATATACACATGATAGTTCAAAGTTTTCATTTTGTTCAACTAGTTAACAACTAGTGACATTCAAATATACCTAGAGCTCCCAATGTTGAAACTCGAGCTCTGATACCAAATGTAATGCCCCGCCAAAGGATCCAAAGAATTATACTAAGTTTACCTAATAATTTTTTTTTTTAAACAAGAAAGATAAACCATTCATAATATTCGCGAAAGCAATAGTAACATCCAACTGAAAGTAAAAATAACATAACATAACAAGTTACATTCCTTTAAAGATCTCTTAATGTTGCATCATATCTAAATTAACTATTCATCTAACATTCCATCCTTATGAAATAACAATGATACATCCAACATTCTTAAACCATATACAAGTGTCCTTTTAGTAATCACATTTTAGCTCAATCATCTACTGTACATGTCATAAGATAAAAAAATGGCTTAAAAGAATAAAGCATCCATGCAAATAAAGTACATCATCAACCAATATTAATCCATGATGCAATAACATAAATGAAACCACATATCATACATGTTACATCATCACAAAAAATATAAACATCCATTATAAGAGATAACCATACATCACAAAAATAAATAACTAAGTGCACGGTTTCTCCCAACCATAAATAGCATCATTAGACCATCATGGATCCTAGCCATCCCTCCGTGTGTAACATTCCTAAGCACCGAAGAGATCATCGGTATTATCATAGTAGGAATGTCACTCCTAAAACATCTTACTAACATGCAAAGTAAAGCATAGGATACCATCATCTAACACATGTAAATCATTAATATAAGAAACACACCAATAAATACATCCATTATAAGGTATAACATCTATCATAATGATCCAAGAACATAATGAAGATAAATACTAACCAAGAATACTCTAGCCATAGTGTCTCAGACGGATCTCAAATGATAAGAATGAAAAAACACTACCACCCGACCGCGTGGAACCTATGTGGTCCACTCCCACCGTGCTGAAGAGATAATCTCAAGTCCCAAACAGGCTATCAAAACTACAAAGTATAAATCTCTATAAGTCTAGGAATCTTAAAAGTATACTAACTCAAAGGTTCCAATCACAAAACTGACATGTACTTCCCAGAGGCACACAATGACATGTAGGAAACCTACTCTGCAAGCGAGAAAGTGTCATCGCATTTATCACGTACAATTTACCCTAGCAGTCAGCTAAACTCCACGGGTCCATACTGATCTCATGCGGCCACTAGTATCCTCTCATACTGACAAGGCATACTATGGAATGCACGGTCACAACCATGCGTTCTCACTACTCCCATCCTAGCCTGTACAAGCGTTCAAGGCATGGGCAAGAACCAAAACAATTATCTTTTTAGGTTCATTTAATCCCCATTTAGTGTGTAAATGTTATCACTTATTAACCAAACTTACAATGAATTACCCTGGCAGCCACTTAGGGCCCCGACCTCCATTGCAAGCCACTTCCCGACACTACAAGTAGATTACCTACCCTAAGCTCATGGAATCATAAAATCATCACAGTCCTGTACAAGTGACTGTAAAGAAAATATAAACGATAATCCATAAAAAGAATCATCAAATATCCATGATAAAAGCATCAAATATCCATAATAAGAATCATCAAATCTCCAAGATAAGAATCATCAAATCTCTATGAGCATCTGAAAAGAATCCATAGAAAATCATGACCACAATAGGTCTCTATTGGCAACTGAAGGCATCACTGATAATCTTAAGTATCAATTGGTTCTCAATAACCAAAATATATCTCAAAATAGATCACAATATCCATTGGTTCTCAACAAGCAACCAAAAATATCTCAAAATCATACTGATTGAAGACTCCAAAATGGTTGAGTCAAACATGTCACAATATGACATCATCAAAAAATAAATCCACATTTCAGTCCCATCATGGCGACTAAAAAATAATCCAAGGATAACTGATCGATGACTCAAAAATGATTAGCTCAAGTGTCTCATACACATACATCTCAGCTTCACACATGAAGACTGATGAACAATAACAATCAGTAAATACAAACATATTATAGAGCATATGATCACATTACCATGGTTGGGTTTATAAAGATCGAGACCAAATAAAATCAACATGCCATCGCATCTCATAACCCCTGAGCCTTTGGTAACAACTTAGAACTGGTCAACACTAGTCAACTAAAAACTCAAAACAAGAAGCATATAGAATACACGATGCAAACACATGTTTTGGTTTACTAAAATCACATACTTGAATAATGTGTAGAGGTTTCCAGTTTTCTATTTGCAAGTATACTTTCAAGTGTCTTAAGTTTCATCATTTGACCTACAAGTCAACCCAATTGTTCCCCGATAGCATTATCCTTCCATTATTAAGAATTACATTCTAAGAATAACCTAAGGATAAATATTCACTAAACTGATCATCATTGACTTTTAATTAAATTGTTCTCTTTATTTAACTAAGATTCATATTCTAATTGATTAACTCTCCTTTAATGTTACTTAAACTTTCAACATAAAGCAAGGATCATTATTTATTTATAAAAGAACCAATTATCAATCTTCGAATAAGAAAATTATAACTTAATTAAAATGATCGATTTAATCTACCAATTAACATAGGTGCACAATTCCATGATCCATTAACATTTTAATGGTTCAATCTAACACTTAAGCCTCTTAATTATAATCATTATTAAATTGTCACTAATAACCGTTAAAATATTTAAGTCATTATCCAAATTATTAGAATAAGACTTATCAACTTCGATATAGAAAATTTACAATCTCATTAAAAGAATTATATCAATTAAATCTCTATTACATAACTTAATTATTAATTAAATCTAATTAACTCTAGTTAATTGATTTAATTAATAACTTCACAACCAAACCATCAACCCAATGAATATTAGTTGACTGATAACTAACTATAATTTGTACGTTAAAAGTAAACTACAATTCAATGCACAAATATTCATTTTAATAGTTCAATAATAATAACAAGCTATATTGGGAATCTTATTAATAGATCATGATAATCGTTTCAAGTTAAAACTCTATCGCATATAATCATATTGTCAACTCAATGAACATTAATTGATTAAAATCAATTATAATCCAAATTCAAAAATTATTATCTTTTACAAATTTTAATTAATAAATAATCTCCACTAAATTATCTCTAATCAAATTTGTTGATAACTATTTAAACCATTATTTATTAATAGTTTGCTAGACCCACCAAACATTAATAAATAATAAATTCATCAAACTATATTTCCATAATCCCCATTAGTTAATATTTAACTAACCTTCAAGACATATCAATAATTTATAATCAATATAATAACTCAAATCATAGCTATGTTATAACAAGGTCAAAATGTAACAATGACCCATTGTAACATTAAAATTTAAGTTTTAAAATCATCTTGTGATATTAAATTACCATCTCTAAATTATTTAATATATATTAAATAATATTTAATATATATTAAATAGTATTTAATATACATTATAAAAAGTCCACAATATAAACTATATTAAAATATCTTTTCTTTTAATTTTCTCTTATTTAAAAAATTCATTTACTTAGATTGACTAATAATTAATTACACTTCTTCTACTATTAACTAATCTTAAGTAAATTTCATTTAATTAGATTAGATAATAAATCATATAAAACTAATGCATATTAATAAGATTCTAATAAGGGAAGATTACAATAATATCTTTAATTCATTCCATGCTTTGATATATTATTTTTGTAAAGTTTAAGCTTAAAGAACTCTTGGTTATGAGAAATGGAGAAATATCTGTCCTTGTATAAAATAGTCTCAGTATGACGGTCATATCTCCCTAATGAACTGTTGAATCGAGCTGAAATTAAAATATGTTGGAGAGAGCCAAGTTACGCCAATTTTGACTGGAGCGATTGAATAAATTCAATCACGATAAAAATTTATGAATGACTGAGTTCAGGTCTATCCAAGAGGCAGCGATAGGATAATTTGTGATGAATTAAGAATTGTTTCTTAAAATAATTGTTCTCTAAATTTACCCATTCATCCATCTAATAGGTTTGTCCATACGCATTTAAAAATATAATTTGATAGAAAGATTACATCTAACCATTCAAATTTTTAACGTAGAATTTCTATTTTAATTTCAAATCTTGTCTATCTAATTTCATAATATAAATTCAAACCCAAATTCGATTAGATCTAATTTCTTCCTTAATTGGATCTAGAGTTTTTCTAATGTTTTCTTTGCAACTCTACATTTCTAGATTCCAATTTAATTGTAGATTCAATCACAGAGAATATTTAGACATGAGGAAGACAGGAAGAGAAAGAGTGCAAAGGGAATATGAGAATATCACGAGTGCACCTGGATACTGATGCTAATTTGTCATGCCTCAGAAGTCCATAGAAAATTCTTTCCTTCTCCAACATTCGCAATTTCTCTATGATCCAAGCCAACCGAAATTTCCATGTGACAAGAAGTGCTTGAAGAAGCATAAGAGCATGTAGAAACATATGAGCATATGAGCTTCTCTAATGCATGTAAGCTTTGAAGCTTTCTTTTTAGCTTGAAGCTTGTAGCTTGTAGCTTCCATTAAGCTTGTCCAAACACACTAGGAGAGCCTCTATTTAAAGGCATTTAAGATGCATCTAGAGTGTCTCTAAAAAAAACTAGAAGATAAGCATGACAACCAAGCATGAGTCTTCTCCAACCTTTTAGATGAGTCTTAAGGTTGTAGACACCATGTGCTCAAATAAAATGCTAACTTCTAAGTGTAGACAACTAGTGCATTCTTAGAGTGCAAACTCCTGTGTTGTCTACATGACAACTCCAGAGAATTTGCAAACTCATAAATATTAAAAATAATGCACATTAATTAATATAATATTTACTTTACTCTTTTCAATTTAATTAATTAATTTATTAAATCTCATGCACTAACTTTAATAATTTCACTTTTCAATCTTAATATATTTATATTTTAATCACGTGAGATTTAGAATCTTTTATTAATTTAAATATATTTTTCACTTTTAAATTTCATTTTTCAAAACTTAATTGCTAAAATATTTGTTAGCTTTAATAATAATATTATTTAGTCATTTATATAAAAATGAGCTCCAAATATATTATTATTAAAATAAATATTGTCACATTCCAAATTTAAATTTTAAACTTTTTATTTTAAAATTTAATTATTTTATTTAATTAATTTTTCAATTAATTAAATAAAATAAATATTAAGTTATCATATTAATTTTCCATTAAATTAAACCATTAATTAAATCTTTTAATTAGGCTTAATTAGTAGAAAATACATCAAATATTCATAAGGTAAAAATATGAAAACCCATCATAGCCGAAATACATATAAAATCAAAACAATAGTTAATATCACGAATTACGTCATCTGACGCATTCAGAGGGTACTCAACTCGAATAATTGTCCTAATTTTTCAATTAAGACAAATGGCTTAAAGGGTTGAAATTTGGACTTGAGAATTTATCTCCCCTCTCTTATCATTGAGATAATGTGATAGGGTACGCTCATCTTGGCAATTCAGGGAAATCGATACTCGGTACTTGCAACCTGCATAAAAACTATGCATGTACAAACACAATATATACTAAACTAAACAGGCAATGGCAGGAAGTGGTGCATCGTGTAGATCCCGAATGGCAGGTGACTACGACTCCCTTCCTTAACTACATCAGACACACCATACAAAAGCAAGCACACACACTATACACATGCAAGTATGGGGTAAGTATCCATAAGAAAACACATATGATAATAAATCATCTTACTAATCATCATTAATAACTGAAAGCAATGTAATAATCATCATCAATAATTACGAACACTAAAAATAATCATCATACATACATGAAATGTAGAGTCTAAGTAATCTCATCACATAATAAACTAAATTCATAGCACAATATCTAATAATCTCAAAAGAATGTTGCTAACCAACAACATAAAACTAGCTCTAAAAGAGTTCAACAACGATAACAAAATGCGAACCAGGGGCAAGCACTACAACAATTCACTTATAGAGACATGCACATAGACTACCTTCCTAAAACTCACAAACCACAATTGTGTCTCATACCATGAAATAAAGTTCATCGAATTCTATTCCTTAATAGACAACCCAAAAATAACATTAATTCTCAAAACTCAAGTTCTCATAAATGCTCATCAAAATATATCTCATTAAATAAATCTCAATTCATATCGTAAAGTACATAATGAAATCAAGTTAAATAATTATAAAATAAATCTCAAAAATATCTTGACTGCATATCTTAACTTGGCCAACTAAACAACCCACAAAGACAACCATCACAAACAATAAACATCACAAGACTATAAATAGAATATAAGAAAACACATAGTTTTTAGCCATATAATTTAATTCCATCAATTTCTCTTGTTTAATTTGGGTCATAAGGATGTGTTTAGATGTAAAGTAAGAATATAAATATTAATATAAATTGTTGTGCTAGTATACTTATTTAAATCAATAAGTATTTAAATATCGAATCTCTTTGAACATAAAAATATCATGCAATGTTATCATGTTATTAATTTAAATAATCTTAAACCATAAATGATTTAATTAATAACATAAATGTACGATATTAGATTAAATATTAATATCAAATTCATTTCTAAAATATTAATTTGACTTCTATTTATGTCTAATATTAATATTTACTTTTCTTTTAATTCATTATGTGACTAGAGAAAATTATAAATTTAATTGAATTATTTATAATTTCTCTCATAAAGTCAAATAGTTATTAACTCGATGATTACTAAGTGAACTCCACCACAACTTCTCCTAAAATATAATAAATTTATAAATATTTATTTATTAACTTGTCTTGCATTAATAAATATTAAATTATTTAAATGCAACTAAGAATTTATATAGGCTTAAAGAATCACTAATACTACATTCACTTTGTAACTAAATGAATATTATTTATTTATTTTTGAAATTAATAAATAATAATTAGTTTTTTTTTCAAAATTTTCATTATTTTTTGAAATTAATAATTAATCATTCAATTTTTTTAAATTTTTTTAAATAAAAAAATTCAAAAATTAAATTATTAAACATGCAATTTGTATTTTTTCATTCTTTTGATCTCTCAAATTATGCAACCATAATATACTTAGTTTTCTATTTTTACTATATTTGTTTTCACATGCATGTATAAGCTTAGTTATAACATGCTTTCTTCTGAATTAAAAATTTGTGTTTCCAATAAATTTTACAACCAAATTATTTTAGATATAAGAATAATTAATATTTATCTTTATTTAGAAAATTCATGATAGTCACATGTTTCTAATGTCAAATTTGAAGTTGAAACCCTAGCTGTTCAATTTGTTTTTTTCTTCTAATTTTCTATAATTGAATTTTTTCTATATTAGAAAGGGTTTTAAAATAATACAGTCATAATAATTTTTTAGATTTTTCTACCATTTTCCTTTTCTTGATCAATAAGCTTTCATTTTCAAAATCTACAACATAATTATTTACCTAGAATCAACACAATAGATTAATAAGCATTATGCAAGCACTTAGGAAGACAAAGTATACAAATCTTTTAATAAAATTTTACAATGGGTTTTCAAACCTTACCTCGAAACAACAACTAAAATCTGAGACAATTTGTAAACACATGCAAATCCAAACCCTCTAAAGCTTTCAACAATTCTTTTGAACCAATTCTGATTTTTGCTCTCCAATACCTGTGTGTCCCTCAAATGAATTACCAACCTCCTAATAAAGAACCATAACCCTAACTAGGGTTTCTCTTCTCCAATATTTTTAAAGTTATTAAATTTATTAAATAATAATTACTTTAATTATTTAATCCTTTCATGCACACTTAAAGAACCTTTTTAATTAAAATATTATTTTATTTTCATTTCCTTCACTTTATTAATTAGTGCAAGCACTATATAAAATTTAATTTATTATTTAAATTAATAATAATAATTAAAGCTCCTTATTAAATGCAACTCTAATTCAATTATTATTAATTACATAATTATTATAAAAAAACATTAAATCTTTAATCTTTTGATATTCTAATTCTCTTTATCCAACTTCTTAAATTAGACTTTTAAATTAAATCTTTTAAACTAAAGCAAATATTTAATTAATTTCTAATTAATTAAATATTCTCATATTTTAATTTTTTTTAATCAAATAATATTTAATAATTCTCAATATTATATGATTAACCCAAATATTATAATTAAATAATTTACCAAATAAATCACATAGTCAAATCCACATGAAAACAACATTACCAAAACTCAAAAATAAACAACACAAGCAAAGATAACCTCATGAGTTTAAAAAGGGTGGAAAGTCAGATACAGATCCTCCTTCTTAGGAAAAGTAATTAGGCTATGAATGGGACTAGACTTGACCATTATCTTTCCATTCTTACCATTGAGTTATTACGATAGGGCACACTCATCTGAACAATTCAAGAAAGTCGATGTTTAATAACTTCAAATCTATATAAAAGATGAGCATGTGCATGTGCATAACTTTAAGAAACCCCCCTCCAAAAAAAGATATAAATTATTGGCAAATCTTTCATTATTTTGAAAAATCAAATTATTTTTATCGGCAAATCTCTCAATTTTTTTATTTTAAATATTATTTACATTGGCAATTATTTTGAAATCATAATTTTTGAGTAGAAAATATTGGCAAATCTCAATAATAATATAAATTTTCTGATCATGATGGAATATTACAAATCAAAATTGAACAGGTTTTATCTCAAAGAATTTATGAGGATAATTACATTATATTTTAAATCAATAGTGAAAACTAAATATTGGTAATATATCCCTAAAGTAACTAATAATTATAATAATTATTGGTGAATTAATTTTAATTTCTTCAATAATATATAATATTTAGGTATAATATTGTGGCAAATTTTTGAGTTTAATTTTTTTAATAAAATAAATTATTAAGCGATTTTAAATATTTTATAACTAAATTTAATAAAAATGTGACAATTTAGGTTTCATTAAATCTTAAATCATTAGCCAAATTATTAGCAAAAAAATTCTAAAATTTGCAAAATTACGAATATTCATCAGTAAAAAATACTCTAATCTAAGCTAAACAAATAATGGCAGGGAGTGGTACATCATGTAGATCCCAACTAGTAGGTGACTATGACTCCCTTCCTCAACCATTTAAGGCGCATCAAACATAAATATAAAATAAAAACGTGCACCATACACATGCAAGTATGGGGTAAGTATAATAGTAAATCTTAAATAAAAATAACATCATATTTTAACATGAATATCTCATCATCATGAGGATATAATAATCATCTTTTTAAGACACACCATATGATATCATCATGAAAGTAATTTCATTAACTAACTAAGAGCAATTAAAACATCATCATTCCAAATAGAAAATTGTTACAACCTGACATAATCAATTACACAACATATCAAAGTATTGCATTTCAAATATAAAATAAGGAATAATATATCCATAAAAGAGATATATAGAATTATAACAACTAAGTCTATAATGATAGAAAATGAGGGGCATTATATTAATATCATGGAAATCAATTTTGAAAATATTTATGAAAATAAGGAAAATAAAAAATAAATGGTATATATACATAAGGTGGGGCTCTCATTGTGACTGAAAATGCCAAAGGGTCTACAATGTTGAATCTCCTTGGACTCATCACCAGTGGTCACACTTTATACAATACAAAATGTAATTAAATTTCACTAGCACACACAAGCTACAAGTATGCATCAATATTTAATCACTTTAAAAAAACTTAAATATTTCTCCCTTGTCAATGTGTTGTGGCTCACCTGCCACACTCTACCCCCACTAGTAGGTGATATCTCTTAGAGAAAAGAAAGATTAGAAACCATGTATGTTCTAGTATCAAATAGAAAAGAAATGAGAACACAACATAATGTATCGTAGATGTCTCAAGGCTAAATGAAATAACTAAGAGTATGTCATTATTGACCTATCTAAGCTCCTCCTCAGTCATCAACTAAACATGAATGAAGATCACATACATGTATAAGTTTGTATGGGTTAAAATTATTCTACTATAAAGATTAAATTCAAATCAACTATGCCATAAGAAAAAAAAAGTGTACACTTACCAACACAGAAGGATCCCATGGCTTCGCATGCCCCTCCTCCTCTCTTGTGCTAGGATCTACAATCTTGGTAGGTGTGTGCGCTATATCCTCCTCCCAAAGTATAAATTAATACTCAGAATGATCACCAATGGGACCCGAATAAAGATTCTTGTACATTATCCAAGTATGGGGCACAGAAACATGTGATGCACTCCCCTATGATGAACTCTCACCATCATCATCAATAGGGAGAGGCAAAAATGACCTAGTCTAGTAGATCAATAGGCTACTCAATCTATGGATGGCTCTAATAGTCTGAGAGCTAGCCTCTACAATGATATTAGGGTGTTGCACTAGAGGATGGAGGGAGATATTGGTAGGGGGGATAGAAGTGTTATCTTTCTTCTATAGGGAAAAGGGTCTATTCTTGGAGCTCCTCCTCCTACCCCCATGTTAGGCCTCATGCTATAGTAGTTCACCTTGAGGCCCAACACAAAGTCAACATACTTTTTTTTAATGAAATAGAATGGGACCTCTAAATTGCTGTGTGGTGGTTTGTTAAAAACCATCCACCAATGATCCCAAAAGTTCACCTACATAGCCTCATTTGTACACCATTTAATTGATAATTTGGATTTTTTGTGTTCTACAATTTTGCCAATTTTTGGGTTCACAAAAAGGTTAACTATATCATATTTGGTTATGTTTAGGGTCACAACCTCATCATAGTCCAACATGTCATAAAATATGACATGCATTTTCTTACGCTAGTGAAGAGTGACATTTTGTTGATTGATAAGTGTTTGAATATTATCCACTATGGTATTTAATGTGGATAACATGGGAGCCAATGTAGGTATATTATTATATGTGGCTTGAAAACCCTAGTTTGGTAAGGTTTTCTTGTATAAAATCTTCAATTTGAGGAGGCTTTTGAGGGGGTAGTGGATCACTGGGTGAAGGTTGAGGATTTTGAAAGAGTTGTGGAACATTTGACAGAGGTTTTTGAGGGAAATTATTTTGTGGCTCAGTGTTATCGCCATCGTTAGGGTCAACCATGCCTATTAAATTGTAAAGAATTGAAAAATTAAAAATTGCATTGATAGTTTATAATGAAAATTAAAAAATTAATGATTTCTATTAAAAACCCCAGCTTTAAATAGAATTCAATGATTTTTTTTTTTTAAATAACAAAATTTATTTACTAATTGTGGATTTAGGTTGTCCAGATCCTATACCCGATCCTAGATTGGATACAAAAAATGGGTTGTTGACATTATGGTCAATTTTTCTATTAGTGACTCACACTTAGCCAATATATAGTTGCTACTGACTCTCTCAGTTGCTACCAAGCTTCAAAATCTATGAACTATTTATGACGAGCGCAGAAGTGTTTATCAAGTTGTTTAGTATAAGTGATGGAAACTCTAGTGTTAATCAAGTTCCATAGTGTTAACCAAGTTCCACAGTGTTAATCATGATCTCTAGTGTCTATCAAGCAAGAAGTGTTAGCGATGTGGATTTGGTATTGATCGAGCCGTGGAGTGCCAACCGAGTGATTAGTATATGTTGAGTTGTGTAGTATTCACCAAGTCACACAATGCTAACCAAGTTCAAGCTACTTGGAAGTGATTAGTATGAACCAAACCTCTTCATCAACTGAGTGCCAGATGATGTCCAGTGTTGACAGTGGGTACAAAGTATTAGAACATCACTGAGTTTATCTTCAAAACCCAAGTTACAGTAGCTAAGATGACTTTATGTATTTTGGTGAAACTTGTATTGTAGCCAACTACAAAAAGTTATAATTTGGATTGGTATATGTAATGCATTATATCATATCCAAATATGAAGAATTGTAAGCATATGATGAGCTGAAGTGTGAATTAAAGAAGGCTACAAGAAGTATAAGGGATAACAAAGTATTATTTATCACAACAAGGTGATCATACAATTCAAGGAATCTCAACCAACAAATTAGAGTTGCAAATAAGATATCAGCCACTAGTTCATCCTAATAGGTGCATCAGTCAAAATCCTTTAACAAGGTAGACTTAATAGTCTTTGATAAATCTCTTTGCTAAGTGCATACTTCATTGTATGTTTTGTAAATCATTTAACAAGGTGGACCTCGTAGTCCTTATTGCTACTAATAGGGAAGATCATCAAAAGTAATCAATTGTAAGCCTTAATAGGACAACTTTATACTATAGTACTAAAGCTTGTGGGTATCATCCCCACCCCAATTTTACTTTCTATTTGGATGATTTTCGAGTCACCTTATCTTGTGTCAAATTGCTATGACGATTTATTTTCTTTTATTCTTTCATGCATGCAATTAGATCAAAATATTATATGAAGGATTAATTGGTGAAATAAGATTAAGTTTTATTGGTTCCTAATTCACCCCCCTCTCAGTAACCTTGCCTACCTCATATTTCAAACAATTGGTATCAGAGCTTTATGGTTCTCACAGAAGAAGTTTAGCAGCTTGAGCAAAGATCAAAGGCAATGGAGGTATATAGGCTAGATAAGGCTATTGACAATGAAAAGTTGGATCTTGAATTGACCATTGGGCAACTAAAGAAAGAAAAGGAGCAACTCTCTCAATCATTGAAAAGAAAGAAAGATCTTGTAGTACAAATGAATGATAATCTCTACGCTAAAGAAAGAATTAAAGATATCTATCTAGAAAGAAACTCAGTTGAAGCTGATAAAGCAATCAAAGACCTATTAGAAAAGAATTTCAATCTTCAAGAAGAAGTTAGAAATCTGAAAAGAGAACAAGAAATCCAATTAGTAAGATTATGTGAAGTTATAGAAGAAAAAGACAAAGCCAAAGAAGAAAAAGAAGAAAAGAATAATAAAATTCAACATCTATCCCTTCAACAAACAAAATTCATTGATCATCTCACAAATGCAAATGAAGAACATCTCAGGTCATAAAATGAAAAAATACAAAATGATATAAACATTGAAAAGCTCAAACCAATGAAAGGATGTTGAAATCTCAAGAAAGCATGAATTAGTTGAATGAACTAAATCATTTTAGACACAAAGGAAAAGATGGAATAGGATACATAGAAGAAGGTGAATCATCCAAGAAAGGAGCTCAAAAGAATCAAAGGCCTATTTGCAATCATTGTGGTAAGATAGGTCATACATCAATCAAATGTTGGAGTAATGGAAAAATAAAAAAGTCAATGGAAATTCTTACAGCTGCAATAAGCATGGTCATAGAGAAAGTGAATGCAAGGAGAAACCTAAGTTTTAAGGTAAATGTCACAATTGCAAGAAATAATGACAAAAATATTTTTAACACAAAACCAAGATATTGAATCCAACAAAATAGATTGTGAAAGAAATATTTAGATGAGACTACAACATGTGGTGTAGATACCACTACTGTGGTGAATTTTGGCACATTGGAGCAAATTGTGTAAAACATCATATGAGGAAAAGAGATACCACTAAAAGATGTTTTATCTATATAGAACTTGGACATCTTGCCAAAAACTATATGAACATAGGAAGACTTGAAGATGAAAAGAAAGACAAAGCAAACAATATTAGAAAGTAGATGAAGTAGCAATGGATACCAAAATCTCTTGAGAATACAAGTCCAAGTTATGAAGCAAATGTCAGTCAAGAGTTGGGTGACTCAATGATTTCAACTTGAATTCCCATAGGAATAACTAGAACTGAGACTCTAAAGAAGACACCTCCCAACTATTCCAACCAACAAGAAGAAGAGATCAATATCAGCATTTAAGATGTATAAGGATCACCGAATGGTCATAGAAATCATAGACCTTACCAAGCTAGGTCAGGTCACAAGACCCTACCAAGCAATGTCAGGAGACATTGAAGTATTATACATGGACATCGAGTTGTTAAGGACCCTATTGAACGATAATGATTATGTCAAGCTATGAAATTAAAAGGTAAACTTAGTGGAAGACAACCTGTCATTGAGTGAAAAAATGTACCAAGAATTAATGGTGATTATAAAGAATAAATTTGTTAGAAAGGATGAAGTGAATGCATTATTTTACTCTAAATTTTTAGAGTTAGTTGAGTTCAACAATTTTAGAGAGATTTTAGGGTGATTTGAGTGTTTGTTGTTGAATAGATTTTGAGTTTTTCAAAGCCTGATTGAGCATGATGTCTTCTAATAGAAAAACTAAAAAGGGGTAAAAAATGTTGGTTTGAGGAGTCAATTAGAAGGCACCAAACATCAAATTGAGTTTGAAAATTATAGAAGTGCTAGAGCTAGTTGGTGCCCAATCACAAATTTTGCCCAAGGTATTGCTCATACACGATATTAATTCATGTTATAAATGTTCTATTCAAGAGATAGGAACACATGAGATGAATGAAGAATTGAAAAAGCTATGTGTGAATGGCATTCTAAAACTTGAGCATCAATATCGTGAAGCTAAGGGCTTAATGCATATTTCACATATACCAAGGAACTTCCAGTCAAAGTGGATACAATTTATCCTAAGTTGAGTTCACAATAGAAAGTTATGGTTAGACAAACCCATTTTGATCACAAGGAAAATGATACACAAAATTATGGGTCTCCCAATGTTGGACAAAGAAAAAGAAACCAAAACCCTAGGGGAAAAGAAAACTCTTACCAAGTGGGATGGCAGAGGAATGAATGTCAAAAAATGATTGAAAAGATCATTGATTGAAGAATGATGGAGTTGATAAAGAATGTTTTCAATCATTGTTTTTTCATTGATGTCAAACTTGCTATTTACTAGAATAAGAATAGCTGATATGATCCAAGTACTATCATTTAGTTGATTAAAAAAGAGGAGTTAATCAATAAGAGGTAACAAGAGCACCTAAGAGAAAGGTTGAGTTATGATGTTGTAATGTAGTATAAGGATCAAAAAAGACATTGATAAAATGATGTATTGATAACATATTGTAAGGTACAAAAGTTGGACACACTTAGATACATTAGAAGTGTAAGTTGTAACAAGGTTGATTGCAAAGCTTAACTAAGTTCATCAGTGAGTGCTGAGCAAGCTAGTTCAAGTTGAGAAAAATATTTAGTTGGAGCCAAGCAAATGATAAATCTAGTGTGTGCCAAGTGAACTTCAAGTGCTGAGGGAAAAGTATATAGGTACCAAGTTAAGTTCAAGTGTCGAGCATCAGTAAAGCTTAGTGGATGCCAAGCAAAATTGTTTATGTGCTGAACATCAGTAAAAGCATAGTTGATGCTGAGTAACACAGTATGTTCTAAGCACCAATATTTCAATAGTGCCGAGTTGTTGCATTATTTGAAAACTCAAAGATTCGCTAGATTACAGATAATAAGGTTGTTACATTGAATTTTGTGAAGCAGGTGGAAGATAAGGATGATGAGATGGTGTCACATAGTTTTATGCTAACTATTTTTAGGCAAATACAAATGGATTTATCATGAAGTTTCTAGAAGAAACAAATTGGAGGGAAAGGTATATCATATCCTTCCAAGTCAATTCAATTCATGAGTGGGAAGAATTGAGCGAGAAATAAATTCTAGACTTCTTTATAAGGAGTCACAGGTCAAAGATCAAAGAGAGTCTAAAAGTGGTTGGAAGAGGCCAAAAGTGGGCTGAGTGAAGTGTTAAGGAGAAGACACAGATAGAGTACAGAGACTCTGATTTGATCAAGTGACCACAAGGAGATGATTGCATTGGAATAATGAGTAGAAGACTCAAGGAGATAGAACTTGTAAAGGGTGGAATAGTTGTCAGAACTGCAAAGGAAGCAAGCCAAGCAAGGTTGAGAGCTGAAGTGTGATTTGAGATCTGCAAAGTTGAGTTGTAAGTTACATTAGGTCAAAGCTTTCTAATACTCTCTATCAATTGTATTAGATACTTGAAATCCTATATAATTAGGTTAGCTTAATAGCTAGGTGGTGAAGCCTTTAACAAGGTGGTTGAAAGTCCTATGGAATTAGGTGGCTCTAGTAACCTTTTATAAATCCTTTAATAGGGTGACATTCCAAGTTAAATGTTCTAAAGTCCTTTAACTAGGGACACTCCTAACGGGGTGTAGAAATCCTTTAACACGATCACATCTAACAATGTGTTGTAGCCTTTAACAAGGTAGGCCTTTAACAAGGAATCACTTCAAAAGGGTGAGAAAGAAGGTAGCATGTTATTGGTGGTTTTACCAAATTGGGTTTTCACATAAATCTCTATGTTATGTGTTGTTTTCATGTGTTTCATTTCTGCATATTGATTTATAGTAACTTACTAAGATAAAGATTTAAGCTTGGATGCATGGTAGTGTGAATGGGCTCACTATAGTTAGTGAAAAAGTTTGAAGTGGACATATTGGACCTTGAATAACTGATTCACCACCCCCCCTGAGTTATTCTAAAAGAAATTCTAACAATTGGTATTAGAGAACACTATTGATTTGTTTTAAGGTACTAGTAGCAGGAAGATAAAGATGTACAAGAGAGATGTTCCCAAGCTCAACAGAGACAACTTTGCAGCATGGAAAAGTCTAATAAAATTGCACCTGGGATCAATAGGTGACTACACAAAGATCTCAATTACAATGGAACATACAGATCTAGTAGGACTCCTCTCTATTGATGATTTGAAAAAAAGAAAGGAGCATAATCACGCAATGGTAGAGATTGCCTCTACACTTAGCTATGCTGAATATGATGACATCAAAGGATGTGACACTACATTCAAGATGTGGATAACCTTATCAACTATCTATGGAGGAGATCAGAATGTTCAAAGAGCAAAAAGAGAAAGCCTTAGAGGAAAGTTTGATGACATGAAGATGGAGGAAGGAGAAAATGTTGCTCAATATGGAGCCAGATTAAAAGAAGTGGTAAGTGGTATAAGAAGTTTGGGTGGTCAATTAGAAGAGGAGACTATTAGTAGAAAATACTTGAGAACCCTACTCCCTATCTATGCTATTAGAGTTTCAGCCATCCAAGAGCTAAGGTGTGTACAAGGAAACACACTAACCTTTGAAGGACTAGTGGGAAAACTTACTGCATTTGAATTGTCAAACTTTGATAACTACAGACTAGAGAACCTTAAATATGCTTTCAAAGCTAAGATGGCATTGAAAGACAATGAGGAAGTGTAATCAAAGAAGAAGAATAGAAAAGGAAAGAATGTATCTAGTGATAGTAGCACATATGAAGAAGATGTAGAGCAATTAGAAGCATTACTAGCCAAAATATTTCATAGAGGCAAAGGTAAATTCAAAGGTAATCTGCCTATTATTTATTTCAATTGCAATGAAGTTGGTCATATTGCTGCAAGGTGTACACATAAGAAGAACCACAAAGAAGGAAACAAGTACAAGAACAAGAGAGAAGATGGTAGCAGAGAATACAAGGACAAAGGCAAGAGATGCTACATTGTTGAAGAAGATTCTGATCAAAATGATGATGAAGTAGTCTATGTGGCCAAGAAGGATGAATCAGATGAAGATGAAGCAATAGCCCTAGTAACCTGCATGAACAAAAATGACAAGTGGATGCTCTCATCACATGACTGGAGACAAAACTAAGTTCATTACCTTTACTCAATATGATGGTAATAGTGTTAGATTTGGACATGATGCTCCATGTCTAATTAAAGGAAAATGTAGCATTAAACTTAAGGAGAAGATATCATGTGATAATGCATACTATGTTGAAGGCTTGAATTACAATTTGCTAAGTGTATCACAATTAGGAAACATAGGATGCAAAGTAGAGTTTGAAAATAGAACTGCCAAAATCTATGATACTCATGGAAGTCTAATAGGAAAAGGTTACCAAACTAGAAGCAATTTGTTTTATCTAGATATGGAAGATGCTTCTTATCTTGTTGTACAACTAGATGATGTGTGGTTGTGGCATAAGAGGCTATGCCATGTAAATTTTGACAATCTAATCAGCACCAGCAAAATGAAGAAAGTTAGGGGATTGCCAAAATTGAAAATGCCTAACAACACAATGTGCAAGCAATGTCAACTAGGGAAGATGACAAAGTCTACCTTCAAAATTAAGACCTATACTTCCAATGAAGTATTAGAATTAGTTCATAATAACTTATGTGGTCCAATTGATGTGCAAAGCTACAAAGGAGATAGGTACATCATGCTATTGTGGATGACTACTCAAGAATGATGACTGTCATGTTCTTGAAGAAAAAGTCTGATGCATTCCAAATGTTTAAGTGGTACCTAGCTAGAGTTGAGAAGGAAACATGAAAAATCTTGAAATTCCTAAGATCTAACAGAGGAGGTGAATTCACATCAAGAGATTTTGAAGAGTTCTGCAATGATAGATGAATTGAAAGGAAAACATCAGCACCTAGAACTCCACCACAGAATGGTATAGTAGAAAGGAGAAACAGATCAGTGATTGTCTGTGCCAAAACTTTGATGATGGAAAAGAATGTTGCACTCAAGTACTGGAGAGAAGCTATAAGTATAGTAGTCTACACCCTCAATAGAGTTCAAATCAAGAAAGGTACTCATGCAACACCTTATGAGCTATGATATGGTCATTCACCTAATGTTAAATATTTCAAAGTGTTTGGATGTAAGTGCTATATACTTAAGGAGTCTAGGAATGGTAAATTTGATGCCAAAAGTGATGAAGGAATATTTCTTGGTTATTCCACTAGAAGCAAAGCTTATAAGTGTTTAAATTTTAAAACTAACAAAGTTGTGGAAAGTGTAAATGTAAACTTTGATGAGCTTGTAGAAGTTCAAAATGATGAATGCACCAAGAAACTAGAAGAATACAAGTCCTTTGTATACTTCTATGAAGGAGATGTTGAAAATCAAATTGGAAATCAGCAACAAACTTTAGTATCTACCAAGTCACTACATATGAATGTCAAGTTGCATCCAGATGCCAAGCTACAGAATGTAGGAAATGCACATTCTAATTCTAAAATCAATACACATGAAAGAGATGAAGAATTACCTGATAGAGATGTGCACAGTGACTCTGATGTTGAGAGGCCAAATAGAGAAAAAAGGACTGAGCCTAGATTAGTCAAATATGTGAGGAGAAACCATCTTGTAGAACAAATCATTGGTAATAAAAAGGCAGGACCAATGACAAGAAACAAACTTAGAAGTGAGACATGTCTGCTTAGCAAAGTAAAACCTAGGATAGTGAGTGAAGCTCAATAAGATGATAATTGGTATAATGCAATGAAAGAAGAGATAGTGAAAATTGAGAAGAACAAGACTTGGACTTTAGTTCCAAGACTAGCAGATAAGAATGTGATTGGAACCAAGTGGGTGTTCAGAAACAAGTTAGATGAAAATTGTGAAATCACAAGGAAGAAGGCCAGATTAGTCTGCAAAGGGTATGCACAAGAGGAAGGATTGGACTATGGGGAGACATTTGCCCCTATTGCAAGAATGGAAGGAGTTAGGACCTTGATTATGTTTCCTATAAAGGTTTCAAAGTCTACCAGATGGATGTAAAGTCTACATTTCTGAATGGCATACTAGAGGAGGAAGTCTACATAGAGCAACCAGAAGGTTTTGTTGAGGAAAACAACAAAGATAAGGTTTGCAAGCTACATAAAGCTCTATATGGATTGAAGCAAGCTCCTAGAGCTTGGTATGAGAGATTTCATAAATATTTGGTGAAGATTGGCTTTGAAAGAATAGATGACAACAACAACATGTACATCGAATTAGAAGAAGTTAAGGATATCGTAATATTAGAAATCTTTGTGGATGATATAATTTTTTGAGGAAAGGAAGTACTAAGCAAAGATTTTGCTAACAAGATGAAACATGAATTTGTGATGTCAATGTTTGGAGAAATAAAGTTCTTTTTTGGATTACAAGTACATCAACTAAAACATGGTATATTTGTGACCCAATCAAAGTATATCAAAGAGATACTCAAGGCATTTGGTCTAGAAGATTCCAAACTTATCAGTACACCAATGGCAATAGGACACAAACTATCCAAGAATGATGAGTCTGATGAAGTCAATCAGACAATGTATAGGTCCATGATTGGAAAATTGCAATATGTTGTACATAGATAACCAAACATTGCATTAGTTGTTGGGATAGTAGCAAGATTTTCTGCTAATCTTAGAGAAAATCATCTCATGACAATAAAGAGGATAATGAGGTATCTTAAAGGGATAGATGATTTTGGTTTGTACTACAAGAGGAGTGATAAGTTTGAGTTGAATGCCTACACTGATGCAAATTGGGGAGGAAACATTGATGACAAGAAAAGCACCAGTGGAGGAGCACTCTTCTTAGGAAAGAGACTTGTCACTTGGACTAGCAAGAAAAAAATTTGTACCTCACAGTCCACAATAGAAGTAGAATATGTAGCAATAGCCATCAATTGCACCAACATTGTGTAGCCCAAACATCTATTAAAAGGAATGAAGGAGGAGATTACTAAGCCAATGATACTATATTGTGATAACACAAGTGCTATCAACATATCCAAGAACCTTGTGATGCATGCAAAAACCAAGCACATTGCAATCAAGTATCACTATGTCAGAGAACTGGTAGAAGATAAGCAAGTGAAGATGGAATACATTCACTCAAAGGAACAAATTGCTGATATCTTCACTAAACCATTACCTAAAGATTCTTATGAGTATCTTAGAGGTAAATTAGGGGTAAAACCCCTATCCCAGGTTGTTTAAGCAACAACAGAGTTACCCTGCATCAAAGGAGTTGATTGTTGAATTATTAGAAGTTGATGTAGAGGATACTAAAGAGCTGAAATTCCAAATCAGTCACAAGAATGGTAACAAAGGAAGAAGATTGGAAGATGCAAAGTCCATATCAAGCATAATCAAAGATGCTACATCTTTGGCATTATTGTCAAAGAGGGAGATATGAGCAACTGATCAACTAGATAGATTAGAGGGAGAGATATGAGAAACTGATCAACTGACTGATCAACAAAGAGGGAGAAAGAAATTGATCAATAGCTATAGTAAAGGATTAGAGGGATAAAAAGTAGAAATAGATCAATCAGAGGCAAAAATAAAGGATCAAACATACAGAGAAAAGAAGAAAGGTAACAACAACTAAAAGGGAGAAGCAAAATAGAGAAATAAGAATGATAGATCAAAAGAATTGATTTGTATCAGTAAAAGAGGGAGATATGATACAAAGAGGAAGATATGGAATGGATATGGAATGACAAGAATTTTTCTTTTTGACATACAAGTGTGATGGTAACTAAGTTGATCAACTTGATTAATTGATCAATTTGGTTTCAATGGAAGAGAGGGAGATTGTTGGAAAATGATTCAAAAGATCATTGATTGAAGAATGATGGAGTTGATAAAGAATGTTTTCAATCATTGTTTTGTCATTGATGTCAAACTTTCTATTTGCTGGAATGACAATTGCTTATATGATCTAAGTACTATCACTTAGTTGATTAACAAGGAGGAGTTAATAAATAAGAGGTAACAAGAGCACCTAAGGGAAAGGTTGAGTTATGATGTTGTAATGAAGTATAAGGATCAGTGAAGACATTGATAAAATGATGTATTGATAACATATTCTAAGGTACATAAGTTGGACACTTAGATACATTAGAAGTGTATGTTGTAACAAGGTTGATTGCAAAGCTTAACTAAGTTCATCAGTGAGTGTCAATCAAGCTAGTTCAAGCCGAGAAAATTTTTAGTTGGAGTTGAGAAAATGATAAATGTAGTGTGTGCCAAGTGAAAATTCTTCAGGTGTTGAGTGAAGTTTAAGTGTTGAGCATTAGTAAAGCTTAGTGGATGTCGATAAAATTTTTTCAGGTGTCGAGCATCAATAAAAGCATAGTTGATGCTGAGTAACATAGTATGTGTCAAGCACTAGTATTTTAATAGTACCAAGTTGCTGTATTATTTGAAAAGTTAGAGATTCGCTAGATCAGAGATGATAAGCTTGTTACATTGAATTTTTTGAACCAACTGGAAGATAAGGATGATGAGTTGGTGTCACATAGTTTTATGCTAACTATTTTTTGGTGAATACAGATGGATTTATCATGAAGTTTCTAGAAGAAACAAATTGGAGGGAAAACTATATTGTATCCTTCCAAGTCAATTCAAGTCATGAGCAGGAAGAATTCAGCA
The DNA here is from genome assembly GCA_028749045.1 of Cupressus sempervirens. Classification (NCBI taxonomy): domain Eukaryota; kingdom Viridiplantae; phylum Streptophyta; class Pinopsida; order Cupressales; family Cupressaceae; genus Cupressus; species Cupressus sempervirens. The sequence continues at coordinate 49,545,222 of CM053790.1, read as the reverse complement.
GGAAATGAATTCTAGACTTCTTTATAAGGAGTCACAGGTCAAAGATCGAAGAGAGTCTAAAAGTGGTTGGAAGAGGCCAAGAGTGGGCTAAGTGAAGTGTCAAGAAGAAGACACAGTGAGAAAGAATAGAGCACAAAGACTCTAATTTGATCAAGTGACCACAAGGAGATGATTGCATTGGCATAACAAGTAGAAGACTCAAGGAGACAAAACTTGTAAAGGGTGGACAAGTTTTTAGAACTACAAAGGAAGCAAGTCAAGCAAGGTTAAGAGCTAAAGTGTGATCTAAGATCTACAAGGTTGAGTTGTAAGTTACATTGAGTTAAATATTTCTAATATTCTCTAGCAATTGTATTAGATTCTTGAAATCCTATATTGATAGGTTAGCTTAACAATTAGGTGGTGAAGCCTTTAACAAGGTGGTTGAAAGTCCTATGTTATTAGGTGGGTCTAGTAGCATTTTGTAAATCCTTTAACAAGGTGACATTCCAAGTTGAATGTTCTAAAGTCCTTTAACTAGGCACACTCCTAAAAGAGTGTAAAAATTGTTTAATAGGGTAACATCTAACAATGTGTTGTAGCCTTTAATAGGGCATCACTTCAGAAGGGTGATAAAGAAGGTAGCATGTTACTGGTGGTTTTCCCAAATTGGGTTTCCACGTAAATCTTTGTGTTATGTGTTAATTTCATGTGTTTCATTTCTACATATTGATTTACAGTAACTTGTTAGGATAAAGATTTAAGCTTGGATGCATGGTAGTGTGAATGAGCTCACTATAGTTAGTGAAAAAGTTTGAAGTTGACATATTGGACCTTGAATAATTGATTCACCCCCCCTCTTAGTTATTCTAAAAGGAATTCTAATAATGAAGATCAACAATGTAATTGACATGGAACTAAAATTTGGCATCCATATCATTGCTCACAAAATCTATAGCTCTAGTCATCTCAACAGTGTATCTTGTGAAGCAGTTGATCTGGCTCTTAAGGTAGTGAAAAATAACATGACATTTGACCTTGCTGAGTTATTATTGAATTAGTTCAATAAGAACATGGAAAACATCATAGGTTCCAAAAATAATCCGTGTAAGTTTGGTTCACTCTTGACTTGTTTTTTTTTCTTTGTGAAAAAATTCCTCTCTCCTAAAGGATCAGTAGTATGGAGAAAGTATGCCCCTATTTTATTTTAAATAAGGGAGTATATAGCAAAAATGGGTGAAATTTTTTATAGGATCATGGAAAATTATTTTGAAACATTCAAAGAAAAGATGTAGAATAGGTATATGATAACTATGAAACTTGTAGAAGACTACAAGGATGATATCTATTTTATAGTAGATTGTGATAAGGTATATATTTAGGCAATTAGGACTAGAATAGTATGGGTTAAACCTCTCGAGTATGAGGTTAATATAGATGAAACTAGAGATATCATTGAGGCTCTAATAAATGAGCCTGTGGATCCTAAATCACCATATTTTGGAACTTATGTAGAAGCTGAGGCAAGAATAGAAGTTGTCAAAGGGAAAAAGATGATAGAAAAACTAAAACAAGCAAGTTCTACTCTCCTGCTGACAAAAGGAAAAGGTGATGATGTGGAAGCATACATTGCAGAGGATGGAGATGAGGAATCCAAATTTGAGGAAGAAGAGCCTAGAAGAAAGAAAGGTAAGGTTACCATAACCAAACCTACTAAGTCATCAACTGATGTATTCACAAGAAGGGCACCAAAATGTAGGAAGAAAATTGAAGTTAGGTGAGGAAGATGCCAAGAAAATTATCTTCAGAAAGCCTCCACCTACACTTCAAAAAAAAATAAAGGAATTGGAAGGAGGAGCTGGAAATGGAAACTTTCAAATCTATCAGATATGAAACTAGGAATGTAGATGAGAAAAACAAGATTGAGGACATGATGATGAAAAAATTGAGAAAATGGAAGTACTCACCTGATCATCTTGTACATCAAATTCCTAATGAGCTTATGCAGGCAAGCTTAGATGGGAGCATACAAAGAAGACTACAAAATATATATTTGAATAGACTTTGAGGCAAATCATGTTGAGTCTCAGTGAAAAAAAGGTGAAAGAATCTTTGTAGAAAAATGAAGAAAAGATCACTCTTAAATTCAACACATGCATGATATTGATAAAAGATATTGAATATGTAGTAAAGGAAGCCACAACTTTATGGAAAAACATTTACAATCTACATTAACCTAGTAATTTTGTTATTTATGTTAATGAAAAAGATGATAATGATGAGAAAGAGAATGTGGAAGTAAAAGATGATGAATTAGATTATATAAATTTGGATAAGGAGCAGGAAGAACATGAAGCAAATGGAGGAAGTCTTCCAAAGATTCAAAGTATTGAGGAAACTAATGTAGAAAAGATTGCAGCAGTAGTAATGGCTTCATTTCCTCATTCTTTGAGCAAAGCCTTAGTGCAATCTAGCTCCAAGAAAGCTTTTACCAAGTTGGTTGTGTCTACCACTACAATACCATACACCCAACCAAGCTCTACACTTGTTCAATTGGGTATTCCATCAACAAAAGTTGTAAACACTTCATTTGTTGAGTAAGAAGCACCTCCATCATCAATTTTTATCATGCAACAGCAAGGTATTTCTACTATCAGTACTATATCTACATTTTTTGCTAGCCCCTTTTTCTCTACTATAGTTTCTATTCCACATATAGCTAGTACAATGATAGTTGAGAACAAGTATCAACTGAGTACCGAAGCTTCAAATAAGGGTAAAGGTAAAGAAGAAGATATTAACCTAGATGAGGATATAGTTATTCTAAATTGGGATATCTCTACTCTAAATCCTAATCAAATGAACATCATGGGTGAATTATTATAAAAGAGAGCTTAGCAACATAAGTTTAGAGAATAAAAGAGAAAGAAAACCCAAGTGCTTGAAGATGTAAAGGACATATTAATAAATGCACTAAGTATTGAGGTTGATAGTTCACAACTTTTTTTTGATCAATTGGCAAAAATTGTCTAAAAATCAAATGAAGACTTGGATGGATAGGATAAGTTGCTACAAAGATTAGAAAGAAAATTTGAGAACAAGTGGCATAGAAAATTGCAATTAACCAAGTAGAATTGTCTACTATGCTTATTTCATTGGAGACACATGTAAATAATGTCACTTCATTATTTGTTAAGTTGTGTGACACATCTATCTTCACACAAGAAATTAAAAATAAACTATCAAAGATAGATGAAGATATGAAGGCAAGTGCACATCAGTTATCACTTAAACCAAGCTATAACTCTATTCATTATCCAAAGATCAAATTTCTAACAAATTTGCAAGAAGAATTGCTGAAGGAAGAAGCTATAATTAGGGCCACACTCACATAAATCCAAGGCATGATTCTTCCAAACATGGATGCACTGCAAAAACACATTGCACATGCTAAGACACTTATCCATGATAATAACTTCTCCATAGCTGATCACATGATGGAGCCATCATCAAAAGTTTAGATTACATTACATGCAAGCAATGTGTTACAAGAAAAATGGGACAAGACAATGGCATTAATCTTGAAGGTACACTTTGAATTCTTGTCACATTTCAATATCACCATATAACATACACCTTTGGAATTTATGTCAAAAATGGGGAGAAGTATATGTAAAGATATGTAAATGATACATGTATGGATGAGTAGTACTCCAAGTATATGTATGGGAGAACAATATTGAACAGATAAGCGGAAAACATCTTTTACAAAAGCCATTTTGGAAAATCCAAAAATAGACTATGTTACTGAATTGTAAACATAGAATGGAGATAAAGAATGTTTTGACTTGTAATTTTTCATATTACATTTTTGGACAATAAGTGGTTTTGGCACTTATGCCAAAGGGGAGCATTTTTGACATTATGGTCAATTTGTCTATTAGTGACTCACACTTATTCAATATAAAGTTGCTACTGAGTTTCTTAGTTTCTACTAAGGTTCAGAACCTCTATACAGTTTATGCCAAGTGTAGTAGTTTTTATCGAGTTGTTTAGTACAAGTGATGGAAACTCTAGTGTTAACTAAGTTCCATAGCATTAACCGAGTTCTATAGTGTTAACTAAGTTCCACATTGTTAACCATGATCTCTAGTGTCTACCAATCTAGCACTGTTAGTGATGTGAATCTAGTATTGACCAAGCCATGAAGTGCCAATCAAGTGATTCATTATATGTTGAGTTTCACAATATTCACCAAGTCACACAATGCTAACCAAGTTCAAGATACTTGGAAGTGATTAGTATGAACCAAGTCTCTTCATCAACGAAAGTTCTAGATGATGCCCAGTGTTGATAGTGGTTTTCGAGTATTAAAACATCATTGATTTTTTCTTCAGAACATGAGTTATCATAGTAGGGATGAATTTGTGTATTTTGGTAAAACTTGTACTTTAGCCAACTAAAAAAAGTTGTAATTTGGATTGGTATATATGTAATTCATTATATCATATCCAAATATGAAGAAGTGTAAGCATATGTTGACTAGAAGTGTGAACTAAAGAAGGCTACAAGTAGTATAAGGGACAATAAAGTATTATTTATCACAACAAGGTGATCATTAAAACTCATGGAATCTCAACTAGAAAATCAAAGTTGCAGATAAGAGATCAACCACTTGTTGATCCTAACAGGTGCATCAGTCAAAATCCTTTAACAGGGTATAGACTTAACAATCTTTGATAAATTTCTTTATCGAGTGCATACTTCATTATATGTTTTGTAAATCCTTTAACAAAGTGGACCTCCAAATCCTTATTTCTTCTAATAGGGTAGATCATCAGAAGTGATCAATTGTAAGCCTTAACAAGTCAACTTCATACTATTGTACTAAAGCTTGTGGGTATCATCTCCACCCAAGTTTTACTTTCTATTTGGAAGTTTTTTGGGTCACATTATCTTGTGTCAAATTGCTATGAATGTTTATTTTCTTTCATTCTTTCATGCACGTAATTAGATAAGAATATTATATGAAGGATTAATTGGTGAAATAAGATTAAGTTTTATTGGTTCCTGATTCACCCCCACCTCTTGTAACCTTTCCTACCTCATATTTCCAACATCGGGGCCCTTGTTTGCAGAAAACACACTGAGTTTGATGAGTTCACAATGAAGAAATAACACTCAGGTTTTTATTTTTTATTTTGTGGTCCCAGGTTTTGGGTACTTGATCCCATATTGGATACCCAACACGAGGTCAAGTACTCAAAAATGTATGGTAATACTTTTTCTTTGGTATCATGATGGGTGGGAAAAAAGTCAGAAATTTTTTTGAAATTCTTTTAGACATTTTAAAACTACAACTTTTTTATATCACCACTTTTTGGCACACCATGATCCAATACATACCCTTACATTAGTTGGTAATAAAGTATTAAAGTTGTGAAGTGAAAAAAAAAGGAATAAGTGTGTGCTACAAAGCTAGAAATGGTGGTCAGTAAACAAATATATTGTTCAATGGAAGTGTGCCAAGCATAAGTTTGAGAACAAAGTTTGTAAATGTTACCAAGCAAGAAAATATTATCAGGCAAGATGGTGTCAACTGATTGAGTAATGTTAACTAAGGAAATGACGATGTTCAATAAAGGGACAGTGAATATCAGTAAAGATGAATAGTTTTGGTAAAATCAATTGTGGGATAACTATGAGTGAGAATATATAATGATCTAGAGGAATCCAAGGAAGAAAATAAGTTTATAAGTGAAATATATAGATGAAGGGAGTTAGGTAAATATTGATGATGAAGATTTGATGGATGTTTTGAGATCCAACAAAAAGTTCAAGATCTAAGATGAGATCAAGCTGGCAAGAAGCATAAAATATTTTTTTGAGTGCTAGATACATTGTATATAGGTTGATATGTGATTGAATGGATGAGAGAAATTTAAGGAAACCCAAATGAATGAGATTAAGAGGCCAAAAATCATATATTTAAAGAATGAGAAAGAAAGTTAAAGTTGTTGATAGCCAAACAAGAACAAAAGGGTATAGTAAGTAGAGGAAAGTGTGAATCTAGATAAGTATAGTGAAGATTTGAAGAGTATGTGTTGATCAACTAAGTAAAGAAGAGTGTAAAGAAGAGTAATGAGAAGAAAAGAGATTTGAACATGCAAAGGTAGTTTCTATTTCCACATATCATTTCATTGTTACTTTCTAACAGTTTTTGTAGAAAATATCTGATTTAACAGTCCTATTTGTAATTCCTTTGTAAGGTCTAGTGAATGTAATAAGTCTTTTAATAAGGTCACTCATAGAGGAGTCACATATCTAGTTTATCTTTGGTGAAAATCCCCTAATAGGTTTATATATAGAAAATGTGTTTGTAACCTTTAATAGGGTTGGCTCTTAATCAACCTCACTATAGAAGAGTGAATTTCTTTATGGGTGATAATTCTCATGGTTATTTTTCCCAAATTGGTTTTCCATGTTAAATATTAGTGTTAATGTACAATTGGATGTGTTGCAAGTTGTTTCATGTGTTTATACGTATAAAGTTGTAAACTATTGTGATTCATTTAAGTGATGTAACTATTAGTAAAGTTTATTTGTTGATAAGTTTTAAGAGGTAAAAATTATTTTATGGGACCTAGAATAATTAATTCACCTCCCCACCGCCCCCCCCCCCCAATTATCCAAAAAACTATATAAAGGGAAAATATGATGTCCAAAATATACCCTGAGGTTTGTGACGATAAATTAGAAAACTCTAAGGAACACCATGCTAAAAATATAAAAACTAGCTAGCTGGACAAACAAAAAAGGAAATATTTTTGTCTAATACAAGATTATTAACAACTAAGAGATGCTCCTACATCAAACACCCTAGGTGAGAAGACATGTTCTGTGAAAGGAACTCATGTACATATGATAGTATTTTGTATGTAAATGAAATTTTCATTCCTTATCCAAATGTCCTCTCAATATTAAAATTTCTTCTTCTATAACTTTTCCCTTTCTTGTACCAAATCATTCAACTTCTTCTAGTCTCTAGATTTTTTTTCCTACTTCAATCTATTTTTGGTAGTGAGTTTTATTTTGTTAGGATCAAGCAACATTGAGGAGGGATGTGATGAATTAGTGTTGAAACACTTCAAAACCAATTACATAATTTGTAGCTTAATCATAAACAATAATAAACCACAATGCATAAAGTAAATAATACGTCAAAGAAAGACTCATAATGCCATGATTTATTCTCAAGGAAACTACAACATAGAAAAAAGTCCAGTGGGGGTTGAACTCACAATATTATGCACTAATAAAAAAGTATCTATATAACCTTAGATATGAACCTATTAGGGGTCATTACATAACATTTAGTACATTGGTCCATGTTAAAGCATAAGACCCTTTTTGAGGTCTACAACAATATTAGTAGTTAGGAACAAAAAGGGAGAACACTTCCTTGAGAGTGAAGGTTATTAAAACCTTTTGGACTTACTATCTAAATGCAAAGAAAACATTTCATCAAAATAAACTACATATAACATCACAATGTTTTATTAGCTCCACTATAGCTTGTATCTAGGTATATGCAGGATCATGGTGTGCCAAACTATACCCTTAAGTGACAATATAAAATCAACAAATCAAGTTTATGAAAAATTGACGTCAACTTTAAACTAGTTATGAAATTTATATTAAAAATTTGTAACAATGGATTCTATAGGAAATTGAATGTAGTTTCTAAGATACTAGGCATTGTTTGAAAATAATGTAATTTGATTAGTCAAAAATCTGTATTTTAAAGCAGTAGTGCAAAAGTTTCAGGACAAAAATAATAAGTGAGTGTTGAAAAAAATCATTCAATTGTATTTTGTCTTTTATATCACACAAAATGTCAAGCCTTTACTGAGAATTCAGTGTTAGTTGAGCTCACTCAAGCATCAAATGTAGCTCTTGTGTATGTCAAGCATTCCAATCAGGAAAGTCAAGTATTAATCGAGTTCACTTGGTTACCAAAGGAAAGTTAGAAAAGTCTTGTGTTGACTGAGTTCACTCTGTTACCAAAGGAAAATCAGCTCAAAGTTAGTATTGATTGAGTTGGGTCAGTTAACAAAGCATTTCCCTATGTTGACCGAGTACTTAATTCTATTAGCCGACTGACAACATATTGAGTCTGATAGATTTATTGGTTAATTCTAGCCCACTTAACGGATGAAAATTGTTAGGTTAAAAGTATATTCAAGCCAACTTGAAAAGGTAATTCATATAAATGTAAGGTCAAGTTGAGGATTGAACAAGTGAATTAGTGGCAGAGAAGAAGATGAATAAAAGAAGTGAATTAGAAGGATAGTAGAGTATCTAAGTTGACCAAGGTACAAAGAACAGTCTAAACAATGAGGATCAAGTAATCAAGCCAGAGTTGAGATCTAAATCAATAAAGTCATTTACATCAGCAATCAGGTCAATTCATTGTTGCTCTCTAATAATTGTAGTAGTGAATCAAATCTCCTAATAGAGTTAGCCTAATAGCTATTTTGTAAATCCTCTAAGAAGGTGGCATTTCTAGATTCAAGTGTCTGAAGACCTCTAACAAGGTCACTCCTAATAGGCTGAATTAAATCCTTTAATAGATTCACACCTAAAAAATGTGTTTTGTAACCTTTAATAGGGTTGTCTCCTAATAGGGCGCACTTCAAAAGAGTGAAGAATAGTAACTAGTTGCAATTCGTGGTTTTCTAAAATTGGGTTTCCACATTAAATCTTGGAGTCTCTTGTGTTCATGTTATTTCCTTTATGCTTCTACAACTAAGTTAATTAGGGTTAATAATATTAACGTCTTAAGATTCATATTTTTCAATGTTATTTGAGTAATCCTATGTTAACTGAGTGATCCTATGTTAAGCAAGTGGTCTTGTGTTAACTGAGTTACAACAAAATATTTAGTTTCAACAAGGTTTTGGTTTTATACTATAGACATCTTAAGGGATCTTGGATTTTTTTAGTGGTAACTGATTCACCCCACCCCTCTCAGTTACTCTTATATTTCCAACAATTGGTATCAAAGCTATTGGGGCTTGTAGATAAAGTTTCAAGGACCTAAGCTAAAGATCAAGATGTCATATAGAAGAGGGATTACCAAGTTGAATAGAGATAACTTCCAAGCATGGTAGGAACTCAAGAAGCTACATTTGGCAACCATTAGAGACATAGGCCTAAAATATCTAGACAAAAAGTGTTTGGCACCCATTGGACCTTTATCTATGGATCAAACTATGGAAAAGAAGAATCAAAACATAATGATGATTGACATTTCCTCTACTCTCAATTATGCTGAATTTGATGAAGTCAAAGATTTCCTTGCTATTCGTGAAATGTAGGTCAAGCTAAAAGATATCTATAGAGGAGATGAAAATGTGAGGAGAGCTAAGGAAAAAAGTCTAAGAGGTTAGTTTGATCAAATAAAGATGAGAGAAGATGAAAACATTGAAAAATATAGTGAAAGAATCAAAGCAAGTGTGAGTGCAATTAGGGCCTCGGGAGGGAAAATAGATGATGTAATAGTAGTTAGCAAGGTACTCATAACTCTTCTTCTTGTTTATGCAATTAGGGTTTTAGCTATTCAATAAATGAGATGTGATCCCAAAAATGACATAACTTTGGATGCACTAGTGGGAAGATTGACAGCCTTTGAGTTATATAGATTTGATAACTATGTTCCTAACTCTAGTAGCATTGAGTATGCATTTCAAGCTAAGCTTTCACTCAAAAGGAAAGGTGGAAAATTTAAAGGTAGATAGTCTAAAATTGAATAAGAATATGATTCTAATGGTGATCTTGAAACCATTGAAGCCCTGCTTGCAAGAATATTCCCTAAAGGGAAAGGAAATTACAAAGGGAAAATACCCCTAATCTATTTTTCTTGTGAAGAAATTGGTCACATTGCTGCAAGGTGTCCAAACAAAGAAGACAAAGAAGAAGAACAAGTACAAAGGTAAGAAAGATTTCAAAAGCTACAAAAACTATAAGTACAAAAGTAAGGAAACATGTTACATGGATAAAGACTCTGATAGTAGTGATGATGATGAAATGGTTTCATTTCAATTAAAGATGAATTAGATGATGAAAATGATAAGATCACCCTCGTTTGTCATATTAGCAAGAATGACACATGGATCGTATATAGTGGTTGCTCTCACCAAATGACTGATGATAAAAAAAAATTTGAGCACTTGGAACACTATGATGGTGGGAGTGTCAAATTTGGAAATGATGAGCCTTGCTATGTAAAAGGAAAAGGTTGCATTGCATTAGTTGATGAAATCAAATGTGGAAATGCTTACTAGGTTGAAGGACTAAAAGACAATCTACTTAGTGTGGCACAATTGAACAATATTGGGTTCAAGGTAGAATTCATGAATTGGAAGGCCAAATTGTTGGATGGGAAAGGAAATCTAGTTGGAGCTAGTAATCAAACAAGACGTAATCTATTCTATCTAGATCTAACTAAAAGTTCATGTTTCATAGCTCAAGTCGAGGAATGTTGATTATGCAATAAAAGATTGTGTCATGTGAATTTTGATAACTTGATAAACATAAGAAAGAATAAAAGAGTGAGAGGCATTCCAAGTCTAAGGAAACCTGATATAGGCATGTGCAAAATTTTAAAATTGGAAATATGGGAAAGACAAGCTTCAAAAGAAAGAATTATCATTCTGAAGAAGTTTTGGAGCTGGTTCATATAGACCTTTGTAGACGTATTGGTGTAGAAAGCTACAATGGAGATAATTATTTCATTTTATTTCTTGATGACTCTTCGAGGATGATAATGGTGATGTAGTTGAAACATAAATCCAAAGCCTTTCAAAAATTCAAGCAGTATTTGGCTAGAGTGAAGAAAGAAATAGGAAAGAAACTAAAATGTCTAAGGTTAGATAGAGGAGGAGAGCTCATCTCAAATGAATTCAATGAATTCTGCAATGAAAGAGGAATCAAAAGATAGGTATCTACACCTAGCACACCTCAGTAAAATGGCATAACAAAGAGAATAAATAGATTTATTATGGATTCTGCAAGAACACTAATGATAGAGAAAAATGTTGCAAACAAATATTAGAAGGAAGCAATCAGTATACTAGTTCATACCTTGAACAAAGTTCAACCAAAAAAAGACACAAATCAAACTCCTTATGTACTATGGTATGGCTATAAACTTAATATCTATTATTTCAAAGTATTTGTAGGAAAATGTTATATCTTGAAAGAAAAAAGGAAAGGAAAATTTGGTGTGAAAAGTGATGAAGGAATATTCCTAGGAAAGTCTACCAAAGAAAAGCATATAAATGTTTGAATCTTACTACTCACAAGGTTATAGAAAGTACACATGTAAAGATTGATGAGTTTGTAGAAAAAGAGTGAAGAACAAATTAGTAAAGAACTTGAAAACTACATAACTTTATCTTCTTTGAACATGATACTTTACCTGAAGTTCAAGAAAATATAATTTGAAATAAATAGTCTTCACCACCCAAGTCTCCTAAATCTCCACTTCAACCCTACCAGTACAACTTGAGTCATAGTTTGAAGGACCTAAGTTGCAACCAATGCAAACTAGGTCATAGTCTACAGAACCAAAGTTACAAACAGTGCGACTCAAGCGTAATTCAAAATATCATTTTGAGCATGGTGAACTGAGTGAAATAAGTTCTAAATCCAAAGAGAAGCTACTTATACTTTCTAGATATGTTAGAAGGAAAAATGCACCCAAGAAAATAATTGGAGATTAATCAAAAGGCACAATGACAAGGAATAAACTAAAAGGTACATGTTTTCTTACTGAGTTTGAACCCAAAACCATTAAAGATGTATTATAAAATGAAATTTGGATTGAGGCAATGAATGAAGAGATAGAAAAAATTGAAAGGAGAAAAACTTGGACTCTTGTTGTTAGATCCAAGGATAAAAATCTAATTGGCACAACATGGGAATTCAGAAATGAATTGAATGAAGATGGAGAAGTATCAAGGAACAAAGAAAGGTTAGTATGAAAATGTTATGCTCAAGAAGAAGGTATTGATTATAGAGAGACTTTTGCTCCTTTTGTAAGAATAGAAGATGCTAGAACACGACTTGCTTATGCTGCACATAAAGGATTCAAAGTATATCAAATGGATGTAAAGTCAAATTTCTTGAATGGAATCCTAGAACAAGGAGTATATTGAGAAACATGAATTTTTCATAGATCCTAATAAAAGGGACATGGTTTGTAGATTACAAAAATATTTATATGGTCTCAAACAAGACCTCAGAGCCTGCTATGAAAGATTTCATAGTTATATGGTAAGAATTGGTTTTCAAAGGAAAAATGACAACAATAGTCTATACATCAAGGAAGGAACAGATAAGAAGATATTGTTGGTAAATTTTTTTGTAGATGATATATTAATCACTAGATATGATGACTTATGAAAATCCTTTTTTAAGGAAATGACTAAACAATTTCAAATGTCAATGTTTGGAGAGATTAAATTCTCTATTGGTCTACAAATTCAACAGAAAAAGGATGACATCTACAGTACTAAATCAAAGTAAATCAAGGATATTTTGAAGAAATTTGGAATGGAGGATTCTCAACTAGTTGGAACACCTATGTGTACTAGATATAATCTTTCCAAAAATGATGATTCCAAAGAGGTAGATCAAACTACATATAGATCAATGATTGGAAAACTTCAGTATATAGTGCACACACAACCTGATATTAAACTAGCAGTTGGTATGGAGTCAAAATTTTCTACTAATCCAAAAGAAAATCATGTGATGGAAATAAAAACAATTATGAGGTATCTAAAAGGTATCGAAGATTATGATTTGTGGTATAAGAAATGAGACAACTTTGAATTGAAAGCCCTCAGTGATGTTGATTGGGTAGGAAGTATTGATGATAGGAAGAGCACTAGTGGTGAAGCATTCTTTCTTGGAAAGAGGCTAGTTTCTTGGACAAGAAAGAAACAAAATTGCATCTCTTAGTCTGTGGCAGAAGCAAAATAAGTTGCAATAGTAGTCAACTATTCTAACATTGTTTGGTTCAAACAACTATTATTAGGTATGAAGGAAGAAATCAAGGATCTAGTAGTTATGTTCTATGATAACACTAGTGCAATTAACACATCCAAGATTCTAGTGATTCATACGAAGACAAAACACATTACAATAAAATATCATTTTCTAAGAGAATTAGTGCAAGACAAAGAGGTGAGATTGGAATATTGAATACAAAAGAACAAATTGGAGATATATTCACTAAGCCATTACCTAAGGATGTAATTTTGCATATAAGAGGTAAGATAGGGGTCCTTCCCCTATCTAAATTTCACTAAAAAAAGTTTGGTGATGCATCAACCAAGCATTTGAACATCAGTCGAGTTGAAGTAGTATTGTAAGAGCAGACTACATATGAATCAGTATGCCAGGTACATAGAAATCTATTGAATGCTATCTTTAGCATGAGAAGTAAAAGAGGGAGAGTTTATGTTGTCATATTAGAGAGATTTTGAGGATTTTATCAAAGAAACTATTGGAGAGTTTGTTGTCATATTTGGTAAATTTCCTATCGGAGAAATCAGAGAATTGTTTGACAGGAAGAGATTGATGTTAGAGGGAGTTCACACTGATAGAGGGAGTTCTCATGGATAAGAATTAGAATGAAACTAAGGATATTATCCCTACTTCTATTTTTCTCTAAAATTTCCTTATATTATGACATGTTGTGTTGTCATTATTGTCAAATAGGAAGATTTTTGGAAATAATTATTCATTTTTATATTGTCTTTGATGTTACACAAAATGTCAAGCCTTTATTGAGTAGTCAATTTTAGTTGAGCTCACTTGGGCATCGAAGGTAGTTTCCTATGTATATTGACTATTCTAGTAAAAAAGTCTAGTATTAACCAAGTTCACTCAATTACCAAAGCAAATTAAGCTCAGAGTTAATATTGACCAAGTTGGGTAAGTTAACAAAGGATTTTTTTGTGCTAACCTAGTACTCAATTCTATATTAGTGGACTGACAAAATATTAAGTCTGATAGATTTATTGGTTAATTCTAGCTAACTTAAGGGATGAAAATTATTAGGTTAAAAGTGTATTCAAGCTGACTTGACAAGGTAATTCATATAAATGTAAGGTCAAGTTGAGGATTGAATAAGTGAATAAATGGTAGAGAAGAAGATAAATAAAGGAAGCAAATGAGAAGGATAATAGAGTATTCAAGTTGACCAAGCTATAAAGAAAAATTTGATCAAAGAGGATCAAGTAATCAAGCTAGAACTAAGATCTGAATCAAAAAAGTTAGTTGTATTAACAATCATGTCAATTCATTATTACTCTCTAATAATTTTAGCAGTGAATCAAATATCCTAACAAAGTTAACCTAACAGCTATTTTGTAAATCCTCTAACAAAGTTGCATTTCTAGATTGAAGTGTCTGAAGACCTCTAACTAGGCCACTCCTAGCAAGGTGAATTAAATCCTCTTTAATAGGGTCACACCTAACAGTGTATTTGTAACCTTTAATAGGTTTGGCTCCTAATAGGGCTCACTTTAGAAGAGTGAAGAATAGTAACTAGTTGCAATTGGTGGTTTTCTCAATTGGGTTTCCACATTAAATCTTGATGTCTCTTGTGTTCATGTTATTTCCTTTATGCTTCTACAACTAAGTTAATTAAGATTAATCACATTAATATCTAAAGATTTATATTATTCAGTGTTAATCAAGTAATCTTGTGTTAACTGAGTGATCCTGTGTTAACCAAGTTACAACAAAATATTCAATTTCAACAAGGTTTTAGTTTTATATTATAAGAATTTTCCTTAGGGTAAGATTCACCCAAGATCGTAGAACTCAACACAAGCACAATTGTAGACCAAAAATGGATATGATCAATTAATTAGAGTATGTCCTAATACATTGCTTTGTTCAATCTGTTCAGTATGTAAAAACATACTAGGAGTGCCTATATATATGGGCCTCTCAGGAAGCACCTAGAATGCCTCTAGAAAGAACCAAGATATAAGATAAGCATTGACAACTAGGCACACACTTTATCCAACATTCTAGATGAGTGGATAAGATTGAGAAGGTTGTAGACACCATGTGCTTAATTAGTGTGCTAACTCTTATGTTGTAGACAACATGTGTATAAAAGAGGTTCGGACTCCTATATTGTCCACATGACAACTCACAAGAGTGCGCATACTCCTAGGTGACTAATAAATAATAAAAATATTCATTAACCTAAGTAAAATTAAGTAAGTGTAAATAGTAAATACTTATTTACACTAACAACCCCCCTTAAGTGCAACTTAGGGGAATGCCCTTAAGCTTACGAAAACTAGGATGAAATGCATGATGGGTCCTGGCTACTAGGCCATGTTAGGTACCCATGTACATAATGCAAATGCAAATCTCTCATAAAGCAGGGAAAGAGGGAAAACCTCATGGGAAAAACCCTCCCCCAAAAAGAGAGATGAAAAGGGATTCATGGATGGATGGAGTAATCAAGACCCCCCCATTATGACATGCATCAAGTATATACAAGAAAAAAATGGAGAAGGACAAAACCCCTTAAGAGGAAAAAGTTCCCCCCAAAAAGAGAAGAAGGAGAGGAGGTAGTCCCCCCTCCCCCCAAAAGTAGTGTATCGATTAGTGAGAAATGCTCCAATGTAGAAGTTGATCCATGACCTTTGAATGGTCTTCCTTCCCTTTGGAAGAAACAAATGCAAGGGTACCTATTAGATAAGTCCCTTGTATGGAGAAGGAATCTCTATGATGAATAGTGTCTCTGAAACCTATTCAAGTGTCCCTATTTTGATGCTGATGGTGGCTCCCTCCAAGAGTGCTAAAAAGAAGTGAAAATCAAACAAGGAGTGATGTAGAACCTATTTCAAGGAATCAACAATCTTCTCAAATGATAAAGAGACCTCCAACAATTATTGTACATAAGTATCCACAATCACACCAACCTATAAAGATTGATCATGTAGAGAATGGACATGAGGGTCAGAGTGAGCCCTCACAACAACTATAGAAGGATAATCCTTAGCAAAGAGAAGTATTAGATCATCAAAGAAGTTCTCCAAATTTGTTGTGTGCGATTCCACGAAAAAACCTAAAATGTCAGTCAAGAAGTCATCAGCTAAGGATAGAAGACCATGTGTATTGTGTTGTGCTGAAGTACATGAATCTATCACTGTAGAAAAAGATGAATAATCACCTTAAAGATAAGATGAATATCATCAATAGTGTCTCCCACATCTTCAATGTGAGACTCCATGAACAGGCCTGCAAGGGCAGGAAGGAAGTCGTTGCATGAAGGTAAAGTAGGAAGACATAAAGGATCCTGATGCACTAAATTTGAAGCATCTGTGGCTGGAACTGGATCAGTATGAGCAACAAGAGCTAGGGGTGTGATCTCATCTAAAGAGGATTCAATTGCAAGTGAAGGTATGATATCTTTTGGAAATGGAGGAATTTTTGGATCTTCATAAATCTCCCAAAGATACATCCAATAAACATATGGATCATATGACATAATGTCATACATTGTATCCATAATGTCATAATCCATATGTCAAAAGAGAGTAGGCCAAATGATGTCAATCTAGTCAATATTATACTCAAGATCCGATGCATATGGCAGTGCATTATGCTAACTGAGAAATTTGATAACAAGTTGACTCCATTCTTGATAGTTGTCAAGGGTCAAAGAAATCAAATCTCCCACTTCCATGATGGACCAATCAATGAAACCTCCAAAGAATCAAAGAACCCCTGCCAAAAAAGATGCTTTGGCACTTTAGAAGTAGTGTGTGTATAATGGGCCACTTATCAAAATGAACAAAGTGAACTTCTAATTTTTCCTATTGCAACTACCTTTTGAGGTCTAAATTTGGAACTAAGCACTGTAGCTTCAAGATACAAAAATTCTAAAAAGAAATGAAAGCAATATAATGGAGAATAGGCCCTAGTTCTAAAAGTGAGATTTATGTCCACACAACCCTAGAATCTAACTGTAGATGTAGAAAGTAGACAAAAAAATACACACTTCCAAAAAAAACAAAACATGAAAAGGAGTCCAGATGAGCCTATACCAAGCATTTCAAGTTGCAAAATGTAGGATTGAACAAGTACGATCACTAAAAGAAGAAAATTATTACAAATTGTTGCATGAAAACTAGAAAAGAATAGCACCACTAGAAAATTTAGGAAATTCTATCAATTTTTTTAAAAAATTGCACTTGAACCAAAGTTCGGATGTCCAAATTATGGGCTCACAAAGACAGGCTGCCAAATTGAAAAGCAATCTGGAGAGGGGTCTGGAAGAAAAACTGTGTGCTTAAATTTGATGGTCAAATGACCGTCACAATAGTTACAAAAGGCCTAGTTTTGATGGTCAAATAGTAGTCAATTTTAACATAGGGAAATGCTGACATCACTAAAAAATCCCCCCTGGGTGATGTAGCACACTAACAGGATGCCCGTACAGTATAGCTAGTATAGACTGTGGATGTGGTTGGTATAGTGGCAACTGACGTGTCAAGTTGTTGATGTGTCAATGCCTAGTCAGCGTGTTGACATGGCAAGGGGAGTCTGATGACATGTGTGATGAGTCAAGGTGCTGACTATATTGCTAACTTGATTGTATGCATGAAGGGTATGACTAATGTGTAGCCACGTGGCACTTTTGCACTAGTCCACATGGTAGAGGAGACTAGGTGTAGGTAGGAATAAAGACCTACCAAAGTTTACAGTCACTACTAGAAAAGTGATTATGGGGCATTGAAATAAATTGGCATTTGCCAGAGCCAAAATGGGAATATCTACCGAGATTGGTTTAAGGATGCCAGAATATTTCACCGCTGGGTTGTGAGAACCTACATCAAAATTGCATTTGTGGGCAATTTTTTTGTTTAAAAAGGTTGCCACTAGGATTCGAAGGGATAATCCCACATTCAAGGTGGGAATGCTTATGTGGGTCTTTAAAAGACCTCAGCTACACTCCATAAAAACAAGCCACTCATTGGTGGGTTGTAGCTGCCCACCGGTGGAGATGCTCTCTAGAATATGAATGTCAACTACTAGATTATTAGCTAGATTAGATTGCTGGTAATGTTTTGTGATATCCATAAATTGTAGAGGATTAATGTGCCCACCAATTAAATATTCCTCTGCATAGGGCCGAGATTTGAGAACCCGATACCAACTAAAAATCTTTCTCCACAAGTTGCCCGAAGGAAAATTTTTTTCTAAAAATTCTTTCAAGAAATCTGATAGAAATTTAGAGAAAAATAATGACCATACCCGTACTTGCAAAATTGGGGCCTCTGGGTGCCAATTTGTAAAAAATATTTTTCCTCACGATCAACTATGACCGAAGATAGGCAACTTTATAGCTGATTTTCTCTGAATCAGCGTTTCAGACACAATGGTGAGCTCAGATCTGGCTCTAGACACTCCCAATTTCTACAGTACTCCAAAGTTAGGCTGTGGTGCTAAAGTAAGAAGGTGATCTTGAATAGCTTTGTGAAGAAGAATTCTCCAAGAGCTCTGGTACCATGTAAGAATTTTCCTTAGGGAATGATTCACCCAAGATCATAGAACTCAACACAAGCACAACTATAGACCAAAAATGGACATGATCAATTAATCAGAGTATGTCCTAATACATTGCTTTGTTTAGTATGTTTAGTATGTACAAACACACTAGGAGTGCCTGTATATAAAGGCCTCTCAAGAAGCACCTAGAATGTCTCTAGAAACAACTAGGAGATAAGATAACCATTGATAACTAAGCACACACCTTATCCAACATTCTAGATGAGTGGATAACATTGAGAAGGCTGTAGACACTATGTGCTTAATTAGTGTGCTAACTCTTGTGTTGTAGACAACATGTGCATAAAAGAGGTGTGGACTCCTGTGTTGTCAACATGATAACTCACAAGAGTGCATACTCTTAGGTGACTAATAAATAATAGAAATATGCATTAACCTAAATAAACTTAAGTAAGTGTGAATAGTAAATACTTATTTATACCAACATATACTATAGACATTTTAAGGGACCTTGGAGTTTTTTAGTGGTAATTGATTCATGCCTCCCCTCATAGTTACCCCACTGATATTTCTAGTAATGGGTGTATGTATGAAAACCTTAATCATAATCAAATAATAATATTTTTTTTTATAAGATTCTAGTTATAAAAAGTAGACTCATGCTTTTTTGTGACACATATTTTTGGGTAATTTTATTCCAAGAAAATAATTAATGATGAATTTTTTGCTAGAACATTTTTAGAAAAAAAGACTTGTGTTTAACCATTTTGACTAATTCAAAAATTTCTATTTTTTTCATTGTAGTAGGCCAAGCATAGAATGTGACACATCTTTTAGATATAAAATTTATTTTACAGTTTGAAAGTTATAGTTATTTCCAAATCAATATTTCAATTAGCACTAAAAAAGGTATTTTTTTGGAAATAAGTAATAATTACTTATCAAACTCATATTTTGAAAATAATTATATCGCTGGAATGATGATAACATCCTCAAGAAACCCTTTTCATTTCAACAAATTTGTCAAGATTAAAAGTTGACAGGTACCTCCTCAAATTGTGGAAGCCATCTAAAGGTTGCAAAATCAAATTTTTAGAGTTGAGCATGTAGGTTTAGCACCTACCAATCCTAATCGGGTACCCAAAATATCAAATACCTGATACATTGCCGCCAAACTTGTGAAAGAAAGAGACATGGAATTGGAGGATGTGGATTCAAATTTAGAGTGAGGTCTAGATTCTCCTATGCATGATCCATGTGATTTTAATTCTATTGGTCAATTATGTGTCTAATTAGTTGTTATAAATGAAATAGATAAACATTATTATATAGTCTTTAAGTACCCTTATAATTACAAATTATTGTGTATATATATACATAAATTGAATATATAGTTTATATGATGTATTATATTATATTATAATATAATTATGTTATATTACTTTAAATTATATTATATTATATTATAATATATTATATAACTTGTATTATCATTAAATGGATAAAAAAGGGTCATAGGATTTCTCATGGCCCCTTTCGATCGTTTTGATGATAACATATGAACTCCTACCAATCCAATGACTCCTAGGGACATATGTTATCATATAATGGGTCAAAAGGGATCCTAGGGTATCCTATGACCCCTTTCAACCCATTTGATGACAACATTTGAATTCCTAGGGTATATAGGACCCCTAGGACATACGTTCTCATATAATGGGTTGAAAGGGGTCACAAGGTATCCCATGACCCCCTTTTGACCCATTATATGACAACATATGAACTCTTGGGGGTTCAAGGACCCATAGAGATGATATGTTCTCATAAAATGGGTTGAAAGGGGTCATAAGATATCCTATGACCCCTTTCCATCTTTAGGAGTTCATATGTTGTCATCAAATGGGTCACAACATCAAAGAAGAGAAGATTTTCTAGCATGAAAACTAATTTGATTGAAAATGTTAAAAAAGGTTTGAGAAACATAGGAAAACACTCTCAAACTAAAGATAAGTCTATGGAAAAAAAAGTGATGTTGATGTCTATTGTAAATAAGAATACGACCCAAAATAGACAAATATTTTCAATTTTCTCTGAAATGGGTTTTAGTAGGAAAACAATGAGAGAATATGTTAAGAGAAGATTAATTGTGGATGATAGTACTATGGAGGGCAATTGGAAAATCATGTGTAGAGCACCTCATTCTAATAGGATTGAAGAGTTATTAAAAAATTTAGTCATATTATTTTGGATTGATAATACTCATCCTTCATCAAATAGTAGAGATGTTATCAGGCATAGGACTGCATTTGGTCAATATGAACATCATACAAAACATTGGTTGGACACAACACAGCATGAGTTATATGTGCCATTTTTTAGTGAATATCCTAATGTAAAAGTTTGACAAACATTGTTTGAAAAATTGAAGCCCTACTTTTTGAGGTTAAACAAAGTGTTTGAAACGTGTTGTTGTCGTCATCATATTGAGTTTGATCTCCACTATTAGGTATTTTGAAAGTTTTTAGAAGACACATATAATTTTCATGTTGCTCCTCCTAGTAGGAGAAGTGAGTTTATATCATCCATTCTATGTGAAAAATTACATGATCCAGCTGGTCAAATAAATTGCATCAAAGGATTATGTCGAACATGTGGAGAATTGGCTCTATTTCCTTTGAAAATTGAAAATATTGATCTAACAAAAAAATTAAATTGCACAAGTTACAAGTATGTCAAGAATGACACAAAGTTGGGGAAAGAGACAAAAAGGTTGGAATATGTTGAAGAGGAGTTACCTGTTCTAACATTAACGGACAGATTTAAGAATTTGATTCAACCTTATATTCGTTACACATTTTTTGTAAAGTGGTAAGCACAATAGTTTCAAACTTTGAGAGATAATTTCCCACTTGGAATGATTGTATCAGTTGTTGATTTTGTAGAGAACTATTCCATTGTTCATCAGAAAGCAATTCAATCAGATTATTTCTTTTCTAAGCAGGTCACTATTATGGTACATGTTATAAACATGCATAGTTAGATTTGGATGGTGTTTAGAGTATAGTTCAAGCACGAGTAATTAAAAAGGAATATCATTTTTATATAAGTGATGATAAAGAACATGACATTCACTATGTAGAACATTGCTTCAATATGTTCTTTTCTTATTTGAAAGAAAGAAACATAAATGTTGATAAACATTATGTTTGGTCTGATGGATGTGTCACATAGTTCAAATCATCTAGACCATTATATGCATTGTGTATATATCATCATAATGAGAATATAAAACACATTTGGAATTTCTTTGAGAGTGGCCATGGAAAAGGTGAACATTATGGTGTTGGAGCTTGCATCAAATGTGCTTTGCAAAAGTATCAAATGAATTATCACGGATTTCATGTAAATGATGCACATGATGTTGTTGAATGGTGTAAGACACATTTTGCATTAGATGAGGTCAAGACATCATCAACAACGAGTCAACATGTACCATATAGAGTCTTTTGGGAGATAACAGGTATGGATGTGTACATCTATTTAAATTTTATGCAATTAAGTTATAAAATTTTATTGTTAATTTTTATTTTTCAATTTGTTGAAGTTTGAATTTAATTTGTCCATATTTTCAATTTAATGAACTTTTAGGTGTTAATAGAAAAAACATGCACGGTAGCAAGAGGATAGAAAATACATGTTCCTTACATTCAGTCATGAGTACAAATAATTGCAATTGGACATTGAAGACAAGAGAATACTGATGTTTTTGTGACAGTTGCATTGTTGAAGACTATCAAGAATGCATCAATAAAACACATGGATATATAGATGCATGGATTTTGGTACCACTTGATGTTACCGATACATTTGATAAAGATGATGAAAATTTTGATGATATTCCATTGATTTCTGATGACTATAATCATATCTCTGAATTGGTAAAAGTGGGTGAGTATCATAAAAATTAATATCAACTTGTTATTTAATTATCAATTTCAACTATCTTATATATACTGTACACATGTACATGTATACTTGTTATGCAGGAGATGTCTTTGTAGTAATTGTTGAGCCTAGAAATCATGAAGGTGTCAGTTATTATTTATTGTGATGTACTACAAAGAGGACAAAGTTATGACCCTGAAGAAAGTGATGGAATGTTGTTCCCCATAAGTAAATTATATATATACATGTATGCACGTATATATATATATATAGGTAACTTTATATCTATCAAATTTTAAAATACTTAAATTTGTGGTACAAGTTCTGTTGTGATAGAGGGAACATATTTGAAGCAAGATAAAATAGTCCAACATGGAATACACTTTGTTGATTGTCTACTTGACAACAAGGTTTCACAATACATCCACCTGGTCATTGCTACTGGGTGTTGTCTACATCCAGTCAAACTTAAGTGTGTATTTCTAAAGTGGAGACTAGACAGTGAAGATCATGAAAAGATATTACATGTTATAAGCGTACATCATGGTTGAACTAATCTTTGAGATTTATTTTATAATAATCTAAATATCAACTTCTTTTCAAACTATTGAATTTCATCTTGAATTAAATGTTTTTTTAATTGTATGATCATACTCTTAGTTATCATTACTTTATTAAAAAAACTATATAAATTAATAATATTAATTGTACCATTCATTATTTCTCTTGAACAAGGTGGCTTTGTTCCTGGTAGAGAAACAATGGAAGGTGCAATGGTAGCTCATGAAGTTCTCCATTCTATAAATAGTGTTCAGTCTGCTAATTTTGTTATCAAGTTAGATATGCAAAAGGCATATAATAGAGTGTGTTGGAACTTCCTTTTTCAAGTTCTTAAAAAAATGGGTTTTGACAAGAAATGGTGTAAGTGGATCAAAACTTGTATTTCGAGGGCTTGGTTCTCAGTCATTATTAATGGGTCAGCATTTGGCTTCTTTCATTCCACTCAAGGTCTCCAATAGGGAGATCCTCTCTCACAAGCCTTATTTATCATCATGGTTGAAGCCCTTAGTAGGATTATCAAATATCATCATCTATCAGGCAAGTGGATAGGGGCAAAATTTGAGGGCACAACAATTTCAGTCACGCATTCTCTATTTGCTGATGACACACTACTGTTTGGTGCATCATTAGTCTCTGAGGCTATGCAGATTAAGAAAATTTTATGGAATTATTTAGAAGTCTCAAGGCATAAAATTAATTCCCACAAGTCCAAAATTTTCTTGTTTAACACTAATAGTCATTTCAGATAAGATTGTGCATATTTTGGGACTTTTTGAGGATTCTCTACCTTCCACATATCTTGGGCTTCCCTTTTTTATGGGATCAAATAAGAAAAGATTTTGGGATGGAATATACCAAATAATTAAGAGCAAAATAGCCTCTTGGAAAGTTAGATGGTTGTCATTATCTAGTAGAATATTGCTTATTAAGTCTATCATCTCTACAATACCGAATTACTACTTGGCTGTTATGCAAGCTCCGTCTTCTGTTATATCACAAATCCAAAAGATTATCAAGGGATTTCTATGGTTTGGAAATCTATCTAATGAAAATAAAATCCCTCTTATTTCTCTAAAAGATATGGCTTATCCTCCTACATCAGGAGGAGAGGAGATTCATGATTTGGCAACAAGAAACAAAGTATTTGGTGGTAAATTAGTTTGGTAGATGTATACTAAACCACAATCTCTTTGGTGTCAAATTATGCAACAAAAATATTCAGATAACAATGAGCCACATATAATATTCTCTATGTTGGATCCCCTGAAGGGATCAATCATTTGGGATTTCATGATTGCATCCAGAGACATTGTGCTCAATTATATTTCTTGGGAATTAAACTATGGAGACAAGATCAATTTTTGGGGTGATTCATGGAATGGGCATCCTCCTTTAAATTCACTATCAAACATTCAAAATTTTGTCTCAATTATAGAAGTAGTATGGGGTAACCTTGTTATTCATTTTATGGAAGCCATTCACATATTCTCAAGGAGAGTTATTTGGAAAGATCTAGATCAACTCCCCTTAGATTCTCAAAGAAAAAGACAACTTCATTCTATCTTTTCAGATAGACAAGCCTTTGTGTCAAAGGTTGAAGACCAATTAATGTGGATACCAGCTAAAAATGCAAATTACTCAATCAAGGAAGGATATAAACTTCTACAACAAGTTGACTCAGCAAAGACACCCTCTCAAGCTTTCCAGTTCTGTTGGAATAAAGTAGTGCTACCCAAAGCTAGGTGTTTTGCATGGCTTGCTATCAAGCATGGAATTCTAAAAAGTGATAGATTGGTTAGGTTAAGTATTGCTTCTCCTTTTAGATGTGTTTTATGTGGTGAGGAGGATGATTCAATTGACCACTTGTTTGCCAACTGTAAATTTGCATACCAATGTTGGATGTTTATATTAAACAAATTAAACTATTTTACTTCGTTACAAAATAACATATGGGATATATTTCAAGCATGGCCAATCCCTTATCCTAATGCCCTTTTTTTTGGGATCTGGAAATGGACTCCTGCATTAGTAATATGGGCTATTTGGTGGGAAAGAAATAAGAGGATTTTTAGAAAAGAAGCTTCACCAATAGAGAAAGTACTTCAAATCATTGAAAATTCAATTTTTGAAGTTACTAATGCAAGTGTCAACAGATGCAAATTTAATCTAGTCATTACCCCTTGGGATGGAAGCATCATTCGGGAATGGAAATCATTTTTTATTCCATTTGGAACTAGCCCTTCCAAGTTGTAAACTCCTATAGATAGATCTATAGTCAAATGGAAACCCCCTACATCTAGCTTTGTTAAACTCAACTTTGATGGAGCATCTAGAGGCAATCCAGGGCAATCTAGACTAGGAGCTTTCCTTAGAAACTAATTTGGTAAGGTCCTTGCAATTACAATGGAACCCCTCCCTATAGGAACTAATAATATGGCCGAGGCTCAATCATTGTTATTAGTTTTAATACTTGCAAAGAAAGGGAATTTCAACTAGGTGCATATTGAAGGAGATTCTCAAGTTATAATCTCTACATGTATTAAGAGGAATTCATCTTCCTAGAAGCTCAATTATGTGCTACAAAAAATTTGGAACATCATTGATCAATTTTAGGAGGTCAGAGTTTCACACATATATAGGGAGGGTAATAAAATGGCATATTATCTCTCCAACTTAGGGTGTAATGGGATTATAACTTGTATGCTAAACCCTTCTATATTTTTGGAGCAATACAAAGACTTGCAAAAAATAATGGCCTCTGACCTTCAGTAGCAGTATTCATCATTTAGGCCAAACTTTTTCCAAGTGTCGAGTCACTTTACTACATATACTAAGTAACTCATAAGTGTTGAGTAACAGTTGGCACCCAAAGTTTAATAACAGAATTCATCCTGAGTTTTCTCTAGTGCCAAGTTCCTTCTGGTGTTGAGTGTGCTTTATGCTCAGTGCTAAAAATGTGCTAAGTCATGCTAGGTGCCGAATGGACTTCGTATGTCGAGTATTTCATAAGTGTTGAGTCATAGTAGACACTAAGTGGACCTCATGAATCGAGCAACTTATAAGTGTCGAGCCATAGTTGGCACCAAGTGATCTTCATGTACTGAGTAAGTACTGAGTTATAGTTGAAGCTAAGTTTTAAGCCTCATATTATGAGCAAGTGCCAAGCTATTGACTCACAAATAATGTTGAGTAAAATGAATCATATGCTGAGGTTGCCAAATTATGCTAAGCAAGTTAGTATGTGTTGAGCTAGTACTTTGAAGTTAGTTCAGATGGTGTTTTGTAGGTGCGCCAAATGTATCATGGATCTTTACATGCCGAGTTAAAGTTGATTTTTACTCAGCTGTCGAGTTGTATGTGTTGAGTTAGAGGTAGTGAAGACATCATTTGATGGTCATTGCACATTATATAAATTGGGTATTGAACATTTATGGTTGGTTTAATAAATCAAAATCACATGTGTGAATTTAAGGTAATATCACATCAAATCACACTAAATCTTATATTTTGATTAAAATTTCATTGGACGATGTCATATGAGTGGTACTTTGCAATTAGTGAAATTAATTCAACACATACAAAAGTAGATCAATTTGCCTATTCTTCAATTTTGGAGGTGCCAGATTTGTACTTTGCCCCTTTCAAATTGCAAATGTCTCTAAATTAATGGTACCCTATTTAATGCATGCATGATTGAAGGTACTCCATTTTGGGTGTGTGGTGTGCATGTGTTGAGGATTTTACATAAATATGCAGAATGGATTTGATTACACGTCTTCTTCTATTCAATTTGCAATTTTTGTCATCCAATTTGCTCACAAAATGTCATCTCCCCAAGAGGAATGTCTAACATGTGATTCATGTCATCAATTCCATCAGAGCATCTTACCAAAGAATTTTAGAATCAAACTTTATCTGGCTTTGGAGGAAGCTACATTTCATCACCCTCTAGAGGATGCCATTCTGGATAGTATTTTCATCATACATTCACAGAACATTCGGTGAGCAATCCGAACCATCATTGGAAGGACCTTTTTTTTCCTTCAGTAAGGAATATTTTATTCCCTTCTACCTTGGTCTCCATTTTTTTCTCCAATGCCATGGATCTTCTCCAATCCATCGAGATTGGAAATAATTGCCATTAAGGTTGTTTGGCCAAAATTTTGGGCTGACAATAAATATAAATGTGCAATGCAAAATTATGATTTATGGTCTGGTAATGTCCTAGTTGGTGGCATTTTCACATGAACCATGCTTATGAAGAGTCATGAAGCCATGTTGACCTTTGAAGCAATGCAAAAAACTTTCAGAAAGCACAACACTCTGTTCCTTACTAGGACTTTGCAACTCACACCATGTGCCCTGGGGTACCAATTGATGAAGGAGGTGAAAAAAACTACCTTTTCACTTATAGATATTTTGGGGATCCCAATTTCTGATGCTCATGCAAAGGCTACTCAAGAGAAGACACTTCAGGCTACCCCAAGACACTCGGTTAGTGAACTTGGTGCTTGGTCCTTCTCGGCTCTTACAGATTCTAGTCATGAACACTGTGTTTCTATTGATCCTACTTAGCATCTACATCCAAATGCCATCAATTCAAGTGTTTGGGGTATGCCATCACCCACGGGTTTTCATGTTGGCCCTTCAAATGTTGCTTCTAAGGGCCTAAGTTTAGGTTAGTACGTTGCTCCTATATCTTGTCCAAATCTTGGATGGGATTTTTAAGTTTTGGGCACTGGCAGTAAGGATATGGAGGAAACGTAGCAAAATGTTTTTTCCTATGCATTTTTGGGTTTTTTCTCCACACTTTAGGTTCTTTTTGCAAATTGTTGAGAGTTTTGTTTTGACCAACCATGCCTGTTGTGTGAAGAAAAAGATGTACAATTTGAGTTTTGATGGTTCGTTGATATAGTCATTTTTGTAAATATCAACATTAACCAATTGTAAATATTGCGACAATGTTGGGCTTTCTTTCTGGTTCTTTTCCAATTAAGCTCTTGAACCAGTCTTTATTATATATATATATATATATATATAGTGGCTTGTCCACTTTTGCCAAAAAATAAATAAAAAATTGTACCATGGATGAATTTAATAATTTAACAACTTGATATGAATAGGCAATACAAGTTAGTTCAAACTTACACAATCATTAGATAGATATGTATCAAAGATAATTTAATATGTTAGAATTCTTAAATATCAACATTTTTTCAAACTATTGAATTCCATCTTGAATTAAATGTGTTTTTAATTGTACAATCATACTCTTAGTTATCATTAGTTTATTAAAAAACTATATAAATTAATAATATTAATTGTACCATGGATGAATTTAATAATTTGACTTGATATAAATAGGCTAAGTTAGTTCAAACTTACACAATCATTATCTATAGATATGTATCAAAGATAATTTGATATGTTAGAATTCTTAATTATCAGCTTCTTTGCAAACTATTGAATTTCACCTTGAATTAAATGTGTTTTTAATTGTACAATCATAAGTTCTTAATTATCATTAGTTTATAAAAAACTATATAATTTAATAATAAATTAATTGTACAATAGATGAATTTAATAATTTAACAACTTGATATAAATAGGCAATACAAGTTAGTTCGAACCTACACAATCATTAAAGATAAATATGTATATCAAAGATAATTTAATATATATTTTTAAATTTATTTATCAACTTCTTTTCAAACTATTGAATTTCATAAGTGAATTAAATGTGTTTTTAAAATTGTAAGATTATAAGTTCATAGTTATCATTAGTTTATTAAAAAACTATATATTTAATGTTAGTTTATTGTCTATAGTCATACTCTTAGTTTAAATTAGTTTAAATTAATATGTTTTTAAATATTATATTTTGTAAAAAAATTATAAATAATGTATTGGCTTACCTAATTAACATATTTTTATCCACATAAAACTAATATTTATCTTTAGTGGGTTACTAATTGATAATTTAAGAAATATGTATCTTTCTAACTTCCTACTAATTGATTTAACAAATTTGTATCTTTATTTCTACCAATTGATTTACCAAATTTATGTAACTTTAGTCCTACTAATTGTTTATTTCATATAATGATTACAAATAAATATAATGTTTTAAATTTATAATCTAAATCATTTGGGTTAATTTAGTAGTTTTAAGCACCTATATTAATTCAATTCAATCACCCTATAAATTATTATTATTTTTCAAAAATTTTAATTAGGTTCATACATCAATTTGGAACTTTGTTGAATATTTAACTATTGAAGTAGGTATTTAGAGAAGTTAATTTGATTATTTTATAATGATGAAAATAAAATCTAAAGTTTAAAAGCTATAATCCAATTAATGAAGAATGTTCTACTATAATATATTAAAAAAATAACACATGTATATATATGTACACGTCTCAAGAACATGTTCTATAGCTATAATACAAAAAAAAATACACATACACATATACACATCTCAAGAATAAACATCTACATCTAATATATCTCTAGAACTGAAATGCTTACATATGCAAACTATAAATCTTGAATAAATACATGTACATACCAAAATATAAAAAGTCATATATACATGTGACCATCTAACTACTTAAGTACTAAATAATCAAATAAATAGTGAAACATATGCATACATGTCATCAAAATACACATATGTGTATGTAAGTCTCCAATATATAAATGCATCAAAAAAAATATAAAGATCTACTACTACTAGAGGGACCCCTCAAGACACATACAAATAGAACGACCCTCTAATTGAGTCTCCTATACATCCTCTTGTCGAGGCACATCAATGAAGATCTACAAATACACACACACACACACACACACACACACACACACACACACACACACACACACACACACACACACACACACACACACACACACACACACACACACACACACACACACACACACACATTAGAGTTCTATCTAAACATATATATACATGTATGTACATTCAAATTAAATAAAAGTGCATATAGCTTGCTTTGAATAACACACCACTTAGTTACTCAGTCAAGTCAAGTCGGTTGTTCAAAGCGAGCTACCGCCCCAAGAAAGGCCCACCGGGACTTATAATCGACGGGGCAGCTAAGTTCGGGCTTGGAATACTGAGGGGCCCCATAGACCACATTCTCTGAGCTGACAAAGAAAACTAATCAAGCATTTGTTTAATCCTCCAGCCCCTATGTGTGTGTGTGTGTGTGTGTGTGTGTGTGTGTGTGTGTGTGTGTGTGTGTGTGTAGTTTGAAACATAAATAACTTTAAAAAAACTATTTAAAACTTGTACTTGAGCACTACGGAGTGCCTCAATAGAATCATCTCTCTCACATTCATACCCTAAACCAACACTAGATGTAACCATGTGCTCAGTGACCTATGACTACATGATTTATTATAGTTCAAGATTGAATTAAATATCTATCTGACCTAAATTTTTAAATAAATTCATATTTTTTAATTTCATATATTTAAATTTAAAAATAAATTATATATATACCTGGGTCTCTTGAGGTGGGGGATGATCAGTAGACTCCATCGTATCATCTATTGATGCACCTCCTAAAACTCTAACACCTACTGAACCACCCTTAGCACCATGTCTAACTGCTAGTAATGATGAGTGAAGTGGACTGTGTAACCGACTGGGTAATGGTGTAGAATCAGTGTTGTCAGGTCGGAACAACATGTCCATGTATGATGAAATACCCATGCTCAAACTAGTATCAATCTCAGACAGCCCTCATAATTGCTCACCAAAATCATCAAGACTCTTAGTTGTTATCCTGACATCTCCAACTTGTATGCCTGAGTCATCTGTAGAGTGTTGTAAGCCTAGTGTCGAATGCTATAAGCTATGCAAAGGCATATCATCTATCACTAGTGTGGTGGCCTATGTCTGTGGAAATATGGGGCTCTGATGTTGTCTAATGGCATCCATTGCTAAGTGAAATGGCATCCCCTATGTATCAAAAATATAACTGATACTCTACAATAGATCCTCCAAAAAATACAATGCTAAATCCATATGTGTGTGATGTCCTGAAAGAGCACAAACATCAAGTGGTGCTAGTAGCCCAACAACTCTATATGCATCATCAGAGGAGGTTCTTGAAGTGCTACTAGATGCCTCTGAAGATGGTCAACTAGGTGGACAAGGATGTTGACTATGAATATAACAACCAAGAGAATCAGATGTGATACTAGCAGCCATAGATGCAATGTGTCCAATAGTGTCAATTTCTCCCCTCTAGGAAGCAATGATAACTCTATCTATAATAGGCACCAGTGCTGGAGTCACTAGAGGTAGTCTATCTCCAATGAACTATCTGACATCTAGAGGTGGTAGACACTGTGCGCTGTGATACTAGTCATGATCTACAATCCGACCACGCCCCTGTCTGCAATAATCTATAATGTCCAATTAGTTGACATTGAGCCCCATGTGGAACTTAGCATACAATTTCTGTTCAAAATAAAGAGGTATGTGGTCATTATTAGGATGATGACCATGTGTGGCTAAAAAATGAGGATAGATCGTGCTAGCAATAATAGGATCTCTACATCATGTGACTCTGTAGCCTCTCACCTTACCCTGTGCTCCCTCATATGATGGAAAGAAATCTCTTTTGATGATGTCTTTGGAGGCCACCCTCTTGACATCATCAAAAGATGCATCCCTTGAAATCTCAACCCTAAGCTCCCTAGATATGGAAGCTAATATGTCACAAGTAAATAAATGGTGAGCTCTAAATCTAGCAGTCAAATCTTGTAAAATCCTTCATATAGTAGCACATATATCTCTATATAGACCATCATCAGAGGATAATATAGATTGCTATAGTCTAGCAACCTCTTGCTCTAAAAATGCAAATGATGCATCGATATTGATGCCTAGAGGTGATGGAGCAAGAGCTACAAGTGCAACCTGACATCCAACAGGAGTCACTCCAGGAGCCACGCCAGGACCTACACCACCTGGAGCCACACTAGGTGTTGGTCTTAGATTGGTTTTGACAATTGAGTGTCAACACACTTAACCAATTTTCCTATCGAAGCCAAGTACACTATATATGCTGAGCCACAGTATGTGTTGAGCCAGAATTCCAATAGGTGCCGAGTGACTTCAAGTGCCAAGTGAACAATAGGCGCTAAGTGATATGTATGTTTTGAGTCACAGTTGATGCCAAGCAAGCTAGAATGTTATATGTGTCAAGCAACTCATAATGCTATATGTGCCAAGCAAGTCAGAATGCTACATGTATCGAGCAAGCTAGAATCATACATGTGTCAAGCACCAGTAATCCAGTATGTGTCAAGTAACATTGAATCAACATATGAGTTTGTGCCTTCACAAACTTAGATGTAAACCATTTTTGGATGAGTCACGAAGGATCTAAAAGATATGTTCGAATCTTTTCTTTTACCTATACAATTAGCATGCAATCGATAAGAAAATTGGAGAAAGCATGCAACCAATAGGATAAATCTAAGGAATTGAGTGAGAAAATCAATTTCATGAATTCATACCTAACACTAAGTCTTTGAAGCCTTTATAAGAAGGCAAAGACCCCTTGATTCGAAGTAGCTAGTGGATGAATGAAGTGTATGGGTAAACAATAGAAAAATTTAGAGGGAAGTGTGAAAAGACTTAGAAGAATAGAGCAAAATTGTAGTATTCAGTTGATCAAGAATAGAGTATCAAAACTTCAAAGAGTGACATATCAGATATCAGAGGATCGTGTCAGAATGAGCAAATCAAGTGCTTGAAATCAGCAATCTTGGATTGTAAGCTATTAGGTTTATTTATCTAATACTTTATAGCAATTGTATTAGAAGGAAAATCCTATGTTGATAGGTTAGCTTAACAGCTAGGTTGTAGAACCTTTGACAAGGTGATAAATCCTTTAACAGGGTGACACTTCATGTAAAGTGTTTGTAAATCCTCTAACCAAGTCACTATTGACACACTGTAAAGCCTTTAATAGGGCAAACCATCAAAAGTGGTCAAACATTATTGCTACAATGATATTTTGTGGGTATTATCCCCACCCCAGTTTTACCTTCTCATTTTGGAGGGTTTCTGGGTTACCAAATTTGGTGTTATGTGTGTTGATGCATGTGTTTACTTTATGCTTAACTGATAGGTTTACATGCATGTAGTTTATTTTTAGTTAAAAAGTTTTTAAGGATAAAATGTATTACTTTTGATTCACCCTATTCTTCCCATTTGATTATTCCAACACCAAGAGTCACACGATGAGTCCTAGGACGAGTTACAACACAAGCCCCACCACGAGCTATAGAATTAGCCCCACCATGAGAAACATGATGAAATGCATGAGGAGCATAACAGGAACTACATCAACTACCACAAAAAGAACTACATCAGGTTCTGCAACAAGAGTTGCATCAGGAGCCGTAGCAGGAGCCACAACAAGCTGATCATGTGAAGTCATATCTTTACAAATGTATCAAGAGCTAAGTCTATTGTACACAATTTTTTATTTAAATTAAAAATTATACATTTAATTGAATGTACATCACATGTCTAGATAATCTATAACATGTACATATTTGATAAAATTTAAATATGATCACATATACATACATGAGAGTTAGAGTTAGAGTTATTTATGGAGTTCTTGAGTTTTCAAAACTTTACGAATTAAAGATTAGCACCTAGGTAAATTAATTAAATGGTTCAACATGAGTTAGATTAGGGTTCAAAGTAATTGCATGCAAACAAATTGTTTTCAAGACTTGTCATTTTTAACGAAGATTCAAAGTAGCTAGTGAGTGGTTCATCAAAACTTGCTAATATGCAATTAAAAGTTTGAATAATTCAAAATATTGCTCGATTTCATTATAATCTACTTTCATTTTGTTGAGAGATCACATGGTGTCACAAAGGTTGGTTATCCTACTTGTGAATGTTGTGACAATCGATGGTGTTTCAATTGTGCAATAGTATCATCATCCATCTAAGTAATAGCAAGGGGTATTTTTGATGCTTATACCCTTTGTTGATTTTGTGACAACTTAGCATCACAATATATCAATGATAGGTCATCGTGTTGGAATTACACTTCAAATGTATTTGTGAAAATATTAATTATTTGAGGATGAAAATGATAAAAACTAAGAGTGTTTGAGAAGTATGAAATGGTGAGAATTTATATGAGTGATGATCACTGACCAAATTTTAGGTATGATAAAAACATAAAAACCTCAAGAGGCTCACCCTCAAACCAAAAGTCAATTATCACAACCCAAAATGAATAGCTCGGGGTTCTAGTGCAAGATATAGATTCAAGGATGGGGGAGTCAAGGATGTATTCCTTTCAAGATAAATATGTGCTTATGATATATAAAATTATTAAAGTATTTTTTGATACTACAAAGGAAATTGGAAAATAGCAAGGTATGATATTACATCTAATGTATAAAAGTAGGCACAAGAGGTGAGATAGAAAGAGTAAACTTACCTTGAGATGGATCACATAGTCAACCTAGTCCTAAATTTTTTTTCATGATTTCAACCTAGAGATTTGGTATAGACCTCTTAGTAATTTCATGCTTTGAACCTAGAAATGGTATCTTCTTAGTAATAATAAATAAATAGAATCCATAAGTATGGTTGAATACATGTGCTTGAAATGTATTTTTGAATCAAGGATTCCTTTTTAAATGCATGTTTATATATACACTTTCCAATCATAGATCTAGAATATTGGTGTTCTTTATGGTCATCAATGGAAGAGAAGAGATAAGAAGAATGGATAAATTTGGATCTTCTTTATTTCTTGAGAATTATTCTAATTGGTAATCATGTATGAAGAAGAATTTACATCAGATGTAGAATATTTCTATATTTTGAATAGATCTTAAAAAAATGAAGACTTCGAGTTCTTTAATTGGATGTTTTCCTTCAAATGTTGAGTACTAGTCTTCAATTACACAAAAACTTAAAAAATTCATGGAAGATTTAAATTTATTGATCTATTGATTTAATATTATGGAAAGTGAAAGGAGGAAAACCCCTTTTATATAAATTTTGGATTCAATATTGTCAGCATGATAGAACATAAAGACTGGGAAGAAGATCCCTCACATTGGGATCAAATATTACCTAAATGTAGACCTAGTCAGCCAAGTCTTGGCATTGTTATAAAAAGAAGGGAGTGAAATCGAAAGATATATTCAAGAAACACATATTAAAGACATCCAGATGTTGAAATCACCAAAATGGGGTCTAATAGTTCTTAGAGCTTCTAATAATTGGTGCTAACATTTTAGGAGAGCATAGCCACATTTCCAATCTTGGACTTCTTCTTATCTAGGTATGCCCTTTTTATTGGTAAAGTGGGAAATTTTATTTGTTCTAGCCTTATCTAAGACTAGAAATGGTATCTTCTAAGTAATTGAACTCAAAATACTCATGAGGTTAATGAAAATTACCTAGCTATCTATATCATGTATCTCTTACATATACTTGACATGTGGTTCAACAAGCTTGAGGGAACAAAAAGGATATTCCTTTGGCTAGGAGTTAAAGATTCAAGAAGAGGTTATTTATTATAGACTAGGAGAAATTATACATCCCAAAATCTTGGGGGATTATTTATGTTTGTAATTTTCATAACTTGAATTTGGTCATCCTTCTAAATTTAGTCTAAACATGTAATTAATTATTAATTTGAACACGTTGGTCCAATATCCATCATTTAATATATATATATAAAATAAGAATGATCTAAGGATATTAAATATTATTTTATCCCCTAGATCAAATATTTGGATTAGTTAAATTCTAAAATATATATCTAATAGTTTTCTTATTTTGTAGTTTATTACTAATTGTATAAGAAATATAAAGGGTACATCTTATTCTATTTAATAATATGTTTTTATAATTTTCTAAGAAATTCAATTCAAAACATTTCTATAGCTCTCTCATTTGGTGTCAAAGCATGTTTATTGAATCTAGTTGAGGATTGAAGAAACTTACAGTAAGGAATTGTGAATTATGGTCTTTGGTGAATGATTAGGTATATCAAATACAACTCATGCATACTCCATTTTGACTATTATTTTTCTAGGGGCAACATAACACTGGTAACTTTACAATTAGATCATTCAGAGCCATGGGTATGATGGTGATGACTAACTTAGGTAGATACAAAAGAATTAAAATGGATAGAAAATGTTGTGAACCTTGCATTCTTCTTGTGTAATATCTTCCTTCTCTTTGTTAACATATTTAATAGAAGTATATCTAGGTACCTCTCTTTGTTTTCAAGCTACTAGTGTGGATATATATATATAATTGGTCTTAAGAAAGTGTAAATATGTAGGAGTTTGAAATTAGGGTTAGAGTTTGAGTTAGGGTTAGGGTTATGGTTAGTGTTATCTTTTAGAGTTATGTCTTGACATTGTTTATGTTTTCTTATGATTGTTAATGTTGTTATATATTTATGTATATAATATTTATGTTCTTATAATTAACTTTTATTAATTAAATGTTGTAACATGCATTCTTTAGGTCATACTCTTTATATGTTCTTATATACATGTATGTTATATTCTTACCTTATATGCATTAATCTACATTCTTATATATGTATAATTTGGGATCTCCCCTTAAGACATGTTATTGAATATAGTTAATTATATACTTAGATTAAGGCATTAAAAATAATAACATATACATAAACATGAATATTGAAAACATACATGTGTCTGCATTTAACATGAACATATTTACATACATTTATGAAATAAAATATACATTAATCTACATTCTTATGTATAATTTAGGATCTCCCCTTAAGACATGTCATTAAATACAGTTAATTATATACTTAGATTAAGGTATTAAAAATAATAACTTATACATAAACATGAATATTGAAAACATACATGTGTCTACATTTAACATGAACATATTTACATACATTTATGAAATAAAATATACATTAATCTACATTTTTATGTATAATTTAGGATCTCCCCTTAAGACATGTCATTAAATATAGTTAATTACACTTAGATAAAGACATTAAGATCAATAACATATACATATAAAAATGTGAATATTGAAAACATACATGTCTACTTTTAACATGAACAAATATACATACATCTATGTTCAAAATAAAAAATACATTTTAATCTACATTCTTATGTATAATTTAGGATCTGGACCCTTAAGACATGTCATTTAATTACACTTAGATTAAGGCATTAAGATGAATAACATATACATAAACATGAATATTGAAAACATACATGTCTACATTTAACATGAACATATATACATATATCTATGAAATAAAATATGTATAATTTAGGATCTCCCTTTAAGATGTATGTCATTAAATATAGTTAATTACACAGTTTACATTAAGGCATAAAGATGAATAGCATATACATAAACATGAATAAGGCATTATGATGAATAACATATATATAGAAACATGAATAACACATATACTTAAATATAAAAGATTAAGACATTAAAAGATCAATAACATGTACATAAACATTAATAAATTTATATGAAAATTGAAAACATGCATGCACATGTGTAACATGAACATCTGTACATATACATCTATGAAATAACATCTGAGAGATGTTTATATATATACATACCTCATTTGAATTTTTTTTAATTTTCTACACTAATTTGTTTTT
This sequence comes from Cupressus sempervirens, assembly GCA_028749045.1. NCBI lineage: Eukaryota > Viridiplantae > Streptophyta > Pinopsida > Cupressales > Cupressaceae > Cupressus > Cupressus sempervirens. Next base: position 49,507,392 of record CM053790.1, on the reverse strand, counting down.
TTTTTTTTCTAATGTTTTTTCTAATAATTCAAGTTTAATATTTTTTTCTAATATTTTCTAATGTTATATATACTAATTTATTTTCTTTAATGTTAAATACTAATATTTCTTAATGTTTAATTTACTAATTTATTTTTCTAATATTGTACAAGAAATTAACTTTGTTTTAATATTTCACTTAATAATTTTTTTTCCCAATAATTCTACACTGTTATAATATTTTTCTAATATTTTCTAATTTTCAAGACTAATATTTTTAAAAATATTTTCTAATATTTGCTAATATGTTTCTAATATTTTATGATGTTTTTTCTAATATTTTCTCATAGTTTTCTAATATTTTTCAAACTAATATTATTAAATATATTTTTTAATGTTTTTCTAATATTTAAAAATATAATCTTTTTTTCTAATGTTTTTCTAATAAAACTAATATTTTTCTATAAAAAAAATTCTAATGTTTTTATAATTAAAAATAATATTTTTCTAATAAAACTAATATTTTACTAAATTTTATCTTCTACACTAATTTTTTTTTTTTTTTAAAAATATTTTTCTAATATTTTCTAATTTTCAAGACTAATGTTTTTTAAAATATTTTCTAATATTTTTTCTAATATTTTCTAATGTTTAAATCCTAATATTTTCTCATATTTTTCTAATATTTTCTAAACTATTTTTTTAAAAATATATTTTCTAATGCTTTTCTAATATTTAAATGTAATATTTTTTTTTAATGTTTTTCTAATGTTTTTCTAATTTTTTTGGCCAATGTTATATTATTATAAATTTTCTAATATTTTTTCTAATGTTTTCCTAAATTTGTTTTCTAAATTTTATATTATTATAAATTTTCTAATTTTTTCTAATATTTTTCTAATGTTTTTTAATGTTTTCTAATGTTTTTTATAATGTTTTTCTAATATTTTTTCTAATGTTTTCTAAATTAATATAATTAAGTTTAACATAAAACACAAAAAACATAAAAAAAAATTAAAAGAATAATATATAGACATACCTAAATAATGCGAAGACTAGAATCTGAAGGACAATAATGGGGGACACTCACCAATATCACACATTTGCTCCAACCTCTATTCAATGTCGTTAAAATGAACAATGAGGGGTAAAAATGACATTTTTAATGTTGGAATTCAACTTTCATATGTTCATGCGAACATTCTTAATCAAGAATGTTCATGCGAACATTCTTTAATATTGTTAAATGTGTTCGTAGTGAACACTTTTAAAAATATGTTTGCTACGAACATATTTTTAGTGTTCGTGCGAACATATGTGAAATACAATTTTTTGTTTTTTGCAATTTTTTTTTTCCTTCATCCCACTAAAGTGGAACCCATTATTGTGGGTTCACCCTAGTCTGAGTTGAATGTTTGATGGGTAGTACCATATTCAAGTGCAAGGCAATACCTTTGTTTTCCTGCGTATTGTTCCCTCAATTAGTTGGTTCTCTAGACCTAATTCTCTCAATTGGATTCTCACTACCTTGAATTCCATTTCTCTCAAGCTTTTATCTAGTGTAGTAATGGTGTCCATTTTGAGAATAGTTTGGCGATATCTTTTCATGTTTACTTCAATGATCGATTCATCTAGAATGTTGGTTTTCTCAAACAAGTACAATGCTTCAACTCATGTCTTCTTGAATCCTCTGCATAACCATAAGATAAGCTATTGTAGTTGACATAAAAGGGAAGGAGCAGCATTTGGAAATGAAGTTAGAGGATGAGTTAGCAAGAAAATGAATGTAGGTAGAAGATGAAGCCCAAAGACAACGAGATAGAGCAGCTAAAAAATGAAGAAATGTGGGGGCATCTTTGCAAGAGGAAAGTGCATATTGTACATAGCTTGGAAACACCCATCAATAGATAATTTTCTTTTTGAGGAGATATTTGGAGATGACAGGAAGAGCTAGGCGGTCGCAACATGAAAGAATGAGACAATCCGTGAGGGAAGGTCGACCCTGTAGATGGTAGCAAAAAAATAGTGTCCTCTTCTAGAATGTATAATTTTTCTCCTGGTTAGAATATATTTGTTTTGAAAAATGTGGTGGGAGATTAAAAATATTAATTTTAGGTGAGTTAAAATTTCAATCCATATAAAAGAAAAAATATAGGTCTAAAGCTGATTTTTATTTTTTATTGTTCTAAATATATATGTTATCTATAACATAGTCTTAGATCAAATGGAAATAAGTTTATTTCCATATAGTTTTGTGGTGGGAACTAGACACCTAATTTTCAACATTTTTAAGCACCTAAAAAATTATCTATAAAAATTAGGAAAATATATCAATTCTTATTTGAAATAATTATTAAAAATTATAATCCTAAAACTCATCCATTTCTACATATTTCATTAGTTTACTTCATTTATAAATTCAAAATAATAATACCAATTTTATGTCATTAAAGGTGGACAGTTATATTTTTGTTAGCCTTTACCTTTACAAAAGAGTGACATAGGTTTGTTCTTTTACCTCAAGATAATTTGATTGTTTATGCCATGAGCATAAGCTTGACTGAACAATATATTAAAAGATTAAGGAGTTTTGACATTCATGTTGAGTGATGCTAGTGTCAACTAAACCATAGTAAGTGTTGAACAAATTCAGTGTTGATTGAGCATCAATATTGACCAAGTGACAATGTTGATGGCAAGCTAGAAACTTTATAGTGTGAGGCCTCACCCAATCTGCCCTAACATAGATGACATATCTGCATTATGATACTTCTAATTCTATGTTTTGATACACTTTTGAGACTATAGGGTTACGTCATTTTAATATCTGCATTTTGATGATCCACACTTATGTCTACATATAAGGACCTAAATGATGTATTTAATGATTTCATTTCATGTTCTAAACTATTTCAATTGCTTTAATGGAAACTAAATTGTAGAAATATTTGAAATTTCAAATTGTAATGTTTAAGTGAAAATTAGTGCCAAAGGATAGATTTAGATGTGCAACTAAACCTAATTCACATGCCTTGTAACTTAATAGTCATGAGTTCAATATTTCATCACTATGGCAGAAAATAGATTATGAGGTTGTTCAGAATGTTAATCTAGTCATGCTACATAAGAATCAATGTTGATATGCAGGGATTGGTATTTTAGTGTTTTGAATGTTTTATAAGAAATTATTAGAAAAAGGAAAGTTATTGGAAATGATGAAATATGCAAGCCTAATGTTGAATGTGAAAGTGATTTATTGTACTTATTTACATATTACTTATATGATTTCTTGGACTACTGATGCTCGAGTTTAGTGTGCAGGAATTTGACCATGAGATTTAATGGGGGACCAAGGCTCAAACCCATATGAAACATGATATGGCCAAGGTTGGATTTGTGGAAGGATTTAGACCTCTTTGTAATATGTTTTATTTCATAATGTGAATGATATGTGGGTGATAGTTGAATGCATGTATTATTGGAGATAGGTCATTTTAAATGTAATATATTGTGTCTATATCACTTGACACTTTTTTTGTCCATGTGGAAATGACTTGGCATTTAGGGTTTTGGAAAAGTAACCCCACCTAAACATAACCCCAACATAGTATCTAAGTTAGCCCCACATTTAAAAGTGTTAGGATAAGTCCCTATCCATTGAAGTTCGAATTCCAACCTTCCATTTACTTTTGGGGATCAAAACATGGTCCTAGGGGGTTACCATGGTGAAAAATAAGTTCCCACATGATAGTAGTATGGGTTGGGGGTCTAAAACTAACCTTTAGTAGGCCTAGATGACCTTGGGAACCCTCCAAACAAGTCACTTTTAGAGCAATTCGAAAATTGGAGTGTCACATGATTTCTTCTACTCTATTAGTTGGTCAAGGATACATTTTTAGAAGGAGACAAGGTGTGAGAAAAAGTAGCCCATGTTATGACCATTTTTAGATAGTGGGGGTTTTGGGATCCTTTTTAGAGGATTGGGGATGAAATTAGTGGGCTGTCTACCCATTCTCTAACTTTAGAGACTCTTAGGATTTGGAAGCTTGGAGGTAGCTCTTCTAAAACCTTTCATGTTCATTTTGCAAAAGGGTTCAAGGTTGGTGTTCTTTCCATGTAGATAGTTTGCTTCCATTTTGAAGTTAAATCTTGGTATTGCATTCATGAGAATGTAGGTAGGGAGAATGCCATTGCAATGGAAATGTGTGGTATTATCTTGTATCATGTTGTGTTGTGTTGTAATGAGCATGAAGTTTGGATTTCCATTGTTTTCCTTTCTTTTTAAAATTATTTCATGATTTTGTGCATGAGTGTTGTTATGGGTGTGAGGGCTTCACTCACCCTTTGGGAAGGGAAGAGAAGTCTATGGTGAAGGGGTTAGTTGGGCTTGAAAATGTATTGAGAACCTTGGAGTATGGGCTCCATTGTATTCCATAATCATTCATATCTTGTTGGGGTGATAAGGGAAGTGTATAAAGGAAGTTTTGGTGGAGTATGGGCTCCAAGAGAGCTACAACTGATGGTAGTGTGTATGGAAGATGTTGTGAAAGCCCCAAAAGAGCATGAAATTATTATATGGTGGAAGCCCCAAAAGGGCATGAAAATTGTTTGCTGTAAGTATTGTATGATATGGAAATCTCCAATTTAGAAGCACACCTTCTCCCTATGTTTATGGTTCCATTGGTGAACCATTGTGATTTATCCTTGGAATAGGTTTGTTTAAGCTTTGAGATGTAATGTATATGTTATTGTAAGATTGTATGTGAATCTTGGTTTGAGCCTTGTTCCCCTAGCGTGGGGGTGGTCTCTTTGGAGGCCTATGGTTGGGTGGAGAGCACCCATGTTCCTTGTTGTTTTGTTGTGATGTATTTTCAGATTTGTGTTCAAGGGAGCAATGGAAAAAGATTTGGAATGACCATCTTGTTGATTATTGCTTGAAAGAGAAAACTTGTTATTGTCCAATACACTTGTAATGGAGGATTCTCCATCTTGTTCATGTTGTTTTGATACATGATTGCATGGTAGTAATGATAGAATTTTGAATGCATCATATATAATTGTTCAATTAAGTTTCACTGGTATGAACTTGTATGTAGTGAGGTTGTAAGTTGAAGCCTTAATGTGGATAATATTGGAACTATTTCATAGAATTATTTAGACAACTATTGAATAGTAGTTAATGTCCATCAAAATCAACGTGAATGTGTTTTAGGATATGCTTAATTGATTTATGGAATGTGATGACTAAATTATACTCATATCATGGTTGACAATGTAGGTGATTTCAATAGAGTAATTAGTTCAATATTGTAAAGTTTCATTGTGGAAAGAGAAGAATGAATTAGTAGATTTCACAGTAGACCTTGTTTAGGTAAAACAAACAGGGGACTTAAAATTTATTGATGATAAGTGAGTAAGCATGTGATAATTCCTTGAGTTCATTTTTAAATAAGCTTCAATAAAATGATTATTTGGATACATTAATAGAATGTTAGTTCTCCATTAAACTCAACACTAGAATTAAAATTCATGTATATAATATTTTAATTTGAGTGGAATCAAATAGGTGTAAATCAATGTAATTACACATACTTGAACCAAAACAATAGGCTGAGAGATTGTGTTTAACTCTCTAGAAAATATATGAGGAATGAAAATAATCCACTCCCCAAATTACAAACTAATAAAATATTCATAAGCATACTCCAAGTATCCTATCTTGTAAAGAGATACATTAAATTATGATATAAGCTTTATACACATCTGATTAGAATTGTTATGCTCATGAAACCATGTGACTACATGTCACAAATCCACATTTAAAATAAATAAAAATAATACCATAATCATGTGTACTCTACAAAAAAATCACCTAAGGAAGCTCAAAATAAAATTATTTATATAACATTCTTACAATTCCTCCCCAAAGGAATTGGGTGTCTTGGGTGTAGGACACACATGTCCTTACTCTAACTCCTATTCCACTACAAGCTACCTAACCAGCCCCCAATGCATTGACCCCACTCTTAAGGGCATTAACAAAATAAATAAAAATAAAAAATGAAATAAAAGAAAAACTACAATAATTATCACATTACCTTGGTAAGTGACCTCAACATCAAGCCCAAGATGAGCGGCAGACCTATCATGCCTCCAACTCACACTAAGTCACTGTCATTGTTTCTTGGATAGAGCACCACCCTAGCGCTTGGATAGTCATGTGAAAGGAGATGGGAAAGGCAGTGGTCTTGGGAGGTGGAGATAGGAATTTTTGAAATGTCGATGGAGAAAGAAAATTTCTCTTTCACTTTCCACGCTACTCCCAAGGATATGCATCTTCCACATCACATGGACCCCAAAGCCATATGTGTAACCCTTCTAGGTTGTCAACTTAGGAAGGTATCCTCCCTAGACAAGTGCACCCATATCTCAGAAGTAAGCACTTAGGGAGGGGGAGTTAGGTATCAAATAGCTAGTAGGTAGTTATAGAGAGCCATGTTTATATTTAGTGAAGGAAGTTATAGTTAGCGGTTAGAATGGGTGGAAGGGAAAGTTAGCTTTAAGGATAGGATTTTAAATGGTGGTCCACATTTAATAGAAAATTAGATGCATAGGGGTGGAATGGTATATTAGCATATGAGTTAATATAATTAACTAAGATAGGAAACAAATAGAGTAAATTAAATCACTTAGATAAGAGGTGTGTGTGTGTGTGTGTGTGTGTGTGTGTGTGTGTGTGTGTGTGTGTGTGTGTGTCTATGTGTGTCTATGTATATATATAAGCATGATAATTAGAAAATTAGAATCATTCATTTTGTTTTTTATTAAGTAAAACAGGTTTTACAAGGATCCCGAAACCCAAAAGTTTTACAGCATAGATAAAGATAGAAAATAATAAAGACCTTACATGAAACTGCTATGAAAAGCCAAAACTAACAAAAGGCCCAAGGCTAGGAGGCAAAAGCTAGTAGCCTATCCTATAAGAAAAACCAAAAGAGAAAACAAACTAATGGTATGGAGAACTTTTTAATTTTATAGTGGAAAGATTGGGCTCTTGGTTATTAATTAGGTTGGGTGTGTTAAGAGAGTGAGATTGATGTAAGAATACTTAACTTAGAGTTGCATTGGATAATGAAGATGTTTAGTGTACATAGGAGATTGCTTCGGTATTAACAAGTAACTCAGTTTAGCATAGACACAAATGATAGTCACTAAGTAATATTACAAAAATAGGGTATATATATAGATTTCTATCATAATATTATTAATATATGAATATATATACTAAATGAACTAAGTTATGAACGTTATTAGTGATATGTAATTGTACATCAACCAGTCACTAAGTATGTTGCCCTACAAACATTAGTAGTTAAGAATTATTCATTTTATTTGGTAATAAGTGACTTTGTGGTTGGGATTGAAAAGATACCTATATCCTTTTAATATAGCTATACATATTGATGGTTGTTTTGTTATTGGAGATTATTAGTTATAAATCATATTATGTAAGTTAGCAAGATATCATTGAACATACTAGATTAAATAGGAATAAGTGGTCCTAGAAGGGTTCTAATCTTAAGATTAAGTGAACCATATGAGATGTTAATATTATAAGTAAATGAAACACTTTGAGAGTGAGAATTATGGGTAATTAGGTTTACTATATCATAACTTGAGGAAAGGTAAACTACTCGAGTCACACTAATGAACTTGGAAATTTGGCAATGAGGTGATAATAATTTATCTAACAAATGTGCACTGATAACTCAAGCCCAATTTCCTAATTTGGTGGATTAACCATGTTACTCATGGAGAATATTATGGATACTTGTACACTCTAAATAAAGGTATCATTCGTGGTAACCATACCCTAGATGCATAATCCTAGGGAACACCCAATCGAATGCCCTAGCATAACATTTAGTAATCCCTAATGAAATCAAACATTGAGGACCTTAATGTTGAGTTCTTCCTATCTAACATCTTCTTGTTATATCCATTAAACTCCTATGTCAATTTGGGTGGATCCTCTCACCATCCTAGTTAAGTTCTTTTTGGTTAAGGTTTAACAATATGTTTCAACATTATATACATAACTATTAGATTCCTTGAAAACTCTTGGCCATTAATAATCGAGTTGGAAATGTTAAGTACCCTAGGAGTGATTCCTAGGTGTTGTCAAAAAAAAAATTTTGGTTGTGTTTTGCCTTGTAAAATTTGGGCATGACATATAGCAACTAAGAAATCTAGCGATGGCCGAGTGTCAAAACTTAGTGTTGGTCGAGGAACATCATTTTCATTGATTTTGAGAAATTGTGATTTCTACTTGACTTAGTTGATTTCTTGGGATATGAAAAGCACATTGAAGATAAGGATTGATGAGTTGGATCATTTAATTGAAGGAGAGGATTAAGTAAGATACCTAATGAGATGAATTCAATGAAAAGTTTCTAAAAAATAAATGGAGATGAATAGATACAATGAATCTGTTAGATCATATCGTAAATCCTAAGACCTATCGTGATTGTGGAAAATGGCAATGAACTAGAATTGCCTATTTAAGTAGGCACAAAGAAAAACTTTAAGTATGCACAAGAAGGGAGACTAATATACAAAGTGAGAAATGAAAAAAGAAGAGAAAATAACAAAGAAGATGTGTGTGTTTCCAGTAAGATGGAACAAAGCCGCTAAGGTTGATAAGAGAATCATAGTTGTGTAAGGCTTAAGTTTTTTTTGAAGAGAAGGGTTAACGCTTGAAGGGTTTCCAATTCAATTAAGGACAAAAATGACAAGGAAGGATTATCAGGGATTCAAGACATGGACTAAATAGAGATTTGAAACTATAAAGTGAGTTGTAGTTATACAAATCAAACCCTACTATTTTCTTTCTAATCATTGTAAATAGTTTGTATCGAAATCCTTTTAATCAAAGGTTGACCTAGCAGTCATTAAGCACTTCACAAGTTTGTGTAAATCCTTTAATTTGGTGACATTCTAATGTAATGTTCTAAATTCCTTTGACAAGACCACTCCTAATAGAGTGATTAAATCCTCTAACAAGGTCATCTTTAATAGTGTGTATTGTAACCTTTAACATGGTTGGCTCCTAATAGGGCTCACTTGAGAAGAGTTAAAAAGTGGTGACATGTTGTTGGTGATTTTTCCAAAAGTGTGTTTCCATGATAAATCCTTGTATCAAACTTGTGTTGAATATTTTATGGTTTTTTATATTTCAAATGTTTACATTTAACAAGTTTGTTATATTAGGATAGTAAATTAATAGTCAATTTTGTTATTTAGTTTATAGTAGAGACCAATCAACAAGATGGGTAGCATAGATAATGTTGAAATGTTTGATTGTTCAATTGGTACTAAAGGACCTTGAATAAATGATTTACCAACACCCCCCCCCCCCCCCACACACACTTTTAGTTATTCTAAATATTCTAACAATGTGTAATTGTTCAAGATAATTAGAGGTACACATGAACATAATGAGACTTTAAAATAGTGAAACACACTAGAATTATTAGGACCTAAAAAATGTATCCCAATTAGTGTGGAGTCAACATTATAAACTCTTGCTAATGGGTCAGTGCAAGAAGTTGGCTCTCACTTTTGGCCAAAAAGTGGAAGTGTTTTTCCTATTTTTGAATTTTTTTGTCAATTGATGTCAAAATTTGAGGCATTTGAGAATGAATATAAAAAAAATTTAGAAATAAAAATTTTAGTGTTCAGAAACTAGTTTTTGAATATGTAAATTATTTGTGTACCCATATGATTAATTTTTTTTTAGTATGGATCTTTAAAACCCACTTTTTCAAAATGTCTGTTTTAGGACCATACCACACTCGTGTACAAACACCAAAATTTGACACAAATAAATGAATTTTTGTAAATCCTTTTAAAGGGAGTTACCTAATACACCTAATATTGATGATAATAATTTTTCTTAATTTTTTATTGAATAATTTTATTATTAATAATTATTAATTGGCTATAAAGGTAAATTTTAAAACCTCTCGTGTACGGACACAATAATTTGATCAAAAATTTACTTTAAAAAAAAAAAATTTAATCTCAAAAGAATTATATGTAGATTGATGACATATAAATTAATTTAAGAAAAAATATAAAAAAAAAAGGTTATTAAAATTTTAATGAATGTCACTTTTTAACGTTTAAGAGATAGTTTTGATTAATAAATAATATAAAAATAGCAAATAAACTAATAACACTATAAAATTTACATTTTTGAAATCAGAACAGTAAGACCTATAATGGATTTTTGTTTCATCAAAAAATTCAATGGGGATGACCATATAAAAATTATGACATTCAATGGGGATGACCATATAAAAATTATGACAATCTCTGAAATTGTTGATTAAATGCCTTAGAAAAAAATGGTTCACAAAGGCATGGCTTGGTGGGACCAAGCCTATGCCATGCCTTTCCCAAGGAAAAACCTAATGCAAAAGTCGCGGCCATTCCAAAATCCCACTCATGTCTCACAAATCGGGCACCCAATTTGTAATTCAAAAATCAAGTACCCGATTGCTAATTAACTGTTACTCGATTTTTCAAGAATCAAGTACTGGATTGTTTAAAAATTGAGTACCCAATTTGTAAGTGGGTACTCGATTCTAATGTACTTGTTGGGCCCCAAAAGCTACCCCACAGGCTGACTTTTAATGATTGAAATGATTGAATAACAATTTTGATTTGCAGCAGTGACTTCTATCATACTTATTCTATTTTCTTGTCTTCTTCTACAATTTGCAAACTATTTATTCAAATTCAAAATTGGTGCAAACATGGGATCAAAACAATGAAGAAAGAAGAAAACAAAAGTTCTAAAAGATGAGGAGATTGCAACAAATAAAGAGAATGAAGCACAACATCAACAAGAGAGAAGACAAAGAATTAAAGACTTGAACAATGTTTCAAAGGAGAAAGACATTGATGATACCACGATCGATGAAGAGGCTGAAGAAGAGAACCCAATGTAGGGAAATTCAGGTGCACATTTTAATCAAACATTCAATACAGGTGTGTCTCCAAACCATCAATTTTTTCCTTGTGATGAAATTGGTATTTTTTAGAAGTAGGTTACAATTTTAAAAATTTAAATTTTCTTCATGAGAATAAATTGTCAACACAAAAAACTTCAATTGAAATGCATGCCCCGAAAGAAATACCAGGAAAATTTGAAAATGAGATTGAAATCTCAAATAACAGTGAAAACGAAATATCAATTGAAAATAGAAATTGCATGAATGTAGACATAGAAACACCAACTACTAAACAAACATGTCAGAATGATAGTAAAGTGTTTGAACATAATTTTTATTTTCCTAATGATGTGCTAGATAATCTTAAGGGATTGGTTTCATGGAGAAAAATTAGGACACATGCGAATAGATTATATAGACATTTTTTTTATAATAAAAAATTTTGGTTTCAATGTCAGTTGATGTTGCAACTAATTAAAATGTCTAAAATGCGAAAAGTAATGAGAATGTTAGGAATGTATGCAAACCAAAAAATAAAAATGAGACTTTAAAACAAGTTGTATCCACTATTGCTAGTGCCTTTGATGTTATTGGAAAGAGAAGTTTCTCTAAAGATAAAAATGCGGCACGATGAGCAATAACAACAATTTTAGTTAACAAATCAACAAGTGACAAAAGATGGATTAAAAACATAAGCAGATATCTCAATGTGAATCATAAGACTTTAGAAAGAGTTTTAAAGAGAAGGGTTAACTTTGAATGTGATCCAGCAAATATTTTGTCGACTTCTAGTGGTAGACTCCTGAGATGTGATATGAAACATACTAGTGAAGTCAAAAGTTTGGTTGAAATTTTTTTGCATGATAATACAAGAGTATCACCTAATTCAAGAAATGTTCTTAAATTGAGAGTTGGGTCAAAAATATGTGATCCACATCCTAAACACCTTTTGGACATGACTCAAACTGAATTGTTTAAAAAATTTGTAGATGGTAAGGTATTAACTATTACCATTAGTCAAAGATCTTTTGAAAATTGTAAGCCATGGTATGTAAGGATTAACAAGGAAAGAATCACATGTTGTTGTAAAACTCATGTTCAATTTCAATTTTATTACCATTATGATGTATTTTGATCTATACATGGTACCATGCATAGTAAAGAAATTTTGCAGGAATGTGGCATAAAAATACCACCTCAAACTATAAAGGATTTCATCTCAGGTCTATTTTGTAAGCCACCTAATGATCAATACTTTCTTTCCAATGCATGTCTTTCTGGTACATGTGATATGTGTGGCAATCTTTCTTTGTTAGATGAATGTTTCCATGAAAATGCTTTGACTACTTTTGGACAACAATTAGTTGATGTAAAAAGATTCAAAACTATTGAATATCCATTGAAGGATGAGAAGATTGGAAGGTGTGATCTAGTTATAGATAAAGTTAGTTGTCATGCATTTATGGATGAATTTAAGAGTGTGATCATATCAAAATATATTAAACACTCTCAATATGCTAGATGGCTTGATGGACAATTTTGCATATGTAAGAATACATTTCCAATTGGTACTATACTTTTAGTTGTTGACTTTGCAGAGAACTACACACTTGCACTGCAAGATGAGATACAACCACAATATTATAATTTAGTGCAAGTAACAATTTATGTTCATATAGTTTATAGGCATGCACTTGATAGTATAGAGGAGGATCAAAAAGTATTGAGAGAGTACCATTTCTATATGAGTGATAATAAACTTCATTCATCTGAGTTTGTCCAATATTTTTTCAAGGTATTTTATGAGAATTTAAAAGAGAGACAAATTCAAATGACACAACATTGGGTATGGTCAAATAATTGTATAGGACAATTCAACAATTCTAGAATGTTCTATTGGTTGAGTAGGACACATAGGAAAACCAATATCCAACATGTGTGGAATTTTTTTGAGGCTGGACATGGTAAAGGAGAACATGATGGTGCTGGTGCATGTGTGAAGAGAGCCCTTAGTAGAGAGCAATTAAAATTTAAGGAAAAAGCCAAATTCAAAAATGCACTTGAGATTGTCAAATGGTGTAACAAATATTTATGCACATGATAAGTGAGAACTCTACAATCAAACATTTCTTCTACCTAGTTGAAGAGAAGAACATCCTTTCAAGATATGATTGTGATACAATTAGTGGGTCAACTAAATGGAATTCATTTAGGACTTCAAATTCTAACACTTGGACTATATGGACTAGAGAACTTATTTATTTTTGTTAGTTTTTTCTTGCAAGTGAATGGGAAGAATGCGAGAATATAGAATGGGTTGAAGATTTTCAACAAAAATCATTAGCACCTACTAACACATATTTTCAAGATTATACAATAAATGAAGGCCAGAATGTTACTTTTGCATCAGAAGACTATGGTTGTATTTTAGACCTCGTACAACTTGGTATGCACAATTTAATTAGATTTCGTTGTGATCTAATGCTTCAATTTATATAATTTGCATATGTGCTCATGTGATTAAAGTGTTTCTATACTTTATCTTATCTTGTAATACATGTTTATGTTGTTATTGCTCCTAGTGATAATGATGAACAAACTGAGTATTGGCTAGCTAGATGTGTGGAACCTAAGAAAAAATTGACATGTCATCAAGTATGCAATGATGGTTTTGAGTATCCAATGGGGTTTGTCATTGTAGCTAGCACCTGGCTATGTAGATACCTAACAAGAAGAAATGGTTTACTAGCATTTGAAGACTACCAAACCGAAAAGAAGATTTTACACTATTCTCATTTGGTTGTGGCAACAAATATCAAATTAGAAAGATACAAAGGGAGACCCGCCAATAAGGTATTATGGACAATTTCAATGGACGAGCATGAGACAATCATAGATGCATTGCAAAAGAGAGAGGATGCAAATGGTACAGTGGGATGACTACATTTAAATCAAACACGTGTAAGTTTTTTCTTTATTGCGTTATTTTTGTATATGTACATGTATGTGCAGGATCATGGTGTGCCAAAAAGTGGCGATGTGAAAAAAAAAGAGTTTGAAGACGCCTAAAAGCGCTTCAAAATCCGCTCTGACTTTTTTTCACCTATCCAAGAACCAAACCTGGAAGGTAAGGCCGAGCCTTATCGAATATCCGATATAATATCAGATATCTGATTTGACATCGGATATCTGACACGTGAAACTATTATTATGCCACTATTATTATTATTATTTAATATTATTATTATTATTATTATCATATAATAGTATGATATATTATTTAATATTAATATTTACTACATGATATTATTATTATTTAATATAATAATATTATTAAATAATATATCATACTATTATATTATAATAATAATATTATTATAATAATTATTATACTATAATATAATAATATTATTATTATATTATAATGGTATAATATTATACTATAATAATAATATTGTAATGTATTATATTATAATAATATAATATAATATTTAATATATTATAATATATAGTAATGTAATATTATATATATATAAGATATAATATAATAATAAAAAGTAATATCTTATAATATAATATATAATAAAAAAGTATAATATATTATAAATTACAATAATATAATATTATAATAATATTATTATATAATATAATATTTTATATTATAATATATAGTAAATTAATATAATATATATAAAATATAATAAAAATATATATATAATGTAACATAATGTAATATATATTATATGTTATATGTTTTGGGACATATCGGATATTCGATACAATATCAGATATCCAATATAGTATCGGATATCCAATACCTGTTGCATTGGATAAATAAAATCACAAACCCGCGGGCCCTCATTTTACACGAATTTGGGGCCAGTATTACCACTGTGGATCGGATATCTGATACGAGATCGGATATCAGATATTCGGGTATGTTTTTTTTTTCTCCCAACTCATTTTTAACCTAAATTTAATAGATTTTAGGATAATTTTATTTGTTTTAGTTGAATGTAGGGTTTTTTTGACAAAAATGGTTAAAATTTAGATTTTTTTTTAATATATATTATATTTTGTAATTCAATAGGAATGGCTGATCAAAATGATGACACTGAGGCAGGGAATAATATTCCTCATAACCCACCACCAAACGATCTAGTATCCCCACAAAACCATCCACCAAATGATCCTCTACCTCATCAAATCAAGGATTTGATAAATGAAAATCTCACCGAGTTGAGAGGTTTGCATAGAACATATAACATGTACCTGCACTAGCTCCTATGTTATCCATGTTAAACACCATAGTGGATAACATTGAAACTCTTACGAACCAACAAAATGTCGCTCTTCGTTGGCGTGATGAAATGCACCATATGTTTGATGATGGTTTGGATTATGATGAGGTCGCGGCCCTCAACATAACCAAAGATGATTTGGCTAGCCTTTTTGCTAACCCAAAAATGGGTATACCAATTGACCCAAAAAAAATCAAACTATCGATTAAATGGTGCACAAATGACGCCATACGTGCAAATTTTTGGGATCGTTGGTGGATGGTCTTTGATATCCCTCCACATGGCAATTTAGACATACCATTTTATTTCCTTAGAAAATTATATGCAGAATTTGTGTTGAAACTTAAAGTGAACTATTGGAGCATGAAGCCCAACATGGGCTTAGGACTAGGAGCTCCTTAGGATAGACCCTCTTCCCAGCAGAAGAAACTTGGCACTTTTGTCCCCCCCCCCCCCCCCCCCCGATATCTCCCCCCCTCCTCGAGTGCGGCATCCAGATATTATGGCAGAGGCTAGCTCTTAGACCATCAGAGCCATTCATAGGCTGAGTAGCCTAATGATATCTCAGGCTAGGCTAGTCCTACCTCCTCGTGTTGATGATGTTGGTGCTAGTTCATCATCGGCTAGCTCATCACACATTTGTGTGCCTCACACTTGCATTACATGCAAGAATATTTTCTTGGGTTCCATAGGTGATCTTCCTGAGTATCATTTATTATTAGACAAGGATACACCAAACGCATGTGCAGGGGCTACAGACCCTGATGCAAGAGAGGAGGGGAATGTAGAGGCATGGACTCCTTTGGTGTCAGTACGTGTATACATTTTTTGTTATGAAATATGCGATTTAAAGTTAATTTTTATAATAGAGTAATTTTAATTTTTAAGCCGTACTGACTTTTACATGTATGTGATCTTCATTCATGTTTAGTTGATGACCGAGGAGGAGCTCAAACAGATAGACAATGCTACACTCTCGGCCATTTTATTTGGCCTTGAGACATCTATGGTACATTATGTTGTGTTCACATTTTTTTTCTATTTGATATTGTAGCATATATGGTTGCTAATCTTTCTTTTATCTTGCAGATACCACCTGCCTCGGGTGGACAAAGTGCAGGAGCTGAGCCAGCATGCACTGACAAAGGAAAGGTAATTAGACGTTTTCTAATTGATTAAATATTGATGCATTCTTGTAAAATGTTTGTGGTAATCTCATTTAATTACATTCTTTATTGTATATAGGGTGTGGCTACTAGCAATGAGCCTATACAAATTCGGCTTCCTAGATCATCAGAGATTTCCATTCGCACAGAGAGCCCCATTGTATGTATAAGTATCATTTATTTTTTATTTTTCTTATTGATGCAGAGGAAAGTATGATTGTTGTTCCGTACAATTTTTGTGATTTTTTCTATACCAATAATGATTCATGTCTTGCATATGTTCATTACAACTTAAATAGGCTTATATGCACCTGTCCAACCGACCAAGTTGGTTACAAAGGCTTATTTAATCAAACAAATATCAAATTACTACTTTCCCTCCAAAACTAATATGACCATTTGAATTTGAAATTCAAATTTCAAACTATAGTTTTTATGCATTCCCTAACTTTCTAAACTATTCCATTGACTCAAAATTGGTCATATGGATTTATTAAATGCAACTAAGTATGAAACTATCCTAAGACTACCCCATATGGCTCTTTTGGCCATTTTACATCATGTTTCCCTTAGGTCCTTACTAGGACTTTTATGAATTTTTTCTTTCAAAGTACATTGTTTATTACATAATTCCATTATTGGTTTTAATATATCCCAATTAACAATCAATGATGTCTTTGATCCTCTATCTTCATTTGATACCAAGGCTCTCTTAGATGATTTAATAGGTGCCCCTACACCAAACATCCCACCTTCAAAGCAACTCTTGTCCCAAGAGTTAAGGGGTACTATCTTCTTTCCTCCCATCCTTCTGGAGGGATGTTTGCAACTTTGCACCTGCAATGTATTACCCTGCACACTTGCATACAAATCATTAGAAACAAAAAGCATTGGATCCTTGTTACCAGTCATGGTAACCTTACTACCTGCTGATTGTGAACAGTCATGTTTTATCCTTGACAAAGACTGAATAACTTTTTGTCTGAGGTCATGCTGACCCTGTCTCTTATCCTCCATGGATATGTTCACTTCTTTGTTCACTCTCGCCACCAAAGGACACCATACTATTCCTATCATCACTCCTTTTTCTGTCACTGTCTGCTTGTAAGCAGAATTTTGAGTTTTGTCTTGAAAAATCTCATCCTTCATAACCAAAAGAGATGGCTTCAGTGGAAAATCTATCATATCATGTTTACTCTCCCTCTGCTCCTGCAAGTCCACAAACTCTTTCTTGCCAAAACAAATAACTCTTTCCTCATCATGACCAGTGAAAGGATTTAGCTTAAACTTCACACCATCTTTGTGTACTATATAAACATTTGATGAGCCAAAATGAATAGTGTTCCTTGAGGCTTGCCAAGGCCTTCCAAGGATTACATGGCAGCATGTCATTAGAATGACATCACATATAACTTGATCTTTATATTCTCCTATAGAGAAATCCACTATTGCTTGCTCCCTTACATTAATATTTTGTGCATCACTGACCGAAGATGCCCTATATGGTCTATGAATAGGATACTTCTTCAATCCTAGTTTATTTACCATTTCATAAGACACTAAATCATCAAAGGAACTAGAGTCTATTATCATCTTACAAATATTACCATGGCTCATGCAATTTGTCCTGAAAATGGATGGTCTGGTCTCCTTTTGCTGTTGCATTTGTGGTCCTCTTCTCACCATCAAAGATTCTCCTTCAAGTTCAGGGTCTGCATTATCGTACTTATTTTCTTCCTCTTCTCCTTGGGTCAAGGTGACGCTCTTGTCCTCCTTCCTAAAATCCACACCTTTCTCAAGGCACTTGTAGGATGGATTGCCTACTCCTCCACATGTGAAGCATTTACCTGTGAAAACACTATTACCTCTTCCACTTCCAAATCTTCCTCCCCTGAAACTTCCTCTTGTCTCAGATGTAATCTCTTTTCCTTTATCTTTGTCTTGATTGTTTGAAGTGTCAAACTGACTTCTTACACCTCTTCCTCTCATTGTTCCACCTCCTCTCTGATTTGCTTGCCTCTCATTCTTTCTTTTCAACTTCTCTACTCGGATTGCCAACTAAAAACATTCTCCAAGTGTCCTTGGTACATTCAATCCTATTTCATCTTGAATATTGTACTTGAGGCCATTAATGTATGTAGCCACCTTCTCATGTTCATCTTCCAGTCCTCCCCTAATACTCAGGGTATGGAATTGCTCAGTATAGGACATGACATCCATATCCCTCTATTTCAAATTGTTCCTTCTTATCTTTATTTGGATTGCTAAATCAGATTGCAAGAATTGATTTCTCACCATGGTCTTCATTCTCTCCCAATCTGAAATCTTATTCAATCCCCTTTTGATGCAGAGTCTGCAACAACTACCTTCCACAAGCCAATAAATGACTATCACAATCCAACTTAGGATTCTAGGACTTCTCACAAGTCCTCTTACCCACTCCGAGTATACTCAACCTCCAAGCCAAAAAAGGAAATCCCACTTCAAAAGCCTCACCAACTGTCACCAAAAATGGAGACAATCATGGACATATTGTTCCAACCCAAAATCATCAATTTGTTTGGTTCCACCAAACTCTCAACACACCTTTGCACTTCTAGGCCTACAAACCTTATAGCCTTCCAATTAGCTTCTTTGCACTTTTCTCCCAGTATCCCTTAACAGCATAGGGACTTCTCCATAGGTCCAAACACCCTTCTTGGCACCTACTAAGAATCCAAAAGCTTTTGGATTGATCTTGCTCCAGCAGCCTCCAAATTGCTTCTTAGTACCTAGGCTTAGTTGATCAAGTTAGGCTAGGGCTTCAAGGAAGAATGGGCAAGGTGGGTTCCCAAGACCCAAAACACTTAGGGAAATCTCCAACACAGTCAATGCATCCAACTCCAGCACTCAAACTGATCAGAAGTGCCTGTAATCATGATTGTCACCAATTACCTTGCAAAAATTGGTCAAGCACATGGGCTTGCTTGACCTAGGGCCGACTTGGAAAAAATAGTTGCCCTTCTCTCCAGGCCTCCAACCTCTAGCATTATGTTGCCTAGTCTCCTAAATTGCATATCCCTTAGTTTTAGAGGGTGCCACCAGTGGGAATGCAAGTTAGAGATGCATTTGTGGAAGGGTCTAGGAAACAAGGCTTTTCACATCACCTTCTACTAAAATGCAAATAACTTTTAAACCACAACTCCTTTTTGAGTCAAACCAAAACCAAAAGTTTCCTAACTCACCCTTGCAACTATTTCATACACTTAGCAATCATAAAAGTTCCATATGGATCTATACCAGCGTAACAGCCAGGCGATTACCAGTAAATTTTTAGAAAATTGAAGTTTTTATTGTTTTTTCTCCAAACCACCGTACACTCTGATCTCCCCCTTTCAACTGAGATCACATATGACATATATAAAGGTCTACATGACTATTGGAACAACCATATAGGCATTCCCAACCATAAAACAAACAAACAACCACTTTTTGCTAATAGTGTTTAGACTCTAAATACCCTATTCTAAGGCCTTTTGGTTCCATGGAGTCACTTGGTTTATAACCACACCAAAATGTTTGTGGGCCTTAAATGTGCCTTTATTACAAAACATAGACCAACTTGTAAAATATGGACCAAACCTTTATTCCAACTTCCTAATCTACTTGAATCCTCGCTTTCATGGAGTGGCAAGGTGTTTGGCAACATAGATACTTGTTCCCCCCTGCCACATAGGTTAGGTGCCCTGCACCACCTTTCCTCTCTCTCATTCTGAACACTAGTCCACCAAGTGAGTGTTGTTCCTCTCAGTCTTGATTTTGCTACTTTTACCTTCTTATCTGCCTCTATGTCTTCAAGATCAAAGTAGTTCTCAAGGGCCTCTATCCACCCTAGCACTTCCTCACTATCCATTTTACCCTGGTATATTGGCAAATCAATATGGTTCTTCCCACCATTACCTTGTACTACCTTAATGATTCTCATAAATCTCCTTTCTTCAGGATCATCTGTTGTCTCATGCTCTTGCCTTGCATTACCAACCTCTTCTTCTTCATGGTTCTCTCCATGATTTCTTCCTCTAACCTCTTCTCCTCTAGGTTCTTGCCTTTCCTTTTCTAAGGATTCTATCCTTGCAATAAGCTTCAACCTCTCTCTTCTCATCTATCTTTCTTCCCTCACTCTAGATGCTTCAAGTTATCTCCTCCCTCTTTTCTCTCTTGCCAACTCTTCTCTCAATTCTTCAAGTTCTCTAGCCATTTGATTTTTAGGAGGCATTTTAACAACAATTTTTCTTCCTTCCCAAGGGCCAACTCACTGATTCTCTTTCTTTCCTCACCAAAAAATCTTTGGGCACCACTTATGTACCTTTCAACTCTGGGACACACAAGGAGGAATTAGACACACCAAGGCTTCAACAAAGGGACACACACACTAAGGATGACAAAGACTCCTATGATGACAAAACCTACAACTTATCTACTCCCAAAAGACCTTGTTGATGCTCTGATACCATTTGATGCAAAGGATGGGGGATCTAACCACAAACTTGCAAATTCAAGCACAATATGGACCCAACCCCTATGTTTCAATGGTGTTCCCAAATGCACACAATGCCACCAAAGACTCCAAACTTGGATTTACATTCACCAAGTGTTCCCTCCACCTCTAAACACCTTAAAAAACTTCAACCAACATGTTTCTAAGGTTTCCAAACCCACAAATCTTTAGTAAATACAAAAGAGACCAGTTTTTCCCTTTACTAGGCTATTCTCTTCTTTGGATCAATAGACTCTGTTTTCTTAATTTTTCTCCCAAACTTTCCAAAACACCAAGAAAATAAACTAGATTTTCAGATACCCTTTTTTGATTTTTATAACATATCCAAAAATTAGATGTTACTCCTTTGGAAAGATTGTACGGAACAGGGCAGTTTGTTTTAGAATTAAGCCTAATTAGACCACTTTTACAAAGCAAGTACCCTTCAAACTTGCAATCTGACTTAATCCTTTTTCATAGTCTCTATTAATGATTTAAATCAAAGGATTTTCAATATTATAGGTCTTGGTCACACTCTTAAACACCCAAACTTCAAAACCCTCTTTAAAATGGCTTAAAAACTAGGGCCTGCTTGTTCAAACCCCAAAACTCAATTCTAGAACTTCTCCTTCAGCATTCACCATGCATTTACATATCTAAGATGATATTACCACTCATTCCAATACCATAAAGCACTTACAAAACAAAGGATTCTCCAATACCCTATGACCCCCTTTGACCCATATGAACGATTGAAATATGCCCCTATGAGTCTTAAGACCCCTAGGGACATATGTCGTCGTTTAACGAGACCTATGACCCCCTTTGACCCATAGGAACGATTCGAATATGTCTCTAGGGGTTCTAGGACCCCTAGGGACATATGTCATCATTTAATGGGTCAAAAGGGGTCATAGGTCACCCTATGACCCCCTTTGACCTATAGGAATGATTCGAATATATCCCTAGGGGTCCTAGGACACCTAGGGACATATGTCATCATTTAATTAGTCAAAGGGGGTCATAAGTCACCCTATGACCCCCTTTGACCCATATGGCCCATTCGAATATGTCACTAGGGGTCTTAGGACCCCTAGGGACATATGTTGTCGATTAATTGGTCAAAGAGGGTCATAGGTCACCCTATGACCCCCTTTCACCCATAGGAATGATTCGAATATGTCCCTAGGGGTCCTAGGACCCCTAGGGACATATGTCATCATTTAATGGGTCAAAGGGGGTCATAGGTCACCTTATGACACCCTTTGACCCATATGAACCATTCAAATATGTCCTTATGGGTCCTAGGACCCCTAGGGACATATGTCGTCATTTAATGGGTCAAATGGGGTCATAGGTCACCCTATGAACCCCTTTGACGCATATGAATGATTCAAATATGTCCTTAGGGGTCCTAGGACCCCTAGGGACATGTCATCGTTTAATGGGTCAAAGCGAGTAATAGGTCACCCTATGACCCCCTTTGACCCATATGAATGATTCAAATATGTCCCTGTGGGTCCTAAGACCCCTAGGGACATATGTCATTGTTTAATGGGTCAAAAGGGGTGATAGGTCTCCCTATGACCCCCTTTGACCCATAGGAACGATTCAAATATATCCCTAGGGGTCCTAGGACCCCTAGGGACATATCTCGTCATTTAATGGGTCAAAGGGGGTCATAGGACACCCTATGACTCCCTTTGACCCATATGAACAATTAGAATATGTCTCTGTGGGTCCTAGGACCCCTAGGGACATATGTCGTCGTTTAATGAGTCAAAGGGGGTGATAAGTCATGCTATGACCCCCTTTGACCCATAAGAATGATTCGAATATATCCTTAGGGGTCCTAGGACCCCTAAGGACATATGTCATCATTTAATGGGTCAAAGGGGGTCATAGGTCACCCTATGACCCCTTTTGACCCATATGAACAATTCAAATATGTCCTTAGGGGTCTTAGGACCCCTAGGGACATATGTCGTCGTTTAATAGCTCAAAGGAGATCATAGGTCATGCTATGACCCCCTTTGACCCATATGAATGATTTGAATATGTCCCTAGGGGTCGTAAGACCTCTAGAGACATATGTCGTCATTCAATGGGTCAAAAGGGGTCATAGGTCACCCTATGACCCCCTTTGACCCGTATGGCCCATTCGAATATGTCCCTAGGGGTCCTATGACCCCTAAGGACATATGTTGTCATTTAATGGGTCAAAGGGGGTCATAGGTCACCCTATGTCTCCCTTTGACCCATATGAATGATTCGAATATGTCTGTACAGGTCCCATGACCCCTAGGGACATATATCATCGTTTAATGGGTCAAAGGGAGTCATAGGTCACCCTATGACTCCCTTTGACTCATAAGAATGATTCGAATATGTCTCTAGGATTGTTAGAACCCCTAGAGACATATGTCATAGTTTAATGGGTCAAAGGGGATCATAGGTCACCCTATGACCACCTTTGACCCATATGAACGATTCGAATATGTCCTTTCTGGTACTAGAATGCCTAGGGACATATGTCATCATTTAATGGGTCAAAGGGGGTCATACGTCACTCTATGACCCCCTTTGACCCATATGGCCCATTTGAATATGTCCCTAGGTGTCTTAGGACCCCTAAGAACATATGTCGTCGTTTAATGGGTTAAAGCGGGTCATAAGTCACCCTATGACCCCCTCTGACCAATTTGAACAATTTGAATATGTCCTTAGGGGTCTTATGACCCCTAAGTATATATGTTGTTGTTTAATGGGTCAAAGGGAGTCATAGGTCACCCTATGACCTCCTTTGACCCATATGAACAATTCAAATATATCTCTAGGGGTTTTAGGACCCGTAGAGACATATGTCATCATTTAATGGGTCAAAGGACGTCATAGGTCACCCTATGACCCCCTTTGACCCATATGAATGATTTGAATATGTCCTTAGGACATATGTCATTGTTTAATGGGTCAAAGGGGGCCATAGGTCACCCTATGACTCCCTTTGACCCATATGAATGATTTGACTATGTCCCTAGGGGTTATAGGACCCCCAGAGATATATATCGTCGTTTAATAGGTCAAAGGGGGTCATAAGTCACCCTATGACCCCCTCTGACCCATATGAACAATTCGAATTTGTCCCTAGGGGTTCTAGGACCTCTAGAGACATATGTCATTGTTTAATGGGTCAAAGCAGGTCATAGGTCAACTATGACCCCCTTGATCCATATGAATGATTTGAATATGTCCCTAGGGGTCCTAGGACCCCTAGAGACATATTCGAATCGTTCATATGGGTCAAAGGGGGTCATAGGTCAACTTATGACCCCCTTTGACCCATATGAACAATTCAAAATGTCCATGGGGGTTTTAGGACCCCTAGAGACACATGTCGTCATTTAATGGGTCAAAGGGGGTCATAGGTCACCTATGACCCCCTTGACCAATATGAACGAATATGTTCCTAGGGGTCCGAGGATGCCTAGCAACATATGTCATCGTTTAGTGGGTCAAAGAGTGTCATAGGTCACCCTATGACACCCTTTGACCCATATTACCCATTTGAATATGTCTGTAGGGGTTCTAGGACCCCTAGAGACATATGGCATCGTTTAATGGGTCAAAGAGAGTCATAGGTCACCCTATGACCCCCTTTGACCCATATTACCCTTTCAAATATATCCTTAGGGGTTCTAGGACCCCTAGGGACATATGTCATCATTTAATGGGTCAAAAGGACCTATGACCACCTTTGACCCATATTACCCATTCGAATATGTCCCTAAGGGTCCTAGGACCCCTAGAGACATATGTCATCATTTAATGGGTCAAAGGGGGTCATACAGTGACCTATGGCCCTCTTTGACCCAAATGAACGATTCAAATATGTCCCTCGGGGTCCTAAGACCCGTAGGGACATATGTTATCGTTTAATGGGTCAAAGCGGGTCATAGGTCACCCTATGACCCCCTTTGGCCCATATGAATGATTCAAATATGTCCCTATGGGTCCTAGGACCACTAGGGACATATGTCATCGTTTAATAGGTCAAAGGGGGTCATAGGTCACCCTATGATCCCCTTTGACCCATAGGAACGATTCGAATATGTCCCTAGGGGTCTTAAGACCCCTAGGGACATATGTCATCGTTTAATGGGTCAAAGGAGGTCATAGGTCACCTTATGACCCCCTTTGACCCATAGAAACGATTCGAATATGTCCCTAGGTGTCCTAGGACCCCTAGGGACATATGTCGCCATTTAATGGGTCAAAGGGGGTCATAAGTCACCCTATGACCCCCTTTGACCCATATGGCCCATTCGAATATGTCACTAGGGGTCCTAGGACCCCTAGGGACATATGTGGACGATTAATGGGTCAGAGGGGGTCATAGCTCACCCTATGACCCCCTTTGATCCATAGGAATGGTTCGAATATGTACCTAAGGGTCTTAGGACCCCTAGGGACATATGTCATCGTTTAATGGGTCAAAAGGGATCATAGGTCACCCTATGACCCCCTTTGATCCATATGAATGATTTGAATATGTCCCTATGGGTCCTAAGACCCCTAGGGCCATATGTTGTCGTTTAATGTGTCAAAGGGGATCATAGGTCACCCTATGACCCCCTTTGACCCATATAAACGATTTGAATATGTCCCTAGGGGTCCTACGACCCCTAGGGACATATGTCGTCATTTAATGGGTCGACCCATATGAACGATTCAAATATATCCCTGTGGGTCCTGGGACTCCTAGGGACATATGTCGTCATTTAATGGGTCAAAGTTGGTGATAAGTCACCCTATGACCCCCTTTGATCCATAGGAACGATTTGAATATATTCCTAAGGGTCCTAGGACCCCTAGGGACATATGTCGTCATTTAATGGGTCAAAGAGGGTCATTTGACCTATGACCCCCTTTGACCCATATGAACGATTTGAATATGTCCCTAGGGGTCGTAGGACCTCTAGGGACATATGTCATTGTTCAATGGGTCAAAAGGGGTCATAGGTCACCCTATGACCCCCTTTGACCCATATGGCCCATTTGAATATGTTTGTTGTTTAATGGGTCAAAAGGGGTCATAAGTCACCCTATGTCTCCATTTGACCCATATGAACAATTTGAATATGTCTGTAGGGTTCCCATGACCCCTAAGGACATATGTCGTCGGTTAATGGGTCAAAGGGAGTCATAGGTCACCCTATGACCCCCTCTGACCCATAGGATCGATTCGAATATGTCCCTAGGATTCTTAGGACCCCTAGGGACATATGTCGTCGTTTAATGGGTCACAGGGGGTCATAGGTCACCCTATGACCACCTTTGACCCATATGAACGATTCGAATATGTCCTTAGGGGTACTAGAACCCCTAGGGACATATGTCATCGTTTAATGGGTCAAAAGGGGTCATAAGTCACCCTAAAACCCCCTTTGACCCTTATGGCCCATTCGAAAATGTCTCTAGGGGTCCTAGGATCCCTAGGGACATATGTCGTTATTTAATGGGTCAAAGGGGGTCATAAATCACCCTATGACCCCCTCTGACCAATTTGAACAATTTGAATATGTCCTTAGAGGTCTTATGACCCCTAGGGATATATGTCATCATTTAATGGGTCAAAGGGAGTCATAAGTCACCCTATGACCTCCTTTGACCCATATGAACAATTTGAATATGTCCCTAGAGGTTCTAGGACCCTTAGAGACATATGTCGTCGTTTAATGGGTCAAAGGGGGTCATAGGTCACCCTATGACCCCCTTTGACCCATATGAATGATTTGAATATGTCCTTAGGGGTCTCAAGACCCCTAAAGACATATGTTGTCGTTTAATGGGGCAAAAGGGGTCATAGGTCACCCTATGACCCCCTTTGACCCATATGAACGATTCAAATATTTCCTTAGGGGATATAGGACTCCCAGAGACATATGTCATCGTTTAATAGGTCAAAAGGGGTCATAGGTCACCCTATGACCCCCTTTGACACATATGAACAATTCGAATATGTCCCTAGGGGTTCTAGGACCCCTAGAGACATATGTCATCGTTTAATGGGTCAAAGGGGGTCACAGGTCACCTATGACCCCCTTGACCCATATGAACGATTTGAATATGTCCCTAGGGGTCCTAAGACCCCTAGAGACATATGTCGTCGTTTAATGGGTCAAAGGGGACCCATATGAACGAATATGTTTCTAGGGGTCCGAGGACCCCTAATGACATATGTCGTTGTTTAATGGGTCAAAGAGGGTCATAGGTCACCCTATGACCCCCTTTGACCCATATTACCCATTCGAATATGTCCCTAGGGGTTCTAGGACCCCTAGAGACACATGTCGTCATTTAATGGGTCAAAGAGAGTCATAGGTCACCCTATGACCCCCTTTGACTCATATTACCCATTCGAATATGTCCCTAGGGGTCCTAGGACCCCTAGGGACATATGTCGTCATTTAATAGGTCAAAGGGACCTATGACCCTCTTTGACCCATATTACCCATTCGAATATGTCCCTCGGGTTCTTAGGACCCTTAGGGACATATATCATTATTTAATGGGTGAAAAGGGATCATAGGTCACCCTATGACCCCCTTTGACCTATATTAACCATTGTAATATGTCCCTAGGGCTCCTAGGACTCCTAAGGACATATGTCATCGTTTAATGCATCAAAGGGGGTCAATGGTTAACCTATGACCCCCTTTGACTCATATATATTAATATGTATACATATTTAATATAATATACCTATGACGTTATTATATATATATTAATAACATATATATGTATTACTTTATTATATTTAATGAAAATATTATGTTATTATATATATATATATTAATAACATACATATTTATATATATAAATAATTATAATACATATTATATATTTATATTTAATATATTACGATATGATATATATATATTATTATACATATTTATATAATAATATAATACATATTATATTTAATGAAAATATTACGTTATTATATTTAGTAAAAATAATAATAATATAAATTATATTTATAGATTGTAATAAGATTAACATAATATATTATTATATATTGCTAGATTATATTTTATATCTTTACATTACGTTTATATATATATAATGTATTAAAATACATCTTTACATAGTAATATAAGTGAAAAAACTTATAAATAATAAGTTACGATGTTTAATCCCAATTTTCCCTCCAAAATGGGTTGGGATTTTGAATTTGCCAATCACAACATATCAGATATCGGATTAATAATCGGATATCCGATTAGGCTTGGTATTTACCAAGCCTACCCGATCAACCCAAAAGACGTGTTTGAAGAGGGTTTTAGTGATACTCAGAGTTCGGGTAGCTGTTTGACAATGTTATTTTGATTGAAATTGAATAAAATGAAAAGAGTTTTTTAATATTGCTCTCTAGATTCCATCAATATAATTTCTGTCAAATTCAAAGTTTGATAAGTATTTATTAATTAATTATCAATGAAGATAATTGTAAAGTGTTGATTGACATATTGATTGAAAAATAGCTATAACTTTCAAACGGTATAACATTTTTTAAATCTAAAAGTTGTGTCACATTCTATACTTCGGCTAGTATAAGAAAAAATAAATAAATTTAAATTTGGTAAAATTTTCTATTAGTTAGGGTGGTCAAACATGAAACTTTTTTTTTTGGTAAAAAATTCATATTTAATTATTTATTTGGAACAAAAATACCAAAAAATATGCGTCACATCCGGGCATGAGTCTATTTTTCATATCTATAATTATATTTAAAAAAATTATGATTTGATTTTGATTAAGGTGGTCAGACATACACCTACTTTTTGTTTTTGCCCTAAAATTTTTTTAGTACTACATTAAAATTCAAACTTTTGACCAATTAATTATGTTTTTCTCCTTATAAGGCCTAGTAGTTTAGAAACTATATTCAATTTCTTATAGATTATTTTCTTACAACTTTTTGATATAAAGTCCATAACCACTTCAAAATTATGTGTCAAGTTGACATAAACCTGATTTGCTGATTTTTCACTGCCACTTAAGGCTATAGTTTGGTACACCATGATCCTGCACATACCCGTACTTATATAATTTAATTATATTTATGTTTGTGTTGTCAATACCAAATTAGAAAACTTATATATACCTCTTATTCAGGTTTCAATTACAATTTACGCAAATTTAAATGTTAAAGTGGATCGAACATCAACATCTTGTGCAATTTCACATAGTAAGTACATACAAATTACACATATATTTATATAGTTCAGATACCTCATATTAATTTATGTGTTTATTAACATGTGTTTTTGTTTTACAATTTTATTTTATAGGACCTTGTTTGAAGAGATGTGTTGAACCAATTTTATATTTTGAGTTCACTTATATAAATATATCTTTGACATTGTCTTACATATATGGTGAAATATGTTGTATAAACTAATTTAAAAATGAGAGTTTACTTCTATTTGAAAGTTAAAGGTGTGCACTTGATAAATTATAAATTAATTATCAATTTAAGTAATGACCTCCTATTGTTTTCCATTACTTTTACATTCAAGCATGTCTAAATTAATTTTTGTTTGAAGTTTCAAATTACTATTGATTGTAATATTAAACAAGTCACTTGTACATGATAATTTAAAGATCATTACTCGTTGTATTGACTAAATGCTATTGTTATGTTGATAATTGACATGTATGTTTAACCATGTTAACCATGTTAAGTGAGAGGGAGGGAGGGATGACAAGAGTGAGAGAGAGGGATGGAGGGATGTGGGGAGGGTTATAAGTGCTTGTAATTTATCAAAAAGGGTTATAATGGGTTTTAGGTGGTCATACAATCCCTTTGGACCCATTATGACTCCTTAGGACACATTAGCACCCATTAGGACACCTTAGGACAAATTAGCACCTCTTAGGACCCCTTACAACACATTAGTTATTGTAGTCCTAAAATTAATCTTTTCTAATGTGTCCTAGCACATTATAATGTTTCCAAGAGGTTTAATGGGGAGTCTAAGAGGTTTCCAAGAGATTTCAAAGAGGTTTTGATGGATTATAAGGGTTCCTAATGGGTCTTAAGGGGAGATAGGGAGTCCTACCAAGTCATAATGTGTGTTATAGGTTCTAATAGGTATTAATATGTCTTAGTAGGATATATTATTCCTTATTAGGTAATAGTGACTCTTAAATTACCAAATGATACATAGGGACCCCTTATGATACATTTTTAGATACTTAGATTAATATGTGTATTAAGGGAACGTAGGGAGTTCTACTAGGTCCTAATGTGTGTTATAAGTTAAATAATAGGTCTTAATATATCTTAGTAGGGTGAAAAGGCCTTATTAGGTAATAATGAGTCTTACATTACCAAATGACACATAAGGACCCCTTATGATACATTTCCAGGTACTTAGATCCATATGTGTGTCAAGGGGACCTAGGAAGTCCTACTAGATCATAATGTGTGTTAAATAGGTTATAATATGTCTTAATATGTATTATTAGGATGGTCTTATTAGGTAATAATGATTCTTACATTACCAAATGACACATAAGGACCTCTTATGATACATTTCTAGGTATTTTTATCCATATATATGTTATGGGGACCTAGGGAGTCCTACTAGGTCATTATGTCTATTATATGTTCTAATAGGTATTGATATGTTTACTAGCACATAATAGGTATTTTTAGGTAACAATGAATCTTACATTACCAAACAACACATTAAGATCACTTATGATACATTTTTAGGTACGTTATCCATACATGTGTGTCATAAGGGGACATAGGAGTCCTAATAGGTCATAATATTTTTTATAGGTTCTAATAAGTCTTAATATGTATTATTAGGATATAATAGGTCTTATTAGGTAATAATAAGTCTTACATTACCAAACAACACATAAGAGCCCCTTATGATACATTTCTAGGTACTCAGATCCATATTTGTATTAAGGGGACCTAGAGAGTCTTACTCGGTCTTAATATGTGCTATAGGTTCTAATAGGTCTTAACATGTCTTAGTACATAATAATTAGTCTTACATTAACATAAAACACATAAAGACTCCTTATGATACATTTCTAGGTACTCCAATTCATATGTGTCTTAATAGGACTTAGGGAGTCCTACTACATGTCCTAATGTCCAAAGGCATTATAATAGTTCCTAAGTGGTCTTAATATATCATGAAGGGTCATAATGGGTTCTTAGTGGTCCTAGGACATCTTAGGGCCTATTAGGATCCCTTAGAACACATTAGCTATGATAGGACACACAAATGGGATGTCAATGATTGTAATGTATCATAAGGGGTCATAATGTGTGAAAGGAAGGGTATCATCCATCATTTCATAAAAAAAATCTTCAATCTTTACCTAAATTTTATAAATTTGAATTTTTAGGATGAATTATATTTATTCAATGGTAGGTCAATTTTATTTGTATGAATCTCAATGCATAAATTTGATGTGATATTTATCCAATAATCTTTTTTATATCAGTACTAATGCTCTATAAATAGTTAAAATTATTGTTCATCTAGCATATATACTTACAAAATGTGTCATATATTCATGAATAAAATATGTTGCAATAAAGAAAATGGTTTGAATACTTAAAACTTGATGAAACATAATAATATATACTACATACACAAGAATGATAAGAAGTCGTAAAAAAATAGTACATGGTCTAACATACATCATAACATGATCTATGAAGTTAAAAAATACATATATAATACAGTTTTAACTATCCTAACACAAAGTGTATCAAAATAAACAATATGTGTCATAAAAAACACAATCTACAGGTGCCAACAAGACCTAATATATCTGATCAAATGTCCTCCTTACTCCACGCAAAGAGGACTCAGATGGATCATCCTATGTAATATGAGTTGTCTCATCATGTGGGATACACTGTGAGGTAGATGGATCACCCTGTGTAACATGAGGCACATCTCATCATTTACATGCTTAATTGAAATGGGTTTCAAAATCTAGCTTGTAAATAAATTAAATACTCACTACATAATAAAATAAATACCACATGAGATGGGCGTCCCTTAGTAACAAGAGGAAGCATGCTGTGAAAACTACCAAATGCAACAATGGTGAGGTCTTGTAATTTACAATACATACATTTTTAAAATTTGATTTTAGAGAATAATGAACTATACATTATGTACATACATCACAATACTGACCTCAAATGATGCTGTGGGTACCTCCATCTGGGTAAGTCTCGTGCTCTTAGAAACACTCATGGTGACATAGTCCTAAAATTATGGATACATAAATGTTGAGTCAAAATTATATATACATGAATAATTACAAAGTATGCAAACTAAAAAGTACATAATTTGTACACTACATTTTTATACACTATAAATTTATCATGTATATATATCATACCTAAGTAGTAGTCAATGTCAAAGATGTGTCTACAGGTATGTTAGCATGATGATCATAAGATGGAGTCAAAAATAAACTATATCAAGGCCTGTATGGATGAGTACGATCCATCTCCTGTTCATAAAATCAAAACACATAAAATATATATACATGAGTCAAAATTGTTCATATTATAAGTTAATAACAATGTACATACATAAAAATAGTACAAATTATTTGTCTTCAGTCAAAATTTCATATCGTATGTATTTGAGGCTATGACTTAGTGGTAACTAGAGCAGGACTTGTACTAACATCAAACTGTGTAGCTGCGGACAATCCCTACAAAATTAGATAAAAAGAACATATAAGAACATGTTATAAATTTTATTTCAAATGTACATTTTTATAGTGTAATTCAAAGTGCATACCATATAAGGGATGTCAATGTCTATATGTCTCTAAAAAAGACTATACTAGCTCCTAGGAGGAACAGTATCATCCATCCTCTGTTATTTCAAAAGTACAAATTAATATGGTTAATACAATTACACATGTATGTAGAAAGTAAATAATTATATGTACTTTATATTCAAATTAAAATTAAAATTTTACCTACTACTCTTGATTGTCTCCGGGCTCTCCCCACTGCATGAGGTCAACAAATGATGACACATCAATCTCATCACTACCATCACCATGGGCAACGTATACATCATCATCAAAATCAGCACCCTCAGCATAATGGTCATCATGCGCTGCATCAACATCGCTCTAGGGGCCTGTGTATATGCCTCCACAGCTAATACAAATATGTCCAAGTGGACTAACATGTGTCACCTGCATCTACTGTCGTACTAAATTGCCCAAAAGGGCACTCAAAGAGGTAAGAGCAGATGAAACTGCTTGATGATGGTGTGGAGCTGCTACAACAAGCGTAGGAAGAGGTACAAGGTGCTGAGGTTGCCTATGATTTCTCATTCTATCACTCAACTTTTCCCCAGACCTATCTTGAGGCATCCCTCCACCAACCCCTTGAAATGCTTTCATATAAAAATAATTGGGTTTCAAACCCAATTCAAACTCAACCAATAGCTTCCCAAGGAAGTACATGGGCACCTCATGATTAACGTGTGGTGGATGGTCAAATACCATCCTCACCACTCCCAAAAATGTGCTGCTATACGTGGATGTGTGCACCACCTAATAGAAGTGTGAGCCTTCCTCTCATTAATCTCCTCACCCATCTTAACATTTACAAAATAGCTTTTTAAAATTTTCTTTACCTATATTGAGGTTATGAACCTCTCTATATGATAAGTTGTCGGAATAGAAGGCATGCATGTTTTGCCTCCATAATCTGAATGAATCAATATCACAACCTGAATGTTGTATAGAGTGAATGACACCTTGCATGCTACCTGCAAGGTGTAGTAGGTGAGGAGGGTGATGGGTCTCGTGTCAGATAGCCTCAATATTGCACATGAGGTCGTTAAGATTATGCCTCATGCTCTCACAGAGATCATCTGTGGTGGGTGGTGGGTGGTGGAGGTGGAGGTGGAGGTGGAGGAGGAGATGGAGGGGATGGAGGCAGGAGTGTGGGAGGGGGAGAATCTGCATACATGTTTAAACAACATAAAAAATGACAAAATTACTACTTAATAAAATTTAAATCTAAAATATCAATTATATAAATGTGCAAATCTTTAAAATCATATCAATTAAATAAATAAAGTTAAACACTTAAGTCTAATTGAACATTAAATATTTAATTTAAGTCTAATCATAAAATATTACTCCAAAAAACTATATAGGTTACTTCAAGGTTTCTTTTCTAAAAATAGGAGCCACCTAGCTAATTGCTTTCATGTACACTTATTTTATAACACTGGGGGATTGTATTCTCATTATGGATTATATGTTCATCTCAAGATCAAACAAAGTTAAGATTATGGCAAGGTTATGGTTTACAATTTTGTTATGTTTACGATTTTCATGATGGCTAAGCTTAAGATTATTATAATGATTATGACTTTAATGTTAGAGAACTTACTTAGGATTATGGTTTTAGTTAGAATTATATTTAGGTTTCAGATATTTATTAAGGTGGTATTTTTTAAAGGGTATATAATAGATGTTGTTATGATGAGAGTTAAGGTTACAAATAGAATGAAAGCTTAGAGATAGAATTATGGTTTGTTATTATTTATGATTATAGTTCATCCTAAATATTATCCGCTTTAATGCAAACTATAAATCTAGCTCATCCTAATTCTAATACATGAACCCTATCCCTAACCATAATAATCCTAATTCTAATCACAATACTTAAACTTATATTTAATATCTTCTTTAGTAATTTAAATCCTATCTTATCATTTAATAATTGTTATGAATTGCTAATAGAACTTTTCTTCCCTCTAAATCTCTATGTTGGAATGTGTTATATTAATTGCATTTTCTAATATGACCAAAGTCTTTTTACTATTAGAAAAATTTGTATTATATTACTTGATCACATCTTTTATAATTACTTTTGGATGCTTACTTGTCTTCCACCTGCGAACTACTCTTGGCTCACCCAAACATTAGCCTCAGTAGTTTCAAAATTAATAAAATATCTTTTCCTAATTCTAATTTGTAGGTGGAAGCAAGTTCATAAATTATCATTTTTCTTAAGGTGTTTTAATGAGTTTCTGGATATAAACCTCAATTATGAACCAAGTAATCATAAATCTTAATTATAAACCTTAATCATAAATCTAAATATACTTATAAAATCTAAATTATAATACTTAGATCCTATTTATATTCTATAATTGAATACAAATTCTAATATTAGATCCTAATCTTAAATGTTAAATGTTAAACCCTAACCTTATACATGTAAATCATAGTTAAGGTCAAGATTAGGGTTTAACATTTAAGCTTAATATTTTTATTTAAAATTAGGAGAAGGGCTTAACATTTATGATTATTTTTAGGATAAAGGTTTAGCATTTAGGATAACTTAGTTAGTCTAAGGGTTAAGAATTTAGGATATAAAGGTTTAGGATAAGGGTTAGACTTGACATAATTAGAATTTAAAACTTAATGTCAAGGTTTAATATTTTGTAAATTAGGCACATGTAATCATAAAATGGATGTAATCATGAACTCAAATCACACTAAATAAACCCTACATGATGCTAGAAAGCTATAAAGTGTAATGAGATTATGATCTTGTAATATGGATTAGCTCTCAAATGCCCATAATTCACTCAGAAGCACTTGCAAATCACCTAGAATGATTTACATAACCTTATTACAAAAAATGTAGATATCTCAAAAGCTTGAGTTGATGGAACATTTATAGAAATATCTGGGAGTTCAATGGTTTGGATTCATTCTCCATGAGTGGTGGAGGATGAATTCTTGATTGATCAATACATGATTAAGCTTTATTGGTCAGAATTAATTTCATTTTCCATTAGTGATGATATGGATAATATTTTAATTAATTCATTTAATTGATAGTTCTAGCCATAAGATTTAAAAACGTGATTTGATTAATTATGTTAGGATTAATTAATGAATCAATGCCCCTTTTTTAAAATTGATTTTTTATATTAAAATATTGATGTTTTATCATGGGCCTTTGGAGCAAGAAGCCAAAGGAGAACCCACATAAGAAGATGTCATTAAGGGACTCTAGAGAATATTGAGAGTAGCATAGTATTAGGTGATAGTCTAGACATAAGTGGTCATCTAAGCTAGCATGGTAATTGATCATGACAGGCAGATTGTAGAGCTAGCTTCTCAACTGAGGATTACACAGGGTGAGGCACTTATCATAACTCTAGAGAGGCTTACTATTATGATGAATACTCAACAACTATTCTAGTGGAAAGACAAGTTATTCACTTCTCTATATATTCTTAGGCATCCAAGGGTGTAGTCCCTCCTACTCGCACTGATGTTCCACCTCCATCTCTTGATGGAGAGGGAGGATTATTTAATTAGATGCTTGATTCCTTCTTCTCTTCTAATTTTTTTATGATGTATCATTTTGAGACCTTGATATTGATAATGCTCTGATATCACTATATCACCCCCATACATTGATAGTATATGCGATGATTACAAATATTATTTGGTTTCATTACATGTGTCATGATCATTTTTTCTAGTTTATACATGAGATGCTCCTATATGGTGTTTTTCTTATAATATCATGTTATATATAAATTTACCTAAGCACCCTTCTTGATTATCGATGATGCATGTAGTCAATGGTGTTTCTATATGATTCTTTTGATATGATATGCATGGATAATATTTAATGAAAATTTTAAATCCTTCCTACGCAATAAATGATGTAATTAGATATGTAAATTTTTTTAGATTCATATGACATGTATATGTAGATATGATGCTCCTCTAGGATAATAGTTTATCATTTAAGGTTACGATTATGGTTTGACATTTATAATTAGTACTTGGTTCTTAGGATAGTTATTTAATTATTTATATATTACGGTGTAGGTTTTTAGCAAATTAAGATTATGGTTAGGATGATAGTAAGGGTTATGATTAGAGTTTTGGTTAAAATTGAGATTATAGTTAATCCTAAATGACGCCCATCCAAGGGATCCAAAGAACTAATCTAAAGTTTTACTAAGCAAGCAATAACATGTACAATAATTTACATAAAAAACATAAGAGATTGCATTCCTTAACAATTCCTTAAAGAGCATATTTACATTTCATTTTAAAATAATTATAATTACTAGAAGTAAAATAAATAACACATCCACATGAAAGAATAACTACAAGTTCAATCCATTTAAATAATATAAATTTTTTCTGAATGCCACATGGAAAATTAATTTGGAATGCACAATCATCCACTGTACATGTCACAGGGTATAAAAGGCTGAAAGAATATACATTTATAAAATAGTTTACATCATCCATTTTTGATCCATGAAACAAAGTACAATACAATAAGTAAAATCATTACATACTAAGTTTTGTGTTTGGATCCCTTGGTGGAGTGTTACGTGATTAAATACTTAGTTATATGTTTAAAGCTTTATTGTATAGAACTATATGGTTAGGTCGAGGTTATAATTAGTTTTACTTTCTTTTTATATGGTTTACAAACTAATCTAGATAATTAATCACTAGTTATTGTTCTACAAATTGATTACGAGTCTATTTGAAATATAATGCAACATTTACCTCTCTGATTTGAAATATGGTATCAAAGCTAGAATGGTTTGTGAGAGACAATTATAGGTTTGGCGATGTTAAAAGTTGGGAGGATGTGCAATAATGCCTTTACTTGGATTGTGATGAAATGATTGCATAATATTCACTAAATGGGATTTCTATGAAATGGTAGTTGTTATAACTACTAGTGTAGTTAACCATATGAAAGATTTGTTACCTAATGGAGAGAAACAATTACAATTATATGTACACACCACAAGTCCAAATAGGTGATTTACATGTGTTGGAAGACAATGTAACATGATTGTAAATATTTCTCGAAGACAATGCATAAGGATTTTTGTATAAGATTCACTACAAAGATTCTATCTACAATGTAGATAGATTTCTTAACTGACAAACTCACAAGCTCATCGATATTTATTAGATATTGGTGCGACATATGTTAAATGTACAATGGCAACAAGACATGTTGCATGCTTGTAGAGTGTACATACAACATTACCAACACATATTAGGTGATCTACAAATCAAATTTATAATTAGCATTTTTGTGTAGAGACACTGCATCAATAGCGAGCACACAAATTTTCTCTATAGAAATTCACGATATCTGCAATCATCTATATTATATGTATAAATCATTTATCATGAATTGCACATAATTTCCTGATCCACACATTAGCTATTTAACACAGAGACACACATTATTGATTTCCATGCATTAGAAAAGATATTCATAAATGAAAGCATGTAAATTGCTTTATATTCATTGATCTATATTAAATGTGTTTGGTCTAATATACAATACAAGCAGGGTAAAAGCACAAACCCGTGTCACCTTTTATAAAGTAACGTGATATCAAAATGTGACAGTTCAACATTAGTGACAAAAAAAATGGTATTTGTGTTTAAAATATGAAGATGATGTAAACTGATAAAATGTGTAGAATTGGATGAATTTTATGCCTATAATTTTTATAATTTTTTTGAATAAGAATTTATTCATTTTATTTTATTTTGAAGTCCCTTTTTTAATTGTAAAAAATATAGGGTGTAGTTCCTGTCAAACAAGTATATGTGAATCATCTTTTTTTATTCTGATTTGAAAATATCTTATAGATGACATGTATAGCTAGTGCAAAAAAAAAGAAATAATTATTTTTTATGTATATTTTCTTTGTTATAAGTACTCAAGTTTGACCTTATCAGAATCCAATAGTTTTTTCCTCCCGTCAAAACTTTCCTATCAAATCTATACCTTCTTGAAAAAAAATTAAATATTCATAAAGAGGATTCTCTCCTCTAGAGATAAATATAATTGTTTAATTCTTTTGATATGATTTACTATTTTTTTTCCTTTTTTGAGGGAGCATCTTCTGAAATGTTGAAATATCGACTTATAATACTTTGAGATTATAACATATTATAACTTATCAAAACACTCAAAAATTTATATAATGACAATATTGAATCTGAGATCTATAAAAGGGTATTTTTAGTTTTTGAAAAAAAGAGAGTTTTGATAGAGAAATGGGATTTGACCAAAATAGGTTTTGGTATCACATACAGTGACACAGATCTGTACTTCTACCTAGCATACACAACCTTGGCTTCTTTTTTTCTTCTTGCGCTTGACCTCTATCATTTATTATCTCATATATGAGTTTCTTTATTTCTCCTAATGGTCATATACTTACAATGATAAATAGAATTTATAAATAAATAATATTTATCTTAGACCCCAACAACTAACTAATCCTAGAATATCTCCAAGATTTCTTCCTACAATTTCTCATGTCTATGATAAGGCAGAATTCCACTCAACCAACTATCTATTCAAAAGTTTTAGATTATGATTTATCCTCTCTAGAAACACAAAAACTTAATTTTTGTATACTAAGTATTTTGACTTTCTTAATTAATGACTCAACCTCTCTATTGGACTTTAGCCTCCAAAATTATGATATCTTTGGAAGCATGAATCTCCTACATCAGATTCACAAAGTAGAAAATCTTCATGACTCATGGTCATGGTTGATGACTAAAGTTTCTAGGATCCTAAACTTTATGTTTCAGTTGAGTCATCCATTTATGTTGTTGTTTTGCTACTAATATCTATAATCTTCCATCCTTTCAAATTTTATGTTGTATTTTTGCACTTGTTTTTCTTATGAAAAATCTTCTAGTCAATCATATTTGGTTTTGGATTTCCGTTTCCTTTATGTTGTATCCCTATTTCTTATATTCTCTTCATAATAATCCACATCTTATCAATTTCCATATCTAATAATTTATCTCTTTGTCCATTGACAATATAAATTCTTATCTAAATTCTTTTGGTATGTTGTCACTCTTCATCAATTATTGCATCTCCTCATCATCCATGCTACTATTGTGTGATTCTTTGTTATGATGCTCAAAACCAGTTGGAACTAATTCTACTAAACCTATGTAGTCCTCATCACCTCTATCTCATATTAGCCATTCCTTTAATATCCTCAATTCTAAATTAAAATTTGCATTTTTGTGGTTGTTAACCCCAATTCCACATAATAGAATCTTCTTGTTTCTATCACCCCTCTTTTGTGTTGAATGAAATATAATTTTATTCTTAGGTTCTCATATCTCCCAAAAATTTACTTCCTCATCAAATATTGTATCTTAATGTTGATGTTCATCTCCTCAGTCCTTCATTTGGTTGTCTTCATAAGGTAATTATGTGTCTCCTTCTCTAGAAATTAAATTTTGATTGTGTACTTTTCTTATGAAGATTCTCAATGATTGTCCATCATATTCAATACCCAAATTAAACCTATATGCATATGCACATTATCTATCTTAAAAATATAAGGCTCCTTAGCCCCATTTGACATCCTTAATGTTAGATCTTTATTTTGATCTGAACTTTCCAAATAATCTATGATACTTCCATGAAGTCCCTCATCATAAACATCACCATCATCATCTTCTCCAAGGTCTGATCCCTACTTTGGTTCACAATAATGAACTTCTTTTTCCTAAAAACTTAATTTCTTTAAGTTCTTCTTCTTTAGAACAAGCAATTAACATGTGTTTTAGCTTCTTCCTCAACATTCTTGTAGATAAATTTTCAATAAGCCATGTAACATGCTTCTTCATTCTTTATTAGTACCTTTGGTATCTTTCACTTTATTGTAGTAGCATCATCATTAAACTAAGTTGTTCCTTCATCTCAACAATTTATTTGTCAAAATCTCTTGACTTGTCTTTCTCATCTTTATGTTAGTTTCTTTCACATTCTAAAATTTCCTTTTCCTACTCATGGGATGCACTAAACCTCTATAATAGATGTAAGTCAATTTCACCTTACTATAATACCTCGCCAAGCTTCTCTCCACTAAACTTGGCCTTTTGGTAATACTAGTTCTTTATTCCAAAACCTTTGAGCTTCTTCTACTCCTCTAGTCTAATGTATTCTACTGACTTTTAAGAGCTTCACTTGATATTTTCTTGGATAACTCTACCCATATCTATAATTGTGGTGTTGTCTTAACAATTTCTACCCTACCTCAACTAGAAGTTATTCTTCTTTGTCTATTATGAAACCTTTATTAAAAGGATTATCAAAAATTTTCTTCTCTCTTTCTACTGCTATATGTGATCAAATTCTTGTCAAATTGTCACCCTCCTAGGTGGCTTTCTAAAACTCTTATATAGTTCTCAAAAAGTCTTCTTTGAATCTACGATGTTGATAGACAAATTACTGAGTCCAATAGACTAATCCATGACCTGGAAAAGTCACAATGCTCTAGAAAAAAATACATATTCACTTCACCTATATAGTTAGCTTCTCAACATCCCATAACTTTTAGGTTGCTCATTAGAAAGTATATTCATAAACTTACACTCTTGTGTCTAGAAATGCACTCAATATTTTCTAATAGAAATTATAATCTTATGCTGATTTGGAAGCTGATTCAACTCACAAAACTATTGGTTAATGCCATCACTAGGAAAACACGATTTCCCTTGACTAATTTTGAACCAATATAAATACAAGGACTTTCCATATCATGGCTACCCTACGCATCAATTTTATTAGACTCAATTTGAATCAAAAAATAATAACATGGTGACAATTCATTTTAAAAATGTTCATGGCTAAAGAAAAGAGTGACATGGAGAGAGTAAATACTTGAAAAGAAAGATTACACTACCTCCAACATACTTGTTTGAGTATATTCCATGATTTGTCATTGCAATTATGAGCCTAAAAATTGTTAAATCTGCAATACTATACTTGAGTTTTTGTTGGTCAACAAATATGTATCATAATAATTGCATGGATATACCCATGTGAAACTCCTCTCCATCTAATAAAATGATATCCTCTTCCTTCTGATTTGCATACTCTTCATAGATATCTTGAAATTGTTAAATTTCACAAGGTTGACCATGCCTTTATTTTATGACAATACTGAGTTTCCTCCAACTTTAAAATAATAAACCAATTCTCAGTAACAACATAAAGTATCAACAAAGATATTAGAGAAGCCAAAGTTAATAGATGGAAACCAACAAAAAGAGGTCAACTAATTTTTAAAGACTATTATCATCATTATCCAGGCGAGATGACTTTTCCAACAAAATTATTGCGCAAATATTTATCCTCTTTGCAATATTTATTTTCAATGATAGCTGCAACAAATCACTTGCAATATATGTGATCTCCCAATGATGTTAACTTTCTTACAAAAGGCATAAACTCTAAGATCAACAATATTCATCCAACTTCCTCTTTCCCTAAATCTACATAGATTGAATCTTCAAGTCTAGATGTTTAAGATGGATTTTATACCAAAATGATCAAGAGATAGTACAACAATAGAAAACACACCAAATTTCTATATAGAAATTCCCAATACCTATAGTCAACTCTATTAGATATATAATTACTTTATCATTAACAATACATAATTTCATGATCCACACATTAGATTTTTACCATAAAGAAATACATTACCAATTTTTATGCACTGACAAAGATATTCATAAATGAGAGCATGTAAAATGCTTTATATTCATCAATCTCTGCTAAGTAGTCAATGTTTGGCTGGATAGAAATACAAGCATGAAAAACCTTGGCCTCTTTTTTTCTTCTCACACTTGACCTCTGCCTTCTATTATCTCATCTACATTTTTTTTCTCCTAATGCTCATAGGCCCTTACAATGATAAATATAATTTAGGGAACAAAGCGACTTTATGTTAGACCCCAACATCTCGCTAACTGATCCTAGAATATCTCCAGGATTTCTTCCTACAATTCCTCATGCCTATGAAAAGGTATATTCTCACTCAACCAACTCGATCCATTCAAATATTTTACATTATGACTTATCATCTCTAGAAACACAAAAACATATTTTGTTTATAATAAGAAATTTGAATTTCTTATTGAATGACTAGACCTATCTATTGAACTTTGGCCACCAAAATTCTAATGTCTTTGGAAGTGTGATGCTCCTGCATCACATTTACATCATCTCTATCTTAGAAAGGTCATTTGAACAAATTATTAAATTCCATTGATGAGATCCATAGTGCTCTACATTATCTACTTGCTAAAGAATTGAGGGAATATTCTTGTTATCGAACTTGTTAAATTTGTTGTTGTGTGTATTGATGATATGTGCAATTGTTTGACTATTAACAACATATTCATTCAAATTTAATTTCTTGCATTTTATATTCCATGAGAAGTGGTGTTGAGTGAGATATTAGTTGGATATAATACTAACAAATGCATTTAAGAGATGGAGAAGCATTTATAACTTGATCTTCTTTGAGGGTCCATTTAGTTGTTGGAATTTTAAATTCCAACATTGCTCTCATATCTAAAATTTTTTAGATTCTACAATTGCAATTCAAATTTTAGATTTTGGGAAAATAAATGGACCCATTTGGTTCACTAGGAATTTGATGAGAAAGATGTTTATTCTATATTTGATTTTACAAAATTAAAATTAAAATTTTAATTACAATTTGATTCAATTTGTATGAACATTTCAAGTAATATATGTTATACTTTAAATCAAACATCTGAATAAACATGGTTTCAATGCTTTAGTCAGTTAGGAATAATTTTGAAATATAAATCATCCCTAGGTGTGTTGGACATTCATGACCCCTACATAAAACAACAGACCCCAAAATTCCTAGAGCAATACCCAACCCACTGCTAGATTTGTGTTCCCATAGTCAAACTCCTTGAAAGCACACATACATTTCACAAAAATTATCGCACTCCTCTCTTGGATCCCAAACCCATCTTCCTCATCTAGAAGATTACTTGGAAATTCTTTTGATGCAAATGGAAATAGGCCAATATTATATGCAAGAAGTCTCCTTCCCAAATCTAATGGCCATAGACTCCAAACTCACAAGTAATTGACATCCACTTC
This sequence comes from Cupressus sempervirens, assembly GCA_028749045.1. Lineage (NCBI taxonomy): Eukaryota > Viridiplantae > Streptophyta > Pinopsida > Cupressales > Cupressaceae > Cupressus > Cupressus sempervirens. Next base: position 49,463,323 of record CM053790.1, on the reverse strand, counting down.
ATCTATAAATCTACCTCCAATCTGTGTATAGGTAGACCATTGCCACCTATAACAATTTTTAAAATTTAATCTACCTCCACTCTACATATCGACAACCCATTGCCACTTGTAACAATTTTTTTTTGAAATAAGTGCCCCAGCAGATTGTTAGAAAGTTATTGAACTTGTTGGGGCATCATGTGCTTGACTTGGCAAAGAGTGACGAAAACCATCAAATATAATGTTGATGAAATGTTAATCATTCATTCCATGGCTATTAATCCTTTTAGCAAATTCTCTTTTTTTTAATGAAATATGAATAATGAGAAATGGGAGTTGGAAATATTAGCCCTTGAGGTGGAATATCAAATTCTAAAATGGGAATATAAGTTCCAATTTTCAATTTTGAATTGGCAACTATCTATGTAACTCTTCCGTTGAAATCATATAGTACGTGAATGACACTTTTTTGAAATCATAAAAAATCAACTGTGGAACACGTTGCATTGTGCAAAGTTGAATTTAACAAACTTAAAGAGTGAGCACTATTGAGATATTTCAATCATGAGCTTGAAATTTATAAAGAGAGAAATAAACTCCACACTGAAATAGGCAACAAAGATTCATTAAAAATTTGAACATTTTAAATTGCTCAACCTCTTCTTTACGTACACAAATTTTATTAAAACAAAATCCTCAAACTTTAGAGAGAAATTCTTGAAGTTGTAAAACTTTAGTAATAACAATCGTTGTAACATTCGATGAAACTTGAAATAAATAGGTGCAAACTATATTATTTTTAAAATAGATTATTTAATAGATGTTTTTATATTCTATCACATTTCAAACAGTAATTCCCTATTCAGATAGATTTTTAGAGTTGAAAGATGATTATAAGATTTATTTGATTATTAAAAACTTTCCACATTAGTAACAGAACAACATCATATAATATATAATACTATCAACTTAACTATTGTACCTTTGAGTGATACAAGTGCTAGTTTAATAATAATTTTTAAAAAAATTACATACAACATTAGTAAAAATTCCAACTGTTTCTAATATTCCCTTAATTTCGTAATTTCTCAAGTTGAACTAACTTAAATATTATATTCATCGTCATCACTACCATCAAATTTTTCATCTTCATACTCAGCCACCTCATCATACTCAGCACAATAACTCCAAAAAGGCAGGACATCCTCGTCAAAACCATCAACAAGCAGGTCTTCACCAGAACAATCGCAATCGTCAACGCATAGCTGGGCAGTTACGCTTTGCAATATCTGCAAGGTTCTCCTTTCGTCGCCCGCCTCCACTCCCACTATAAATGCTCTCTTTATATTAAGGGCTGATGGCAGGCCAGACTTATATCTTTGTCCCCAACAATCATCAGTTATGCCCATGAATAGCCCCCACTCGCAAGATCCAGGATTTAGGAAAATCCAAGTCTTATTCCTGCCCCCGTTTAAAATATTGCTCTCATTACAAATATTGCTACCCATGAACGGATACTCATTGCTACCATTCGTAGGAAAAACAGCACAAAACATCACTAAGCTGAGCGAACGTTGGGTTTCACGAAACCGATCACTCATCTCCTTTATTTTTTTCCTAACTAATGCATCACCATCCCTGTCTTCGTCTTCAACCAGAGGAAGTATGAGCGAACGACTCATCTCCTTTGTTTTTTTCCTAACTAATGCATCACCATCCTTGTCTTCGTCTTCGTCTTCAACCAGAGGAAGTATGTCTTCGTCTTCAACCAGAGGCAGTATGTCGCAGATTTTATATAAATCTGACATGAGAGCTGACCATTTATCTCTATGCCAATCTGATGCCATTCTCCCCACTACAATCGTACACTCCGACGCCATTCTCTGAAATCACAATGCTTTTTATAAATTATTTTCAGCACTACATATGGAAACCCCAAAACAGAACATATCGAAATACTTTACTCGCAACAGAGCGACTAAATTAAAAGGAAATTAACTACAGCAAATGAGAAACAACATAGATCTGCGTTTATTACCTGTAACCTTTGAACGCAACTAATGATAGGACCGACTGCAATGATCATCTCCTTTAGTCCTTCCAATTCTTCAATGCCTGATATATTCTGCAGCTTCGGACATGCAGTAATGATAATGCTCTCTAGGCGAATTAAGCATTCCATGCCTTGTATACTCTGCAGCCTCGTGCAACCCCCGATGAAGATTCTCTTCAACTCCTTTAATTCTTTCAGACAAATCACATCCTCCAGCTTTGGACATTCTTGAATCCAGATTCTCTTCAGTTCCTTCAATTGTTCAATAGCTTTTATACTCCTCAGCTCTGGACAATGAGCAATCCAGATCCTCTTCAATCCCGTCAATCTTTCAATGCCTGAAATATCCTGCAGCTCCTGGCAGTGGTTAATATAGATCCTCTTGAGACTACTGCACCCCCCAAAATTTGGAAACTCTCTCATAGTCTGACATTTTCTCATGTGGAACCTTTCAAGTTTTGGCATATGATTGCCATTCACTTCTCTCAACTCTTCACATTGCAACAGCATCAGACATTCCAATGTGGTTACCCCTGTTAAAACCACTTCAATTAGATCGTCCATACCACAAAGCTTAAGAGATTTAAGGGCTGGACAAAACTGTCCCTGAATGGACACCTTCCTTGATTCACGTACACAACACAGAGTTATGGCTTCAAGGCTTCTCATACAAAGCCGATCCTCAGTTGTTTCCTTCCTATTGCTTAGAGAAATTTTCCCTACTGTAACACTTCTCAACTCCAAAGTTTGCAGATTGGTGAGTTCTCTTACAGATTTTAGCAATCGATTCCATTCGATATGCAACATACCCTCTAAGTGCAGACTTTCCAGATGTTTGAACTTTCCAAACGAACTAACCAGTCGGTTTATAAACATATCTTCATTGACATATGGGGCATCACATTGGCAATATAGGTCTTTCAACTTGAAAGGAACCTGCAATTTACAATCACTTGTTTTCAAACTGCTCTTTTTGTCAATGATAAAAATCTCATTAATTGCTGATGCTAACAAAAGTTAAAACTGAAGTTCTGAACAAGAAAGAACATTTACCTGGTTATCTCTTTCCAGCAATCTCGCAGGTGATATACGATAAAGACTTACAGAGTGCAAATTTTGTAGAGAAATCCATTCGGGAATCCATTCATTACGCCTGTGATAACCATTAAGTACAAGCGATTGAGCATAGGTTGACTTCTGTGAGATCTCTAGAAAATACCCCTCGTAAAATTGATCATCGCGCCACAGTAAAATTCGCAAAGAATGGTTTCTTACAACTTCTCTTGCAGATCTGTAACATCTGAAACTTTTTCCTGCGGACTCAATGCGGGTGTCTTGGAATCCCTTGATTGCACTTATATCAATCTGAATCCAAAATCCCTTTTTGAGTTAGAAAATGCTCATTCCGAGTTACGCGTAAACCTTCTAACAACTCAAAGAAAAGAAACCATTTCAAAATAGGAGAATGAATTTAAGTTCACAAAGGAAACATACATGATCTTCAGGACGCCACAACCGACGAGGAAGGCTCGTTTCGTTATCTGCCATTGCTCTCCCCAAGTCACGGAGCTGGTCATGCATTCTCAAAAAATATCTTGGCTCATAATGGCATACCAGCTCTACATCAAAACAAGTTTCCACTTCGGCAAGGCATTTGTCCTTGAGGGTCTGAAGTGCATGTTCGGCCCTCAAACCGGAAGCCTTCCATACACTCATGACCATATTCACATCTTCACCAATGAAAAAACATGCTATATCCATAAACACTTGTTTCTCATCCTCCTCCAGAGAATCATAGCTTATTTTAAGCGTGTCTCTTATGTCTCTGTGTATTCTTCCCTTTAAAACATCTAACTGCAACTTCCAATAGCCTCTGTCACTGCCAAAAACGTGCCTTCCTATCACTCGAAGAGCAAGAGGTAAACCTGCACACACTTCAACAAAGTTGTCTACCAAGTCCTCAAAACCAATTTTGCAACTTAGTCCACGAAACGCATGACAGCAGAAGAGCTCTCTGCTATGCTCTGCATTCATTTCTTTCATCTTATAACGGACTCTCACTCCGGCCATTGTAAGAAGCCTCTCATCACGGGTCGTAATGATCACTAAACTGTTGGGATTGAGGACATCAGCGGGTAATAGGGCATCCAACTGCTTCTGATGATCAACATCATCTATTACTATTAAGAATTTTAACTCTTGACTCTTTTGAAGATAGTCATTGATAGTAGCAATTCCATCTTCTATACTGCAAAACACTTGCTCATTTCCTTGCCCTCCCAGATCATTGAGAAGCTTTCTTTGCAGAGAAGTCAGGTTACCTTTGACATCGTTTTCCCGCACATCAAACAGAATAGTTGACCTGCTAAATGTTGAGTGTTTGCTATTGAACAAGTATTTGGCAAGAGTGGTCTTGCCAGACCCTCCCATTCCATAGATGCCAATTATTTGATCTCTCATCTGCCCATTTCTCTCGCAATGGCGGTGGAAATCTTTTGCAATCTCATCAAGTCCCACCTCATGTTTTGCGACAAGGAAAGGAATTTTTCTCTTTTGCTTCTCTTTAACTGCAGCGGAGACGATGTCTTCACACAGCTTTTTCAGATCACTGAAAATAGGAAGAGCCAGAAAGGTTGCAAGTTACTGAGTTTTTAAAGCTATGCAGAACAAGAAGCACAGAATCAATCAAAGGTAGTTTCAAAAGTGAACTGGCTTTAGTTATAATGTTTATTATAGTAGCTGGGCATTTAATGCACAGTCCAGAACTTTCTACTTGCTTCTTGGAGCTTCTCTCTTTGTTCAAAATGTATGTAGAAATCTCTAAAGTGCTTTCTTTCTTGAAGCTTCTCAAAAACCCTCTAGAAATATGTATGAGCTCTATAATAGAGCATTCCTCTCAGCTGTAATAACATGAAGAAACTTTATAGCTCTTGTGATATATTTGAGTCTTGTTTTTGCTGCTCTGTTTTCAAGCTCTGTTTTCATTCTTTGTGCTGTTGTTTTAATTCATCATGGTATCAGAGCATTTTCAGTTCTTTGGGCTGTGAATATATGATGCTTTTGGAATGAATATATGTGTTTTAATTGTGTGAATCTTTACATTTGCAGGCTGTAACTAAGGAGTGAACAGCAGTTTGGTTTGGGACAAAAAAACTACATCAAAGGAAGGATATTGCAGCAAAAGAAAAGGTTTTTTCTTCAACAAATTGGTGAGATTTTTTTAGTTTCAAGCTTGGGTGTTCAAGTTTTTAAATATCTTTCATTCTCATCCAAAAAAAGGAGAGAATTTAACAATGGAATCACTTGGTGTGACTTTGCCTACAGTTAAATTAAATGGAAAAAATTATTATGATTGGGTATCTCATGTTGAAATCACTCTAACCCTTCAAAATTGTTATGATATTGTGACTGGTAGTGAACAAAGGCCTACAAATCCAGGAAATGATCAAGATAATTGGGATAAAAGGGACAAGAGGGCAGCAACACTAATCAAGCTTATACTTTCAGAAGAAGTTTTTCCAGAAGTTCGTAATGAGAGTTCAGTGGAGTCAAAGTTTGGGAGATTTTGAAAGATTTATATCAAAATTCAGGTGATGTATGGATCTTATCTCTCACAACTGAATTATACAATTTGAAATTATCAAGCTCACAAGAGATAGTTCCACATTTAAGTAAGTTAAAGGAAAAGAAAAATGAGCTTGCTTCTCTTGGAAAAGATATAGATGATAAAGATTTTGTGCAAATTATATTACAAAGTCTTCCAGGATCTTATCGATCATTTATAAGGGGTTTAGATACTGCAGATAAATTAAAAAGTATTAAATCAGAAGAATTGTGTGCTAAGTTGGTTCAAGAAGAGAAAAGACAAGTTAAAGAAAAAGAATCATTTGATGGTGAATCTGAAGCATTTGTAATGAAAGGAAAACAATATTATAAGAAGTCACAAGAAAATGAATCTAAAGAAAGAAATTGGAAGAATGAAAATAAGAGTATTTCATATATATATCATAATAGAAGTAAATGGAAATGTCATTATTGTGGTAAAATGGGTCATAAGACAAATGAATGTTTCAAGAAGAAAAGAGATGTAGAAAAGAAAGTAAATAATTATCCAAAATTAAGAGATTATAAAAGAAATGCATTTTGTGTTGCACTTAAAGAAAATAATACTTTCAAAGAAGATTGGGTTATTGATTCTGGTGCTACACAACACATGTCTCATAATGAGAATCAATTTGAATCAATAAGTGAAAATAATATAGAGAAAATATATTTGGGGGATAATAGTGCTTTAGAAGTTAAAGGGACTGGTAATGTCAAAGTTGATAATGGTTTGTTCAAAAATGTGAAATTAGTCCCTGAATTAAAAACAAATCTGCTTTCAGTATCTCAAATTGCAAGTCAAGGACATAAAATAGAATTCTACAATGATAAGTGCTTAATCAAGGATGTCAATGATAATTATAGAGTCATTGCAATTGGTAAAATGGAGAATGGATTGTATAAATTTCAAGAATTTACTTCTAAATGTGGAGATAAACATATGTGTGCTATTGCCCAATATGATGATATGAGCAGGTTATGGCATGAGGGTTTGGGGCACATCAATTTTCAAAGTCTCAAACTTATGGAGAAATTACAAATCGTGCATGGGCTGCCAAAGATATCATTAAGCCCTAAGGTGTGTGAAGGATGTGCAATGGGAAAACAACATGTGGAAAGTTTCCCTCAAGGTAAATCATGGAGAGCAAAAACTCCTCTACATTTAGTTCATAGTGATGTAATGGGTCCTTTCAAAACATCATCAATTGGAGGATCAAGGTACGCCCTCACTTTTATAGATGATTATAGTAGAAGAATTTGGGTGTATTTTCTACAAAAGAAAGATGAAGAGTTTCAAAAGTTTAAAGAGTTTAAAGCTTTGACTGAAAAAACAAAGTGGAAAGTACTTAAAGATACTAAGAATTGATAGAGGGACTGAATACATGAATAAAGCTCTTTTATATTTTTGTAAATAACATGGCATTAAAAAGGAATCAACTGTCTCTTATTCACCCCAACAAAATGGTGTTGCTAAAAGGAAAAATAGAACTATAATAGAAATGGCTAGGTGCATGCTTCATTCTAGAAATCTAGAAGCTAAATTTTGGGCTGAAGCAGTTCATACTGTCGTATATATCTTGAATAGAACACCTACTAAGGCAATTTTGAACATAACACCAGAAGAGGCATGGAGTGGAAGAAAGCCTACAGTATCTCATTTTAGAATTTTTGGTTGTAAAGCATATGCTCACATTCCTGATGAAAGGAGGAGCAAACTTGAAAGGAAAAGCGAGAAGTGCAAAATGGTTGGATATAGTGAGGAATCGAAAGGATATAGGTTATACAATCCTAGAACTAATGAAATCTATATTAAAAGAAATGTATGGTTTGATGAAGATGTTAAGAATGATAATTCTCCAACATTATCTTTCTTTCCAATTTTGATTGATGAAAAAAATTCTACTTCTACCAATAGTCAAAGTCAAGGTGTGCAAACCACTACATGGGATGAGACTCAAGAAAGTGATAATGAAAATCCAAAGAAATTTAGAAGCATCAAAGAAATTTATCAAGAAGGTCCTAGATATATATTTGCTAACTATGCTCTTATGACTAAGGTGATGCAGGTTGACACTCCAAACACATATGAAGAAGCAAAAGGAAAAGAAGAATGGGAAGCAGCTATGCAGGAAGAATACAATTCTTTGATGAAGAATGGAACATGGGAACTAACAACACTTCCAGAAGGCAAAAATGTGGTTGGTTGCAAGTGGACCTATAGAACCAAATTCACATCAGATGGAGCTATTGAAAAATACAAAGCAAGGTTAGTGGCTAAAGGTTTCTCACAAGAAGAAGGTATAGACTATACTGAAACCTTTGCTCCAGTAGCTAAGATGACTTCCATTCGTACAATAGTTTCTTTAGTTGCAAAGTTTGGTTGGAAAATTTTTCAAATGGATGTAAAAAGTGCATTTTTGCATGGTGACTTAAAAGAAAAAATTTATATGCAACAACCACCAAGATTTATTAAGTATGGAGAAGAGAATTTGGTGTGTAGATTAAGAAAATCACTCTATGGTCTCAAACAAGCACCAAGGGAATGGTACTCAAAAATTAATAAGTACTTCCTAGAAGTTGGATTTAAAAGAAGTAATGTTGATCCAGATGTGTATGTAAAATATTGTGATAATAAGGTTGTTATCATTGTATTGTATGTGGATGACTTGATTATTACAGGAGATCACACACGTGATATTGAGATAACTAAAAATCAACTCAAACAAGCTTTTGAAATAACTGATTTAGGACTAATGCACTATTGTTTGGGTATGCAAGTATGGCAAGAAGGAGGAAGAATCATGCTCTCTCAAACTAAATATGCTCTTGATGTACTTAAAAAATTCAATATGAGTGATTGTAAACCATGTAATACACCATGTGAAATAGGAGTAAAGTTAGGTGCTAACTCTACTCAAAAGAAAGTGGATGGAAAATTATATAGGCAGCTTGTTGGAAATCTTTTGTATCTTACTATAACTAGACCAGATATTGCATATGTAGTTGGTATTGTATCGAGATACATGGCAAATCCACACATTGAACATTGGAAAGCGGCTAAAAGAATATTAAAATATATTAAGGGTACTTACCAGCTTGGCATTGAATACAAATATGGAGGAGAACCTACTTTAGTTGGATATACGGATTTTGATTATGCAGGTGACATTGATGATAGAAAGTCGACTTCAGGATATATCTTCCATCTTGGATCGGGACCGATTTCGTGGAGTAGCAAGAAGCAATCAACAGTGTCACTCTCATCTACAGAAGCTGAATATATTGGTTTATCAAAGGCATCTCAAGAAGCATTATGGCTTAGGAGGTTACTTGAAGAATTGCATCATCCACAAGACTCTCCAACAACAATATTTTGTGATAATCAAAGTACTATCAAGCTAGCAAAAAATTCGGTATATCATGCAAGGTCCAAGCATATAGAAGTGCATCATCATTTTGTTCGAGATCTAATTGAAAGACAAGAGGTGGAGCTTCAATTTTGCGGAACAGAAGATCAACTTGCTGATATATTTACAAAAGCATTGTCTATTGTAAAATTTACGAAATTTAGAGATCTATTGCAGCTCAAAGATGTTTCTACTCTCTCCAAATAAACATTATGGGGGGGTGTTAAAAATAATGTTTATTATAGTAGCTGGGCATTTAATGCACAGTCCAGAACTTTCTACTTGCTTCTTGGAGCTTCTCTCTTTGTGCAAAATGTATGTAGAAATTTCTAGAGTGCTTCCTTTCTTGAAGCTTCTCAAGAACCCTCTAGAAATATGTATGAGCTCTATAAATAGAGCATTCCTCTCAGCTGTAATAACATAAAGAAACTTTATAGCTCTTGTGATATATTTGAGTCTTGTTTTTGCTGCTCTGTTTTCAAGCTCTGTTTTCATTCTTTGTGCTGCTGTTTTAATTCATCGAGGAAACTTCCAACCAGAAATCTCAATCCAAGATTCGGGTAACGCTGGAGAGAGAGGAGCCAATGGTAAGTGGCAAAAATTTCAAAAGAAACCTCTCCAGATATGCAAGCTAAACAAGCACTGTGAACGACAATTGATTTGAAATTATAAATATGCAACAATGGAATTCTTCGCATTGTGGAATACTCGAATTAAGTGAACTTAAATGAATGAGCACTACTGAGATATTTGGATCATGACCTTAAAATTTATGAGGGGTAAAATAAACTCAACGCAAAACTAGGCGACAGCGATTCATTAAAAGTCTGAACATTTTAAATCCCTCAACCCCTTCTTCTTTACTTCAGATTTTATTAAAACGAAATCCTGAACCTTACGAGAGAAATTCCCTCTTTGTAAAACTTCAGTAATTACAATCTTTGTTGCACTGGAGCGAAACGGTCTGTTTTTTTACAATCTAACAATTTTTTGATTTTATTCAAAAATGAATTTCATTACGATTTGACATCCCACCCATTAACAAAGAGCGAAACCAAACACGCGGAATCGGGAAAAGAAGCTATTCGGAAAATAAAACATCTCTACAGACAATCTTTGTTCCATTTTTATTTTTCCTTATCCGACACTTTGTCTAGGGTGAAGTGCTAGAGATAAAATAAACAAACACAAAACAAATTGTAGATTACTAAATTAGTTTCTGAAATTTTTTAAAACAAAATACAGAAAAAAATATACCGATGGAAGGCAAGTAAAGATGTCTTACTCGTTCTGTCCGTTGAGCGGGTAACCCTCGACCCCTGAAACATTCTGCAGGCAATCTTTCCACTGTTGAATGTCCTGATGAGGATATCTGCCATTCTCTTCGTGTTTGGAAAATGCATCTGCCACTCGTCCTTTGATGTATCGGAAGTCTGAAGGATCAACACAATAAAACAAGGGAATAATTCTAGACCTGGTTTGAAACATCGAGGCTAACTCAGCTAAGCACCAGGGGGACTCTGCATATCTTAGGGATAAGATGGCAATGTGTAGTGTGGCAGAGAAAATGGCATTCTTTATGGCAGAGGGGAAATAATCTCCGAGCTCAGTCTCTTCAAAATCAAGATATGCACGGATTCCAGCTTGCTGTAGAGAATCGTAGAGAGGCTTAGCCAGATTTTCTTTGGTGTCGGGGCCTCGATGGTTGATAAACACATCAAAATGTTTTGCAGTCAAGGCGGATCCGATCTTTTTGTTGGGAGGTTGAAGTGCCAGAAATGGATCGGGTTCCTCTTTTCCTCGACCAGATGTCGAAGTGGAAGCCATTAGCAAACAATTGATTCTCTACTCTGAAAGCAAGTAAACCAATGAAGAATGGACATTACCAGCAAGAGTAGAAAGAGGGGGAGTGGCTACAGTTTCAAAAGAAGGAATTCGGGGCTTCAACAGGTAGCAAGCAAGATAGAGATATAAATAGGCGATAAATCATTGAGCAAGTCGACCAGAACGAAATTGATCGGTTGTTTCTGCGTTAATGCGGTCTGTGCTTCCAAGTATTTAGGTTGCAAAACCCAAGAGTGTGAAATGAATCCGAGTGTTGCAGACATATGACAGATTCAACAGCGGAGAAACGCGACACCGACCAACGTGAACCGGACGTAGTGTACGCTTCTACGCTTCTACGCTTATAAACAAATCAAAGTAGGCACTTGATGAAAAAGATGTTTTATAAATAAAATAAGATAAAGTGGACAAGTTATAGGTGAACGGACACAGTTAAATCGAAATGAATAGAAAAAATAAAATGGGGACCACAATTGACAGTGACACTAAGTCAGAGGCTTAATGTGTGAACTTTAAGCCATGCAAGTGTGGGATTCTAAGGTATTATCATGCAATAAGGAAGAAAAGGACAAATTTGGTAGTCTAGTCAATAAGGAAGGTAGTGTGGGCTTTTAGGCTATTGCCTTGCAATAAGCAAGAAAATGATAAATTTGGTAGTCTAGTCAATAAGTGAAGGTAATGTGGGCTTCTAGTCTATTGCCTAAGAAAATGATAAATTTGGTAGTCTAGTCAATAAGTCAAGATAGTGTGTGCTTCTACATGAATGCCTTGTAATAAGAAAGAAAATGACAAATTTGGTTCTTTAGTCATTTAGTCAATAAGTTAATGTGGTGTGTGCTTGCAATAAGAAAGAGAAGGGAAAATTTGCTTGCCCAGTCAACAAGTTAATGTAGTGCATGCTTCCACATTATTGCCTTACAATAAGCAAGAAATGGGCAAATTTGGTCATCCAATCAACAAGTTAATGTAGTGTGTGCTTCCATGTAATTACCTTGCAATAAGAAAGAAAATGACAAATTTGGTCATCAAACAATAGGTTATTGTAGTGTAAGCTTCCACATTATTGCCTTGCAATAAGAAAGAAAGGGACAAATTTTCTTTTTTAATATAATTAATATAAAAATTAAAAAGCTAAAATAAAATCTTAAATAGAAATAAAAATTAAAATTATATTCAAATTTCAAAAGATTCAAATATTGACATATTAATGATGTATAATGCATTTAAGAATTAAAAGCACAAAAACTATACAATATTAATCTACTGTTTATTTATTAAAATAAAATGATTATGATACAACAAATATTTGTATAATATCAATTTTATATGCTTCTTTCTATTATATATATCTTTAATAAATTATTTCAAATAGAAAACCTATGGACTACCCTTGCGCCTCCTCCTTTTGAATGCAAGTGCTAGTCAATAGAAATAATACATTTAGAGTTGCATAATTTAGTGGAAAAACCCAAGGTGAAGGGAATCTACCATATACCTTTTTTTAATTTCATCCGTATGATTAATTTCTGTTTGTAGGTAAAGAAAAGAAAAGCATGATAAATTTTTGTAAGGAATAGACAACACCTTCCCTTTCTGTCACGCTTCCTTGGAAGATAGCTCACCATGAAGATGACGACAATCTGTTCTGTGTTCTCAAATTAAAGTTGTTCTGACCAAATCTTCTTTGAATATTTTTACTGCCTGGAAACAATTATCTTTGACTACCAAGTTGAAAGATTATTGCCTAGGGCACAGTTGTTGGAACATACGAAGCTGCGTGAACGAGTAGTGTGTCTCTGACAACTTTTCAGTGGAAGAGGTGACAACTAAACTTATAATTATTTTTGAAAGAATTACTAATTGTTGTTGATAATTAGTATTCGCTAGCATTAGAAGTTCTTCATTTGGAGAAACATCACCTGACAACACCTAATGAGAAGCGTCCAACTTTCCTTGCCTTTTTTATTACTACCCCATTCTCCACCATTCCTCCCTTACAAAATAAACATTTTCTCTTTTCCCACTTTTTCTTTAGTATCATCCATCTACCTATTTAACACCTCAAATGATAAGAGCTCATCCTAAGTTGTGCTATAAGCATTTTAGCTCTCCATTTGATATTTCAATCTAATAAGATTTTATTGTGAACTAGCATTTTGACTCAATTCATTTCATTGAAAGGTACAAAATCTTGTGAATGAAGAGTGTATAGACTTTTTTAACTAGAAGAAATCACATAGGTTAGGGGAAATGATCTAGCAGTGGCTATAGCTAATTTCAAGCGTTGAATTGAAGTACCAAAATTTGTTGAATTTTTAAAAAAATTTAAATTGTTTTCACAAATAAGTTAACTACTCAAACTTAAGATTACAACCTCTCACCAATAACAATCCATTATGTACATGGCGTTACATGATATAGGTCAAAAAGAGACCTAGAAAAGTTTCAATCGATAATAGCCACTAATAATTCCAATAGTGGTTCACATTATATGTAGTAAATAAATTGAAAAAATATCAATTTCACAATTATAAAGTACATTACAAGTGTTTAAGTATTTGGGCCCAATATTCACTTGTTTTGAATATTTGCGTTATAAATGTGGGCCCACTTAATCACTTATGGCCCATGTCAACTCAACCTCGGTTGCATTAGGTTACATTTCAGAAACATGACCCACATTCTCCAATCATAAAATGGAATGTTAACCCTCTTCTATGCAATGTTTTCCTCCTTCTCTCACCATTTTAAGGTCAACATAGCTCAAGAGCTTTGAACCTCAAGCTATTTATCTGCAACCATTTCAACTCTCCTTTCTAATCTCTAGGTAATGTACCCTTCAAGCATGGTTCCTTTCTTGTATGTACAATGATAAAATGATCTCAATGTCTTCCATTTCATTAAATGATAGTTATTTTGTAAATTTCATCGAGGGTTTTGGTTTTTTGTTAATTGATTATCTGTATGCATAAAGGATTACAACAAAATGATGTATTCTACTTCCGCATTCCTACAATTTGGTATCATTTGCCATCATTTTTTAAAATGTATTACTTTCCTTTAAATTTTAATTATTTTTCAAATGTCATTGTGTGTACTAGTTTATTGTTTCGTGATTATCCACATGCATAAAGAGTTATAATGAATGATGTTTTATGCTTCCACAATCCTTCTCTTTGGTATCTATTCTCAACATTTTGCAAATGTCATTTAGGGTTTTAGTTTGTTGTTAAAAAATTATTCATATGCATAAAGATTAAACAATAAAATGATGTATTATAATTATGTCTTTCTGCAATTTGATGTATTTTTTCATCAATTATTGAAATGTGTTCTATTTCCTTTAAATATTTTTTGTTTTATACATGTCATTGACGGTTTCATATTTTTGTTAAATGATTATCCATATGTATAAAGGGTTCAATAAAATGACATGTATTATGTTGTGTTCCTATAATTTGGCATCTTTTATCACCATTTATCCAAATCTGTTCTATTTTCTTTAAATGTTTATTATTCTGTAAATGTCATTGAGGATTTCAGTTTGTTGTTGAATGATATATCTGAATGCATAAAAGGTTATAATAAAATGATGTATTTGGCTTCTATGTTCTTATAATTTTGTAACTTTTTCATCATTTATTGAAATGTGTTCCACTTTCTTTTTAAAAAAAAATCTACAAATATCGTCAATGGTTTTAATTTTCTATTAAACAATTATCTAAATGCATAAAGGGTCACAATAAAATGATTTATTGTACTTCTTTGATCTTGTATTTTTCTATCTTTCATCATCATTTATTCAAATATATTGTTTTTCTTATAAATGTTTAATATTCAAAAAATATCATCAAGGGTTTTGATTTTTTGTTGAATGATTATCCTAAAATTTCATAAATAAAATATTGCATCAAGGGCATATGCACCAAGATGGTGTATAAAAAAGTGGACACCAGGAATAAAATATTGCATCAAGGGCATATTGCACCAGGATGATGTAGTGATCTGTCACTGCAACTGTCGATAGAACCCCACATGTCTGAATTTGTTGAAGCACTATTGCTGGTGTCACTATCAGTTTCCACACAGTATGATGTGAGAAGAGGATTAGAGGACAAGCTTGGTGAAATTTCCTCGAAATATACATCCTTCTCCACAAACATCTAATGTGTCGTAGGATCTAGAAGTTTGTGTGCCTTCATACTGTCTTCATAACCAATAAAAGTACAAGGCCAAGATGACTATGCCTTACATCCCTTGGAAGATATCTTTGCCCATGCAGGACAACTGAAGACTCTGAAGTGTGTCACAATAGGTTTTCTGCCACACCATACCTCAAAAGGAGTCTTTCCATCTAAGGCTAGATGAGGAGATCGATTAAGTATGTGAGTGGCACTAGAGATTGCTTCAACTTCTAATGATGGATCTAGAGACCTAGCTTGTATCATGCAACTTGCCATAAAATTAAGAGTGCAGATCCTCAAAGCTGCAACATCTGTTGTATGCAAATTGAATGGTGCTGGAGTCTGAAGATCAATTCCCTCGAGTCTACAAAAGTCCATAAGCCTTTTGTTCACATACATGCTTCCATTGTCCATTCGGAGTACTTTGATGGCTTCCCTGGAATTCTATTCTACATGAGTCTTGAAGGCTAGAAACTTGTCCAACACTACATTCTTATTATGAAGAAAGTAGAACCAAGTGTATCTTGAAAAATCATCAACAAAGGTAAGTATATAGCGACCCTGGCTGAATGCAAAAGGACCTGCTAATACCATGTGAACCATGTGTAGAACACCTAGTGCTCTTGAAGACTTCCCTCTATGTAACTTCCCTTCTGGATGCATATCCACTAATTTTTTTGAACATTCACCCTTAGAAAAGTTGATTTGAGGTAGACCTTTCACCATTCGGTTTGTGCAAAGTTGTTGAAGATAGTAGAAGTCAATATGACCATATCGCTGATGCCATAATTGCATGTTTGAATTTGATTGAGATAACAAGGCCTTTGAAGGAGACTTGGGCACAAAATGAGAGAAAGAGTGCAACCTCTTGTTATGATTCACTTTTCCCACTACAACCAAGGAATTATATTTAAGACTATGCACTTTTATTGAGTTTGGAAGGAACTCAACTCTATGTGCATCTCCGAGGTGAGTGATTTGGTAGATTGATAGGAGATTTGAACTTAGGTTTCCAATATAGAGAACATTTTGAAACTCTCCATTTTCCATTTCCACGTTTCCTTTTCCTTCAACTTCTATTTTGCTATAATTTCCCATGAAGATGTGTGATACCTTGGACTACTTCATTGAAGAAAAATTCTCCTTTGAAGAACCCATGTGATAAGAGGCACCTGAGTCAACTATCCATTCCTTTAAAGAGTTTGAATTAGCCATGAGTGCTTTCCCTTTGCCCTTCGAATCTGAAGAAGACCCTTTATCCGTACAAGCATTAGGAAATGGAACATTATGTCTCTTCATGATGTTGGTCAATTCATCAATCTTCTTAAGATAACAATCATGTTCTTCATGACTCGATTTCTTGCAATAGGCACACTTCTTTTTCTCCTTATTATTGTCCGTTTTCTTGTTGGAATTTGAGGACTTGCCTTGTTGATTGGATTGTGGTGTTTCCTTTTCTGCATCCTCTAATTTTCTCTTCTATTTCTTCTTACTCTTTCCTTTACTTGAAGATTGTCCAACTAAACTTTTAGAACCCTCATTGTTGGCCACTGATGCTTTAGAATGAGGTGATTTGAGAATCCCCATTGACTTCAACTTCTTTTCTTCAGTATCCAATAGATCAACATAGTCATCAAAAGTGACTTTCTTGTAGGCAGACGCTAAGGTAGTCTTTGAGGTGTTAAAAGAAGATACAGATGTGGAATACTCTGATGGTAGCTTGTTATGTATGGGATAGATCAATCTGCCATCTTTGCTAGAACTCCCACAATTAGTAAGCTTCGTCCTTAGTTCATTCTCCTTGATGATGAAATCTTGAATTGAATCATATGACTTAGGATCTAAGGATACAAGCTCATCTTCAATTTTAAAAGCATCCTCTTCAAACATTTTACCATAAAGGGTTTCGAGGGTATCCCAAGCGTCCTTAGATCTAGAACACTTCTTGATTTGATACATGATCTTATCATCTACCCCCAAACATATATCACCTAGGGCTTTCCCATCCATAGCTACCCATGCTGAAATATCACTTTCTAAAACTTTATCACCTGCTAGTTTAGGAAGAGTACCATCTACATATTATGAAACTCCATTATGCATTAAGTGATACCACATTTTTATTAACTACATAGCATAGTTATGAGGAGTTAATTCAGGAAACTTAAATTTTCCCATAATGCAAAAAATGAAAGAAAATTGCAGAAAAGAGAGAACACAACACCAAGAACACCCCCCCTTTTCACTAAATCAAGAAACCCCCCCAAAATATATGCTTTGGGCACTTTATCAGTAGTGTGATTACAATAGGCCACTTGCTAGTTTTGGCCTTCGTGGACTTCTGATTTTGTTTGTTACAACCTCTATATGAATTACAAATCTAGAACTTTACAATGTGCTACAATTTTGAAGCATTACAAAGAAAAGAAAGCCCCTATTGCTAAAAGTAACACTTTTTTCCACACAAAACTATAATTTGACTATAGATTTGGATAGCAAACAAAAAATAATGCACTTTCAAACAAAATAGAACCTGTTTTTAACTCTAGATGTGCTCGTAAAGAGCATTTGAAGTTGTAAAATGTAGGATTATGCAGGTATAATCACCAACAAAATGCAAATTCTAACCAATCCTTGCACCAAAACCAGAAAAGAGTTGCACCACTAAAAAAATTAGGAAATTCTACCCAATTTCAAACAAAATTACACCTAATTTGGAGTCTAAATGTCCAAGTTATGGCCTCTCGAAGTCGGACTGCAAAATAAAAAATCAATCTAGAGAGGGGTTGCATTAGTAAATGAGGGGGTTAAATTTGACGGTCATACAGTTGTTGCAGCAATTCAATTTGGCCCTAAAATGACAATTATATGCTCATCAATTTTAAGCTCATGAAATGATGATGTTAGCGACTCCTTAGCTTGTTGATGATGTCAGCATGATGTCACCTCATACATAAACATATGGTCTAGTATAGTTGTATGGAGGTGGGTGGAAACTATGTGCTAACGTAAGTGACTGAGTCAGATCTAACTGGTTTGCTGTGTTGGTGGCCAATACGCGTGTGCATTAGATTACACTATGTGGCACGAGGATATTCAGCCATGGGGGACATGTCGACAAGAGTAGTTGGTGCCATGTGCTGGCTAGATTTCCCAACTTCTATTTAGACTGTGGTCGATGGGTTCTAATGCATAGGGATGCCGAAATATTTGAATATGGGTGCTAGAACTCGTTAGCAGTGTTAGATTTTCTTAAATGATGCTAGAGATCTTGTATGCAGGCACTGGATTTACAAATTCTATTGCCAAAATCTGGGCTACTCCTACTAGATTTTGAAAATGTTAAATGGCATTAGATTTTACAAATTGCACCGCCGGATTAGACTTTGCGGTGGCTGAATCTATTTTTCGGCACCAAGGTCCTTTGTGTGCATAGGAACTTATGTGAAATTATCCCACATTTGTGGGAGGAGGGTTTCACAGACTATTAAAAACCCTCAGTGCACATAGAAAAATGCCCACAGGTGAATGCAAGGCTAAGTTGTGGTTGTATTAGCAAGGAAACCCGTTGGATTTATGATGTATGCCCAAATTTGTATGGTGTACGACCCTTGTACAGATTTGGAATAAATGCTCGTTGATTATAATAAAACCTTGCAATAATAAATCCAAATGTTCCACCAAAATTATAGAGCCGAGCCAGGGTGTCACTACTTGATTTAGTTAAAAAAAATTCTCTGCTTGACCTATTGATTCCAAAAATAAAATTCAAAAAATATCCAAATAGGAAAATAAATTGCAGAGAGGAAATAATATTTAGATTTGAAAAACCAATTAATCAGATCAATAAAATGACCATACCTGAACTGCAAATCGGGGTCTCTGGGTTTTGATTTGCAAATTTTTTTTGCCTCATGATTAACTTTCACCCAACATAGGCAAATTTATAGTTGATCTTCACTGAATTGACACCTCGGATGCAATGGTGAGGTTAGATCTATCTCTAGATGCTCCCAATTTTTGCAGATCCTCTAGATTCGAGTTGAGGTGTTGAAGTATGAATGGTCTCGAATGACTATGTGTAGAGAATCTCCCTGAGCTTTGATACCATGTAAGAATTTTTCTTAGGCTAGAATTCACCCAAGAACTAAAGAACTCAACACAAGCACACAATAGACCAATTGAGAGAGAGTATGATCAGAATGATAATGCGTTCTATTATCTAAAGCATGTACATACACATTAGGAGAGCCTGTATATAAAGGCCTCTAAGATGCATCTAGAATGTGTCTAGAATGTACCGAGAGATAAGCATGACAACTAAGCACATATCCTCCACAATAAGAGAATAAGCATGATGAGGTGTCTAGAATGTTGTAGACACCATGTGCTCAAATAATGTGCTAACTTCTAAGTGTAGACAACATGTGCATAATTAGAGTGCAAGCTCCAATGTTGTCAACATGACAACTCACAAGAGTACGCACGCTCCTAGGTGTCTAATAAATAAATAATAAAATATATGCATTATTCTAAGTAAACTTAAGTAAGTGCAAATAGAAATTTACTTATTTACACCAACAATAACGTCCTATAGCAGAGAGATGTCTTTTGTGTTTCAAATTTTAGTTGAACAACATAGTGTTAAAGGCAATGGTTTATCATTAAGATAAACACCCCACCAAATAGATTTTCCCTTGACAAAGTTATAGTATGGATTATTGCCTACAATATACCTTGGATAAATCAAATGTCTCACATGGGTTCAAGCTCTCCAAATAGATTTGAATATTTTTTAGCCAATCACTCTAACCTCAAAATCCCCTAGAAAAAAAGTCTATTAAAGGAAAATTACTCAATGTTAACATTTCATAATCAAAGACCTGGTCATATTATTTCTAACCAAGACTTTCCAAGTCTCATTGCCAACAAGAGAATTAAGAATCCATTTGGAAGTAAGAGCAATTCCTTGTTTCTTAGTATCTCTCGTTCCCAAACCCCCTAGATCCTTAGGGTATAAACACCACTCCCAATTCACACTAGACCTCTTTTTATTCCCCAAGCCATCTAATAAGAGAATATATCATAGGGTCTTTTCAATATTTTCACTCTGATATTCAGAAAACAACCAAGTAGAAGCATAACAGATACTATGAGAGGAGAGGACCTTTTGAACAACTTGTACTCTCCCAACAATTAAAAACATATGAGTCTTTCACT
This sequence comes from Cupressus sempervirens, assembly GCA_028749045.1. Taxonomy (NCBI): domain Eukaryota; kingdom Viridiplantae; phylum Streptophyta; class Pinopsida; order Cupressales; family Cupressaceae; genus Cupressus; species Cupressus sempervirens. Next base: position 49,443,032 of record CM053790.1, on the reverse strand, counting down.
TCAAATGTTTTTCTTTAATTTTATTATAAACCTAGTTCCACTTGTCCTTCAGACAGGGTTCAATAGAGAAGGGAATACCAAGGTATCTCACAATGTGGTTGGGACCAACCCATTACCACTCTTGATTTCTAATCCAAATTGAGGGGGAACTATGTCACCTAATGATACTAGATTTCACAGGGAAACCTTAGCCCCAAAGGCTTTACAAAAAAAAATTGCAACCTACCCATCAAATTACCCAAATTGGCTTTAGAAAGCTCCATAAAGAGAGTTGTATCATCTAAAAAGTTATCAAGGAGGACCTCTTCACAATTAGGAAGAGAAATACCTTAAACTTGTGGGCCAAATTCATTACCCTTAAGAATATAAGTTAAAAAATCTACAAAAGCACGAAAAGAGAAGGAGCTAAAGGGCATCCTTGCCTAATGGATCTTCCCAAAGTGATAGCTTTAGAAATATCCCCATTAACATCAATAATTGTGGTAGAATATTTGAACAAGATGCCAACCCATTTACAAAAGGAGGGAGGAAACCCTAATCTTTCCAACACTATGATCACAAACTATCATTCAATTCTATCATAATCTTTCTCAAACTATAGGAAAACCATACAAACATACTTCCCACTATCTTTGCTCTAATGCATTGCTTCCCAGTTGGTAATGAGATTTTCTAAGATGTATCTCTCCTTAATAAAGTTGGTCTGAGTCACTGCAATAATGTTGTTAAGCATCCCTGCAATTGTCCTAGCCAACAATTTGGCAAGGATCTTATAGGACCGATTTAAGAGAGTAATAGATCTCTAGTTTATAAAGTAGGATCTATCACCACCTTAGCGAAGCAACTTAATAATACCTTTATTAATACCTTCACCAAGAGTGCCAAACTCAAAAGCCTCCTTATAAACCAAAAGAAGCTCCTCTGAGATCCATTCCTTATTTTTCTTATAAAATTTAATAGGATGTCCATCCACCCTCAGGGACTTACCATTGGCCAAAGAGGAGATAGTGTCATCAATTTCTTGAATAATAATGGGGGGATTTATAATCTTGGCATGCTCCATATACACTTTCTTTGGAATAAAATTAACACATTTATTCATTACATCAACATTACTACCCTCGTGTTCCAAACTATATAGATATTTATTAAACTAATAGAAAGCCTCTAGAATGTCTTTATTATCATTGGATATCCATTTTTAGTAAGAGTACCCTCTATGTTTTCTCTATTTTGGTTAGCTCTAATAAGTTTGAAAAAGTATTTAGAACCTCTATCACCATCCTTGAGCTAGTTAGCCTTGGCCCCAACTTTCTAACCTTGAATTTTAATATTTTGAATCCTTCTCAAATATATTTTTAGTACTGATCAGCTTCTTTTCCAAGTTAAAGTCCCTCCCTTTGTCTTGCAACTCTTTCTCAATTCTATTAATCTTCTTTTGATATTCATTTTTACTTCTTTCTTTATCCTTGGCTTCCTTACACCCCATAATTTGGAAAAGATTTATCCAATTATCCACCTTAAGAATACATCTAGATCAAGCTGAGGTATCTATGTTGAAAAGGTTGGCCATAATGGACACCATATACATCATGTTCTCAATATCCTCCTCTTGAAGAAGGGAGAAATTAAGCTTAAGAATTTATTTTCTAATTGAGTTATCAACTTTAACATTCTTCATATTTTCAATGCAAGCATAGATGGGAGAATGATTAGACATACTAGCTAGAGTAACCACCATAGGGGAAACATTATTCTAATGCTTCAACTTAAATAAGAGAGGGTGCACATAAACTCTATCAAGTCTACAATATATTCTCCTGTTTGGGACTTGGTTATTGCACCAAGTAAACTAGATGCCTTTAAAATCATTCTTCCTTTTATCTAGAGGATCTTTGATTTTAAACCTTCTCTTAAACTTAGACCAAAAGTAAAGTCCATTTCCTTTCTTGTCATGTCTAGAGCCCCCGCTTTTATCCTAGATATTCTAAATCAAGTTAAATATCCCATGAAAATCCAATTAGAATTTGGAAGGTTATCTACTAACCACTCCCAAACTAAAGCTCTTTCTCTATAGTCATCCGAGGTATAAATATTGAAGACTCCTACAAAGGTATTATTAATATTAAATATTTCCCAAATAGCCCTATGGCAGGGGGAATATGTTGAAAAAAGATTGATACAAGTATGAGAATGTGTTTCAATCATTATTTTGTCACTAATGTCAAACATGCTACTTGTTGGTAAGACAATTTCTTAGATGATTTGAGTACTATCATTTGTTTTATTGATGAAGAAGATTTAATCAAATGAGGTAACAATAGCACCTAGAGGAAAGGTTGAGTTATGATATGGAAAAGGAGTATAGATATCAATTAAGATAATGATTTTATAGTACATTGATTATCTACTTAAGGTTGCACAAGATGGATAAACTGATTAAGTTCAGAAGAACAAGTAAAATGAATTGTGTCTACCAAGCTTAACAATCTGCACAATAGGTGCCAAGAAAAGTTAGTGTAAGCCGAGAAGAAAATTAGTTGGAGCTAAGCAAAGTAAAATTTTAGTGTATGTCAATTGATACAGTGGTAGCCGAGTAAAGTTTAGTTCATGCTGAGCACCAATAAACTTTAGTTCATGTTGAGTTATTTGATAGTGGATGTCGAGCAACGCACTATGTCCTGAGCATTAGAAGCAAGTTAATGTCGAGTGATAGAATTATGAGAAAGATCATGAATTCAATTAATCTAAGCTAACAAGTTTGATTTCTTAGATTGTGTGAACCATGTGTTCAAGATAAGCTTGATGAGCTGGTGGCACAGAATTCAAGATGAACTATTTTGAGGCAAATTCAAAGAGGATTGAAGAAGTTTCTAGAAGGGAATAAAATGAAAACATGGGTAGATTCACTAATACTACCTAACTTAAAATGGATGATAGATGATGAATGAAAAAAGATCTAAATTTTCTATTTATAGAGATGGTTGGTCAGAAGAAAAGGTTGTCATGTGTGAGAACTTAAGGAAGATAAGGAGTCTAAGGTATTGCTTCATTTAGTGACCAAAGAGAAGAAACTACTATTGGCAAGAAAGGCCAGAAGGCTTAAGGGTATGGATGCTTGAAGGGTGAACAAGCTATTAGAGTTGAAGTGTGTGAAATCTAAGCAGAATGGAGGACTAAAATGGAGATATGTAATCTGCAAAGTGAGTAGTAAGTGGTTATCAAATCAAGCCTTACTGTTACTTTCTAATCATTGTATCAGTTTAGGGTAAAGCCTTTGGATTAAGGTTGACCTAACAGTCATTTGTAAGTCCTTTAATAGGGTGACATTCCAATTGAATGATCTAATGTCCTCTAACAAGGCTCACTCTTAATAGGGTGACTAAAATCCTCTAACCAGGTCATATTTAACATTGTGCATTGTAACCTTTAACAGGGTTGACCTTTCATAGGGCATCACTTCAAAAGAGTGAGAATAAGTAGCATGTTACTAGTGGTTTTTCCCAAATTGGGTTTCCACATAAAATCATTGTGTCAAATGTGTTATTGAATCTATTATGTTTCATGGTTACATTTCTGCAAAGTTAATTTGATAGTAACCTACAAAGTTTAAGTGATTGTATGATCTAATGGATGCATGCATAATGAATATGTTTTATGGATATGGGTTCACTAAGATGTGAAAAAATTTATTTGTACATCTAGACCTTGGATAACTGATTCACACCCCGCTCTTAGTTATTCTAAAGAATTCCAACAAAATATCAGTGAGAGACAAGGTTCTCCACCAATTTTGGGCTAATGAGCAGAGCCACCCCACCTTTCACTCTTTGATGGCCAGAATATAAGCATTTAGCCTTATCCCAAACAAACTTGGGGGTATTAAAGGCATGATACCTAGTACCTTTTATCTCTTGAAGGCATATGACATCCTTATTATGGAGTTTATTGCACCAACTTCTAACCATGTACTTTCTGTCAGGCATTTCAAACCCTCTAATATTTCAACCATATATGTGCATATTCATTATTGACAGTTAGGTATGTTAGAACTTTTGAAAAGCCTGTTAAAACAATATGTGTTTTCACTATTTTAAGCTTTTTTATTTCTTTCATTGGCTTTACCAATAACTTAAGTAAATCCTTCAACGATATTATCCTTAGAAACATTAGGGCATGGATTATCAAGGCTAGAGGGTGGTCCATTCTGCAATAAGTTAGAAGAGATAAGGAAACCATTGAACTCGCCCAGGTTATACTAATTTGATATAAAAGCCATACTACTATGTAAATTTAGCTTTTTAAGGGCTAACTATTGAGCACTCAGTTTTGAGGCATTATCTTCACTAATTTTTTCTTTGTTTATAGGGATGTATAGACGTTTAAAATCAAATGGGTTATTGGAGTTCACATTTACTTTCTTCTTAGCATGTAAAATCACATACTCATCATCATAAAGATGGTTATTCAAAGTAACAAAATTGTCTTCAATGGAATCCCCTTTTAGGGGATTACTGGAATTTTGTCCTAACCTTCATTTTCCCACCTAAACTAACATTTTTAGAATTTTTACTATTATCTTTCTTAGCTTATCATCTTGGGTTGTCACATTACCTTTATTGAACTCTTTTTGAATTTTTTCAATTGTGGGCAATCTTTTCTATTATGCTTGTTTAATTTATAGTGAAAAAAAGCTCCCAACTCCCCAAGTTTATTAACAATCCAATAAAAGGTCTCATTTTCAATTTTAACTGACATTTCTTTAGGAATGGAAATATCAGGGTTTAGAGAAATTATGTCTCTAGCATTTAAATGTGGGAGAGTGATCTTAGAGCATTCTACTTGGAGGACTGATCCCAAAAGCTTTAGCGTATGGGGAAGAAATGACCAAAACTTTGTTTGGATATTTTGCATTTCCACCAAAAGGGTGAGGAATTAGTGGGAATTTGATCATGTTTACCACTTGAAGACCAAGGAAAGAGCCTAAAACAAAGTTTCCCTAACATTCCAAAAACCCTTCTTCAAAACTTTTTCATGCATAGCATTGGTTTAAAGAAAAATATTGAACATACCTCATTGAATCATTCTACTGAGACTCACAACAATGCCAAGTTTTTTTCCCCACACATTATTAAGCCATTCATCTAAGAATTTTCTAGTAGGTAGGAATTTAACATCCAAGCAAACAAAGAAAACATAAATATTCTTAATTCTAGTTTTCTCATCCCAAAATGTCTTTACCATGTCATCATTTGGCTCTAGATTGAGAGTCTTCACTGAGGGCAATGAGACGTTACCTTTGTTGTCATTCTTGCATTTTCCTTCTCCATCGGCTTCAAATCCTCATTGATCTCCATTGGAGTTGGTTTGTCCTCATCCATTCTCCTTGTTATTCATGAAAAAGTAACACTAACAAAATTTTAAGCTGAAAAAGCCAAAACTAAAGAATCTACCACCACTGCACTATATAAAGGTTTAACACCATTGTCAGCTTTGTCCTCACCATCATTACTAGAACCCACATCATCTTTATCACCCATCATTGGATCATTATTTGTTACAAAGTTCCTCATCATTTGTAGATAAACGCTCATCCTACTTGAACCTCCTTCTCTATTCATCAGTACCATCCATCATCGCATGCAATCAAGCTAAGGGTAAAGAATGGCCACAAAAGTTAACAAAATAATAAAGAACTCAAAAGCACCCAAGTGCAAGACCAAAACTAGAGCAACTAGACTCATGATGGAACAAGAAACAAAACCACATAAGACAAAAAGGTACAAAAAAAACACTACCCCCAATGAACACTTGTCAGATTGGGAAACAGGTTGACTATGTACATGAAAGCCAATAATCCTGCCACTTGGAAGCCTTCTATCAGGGTAGAAGTACAAAGTACAAAGATGCTAGCACACCCTCATTGCAAACCTCCCCTCAATATTTGATTCACCTCCTCTTTCAAATGTCCCATTTTGTCTTGATCATTTAAAATTTTAATAATATACACATTTAACTGTGATCATGTAAGATCTTGTATCGTACTAAGTATACCACATTGTCAAGGAGCATGAAAAGTGAAAAAGTAATCATATAAAACAAAAATGAAATCCATAATTGACTATTCAACCATACATTGATTTCATGAAAAACCCATAATTTTAAATTTTATTAAATTCAATTTCACAATATCTTATCATAAAATTATACAAATGATGCTCACATACATATCAAGCATCCCTCATGATTCATGATAAGTATAAAGTACATCATAATATAATACATAATAATAATCTCTCAAACAAGTTTCCATCTAGAAGACCCAGTCTCAAGCTTCGAATATTAGTCCATTTGCTTTGTGAGATGGGAGTGTGGCCTAATCACTTTTAGTGCCCAACCATGGAGTAGTTAGCTCTTGTGGGGTCCTTTCTAAAATGAAGAACTCTCTAGCTCTTCTTGAGAAGCTTAGCAACCCAGAATGAAAGGATTGAATGGATCTAGTGTAGTTGTGAAACTAACTACAATAGCAACATATGCCTAACATGTAGAACATTATCATAGATGTGGAAGAATGAAGAAATAAAATAAACAAGCATATCTAAGACATATGCAAGAGTGGCTTTGGCCAAAGTACTCTCAACCAGATTATAAATGACAAATAGAATGAAAATAAATATGTTATCCTATTCTATCCTTCCTTACTTTCCACATTCGACACCCATCCCATAAGAAAACATAATCACACCTATGCAAGAAAGAAGAATCATTTTGAATAACCCATGTATTCTATATGCACTAACAAAAACATGAAAGGAACAATTGATTACAAAATTTAATAGCCTTTCTTAAACAATTAAACAAAAAAGCTAATTAAGCAATCATGTTGAAAAAAATCATTTCAATCTGCCATCATTCTTCTATTCCTACTGTAGTAAGCATAATAATAATAGTTTAGCGAAGGAAAAATGTTTTGTTTGGTAATACTTAGAATGCAAATTCACTCTTGAAAGCTAAGTTTTTCATCCAACCCCACTATATGATCTGTGTAACCCCTTTTTGTTATTTTAACAATAGATCTATCTATGTCCACTAGATTATATCTGCAGATAGTCTATTTACATATTTGGTTTGCACAGTAGTAATATGATAAGGAAATAGGCATAAACAAAACAAGTGACCTACTATAGTTGAGAGTAGGAATGCATATTGGGAATAGGAATGGCTATTCCAATAATGACTATTTTTTGAAATGGACATAAGCTTATTTTACGGGTAAAATGGGAATATGTATTCCTATTCCCTATTCCGATTGATGTACCAAACGAAAAATAGAAAACATATTCCTAATTTCATAATCCTATTCCAGCAACCAAACAGGCCCTTACCATATTATATTTTAGTTTAGGTCTTAGCCAATACCTTTTCCATATAGGAGTAGCAAGCTATCATAAATTGAAACATGCGCAACTACTTCTTGTCTTTATTGATTGGCTATCTAATTTCAAATTGCAAGCAATAAAGTGGAAGCCACGTACAATTTTTTGTCTTTTTTTGACTCGGTCATTAGTTTATGGTTGCCCTCTTCTTTAAAATAAGAACCAATTTTGTCTTTGTCATTTTTTAATATGTTCGTCAGCTGTGGAGTCACTCTTCTATCTACAACACCATGGAAACATAGTGACTAATTTTTCCCTTTGCATGGGTAGGTTGTTTGCAACACAATAACTTGGAATAACACATAGACCAAGTATTTCCATTCTCCCCCTCTCTCCTCTTGCTTATGATGTCCTTTCTTGGCTGATTCAAGAGATAAGTAGGAGATAATTAGGAGAATCAATTTTGTGTTAATGGCTTCCACTTTGACATCTAGCTAAGGAGGACAACAAAAATGTGATCCATTCTTGGTACTTCACACTCCCAATGAAAAGAGAAAGTCCTCCTTAACTGCAAAAATAGTTTGACATATTCATCAATCATTGAGGCCCTGACATCAAAAAAACTCTCACTCGACAGCTCTATGAATCTCTACACCAAGATGGGATCTTTGCATATCTAGATTCTAAAGAGACTAAACTTGGAGATTATTTTCCTTCTGCCATAAAGAATGTCATATCCTCCGCCACTGTACACATTGCCATCTTATCTCCCCATTATACAAAGTCTGCTTGGTGCTTAGCTAAGCTATCTTTCATGTTTCGAATCAAGGCCACAATTATTCCCCTATTTTACCATGCTGATCCTTCAGACTTCCACCACATCAAAGGAGGAGTTGCAGGTGCATTTTCCACACATGAAGAGAAGGATAGATATCCTAACGGTGACATCCAATAGTGGAAAGATTGCCTAGAGAAAGTTTCATGGCTCAAGGGCTATGAACTTAACAGACAGAATAAGTAAGGCATCCTCAAATCACTTTTCTAAATTTTGTTAAATTTTCTTTCTAAAAACTAATATACTTGGTCTAAAACTTGTTTCCCATTTCTAGAAACTCTTTGGAAAGTTTTAGGAGATCATTTTGCATAATCTTTGCTAATCTGGAATAAAATCTACACAAGGAGAGAAGATGGAGGGTGTAGGGATTAGAGATGTTAATAATTTAATTGAAGCTTTGTTGGCTAAGTTGGTGTGGAGATTCATTTCTCTCTTCAAAAATCTATTGCTTGATTTTAATTTCCTTTATTCTTTTTTACTTCTGTTATTTAGAGGGGACAATTTCTGGGCTATTTATGAATTCCTCATTTTATTTGGTGAGAAGAAATGAGATTTTTGTAGATCTATGGTTTGTCAAGGTCATTGTGCACCAATCGTCCTTGTTCAAAACATCAGTATTTGCCAAATATAGAGACGAATGTATGCAAATTTTACAGAACACCATATGCTAGACATGAATGTATTTGATATTTGTTGAAATATCTCACACATTATTGGTTGCCCCTTGAGCTAAATGCCCACCAACCACCTAACATCTTGTAGAATGACCAAAAAATTTAATGCTCAGTAGGTGAGTTTCAAATTTGGAAAAGAGGGGGAAATTTTTTTGGAAATGAGACAAAAGTAATGTATTGATTCATTCATTCAGTTCAGTAGATCAGAGAGAGTAGAGATTTTGTAGAGCGGAGAAGGAAGAAGGAAAGTGATCAGCAAATCTAGTTGTGCAGAAGATAGAAGGAAATTTGTTTGGTGCTTGTAGTTGCATGTGTTTCTTCTCTAATCATTCTATAAGTTTATTGTTTGTTGGATTTGTCCTATGAAGTAGTGATTGCTCCAAACACTATTGTATGTAGCCATTAGAGCTGCAAGTTTGAAATTTTACAAGTTTGAAGTTTTAAAGGTTATATTAGGGTTTTCTGGTTGAAGCTAAATGCTCCCAAATTTTGTAATAGTTTTAATCAAAGTTGAATAGAAGGCGAGTAGCATACTTGAATTCATTGTTCTTCCTCTATTCATTACATTTGAGAAATTTATTGTTGAATGCTCCAAGCTTTGGCTCTCTAATTTTAATGGTGAAAAATTCAGTCTATCATATTGTCACTCAGCTTGGTCTTTGACTAGGTTATAAGTTTTGTTGTGTTTTTTGAGCTTACTCAGCATTGCTTGTCTCGAATTGCCCTTTGAGTGTCGAGCTTACTCATCTTCCTCTTGTCCTAAGCTCACTCAACACCTATTGCCTATCATTTGGAATCCATTGGTGCTAAGAAAAAACTATCACTTAGCATCCATTGGTGCCAAGAAAAAATTGCCACTCGACCTTCACATGCCGAGCAAAACTGGCACTCGGCAATAGTTGTAGCCAAGAAAATATTTAGGGTTGTGATTAATTTTTCACATGGTATCAGAGCCTTAAGGCCCCACATCCATAGTGAGTTAGGGAATTTTTTTGGGGATATTTGACATGGCAGGAAATGTAGGAAAGATATGGCAATGACCACCATCCTTTAATGGACAGAATTATGATACATGGGCAAAGAAAATGAAAACTATAATGGTTGCAAATGATTTATGGGAATTTTTGATTAATGGGTTCAATGATGTGATAGAACCAACTTAGTATGTTTCTCTCACAAATCCACAAAAGACTTAGTTGAAAGAGTCAAGGAGAAAGGATGCTAAGGCATTAACTCTTATTGAAGTAGCGATGACAAAGATAGTCTTCCCAAAAATTGCAGCAGCAAATTATGCAAAAGAAGCATGAGATATCCTTGAGACAAACTTCAAGAGAACTGATAAGGTCAAAGTAGCAAAGCTATAGATGATCAAAAGAGAGTTTGAGAACCTTCAGATGAGGGACAATGAACCTATTGCAGAGTTCAACTCACGAGTCTCCACTTTGATAAACTAGCTCAAATCAAATGGAGAAGAATATGATGAGCAAAGAATAATAGAGAAAATATTGAGTAGTTTACCTTAGAAATATGACAATCTTGTCATGACCATAGAGGAGGCAAAAGACCTCACCACATTGACCATGGATGGGTTGATGAGAACTCTTCAAACCCATAAGCACCGGATAAACAGGTTAGCTACTACTTCCCAAGAGTAGTCTTTCAAAGCTCAAGAGAATTCAAGAGGTAGGGGGAGAGGAAGAAATAGCTCTGGTAGAAGCTCAAGTAATAGAGGTTGTGGAAGGAATGGTCAAAGGAATGTTGGTGTAGAAAGATCAAGAAGAGAAAACAACCAAGAGGGAACAAGAACCTCTCAAAACAACTCTAGAGGAGGTAAGAAAAATTACAACCCCAATAAGAGTAATGTTGAATGCTACTACTGTCATAAGTATGGGCATTATGCAAGTGAATGCTAGAAGAAATAGGGTGATCAATCAAAGAAAAATGCTAATCTGGCTGATGTGAACATGGGAAATGCAAACAATCCCACAACCTTCATCATGTGTATTATTGGTGAAGAAGGAAGCCTTGAGGTATGGTACCTAGACAGTGGATGTAGCAACCACATGAGTGGTAATGAAATTTTATTCTCTTTCATTGATAAGACTTTTAAGTCTGAAGTTAAGATGAGAAATAATGGAATTATTTTCATAGTGGGCAAAGGATCTACTATGGTTTGCACCAAGTAGGGTGAGAAGAAGGAAATACAAAATGTGTCATTCATGAGAAGGATGAGAGTAATAGATTACTTGCAGTAGTCTAAATGATAAAGAATCAGATGTTCCTATTGAGAATAGAGACATGTCTCTCTTCTCAAGTCAGTGTTGCACGTCCCAAACATGCATTAGTATATTTGATCAATAGGTGTCCTACAAAATAAGTTCATGATCATTGGGGAGAAGCTGTAGCAACATTAGTATATTTGATCAATAGGTGTCCTACAAAATTAATTCATGAGAAGATTCCTCTTAAGATTTGGTCAAGGGGTAGATGGATAGTTGAGCACTCGAGAGTGTTCAGATGTGTAGCATATGCACATGTGCCTAAAGAATAAAGGAAAAAGTTGGATGACAAAGGTGTGAAGTGCATCATCACAGGGTATAGCTCAGAATCAAAGGCCTATAGGCTATATGATCCGATTAATAAGAAGATCATCATTTAAAGAGATGTGGAATTTCTTGAAAATCAGTCACGGGATGGCTCAGTAGATGAATCCTCAAGCACTTCAAGTAAAGTGCTTACCATTGAAGAGGAAGAAGATGATATTGATGATCAGCACGAAGAAGGAGTAGCAAACACAGATTGTAGACAAAGGCAAAAAGGGAAGAAGCCCTTAACATGCTAAGTAATAGCTCCAAGCACTTCAAGAAAGCCCCAAGCTAGTGTGTAGAGTAGTAGCAGCAGCAATACTAAAAATTTAGATTCCACTCTCGCCTCCCTATTGCCTAGAAAAATGAAGAGTCTAAGGGAGATATACCAAGATGAAAGGTATGAGAAAGATTGTGACGAGAGTGTAAATTTTGCATTATTTTTTCATAGTGATCCAATTTATTTTGAGGAATCTGTGAAAGAGGAGAAATGGTGTAATGCCATGGATGAGGAGATAGATGCTATTGAAAGAAATGAGACATGGGAGTTAACTACATTGCCTCCCAAGAAACAAGTAATTGGAGTGAAATGGGTTGATAAGACCAAGTACAATGCTAAAGGAAAAATAGATAGGCATAAGGCACGTTTAGTGGTTAAGGGGTACAAGGAGCAATATGGTAGAGATTATGATGAGACATATGCTCCAGTTGCAAGAATAGAAACTATGTGTGTTGTCATAGCAATTGCAGCCCAACACAAATGGAAGGTATATCAAATGCATGTGAAGTCCACCTTCCTAAATGGTGTATTGAAGGAAGAAGTTTATGTGGAGAAGCCACCTAGTTATGAAGTTGCAGGTGAAGAACACAAGGTGTATAGATTGAAAAGAGCTCTTTATGGGCTCAACCAAGCTCCAAGGGTATGGTACAACATTATTGACTCATATTTGATGAGCAATGGCTTTAGAAAAAGCAATGGTGAGCCCACTCTCTACATCAAGGAAACAAATGGTAATGTGTTGATTATTTTCTTGTATGTAGATGATTTAATTTTCATTGGAAATGATAATTTCCTAATTGGTGAGTTCAAAGAGGCCATGAAAAATAAATTTGGAATGACAGACCTAGGCCTCTTGAAGTACTTTCTAGGCATAGAAGTGAAATAAATGCATGATGGTATCTTCATCTCTCAAGAAAAATATGCAAGGCAGATCTTGGAGAGATTCAAAATGTAGCAAAATAAACTAGCCCCAACACCAATAGTAGTAGGTTTGAAGCTGAGCAAGGAAGACTGCAACAAAAGTGTGAATCCAATACTATACAAGAGCATGGTTGGAAGTTTGATGTATTTGACTACAACTTGGCCATACCTAATACATGCAATAAGTTTGATTTTTAGATTTATGGAAAGACCAAAGGATTCCCATTGGCAAGTGGAAAAGAGGATCCTAAGGTATGCGAATGGTACCAAGGGATTTGGAATTTTGTATACTGTAGTAAATGACTTTAAGTTGGTTAGTTATACAGATAGTGATTGGGTTGGAAGTCTAGATGATAGGAAAAGCACTTCTGGATACATGTTTCATATGAGATTAGATGCAATTTCATGGGCATCCAAGAAGCAACCTATTGTTGCTCAATCTATAGCAGAGGCTGAATATATAGCAAAAAATGTAGTAGTATGCCAAGCTATTTGGCTAAGGAGGATCTTGATAGATTTGAATGAAAGACAAGAGGATGGAACCATAATTTATTGTGACAACATCTCATCAACTGCATTGTCCAAGAATCTAGTCTTCCATGGGAGAAGCAAGCATATAGAGATCAGATATCACTTCATCAAAGAGTTGGTGGAGAATGGGGCTATCAAAATGGAATTTTGTAGGTCTGAGAAACAACTAGTAGACATATTTACTAATCCATTAGGCATTAGAACCTTTGTACACCTAAGAGAGTGTCTTGATGTAGTTGATTTGGATTAGTAGTAATCCTTGTTTGTTTGGCTCGAGACAAAGGGGGAGTGTTGAAATATCTCACACATTATTGGTTGCCCCTTGAGCCAAATGCCCACCTACTACCTGACATCTTGTAGAACGACCCAAAAATTTAATGCTCGGTAGGTGAGTTTTAAATTTGGAAAAGAGGGGGAAATGTTTTTGGAAATGAGACAAAAGGAATGTATTGATTCATTCATTCAGTTCAACAGATCAGAGAGAGAAAAGATTTTGTAGATTAGAGAAGGAAGAAGGAAAGTGATAAGCAAACCCAGTTGTGCAGAAGATAGAAGGAAATTTTTTTCGTGCCTATAGTTGCACGTGTTTCTTCTCTAATCATTCTATAAGTTTATTGTTTGTTGGATTTGTCTTATGAAGCAGTGATTTCTCCAAGCACTATTGTATGCAACCATTAGAGCTATAAGTTTAAAGTTCAAAGTTTGAAGTTTTTAGGGCTATATTAGGGTTTTCTAGTTGAAGCCGAATGCTCCCAAATTTTGTAATAGTTTTAATCAAAGTTGTAATAGTTTTAATCAAAGTTGAAGCCGAATGCTCCTGAATACAACATTATCTTAACAAGATAGGAATGTCCTCCATGAAACTAGGTTATATAGCATTATCCAGTTATCCTCTAGAAACATTTTCTATTAATGCCCTCATCTCATAGGCTCTCTATATATAGAGGCCATTGCATAGGTTTGTAATCAATCGATTTTGTGAATAAAATTTGCTTCTCTCTTAAGTGTTTATTTTTGATATTTTTTATTGTCTAGTATTTATCTTGCTGCTAATATATTAGATCTCAATTAGATATCAGATCTCCTTATTTTTTATCATGGTATCAGAGCATAGTTTAACCAGGTTCAGTTGGAGATTCATTTAGAAGTTCAACTAGAAATATTGCTAGAGGGTTTTGCTGTAGACAAATATATTGCTGGAAATGGTTTGTTTGCAAGGCTGACATATTTTTGGAGTGATACTTTGTTGCAGGGCTATTATGCTTCTGGAGTATTGCTAGATTTGTTTGAAAGCTAATTTTTTTTGGTTAACATGGGTTCTTCAAATGAAGTTTTGCCTATCTTTGATGGAAGTGGTTTTTCAAATTAGAAGATTATAGTCAAGAATGCTCTAAGAGAAAATGCTTTATGGAGGATAGTAAATAAAGAAATTGGGGAACCTCAACAAATTGATAGAGAAAAGGAGTTGTGGAAATGCAAGTTGGAGCAAGCTAGAGGTATTATTGGTGAAGCTTTGAGCCCCAATCTAAATAGAAGATTTGTTGATATTGATAACCCAATAGAGTTGTTGGAGACTTTAGAAAAATATTGTAAAGATGCAAACATTGCTAGCATGTTTAGTATAGAAGAAAAATTGATGAATTTAGATTCATTTGATTTTGGAAAAATGTTTGATTACTTCAATGAAGTTACTTTTTTAAATGCTTAGCTCAAAAAAATAGGTGCTGAATATGCGAAAAAAGATTTCTAGTTGATTGCAATGGTTGAAAGTAAGCTTCCCCATCCATATAAAGTATTTAAGGAATCAAGGAAAAGGGTTCTTCAACTAAATCCCAATACCCCCAACAAATTTTTGATCAATTTTACAAATCTATTTTAGATGAAGAAGTTCAACTTATTAAAGAAGGGCATATTAAGAAGAATCATGCATATACAACCAAAAGAATTTTTTTTAGAAATGATGGAAAAAAGAATTGGAAAGGAAATGATAAATTTTAAAATAATGAAGGTTCTAACCATTTTTATAGAAATGATGGTGCAGAAAAGCAAGCTGGAAGAAAGACCTTTGTTTGCAGGTATTGTGGAGGTGAGAATCACATGGAGAAATTTTGTTTGAAGAAGAGGGATAGTGAAAGGTAGCAATATAAGCCCAAGCAAGAAAGGTTTAAGGATGGAAAGAAGGATAGACATAGTTTCGTAGCTATCTCTTTAAAAAGGCAAGAGAAATCAATTGAGGAGGTAATTGCTACACCCAAGAGTAAATCTAGTGTTAAGGGGGGATACTTTGCTTTAGATTCTCATAAAGAATGGATTTTAGATTCAGGGGCATCATCTCACATGACTAGGGATAGATCTTTGTTTATTGATTTTTATGAAGGGAAGAATTCAGATCAAGAAATTTCTATTGGCAATAAAATGAAATTTCCATTTTTAGGAACAGGAACTATTAATGTAACAAATGGGTCTTTGAAAAATATTTTATTGCTTGAAGGATTGGGGGTGAATCTTATTTCAGTATACAAAATAGTTCAAGTTGGATATAAGTTTGTTGTCAATGCTGATCAAGTTATTGTTAGAGATAGAAAAGACCCAAGCAATATAATTGCTATTGGTAGAGTTGATCATGAAGAGAATCTATTTAAATTTGTGGGGTTTCTTGATGATAAATATAGACTCTCTCATGCTTTTATTGCTTAGATTGATTATATGCCACAACTTTGGCATGCTAGACTTGGACATTTAAATTATAGAAAATTACAAGATATGGTTAGAGGATTAACAAATATTTCAGCTTGTGAAGGTGTGTGTGAAGGTTGTTTGTTAGGGAAACATCATTGAGATCCTTTTGATTAAAGCAAAGCATGGAGAGCTAATCATCCACTACAACTCATTCATAGTGATTTATGTGAACTAGGGTATCTTTCACTTTCAGGTGCCAGGTACCTTCTCACTTTTATTGATGATTATAGTAGGAGAGTATGGGTTTATTTTCTTGAAAGAAAAAAAGAAGTGTTTGAAGTGTTTCAAAAGTGTAAGGCATTAGTTGAAAATCAAAGTGGCGAAAAAATTAAATGTTTAAGGATGGATAATAGGAGTGAATATTGCAATTATGCATTTGAGTCATTCTGTGAAAATTATGGTATTAAGGTACAAAGAATAGTTCCTTATACTCCTCAACAAAATGGGGTGGTTGAACGAATGAATAGAACTCTTTTAGAAATGGCTTGTTGTATGTTGCATTTTAAAAGTTTGCACAATAAATTTTGGGGTTTGGCTATTTCTTGTGCTACACATATTATAAATAGAATCCCCACCAAAGCTCTCACAAATATCACCCTTGAAGAAGCATGGAGTGGTAAGAAATGTCACATTGGATATTTTAAAGTATTTGGGTGTATTGCTTGGGCACACATTCTTGATGCACAAAGGGAAAAGTTAGAACCAAAGAGTCATAAGTGTTTTTTTAATGGGTTATAGTGAAGAATCAAAGGCTTATAGGTTATATGAATTGACAAAAAACAAGGTCTTTGTTAGTAGAGATGTGAAGTTTGATGAACATTCACAACTTATAGCCACTCCTTCTCACTCTACCACAACAAATGCTTCTCTTTTTAAAGATATTTTAGGAAGAAATGGAGACTACATTGATGAGGATGAGTTGTGCACTTCTACAAATAATGAAAATACTAGTGAAAATAACACAACTAATGCTTGTAATCAAATATTTTCTATAGGTAGTGATGATGAAGAAGATGACTTTTTAGCTAGTCGAAAGACAAGGAGTGTTGAAAAAATATCTAGGCAAGGCTCAAAGATCCAAGGGAGAAATGGTAGTGCTCTCATGGCCAAAGTATTACAAGTAAATGACCCAAGATCATACGAGGAAGCTAGAGGGAAGAAAGAATGGGAGCAAGCTATGGACGAAGAATATGATTCTTTGGTAAAAAATAAAACTTGGGAACTTGTGCCTCTTCCCAATGGTAAGAATTTCATTGGTTGCAAATGGGTTTATAATTTTTTTTAAAAATCCGATGGTGCTATAGAAAAATTCAAAGCTACATTGGTTGCTAAGGGATTTAATAAAAAAGAGGGTGTTGATTATGAAGAAACTTTTTCCCCTGTCACTAAAATGAATACAATTAGAATTATTATTTCTTTGGATTCAAGTCTTGGGTGGCATATTCATCAAATGGATGTAAAAAATGTTTTCTTAAATGGAGATTTATATGAAGAAATATTTATGGATCAGCCACTAGGTTTTGTAGATCAGCAACATCCAAATCTTGTTTGTAGATTAAAGAAGTCACTTTATGGGCTTAAACAAGCACCGTGAGCATGGAATGAGAAGATTGATAGGTATTTTCTGCTTCATGAGTTTCAAAAATGCAAATCAGATCCAAATCTTTATGTGAAGAGAGTGCAAAATGAAATTATTCTTGTTGCAGTTTATGTGGATGGTTTGCTCATAGTTGGACCAAATATTGGGTTAATTATTGATTTGAAATCAGATCTTAAAGGGACATTTCATATGAGTGATTTGGGTGAACTAAATTATTTTCTTGGCTTGCAAATTAGTAGACTTCATGATGGGTTATTTATCTCTCAAGAAAAATATGCTTTGGATCTTTTAGAAAAATTTAACATGCTTGAATGTAAGCTAGCCCCTACTCCTTTTCAATCTAGAATTAAGCTTACTAAAGAATGTATTTCCAAGAAGGTGGATGCTACTTTATATAAACAGCTTGTTGGTAGCTTGGTTTATCTAACACATTCTGGACTAGATATTTGTTTTGTTGTTAATTTGGTATCTAGATTTATGCAGGAACCAAAAGAAACTCATTGGTTGGTTGCCAAAAGGATTTTATGATACATTCATGGAACCATTTACTATGGCATACATTATAGTTACAAGTCCTTAGTTTTTTTGATTGGCTTTACAGATTCAAACTGGTGAGGTGATATAGATGATAGGAAATCTACTAGTGGTTATATTTTTCAGCATGGGTCAGGTCCAATTACATGGAGCAGCAAAAAATAAATTACTACATCATTGTCCTCATGTGAAGCAGAATATAAAGCAGCAAAAGAAGTTGGAAAGGAAGCAATTTGGATTCACAACCTTTTATTTGAGCTTAGTTTTGCATAGAGTTTAGCTACTCTTTTGTATTGTGATAATCAAAGTGCTATCCAAGTTGCCAATAATCTTATTTTTCATGCTAAAAAAAAACACATTGAGATTGATGTTCACTATATTCAAGATCTTGTTCAAGCAAATTTTGTTAATCTCCAATTTTGTCCAAGTGAAGACCAAGCAACAGACATATTTACTAAGAGTATGCTTCAGGCCAAATTTTTGAAACTAAGGGGCATGCTAGGCATGATTAAGGTGAACATTAAGGGGGGATAGTCATATAATGTTCCCCTCTTTTTTTTTATATTGTAAATAGGTACCTAACAAGGCTTAATGCCAGGACCTATCCTATCTCAAATTTTTATTGTAATTTCTCCCACACATTATCATTAGTGGTAAAAATTAAGGGAGGATGTTAGAAATAGTCAACATTATTCTAACAAGATAGGAATGTCCTCCATGAAGCTAGGTCATACAACATTATCCACTTATCCTCTAGAAACATCTTCTATTAATGCCCTCATCTCTTAGGCTCTCTCTATATAAATGTCATTGCATAGGTTTGTAATCAATCAGTTTTGTGAATAAAATTTGCTTCTCTCTTAAGTGTTTATTTCTAATATTTTTTATTGTCTAGTATTTATCTTGCTGCTAATATATTAGATCTCAATCAGATATCAGATCTCCTTATTTTATTAGATTTTAATCATTTAATAAATTACTAGTTTGAAACGAAGTGATTGTAAATTTTAGGTTCCACTCGAGTTAAGAGAACTATATTACAACTTCAAGGTTTCAATAGCCAACCAATTACCCAAACAACATTTCAACGAGCTAGTGAGTTTGTTTCGAATATTCAAACATCTAGAAAGTTTGTACCTAAATGTTGGATCTGCAAGGTTAGAATGAAACTTCTTACTAAAATCAATGAAAGAGCTCACCAATCTACGTACTTTTCAGTTGGAATGGTTTAATGTAGAAGGGGAAATTGATTTAAGCTACAGAGGATTAAAAGGACTGATGATCAGTTTTGTATGAGAAGCCTTGAAGCCTTATCTTTGTGTGGCGTATGTAACACAAGGAAGGTCTCAATTCATGGATAGTTCTGTCCCGCCCTCAAATCTCTTGAGCTTTGTTCTATGAAAGATGTAATTGGAGTGGATTTAATGGGGGTAACCACACTAGAATCTCTAGTAATGTTGAAATGTGGATAGTTGAGAAAAGTATTGGGCAACGATTTGCTAAATCTTGAAGCACTTCACATAAAACTATGTCGAACAATGATAGAATTGCCAAATCTTGGGCATGCCTCTTGTCTCAAGAGGGTCTATGTTAGCTGCTGCCAGAGCCTACAAGATAGATCATCTATTAAAAGATTGAAGGGATTGAAGAGGATCTGGATTGCTTATTGTCTGGAGCTGAAGAGTGTAAAAGTTATTGAGCAATTGAAGGCATTGAAGATAATCTAGATTGAGGAATGTGCACGGCTCCAGGATGTAATTTTTTTTGAAAAATTGAAGGAGTTGAAGAGAATTTTCATTGGGTGTTGTGTAAGGCTATAGAGTATACAAGGCATTGAATTTTTAATGTACTTGGAGATCTTTATCATTGCTAGATGTCCAAAGCTACAGAACATAAGAGGTATTGAAGAATTGAAAGGACTGAAAGAAATCATTATTTCAAACAGTCCTATCATAAGTTGTGTTCAAAGGTTGTAGGTATTGAACATAGATATGCGTTTTTCCCTCATCATTTGTAGCCCATGATTTTCTTTCAAATTTTCTCGAGTTGTTGCAATTCTTGTAGAACAATTTAGTACTGTTTAACATATGTTGAGAATAACTTAGTGAGGGCACTGTGATTTCAGATTTTTTCGTCAGAAGTTACAATTCTAGTTGGGAGATTGGCGGTGTCAAATTTAATTGTAGATGAAGTTGGAATCATGAAGAGATCAGCCATCTCATATTTTAATGTAAATCATATTAGCAACACATTGTCTATGCCAGATGTTTTTTGTGAAATAAATTTTAAGGGAAATAGCAGAGATAAAGTAGAGGTGACGATGGATTTGTTTCACAAAACCCATCATTCGATTGGCACATTCATTTATTGCTCTATGCTTTCTGGGTCTCCTCGCATAGGGAGCGACATCTGTAATGGGACCAGGATTGTGCTTGAGAAGGGCACTCACCTAGGATGTGCAAATCTCTATTTTGATTATAGATATTGGATATACACATGCATAATTGATCAAGAAAGGCTCTCAAAGTATGAGACCTAGATGCACAATATAACACAAGGTTATTGTTCTACAGAGAAGGCATTTCTTATGGGAGTAGAGAAAGGAAAGGAAAGAAAAACACTCCCAATATTGCGTAGTCTTATTTTCTCAGCTATGCGTTTACAATTGCAAATATTCTGAAGATATGAAGCGCTATAGCTTTGTCGATCTTCATCATTTTAATGAGGCTGATTTGGGAAGCAACTGGACAAAGGTTGAATTGGCAAGTAGTCGGAAGATGACTGATGGTTGTTCAAAGGTTGATTTGGCTAATTATGACGATGTCGTTGATTATGTTGATGACGAAAAGTGATTGTAGTGGTGGTGATGATGATTATATTAATAACAATGAAGAAGAAGATGACAGTGGTGGTGATGATGTAATGATATTTTTTGTTGATATTATTAATATTTGATTTCTTTTTTATATGTAAAAAATATTACATATGATTTATATATATTTTTTATATTAGTTAGACAGTAAGAATAATAATATATGCTAAATAATGTTATTAAAATCAATATTTTTTAAAGAATAAGTTTTAAAATTGTGATTGATTTGAGTGAAGTTGAAATATATATATATATTTTCAAAGATAAGTTAAATTAAGAAGATGTAGATTATAGAAGTTAATAATATAAGTTAAAGTTGTTTGAATAAGTCAAATAAATTATTGGTGAATTTTTTTTTTAAGGAAAACTTCTAAAAAGTTTATGTGAAAGATAATTTCTTTTGTTTTAAACTATTAGTGTGATATTTCCAATACTTGTGCATGATATTAGACTTGTATTTTTATTAAATTCAATCAAGTAGTATAAGATAATGAGTTGCAAATTATTTTTTATTGAAATATAAAAGAAAAACAAACCTTATTTTCATAGATTTGGAAATTTGAATACCAATAGGCAGAGACTATAGTTTTCACTCAACTCTTTTTAATTAGCTATAATTTTCACTCAACTCTTTTTAATTAGTTCCCTCCTCAATAATTTCCCGATTAGAAAATGTTGTTATTTATATTATAGTTTTGTAAAATTCTTAATTAAACAAAATTTATCAAATTTTAAGCTCTCCTTTCCTATTGGCTCTCTTATTTTTTCCCGTTAGTTTTTTTATTTAACTACTCACAATATTCGAAAGAAAACAACACTATGCATAATAATATTTGTATGCATGGCTAAGGTGTCTTGTGTATGTTTAGATTATTGGGCAGTGCTTCTAACAACCACATGCAATGAACACTTTTAAACCAGATGTCATAAATAGTGAACTTTCTAGATAACTTATTTGCACTGCTACTAAGGCTTATCTTTTATAATGGATTGCACTTGTAGGTACATATTTTTGGGTAAATTTAATTTCTAGCCAAATTAATTGATGTACGTTCAAGCTCTTTACTGAAAAATATTATTGTCATGCTTACTAGTGTCAATGATCCTGTTTCTGTCTTTATCATCCAAAATTGGAGCACCATCAAATAATAGAATTTGTCTTCTAGTAAAATCTTCATCCAATAGATGCACTATGAATTCAATTTTGTTAAGGAATAAAATATTTTTCCCTCCAATAAAACTTCTAAACTTTTCATGATTTTACTAGAGAGATTCCTTTATTCTAGGAATAATCTCAATCCAAGTTTTTGTTTTACCTTAATTATTGTGGCTTAAGTGCAAAGTTCTTGGGATCTATCACCTTTCACTCCTCTATTTTAATTTGTGGGTGTTTTTTAACCAATGCAATGAGATATTTTAGGGGTTTTATTTGCATTGGTCATTCAAAAAATGAGATAAACAATCACAAATATACAATGTGAGATAGGTAAGGATTTCATCTTTTTACATAGTAATAATTTTTCTCAAGCCATACTATTTATTTTCTTGATGAGATCATTGATGAAATGGTTAAAGATGTAGGGCTCATGTTTGTGGTATAGATTCCCCCTGTACAGACCTTCTGTTGAACATATAAAGAGTTGAGTGACATATACTTGGTCTTTAAAAGGTAGACTTAAAATTAATGCTCTAGTTAATGGTTTGTTTGTGTTCTCCTTTTTTTGTCATGGTGATCTAATAGATGTTATTACTAATGTCAAGCCTTAGACCTTGAGACAAAACTTGAGAAATATCCTTAACATTCTTTAGTGGAAACATAAACTGGATCCGACTATTGACTTGGGTTCTCATGCTCCTATGTGGGTTATTGTTTGGCTTTCCTTTGGAGTTCTAGAATAATGAGGTGTTTAAGGGTATTATTGATTCTTTAGATTTTGTGTTGTCCATTAACAATGTCACCCAAAAAAAATCCCATCTCTTGTTTGCCAAGATTTGTGTTAGTGTGGCAGTGAATAAATCTCTCTCAATGGAGGTTATGATTGATTCTAAACTGCGGTCCTATTTTCAACCTATGTACTATGAAAAAGCATATTTATTTTGCAAAAGATGCAAAAGGTTTGAGCATGTGAGGTGACTTGTGCTCTTCCTTTGGTTAAAAGAGCAGCCCCGCTTAAGCTTCTTAAGAATAGGGATGGGAATCTAGATTTGATATCTTTGAGGTAGGAGGAGACCTTGGGTGA
Organism: Cupressus sempervirens; assembly: GCA_028749045.1. Classification (NCBI taxonomy): domain Eukaryota; kingdom Viridiplantae; phylum Streptophyta; class Pinopsida; order Cupressales; family Cupressaceae; genus Cupressus; species Cupressus sempervirens. The sequence goes on along the minus strand of CM053790.1, from coordinate 49,419,845 downwards.
TGGTCCTTTAGTGGAGGTAGGGATTGATAATCCCCAAGGCCTAACTTCTAAGGATTAGGGGATTCCCTTGATGTCTACAAAACCTCCAAAGGAGGGCAATGGATCTTTGTTGACCCTGACCCAAAAAAAAATATTTTTGATAACTCGACAAGTTCCTCCCATGCCTCCTCTTCCAAAAATGTAGGGGTTATTAGCCATTTAGCCCCAGATTAGACGATTGGAGTAAACTCATGCATTTCACTAGTTATTCTTAGACCAACTTCTCTTGGGGGGGCTATTGAGGGCCTCGATCCTATGAAACTATCTACTAGTAGGATTTTTTTCCCTCATCCTAGGTTGGGGACAGTGGGAGACTTTGATGGTGATCTATTTGAAGAGGTTAAATAGATGGTGGTAGAACACAAAAAAAAGGAGAAGAATAAAATAGAATTTGGAAGGGATAGAAAAGTGGGAAGAATTATAAGGGTTTTAAGAGGATCTAAAGGAGGGGGGGGGGGGGGCTTAGAAGATTCTAGAAGGAGTTGGGGAAGTAATAGGATGGTAGATTTGTTTTCTTGGTCGAGGTTCATCTTGCTGACTAAACCTAAAGTAGTTTCCCTTTAATATTTTTTGGTTAGAATCTTTTCTTAGAATGTTTGAGGCATTGACAGTCTCCTGAAGCAAAATATGATAAAATGTGTTCTAGTGGAATCTAAAGTTAATATGGAACTCATTCAAGAAACCAAGATGAGTAAAGAAAATCTTGACAAGGAGATGTACCACATTTGGACAGGCTCCTGATGGGTTTTGCAGGAATCCCGTGAAGCTTTTGGAGGGCTGGTCATTGTGTGGAATGCAAATAAAATAGTAGGTAGTCTTTTACACTCTAATGAGAAATCTAACATTTTAGCTTGTCATGATAGTATTGTTAGATGGTACTAGAATCTAGAGAATGTCTATGTTTCAAACTCTAGAGGGAAAAAGGAAACAAAAATGGGACTACCTTGAGAATATTATGAGCAATGGCCAAAATGTTAGATGGATGATAGCTAGAGATTTCAACACCCATCTCCATCCTTTAGAGAAACTAGGGGGCTCTAAATATTTCTTGGACAATATGGCAGAAATAGGTGAATTCTTTCTATCTATCAGTTTGATGGACTTGGAACTTAAAGGGGCAAGGTTTACTTGGTCCAATAAAAGACTAGGAAAAATCCTCATCCAGGTCACATTGGATAAGATTACCTTCTCATCTAACTTGTCTAATATTTATGACTTTCACTTGGAAGCTAAACCCAACACTAGGTCCGACCACAGTATTATCCTTCTTCAATGGAAAGTGAGAAAGAGATGTTCAGGCCCTATTAGATTTGAAATAATGTTGAATTCTAATGGAAATTTAAGGTTCAATCTATGATTGGTGGCAAACCCCAGCTAAGTCATCTCCTCTAGTTAATTTAGACTTTAAGTTGGGAGATATCAGAGACAAGGTTAAAAAATAGAACAAAGTGTCTTTTGGTAACATTCTTTATAGGAAGAAGGATTTTCCTAATTATGATGACTTCATCATCTATTCTATTCATGATTGGATAAATATTGATTTGGCTGATTATGATGACTTTGTTGATTATGTTGATGATGAAGGTGATTGTAGTGGTGGTGATGATGGTTATAATGATAATGAAGAAGATGATAGTGGTGGTGACAATGGTTATAATGATATTTAAAAAAATTAATATATGTTTTTGATATTAGCAACATAGAAGAATAATAGCATATGTTAAATTGTGCTATTAAAATCAATATTTTTTAAATAATAAATTTTAAATTGTGATAGATTTTAGTGAAATTGAAAAATATTGAAAAAATATTTTGAAAGTTAAGGGTATGTGTAGGATCGTGGTCAACCAAACTATGGCCTTAAGTGGCAGTGAAAAATTAGCAAATCAAGGTTATGCTAACTTGACATGTAATTTTGAAGTAGTTATGGGATTTATATCAAAAAGTTGGAAGAAAAGAATCTATAGGAAATTGAATGTGATTTCTAAACTACTAGGCATTATCTAGAGAAAAAATAATTTGATTTGTCAAAATTTTGGATTTTAATGCAGTACTACAAAAATTTCAGGATGAAAATAAAAAGTAGGTGTATGTCTAACCACCTTAATCAAAATCAAATGATAATATTTTCTAGTATAATTATAGACAAGAAAGGTAGACTCATGGAAGGATGTGACACATATTCTTGGGCATTTTTATTCCAAATAAATAATTAACTATGAATTTTCTACTATAACTTTTTCAGAATAAAAAAATTCCTGTGTCCAACCACCTTAACTAATTGAAAACTTTACCAAATTATTTTTTTATTTCCTTATACTAGGCAAAGCATAGAATGTGACACAACTTTTGGATTTCAAAAATATTATACTGTTTGGAAGTTATAGCTATTTTTCAATTAGTATGTCAATCAACACTTTACATACATCTTCATTAAAAATTAACTATAAATACTTGTCGAACTCAGAATTTGATAGCAATTATATTGATGGATTCTTGAGAGTGTTATAAAGAAACCCTTTTCATCTCATTTAATTTTGATGAAAGTAATATTGTCAAATGGCTACTTGAAATCTAAATGTTAGTGAAACCTATCTCAAGCATGTTTTTTGAGTTGACCAAATAGGTTTGGTAAATACCAAGTAATCGGGTACCCAAAAAGTGGTGGCCAAAATTCTTTCAAACATTCATAGCCCAACCAATTTTTTTGAAATTTTCAAAATTTTGGAGGGAAACCAAAATTTAGGAACTGTGGGCATTATTATTAACTATTATTATATATGATTATGATATATATATATATATATATATATATATATATATATATATATATATATATATATATATATATATATAAAATATTATTATTATATGTAGTAATATATATGATTATTATGATTATTATTATTAAATATAATATAGTAATATATATCATTTTTTTTTATCGGTAATCAGCCCGAGCCTTATATTATATTAGATTGTAAAATAAATTTAACAAGATTCCCTATTCTAATAGGCACTGGTAGGAAAGAACAGAGGAAGAAAACCTCCAGCCTAACCTGGGACAAAAGTCCTTTATTATACATAAAATAAAAGGGGCATATACCCTAGTGAAGAAATCAAAAAACCTTTTGATGATTAAGTACATAGATATACAACAATAGATTAAGGAGGGGACCAAAGAGCTCAAGGCAAGGTTCCTTTGGGATATAATTGGATACCTAAAAATAAGGGGACAACATAGACTAACCACCACCCAAGGTTAAATGTTAGGAATAAAACAATAAAACCACCTCTAATTTGTTAAACAATCCAGAGATTAGTTGGATAACATAGCTGGAAGTCATCCTTTCTTGTATATGATGTTTATCTAAATGATGGCTAAAATTGGATTTAATTATACAATAATTATTATGCTAATTTGATGCATGAACTTTTTATTAACACTATATTAATTGATGTTGAGAATCATGTTATAATAAATTTCATGTATCCTCTATATACTATAATATTTGCAAGTGACCCTAGGTTTGTGTTACGTTTTTATTCATGGTGACTACAATTTTTAGGATTAAATTTATGATACAAGTTCAAATTATAGATTAGTTGATGAATATCCATCATCAAAATCAAAGACACCCTTCTTTCAAATTAAATCCATCCAACACCCATTCTAGATTAGATTATATTTGAAACACAATAAACTAAATAGTGATAGCTAATTGATATTTTTTGTGTTTACAAAATGGTCTAGTCAACCTCTAACAAAAATCTAAAGGCTTTGTATAATGTATTATAATATAGCTACTCTTGAAAATACTTCTAGTCAACATCTTTCTTAAACTTTACTATATATTTCTATAGGTTGCTTAGGGAAAATGCAGCAAAACTAGGCCTATTCAACTTTGACCTAAGTATAGTAAACCTACTCTTAGCTACGAAGGGGATGAGAAAAGACCAAAGCAAGATACAAGAGATAAACAGAGATCCTAGCTTAAGTCTATTTTTTGAAAACCATTATGATCTCTGAAGCTTCGTGAAGGTTCTTTGCCTTGGAGCTTGGTGGAAATTCATAGGTATTCCTTGCACTATTGGATTTTTCAAAATTTGGGAGACAAAACTCCACCATTTCTAGGTCTAAGAGATCTACTTCTAGGTGTATATATGCATCAAATGCCCTCAGATAATTTATTATCCATTGGTTTCTTGGGTCCTCTACAATGCCTCTCCACTTCACCAAGAATTGAACACTATCTTCCATCCTCAACCATTCTCTATAGAAGATTATGTTTTCTTTGATTACCAAACACAAGCATCTAGGGCTTTTGGCTAGTTCAGGGCTACCTATTGCATGTTCCATATAGGCTCCAAGTAGGGGGATTTTGAGTTTTGCATCAATGTTGGCAACAACTACCTCTAAAACTATCAACCAACATCGTCCAAAGAGATTATAGTCCAGTCTTATAATATACCATTTTTCTACTCTTGCCTTGGTTAGACATCCTATCCACAACCCCAAGATGTTGCTATTATTATGCCATGAGTAATTGTAATTAAAAACCCCCTCCCCCAAAACCCTACTAACTACTACTCTGCTCATATTGTCAATCGATCTACAAATCCTAGTCCATCTTTCAGGTTTAACTAGACCATAGAATGCCATTGTGTGGTTTTCATGAGCATGATATAAGAAAATGTTTGTATCCATAAGGGGAGATGCTACTAAGCCAAGATCAAACTAAAGGGTAGAATGGGAAAGCCGAGGACCGATACATGTTAATGTAGAAATCAGGGGGGAAGGATCTAGAACAAAGGACGATGATGTCATCTCCATATATTCACTAGATTTCCCCACTTAAAATCATAATTAATGTTATACTTGTGTTTAGAATTAGCCTGAGTGATAGATTACAATCATGTATAGATACATGGGCAAGATTTTGCACTATTTAGGAAAATCATGACTCTATATATCTAATGGGATGGGAATAAAAGATGAAATAAGAATAATAGTCTTTGGACTAGCTTTGATTAAATGATAATAGATTTTTTCTATCTGTGCCTTTATTTTCTAACCTATCTAGTTCTATATTGCCTTGTCTAAATATATACAAAAATCTAACTTCTTCAAATTCTTCTAGTAGTTTTAAAGTTGCTTCTAGTCTGGAATTTAAAATCCAATTTGGCATTCTCCCTTTTCTAAGAGCATTTAGAACTATTTTTGAGTCTCCTTTGATTATGATTTTTTTGATTCTTAGATTACTATAGATTTTTAGTCCTTCTTCTACTACTTCGAGTTCATCCATGTTATTTGATGTTTCTCCTAAAGGCTGTGCTCTTTTTACTAACTAGTTCCCTATTTCTTCCCTAATTATGCACCCTATTCCTACCTTGTCCAAGTTGTCTCTAGAGGCCTCATTGAAATTTAGTTTCTTCTATCCTATCGATGGTGGTTCCCATTTGCATTATTTTCTAGCTACACTATTTTTCCTTATATATGTGAGAGGTGGATTGATGAGATGTTTCTTGCCTTGTCTTGGGTTGTCTCTGGAGGTCCCATCGAAATTTAGTTTCTTCGATCCTATCAGTGGTGGTTCCCATTTACATTCATTTTTGGCTACACTATTTTTCCTTATATATGCACCCTATTCCTGCCTTGTCTGGGTTGTCTCTAGAGGCCTTGTCAAAATTTAGTTTCTTCCATCCTATCGATGGTGGTTCCCATTTGCATTCTTTTTTGGCTATACTATTTTTCCATTGTTTTTTGATCTCTACATCCCATTCTGTGAATGATCCTTCTTTCAAAATTTTCCTTAAGTTGCTATTGATAACTTCTATTATGTTGGCTTCAATTTTGTTACAGAGAGTTGGAGGATTTAGTTCTTTGTCTTGAAATATTTGTCTATTTCTTTCTTTTCATATTTCCTAGACTAAGATTGCTGGAGTGGTTTTCAATAGTTTTCCATACACTTTCTTATTTACAATTTTATGCCATCCTATCAAGAATTCATGCCATTTTTTTGGTAGAGGGGCTATCCAATTAATTTGGATTTGAGCCACATCCAATAGTCTTGTACATATTTTCATTGATATAGGAGGTGTTCTGCTACTTCTGAGTCTTCTTTACAGAGTATGCATCTTGATGGGCCTTAAAATCTCATTTATTTGATTCTATCTATTGTTAGGATTCTCTTTTGGATTGTTACCCAAAGGAAGATGCCTACTTTAGGAAGCCCTGTTGGGTCCTAGCAGAGGTTTGTTGGGATTTTTATTACTTCCCACCTTTGTGAGTTAACAATTTTTTTATAACCTTCTTTTACTTTATAAGTTTCATCTTTGGAAGCTAACCAAATAAGTCCATCCTCCCTATTTTTAGTTGTGATCATACACTCTTTAACGAAATTTTCTATAATTTCTTGGTAACCTAATTGAGTCCACAATTCGCAAAGGATTTCCATTTCCAAGAGATTTTTTTCATTGGATTGGATTACTTGTATATAGTCTTCCACTTTAGAACTCCAGACTATCTTTAAATGTATTTTGGCATTCATAGATACCTTAGAAAGGTCAAGGGGGGGTACCTATTCCATGAATTTTCCCAAAATAATGCTTTGTCCCCTTTCCCTATATCCCATGTCAAGAATTTGGTTATTAGGGGCCAACACTTCATAAGGAAATTCTAGGCTACTGAACCTTTGGGGGGCTTCCTAGTTCTAAGTAGTGAGGTACCGTCAAATGCATTTAGATATTTGTTAAATAGGATTCTAGCCCATTTGCTATCTTGTTCTTGGTAGACTCTTCGTACTTGTTTAGCTCCTAAGGCTTCATTTTTCCACTCTAGGTTTCTAATACCTAGTCCTCCTATTTCTTTTTCTTTTTTTGAAAAAGGGGTAAAAAATTATTCAATCAACTTCAGATTACAAAGCAAAGGCCCGAGGCCCATAGAAGCACTACTTATGTCTATCCTCCAATAAAAGCTGGTCAATAATCCCACAATAATCAGGAGGTAATCCATCCCTACCACTAATATCCCAACTATCCAGATTCTCTGAAGCCCACTTTGCCAAACAATCTGCCACTTTATTCCTTTCACGAGGGATATGGTGAAAGGAGATAGACTCCAAGGCACAACATAGATATAAAATTTGTCTTACCAAAGAGGCTAGCTCCCAATTAACATTCTGCAACCTCTGGTTATTTAGCATATCAACAACAATTTGAGAGTCAAACTCATAGATGATCTTTTTCTAGCCTAAAGAGCATCCTCTCTCAACAAAAAACTTAATGGCCAAGGCCTCCATCAAATTATTAGAGTGCTGACCCTTATAGATAGAGAAAAGAAAAACCACCCCAACCTCATTATTTCTACCTATAGCACCAATGCCAGGATGGCCAGGATTCCCCCTAGAAGAACCATTTGTATTAATCTTCAAGATTCCAACCAGGGGAGGGGTCCATCTCCCAACCCTACAAACTTGTTGCTTACCATAACTCTACCTTTTTCCAAAAGTATGCCTCAGGTTAATACCATCTAGGTTCAGATTCCTCGTAGTAGCTTGATCACCTGACTCTATGCTTTCAAACATATCACATTTTGCGAAAATAGTCTCTCGAAGCCTACCAAGAATCTTCCTACACAGTTGAAGGCTATCCAATTTGGAATCACAAAAAATTTTGTGATTCCTTTCCAACCAAAGGTTCCAAAGAATAAGAGCCAATCCAACCATCCAGACAACTTGTAGAAAGGAGGTCTTCATTGGAGGTCTACCCGAGCATTCCCAAAAGTCAATAAGAGAAGTGGCATGGATACAACCATGGCGCCAGGATTCCCACCATCTATGTCATATTTCCTTCAAAAAAGGGCAGAGGAAAAACATGTGAGATACTTTCTTCATTGTGCATGTATACGAAGCAAACAGAAGGACCCTGGAATCCTCTTTTGCGAATATTCTCCCACATGAGACACTTCTTCTGAGCTAACAACCATAAGAAAAAATTACACTTGGGCCAAGAAAAATTATTCCAAACCTTCTTCCACCAGTGCACTTCTACTAGACCATGCAAGTTCCTATCTAGTGTAGCATAGCCATGAGCCATGGAGAATTGTCCTTTTGGACTAGGACTCCAAGCCAAAACATCCCTCTCCTTGAGGGAGCTACAAAACCTATCCTCCAGCACATGAGCAATAAGAGCGTGATCCTCTTTAGATCCACCAATAGACCATTCTTGAGGATCTTTCTAGCAAGTCACCTCTACTTGGCCCAAATGCTTGATAGTTTTAAAGTGCTCCACCTTAAACTAGCCAGCATTAGTCAAAGCGTGACAAAGAGGTTGAAGTTGGGGAAAGCTAGTAATCAAAGGTGGGTGGCCATCCCAAGAGTCCTACCAAAATAGAGCATCCAATCCACTATTGCAAATCTAAAACAAACCCTCCTTAATCAGCTGGGCTCCCCTCTTAAGGATATTCCAAACATAAGAACCTTTCCCCACCAAAATGATCTGTGACACATCTAAACTATAAACCCCAGGGAGATACTTGTGAGTAACAATCCTAGCCCAATCCAACTGTTGATTGTTGCACCATCTCTAATACAGCTTAGCAGCTAGTGCTATAACAAAAAGTGCCATAGACCTAAGACCAAGGCCCCCAGCATGTTTTGGCCTACAAACATACTCCCACTTAACTAAGCTCCATAAGTCCTCTTGTTTCTTTAGGTCTACATATTTTTTCCCATTTGATTAAGGCTACCTTCTTTTTTTCTTCTATGTCATTCTGAAAGAAATATCACAATTTCTTTTCAATTTTAAGTTTTATATTCTGTAGTAGTTATAAGCACGAGAGTTGATAGGTAGCGATAGCTAATAGTATGGCTTTAATTTTTGTTGCTCTACCTGCCTTAGTTAGCCATTTTCCTTTCCAGGCCTCAATTTGATTGTTGATTTTCCCTAAGGTTTGGTCCCATCCTAGGTTATTCTTATTTCCTTTATCCAGGTATATACCTAGGTATTTAAAAGGAAAAAAGCCCTTTTTAAATCCTAATTTTTTGCATATATAATCTTCTCTATTAGCTGCCATGTTTAAGAAGAAATTATTTGATTGTTCTGCATTGACAATTTGGCTCGAGGCTTTCGTATAAGTGTTCAAAATTGTTTGTATGTTATCTACCTCTTTCTTAGTACTTACTCTAGCTAATATTCTATCATCAGTGAATTGCTGATAGGTTGTGTTTTCCACATTTTTAGTGACCTTTACTCCTTTGATTTTGTTTTGGAATTGTGCTATTTTGATTGCTCTTCCGAAGGATTCTGCCATGATGATAAAAAGAAATGGAGAGATGGGGTTGCCTTGTTAGATTACCCTAAAAATGCTAAAGAAACCTTTGGGAGTTCTATTGATAAAGAGAGAAATTTTTGGCATAGATATGCATTGGAAAATGATGTTTATCCATTGTTTTGAAAAGCCAAAAGCTTTGAGTGTTTTGCATAGGAATCTCTAGTCTACTTTATCATAAGCTTTTTGTATGTCTAATTTTAATAACATACAAGCTTCATTATTTTTGTTTGCTGAGTGGATGGTTTCTTGGATGATAGAGATACCATCTAGAATAGATCTCCCTAGTACAAACCTTGTTTGTTCTTCTGATATAATTTGGGGAGATGTATTTTGAGATGGTTCGCTAGAGCTTTTGAAATTTTTTTATAAATTGTATTGCATAATGCTATAGGCCTAAAGTCACCCAGCTCTTCACTCTTGTTTTTCTTGGGAATAAGTGTTAAGAAGGTATGATTTATTTATGATAAGAGGGATTCTCTATTTCTAGAGGCTTCCAATGCTTTCCATAAATCTTCACCTAAAATATCCCAACATTTTTGAAAGAAGAAAGCTTGGAATCCATCTAGTCCAAGTGATTTGTCTAGATCAATGTTGAAGAGCATTGATTTAATTTCTTGAAGTGTGAAAGGATAATTAAGGGCTTTATTATCCTTTGTTGTAATCATCTTAGGTATTATCTTCAACATTTCTTCTTGTTCTATTTTGTTACAAGTATCATAATTATTAAGTATCTTTAAAGTATTCAACAAAAGTTTATGTTATTTTATCTAGATTTTCAATTTGCTCGCCTTGAAAATTTTTAATCTTTGATATTTTGTTTTGTGCTCTATTATATAGTGTGCTATTATGGAAGAATTTAAAGTTACACTCTCCTTCTGTTAGCCATTTTTCTCTAGATTTTTGTTTCTAGTATATCTCTTCTTTTGCTAGGATTTCTTCTTATTTTAGAAGGTATTCTTTTTCTCGTTGATATGTTTTATTATTCATGCCTTTTTAAATAATTTTTAAATTAATTTTTCCATTTTCTCTTCTATATCTAATTATTCTTTAAATATGTTTTTAAATTGTGTTTTGTTTCACGTTAATATCTTTTCTTTTAAGCTTTTTAATTTATATACAAAATAAAACATTTTAGATCCCTAAAAATATTCTTCTTGCCACCATTTTTTTATCTGTTCCATGAAATTCTTATCCATTAACTACATCTTTTCACATTTGAATGGATTCCTTTTGGATTTAGCATGTTCTTTAATTTCCATTTTTATAGGGAAGTGATCTAAACCTACCATAGGTAGAATTTCTTCACCGATCTCTTTGCCCAAGTTACTTAAATCTCCTTTAAAGAAAAATCTATCTAGTCTTTTTGTAATGTAGAAGAAGCCTTTCCTTCTGTTGTTCCAAGTGTATGTTCTATTTTTGGTTGGGATATCTAACAGAGAATTCTTTCCTATCCATTCTCTAAAATCTTCTACAGCTCTGGATATTATCTTTATCCCACCATATTTTTCCTCTTTTATTAATATTACATTGAAATCTCCTCCTATGATGACATTCTCATTTAGTACTATGTTGAAAAATAAATTGATCTCACTCCAAATTGCTAGTTTTTCTGTTGTTTGAATAGGCCCATAGATGTTTATAACCATCATTTGAAGTTTTGACTTTATGCTGGTTAGTGCAGTTGATAGCAATAGAAACATATTCAACTTCTATTGTGGACTGTGAGGTACAACTTTTCTAACATCCAATTAGTATGGGTAGAAATGCCTTCTATGTTGACTTTTTGAGTATTCCATATGATTCCCAATCCTCTTGAGGCTCCTTGTGATGGTTTAAATTTTGATTTCCATGTCCCAAGTTTTTGACCTAATTTTATGTCTTCTTCTTTGCTTAACTTAGTTTCTTGAATTAATATAATTTATGAATCAAATATTGTTAGATTATGCTTTAGTAAACATTTCTTGCTAGGGGGATTCAGGCCCCTAGCATTTCATGTAGTGATTTTCATTGTTCCTTGGGAAGGCTCTTCCCCTTACCTCCTTGTAGGATTTTGAAGATCTTAGTTTGTTCCTTTACCTATCCTACAGCTTCCCTCAGTTCTTTTAGTGATTTCCTTCCTTTCTTTTATTTGGATTTTCCATAGTTAGGTATCTTTAATCCTTCTTGATTCATTGATATACACAGATTCTCCAAATTTGATTGTTTGTTTACTTTTCCTGCTATATCTAATTCTTATATTATGTGATTGTATTTTGCTAAAATTTCTTTAAGTAATAATTTATTCATTTGGTAGTCTTCTACCTCTAGTGTTTGCCCCTCTTCTTCAAATTTCTTTCCCTTGGTTCCATTATCCCTATTGGAACTATCCATCATAGCTTTGAAGTCAGCCCATATTGATTGATCTTCACTCTAATTTTCTTGTCCTTTCTCTTGCATTCTTGTTTTCTCTCTGACTTGTTCTATTTCTGAGAAATTTTTCCTTGTATCTATTTATTTCCCTCTTCTTCGATGTTTGTGTCGAGCATGTCCTTACCATTGGTTGGGGTCTACCAAAATTTGTAACTCTTTTTTTTTTCATAATAGTAATGTTACTCCAATGTGCTAATTCCACTAGTGGGATACTTGGATTCTATTCAGACTCTATTGGTATTTGAGCATCTTCTTCACTCAATTCTTGCTCAAATTCTATTTCTCTAGAGCTCTCCTATTCAGCCTAATTATTACCAAGATTCCCTTCCTATACTATTGATGTCTCTGCTTCTAATGATTTTCTCTAAGTATTTCCTCTATTTTTTGATACCCTCTCTGAGTCTATTATGAACATTTTCTTACCTTTATGTTCTATATGATCCACTTCTGCTGAAATGTATTGGTCTATTAGATCATTCTATAATAATAGAATCTCATGTGAGAGCATCTTTATTCTTTTAACATTAAGTTCCATTTCTTCTATTGTGTCCTTCTCTACTCTGCACTCTTTACATTTTTTGAATTTGTCTAAAGAATGTTGATAAGCTTATTTTTTTAATCCATAGAATTTCCTTCTCTTCTTCTCTTTCCAATCTTTCCTATTGAAGCTCCTTGACCATCTCTATTTTTTCCATAGATTGGTTGTTTTCCTTCTCTGATGTTCTTTTTACCCTACCTTGCTCCATTTTTTTCCTTTTCTTTTGCTTTCCCTTTGAATTTCTTTTAGATTGTTCTTGATATTAATATTTGTAAAGTTTGTTCCTATGATTTTGTCCATTTCTCCTATATACTCAATAAATATTAAGTTATATATGAATCTATTTATTATGATTTTCTTTTTTATCATATTGCTTAGTTTAGTTTAAACTAAGACTCTTATCTTGTATGTTTTAATTTTACTGACTTCAATTCTTATGAGGGTTCCTAATGATTCACCTATTCTTTTGATAATGTTAATCTCATTTAGTTCCAATGGTATGTCTACACATTTTGTCCATTTGATTGCCTGTTTTTATTTATTATGATTTTTGTTGAAATTAGGTTGACATGCTATGAATTTAATATGATGCCCCTTATAGAAATAGTTTGTTAAATCTAATATTTCATTTATAGATTTTCTATCCTAGCATTGTATGAACCAATGTTGATTAGCATAGAGGGTTATGCTACTTACCTTTTTACCAAACCTTTTGACCAAGATCCATTCCAGCTTACTTCTAAATTTTGCTGGCCCATTCCAATACACATATATACCTTTCTCAACATATTCCCTCCACTTTGCTTCACTATTAATGTTACTAATGATTATAGTGTCAGTATTCTTAGTTTTGGCTAAAGGCCTTAACTTAGGGTTCCTTCCTCTCCTTGGATTATTTTCTTCATGATGCTTTTTTCGATGAGGGGGGATATATACCGTTGTTGCTGATTAATTAGCTACCTTCTCTAGATGATTTTTAAGAGTGATGACATTTGATTCATGCTTTCTTGCTTGTGCCCTCCTTCTAGCTGAAGATAGACCTAAGGGTATAATGTTAGGCTCAGAAATTTATTTGGGTTGATACATTTGCTTTTTGTGACTGGAATACTTCAATCTAGGGTTTTGCTCTTTGCTGTTAAAAAATTTAATTTTATTGAAAAAAGCCTTTTGATCCTTCGTTTGTTGGTCCATTTCATCTCCCCTGTTATCTGATAATGTGTACCATTTAAACTTCCTCCTATTTTGGATGATCTGCCATCCATTTTCATTTTGCTATTTTGGATTTTGTGAATGAGCACATTTTGTTTAGCATGGAGTCGTATTAGGGTTTTGAAACCTTTTGATTTTTTAGGTGATTTGTAGATTCCCTGTTCATGCTGATTTGTGGAGAGTGCTTCAAATTGATTCCTAATTTGGAAAGTGCTTTCCTCCTTATTTTGGTGCTGATTCACATTATGGGGAAGGGAAGGCTTATTACCAGGTCTACATTTTTTTGCTCCTTTTTATAGGTAATTTGCAAAATTCATCTTTTTTCTCTCCACCAATTGATAGTAATATATATAATAATAATAATTAAATATAATAAACTTCCTCCTATTTTGGATGATCTGCCATCCATTTTCATTTTTGCTATTTTGGATTTTGTGAATGAGCACATTTTGTTTAGCATGGAGTCGTATTAGGGTTTTGAAACCTTTTGATTTTTTAGGTGATTTGTAGATTCCTTGTTCATGCTGATTTGTGGAGAGTGCTTCAAATTGATTCCTAATTTGGAAAGTGCTTTCCTCCTTATTTTGGTGCTGATTCACATTATGGGGAAGGGAAGGCTTATTACTAGGTCTACATTTTTTTGCTCCTTTTTATAGGTAATTTGCAAAATTCATCTTTTTTCTCTCCACCAATTGATAGTAATATATATAATAATAATAATTAAATATAATATAGTAATAAATATGATTATTATTGTTACTAAATATAATATAGTAATATATATAATAATAATAATAATTAAATATAATACAGTAATATATATGATTATTATTGTTATATAATATACTAATATATTATTATAATATTTAAATATATAGTATTATATTATTATTACTAAATATAATATTGTCACGAAATGCATTAATCCCTTTTGACACATTTGAACCAACCAAATAGATCCCTAGGGGCCCTATGGACCCTAGGGACATATGTTGTTATGAAATGTGTCAAAAGGGGTCATAAGATAACCTATTACCCCTTTTAATGCATTTGAAGGAACCAAATAGGTCCCTAGGGGTCCTAGTGCCCCTAGGGACATATGTTGTCATGAAATGCATCGCAAGGGGTCATATGATAACCTATGACCCCTTTTAACACATTTGAACTAACCAAATAGGTCCCTAGGGGTCCTAGGGCCCCTAGGGACATATGTTGTCATGAAATGCATCAAATGCGATAAGATGTTATCCTATGACCCCTTTCGATGCATTTGAACCAACCAAATAGGTCGATAGGGGTCTTAGGGCCCCTAGGGAAATATGTTGTCAAGAAATGTGTTGAAAGGGGTCATAGGTTATCGTATGACCCCTTTCGACACATTCAACAAACTAAATAGGTCCCTAGGGGTCCTAGGGCCACTAGGGACATATGTTGTCATGAAATGCATTGAAAGGGGTCATAGGTTATTCTATGACCCCTTTCGATGCATTTCATGACAACATATGTCCCTAGGGCCCCTATGACCCCTTTTAACGTATTTAAACCAATCAAATAAGTCTTTAGGGTCCTAAGGCCCATAGGGACATACGCTATCATGAAATGCATCGAAAGGGGTCATAGGTTATCCTATGACCCCTTTCGACACATTTGAACCAACCAAATAGCTCCTTAAGGGTCATAGGGCCCCTAAGAACATATGTTGTCATCAAATGTGTCAAACGGGGTCATAGGATAACCTATGACCCCTTTCTATGCATTCAAACCAATCAAATAGGTCCCTAGGGGTCCTAGGGCCCATAGGGACATATGTTATCATGAAATATGTCGAAAGGGATCATAAGATAACCTATGACCCCTTTTGATGCATTCAAACTAATAAAATAGGTTCCTAGGGGTACTAGGGCCTGTAGAGACATATGTTGTCATGTAATGCATTAAAAGGGGCCATAGGATAACCTATGACCCCTTTCAATGTACTCAAACCAAGAAAATAGGTCCCTAGGGGCCCTAGGTGCCCTAGGGACACATGTTGTCATGAAATGCATTGAAAGTGGTCATAGGTTATCCTATGACCCCTTTCGATGCATTTGAACTAGTCAAATAGGTCCCTAGGGGTCCTAGGACCCCTAGGGACATATGTTGTTATGAAATGCATCGAAAGGGGTCATAGATTATCCTATGACCCCTTTTGACTCATTCAAACCAACCAAATAGGTCCTTAGGGGTCCTAGAGCTCGTAGGGACATATGTTGTTATGAAATGCATTAAAAGGGGTCATAATATAACCTCTAACCCCTTTCGACACATTCAAACCAACCAAATAGGTCCCTAGGGGTCCTAGGGCCACTAAGGACATATGTTGTCATGAAATATCCTATGACACCTTTCAATGCATTCAAACCAATCAAATAGGCCCCTAGGGACACATGTTGTCATCAAATGCATTAAAAGGGGTCATAGGATAACCTATGACCCCTTTTGAGGCATTTGAACCAACCAAATAGGTCCTTAGGGTTCCTAGGGCCCCTAGGGACATAGGATAACCTATGACCTCTTTCGATGCATTCAAACCAAACTAAATAGACACCTAGAGGTGTTAGGGCCCCTAAGGAGATATGTTGTCATGAAATGCATCAAAAGGGATCATAGGTTATCCTATGACCCCTTTTGATGCATTTGAACCAACCAAATAGGTCCCTAGGGGTCTTCGGGCCCCTAGGGACATATGTTGTCATGAAATGCATCAAAAGGGATGATAAGATAACGTATGACTCCTTTCAATGCATTCAGACCAACCAAATAGGTCCCTAGGGGTCCTAGGGCCCCTAGGGACATAATTTCATGACAACATATGTCCCTAGGGACCCTAGGACACCTAGGGACCTATTTGGTTGTTTCAAATGCATCGAAAGGGTTCATAGGTTATCTTATGATCCTTTTCAATGCATTTCATGACAACATATGTCCCTAGGGGTCCTACGACCCCTAGGGACCTATTTGGTTGGTTTGAATATGATGCATTTCATGACAACATATGTTGCTAGGGACCTTAGGACCCCTAGGGGCCTATTTGGTTGGTTCAAATGCTTCAAAAGGGGTCATAGATTATCCTATGTCCCTAGGGGCTCTAGGACCCCTAGGGACCTATTTGGTTGGTTTGAATGTGTCAAAGGGGTCATAAGTACTTATTTTGATCTTTCTAATGATTTAGATCCATTTGCATACATTGTGCACTTATGCACTTTTTTGTTCAAAAAATTGTAAAATTGCACACTTGTCCACCTTCAAATCTTTGAGAAACTTCAAGACTTTAGAATTACGCACATGTGCACATTCGCACCTTGGCACCTTGCACACATGTGCACCTTCTAGAGACAATTCCTTCACCTTATTGTCAAATTGCACACCTACACACCTTAACTCATGTGCACCTTCTGGAGTCCTCCAATTTATGCATATTCAAAATTACAATGTGCACCTTGAAAAGGTGCACCTTGAGAAAAGAGCACCTTCAAAAAGTGTACCTAGACACCTTCAAGCAAGTGCACAAATTCAATTCAATTAAAAATCAAAGTTCTTCATTTTGAAAACAATTTTTGGGTTTTTCTTAGAAGTGGTTGCAGAGTACTCTAGTGTACTTATTCTTGATATTTTTGATGATTTATGCCCTCTTTATAGCCAAAAATTCATATACTTGAACTCTTTGTGCTTCTTCTACCTGAAATCTCAAAGCATCTATTTTGAAAAATGCACATGCAATACTATAGTAATTTTTTGTGCTATGGATGATGAGGATGGCATGGTGACCTACACAAAAGATAAACATATGTATACTAGTGTTTGGGGTTAAAAGAGATGCTAACTAACCAGACTCTTAAACCCAAACTACAAAACTTCCACTCCCTAAGGTACCTTGGAAGGTACCCTATTCTAACAAATGAGCTTTTGTGAGACAAAAAAATGGTGGTCCTCATTTCTAAAGTTGAAAATGGGGCATGTATTGTGGAACCACAAGAAATAGCCCTAACAAAAGGAAGAAATAACAAAGGCATTTCTTTATCAACAAGTAATTTTCAAATCCATATCAAGTTTGCAACTTGATTCCAGATGTCACTAGTGGCTTTCGAGAACTCAAAAAAAAAACTCAAATTTTTTCATTTTTTACACTCAATGTGTATTATAGTTTCTTAATTCCCTTTATGCTCCTAAGTGCCAACCACCATGAGTGTATAGTAACATAGAAACACTTGTGCAATGACCGATGAGAGTTTGAGAAATCTCCATCAACAAATTTCCAATCACTAAATGACCAGATGTGAAAAACCATTTAGAGGGCTATTGATTAGTCATCAATTACTCACCTTTTTGTATTTTTGTTGATCCATTTGTTAACTTGATGGAACTTGTGCACTTCCACTTGATTCTTCTTTCAAAGTTTAGTTTTTTTGGAGTGGGCCATCGATTATATTGTGCTAGCTCCCATTGATCACCTTATTTTGATTCATACCAAGTTCTGGAATCCTATTTGATGACACCATTTAAAAAAATAAAAATAAAACTCTTAACAAGGATTAGACTATGTGATCAAGATGTTGGTGTTCCTTTCTTATGGACATTTTCCAATCTGAAAACTCATACGTTCCTCTTATAATGAAAATTTGGAAACTCACATGCTAATAAGTGATTTTGATAAGCCCTTGGGGAAATCCTATGTTCAAACTGGAAAATTCCAAACTATTCCTTAGACACTATCAACCTAGGTTGAAAGCAACCTAGATGACCAATTCTTTAAATTTGTAAAGTGTTGAGACTGATCAATCTAGAATCTAATTTTAAGGCTAAAAGTCCTCTTTACTTGCAAGAAACATTTGTATTTGGTTCATACAAGAAACAAAGTTATCCAAATTATTTGACAAAGAAATACCTCTTCCAGAAATCAAGACTAGTTGGGATGGACCACATGTTAGGAACATCCCCAAAAAACACAGTGACTCCCTGACTCAAAGATCAAAAAATAAAAAGAAGCAAAAAGATGAAAACAAATCAAACAAATAGACTTGATACAAAGTAAGCTAACACCTAACTAAAAGGACAAAAAGATAAAAAAAAATAAAAACAAAATCATATCTACAAAAAACCTTGAATAATAAGAATTTACAATGGTTGTTAGTAGATTTCTCATTATGTACAATAGTAATAACCCAACCCATATAGTTCTAAATTTTTTTTTTTTTTAAATTGAAAAAATAGTTCTAAAAAATGTTGACTTTTCTTTGTACTCAAAAAGTAAAATTTGGGCAATCTTGGTTCAAATTTTGGGCACAAATCACACAAAATTAGAAGTTGTGGTAATTCTCCATGGTTATGATTAATCCACAAACAAGTTATCTTACCTTTAGCATCATATTCAAATTGAAAATCATCAAACTAAGAGAGATAATGGAAAGACGCCATCTGATCTAGCGAGACCCCCATCATAGGGGTACACTCACATATTATAATTTCTCCTTCTGGTGGTCTTATCTCATGGTATACAACTCCATGTGCACATGGAAATAGCAGTGTCAATGATGTAATATAGCTATCCAAACAAAATTGAAAAGATAGAACATTGTATTTATGGTCCTTATTATCACCATCATTAGCCTTAAACCATGAATTGTCACCTTTAGGTCCTTGATTCTAGAAAACTCAATCATACGCCTTCCTTTCAAATTAAACGATTCATTAATATCATTAATCAATGTTTTTTCTCCCTCATATCCCAAAGAAGCATGTTCAAAATCATATTTACCTTCCATTCTGATCTCCCAAGCTAACAAGAAATTAGGACAACTTATTTCTAAATGGAACCCAAATTGATGGATTCTACATGACTTGTTTATTGCATGGTTTGATAAATGTTTAGAATACCTGATGGGCCTCCAAAAGGCCATTATTTTGAGATCCTTTTATCTTGTTTTTAGGTAGTTATCTTGAATAAATAGTCATGACTCTATGGTTTTAAGCAAATGAACTTATGTTTTTATGTATATGTTATATATATGTTAAGACATGAAGTATAAGTATGGATAGTTCAAATCTTCTATATTTTCTTAAATGTATAGACAAAAATGGTATAATGAAGGAATGTTACATGATGATAAATGTTTCCTTATCCATGCTATGTCTTTGGTAGTTTTCTTCCTGCAGGCATAGGATTTGCAAAATTGATAATTTGAACAAATTACATTTTTGCTCTAACATTGATGATGGAATAAATATATGTATGTGGAAGTTGTGCACATTCAATGTTTTGTAGGTACTTGTCACATGTATTCAAAAATCAGCACCTTAGTGCTAAGTCAAAGCTGACTAGATTGCTAAACCACCACAAATGAGCAAGTCATTGTATGCTTTCTATTATTGCAACACATGGATATAGCTCCCACAACCTACTATATTCTTGGAGGATTTAATCATGGTTAATGATATTTTTTTGTAAACTTTATGAGTCTATAATTGATCCTCATTGATGGAGTGGTCATAGAGTTAGGAAGTTGTTGTAGTTTCCTTTAAATAATGCCTTCTGTAGCTTTGAGAAGAAGTTTTTGGGGAAGAAAGGTAGAATAGATTGATTTTCATAATAGCAGTGTGGGATACTATTTTAATAAGATGTAATCTCTTACCATAAATGAATAGAATACAATGTTTAAGTTTACATCTTCTGTCTTGATTGTCTTTTTTGTTCACTCATTCAAGGAGGCCCACTTGGTGAGTGAACTGCTCTGTTAGAATATATTTCATTCCCTTGTTTGTTCTTTGCAAGCTAGAAATTTTTTTCTTGTAGCCATTAATAACAGAATCAATGAATTGTTCCTATAGCATAGGTGCATATATACGTTTACTATTTGCAGTGTTACTTTAAGCTTTAAGCTAAATTATTGTTTCAATTTCTAGCTTAAGTCTCCTTTAACATTTTCTTTTCTTTAGTTGTAATGACTTAAAAAAGAACTAGAGCATATATTTTGCAGTCACCCTCTCAAGCTTACGCTCCCAAGTTGACAAAATAAAATGAAGTCAATATGTTATTTTAGAAAAAACACATGATTCTATCTAACCATAGAATCACTATGAAAGGATGTCCAATCCTTGTCAGTAAGGTATTAAGTTCATCAACCATTTTTCATGTCATTGCCAGGGAAGGTGTCAATCTAATTCAACCTAAAGTCATTATGTTAGTTTAGATTTTGCATTATTTTTCATGCATAAAAGAAGAGACCTCCTTGGGAGAATTTCTTCCCCGTAATATTCAAGAAGACATTTTTAATCCTGAACCTGAAGAACCTCATAGTGAGAGAAAAGAAGAAGAACCTTTTGAAAATCCATTTTCTACTACTTAAGAACAAATACCCTTATCCTCTGAAGAATCCTTGCATTTGAATGATCTTTTTTCTGAACCTGAATACCAAGATAATCCACTTGTCCTTGCCCTCTATCAAACACCACCACGAGTACCTCCTCTAAGAATGGCTCATCCTCAGCCTCAACCTACATTTCCTTTTCCTATCCCTCCTTAGTAGGTTAGCAAAAATTTGAAGAACATATTTGCTACTGCACTTCCCAAGTTTTATGGCTTAGTCACTGACGACCTTGAAACCTTTCTGTTTGAGTTCAACATACTTTTTAGAGATTATGACTATACAATTGATGCCCAAAAATTAAAGTTTTTTCCATCTACCCTAAAGGAAGATGCTCTAAGATGGTTCATAGGGTTGGGAGCTAGAAATGTAGTAGATTAGCTTGCAATGAGCAACTTGTTTCTCACAAAGTATAAAGAATACTATAGAGGTCAAGATTTAAAAGGGGATGACATTTTCAAAATGTCCCAAAAGGATGATGAAACCTTGGAATATTATGTTTCTCAGTTCATGTTCAACCTACAACGTATTACACAACATCAACTGAATGAGGAATCAAAGAAATATCTTTTTTTGAGAAGTGTGAATGATAGAATCATTGAAGCTCTAGATTTTATGGTAGGAGGAAATATCCCTTAAAAAACTTGGACTAATATAAAAAATATATGTCTAAATTATTCTAGGGCCACTATGAAGAAAGGTAGGGGACTTAGAGATCTGCCACATAAGTCTAATGTCAATTTAGGAGTATCAAAGATGGCATTATCTAATTTTCTATTAGATTTCAAGAAAGACATCATTAATGATGTCGCCACTTAGCTAGACACCATGCATGCAAGAAGGAAGAAAGATGAAGCTAATGCCATGTTAGTTGAATACTCTCAATATTGTAGGGAAAATAAAAAGACATTGTAGATATAAGTTTGTTGCAAGTCTGGAGACATAACCGATGTCTACTGAATCTAAAGCCATTGATGAAAATAGAGAGGTGCTTTACATTGGTCAATGATGGGCATGGGCTCAAAGACAAGGTATGCCACAAGATCCTCTTAAAAGTTATAATAGTAACAATCAATGAAAGAATTCTCAAAATACTAGTTTTAGTGGAAATAATAATTAGCAACAACCCCAAAAAGGTTGGAAACAACCTCAATAGGGTTGGCAACAACTTGAGTAGGGTTGGCAGCAACCTTAGCAGGGTTGGAAGTATCCTTAAGGTCAGAGTACCCAACCTAGTCAACAAGCCCTAATGCCAACATCTTATCAACAGGCTTTAATACCTCCTCCTATAGCTACTAATAATCCTCCCAAGAAGACTCAGCTACTAGTTCATCCTAATCCTAATCCCAACAATACCAAATAGTAGACTCAATAACAAAGCTATGCTATCTCCTTAAATGATATTCACTTAATGTTAGACACTATTCTTCCTTCACCCCAAAAGCCTATAATAACTGAAGTTGAAGATTTCCCAACTGAATAGGAAGACATGTCAAACCAGAAGACCACTCATGTATCCAAAGAACCTTCATTCCCTCATAGGTTGATGGAACAAGGCCATCTTATAGCAAACCATGTAGTAATTGATTTTCTTAATTAGCTAAAGCAAGTGACAGTAAAAATACCAATACTAGATGTTATCAAGGAAGTCTCTATCTATACTAAAGCTATTAAGGAAGCATGTATTAAACAACCAAGAAGGAAGAAGAAAGATCCAAAAACTATTCATGTCTTAGGATAACTATTTGATTTGATGCTGGAGAAATAAACTGTAACTATATATTCTGACCCTGGGAGTCCTATGGTTACAGTCACTATCCATGGGATCCAAGTTCAAAATGATTTGGTTGACTTAGGAGCATCTATAAATGTCATGATAAAGGAGGTATTTTCTCAAATACATATCATTGGCATCAGAGGAACACCCACCATACTTTAGCTTGCTGATAGCTCTACTATTAAGCCAAATGGGATGATAGAAGATGTCATAGTCACCTTAAACTCTTGGGAGTATCCAATTAATTTTTTTGTCCTATCCCCAAAAGATAATATGTTAGGATATCCTTTAATCTTAGGATGAGCATGGTTGGATATTGAAAATTCTTATATAGTTTGTTGATCTAGAAAGATAAAAATATCCAATGGTTAAAGAAGTTCTTACCACAACACTTTTTCTTGGAGGACCCAATTAGGGACTACCTTTCCATATTCATACATATGCCTTAGACTATGCTCTAGGTGTCATGCTAGGATGAAAGGTAGATTCAGTTAAACATGTCATTTATTTCATTAGTAAAAATTTACAAGGTGCAGAGTTTAACTTCACATTCACTAAAAAGGAGTTACTTGTAGTTATCTATGCCTTTAATAAATTTAGGCATTATAAATTACTGGATATGAAATATTTGTGCATACTAATCATTCTACTATAAATTATTTGGTGAACAAGCCTATAATCTCAAGAAGATTGGCTCACTAGTTGTTACTTATGCAAGAATTTGATATCACCATAGTTGTTAAACCTGGCAAGGCTAATGTGGTAGTTGGCTTTCTCTCTCAATTGCATGTCCCTGATGATCTTGTAACCATTGACGATAATTTTCTAAATGAACACCTTTTTCTATTGTGAGCACATAATCCATGGTATGCAAATATTGCTAACTACCTAACCACAAGAAAGATACTAGTTCACTTCTCCACCAAAGAAAGAGAGTTACTAGTGGAGAAGAGCTTTAACTATTCATGGATTGTTGGATTTATGTTTTATACTAGACCTAATCAAGTAATGTATCAGTGTATAAGAGAGAATGAAACATATGATTTCTTGAGGGCATGCCATGATGTGCCCTGTGGAGGTTATTTTGTAGCTAAAAGGACAACCTTCAAAATCTTGACAACTAGGTACTATTGGCCAAGTTTACACAAGGATGTAGTTACATAAAGAAATGTGAAAAGTGTCAATGTATGGGAAGACCCACTAAATTAGATGAAATGCCCCTACAGCCTCAAGTATTTGTTGCACCCTTTGATAAATGGGGGATTGACTTTGGAGGACCTATTGAAGCGTCTTCACAAGGAAAGTCATATATTCTAGTTTACACTGACTATGTAACTAAAATGGTAGAGGCTAAACCTATGAAACACCCAAAAAATAACAACATTTCAAAATTCTTATATGAATCCATCTTTACATGGTTTGGAGTCCCTAGGTAGTTGACATTTGATCAAGGAGCTTAGTTTACATCAAATTTGATAGCTGCTCTCATCCAAGAATATACTATTTGTCATGGTAAATTATCACCTTATCATCCATAGGTTAATGGTTAAGTAGAAGTTACTAATAGGGAGCTAGAAGCCATTCTCACCAAGATAGTTGCACTCCATAGAAAGGATTAGGCCACACACCTTCCTGAAGCTCTCTGGGCTTATAGAACTACTTAAAAATCCACAATAGTTTTTACTCCTTTTGAGCTCATCTATGGTAGGTCAGTAGTAATGCTTGTGTAGTTTGAATATAAAGTTTTGAGGAGTTTTGGAGCTTGGTATGGAACCTACTATTGCACAAAAAGACTGCATCCTAAGTTTAAATGGTCTTGATGAATGGAAAAAATCTGCATGGAATAACACTAAACTCATCCAACACCAGTAGAAATAGTGGTATGATAGGTTTATCAAAGAGAAAATGTTTGTTGTGGGAGATTGGGTACTCCTTTATGACTCCAAATATCAACATAATCCAAGGAAGTTTCAAACTCACTAGTTACGATCATGTGAGGTTGTTGTTATATTTTCAAATGGTGCAATTTAGTTGTCTACCATTGATCTTGTCTGATTCAAGTTACTTGTCAATGGGCATCGCCTCAAGTTTTACAATAAAATAGTTAGTTGCAAGGAGTTCCTACAATAGTTCCATCATAGTGAGAATATACTCGTTCTTACAGCCAAATAGTCTGGGTCTCCTACCTTGACTTCTACTACTTCTTGATTCTATTCAAGTCTTTCATAATAAATAGTTTCTCCTTGAAAGTACTTTCTCCACCATCCACTCTAGTCCACCTTCTCTCTTTCCCATCTTTCCATTCCATCCCATCACTTTTTCAATTATGATGATCTTTTCCAAAACATCTTTCCTACAATATTTTCCAGGTATATACCACATAACTTTGCATATATTCTATTTTATTCATGATTTGTTAGGAATTCATGTTCTTTCAATTTATCAACTCTTACACACACTGGCCTAGTGGGACCCATTCCTTTTCTTAGTTGGGGGGATAGAAATTTTTATTTTCAAATCAATTTCAAATCACATGTAAACTTTAAAAGTTAATTGAGATGATTGAAAGTAATTGAGATGACTAATGTCACATGTTGATGACTTGTCCTTCTATGGTTGTGTCATTATGAAATTAAGGACATTAAAAATAATTCACTTATATTTTAATGATAATTTAAAACATGTTTGGGGTGACAGAATTGTACACGAGCAAAAATTATGAAACTTGATGCAAGAAGGATATCATAAGATACTGTGCATTAAACTCTTTTAATTACACATCATTTTTTCTGTTTGAGATAACTAGTGCCATAACATTGTAAACTTTAATTCACCATTGTAAAAGCTTTGAAACATCATGATTTTTCTAACAAAATTCTGAAGCCAACAATGGGTGGAGGTCTTCAAAGGTATGTGTCAGTTGATCATAGGGTTCTTCTAGGTAATGCAGCCAGTTGTGAGATGTTCAAAAGAAGAGGATTGATGTAGGAGCATCTTGGGTTCGCTTGCAGTCTTACATGTTTAAGAGAGATTTTGGTTAAGGGTTATGGAGCTTGGTGAATACTAGTGCTCAACATACACTGGGAGCTTGGCATGGTTTAGGAGATTGACATGGTCTTGGGAGCTCAACATGGTCTATGGAGCTTGGCATGGTCTTTGGTTTCTCAGCATGGTTTTTTGAAACTCAGCATGGTCTATGGAGCTCAGCAAGGTCTTTGGTTGCTCGGCATGGTCTGGGAATTTGGTGTCTATTTTAGGCTGTATAATTAATTTTCCACAACTATTTAAAGGATGAAAATTTCAAAAATTGAAGATGGCCTAGATTTCTACCTATAGTTTAAAGCTCGAGTTCTAATTCATTTGGAGCTAGGAGACATCACAATTTGACTAAGACATCGATTTTGGGAATTTAATTATTGTAGGAGGCCAACTTGTGGCTTAGATTGGTATAAGTAGGGGTGGGGGGGGGGGGAGTCTTTAGGAATTTTTTTTCATCCATTATGGAGAAAAGGAGGAACTTGGGAGAGTGAATTTCTAGAAGGGCTAGTAGCTACGGCTTGGAAAACAAGGAGAATGCTTGGTGGGCTTGCGAGCTCAATTTGAGATCTTCCTTGGAGGTTTCTACTAGAGTGTGGATATGGACTAACTAGGGTTTGGGTTTGGATCTTGAGGGATCTTGTAGAACTATTACTTGCTTTGTATCTGGCCATAATCGAGAAGGCCTTACAGCCCAACACATTGCATGTAATTAGTTATATTTTATGAATATATTATTATGATTTGGTATCAGATCTTGCATTGTTGCTTCTTTTTGTTGTGTTTCCACTGCATGGTTATATAGTTGGGGGCTAGGACATCTCCTTTGGGGACTCCCTTTCCTTTCAATGCGTCAAGGATGGTTGGATTACTATCTTAGTCTAAAAGGGTTTGATGAAGATGTCACTCTTAAATTCATGAGCACCTTGAAGGATAGCGTTGCAATAGTTAAGGGCCTAAGAATTGAATTTATAGAAGAAGTGGTAGCCGAAGTCACTAAGTTACCTAGGAAGGAGAAAATTGGGAAAAAGATTTTAACCTATGTATAGCTAGGGAATAATTTAGTGTACATCAAGACCCTCAACTAGATATTGATAGGAAGCATGGTACCTCTAGATTATCCTTTCTGATGGAATTTATGTATCCAACAAAATTTATCATTTAGTGCTTCACTTGCAAAGGTCATTAAAAATGCCTGCTTGCCCTACATTTCAAGATTTTAGCTCATTTGCGGCATGATTATTAATAGGTAAATCTTCCCAATTTCCTATTTAATATTGTTAAGAAGCAAGATTCTTTAGTACAATCAAGAAAGGATTAATTTGTTTCTCACCATTGCTTAATGAAATTAATTATGGAAAGAAAATTAAACAAGCAATCAATTAGGATGTGGGAAGAGTTTTTACGGTTAAATGAGGTAGAGCCTAGGTTGGCTGACCCTAGAGGCCAAGGTGTTGGATGACGGGAAATCTACTAGTTATTGTAAGGTTATCCCTGAGACTAAAAATATTCCTAAAGCCTCTCCCTCTAGTTCTAGACCAACTAAGAAGAGGATTTATAAAGTTGAAGCCTCCATTTCTAGTGAAAAGAAAAGAAAAATTAGAGAAGCTACTAGTACCCCCAAGACCCCATCGTCTGTTAAAACTAGGTCTACTATTAGGGAAGGAAAAGATAAAGCTATGGAACTTGAAGAAGAAAAGTTAGAACAATAACTTGATGAAAAGAGTAATATTAATGAAACCCTACACTCACAAGAGGAGGAAGATTCATAAAAACCTCTTGAAGCACCTATGGTAGAAATTCCTATAAGCAAGATGAAATGAAAGAATCCTCCATGTCTATCTACACCACCCACCAGGTGAAGTGCGAGGCTTTCTAAGGGAAATAGGGTTCCTAAAACCTCTATTCTAATGGTTAACCCTAAGTTTTCTAAATATGAAAAGGAGTCCTCTCTAAAGGAAAAATTACAACAAAAAATAGCCAGTGAGAATGAGTGCAATGACTAGAGTCCACAACCTAAAGTTGACTATAGTGGTAACTATGTGCTTATTGATAGTGATAAGGAGTCTAGTGAGCCTGAAGTATCTGAGGAGTTCAAAGAAAGCCCTATTATGAAGGATACTAGTGAAAATTCATTAAAGTTTCCTTCAGAGGACTACCTATAGTTCAAACAAGAAATTATTGAAGAAGTAATAGAAAAGATCAATCAAGATGGGCTAGATACATTAGCTACAATAGCAATTGAATCTAGTAAGGAAGGAAATATGGTGACAATGCTTGATATATAGAAATGAGAATGCTCCATGCCACAAGGTGCCAATAGAATTCTTCATCCAACATGTAATTGGATAGACATTTTTAACCAAGAACCATTGTCACCACCCAATTTGTCTACACCTTTGTTTGTAGGAATAAATTTGTTTCAACAGTTGCTATGGGAAATAAGTCAATGGAAGTTGAAATGATAAAATATGAAACATGTTATTAATGAACAAAGCTATAAGTTGAAGTAGAGCTCAGACCAGAATGAATTTTTAGGAAGAAGGATTGAAAAAATCATGGGATTGATTCCTAAATTAATGGAATGCAAGTCACCATCACCAATGTATGCATTGTTTCTTAAAGAGAAGCTTGTAAATTTCAAGTTGACTAGAATTGTGGAAGGTCTTAATCCTTCCATTTCTAATCCACATGACTTTTATGACTCATTCTAATATGTTCCAATGCATTTGAAAAATTTATTGTGTGAATTGTATCTCCATAATCTGGCAATACTTAATGACATAGAGTGGAACTCTCTCCTATATGTAGGGGATGTGCAATTGAGAGTAGTGATGTCTTGGATACAAAATGAGATAAGTAGGGAACATCAAGCTGCACCTTATAGGGATAATGAAATGATAGTTCCTCTACTCATGAGACCAAAAGTTCACCACACTAGATGTAAATTTCTAGATTGGATTTCTATCATGGGAAACCCTACTGGAGCTAGTAAAGTATGTTCAATCAAGGAACAAGACTTTGTAGACTAGGAATAGCACTCATCTCAAGATGTTGAGATAACAATTGTTGCTTCAAGGAAATGATGGACAAGGATTTCACATGACCTAAAGATAAGATAACCCCAATCTCCTCAAGATTTGAATCTTTCTACAATAAGGATTGCATTGTATACTGATTTAGGGAGAAATAAGTGCACATATTGGCTTCGATTGAGATATCAACCTCACATTCTTTTGCAACCACTACTAGTAGTAAAAAATAATGCAAAGGATCATGATATGACAATAGAAGTTTGATGCTGGAGAAATCTCAAGGAAAATTATGGATACTTTGACTATGTTAAGAATGAGCCAAGGGAGAGGACAACTAGTGATTGGAGAGTTTGGGAACAAATTAGGAACTTCATGGTTGTTGGGAACCAGCAATAACTCAGTTGGGAAGAATGATGGGCCTCCAAAAGGCCATTACTTTGAGATCCTTTTATCTTATTTTTAGGCAGTTATCTTGTAGAAATAGGCATGACTCCATGGTTTTAAGAAAATAAACTTATGTTTTTATGTATATGTTATATATATGATAAGACATAAAGTAGAAGTATGGATAGTTCAAATATGCTATGTTTTCTTGAATCTATGGACAAAAATGGTATAATGAAGGAATGTTACATACTAATAAATGTTTCCTCATCCATGCTATGTCTTGGATAGCTTTCTTCCTATAGCCATAAGATTTGCAAGAGTGATAATTTGATCATTACACCATTCTTCTAACATTGATGATGGAATACATATATGTATGTGGAAGTTGTCTATATTCAATTTTTTGTAGCTACTTACCACGTGTATTCAAAGATCAACACTTCAATGCTAAGTAAAAGTTGACCAAATTTCTAAACTGCCACAAGTGTGCAAGTCATTGTATGCTTTCTTTTGTTATAGTGCATGAATATAGCTCCCACAACCTACTATATTCTTGGAGGATTTAATCATGACTAATGGTATTTCTATTGTGAACTTTATGAGTCTGTAATTGATCCTTATTGATGGAGTGATTGTAGAGTTAGGAATTTGTTGTAGTTTCCTTTAAATAATGCCCATTACAACTTTGAGAAGAAGTTTTTGGGGAAGCAAGATAGAATAGATTGATTTTCATAAGAGTAGTTTGTGATATTGTTTTTATCAGATGTAATCTCTTATCATGAATGAATAATATAAAAAGTTCAAGTTTACATCTTTGTCTTGATTGTCTTTTCTGTTCACTCATCCAAGGGGGCTCACTTGGTGAGTGAACTACTCTATTAGAATAGATTTCATGCACTTGTTTGTTTCTTTGTAAGGTAGAATTTTGTTGTTCTTGTATCCATTGATAATAGAATTAGTAAATTGTTCCTACAACATAGGTGCATATATAGGTTTACTATTTGTAGTGTTACTTTAAGCTTTAAGTTAAGTTGTTGTTTCATTTTCTAGCTTAAGTCTCCTTAAACATTTCCTTTTCTTTAGTTGTAATGACTTAAAGAAGAATTAGAGCATATACTTTGTAGTCACCCTCTCAAGCGTATGCTCTTAAGTTGAAAATATTAAATGAAGTCAGTATGTTATTTTAGGAAAAACACTTGATTCTATTTAACCATGGAATCATTGTGAAAGGACATCCAATCCTTTGTTACTAAGGTATTAAGTTGACCAACCAATATCTACAAATAGACATTTCTTTAGTCAAGATTGAGACCAAATTAAGCACTCTATTCATCTCTTCTAATGACATATCTTGTTTTGAGGGAGGTATGTTATCATTATCCAATGGGGGATCAATATCATAGTAGGAAGCATTGGTATCTTCTTCTTGATGACTTCTTGATTCAAAAATCTCACCAAACTTGGGATCTTATGCATTTCCATCATTTTTTGCATCTCAATGGAGTTTTGGAACTTCAAAAAAAATTACATCCTCAAACTTTTTTGGGATATCCACATTTATTTCAACATCAAAACTTCAAAGAAATTTCATTGCTTTTGATAATTTCAACATGTCAATTTGTCTGCACTAACACATTAGATACTGCATCTTAGCAACTAGTACATCCCAAATCTAAATAAATCCTTTGATGGAGGTGACAATAGTTAGGAAGTAAAAGGATGTTGATGTAGGAGCATCCTGGGTGTAAGAGGAATCTTGTATCAACCAAAAATATTTTTATTTTTAGTCTTTTCTATTTTCCTTAGGACTAGTAGACAGGGGGTTGCTATTTCTAAGAGCTTACTATTTTTTAGTAAGTTTGTCATATGAGATCAGAATATTCTAATTTTATACATGAAGGTTCATTTCAGAATTATAAAGCTAGCATAAAAATATCATTGCTCCTGCTTAAGTATTAGAGAAGTTATTGTAGATTTTTGATGGAAAATTTTGGAGAAAAATCTTTAGGCTCACCATTAGAGATCTTAGTATTCTCAAATGAGGTCCAAAAACACAATGGAAGGGTGCTTGTGCCATTCTAATCCTATAGATCAGGAGCTGACATTTCCAAAAAGTGGTTATAATAGCCAATCAGAGCAATGGTTCAAGAGTTATGGCATTCCAAAGTTGGGCTACCAAAATTTTCTAAAATAAATGTCAAAGCTATATTTGGCCGACTCTATATGTATTTTTAGGGTTTTTTGGCCCTATGTATTGAGTTTAAATGTCTAGAACCTTCTTGGGCAACATAAAATTGCCTATCAAAGAAATAGTAAGAACTTCCCCAGAAGTAGTAAGCTCCCAGAGTTGCACATGTTGACAAAGATGCCAAATCATCACATTCTAAAAATTTTGAAAGAGGAGAAGTCCTAGTGAATAGAAGAGTTCTACTGAGTGGTGAGAATGAACTTGATCCAAGAAGGAGCTTGTTTCACACAAAGTGCATATGTGAAGATAAGTATTCTGATGTGATCATTGATGGTGGAAGTACTAACAATGTGGTGTCATAAATGATGATCACTAAGTTGAAGCTGAAGAGGAAGAAATGTCTACATCTATACCATATTCCTTAGGCACAAGATGACCACAAGGTCATGGTCAATGAGAAATGCTCAATGAAGTTCAAGATTGGAAGGTACCAATATAAGGTACTTTGTGATATTATACCTATGGAAAAATGTCATATGTTACTGGGTAGGTCATGGCAGTCTGACAGGCGTGTTGTACATGATAGGTGAGCAAATACCTACACTCTAACCAAGGACAAAGTGAAACATAAGTTGAATCCTTTGAAAGAGAAAGAAGAAAAGGTATATAGTGCTGCTAGAATATGTTTCATTGATGGAAACAAGTTTATCAAAGGTATGAAGTGTGAGCATATCTATTTTTCTATAATGCCTAAAGATAGTAAAGGAGAAGTAGGAGGTACCTAGAGATGTTGTAGTTATGTTGGGAGATTTTTCTGATATTGTGTTAGATAATGTACCTAATGGATTTCCCCCAATGAGGAAGATCAGTCACTAGATGGATTTGGTTCTAGGAGCTAGTTTTCCAAACAAGGAAGCTCATAGAATAACACCAAAAGAAAGTGGAGAATTGAACAAACAAGTTCATGAGTTATTACAAAAGGGGTTGATTCGAGAGAGTCTAAGTCTATGTGTTGTACTAGCCATATTAGCACCAAAGAAGAATGGAGAATGGAGAATTTGTATAAATTATAGTGTTATCAACAAGATCACAATCAAGTATAGATTTCCATTGCCAAAGATGGATGATATTATGGACTATTTGAGTGGGACTGAATATTTCACAAAGATAGATCTAAAGAGTGGGTACCATCAAATTTGTATCAAAGAAGGTGATGAGTGGGCGACTTCTTTCAAAACAAGGGAAGGACTATACAAGTGCTTAGTCATGCCTTTTGGGCTAACCAATGCACCAAGCACTTTCATGAGGCTCATGAATGAGGTACAAAAGAAATTTTTGGGTAAGTTTTTCATTTTTTACCTAGATGATATTTTGATCTTTAGTAAGAAATCGGAGAAGCATTTGATTCATATTCAAAAGGTGTTTGGTAAGTTGAGGGAAGAAAAGTTGTTGATAAACTTGAACAAGTGCAGTTTTATAAAGGAGTTGATGTACCTAGGATTTTTAGTCTCAGTAGAAGGTCTAAAAATGGACCCAAAGAAAGTGAAGGCTATCCTTGAATGGTCTACTCCAAGGAGTGCAAAAAAGGTAAGATGTTTTCATAGACAGGCTAGTTTTTATAGAAAGTTCATAAGAGGCTTTAGCATTATTTGTGGACCCTTGACTAAAACAATGAGAGGGGATAGGAAAGAATTTAAGTGGACTATAGGAGTGTATAAGAGTTTTAATGTATTGAAATAGAAAGTTATGGAGCAACCTATTTTGGCACTTCTAGATTTTAACAATGTGTTTGAAGTAGACTGTGATGCTAGTCGTACTACACTAGGAGTTGCTTTAAGCCAGGAAAGTAGATCTATTGCTTAATTTATTGAGAAATTGAATGATGTCAAAAGAAAATATTATGTTAATGATAGGGAATTTTATGCTATAGTTCAAGCATTGAAGAAGTGGAGACACTATCTTCTTCCTAAGGAGTTTGTTTTGTATATTGATCATCAAGCTTTTCAATATTTGAATAGTGAAGGAAAATTAAATCAAAGACATTTGAAGTGGGTTTAGTTTTTGTAGAGTTATACATCTATTTTGAAACACAGGAGTGGAAAGTCTAAGAGAGTTGCAGATGCTCTTAGTAGAAGATAAATTCTGTTGACAAAAATGCAAATAGAGGTGGTTGGGTTCAAGGAACATAATACTTTGTACAATCTAGATGATCTTGATTTTGGTGAAGAATGGAAGGCTTGTACAAAACCTATTACCCTTGACAAGGAAAAATGGTTGGATTTCATGATCCAAGATAGTATGTTGTTCAAAGGAAGCCAGTTGTGCATTCCCAAAAATTTGATGAGGGAGAATCTCATCAAAGAGAAGTAGAGTAGAGGATTGGTTGGACATTTTGGCAGAGATAAATCATAGCTTTGGTTGCTGAGAATTATTATTGGCCATAGTTGTAGCAAGATGTGAAGAATTTTATACAAAGTTGCAGAGTATGTCAAATGGTGAAAGGAGTGAAGTGGAATATAGGGTTGTATCAGCCATTACTTTTACCAAAGAAGTCATGGGAGGATGTCAGCATGGATTTTTTTCTTGGATTACTGAAGACAAAATGTGGGCATGATTCTAATTTTGTGGTGGTTGATAGGTTTTTAAAGATAGCACATTTCATTCCTTGCAAGAAGACTAGTGATGTTGTTCATGTGGTAGAGTTGTTTTTCAGAGAAGTGGTGAAACTACATAGTCTACCAAAGAGTATAGTTTTAAATCAAGATACCAAATTTGTTGGTATTTCTAGCGTACATTGTAAAAGAATTTGAAGATAGATTTGAAGTTGAATTCATTGCATCATCCACAAACTGATGGAAAAACAAAAGTGATGAATAGGAGTTTGGGAAATTTACTGAGATGTTTGATTGGAGACAAGACAAAAGGATGAGATCTAATTTTACCACAGACAGAATTTGCATATAATAATTGTGTCAATATTTGTATTGGTCATTCACCATTCCATATTTTATATGGGAGTAGTCCTAGAAATGCTTCTGAATTATGATAGTTGGATAAAGGAGAGATAAGTAGTGTTGAAGCAGAAGAATTTGCTAAACATTGAAGAACATCCATGAGGAGGTGAGGAAGCACATCATAAAGATGAATACATAGTACAAGGCTAAGGTATATGTGAAAAGGAGGTATAAGGAATTTTAGATTGGAGATGAAGTCATGGTTCATTTGAGAAAGGATCATTTTCTAGTGGATACATATAATAAGCTGAAGATGAAGAAGTTTGGACCATGTAAGATAGTGAAAATGCATAATTCTGGAAATGCCTATGAAGTGGAGTTGCTTGCTGAATTGAATATTTCCCTATTATTTAATATTTTAGATTTGACAGTGTATTATGAAGGAGGTGATGGAGATGAAGTTGTAGATGCATAGTGGAGTATTCTAGCAGCTAGTTTAGCTACAAAGGAGATTGAGGAGATATTGGATAGTCATATTGGAAAAAGTACAAGGAAAAACACTTATGAGGAATACCTGGTCAAATGGAAAGGGAGGCTAGTAAAGGATTCATCATGGCTAGCAATGGAGGAGGTTAACCATCTTGGTTTTCCTTTGAACACCTAAGATGTGATGGGGTCACTTCTCAAATTTCCCCATGTGTTTGATGTAGGAGCATCTTAGGTGTAAAAGAAATCTTGCATTAGCAAAAAAATTTTTTATTTTCAATCTTTTCTATTTTCATCAAGACTAGTAGACAAGTGGTTACTATTTCTGGGAGCTTACTATTTTTAGTAATTTTTTCATATGATCTCAAAATGTTCTAATTTTCTGCATGAAGGTTCATTTTAGAATTATAAGGCTACCATAAAAATCTCATTGCTCCAATTTAAGTATCAAAAAAGTTATTGCAGATTTTTGATGGAAAATTTTGAAGAATAATCTTCAAGCTCACCATTGTAGGTCTTAGAGTGCCTAGATGAGGTCTAAAAACTTGACGAAAGGTGCTTGCGTAGGTCTGAGCCTATAGATCAAGAGTTGGCATTTTTGAAAAGTGGTTATAATAGCCAATCATAGCAATGGTTCGAGAGTTATGGCCTTCCAAAGTTGGGCTACCCAAAATTTCTAAAATAAATGTCAAAGATGTATTTGGCTAATCTATATGTATTTTTAGGGTTTTTTGGCTCTATGTGTTAAGTTTGAATGTCTAGAACCTTCTTGAACCACATAAAATTGACTATTTAAGAAAGGCCTAAACATTGTTTAGAACATATCTGTGTGATTCACAACATTGTTTTGCACATTACTGTAATGAAGATGCCCATGTGGGTTAGCATATTGTAATTGTGAATTCTATAATCCCACATTTGTAGTGATAATAAGAATCCCCTATTTTTTTCTTGCAATTTTTGTTGTTTCTGTTGTGTGTTTATGGTATTAAGGGGAGCACCCTTCATGATATGTTTGGATTTTGACCTTCTCTAAGATACTTTAATTTTCTCATTATGCTATCCATGAAACCTTTGAAAACCTCATCCTATACATGTAAATCCCTTGAACTATTAGGGTAATTTTGGTTGGAGCCTCATAATGGATTGGAGTATTATAGACCTATATGTATGGAGGAGAGGGATTTAACCATAGAGAGACATCATC
This sequence comes from Cupressus sempervirens, assembly GCA_028749045.1. NCBI lineage: Eukaryota > Viridiplantae > Streptophyta > Pinopsida > Cupressales > Cupressaceae > Cupressus > Cupressus sempervirens. The sequence continues at coordinate 49,383,846 of CM053790.1, read as the reverse complement.
CATTAGAGACTCTTATCTACTTTTCAAGCTTTATGTGTTCATATTATTTTTGCAATAAACATGTATCCCAGAGTGTCCACGCTCTTTCTCTTCATTGAATGGTAACAAAAACTCCTCTTGATCATCTTCATCATTTTGTCCTCTTGCAAATTTATCATATGATTCAAACACCATTGCACTAAACTGCAAAGGTTGATCCTCCATGATTTGGGGAGGCTGATCCAAAATATAATTATACCCATATCTATTTCACTTGGTCTCATACTTATAATACCATTATTCTTGTTGTTGATGTTACCATAGGGGCTAGAATTTCTACTATGATTTTGAGATAATTGTTTTGGGTAGCAACTAGCAAGTTGGATTAGATTACCACCTTGATTCCTTGAGGAATTCAACTTTATTCTGATGAGTTCATTTGATAAAAGAGACATTGTCTTCTTCATGGCCTCAAACTCACTAGCCATATTGTTCTCAAATTTTAGCAGGTGGAGAAGTCTTATTCTCAAGGAATGCAGTCTTTTGGGGCTCATACCTTGAATATGTAATTGTTGGCACTAGAAAAGTAGCAACCTATTGTAGCAAAGGTACTACATTCAACATGGGCATTTTATTGGGTGTAGTAGATGCTCCTACTAGTAATGGTGGTATGGCTATTGTACTATTAAAAGTGAAGGAAGACACAAAGTTCCCTCCACAATGGGTATCTACCTGCTACGTGAATGTAACAAACTCTTTGAAGATCTTTTCAATGGTATCAATGTCTCTAGGTGGGAGCCTTCTTAGGAAAATAGTAGTTAATGAATCCATTGTTTCCAAATAGCAGCCTCTTGTTTTATAATGTAAGGAAACTCCATCCTTTGATACATCTTATAGAAGTGATGATTAAACTGTGAAATAGTCTCGTGGGGATCCCTCTTAATTAAGATGAAGTGATGATGTAGGATAGCTAGATCAATATAGACCTTGAATTGAGCTAAAAATTTTCTCTCAAAAGAGCTCTAATCAATTATTGATGCTAGTGGTAGATTGAGGTACCAATTGAATGTTGTTTCCCCAAAAGTGTAAGGGACAAGGTGAAAGACCACGTCCATATGCTAAATTTGGTTTCAATTATAGATTTCCTTGAAAATTTTAATATGGTCTTCTATTGTTCATCATTCTCCATAGATGAACCATAGACAAACCTTTTTAAGATTTCTCGGCAAGTAATGTAATGGACTAGTTGATTTCAAAGGTCAACTATGGGCATTGAAGAATGCCATGGTGCATAATGATGGGAATGTGTGAAGTAGAGTGTAGGCATGATAATAATGATGGAATTTGTAATGTGAATGGGTGGAGACTAGGTATCCCTTTATCATTGTGAGGCTTGAAAACTGACTGAGTCCCAAGAACTTGCGTCCACCGGGCGAAGACCTTAAAGCTCACTAAAATGTAGATAGTGGGATAAAATCTTCTAGTTTGTGTTTACTTTGAAAAACACACCTCCGAAAAGAGCACCTTGAGAAAAAAGTGAACCTTCAAGAAGTGCACCTATGTACCTGCGTACCTACAAAAAGCACACCTTCTGACAGTGACAGACTTGGAAAATTTATGAGCTTTTGAAAACTGCTAAATTTTCAAATAACAACTTGACTTTTTGGGTAGGATGGTTTTGGGCCCTCGTTCTAGAGACACTTCTGTTGATTTTTTGTTTTTCATGATGTTGAATGGAAGAAATCCTTTCAGATCTCTCTCTTGAAAAGTTGATCAATGAACAACTCCAAGATTTTAGATGGGTGTTTTTCAACCTGTTGAATAAATCAATTAAAGATAAATGTGTATGTTGAAGAGGAGGCCTTTGCTAGTTCTAACCAATCTACACAATTTGTTGTTGAAATGTAACCACTAAGAGATATGTTTTTTATATTTTTTGTTATATGATGAATGAATATGATGATGTGCATTATTCAAAATGAAGGAAGGCACAAAGTTCCCTCCACCATGGATATCTACCTATTACATGAATGTAATGAACTCTTTGAAGATATTTTCAATGGTATCAATGTCTTTAGGTGGGAGTCTTCTTAGAAAAATAGTAGTTAATGAATCCATTGTTCCCAAATAGTAGTCTCTTGTGGTATAGTTTAAGGAAACTCCATCCTTTGATACATCTTATAGAAGTGATGATTAAACTATGAAATAGTCTCATGGGGATCCCTCTTAATTAAGATGAAGTGATGATGTAGGATAGCTTGATCAATCTAGACCTTGAATTGTGCTAGAAACTTTCTCTCAAAAGAGTTCCAATCCCTTATTGATGTTGGTGGTAGATTGAGGTACCAATTGAATGTCGTTTCCCCCAAAGTGTAAGGGAAAAGGTGATAGACCATGTCCATATGCTGAATTTGGTTTCGATTATAGATTTCCTTGAAAATTTTAATATGGTCTTCTATTTTTCATGATTCTCCATAGTTGAACCACAGACAAACCTTTTTAAGATTTCTAGGAAAGTCATGTAATGGACTAGTTAATTTCAAAAGTGAACTTTGGGCATTGAAGAAAGCCATGGTGCATAATGATGGGAATGTGTGAAGTAGAGTGTAGACATGATGATAATGATGGAATTTGTAATGTGAATGGGTGGAGACTAGGTATCCCTTTATCATTGTGAGGCCTGAAAAACTAACTGAGTCCCAAGAATTCATATCCATCGAGGGAAGACCTTAAAGCTCACTAAATGTAGATGGTGGGATAGAATCTTCTAGTTTGTGTTTATTCTGAAAATCATACCTCCAACAAAAACACCTTGAAAAAAAAGTGAACCTTCAAAAAATGGACCTATGCACCTGCACACCTACAAAAAGTGCACCTTCTGATAGTGATAGACTTGGAAAATTTTTGAACTTCTAAAAATTGTTGAATTTTCAAATAACAAATTTTTGGGTAGAATGGTTTTGGGCCCTCTTAGAGCCACTTCTGTTGATTTGTTGTTTTGCACGATGTTGAATGGAAGAAATCCTTTCAAATATCTCTCTTGAAAAGTTGATCAATGACCAAATTCAAGATTTTGGATGGGTGTTTTTCAACCTATTTAATAACTCAATTGAATATAAATGTGTATGTTCAAGAGGAGGCCTTTGCTGGTTCTAACTAATCTACACAATTTGTTGTTGAAATGTAACTACTAAGAGATATGTTTTTTTATATTTTTTGTTATATGATGAATGTAATTTATCAATTCAACTATATGAATTCCTATTTTAACCAAGTGTTTGAAAAGAAAATAAAAAAGATAGAGTAATGAGAGATTAGAGAAAATTGTTGAAAGGGAAAATCCTAATATACATAAGCCAAAGCAACAACACGTCTATGAATTAAATTATCAAAAGAATCTTTGTACAAAACCAATGAAATTAGGAGTGGTGCTTCCTTAACTCCACTAATGAAATTGTCAATGGGAAGTTCAATCATAACTGAAAGATGTTTCACATTTCATCAAATTGCAAGGCCATAGAAAGTGTGTTCACGCAAGACAAAATGCTATGCAAGAAAAAAGATGATATTTTCTCCAACTTGTCACAATAGAAAAAACCATTAACATAAGGGAAACATTAGAAATAAAAGATTGCACAGTCATAACAACACAATAAAACTATTGGATCCATTATTATTCATGAACATGCATTCACTAAAATAACACACTCAGACAAGAATAACTACACTTAGAATGAGAGCAGTAATAACATATATTATTATATCAAATTAACAGTCTAAAGTACATATTACAACCTTGTATTTAAAAGAAATTTTCTCCTCCTTTGGTGTTAGGAGTGAGAGATTGTCTAATGCAAACTCATGCTAAAAAACTAATATAATAAACTAATTTACATACAAACTAACTATCTAAATGGTGCTAAGTAGGTATCCAATCTTGTTTATATCAATTAGTGGGTGCATGATCCTTTACATGACTTAAGACAATAAAAGAAGGAGATAAGAAGATAGAAGCCATGAGATGATCTAGGTGCCTCTAGGTCTTGAACTGCCATCAAAATGCATTTTTGATGCCTCTAAAATAACAACTGGCAATTAACTATCGATGCACTACTTCTTCTTAAAAAATTTCAGGGCACCTTTGAAAAAAGAGAACCTTGGAAAAAATGCACCTTGGCACCTTGGTGATAAGACCACAAAATCAAAAAAATATTCTAAGTGTCAAAATTTGATTTCCAACATTTGAGTTTTCTTCCCCTTTATGCAAAAATGATGTGTGTGTGTTTCCCTTTGAAATTTTTGATGGAAGAGGTGATTTATTGAGGAGATAATAAATCTAAAGCTTTACACCTTTCCCTCACTTCCTTGTGGAAATTATGAAGTGTGACTTTTTGGGCATTCCCTAGACCTTGAAAGTCATGGGTTTGAGTGTGATCTTAGCTACTGTAGAAGATAAGCAAGCCATGGTAATTTTTGGGACATCAGGGGGCCTCTAGATGTTTTAGATATGTACACTTGTGCACGTTTAGAGACAATTCATTCACCAAATCTTCAAATTGTGCACATGCATGCCTTTAGGGAAGTGTGCAAGGTACTTAATTCACCAAAAAATCAAAGTTCTTAGTTTTGACAACAATTTCTAGGTTTTTCTCTAATGGGATTTTAGAACACTCTTGTGTACTTATTTTCATCTTTTTGATGATTTAGACCCATTTGTGCACCTTGCACACCTATGCACTTTTCTCTTCAAAACTTTGTAAAATTGTGCACTTGTGCACCTTAGCATCTTTGGGTATCTTCAAGACTTTAGAATTGTGCACTTGTGTAGATAAACACATGCACAACTTGGCACCTTGCACACCTATGCACCTTCTGGAGATAATTCGTACACCTAACCACTAAATTGCACACCTACACATCTCAACACATGCACACCTTTTGTTTTCCTCCAACTTATGCATATTCAAAATTGTAATGCACACCTTGTGCACCTTCAAAAATCACACCTTGAGAAAAGAGAACCTTAAAAAAGAGCACCTTGTAAAATGTGCACCTTCAAAAATTGCATCTGTGCACCTTTACACAAGTGTGCACGATTCTCAATTCACCAAACAATAAAATTCCTCAATTTTGAAAATGGTTTCTAGGTTTTTCTCAAATGAGGTCACAGAGCACTATAATGTACTTATTCTTGACATTTTTGATGATTTATGCCCTTTTTATAGTCCAAAATTCATATATTTGAACTCCTTTTACTTCTTCTACTTGAAATCCCAAAGTGCCTATTTTGAAAATGCACATGCAATACAAAAGTAATTTTTTATGCTATGGATGATGAGGATGCCATAATGACCTACACAAAAGATAAACATCAATATACTACTATTAGGGGTCAAAAGAGATGCACACTAACCAAAATCCTAAACCCAAACTACGAAAATTCCACTCCCTGAGGCACCTTGGAAGATACCCTATTTTGATGAATGAGCTTATGTAAGACAAAAAAAGGGGGTCTCAATTTCTATAGTTGAAAATGGGGCATGTGTTGTAGAACCACAATAGGTTCCTAAGAGCCCAAAGGGGTCATAAGGGATGATAGGACCCTTACCATACACTAATGTATGGTAAGGGGTCTTAAGTTTTCCTAGAACACATTATTATATCCTACAACCCTTTAAGACCTATGAAGACCCCTTAAGACTAATGCATGGTAAGGGTATTAAGGAGCACTAGAACATATTTGTTTGTTATAGGATCCCATCCAACTTCTTAGGACCCATTTTTTCTTCCTTAGTAATGAGATTACTGAGAGGGGAGGTGAGTTAGTAATTAACAATTCAAACAAAGTTTTCACCTTTCAATCAACTAACTAATAATAAAACTTAAATCATCAAATGAAACATCCAACACATGAAATCATTCACACATTGACAGAGATATTTAGGTTACAAAGAAACCCACTATAATCAAAATCATAGCAATTATTAATACCTACAAATATTTTATACTCTTATCAAGCATGCCCTATTAGTAACTTAACCATGTTAGGAATCACAAGTACACAATTAAGTGTCACCCTATTAGGGGATTTACCTCTAGTCCTAATAAAAGCTATTCCATGTTAGGGGTAGCTCTACTAAAGGAATTTAAACATTAATTAAAGTGTGACCTTGTTAGAAAATTTATAATGAGGACCTATTAGGATCCACCCAGTTAGTGATTTCACTTATTGTAACTATTAGGGAGAAAAAAAATGATCTATTAAATAACATTGTTAGAAACTATAATTGGAGAAATTGATATATTTGCATTAATGCCAAACCTAATTGGTAAGGCAGTTTTCTATCTGATTGGAGTGTCATATCTAGATGATCGATGAAGAGGATTTAAGAGGAGACATAACAATAATACCTAGAGGAAAGGTTGAGTTATGAGGAAACTATAATGACCATTGATTAGTTAGAATTTAATAAGATAAAGTGATTGTTTAATCATGTTGCAAGTGAAGAAGGTAGTTGTACTCAAGCCTTGAAGAAGTGACCAAAGGATAACCAAATGTATAGGCTTGACTAAGAAAAAGAGTAGAAGATTATAAAACCTAAAGAGTATACTAAGTGATTCTAGTGTCGACCGGGTGCTAATATGTGCTGAGCAGAAGTAGTTTTGAGTAAGCATAAACATTGACTAAGCATTAGTATATGTGTTGAACAAAAAAGATAGTAGTGAATGAACACCACATTGTTGGCTGAGGGACAACATTTAAAAAATTATGAGGAAATTGTGATTTCCAACTGACACAATTAATTTCTTGAAATATGTAAAATGTGTGGAAGATAAGGGTGGATGAACTAGAGCATTTAATTTAAGGGAAACAATTTTTGAGAATTTCTATGCAAGAATTCAAGGAAAAGTTTAGAGAAGTTTCTAGAAGAGAAGAGAGGAGATGAAATGTTGGAAGGATTAGATGAATCTAACCAAACCCTAAGATCTATGGTGGTGTTTAAGTAGAAAAATATAAGGATTACCTATTTAAGAATGTGTAAGGGCTAATTTAAAAAAGAGCTTGTGGTTAATAGTGCTAGTGAAGACCTAATCAAGGTTGGAGTAGTTGTTGATGCTATTAATTAATGAACCTAACCAAGAGAATGAGAAGTATAGGTGAAGAGGTGAAGTGTGATTGCTTGAAGGAGTTCCAAGTAGATAAGAGACAAGGATGACAATGAAAGGAAATCAGTAGACCAACATGTGAATCAAACTATGATCTATATTTGCAAACTAAGTTGTATTAGCTAGATCAAAAATATTGTTACTTTATAGTTGACCTAATAGTCATTTATAATTCCTTTAATCAAGGTGGCATTCTAATAAAATGTTCTTAAGTCATCTAACAAGGCCACTCCTAATAGAGTGATTAAATCCTTTAACAAGGTCACACCTAATAGTGCTTTTTGTAACCTTTAACAGTGTTGGCTCCTAATAGAGCTTACTTTACAAGAGTGAATGATTGGTGACATGTTACTGGTGTTTTTTTTCAAATTGGGTTTCTACATTAAATCCTAGTTTCAAACTTGTGTGGGTGTCATATATATGTGTGTATGTGTGTTACCCAAGCCATAGCACATACATGCTTTTCAAAACTAGAAAAAAAAAATGTGTCGTCTTTTTGGCACCACAACTTGGTGCACTTACCCATTTTTGATGTTTTACTATTAATTTTTTACATTCTACAAATTTGATAAGTAATAGGATAGTGGACTGCAAGTTTATATTACTAATTATTTACTATAGAGGCTGAGCTATGTTAGGATTAACCATGAATAGAAATAATAATTATATGCAAATATAACCAATATAAAAAAAAAACAAAAAAAATCACACAAAAGAGAACACAAGACACAAATTTTTAATTTGGTTCACCCAATCCTTGGGCTATGTACACCAACAATGAGTCAAATATTATTATTATCCAAAAATAATAATCTACAATCCCATAGAGCTCAATACTATTGGAAGAAATTGTAATCTCATCATATATTATGAAATCCCTAACCCAAAGCCATTTTATACAAGTTTTTTCTCCTTAAAAAATTAGGGATAGAATAAGTCATCCAATAGATAAAGCATTCACCTTTTGTAACTGAGAAACCCAACTCACTGTTGTCCTACAAAAAATAAATACATAACTTGTAGTACTCTTCCTGCTATCAATATCTCCTACCAAATACGAGTCAATGCAGCCCTGTAAGTTGGTAGTAACTTGTAGTATTAGATGTGAAATATCTAGCTTAGTAGATAATATGAAATAAATCAAACTTCCTATAGTTGAAGTATAGGATACTTTGGACATTTTGTCCTCCTCTTCCTGTGTTTTAGGACAAGTCTCCTTAGTCAATTTTAAATGATCAGGTAAAGATGTGCTGACACCTCTAGAATTCTCCATAGAGAAATGTTGCAACACCTTTGCAATATAATCAACCTAAGATATAGTGAATTTTTTAATTTTTCCTTTCTCTATAAATCTTCATATCAAGGATTTTGTAATGACCCCTTTTTCAAAATTTTAACCTGATATTCAATTTTAGGTATGAATTAGGAAATCATCAAATATAAATAACCTATGATCCTTACTGCTATGAGATTATGTGAGGAGTTGAGCATTAATATTGATTTATTATTTTTCATGGAAGATCTCTCCTCATAGTGTCAGGTTATTTTCTCTTATCTTAATTATGATCATTTTGAGATGGTAGAATGACGATGTAGAGGGCACATGAAACAAGCTCCAAGCATATTTGGCAAGTGCTCCAAATTACTTCGCCTTTCCCCCCACCAACTCCCTATTTCAAAATTTCATAACTTAGATAAGATATAACCTTCCATACTATGATTTGAAAAAGCTTCTTAATGTCATTTGATCTTTATAACATATATAGATATATATTATTAATACCTTTGATTGCAACATTTGTTAATATATTATATATTAATAACTAATTGAATTATATGTTATAAATAAATATATATATATATATATATATATATATATATATATATATATATATATATATATATATATATATATATATATATATATATATATATATATATATATATATATATATATATATATATATATATATATATATATATATATATATATATATATATATATATAATAATAACAATGTAGTCAAAATAGTTTATACAAAATGATTTGATAACTTATGATAATTATTCATTCGAGAGTCCATATGATAATGTTCATGAATTCATAAAGAAACAGTATTAAAATCATGTGCTAATCTTTCTTGTGAATGCTTTAATGATTATAATCTATGCTCAAAAATAGTGTTTTAGAGTTTACATATTACAAACTCTTTAAATTAATAAGCCATACGTGATGTACCAAATTACTCTCACATGTTACGGCGCAGTGATTAATTATACATTCTTAAATACTATTGTATTACAAAGTTTCGTGAAGGGATTATTGTACCTGTATCCTATTTACAGAGATGATGCTCCAACAGTATCATACTTTGGACAGGAATTATAGTATGTATGTTAAGTGATGCCGTAGGAACTTGTTAATGTTTACAATAATAGTAAGATTTTATATTTTAATTTTTAGTGAATTAATAATACATTTATGGTTATGATTGTTCATGAGTGATGGGAAAATTAAAAAAAAAATATTTGAAACATTTCAAAGTAATATCATTATATTAAAATAATATTTGTCTTAACTTGTAAAAATTTGATTGGAATAATTCTTAGAAATTTGAATTTAATATATTACATTAAAGAAAACTATACATTAATCCAGGTTCATTACAGTCCCCCCTTCCAGATTTTGCTTGTCCCCAAGAAATGCTAACTAAGAAAGGACTTCTTCTCCAACCCATGAAGCATCTTCTCTGGTAAGATTTTTCCACTTAAGTAAGTATTCTGGAATAATCTAATTCCTTAATCTTCGATCACACCTATCAAGAATAATCTCAAGTTCCAATATGAGCTTCCCCTTACTATCTAATGGTGGTAGATTATTACAAGGATTTATATGTTCCCTGAGGACTTTGTTAAGTTTGGATACATGAAAAATATTATGAATCTTACTTTTCTTAGGCAATTCTATCGCATAGGCTACTTCTCCTATCCTTCTTAGGATCCGGTATGGGCCATAGAAACGTGGTTTTAGTTTTTCTGTTCCACTGACTTTGAGTGAAGATTGTTTGTAGGGTTGTAATCTCAAAAATACTGGATCTTCAATTTGGAATGACCTTTCCATTCATTTTTTATCAACATATATCTTCTATTGGTTTTGAGCATGGTGGAGATTATCTTTGAGAGTTTTCATGATGTCAATACTTTGTTGGATGAAATCTTTGGCTCCCAGTACTTTTCTCTCTTGATTGATCATATCTCCAAATGTAGTGGCCTCATATCCATATAATGCTTTAAATGGACTCATTCTAATTGACATGTGATGGGTATTATTATAACAATATTCTCCCAAGTATAACCATTTGATCCATGCATTGTTTTGCCCAGTTACATAGTTTCTGAGATAGCCTTCTATCCATTTGTTAACAATTTTGGTTTGTCCATCTGTTTGGGGATGATAACTGGTGCTGGGAGTTAATTCAGTTCCTACTAATCTAAAGAGTTCCTTCCAAAACAAGTTGAGAAATTTCCTATCTCTATCACTAATAATATTCTTTGGTAACCCATGTAATCTAAAAACCTCTTTAAAGAATAATTCTACTACTTGTGGTGCCTTATAATGTATGGATATGGGAAAGAAGTGTGCATATTTGGTTAACCTATCCACCACTACAAGGATGGAGTCTTTTTCCTACACTTTAGGTAAGCCTGTAATGAAATCCATGGAAATGCTTTCCCATTTTTGATTTGGAATAGGTAATGGTTGTAATAAACCAGCTAGGTAATTCTATTCAGACTTATTTTTCTGACATGTTATACATTCCTGGACATACTTTATAATATCCTTCTTTAGACCTTTCCAAGAGTATCTTTCCCTTACCTTCTTGTAAGTTTTGTAGAATCCAATGTGTCCAGGTAGAGGGTTGTCATGATTCTCCTTCATAATCTTCCTTTTAACTTTGGAATTTGCTTCAAGCAGTATTCTTCCTCTGTATAGAATGAGCTCCTCTACAATTTTGATTTCATCATTGGTTATGTTTCCCTCCATGATCTCATTGGTTCTTGGATCTTTAGCATATTCTATAACAATCTCATCTTTCCAATTATCTGTGATACTAGTAATGGTATTCAATTGTCCTTGCCTGGATAAAGCATTAGCTACCACATTATGGGTTCCTTTGATGTACTCAATATCAAAATTATAAGCTTGGATTTTACTTATCCATTTCTGTTGGCGATCATTAAGGTCTTTTTGACTCATGAAGAATCTTAGGCTATTGTGGTTTGTTTTAATATTGAACTTTCCACATACGAGGTATTGCCTGAATTTTGACAATGCGTGCATGATAGCTAACATTTCCTTATCATAAACTGAGTAGTGTCTTTTTGTCTTTGAAAGTTTTTGGCTTTTGAAAGCAATAGGGTGCTTTTTTTGCATAAGTAAAGCCCCAATCCCTTCACCAGAAGCATCACACTATAATTCAAAGGGTTGTGAAAAATCTAGAACAGCTAAGACTGGGCAAGAACTCATTTTTTCTTTTAATTCTTCACAAGCCTTCTGTGCTGCTTCATTCCATCCAAAATTCACTTTTTTTGTCAAGTCTATTAAAGGAGATGAAAACTTGGAAAAGTTCTTCACAAACTACCTGTAATAGTTGCACAATCCCAAGAATCCTCTAAGTTGTGTTAGGGTTTTGGGTTTCGGCCATTCCCTTATTGCTTTAACTTTTTCTTCATCCACACTTACACCCTTGGCACTAATTTTATGGCCGAGATAGAGAATTTCTTCTAATCCAAATTCACATTTTGATGCTTTTGCAAATAAGGATTCAGATTCTAATATGCTCAGTACTTCTTCAATATGTTGGAGGTGTTCTACCCATGACTTGCTATAGATGAGAAGGTCATCAAAGAAAATAAGGAGGAATTTCCTGAGTTGTTTTCGGAAGATATGATTCATACATGATTGGAAGGTGGCTGGGGCATTAGTGAGACCAAAAGGTAGAACTAGAAACTCAAAATGTCCATAATGACATCTAAATGCTATCTTGAGAACATCCTCCTTCCTCATTCTAATTTGATGGTATCCTGAACGTAAATCAATTTTATAAAAATATATTGCTCCATAAAGCTCATCTATAAGTTCATCCACCCTAGGAATGGGATAGCAATTTTTAATAGTTTTCTTATTTAGTGCCTGATAATCTATACACATTCTCATTGTCCCATCCTTCTTTTTAACTAGTACTACCAGAGATGCAAAAGGACTGGAACTAGGTTGAATATGCCCCATTTCTAGGAGTTCTTAGATGGTCTTTTCAATTTCATCTTTGTAACTTTGAGGATGTCGGTAAGGGGTGGTGATCACTAGCTTAGCATCCTTTTCCAATTCTATAATGTGTTCAAATCCTCTTTTGGGTGGCAATCCTGGTGGAATTTCTTCAAACACCCTCCAATGTTTCTTAATGATAGGCTCAATATCTATATGGATAGCTGAATCCTGTGGTGTGGATTTGTTTAATACTAGACATTGTGCAACCCATTCTCCTCGACCATGCCATATTCCTTCCAATGTTATTTCTTCACCCTTGTACTCAAAATGGATTTTCAAGTTTGGAAGGTCAAACCTAAAACATCCTAAAGAAAATATCCATGGACTTCCCAAAATTATATCTAAATTGAGTGGAACCACATGTAGGTCTTCTCTGATGGTGTGCTTTCTTCCCAAAGTGATCTCTTGCTATGGAATCACCTTTGTACATTGCACTAATGATCCTATGGCTTGAATAACAGTAAAACCTTTGAACTTCTTATTTTTTAATTTCATTTTTTTAACAAGTTTTTGATCAATGTAGTTATGGAATGCTCCACTATCAACCAATGCAATGACTTTCTGTCCATTAAGAGTGCATCTAATCCTTAAGAATTGATTTTTGGAGGGTTGCGTCATAGTGGCTATCACTCCATATTCTTCTCCCTTTTCTTCATTACCTTGGTCACATTTTGCTTTTTTGTTGACCTCTTCTTCTTCCAGATCTTCTTCTATTCTTTGGATGCGACCTCTTTTTTCACATCTATGTTTGAGTACCTAGTCTATTCCACAATGGTGACAAGCGTTTCTTTTCCAGTTGCAATTATGGCCTGGTTCCCATGGCTTTTGGCATTTAAAGCATAAATTTTTCTTCTTAAGTTCTTCTTGATCCTTCGTAGGAATGAATTTTTTGTGGGATTTATTATTTTTATTATTTTTTGAATTAGGCTTATTCCAGGATTTATTATTTGTGGTTGAAACTTCTAATCTTAGTGCTATTTCAAAAGCATCATCTAAAGATGTAGGTTTCAATGCACTTACTAGACCCTTTAATGAATCTCTTAATCCTTCTATGAAAAAGTACGTAGAGCGTTCATCATCTACTCCCATGACTTGGACTGAGATCTTTTGGAATTCTTTAAATAAGTCCTCTACTCTTCCTTGCTATCTTATTTGGGTTAGTTTCTTAAAGTTTTCTTGAGGATTCTTTCTATCATATCTTTTAATGAGTTTTTGAGAGAATTCTTCATAAGAAGTAATATTTTGGTGCCCTTGAGTAATAAAACCATGATGCCACCAATCATGTGTTGTCCCTTCTAGGTGGAGGATTGCGAATTGGAGTGCATCTCCTTCTGTCATTGGACTAAGGGTAAGATAGGTGTTTAATTTTTGTAACCAGGTGCGTGCAGTAAACTTTTTTGATCCATCAAAATTTGGGAGTTATACTTTATTTACTTTACTTCTAAAGTCTTGATTTTGATGTCTCCTTTCTCTCTTATGTGTTTCATGTCAGTTGGCTTCACAAAATTCCCTGAATGTGATTAATTCTCTGATTTCTAGTTCAAGGTTGGCATAAGCTCTTGCATTCTCAATAACAGTATTGGTTGTCTATCCCTCTTCTTCCATTCAGGGGCTCTCCTTTGGTAAGAAAGGAGGTTTGGGTACTTGAGATGGTGTAGCTCCATTAATTTCCAAATGGTTTGAACTTATGTCCCTTTGACCAAAATTATTGTTTTTAAGATTGTTTATGGAATTTCCCATGTTTTACAGTGCTTGAAGAAGTGCTTGATTTGATCTTTATATTTGCTCTACTAAGGTTTGGTTTGTCTATTCCATAACATTCCTAATTTTATTGGATAATTTCTCAATCATTTTTGCTCCTCTTTTCATTTACTATATTTCTAGGATGGCAGGATCAGGCTCTAATACCAATTGTAATGACCCCTTTTTCAAAATTTTAACCTGATATTCAATTTTAGGTATGAATTAGGAAATCATCAAATATAAATAACTAGTGATCCTTACTACTTTGAAATTATGTGAGGAGTTGAGCATTAATATAAATTTATTAGTTTTCATGGAAGATCTCTCCTCATAGTGTCAGGTTGTTTTCTCTTATCTTAATTATGATCATTCTGAGATGGTAGAATGATGGTGCAGAGGGCGTGTGAAACAAGCTCCAAGTGTATCCGACAAGTGCTCAAAATTACTCTACCTTTCCCCCCACCAACTCCCTATTTCAAAACTTCATAACTCAGATAAGATATAACCTTCCATACTATGATTTGGAAAAGCTTCTTAATGTCATTTGATCTTTATAACATATATAGATATATATTATTAATACCTTTGATTGCAACATTTGTTAATATATTATATATTAATAACTAATTGAATTATATGTAATCACTATAATAATAATAATAATAATGATGTAATCAAAATAATTTATACAAAATGATTTGATAACTTATGATAATTATTCATTCGAGAGTCCATATGATAATGTTCATGAATTCATAAAGAAACAGTATTAAAATCATGTGCTAATCTTTCCTGCAGAATGCTTTAATGATTATAATCTATGCTCAACAATAGTGTTTTAGATTTTACATATTACGAACTCTTTAAATTAATAAGTCATACATGATGTACCAAATTACTCTCATATGTTATGGCGTAGTGATTAATTATACATTCTTAAATACTACTTTATTACAAAGTTTCATGAAGGGATTATCATACGTATATCCTATTTATAGGGATGATACTCCAACAATATCATACTTTAGATGGGAGTTACAGTATGTATGTTAAGTGATGCCATGGGGATGATAATCCAATCACGTCTCTTCTACTAAATGTGGAATGTTGATTATGCAGCTTGATGCGATTCTTTTTTGATTCCTTTTTTCTTGCCTTCTTGACCTAACCCTAATACAGGTATTAGTATATTATTTGACGGTCACAAATATTACGTCATGTCTTATTACAATATGATTTAGTTATAGTTAAGCTTCCCTATCCGCATTGATTAATATTTACATTATATTTAGCTTTGGCACAATTGTATAGTAAACTTTTGTAATCATATATAAGTCTCCATATAACAATAATTAGTAGCTAGGGTTTCTTGGATTAGAAGATGTTTAAATAATTATATTAGGTTTAGGTTTATGGAACTTGTTAATGTTTACAATAATAGTAAGATTTTATATGTTAATGTATTGTGAACTAATAATACATTTATGGTTATGATTGTTCACGACTAATGGGAAAATTTTAAAAAATAATATTTGAAACATTTCAAAGTAATATCATTATATTAAAATAATATTTTTCTTAAGTTGTAAAACTTTGATTGGAATAATTCTTAGAAATTTGAATTTAATATATTACATTAAAGAAAAATATACATTAATCGAGGTTCATTACAGATTTATTTTGCTACCCCCAAATCCTTCATAGAAAATGGATGTGCTAACTACTCTTTTAACCCATTTCTATGATCCATGTTAGACCTAGCTACAAGAATATCATCAACATATAAACATAAAATTATGTAGCTGTCATCATCTAACCTCTTAAAATAAACATAATGGTCATAATGAAACTGAGTATAACCATGCTTATTCATAAAACTCTCAAATTTAAGATACCATTGCTAAGGTACTTGCTTCAAACCACATAAACTTTTCTTCAATCTACACACTAATTTCTCCTTATCTTTGACCTCAAATCCCCATGGTTGTGCCATATATGTCTCTTCATCCAAATAACCATGAAGGAAGGTTATTTTAAAATCATGTTACTCCAAATAAAAATCTTTAGTAGCCACAATACTTAAAACAGTACAAATAGAAGTCACTTTAACAAAAGGAGAATATATCTCATCAAAATCAATGCCTTTTTTCTATGGAAATCCTTTTACAAATAACCTAGCTTAAAATATTTTCTTACCTCTATCCTCTTCTTCCAACCTATAAACCCATTTATTCTGTAAATCACTTTAACCTGTTAGCAACCTGCATAAATCTCAAGTCTATTTTTTTAGCAAGGAGTCCATTTCTTCTTTCATCGCAAACTCCCACTGAATCTTAGTATCCACCTATACACCTTCATCATAACATTTAGGTTCACCAGCATTGATTAGTAAAACAAAGTACAAAGAGGGAGAAAATCTTTCTGGAGGTCTACCTAGCCTTATTTATCATCAAACATTCACTGGGGTGTGTAGTATTTTTTGTTTCAATCATTGCAGAGCA
The DNA here is from genome assembly GCA_028749045.1 of Cupressus sempervirens. NCBI lineage: Eukaryota > Viridiplantae > Streptophyta > Pinopsida > Cupressales > Cupressaceae > Cupressus > Cupressus sempervirens. Next base: position 49,367,127 of record CM053790.1, on the reverse strand, counting down.
TGAGGGACTACTAGAACATTTTCCTTTTGAGTATCATCCAACACTACATAATCATTTTCTTTTTTCTCATGTTGTTGCAATAGATATTTGTACAATGTTTTCTCATTGAATTTGACATTCCTACTTCTTACAATTTTATGATTTTCAAAATCACAAAGCCTATAACCAAATTCATCATTGTCATATCCAAAAAATACACATTTCTTTGACTTAGCTTCTAGCTTGGTTCTATTTTCATAATCTATATGTGCAAATGCTTCACAAGAAAAGGTTTTTGAGAAAAGAATAACTCACTGTCTTACATTTCCATGCTTCCTCTTGAATACCACAATCCAAAGGAGTAAAGGGACATCTATTAATCGAATATACAATAGTATTGACAACCGCCACCTACATGTTTAAGGGAAGCCCACCATGAAACCTCATGCTCTATGTATACTTGATTATTGTCATGTTTATGCATTTAGTGACCTATTTTCTGATGGAGTCCTTAGAACATTTTGTTGAGAACGAATTGAAGAAGCTAATCAAAGAGGGATATTGTTGAGAGAGATTGTTGATGAAGACTATGTGTTTCAATCATTATTTTGTCACTGACTTCAAACCTACTATTTGCTGGTAAGACAACTGCTTATAAGATTTAAGTACTATTACTTATTTGATTGATGGAGAGGATTTGGTCAAAAGATGTGTCATAAGCCCAAATTAAAAAGATATATGAATATTCAAATAACATATTATATAATGCTAATGATTAAGAATAATAATATTAAAGTAAAATATATTATAATATATAATATAATAGTGATATATTTGACAATATAAAAATAAAACAATATGTAAGATTATAGCATAATTGTAATGTAAAATATTATATTATAATTATAATATTATTGAGTTAAATAAATTAAATAACAAATAAATATTTTGATTATAAATGATATCAAAAACCAATAATAATTTTATAATGTACCTACATGGGTTATATTATGAAATGGACATATTCAAGGATAATATTATAATATAATTAAGAATTAAATATTATTATAAATAATATATAAAGAAAATATACTATGTAATCGTATTAAGAATAATGATATTACTATTATTATTATCAATATAATATATAATATGTTATAATGTTGTTATTAATATAATTGCATAATCAATATAATATAATTATTATATTATGAAAAGGCATGTCTCTATATAATATCATATATATATATAATGGATATCAATTGATGATAAGGGATATCATATAGGGATTATTATGAAAACTGATAGAAAGGAGAAGCGAATAAGACAATGCCCTAAACGAGACACTATAAGTAATCATCAAATAGGAAGGGAAGAGAGAGGTATATAAACAAACAAATGTTCAAATCTAAACATCATGGAATGGAACCAAAAGCCAAGAGAGAAGTTTCCATGCAAGCTACAGCTTTCACATCGAATGGTAAGAAGAAATGGGATGCTCACTACAAGAGCTACCCATAATTGATATGTTTAATGACCTATCACTACAATGACCATATGGAATAGAATTAATTAAATAAAATAAAATAATTAAATAACCATATAAATAATAATAAAATAGTTATAATATAATTTTTAATTATATTACATACATTTGATAATTGTAAAAATTATAATTAAAATACATATAAAACTAAACAATTCTAGAGATTGTATTTAATCCTGTTCATAAGAATGCATGTATTATGTAAAATAAAATAAAATAAAATATATATAATTAAAAACTTCATAAGGCGTGAAGGACAAAAAAAAGAATGCATAATTCATAACTATTAATATCTATGAACCATTAACATACACTGATTAGTAAGATTATTAGTCAAAGATAATTAAGAGATGCAACCTCACATCTCTTATGGATGTAAAAAATAGAGGGAACTCAAAAAGAAGAGAACATTGTATACAGAGAGAGACCAAATACACATCAACCAATGGGTATGAATATTGATCGCACCTTGAAGATTAAGAAGGAATTTTTGTGCATTAAGGACTAGAAATGTTGACTGAAAGTTCATCAGTTAGAATCCTCCATCATAGATATAATAGGCAACAACACTAATAAGATGAACACATAGAGGTGGTCCAGTTAGAAATCACATATGTAGATTGAAAACAAAAGGTTAAGTGTAGTTAGAGGAAAATACATGGGATATCTGGTATATCTTCATGAGGTATATACTATCCAGAATGGAATATCTTTCCCTGGATATAATCAAGTACTTTTCAAGTAACAAATATTGTTACTGTAGAATAGCTCTAGTATATTAGGAGGGCATATGACTGTATTCTTGAAGACAATGGAAGGGCAAGAAAGTTTTGGATAGAGTTGTATCAGACCAATTGTCGATAACACTTCATTTCCTATATGTTCATCAATTATGACTCGATAATATTGTAGACTAAAATATTGGGTCATACACTTAGTAGAGAGGTTTGAAATTATTGTGCTATTATAATTAGAAAACTATCTAACCAAATTTTGAGTAAGGAAAAAGACTAAATTAGGCAATATCCCATTGGGGACATTACAAATGGTATCAAAGCCAAAATCCTATCAACTTGTGAAGAATAGTTTGTGCAAATCAATCAGAGGATATAAATAATGAAGTCTAAAACATATAGTGAAACAATAAAGCAAGATGGAGATTGATGGATAAGGCAAATTTTTTATACAATCAATGTTATGTCAATGATATGCCTTCTCAAAACACACAACATGTATATTCAACATGATGAGAATCAAATATGATATTATTGGTGTCAAAACATATTGTTCATAGGAAATGGTTCTTCTATCAAAACTAATGTAGTTATAAAAATATATATGCAAATACACAAAAGAAGTGATGGGAGTATTCAAAAATTTGATGGAGACAAAGATATCATTAAATACTAAACCTTAGAAATTTGTGATAATAATACTAAACTGGAGACAAATTATAGTGTTGCTTTAGGGTTATCAGGTAGCAATGAATATTTGGAGTCCCAAGCTAGGGATAGAGAAGTTGTTGTCACGATGGAGTTTGAACCATTTGATCATGTAGAGAAATAGAATTTGGTAGTGGATGACCTTCCCAAGGATGCAATGATGTCCCATATATGTAAGGATTTTTTTCATCCTATGTCTAATGAAGAGAAGAGTTATAGTGATTGTAATATTCCCAAGGAAGGGGAATCAGAGAATGCTACTAGTCTTCCTCATGTCTCCTCAAATTTGGCTGACAATAAAGAACCATCTTTGGGTGAGGGGTTACAGATCAACATTGACACCATTCAAGATGTATTACCAAAATAGGTGGAGGCCATAGGGAATTCATCTACTATTGATCTAGCCAATGATGAAGAAAAAAATGTCATCTAGTTTCAATCCTTTGAATGAACAAGAAAAAGGAATGTTATCTCCAAAGGGCATCAATTTTGAGCTTGCTAATTCCAAGATAAGTCCTAGACATGAGTCTAAAGACTCAAGAGAGAAATGGTTTGAAGAATTTTGCATAGGCTTTATATAAGTCACAGCTTCAACAAGAAGCATGAACAACTATTTGAAAGTTCCAACAGCTACATGAAAAAACCTGCATAGATGTGTTGAATCTAAGTGCCACATGAATGTCCATGTTAGCCAATACAAATATAGTGATTGAAAGACCCAGCAAGAGTAGAATACATGCCATCTAATTGAACAGGTAGTGGAAATCATGATTATCAAAGGAAGAAGACCATTATAAAAGGAGATATGACTCTCCCTTTCAATGTTTGAAGAAAGAAAGAACTATGACTTTCTTTATATGGCAATGGTTATAGTGAAAAAAATTTGCAATTATATTATGAGGAGGAAACAGGATGAATATGATTAATGATGCATTAAAGTAAACTTTGTATAGCATCAAGAGCAGCTTTATGTAAACATAAAACAAATCTCTATGCCCACTCGATATAGAAGTTAGAACTCCAACCATGGTACAATATGTAAAACTTTCAAAGTGAACATGACAGAAGTTTAGATGCCAAAAATTGGGTTCAAATAGGCCTTAGACTTCTACAGTTATTCAATTTTAGTTTGCAAAAGTTTGAATGCAGGTAGGCTAAGTAAACCACATCCTCTATGGCCTTTATATTTATCACCACTTCTCTTTGTAACACAAGTAGCATAGGGAACAATTGAGCTATCTTGTGCAAGGGGGTTGGTTTGATCAATCATTGACATTCCACCCTATTATGCTTACAACCTTCCATTTTTGACTCTGAGCCATTCTGAATAGTAACCAAAACCATATGTTTGCATGTTACTACCATAATTGCTAGGTCATGATATTATTCTGGAAAGAAACATCAATCACAAGGCAAGTTATAAGAGCATATAGGCTTGAGCACACAATATAGGACCTCGTCAATCAGTAAAGTACCAAAGTACTAATCGATATGTATAAGGTACATTGACTCATTGAATTATATTGAAAATTTCATTAATGGTAAATATATGGTGCAAATCATTTCTATATATATATATATATGTATATGTATATATGTGTGTGTGTGTATGTATATGTATATGTGTATATATATGTATATGTATATATATATACACATATACATATACATAGACATATACATATACATACATATACATATACATACATATACATATATGTGTATATATATATATGTACATATATATATCTGTACACACACACACACACACACACACACACACACACACACACACACACACACACACACACACACACACATATATATATATATATATATATATATATATATATATATATATATATATATATAGAATTAAGGGATACATGTATAATATATTAAGATACATTCCTAAGGAATTATGATAGCATTAGGAACATATTTCAATTATAGTACATAGGGTCTATTTCTTGTCCCCAATATGATATCTTAAGGTAGGGAGTTTGTGGTGGGAGAGGTGGAGTAATTTTGGGCACATGATGGATATCCTCCAGGGAACTACTTGTAGTCTGTTTCACATGCCCTTTGGTATTGTAAGTCTTCCATCTTATGATGATTGTAATAGGGAGAGAGAAAGATTCATGTACCCTATATGAAGAAATCTTCCAAATGATTATGTTCATTAAATTAACATTCATCTTCTCATCCAAATTATGACATCTTAAGAGGGTGTTTGTGGAGGGAGAGGTGGATTAATTTTGGGCACACGATAGATATCCTCTAGGGAACTGCATGTAGTTTGTTTCATGTGCCCTTTGGCATTGTAAGTCTTCCATCTTATGATGATCGTAATAGGGAGAGAGAAATATTCTTGTACTCTATATGAAGAAATCTTCCAAATGATTATGTTCATTAGATTACCATTCATCTTCTCATCCACATTATGATATATTAAGATAGGGAGTTTGTGGAGGGAGAGGCGGAGTAATTTTGGGCACATGATGGATATCCTCTAGGGAACTGCTTATAGTCTATTTCACACACCCTTTAGCACTGTAAGTCTTCCATCTTATGATGATCGTAATAGGGAGAAAGAAAGATTCCTATGCACTATATGAAGAAATCTTCCAAATGATTATGTAAATGAGAAAAGGGATCATCACAAGACTCATTTTTCTTTGGAGCTATTATATGCTAATAATTATTTGTGTTTGTAGGATCCATGATCAAAAGGTGTATTGGGGAAGTATATTTTATAAATCATTTCCTTTACTCTACTTCATTACGAAAATTAAATTATAGAGAATCAACAAAGAATGTATGATGTGTCTACATCAGGTATACTTTGTACCTTCATGCATCATCTGTCTTCATCATGTATGCTTTGTGTTTTCATGCATTCATGTGTCTACTTCATGGTTGCTTTGTGTCTTCTTGCATTAATGTGTATACTAGGTGTCTACTTTGTGTCTTCATGCATTAATGTTTATACATTGTATATATTTATATTTCATAATTTTGTTAGCATAATCATTATTTTAATAATCCAAGTAAAATGATCAAGGAATAGGCCATTGATTTTAATATTATAAGTTGAGTGGAAATTAGGAATTGCTTGAGGGCAAACAATTTGAGGAAGGATGAACTTGTCATAAGCCCAAATTAAAAGGATATATGAATATTCAAATAACATATTATATAATGATAATAATTAAGAATAATAATATTAAAGTAAAACATATTATAATCTATTATATTATAATTATAATATTAATGAGTTAAATAAATTAAATAAACAATAAATATTTTGATTATAAATGATATCAAATACCAATAATAATTTTATAATGTAACTACATGGGTTATATTATGAAATGGACATATTCAAGGATAATAATATAATATAATTGAGAATTAAATATTATTATAAATAATATATAAAGAAAATATACTATGTAATAGTATTAAGAATAATGATATTACTAATATTATTATTAATAAAACATATAATATGTTATAATGTTGTTATTAACATAATTACATAATCAATATAATATAATTATTATATTACAAAAAGACATCTCTCTCTCTCTCTCTCTCTCTCTCTCTCTCTCTCTCTCTCTATATATATATATATATATATATATATATATATATATATATAGGATATGAACTGCTGAGAAGTGATATCATATAGGGATTATTATGAAAATTGATAGAAAGGAGAAGCGAATAAGATGATGCCCTAAACAGGACATTATAAGTACTCATCAAATAGGAAGGGAAGAGAGAGGTATATAAAAAAACAAATGTTCGAATCTAAATATCATGGAATGGAACCAAAAGTTAGGAGAGAAGACTCCACACAAGTTGCAGCTTTCACATTGAATGGTAAGAAGAAATGGGATGCTCACTGAACAAGAGCTACCTACAATTGATACATTTAATGACCTATCACTACAATGACCATATGGAATAGAATTAATTAAATAAACTCAAATTATTAAATAACCATATAAATAATAATAAAATAGTTATAATATAATTTTTAATTATATTACATACACTTGATAATTGTAAGAAAAATAATAATTAAAATACATATAAAACTAAACAATTCTTGAGATTGTATTTAATCCTATTCATAAGAATGCACTTATTATCTAAAATAAAATATAATAAAATGTATTTAATTAAAAACTACATAAGACATGAAGGACAAAAGAAGAATGCATAATTCATAACTATTAATATCTATGAACCATTAACATACACTGATTAGTAAGATTATTAGTCAAAGATAATGAAGAGACGCAACCTTACGTCTCTTATGGATGTATAAAATATAGGGAACTCAAAAAGAAGAGAACATTGTATACAGAGAGAGACCAAATACACATCAACCAATGGGTATGAATATCGATCGCACCTTGAAGATTAAGAAGGAATTTGTGTGCATTAGGGACTAGAAATGTTGACTGAAAGTTCATCAATCAGAATCCTCCATCATAGATATAATAGGCAACAACACTAATAAGATGAGCACATAGAGGTGGTCCAGTCAAAAATCACATATGTAGATGAAAAAAAATGGTTAAGTGCAGTAAGGGGAAAATACAAGGGATACCTTGTATATCTTCATGAGGTATATACTATCTAGAATGGAATATCTTTCCCTAGCTACAATCAAGTACTTTTCAAGTAATAGATATCATTACTGTAGAATGGATCTAGTATATTAGGAGGGCATATGACTGTATTCCTGAAGACAACAAAAGGGCAACAAAGGTTTGGATGGAGTTGTATTAGACCAATTGTTGATAACACTCCATTTCCTATATGTTCATCAATTGTGACTTGATAATATTGTAGACTGAAATATTGGGTCATACACTTAGTAGAGAGGTTTGAAATTATTGTGCTATAATAATAAGAAAATTATCTCACCAAATTTTGAGTAAGGAAAAAGACTAAATTAGGTAATATCCCAATGGGGACATTACAAGATGTAACAATAGCACCTAGAGAAAAGGTTAAGTTATGATTATATAATGAAGTACAAGAATCAATTAAGACAATGATGACATGATGCATTGATAATCTAGTTAAGGTTAGAAATGTTGGCTACACTAAGAAAAGTTAGAAAAACAAGTTATACAAAGTTTGTTTGCTAAGCTTGACCAAGTGGATACTAGGTGCTGAGCAAAGTTAGTACAAGCCAAGTAGAAAGTTACTTGGAGCTGAGTAAAGTTAAAGTTTAGTTGATGTCAAGCACTAGTAAACTTTAATTGATATCGCGTGATTTTATAGTGGATGTAGAGTAACACAGTATGTGTTGAGAATCAGAAGGCTGATAATGTTGAGCTGCTACATTATTTTAAAGATTGTGGATTCAATGAATCTAGGCTGACAAGTTTATTTTCTTGGATTGTGTGAACTAGGTGGATGATAAGATTGATGATCTAGTGGTACAGAATTCAAGGTAAACTATTTTGAGGTGAATTCAAAGTGGATTCTAGGAGAAGTTTCTAGAAGAGATATGGAATATAGGGTAGATACATTATATCCTACATAATCCATCCAAACCCTAAATTGGATGATCTAGAATCAGTGACAAAAGATCTAATTTTCCTATTTATAGGAATTATTGGTCATGAAGCAAGGTTGTCATGTGCAAGAACATAAGGAAGACAAGGAGTCAAAAGGGCTTCTCTTCATTGAGTGACATAAGAGAAGAGTCTACAATGGCATGTTAAGAAAGAAGGCTCAAGGAGAAGGATTCTTGAAGGGTGAACAATCTATTAGAGCTGCAAAGTTTAAAGGCCAAGAAGAGTAAAGGACTAAATATAGATTTTTAATCTACAAGAGAAGTTGTAAGTTGTATCGGATCAAATCCTTACTATTACTCTCTAACAATTGTATTAGTCTAGGGTAAGTCCTTTGGATTAAGTTTGACCTAATAGTCATTTGTAAATCCTTTAACTAGGTGACATTTCAAGTGAATATTCTTAAGTCCTCTAACAAGGCTCACTCCTAACAAGGTGATTGAAATCCTTTAATAGGGTCACATTTAATAGTGTATATTGTAACCTTTAATAGGTTTGGCCTTTCATAGGGCATCACTTCAGAAGAGTGAAAAGAGTAACATGTTACTCGTGGTTTTTCCCAAATTGGGTTTTCATGTAAATCATTGTGTCAAGTCTATTGATGAATCTATTATGTTTCATGCTTTACATTTATGCAAGTTGATTTGATAGTAACCAACAAGTTTTAAGTGATTGCATAATCTTATGAATGTATGTATGAGTATAAATATTTTATGGGTTGACTAAGTTGTGAAAAGTTTTATTTATACATTTGGACCTTGGATAAATGATTCATGTCCCCTCTCAGTTATTCTAAATAATTCCAACAATTAGTATTAGAGCCATCTATTTAAGTGGACTAGTTTGATGGTACTAGAAGCACAAAGATCAGGATGTCAGAAAGAGATGTACCCAAGCTCAATAGAGATAACTTTCTTGCATGGAAAATTTTGATGAGGCTACACCTTGGAGGACTTGTAGATCATGCACAATTTACCATTTTAGTGAAACATGTTGACCCAGCTAGAGCCCTAATTACTAAAAATATGAATAAAAAGAAAGAACATAATCAGGATGCTGGAGTTGAGGAAAGCCAACTTTGAAGATGCCCAAGATCACCTGCATGCAAGAACTTGTGAAAGAGAAGCCAAAGAGAGGAAGAGCATGGAGCAAGGGCAAAACCCTAAATGAACATGAGAGCAATATGTGCAAACACAATGAAAATGTATTTACAATAAGAATTCCTTATGATATGTGATGTTATGTGATCCAATGAGGGAGCCCTCTTATAAATAGCTCATGGAAGTTTGTAGAACAAGCTAGAAGGTGGTAGAAGATACGGATGACAACTCAGCACATATCCACAAAAAGGTGGAACATGCTAGAAGGGAACAAACTCCCGTGTTATCATCAACTAACCACTACATGCATTAAATACTAAATATTAAATAAATGCATTAACCTAAGTAAGCTTAAGTAAATAGAATAAATAATTAATAATTAATTATTTACTATAACACCATTGAGTAAAATGCAATGAGGCCATTTTAGGTACTCAAGTACAATGCAAGAAAAGATGCAACATCTATAAACAGGGAAAGAGAGAAAACCACGTGGGAAAAACCCTCCCCCAAAAAGAGGTAAGAACCTAGTGAAGAACTGAAGAAGTCTCCAACTAGGGAAGTTGTCCCCTAAAATAGGAACAATGAGTGATCATGAAAGAGCATCACTGAAGCATGAAGAAGCTGCAAAATCTGCCAAATTGCTGATCAGAAGAACCTCCATGGAAGAAGAAGGCATGAACTGAGCATGTCTATATGGTAGATGATCCATCTCACTGAAATGCATAGGTAGCTAGCCACTGCAATCGCCTTGTTTATAGGATCAACCACTAAATACATAGTTCACACTATCAAACCATCAAACCACAGATGCATTAGAAAAATAGCATAACTCCCCCTTAATGCAGATGGGGTGTGATGATAGGTAACTGAGAAGGTGGGCCAAAATCTCCTGCAAACGAACCAAGAACAAAGAGAGAGGAAAAGAGGTATAGAGACCTATAAAGACACGGTCAAACTGACTCTACATGGGGCTAATGTCATGGAAGGGACACTCACTTGACAAAGGGAGAATTCCTAAAACAACAAACAATAATCCCCCCCATGGTGCTTTATGAAAATAGTGCAAGTACAACTGACTCAAAACAATGTTCATGATCCCTGGAATGCAAAAGTGGCACTTTATCTCAGTGCGATACATAAAAGTGCTTCAAAATGATAGCTACAATGATCAAAACTGGAAAAAAAGCTGCAACAAAGGAAAGTACAACCAAAAACAAGAGAATCCATGCCAGGAAAATGATCCTTGGGCCTAAAACACTCAAAATATCAACCATAGAGAAAAAATTCCAAAACTATGATAGAAAGAGAAAAGGCCAAAAACTAAGGAAAAGGACTACATTTTTGAAAAGTACATAGAACCATCTTTCCAGAAATATAAAGTTTTCAAAAAATGACATGGGACGCAAAAGATATGCATGCCAGAGTCAAAAATAGGACTTCAGACTTTGACTGAAAAAATGGGCAATAAAAAAGCATCAAAACCTAAAAATACCTACACCAAAGCCTCCGTCTCGGAACTGGCTTTCCGATGCTTCTTTTGGATCGAAAAAATACCTCCGTATGCAAAAGTTATAGCCAAAAAACCACAAGTAGGTCCAAAATGAAATCAGGAGAGGTGCATGCAAGGTCTGATGACACAACACTGACATCAGCAAGTCAAGCGATTAAATTAGATGGCTTGGAGGCCGTTCCCACAAAAAAGGAGCCACATGGCATTGCCACGTGGTAGTACAGATGATGTGGCAGGGGCCACGCGGCAATGTTCCATGTGGCAGACCTACCACGTGTCAGGCACAGGACGCTACAGAAAATGCCACATGTCGCTGATTGGGTGGACACCTGTCGCTGATAGCAGGTAGAGCGGCAGAGGGCAAAGATTGCTGGCACTGACAGATCTACTCACAGAGGAGAGGCAGTGCCAGAAAAACCACCGGCGGAGGTTGCTGACGGAGTGGCACCTGAGTGGCCCGCAGGCGGCCCCGAACTGCAGCGGCTCTGCGGTGGTGCTGCCGGTGGTAGCGGCTGGCGAGATGCATGGCAGCGGCCGCTGGGTGATGCGGCAGTGGCCGCCTGGTGGCACTGTGAATTTATAATTTTTTTTTGAATTTTTTTGCACTGCGTCCATACGATCCGTATGGCAGACCCTGGAGGCTTCAAAAAATCCCCTAAAATGCCCTGTGTCCAAAATCGAAAAGCTTTATATGAATCCTAACTGCAAATGGCCTTTCGGATCCAATGGTGATGTCCATTTGGTCCCAAAGTTCTTTGAAAATTTGCTAATCCCCTGATTTGAAGAAAAAATGCACAAACAAACTAAGGTTTGTGACTTCAAATCACAGCTTCAAAATTTCTTCAACGAAGCAGTAGCAGGAAGGCTCTGATACCATGTTGGAGTTGAGGAAAGCCAACTTCGAAGACACCCAAGATCACCTGCATGCGAGAACCTGTCAAAGAGAAGCCAAAGAGAGGAAGAGCATGGAGCAAGGGCAAAACTCTAAATGAACATGAGAGCAATATGTGCAAACACAATGAAAATGTATTTACAATAAGAATGCCTTATGATATGTGATGTTATGTGATACAATGAGGGAGCCCGCTTATAAAGAGCTCATGGAAGTTTGTAGAACAAGCTAGAAGGTGGTAGAAGATAAGGATGACAACTCAACACATATCCACAAAAAGGTGGAACATTCTAGAAGGGAACAAACTCCCGTGTTGTCATCAACTAACCACTACATGCATTAAATACTAAATATTAAATAAATGCATTAACTTAAGTAAGCTTAAGTAAATAGAATAAATAATTAATAATTAATTATTTACTCTAACACAGGAAATGTTGGAGATTCCCTCTATCCTAAGCTATGCCAAATTTGATGATATCAAAGGCCTTGACAATGCAAAGAAAATGTTGGATTCCCTAATCACTATCTATAGAGGAGATACTAATGTTCAAATAGCCAAAGCTGAAAGTCTTAGAGGTAAGTTTGATGATATGAGAATGGAAGAAAGTGATAATATTGCTCAATATGTTGCTAGGATAAAAGAATTTTTTAATGCAATAAGAGGAGCTATTGGTCATATTGAAGATAACATTGTGCTAAGTAAAGTTTTAAGGACACTACTACTTATTTATGCTATTAGATTTTCTATAATTCAAGAACTGAGATGTATACCAGGTAATAATCTAACCCTTGAAGGTCTAGTAGGTAGACTCACCACTTTCAAGCTATCTAACTATGATAATTGGAAACCCAAGAGTCTTGAATCTACTTTCAAAGCTAAGCTATTATTAAAAGATTCTAATGAGGTGAAGCAAAAGAAGAAGAGAAAGATAAAATATGTGTCTCATGATAGTGATATAGATGAGGAAGATGTTAAATAGTTGGGAGCACTACTGGCAAGAAGATTCCACAAAGGTAAAGAAAAGTTCAAAGATAAGTTATCCATCATTTATTTCAATTACAATGAGATTGGTCATACTACTGCAAGATGTACATAGAAGAAGAACTACATAGGTGGTGACAAATAAAAAATAGAAACAACACAGATTACAATGATAAAGGAAAGAAGTTATGCTACATTGTTGAAGAGGAAACAGGGGATGATTCTGATGAACATGATGATGAAGTGGTCTATGTTGCAATGAAGGATGAATCTGATGAAGATAAGGCAACTACATTTGTGACTTGTGTGAACAAAAATGATAGATGGATCATTAACAATGGGTGCTCACATCATATGACTGGAGATAAAAGTAAGTTTGTTACCCTAAAATGTTATGAAGGAAATAGTGTAATATTTGGTAATGACGCACCATGTTTGATAAAAGGAAAAGATTCTACCAAGCTCATAGATAAGATTCTATGTGACAATGCTTACTATGTTGAAGGACTAAACTATAATCTTTTGAGTGTGTCACAATTGAATAATTTAGGATGTAAGGTTGAGTTTGAAAACAAGATTGCTAAGATATATGATACTAATGGAAAATTGATTGGAAAGGGTGATCAAACTAGGAGTAATCTATTCTATCTTGATATAGAGGATACTACTTGTCTTATTGTAAGATTTGATGATGTGTGGCTATGGTACAAGAGGTTATGTCATGTCAATTTTGATAACTTGGTTAGTATTAGTAATATGAAGAAAGTTAGAAGTTTTCCTAAGTTGAAGAAACCTGAAAATGCAATTCAAAAAATGTTAGTTAGGCAAAATGACTAAGTCAAGCTTTAAGAGTAAAGCTTATACCTCTAAAGAAATACTATAGATTGTTCATACTGACTTGTGTGGACCAATCGATATGAAAAGATACAAAGGAAATAAGTATATTTTATTATTTGTTGATGATTATTCTAGAATGATGACTATCATGTTTTTGAAATAGAAATCTAATGCTTTTCAAATGTTTAAGTGGTACTTAGCAAGAGTTGAGAAAGAAACAAGTAAGAGTCTGAAATGTTTAAGATCAGATAGAGGAGGAGAATTCACATCAAATGAGTTCGAGATATTCTATAATGATAGAGGAATTAAAAGATGAACATATTCCACTAGAACCCCTCCACAAAATGGGATTGTTGAAAGAAGAAATGGGTCAATAATGGACCGTGCTAGAACACTCATGATGGAGATTTATGTTTCTTTGAAATACTAGAGAGAAGCTATAAGTACAATTGTCTATACCTTGAACCATGTGCAAGTTAAGAAAGGTACTCATTCAACACCTTTTGAACTATGGTATGGACACTCGCCCAATGTAAACTATTTTAAGGTATTTGGAAGCAAATATTACAGTCTTAAAGATCTCAAGAATGGAAAAATTGATGCAAAAAGTGAAGAAGGTATATTCCTTGGCTACTCCACAAGAAGTAAAGCATATAAGTGTTTGAATACTAACACTAACAAAGTTATGGAAAGTGTAAATGTGAACTTTGGTGAATATACAAAAGTACATGAGGTTGAACCTATGAAAGAAATAGAACAATAAAAATCATTTGTGTACTTTTGTGAAGGTATTCCTATTGGAGAAGATGCTACAAATCAAGCTATAAACCAACAGCAAGTTTTAGTGACTATTGAGTCACATCCTATGAATGTCGAGTTGCATTAAGGAAATAAGCTATATTTAGATGTCAAGTTACATAATGAAGTAGGTGCACTTTCTAATTTTGAAGTTAGTGTAATGACAAAGAAGTTGAACTACTTGACAGAAAAGTACATAGTGATTATAAAGCTGAAAGACAAAATGAAGAAACTAGAGCTGAACCAAGATTGTCTAAATATGTCAAAAGACATCATCCTACTATTCAAATCATTGGAGATAAATATGCTAGGCCAATGAAAAGAAATAGATTGAGAAATGATACATGTTTTCTAAGCATGAAGAAGCCTAAATCAGTAAGAGATGTATTAGAAGATGTTGACTAGAATACAGTCATGGAAGAAGTGATTGAACAAATTGAGAAGAACAAAACATGGAGTCTAGTTCCTAGACCATAAGACAAAAATGTGATTGGCACCAAGTGGGTATTTAGAAACAAGCTAGATGAAAATGGTGAAGTCACAAGGAACAAAGCAAGATTAGTTTGCAAGGAATATGCACAATAAGAAGGAATTGACTATGGAGAGACATTTTCCCTTGTTGCAAGATTGGAAGGAGTAAGAACTCTACTTGCTTATTCTACATACAAAGGTTTCAAAGTTTATCAAATGGATATTAAATCTATATTTCTGAATGGCATATTAGAGAAATAAGTTTATATAGAACAACCAAAAGGTTTTGCTGATGTTAACAATAAGTACATGGTATATAGACTACACAAAGTGTGAGGCCTCGCCCCGACCCATCCTAGCATCGATGATACATTATTATTTTGATACTCATGACTCAATATGTCAGAACATTATTTGATGCACTAAACATTACTATGATATTTATGATGTGTGATGCTTTACTCTTAGATATTTGATTTCCTCATTTAATGCTTTACGAACATGTATGATGATAAAGTAAATGAATGAAAAACTAACACTTGATTATGCAATTCTAATGGTTGAAAATATGAGTAAAATTAGATAAATAATTGATCATTAGAAAAAAATGGATGTTTTAATTTATATTATTTTTCTGATACGTAAATTACATAATGCATGTGATTTCTTGAACCTACTAATGTGTAAAATGAGTGTGTAGGACATGTAGCCAAGAAAACTAAAGTAAAGATGGAACCAAAACCCCTTGTTAATTTGTGCTATCTTTGCATTGTCTTCTTTCAAGGTTGTTATATGATTTTATTATCCTCCTAGCTTTTAAATGTTCCTATTTTGTCTTAAAGGCTTAAAAACATCAAATTTAAGTGCCTTATGGGTAAGGGTATGGGTGGGGAGTACTTTCCACCCTCTTAGCCTCTTAGTTTGACTTTTAAGGTCACTCAAAAGCCCTATTTTTGATGGATTGCGACAATTGATTGTCATCTACTTGATTTGTACTCAAAACTCCATCTTGAGTTACTTGAAGTCTAGTTGAGTTAAGGGATGATACTTAGAGGCATTTTGGAGTAGTTTTGGGGTTGTTACCCAATCTCTAGATTTGGAGAAAGTTGGAAGATTGAAGGAAGACAAGGAAAAGCTCTTCTCAAACCACCATTTTTCCATAACTCTTTAGTGAAGGTAGGAGTTCCTCACTCCTTTGAATTGTTTCTTCATGTGTTCATGCTTGAATCTTGCTTGAATCATGCATAGGCATTGTGTTGTTTTTGTATTGCTTGCTTGTGTGTTGGGATTGGTTGGGAGGGATTTTAACTTGTTTTTCTTTTGATGTTATTCTTATGCTTGCTTTCATGTTTTGTGTTTTGAGAGGATTTTATGGGGATTTTTTTGGCATCACTCACCCTTGGATAGGGAAGAAGTGGCCATGTACGGGGGCAGGGCCTTAGTTGGACCTCAATGGTGTAGAGTCTCCTCTCATGGTGGGAGGAGGGAAAGAGGGTAGGGTGTATGGGCCCCTACTTGTCATCACATGCCTTATTTGATATTGTGAATTCTTGAATATGGAAAAGAATGAAAATCCTTGTGGTATTAGCCTCGAATGGGCCTTGTAGAAGAACAGAAGTTCTTGAAGTGTTAGCCTCAAAAGGGCTATGTTATGGCATGTTGATTGACGTCTCCCATTGAGAAAATCCACCTCCTCCCTAGTCAGGTCCTATTCTTGGATCTATTGTGCAAAATCGGGTTGAGGTGTATGCTTGAATTGCTTTTGATGTTGTGGTGTTTCACCTCGGGTCAGCTCTTGTCTTCTCCTTGTATTTCCTTGAAGTTTTGAAGGTATTGGAAGAGAGTACTTGTGAAGAATTTTGAAGATATTTCATTTGAATTGAAAATTTATATAAAATGTATTCAAATTTTGATGTATTGGCAAAGACATTAGGTTTTCCTACTGGTTCTTTCCCGATGGAGCCTTGAACTAGGATGAATAATAGAAAAAGAAAAGGATTATGAAAATCTCCTTGTAATGCTCTTATGTGATTTCAAATTTTGCATATGTATTGTGAGAGGATGTCAATGACTTAGTTTAACTGTCAATGGAAATGTTATGAGAAATCTAGTGTAGTTAAAAGTATTTCCTTTGGTTTTTATTGATATGTTAAGTTTACCACTTTGTGTGTTATAGGAGTATCATGGAAGAGAAATTCAATGTAATGGTAATGTTGTTTGTAATGTTTTGGATATAAGTGTATAGAGGTGAAGAGTTAATTTTTTTATTGTAGAGAATGAATTGCTGAGATAATGAATTTGCAATTGGTTCATGGTCATGTTATGAATATTAGTTTGAATGTTAAGATACTTGAAATTTGTGAGCTATATACATAAGGCATCTCCAATTTTCTAAATCCATCGATGAGAATAGTCAGATCTCTTTCATATAAGAATTTTTTCATGACTCCTTATGTGTTGTTGGTGTGGAGGCTATTGACCAAATGGAGCAAAAAAGAACAAGAGATCATCAAATTAGATTATCAAACATAATCTAGGATTCTCTAACGTATCATTGCAATAGATATCGTGATGCCTTAGACTATGGTAGTAGAGTGAAAAAAATAGAGGATATATAATTTATAAGGTATAAAAACATAAAGCTTTCTGTAGGCACACAAATTACTCTCTGGATTTTATATGGAAGAAGTAGAAATAATATCTACTAATACAAACCAATATAATAATGAGAGAATATACTATAGTATCTTCTAAATAAATAATAGAATACCTAATTTACAAGTAAGACATAACATAATAGAATAATCTAAAGTAAGCACCTAAGGTACAAATCACTATCATTCGAATCTAGAGTCAAAAGGAATTAATGATGAATTCCCTTAGTGATGGTCGACCCAACATTTGGATGGAACTTTTAAAAAAAAAAAAATTAACAAAAAAAAAAAAACATTGAACAAGATGCTACCTATTAGAAAGCTAGGCGACCAAGATTATATTATACCTTGTCTGAGAAGACGGAAGATGGGGGACCCACCTCCCCATCATCCCCTTCCATGCCTCCCAAGTTGCCAAGTGCATTTAGCGTTGTCTAAGCCTGACATGGGTCAGGAAGCATCCTATCACCATTACCTCCCAAGTTGCCAACCTTGGGTCAAATCCCATCTTAAATGGGGCACGAGTTGGAAGTAGGTAAGGGTCTTTAAAACAAATGTTAAATCTAAACCATGTTTGGGATAAAATTTTGCATGGGAGAAAGTTAAGGGGGTTGGTTTGCACGTGGTTTAAGATGGATAGGTGTTTGGGTAAGGGGGAAGAGTAGTATATGGTGTTGAGTACAGTGCATAGTTGGTATTAATGAATGTATATAGAGTTACAATATTTGGGGTAGTTTAATATTTTTTCTTGGGTTTGAAGTGTGGTTATTGTAAGTGTCTTAGGTTAGTATAGTAGTTTAGTATTACATTTATTTTGTTGTGTAGTTTATTTAATATTATATTTATTTGGTAGTGTAGTTTAGTATTAGTCTTGAAAGGTAATATATGTTTTAGAGGAAGATTTAGGATAGTATAGTTTAATGTAATGGTAGTACCTTATGGTAATGTAGATGTTAGAATTTTTTTTAAAGTAATAGTTATAAATTGCTATATAAGTTAGGAATGTTAAATGTTTAATTATTTATTTAATTCTATTTAAAATTAGATTAGTAAAAGTTTTAAGCTTTAAAATTTGATAAATATTAGAATTTAGATAGTTCTTAATTAGTTAGTTATGTAGATTTTGAGTATAGTTAGATTGAACTTCATAGTGGCTTTTAAATGTTGGACCTAAATTTATAATAGTTTTTTTTAAAAAGGGTGTAGTTTGACTTATAGATCTATTGAATTAGCCTTAGTCTTCAATTTTAATTGTAATGATAGATTAATATAAATTAAATTGTTATCAGTACGTTGGAGATAAATTTTAAATTAGAATGTTAGATTGGTAGGTTATGAAAGCTTGTTTTATTTTAATATCTCCTCTTAGTTAATTTATTTTATATTGTTATTACCTCTAGAGATGTTTTATTTCTAATTACTCTAGATTTAAAATTAAGTGGTCAGTAAAGGTTAAATAAGTGTAACTCTAGCGCTCATTGGTAAGGAAAGTTAATGGTTCTGTTGCAATCATAAATTGTCTTAGTGAATTTAGTTTAGATTCTAGTGACTCAATAGATCATCAATTTAATTATGTTTAGTCTTAGAATTGAGTTTGTATGTAGTTAGACAACTTATTTCATGATAACATTGTAATTAGATCTTTGATGTCTAGGCTATGCTATAGTTGTACTTTTATTCCATCAATTGATATTAGATTAATTTTAATACATTGTGGTAATATTAATGTAATAATGAATCAAATGCTCATACCAATTTAATAACAAGAGTTTAATTTTCTCAATGCATCTCGCCTCATGACCGCAAACTTAAAATGAATATAGCAAACTTAATTCTTTCTCTTGTGAATCATCTCTTAAACCGTAGTAAAATAAAAATAAAAATTGTTGTGTTTGTTTTGCCCTAAGTTTTGGGCATGACACAAAGCTCTTTATGGTTTGAAGCAAGCATTAAGAGCATGGTATGAGAGACTTCATAATTATCTTATGAAGATTGGATTTTAAAGAACTAATGATAACAAGAATTTGTGCATGAAGACATAGAAAGGAAAAGGTATTTTTTATCTAAAATATTTGTTAATGATATCATATTTAGAGGTCAAGAGGCATTATGTAAGGATTTTGCAAATTAGATGAAGCAAGAATTTGAGATGTCTATGTTTGGAGAGATCAACTACTTTGTGGGTTTGCAAGTATATCAAATGAAGTATAGTATATACATTACTTAATAAAAGTATGTCAAGGAAATATTAAAAAATTTTGGATTGGAGGATTTCGAACCAATCAATACACCTATGGCGATAGGACAAAAGTTGTCAAAGAATGATGATTCAGTTGAGGTGAATCAAACATTATATAGGCCTATGATTGGAAAATTGCAATATGTAGTAGATAGAAGACCTGACATTGCATTATATGTTAGGATAGTTGCAAGCTTCTTTAATAATCCTAGGGAGAATCACTTAATGGCTATGAAGAGAATAATGATATATATGAAAGGAATAGAAGAGTTTGGTCTATACTATAAGAAAAATGGAAATTTTGAATTAAGATGTAATGCCACACTAAGCATAACCGAAAGATTAAAAAAAAACCAAAGAACAAATACCATAAATGCAACAATTTTTTTTTAAAATTTAATTCTATTTATTACAAGTGCTAGTACAAAGATTGAACCATTCTCACTCTGATAATCTCACAATGAAAGATGATATCATCCAAAAATGCTTCCATACTGATACTAATACAAAACAAGTTCAGTACAATAATGAAATACAACATCATTCTTAATCACTAATGTCCAACATATAGACTCTACGAGATACAAATTTTTCTATAAGAAGAAACTTCAATAATCATCCTTTAGCTACAAGTTAATCAACTCAAAGCACCTGAAAAACACACAAAAATGAAACACAACACAAAGAAGGGGGCTCAGTACACACTCAGTTGAAAAGCGTAATCCACCTGCATACATGTTAGTTTAAACATCTACATGATCATAATGCAGTTATCTAATTCACTTAACAAAGTGTAGTTTCCATAATTAATATGCAAGAAGTAAACATTTACTTAACAATGCAAAATTAAACTCGCACTAAGAATAACCCATAAATGAGACATATATATACTGAGGTGTCATTGTTATGGTACTAAGATTCTGCATCCATGCATGGTATGCTCATAGCCAACACATAACGATAATCTCTATTATACTTGTCAATGACAGAATAGAGATATGCCTTGTTCTCCGTACTTAACCATATAGGTTTATGTCATAGGTAAGGCCAATTAATTTTCATATGTAATTAACCCACCCAATTTATTTTAAAGTTATCACTGAATTAATTAGCTAAATAGGATAAACCAAATTTAGCCACCTCGAAATACATTCATCACAACTATTCTTAACATTCACACCAAATAGATTTACAAAATAATGTACATGCAACAGATATAAAATCAGTATACAACATGCTACTACATCCTCTAATCCATTTGTATCACATCTTATTTTTCCAATTTCAAAGGCAAATATAGATAATTAAAAAAATAGAAATAAAACCTATAATATCAAGATCACACAAATACAATTGAGCTGATGTCTTGCTCAATGATACTTACTAAATCTTCATACTATACATTAAATTTCTTGCTGACCTAACCATCTATACTTGATTTCAAACTGACCAAGATAACAAAACAAAATGCATATGATAATCTTGTATAAAATGACATATCATCAACATATATCATAATATGCCTCAACACTAGAAACCACTTCCATCTCAATAATGATCTAAAATACATCTTCATAGTCAATGAATTCTGTTTCAAACATCTTATCTCAAAATGATCTATAAACACTATTAAGACACTACATAATCAAAGTCAAACATAATAGATTCTAAATATAGTCGTTGCTTTATCAAATAACCATTAACAATGTTACTAATATTCAAGTGTCTATAGAAGTTATACTACTATTTGACAAAAGCCACCACCCAGTTATAACCACCTCAGCACATGAAAATATAATATTTTAAATCAATATAAAATGTGATTCATAAAATATGCATTGTAACTTTATCATGTCTCCAAACTAATTAGGATGTGATATCCCAAAACTATAAAATGTATATTAACTGTTCACAAAATGATCACAATGATAAAGGAATAACAACACTTATCAAAGCCTTTGTTTATCAAAATATCAGTTAAAAATGATTACGACTCTATTTTCCAACAAATTTTAATGGACAAGTTTTGCTAACTCTCTAATATTTTCATTATATCTAGATTCACATAAAAACAAATTCTCATAAAGCTGCCTCGATAACTTAAGTTTCCCTAATGTCCTAAGTTTACCATAACAATTAATAATACACTCGAGACACATTGCATTACAACAATAATCGACTGTCGAGATCATTAAAAATCAATCAAACTATATTGATAATTTCCAATACAACAATGTTTACGTTCATACTAACTCTATGACCAAATGCCTACTCTAATTCTCATATAAATGTTTGACAAAATGTCTACCCTGGTTTAATATAGTTAATCAATAGTTGTCTACGTTTTCATTTTCAACAACTTAAAACCATATAAGACTTCTAAAACTCATGTTTAAACATACACAATGGGTCGAGCTTACATCGCACCCCTGTTTGTATTTTCTTAGGTCAAGTTTGGTTATACACCTCCAAGCTCAAACAAACTGAATAACAATGACAGTGCTTTTAACATCAAACAAGTTATTCAATGATACAACAAAAACCTCAGTCCATGCAACCACACAAAATCGTAAGCACATAATACTTACTGATACAACTAGGTGATACTGCATATAAACTCAACAATGACCTAAGTATGAACACAAACCGTTTTAAAAACTATACATACCTCCAACTACAACCCAATTCAATGTGTAACTATGATATATGTTGCAAGCCAATTATATGACAAAATGTTAATTCAATACTTGAAATTGAAACACACAAGTGACCATAGTTTTCATTAAACTGAATATATAATACCCGATTTAAAACCACATCTAAATCCATATACAAACACAATGTTTGAAAACACATAATACCCATTATCCAAATATGGGTATATACAGACCTCAACACAAATTGCCCAACCCTGCATACACCCATACTTGGGTATCAGCAAGTGCATTTTAAACTGTAGCTTCTACAATTTCCTTCAAACAAAATTAACACTCTAATAATAGTAAGAATGTAGGTTAAGAATTGCCCCCTACCTCAAATGACAATTAGGTACCCAAAATGCACGATACAAACTCTACAAATCTATTCACTGCCAAAGCCCCAAATCAAAACCACACTTCCAAAACTGGAAATGTCGATATGCAAGAGAGAGATAAAGATTGAAAAATCGATACCCAAAAATGCTTGGCTCCATAAGTTTAAATGCCTTTTTACAATTTCCTCCATGATGTTGATTACAAGCAGCATGCATCATAGATGCATAACAGAACTGAGCTTCATGGCCAAATTTCTAGCCCATTTCAACAAGAAAACCCAATTCGCATACAAAACAGGTCGGCCAAACTTTAGTGACATAAAACCTCATAAATATGCATTTAATACAATTGTAACATTATCACTATGCTGAGTACAAATGATAGTCACAACCCACCGCCATATATGACTTTGAAAAAAAAAGATATATATTACCTTTCATAGCCTTCAAGACCCATTTAGGGCAACAAGATTATAAGAGATATTTAGATTTATTTATTTATTTTTATTTTTAAATAATAAAATCGAAAAATTTTATATCCATCATAAGTAAGGTATTAAGACCTTAAAACAAGTCAATAGATGCAATGCCAATTACACTCTATAATAATAGGTTATTATAAGTAAGATAATCAATATCAAAACAATACCTCAACTCCCTTAAAGTCACACATATAAAAATACAGTGACAAATTCCAAACACGGAGAGAATTTTAACATACATTATTATTTGCAATAACAAATTAACATTAAGACTTAAAACTTTTCTTTCCAATACATATTAAAACACAAAATGTAGTTTTCATCCAATCTGAAACATAACAAACATGACAATTACCCAAACAACATACAATTATAGTTTCAAATCATAACATTCTAAGAAACCTTCAAAGCTAACAAATAGTTCTAAACAAGAATTACGTCCATCATAAGTCTCAATTACCATATGACACAAAATATAACCACATTCTGCAAAGAAAGACAACATATCAACTGAAACTAACACTAAACAGTAAAGTCTTGAAATACTGCTAAAAGAAAGTAGTGGTCAGGCATGACATAAGAGCCTACATTGATGTTGACTAGGCTGGGAACATTGATGATAGAAAGAACACCAGTGGAGGAGTATTTTTCTTAGGTAAGAGACTGGTTACATGGACTAGCAAGAAACAAAATTGCACCTCACAATCTACTACTGAAGCTAAATATGTTGTTGTTGTTGTTGTAAATTGTACAAACATCATGTGGATCAAATAGCTACTCAAAGGAATGAAGGAAGAGATCATAGAACCAATGATACTCTATTGTGATAATACAAGTGCTATCAATATATTAAAGAATCTAGTGATGCACAAAAAGAATAAGCACATTGCAATCAAGTATCATTACTTGAGAGAATTGGTTCAAGATAAAGAGGTAAAGATGGAATAGGTTAACACAAAGGAGAGAATTACTGATATCTTCACACAAGCATTACCTAAGGATGCTCATGAGTATCTAAGAGGTAAACTAAGGGTGTTATCCCTATCAAAGGCTATCTAAGTAATAGAAGGAGTGCCTTGCATGAAACAAGATGATTTCCATATGTTACAGATTAATGTAGTAGATCTTACTTTAGAAGCTACCTAAAGTAATCAAAGAGATGAAACTTCAAATCACTCACAAGAAAGGTAACAGAGGGAGAAACTAAAGAAATTGAAAAGCCTATATCTATCATGTTATGATGACAAGTTTTTGGCATATGTCTTTGGCATTGTTTTCAAAGAGGGAGAAAGTACATTAAATTGATCTTAGAGGGAGATAATTACTAATATTGCTAGTCTGATGATGAAAGAGATAGAGAATAATGTAAGAAAGGGGGAGAAATCCTAACCCACCTAGTAAGAGGGAGATACAAGAAGGAACTTAGAGGGAGTTATAAGAAAGAGTTTTGTAAGCTATTTAGAAGATGAAAGTTGGTGATAAAGGGAGAGTGTTCAATACAAGGAATTACTATTTTAACCTAGTCAGTTTGGTTGAACAAGATCTTCATCATTTGATTGACTTAGTTGATTGGTTTGGTTTTCCATCAATGCCAAAGAGGGAGATTGTTGAGAATGAATTGAAGAAGCTAATCAAAGAGGGAGATTATTGAAGAGGACTGTGTGTTTCAATCATTGTTTTGTCATTGATGTCATACCTTCTATTTGCTGGTAAGACAACTGCATATAAGATTTAAGTACTATCACTTATTTGATTGATGAAGATGATTTGATCAAAAGATGTAACAATAAAACCTAGAGGAAAGGTTGAGTTATGATTATGTAATGAAGTACAAGAATTAGTTAAGACAATGATGAACTGATGTATTGATAATCTACTTAAGGTTACAAATGTTGGCTACACTAAGAAAAGTTAGAAAAATAAGTTATACAAAGTTTGTCTACTAAGCTTGACTGAGTGGATAGTAGGTGCTGAGCAAAGTCAGTACAAGCCAAGTAGAAAGTTAGTTGGAGCCGAGTAAAAGTAAATTTTAGTTGATGCCAAGCACCAGTAAACTATAGTTGATGCTGAGTGATTTTATAGTGGATGTTGAGTAACATAGCATGTGTCAAGCATCATAAGATTGATAATGTTGAGCTACTACATTATTTCAAAGATTGTGGATTTGATGAATATGAGTTGACAAGTTTGTTTTCTTAGATTGTGTGAACTAGGTGGAAGATAAGGTTGATGAGTTGGTGGCACAAAATTCAAGAAATACCATTTTGAGAAAAATTTAAAGTGGATTCTAAAAGATGTTTCTAGAAGAGATATGGAATATGGGGTAGATATATTGTATCCTACCTAATCCATCCAAACCCTGAATTAGATGATGAAGAATGAACATAAAAAGATCTTAATTTCCTATTTATAGGAATAGTTGGTCATGAAGCAAGGTTTTCATGTGCAAGAACCTAAGGAAGACAAGGAGTTAAAAGGTTTTTGCTTCATCAAGTGACCTAAGTGAAGAGTCTGCAATGGCATGTTAAGAAAGAAGGCTTAAGGAGATGAATGCTTGCAAGGTGAACAATCTATTAGAGATGCAAAGTGTGAAAGCCAAAAAAAATGGAGGACTGAGTAGAGATTTGTAATCTACAAGAGAATTTATAAGTTGTATTAGATCAAAGCATTACTGTTACTCTCTAACAATTGTATCAGTCTAGGGTAAATCCTTTGGATTAGGGTTGACCTAACAATCATTTGTAAATCCTTTAACTGGGTGACATTCCAAGTGAATGGTCTAAATTCCTCTAACAAGGCTCACTCCTAACAAGGTTATTGAAATCCTTTACTAGAGTCGCATTTAATAGTGTGTATTGTAACCTTTAACACAATTGGCATATCATAGGGCATCAATTTAGAAGAGTGAAAAAAGTAGCATGTTATTGGTGGTTTTTTCCAAATTAAGTTTTTACATAAATCATTGTGTCAAGTTTGTTGATGAATCTATTATGTTTCATGATTTACATTTCTACAAGTTGATTTGAAAGTAACCTACAAGTTTTAAGTGATTGCATAATCTTATGGATGCATGCATGAGTATAAATGTTTTATGGGTACACTAAGCTACGAAAAGTTTTATTTATACATTTGGACCTTGGATAACTGATTCACATACCCTCCCCCCTCCCCACTTCTTAGTTTTTCTAAATAATTCCAAGAAAAATTTATATCTACAAATAACATTAGTGGAGAAATAATTTTCAAATTCAATATTTCAATACTTACCACCATTATCAGATCTAGGATATTTTAACCATATACCAAGCATTTTATTTCTTAAAAGTTTGAAATACATCGGGTTTATGTCCATGTAAATAAACCTATACTTTTCTTGTTGCATCATCAATAAATGTAACATAATAATGAGAGCCAACAAGGGAAGATACCTAAGGTGGTCCTCATACATCTATATGCACAAACTCTAATTTCACTTTTTTTTCCTTCCTACTCTTCACAAAACTCACTCTTGTTTATTTTCAATATACACAACTTTCACATAAATTCATATTGACACATTTTAGACCTGGTAAGACTTTCTTTCAATGAATTAATTTCATACCTTTTTTAGTCATGTGCCCAAGTTTGTTGTGTCATAACGTTGTATTAGAATCTATAGCAATTGTTTGTTCTCCCTACTCAACTGCAACAACTATTTATAAACATTCATTTTTCTTTGAAAAAACAAAAGTAGAAGGAATAGTATGACCTATACAAAGATATAAGGTGTCTACTTTCATATATTTTTCTACTACAGGGGAACCTTTTGAAACTATCCAATTTTTATCATTAAAAGTAACTATGCAACCCTTGTCACCGAGTTGCCCTATTGAAATTAAATTCTTACTCAACCTTGGAACATGTCTTACCTCATGTAGGAGCCAACAATTACCATTATGCAAGTTAATCTTAACTTTTCCCTTTCCAAAAATTTGACACAAGTTATTCCCCCCCAAATAAATAAGCTTAAAATCCCCTTAGACATAATAAATAAAATAACCTCTATACGGTGTAGCATGAAATGAAGCCAAAAATCTAAAATGCAAGAATCATCTACACTTTCTAGGAAAGAAGAAAAATATCCTCTTTGGATTTGTTACTTACCACATTTGTCTCCTTGTTCCCTTTTGTTCTATCTCCTCATTGATCTTTTGAGTCCAACAATCTATCTTCTTATGCCCTAGTTTCCCATAGTACCAACAATCTCTTAGTCCTCTATATTGAGATCTCTTCTCCTTTGATTTTTCTCTTCACTTTCCAAAATTTCTAGAATTACTTCCTCTCTCAGTCATTTTTCCTCTACTTTGTGAATTCAAAGCACTTCTTGATGTAGACCCACCTAAGGTTTTCTTACAAGTTTCCTCACTTAAAATAACACCAATCACATCAGCAAACATTAGGGTATTAGTTCTAGAAATAAAATTGCTCACAACCATTACCAAACCATTCCAACTTTTAGAAAAAGAACAAAAAATCAAGATAGCCCTAGTTTCATAATCAAAATTAACATTTATAGTAGATAATTGAGTGGTAACTATATTAAAATTATTTAAATGATATGCAATAGATCCACCTTCTTCCATCTTCATATTAAATAAACACTTCATGAGAGATATCTTGTTTGAAGTAGATGACTGTTCATACAATTTCACTAGGGTTTGTATCAAATCTTCTATTGTCTTAACTTTTGTAATGTTAAATGTCATTGATTATTCTAGGCACAATCAAATACTTTCAAGTGCTTTTCTATCCAAAATTTCTCACTCCTCATCTATCAATGTTCCTTGTTTCTTGGCTTTTCCTTCCAATGGCTGCCAAAAATCCTTTTGATAAAGATAATCTTTCATTTTCCTTTTCCATAATTGAAGGTTATACCCATTAGACTTCTCAACCTTCATATTATCCTTATTTTTCATTACTCCCACTCAACCATGAGACTCTCACTCAACTGTGAGACCTTCCTGCATAGGATAACTAAAAAAAATGATAATTTGGTCTAGAAAATAAATGACGACAATCTAGGAAAATACATGATGACAATCTAGCTCTGATACCACTTGTTAGGATTAACCATGGATAGAAATAACAATTACATGCAAATATAACCAACATCAGAAAATAATAAACCATAAAGAAGAGACCCTAGATAACTAATTCACCCCTCTCAATTATTTTAAATCATTCTAACATTATACTACCTTTGCATATTTAGATCTTTCTCTTCTCAACACTTGTATCTCTTTTATGGTTGGACCATACTCTACACCACACAAACATGACCAACAACAACCAAAACTTGTCCTTCTTTCACCTATTATACTAGTTTTTGCCTCTTCTATCAACTTAACAAAAACCCTAGACATATTACCTTTATAAAATTCAAATATATCACTCAGATCCAACCACCATAATATTTTTATCTTATATCATAATTCATCTTTTATGATTGCACCACTAATTCATTATATTATGTGGCAAGAGTCAAAACATGTTTTGACTTGTCATGAGCTTCCTCCAAAACCTTTTCCATGATAATTGATATGAATCACTGTGATATCTAACTTCACCTCCACACACACACACATATACATGTCATATAATTACAATTGAATCATTACAAGTAGCTACAATCATGACAAATTTCATTGATTCTAGTTTAACTTGGTGTTACTCAAGAACTCATTCTTTCTTAACCTATCTATCACAACTTCATCGATCACCATCCTTAACCTAAAAATGTCTCTCCTATCATCTTTCCATCCTTGAAATACTTTATCTAAAATTATAATGAATTGTTATCATAACTAAATCATCTTCACTAACTAGGGAATATCCTTCTCTGATTGATTAATTCAATTCCTTGTGGATTTAATAAATTAATAAAATTGCATATCAATTATCAATAAATTCTCATTGTAATTTCATGTGTTACTTCATTGATCTTCTCATTCTTCTCCAATACATTTCAAACAACATCCATTCAACTATACTTGGCAACATATTGAGAACACTAGGTCAATAGTTGGTATCAATGACAACACAATAATTGATCATCATGTAAAACAAAATCATCATTTATTCTTTACATCATTACATCATCACCCTTTCTATCAACTTCACTAGTTACACCAATAATATCCCCCTTTTGTATTGATAGAAACACATAGAACATGTGCATGGTTTTACCTTCTTTTGTTATCTTGACTAATCTAGTAGTCTTCTATTTCAATTTGTCAATTTTATGATTCTTTCACGTTCATTGCATTTCCTTGTAAAATATTATTTGTATAGATTCTCTCTTTTCCTTTCATATTTATTTCTCTTTCTCTCATATAAGTATTATTTACTCAATCTCTCCAATGTTATGTTTCCACTCTCTCCCACTTATACACACTTCTCATTCTTACCCAATTTTGTTGTTTTCACTCTCTCCCTATTTGGAAACAATGCCAAAGGTGTAAGTGTACACCATTTATTTTTTCTTCTTCTACCTATTTTTCTTTTCTGTTGGTTCCTATTTTTCAACTATGTTAAACTACTTCTTCATGTATTTTGTATTTCCTCTTTTGCTTGTACTTGTTTTCAAGTCTATTTTGTTTCATCAGTGTACACCTCTTCATTCTACTAGCACTCTCCCTAAGGAGTAGCATCCACACATAAAATTAAATCCTTAAATTTTTTTTAATAAGTTTCCTTAAATTGATGCAACTTGTATATTTTCTTAGTTCAACTTATATGAGGGAATTACCCCTAACTCACCTCTCAGTTATTCAAACATATCCTTGTAGTGGTTTTGTGAATATATCATCAACATGTTTCTTAGTTGGAACATATTCTAGTTTTTCTTCCTTTGCTTCAACCCACTCTCTAAGATAGTAATATTTGATGACTATGTGCTTTGTCTTAGAATGCATTACTGGATTCTTAGACATGTGTATTTCACTTGTCTTATCACACTAGATAACCACCAATGCATCAATCTTTTAATACATTCCTTCCAAAATTGTCTTTATCTAGATTACCTATGTACAATTTATCGCAGTAGCAACATATTTTTCTTCAATTATAGACAAAGACACATATTTTTGTTTCTAGTTATCCATAGAACTAATCTTTCTCCTAAGAAAAATGCACCACCACTTGTGATCTTCTTGTGATCCATATTGCCTACCAAATCAACATCAGTAAATGCACTCAATGTGAAATATTCTTTATGTTCATACCATAACCCATATTCTTTAGTTCCTTTAAAATATAATGAGCATTCTCTAAACTATAATAATATGTAATTATTTTGGATTATAAAAAATCTTTTCTACTGATCCAACTGCCTATTATATATTTGATCTATTGTGCACCACATATTATACCTTACTGGTTATAGACTTTTATAGTATATCATCTACTGGCTTTGTATCATCTTCCTTGGATAAATTTCAATCTATAATCATAGGAGGACAACCTTGACTTGAATTTTCCAACCAAATGTTTTCAATGTTTCCTTGATATGCTTGGTTTGACTAATGTATATGACATCGTTGAGTTCGTAAATATGTAAACCTATGAATAATTTGATCTCACCAATTATAAACATTACAAATTCCTTCTCCATTTCTTCTAAGTATGTAATACTCATCACATCATTGCCTGCAAAGATAATGCTAGAGAACATATTTAATTTAATTACATTGATTAAATTAACTTTACTCCTTTATTAATATTTCCCTTTATGTACTTGCATTGTCATGTAATAATTAAATATTAATTATTAAATTCCTTTTACGTCTTAGGGTTTTCCTTTTAGGTTTTATGATCTCCTTATATATAAGGATTGATCCATTGTAATTTTTTTCTCATTCTTTTAGTCTAATAATATATTCTTGCATATTCTAGATCCAAACCCTTGCCTTATCTTGTATCTTGTTTGGGTTTATTGGAGAAAATAGGAAAAAAAATTTGTTGGATCAAATCTAATATTTTTTTAGGTATTTCTTATTGGAATAGGGAGATCTCTAATTTTTGGTGTACTTTTGGCTCAAACAAACCTCATCATTGAGCTCACAACGTCCAAACAACCCCATTTTCATATAAGGCACTTCAATTTTCAAGACAAGTTAATCTTGTGACAAATTATTTTTTGGCTTATATGGTCATATGATCTTTGTACACAAATAGAGTAGAGGAAGGTGGATGTGTGCTAATTTTAGTTAACAAAAATTTAAAGATTAATATGTTAATGTATGAATTAGATCATGTAGATTTTTGTTGTTAATGTTTAAGATCAAACCATATGATCCATCAATTCTCTCCTTCTTACATATGTTCTAATGATATATCATATATTTGATTCAAAATATTGACAACCAAAATCCATATGATCTAATTCATAATTTTGCATATTCATCATTATGCACTACACTGAAACTTTATAAATTTAATTTAACACCTCAAAAGTACTAATATTTTTTAAAAATCCAAATAAAAGTAAAAGAGAGGCCAAAGTGGTGGCCATGGTCTATGTTGAAATTTAAGTTTCATTAAGGCATTTATATCATGTAGATCATTTTCTTATTTAGACTTTTATTATACCATTTAAATTGTTATCCCATTACAAATCAAGAAATAGGTAACCTCTCATATTAATTGAGTTAATCTCCTTCAATTCTTTTAATTAATGGTTGAATTGAAAATATCAAAGATAAACTAACTATCTAGTAAGAAAAGGACCCATTTTTGGAGCAATCTATTAAATTTGACAACTATATAACCGATCTTATACCATTGAGGAAACATTATTTATCCTATCATATATTTTTAATTAAAACTCACACTTGCAATCACTTCCATTTAATTCAATGGCCCATCCATCTAGCTAATTATTTTTTGGCTTATAGGGTTGTTTAAGATATTTTATACTTGTTATGAAATAAGATTGAAAATGTCACAAAAATGAGGTTTTAAAATTATTATAGTGTAATGAGGCTTTGATTGGGCCATTTCTAATGCACTTAAATCATAAGTTTGAATCTTTGAAGATGTCTACTACATGGTTATCACTTGTCTAAATGTGGATAAATTTAATACTCGCTATGGCATCAAAATAAGTTTCTATTAATGCATTTCCTATTCTAGATGTTCATGTAGAAGAAACCTAGTCCATAAGGTAGAAATAAATAAATGTTGATACCCATCAAATGTCAATAACTTTACCTAGAGAAATAAGACAAGGTGGCTAGTCAAACTACTATGCATTTTCCTTAAATGTACCAAAAATGAATTAAGCCTCCAAGACAATAAAAATTATTTTTGGAAAGATTTAATTTAGAGTAGAAAACAATAAACTGGATAAGTCACCTAAATTTTTATCTAGCAAATACATTTTTGGCAAAATGAAGAAAATCAAATTTCATTCACTTCAATACTAGCAAGTGTTGCCTACAAATTCCTACTAGTTGGAATTCATTAGATACTCAACTCTAACATAATTCCCAACTAATTAATAGTAGAATTCAAACACTAATGTGCCTTCATAATTGGAAAGAAGGAAAAAAATTGAGGCAAGAATATAGACCCTGAAG
This sequence comes from Cupressus sempervirens, assembly GCA_028749045.1. Classification (NCBI taxonomy): domain Eukaryota; kingdom Viridiplantae; phylum Streptophyta; class Pinopsida; order Cupressales; family Cupressaceae; genus Cupressus; species Cupressus sempervirens. The sequence goes on along the minus strand of CM053790.1, from coordinate 49,333,932 downwards.
ATGTTTAGCTCCTCATCAAAATCATTCTAGAATAGAGCTTATATGGCTGACCCAAATATGAGATATGGAGTTTGGGATTGACATAGAAATTAGTCATGTAATCCTTTATTGCATTGATGATGCACTTTTTTAACACAAATCCTATGAACTAAATGGCTACAATGGTTTCCCTCTCCCCCCATTTGGAATGCAATAAATGAGGGAAGATGAGAATAGTGGAGTTGTGGAAGATGATAACAATTCTACTGAATATGAAATCAATGGGACCAGTAATTAGTCTCTTAATTTGCACAAGCGCCTTTCTGTCATCATCTCTGCTAATTGTATTTTAGGGAGACACTCAAAAGCTTTCTATTTTGCTAAGAAAGTTAGAAGCTTCAAAAATGAAGTTGATTATTATAATATTAAAAAATTTAGTATCTTTTGAAACAAAATTATCTTTCTACCTACTACAATGAATCAAAATTAAAGTAACTCATATTTTTAAATTGTTAAAAATAAATAAATATATTTAACTATTGTAAATTTGTATAATAGAATTTAATACTATAATTTCATTGATAGATTGACAAGTCAAATTGTTAAAATTGCACTCGGTGAACCTACTGTGTAGAACATGAACTAATAAACATAAACCATAAAAACCTAATACATGTTTAAACATATAAATCATAGTTAATGAGCATTACACACCTCAATATACCCATTGCACATCAAAATTTAACTTATGTTCCATGGATCATTGAGGGAATCCCCATCAATAAAATAAGCATCGACTATGACACAACTGATTGGTACCACCAAAAGTCATGCCAAGTCCTACCTGTGCCCAGTGGCCCTACCATGTGATGCATCCACCATGGCATCAACATTTTCACACAGTTCGAGAAACAGTAATGACATAGGTCATGTCTCCAATTCACCTAACATGTACGATGCTGACATATAAAATTAGCATGTGTTGGTTAGAGTTATTTGGTTAGATTTATTATTTTAATAGTGTTTTTGGCATTAGTAAGTTACTAAATTATATATATATATATATATATATGTATGTATATAAGTATACTTCAAAATTATTTTTGTTAATTAATGAATAATTTTTTAATCTTAAATTTAATTAATTTTTTATAACATAATGTTGATAAATAATTTACAAATGGAAAGAATAAGGAGATAAATGTATAATAAATAGTATGAGTTAAAATTTGATGGTGCATAAAATGGTATGATGTGTTGAAGTTTAAGCTTGTCTAGGTTTTATTGGTAGCAATATGCATAACTAATCATAATTAATAATAAGGAAAATTTCTTATTTGATCATGTGATTATTTACCAAACACATATGCTAGACAAAAAATGCTTAATTTGACATATATGCTATTTAACATTTGTGTTATTACAATATTTAAGTTGGATCGAATGTTGCATGTTAAGTTAATGCTACATGACAAATTGAAGACAACATAAAAAGAGATGAAAATTGTTTAAATTATGAAATCTATACAATTTTGTCAACTCAAACTTAGAAAAAAACTTAAGATACTTTTACTAAAATTTATTATTTGAATGTAGAATTAAACAATTTTTAACTAGTCAATCTTTTAATATGATATTGCCCTCGTACTTTTTGCTCTAAAAAAATTGTCTCATGTCATGAAACTACTTTAAAAGTCACAAAACAACTTCTACAAAACCGTTAAACCATTTTGTGATGGTCAAAAAATATGTTCACATTAAAAAAACAATGTTCACTATTATATATTGCTAATTTTATTTGAAAAAAAAATCTTATCTATTTTTTATTCATTAAAATTTAATCAAACTAATTATTTGTTTAATTAACCAATTTCAAAATTAAAATACATAATAATATTTTATAAAATAATAGCTACATAAAATTAAATGTATAAAACTAAAAAGTTGTGTTTTTGGTGTGCAAAAGATATTTATTAAAATGTTTGTGTTAAAATTAAATGTATAAAACCAAAAAGTGATAATATAAAGATGTTTGTATGTTTTCTTCATAAATGATACTATAACAAGTTTATTTCTTCTTTAATTTAATGATTCTTTTAGAGATAAAAGAAAAGAAAAATAGTTTTCTAATCTAATTTTTAATTAATTAAAATAATCGTTACAATTTTATTTCCTAATTAATAATAATAATATCCTTGAATGAATAAACTAAAAAATATATAAATGCAATGATAATATCTTTACATTTAAAATATAAAAATTATAATAATATACTAAAAAATTTTAATGGTAAATTTAAGATCACTTTTTATATTAAAAAATTAAATAAATGGCTCCTATATTTAAAACAACATTGAATCATTTTTTAAAAACCTTCTATAGTAAAGTTACTATTATTTTATATATTAAATATTAAATATATTTTTCATTTTTTAAAATTTTCATAAAAAATAAATATAATATATTTAATTAATTAAAAAGGCTTTCATAAATTATTTTTAAAATATTATTCATGATTTTCTATAACAATAAACTAAATTGATTTGTATTAATTTAAAAATATATAATTTAAATATTTATGAGAATAAAATCCAAAACATCTTGTTATCTATTTTTATTAATTAAAGTAACTAATAAATTTTATTTAACAAAAGTAAGATATAAACCATAGTAAGATTCTTAGTTTTATAGAATAATAAATGAAATATTTTTTTTTTAAATAAAACAAGATATGTCCTAATGGAAATAAAAATTTATTGTTTCATGTGTCTCTTGAGTTTCTATGTATGACTCTATGTCTGAGATTTCCTTCTTTGTTCTCCATCTGTCAAACTGCATTTAGTGTGGAAATTTTTAGGGCTAGTCTATAATGGCCCTGGCTAGTTGCGACCTATTAGTTGATACTAGTGTTATCATTGTTGCTTTGGAAAGCCATGGTGCCTCCATTAAACAAACTTCCTTGCAAGTTCGTCCCAAAGGTCTTTCACGAGGTAATCTTGATATTATCCTTCCTTTGCAAGAGTTTGACTTTGCATGTGAATGGTTAGAACAACATACTTTAATAGGGTATTTTGTGGGTAGGACTCCTCTTGAAGCCATACTCCACGAATGGGTTAAAAAAAGTTGGACTCCTCATGGAGTCCACCTTGACCCTATGCAAAACCTTACCAAACTTTTTTTTTAAAATTTTGCTTCGCTAACTCGTCCTAGGGTGATGTGGTTTTTAGCAATGAGACTTGGTTAGTTTGCTCCTCCTTGCTTTTTTTCCAATGACAGTTACTAGACTTTATAGTCTCTAATGAAAAAATCCTTAGGTTTCTTGTCTGGGTTGAGTTTCGTAGTCTACCCTTGCCTTGCTGGCCATTTATTGAGTCTATTGCCAACACTCTTGGAAAATTTGTTACTAAGGAACATGAGAAGATTTTCAATGCTCTCCCTTAGAGATGTGTCTACATTGAGGTTGATCTCTCTAAGGATCTCAAGGATTTTGTATAAATTCAAGTTGGTTCCCACAACTTCTCTCAGAAGTGCTCTATTTGAACCTGTCTAACACCTATTATAGGTGTCAATCAGTCAAACACAAGATCAGGGATTTCCCTTTGGTAGTACTTAGGGTTAAAACCTTGCCTAAGGAAGCTCCTACAAAACTAGCAGAAGGAAGACAAAAGAAGGAATGGACTATTGTTGGGTGCAAAGGAAAGGCTTCCTTGGCTCCCAACAAGAAATATGCTATTGCAGTTATTGTTCCTCCTATATAAACAAGATTGCAAACCTTAGCCATTGGAGGGTCATTTATGGTTTCACTAGAGTCAAATCTTGTTGATTCACAAGTTTCACACCCATAGGAGATCAAGGTGGTTGTGAGGGCTACCACTCCTATAGTGGTTTGCACTTCACTTAATATGTCTTCCCATTATGACACGAAACGTGTAGCATTCTCATAGTCCTCCTACACGTGTTGAGAACCATAAGAGAAGCAATAATCTATCATTCTAGGAGAGTTTCCTTCTAGTTTTACCCTAAGTTTTACCTTCTTAAAAAATATCTACTCCTCTCTCAAGGGTGAAGAAGATATGGAGGAGTTTTCATTATCTTTTATCATGGAATGTACGAGGTCTCATAGACCTCTCCATAAAGTACTATGTTAGGGATACCCATCATAGAATTGGAAATTTAGATTTTATGTGTATGCAAGAGGTTTAAATATCTCATTTCATGCTTTCTTCTAGATGTCGCATCATTTGTTCGAACCACTTTATGTTTTTGTCTTTGCACAAAACTAGTAGAGGTGGTGTAGTTACTCTCTTGTTACCTTGTCTTCATTTCATTATTATTTAGCATGTTTCTAACCCCACGTACATAATTATTTGGATATTGCTTTTGTTGGTGTAAATAAGTATTTACTAATTACACTTACTTAAGTTTACTTAGGTTAATGCATTATTTTATTATTTTATTTAGGTGAAACACTTAGGAGTTTGTGTACTCTCATTGAAGTATGCAACTCTAATTATGCACATGGTGTCTACAACATAGAAGTTTGCTTCATTCACTAAGTTTTCATGTTGACAACATAGGTATCCACGCTCCTAATTTAGCACATGTTGTCTACACCACTGATTTTCATGCTACACCATTGTAAGCTTATCCTCTCATCATCACACTTAATTCCATGCTTAATGGGGGATAACCCATATCTGGTGGACATGTGCTTGGTTGTATGACTTATCATGTTGCTAACTTCTATGCATTCTAGAAGCTCTCATGAGGCCTTTATATACAAGCACTCCTAGTGTACTCTCAAGCGGACATATTGAATGAATATTGTCATTCTAATCATACTCTCTCTCTCATGGTCTATTGTGTGCTTGTGTTGAGTTCTTTAGTTCCTAGGTGAATTCTGTCCTAAGCCAAATTCTTACATGGTATTAGAGTTGAGGGAGATTCTCTACACATATCCATTCAAGACCATTCATGCTTCAACACCTTGACATGAATCCGAAGGATCCACAAAAACTAAGGGCATCTAGAGCCAGATCTAACCTCACCGTTGCATTTGGAGCTTCGATTCAATGAAGATTGACTATAAATTTGCCTATGCTAGGTGAAATTTGATCATGAGGCAAATTTTTTTTCCAAATCATAACCTGGAGGCCCCAATTTTCAGTTTGGATATGATCATTTAATTGATTTGCTTATTGTATTTCAGATCTACAATTATTTTTATTCTCTATAATTTATTCTGAACTAGTATTCTCAAATTTTTTTATTGCCCAATTGGGCTTAGGTAGACATTTTTTTTTTAGCTAAACCAAGCAGTAACACCACGACTTGGCTCTATTATTTTGGTGGAATTATTTATCACTATCACAAGGAATTCTTTATTCCATGTGCTAATTATTCTTTTGCACAAGGACATACTACAACATTTTCAACCATTCCACCAGTCTGGCAACCCTTACAAATTCTGACCACATATTTTATACCACAATGACTTACCTTCTCGATGGCTAGTGGATTTACCAAATGGGTTGTGGGTTTTTTAATTTATAAACCTTGTGGGTTTATATCCCCACCAATGTGGGATAAAACCCTCCATATCTTCAACGAAGTCTAAGGTTCTGGTGACCACATAAATTTTGGTTGCTGTTGCATCCAAAAACTAGCAAAAAAAAGTGGATTCTGATGTCACCTACAGAGAGCCACTCGATGATAGGTGCCCAATCTAGCCTTGTCCAATCTAGCCATGTCCACTGCAAATGTGGATCATAGTAAGCTTGCTAATGTAGTGACTCTGTAGCTGAGTCACCAAAACAATTAGTAGCCACATCATCATTTGCAGAACCAATCATTGCATGCCATGTGGCCATTCGTCAGCACACCCTTTGTATGCATAGTCAGTGACACACAAGCTACCACATTGGATTTTTCCACATGATTCTATATGGTATGAAATTGATGACATCATCAATAGCATAAGGGGATGTTGACATCATCAATTCAATGCATTAAAATTAACAACCATCTGACCATCATTCTAGGGTGATTTACAACTAATACGATGGTCGTATGACTATCAAATTTAACCTTGTCTTTCACTGATACAACCCCTCTCTAGATTGATATTGGTTTTTGCAGTCCAACTTCGAGAGGCCATAAATTAGACATCTAAACTACAATTCAGGTGCCATTTTTTTTGAAATTGGGTAGAATTTTCTAAAAATTTTAGTGGTGTAGCTCTTTTCTAGTTTTGGTGCATCGATTGTTCAGAGTTTGCATTTTTTGGTGACTGTACCTACATAATCCTGCATTTTGCAACTTCAAATTCTCCATACGAGCACATTTGAAGTCGAAAATAAGTTTTGTTTTTTTTGAAAGTGTGTTATTTTTCATCTACTTTCCAGATCTACTATTAGATTGTAGGATTGTTTGGACAAAGGTGTCACTTCAACACTAGGGCCTTTCTTTTCTTTGTAATGCTTTAGAATTGTAACACATTGTAAAGTTCCAGATTTGTAATCCTTCTAGAGGTTGTAACAAGCAAAATTAGAAGTCCATGAAAGCCAAAATTGGTAAGTGGCTTGTTATAATTGCACTACTGATAAAGTTCTCAAAGCATGTATTTTGGGGGGTTTCTTGATTTAGTGAAAAGTGGGGGTGTTCTTGGTGTTGTGTTCTCTCTTTTTTGCACTTTCATTTCATTTTTTGCATTATGGGCAACTTTAAGTTTCCTAAATTAACTCCTCATAACTATGCTATGTGGTCAATCAAAATGTGGTATCACTTAATGCATAATGGAGTTTCATAGTATGTAGATGGTACTCTTCCTAAACTAGTAGGTGATAAAGTATTAGAAAGTAAAATTTTAGCTTGGGTAGCAATGGATAGGAAAGTCCTTGGTGATATATGTTTGGGGGTTGATGATAAGATCATGTATCAAATCAAGAAGTGTTCTACATCGAAGGAAGCTTGGGATACCCTCAAAAACCTTTATGGTAAAGTGTTTGAAGAGGATGTTTTCAAAATTGAAGATGAGCTTGTTTCCTTAGATCCTAAGTCATATTATTCAATACAGGATTTCATCATTATAGTGAATGAACTGAGAACAAAGATTATTGATTGTGGGAGTTCTATCAAAGCTTCAAAGACTACCTTAGGGTCTGCCTACAAGAAAGTCACTTTTGAGGAATATGCTAATATGTTGGATACTAAAGAAAAAAAGTTGAAATTAATGGGGATTCTCAAATCACCTCAGTCTAAAGCATTGGTGACCAACAATGAGGATTCTCAATATTCAGCTGGACAATCTTCAAATAAAGGAAAGGGTAAAAAGAAATGGAAGAAGGACAAATCTGAGAATGGAGAAAAGACAACACCACAATTCAATCAAGAAGGAAAGTCCTCAAATTCCAACAAGAAAGGGGAAAACAATAAGGAGAAGAAGAAGTATGCCTATTGCAAGAAATTAGGTCATGAAGAGCATGAGTGTTATCTTAAAAAGATTGATGAGTTGACCAAAATCATGAAGAAACATAATGTTCCATTACCTATTGCTTATAAGGATAAAGGGTCTTTTTCAGGTTCAAAGGGCAAAGGGCAAGCCTTCATGAAAAATTCACACTCTTCAAAGGAACAGATATTTGACTCAGGTGCCTCATATCACATGGGTTCTTCAAAGGAGGATTTTTCTTCAATGAAGCAATGAAAGGTACCACACATCTTCATGGGAAATGATATAAAAATGGAATTTGAAGGGAAAGGAAATGTGGAGATGGAAAATGGAGAGTTTTAGTTCTCTATATTCCAAACCTAAGTTCAAATCTCTTATCAATCTACCAACTCACTCACCTTGGAGATAAACATAGAGTTGAGTTCCTTCTAGACTCAGTAAAGGTGCATAGTCTTAAAGATGACTCCTTGGTTTTAGTGGGGAAAGTAAATCATAACAAGAGGTTGTACTCTTTCTCTCATTTTGTGCCCAAGTCTCCTTCAAAGGCCTTGTTATCACAATCAAATTCCAACATTCAATTATGGCATGAGTGTTATGGTCATCTTGACTTTCGCTATCTTCAGCAACTTTCAACATACCGAATGGTGAAAGGTCTACCTGAAATCATCTTTTCTAAGGGTGAATGTTCAATGGATTCAATGGATATGAATCTAGAAGGGAAGTTATAGAGAGGGAAGTCTTCAAGAGTAATAGGTGTTCTACAAATGGTGCACATGGTATTAGCAAGTCCTTTTGCATTCATACATGGTCGCTACATACTTATCTTCATTGATGACTTGTCAAGGTTCACTCGGGTCTACTTTCTTCATAGCAAGAATGAAGTGTTGGAAACATTTCTAGAATTCAAGACTCATGTAGAATAGAAATCTAGGAAAGCCATCAAAGTACTCTTAATGGACAATGGAAGCATGTATGTGAACATAAGACTTACAAAATTTTGTAGACTCAAGGGCATTGATCTTTAGATTTCAGCACCATTTAATCTGCATAAGACAGATGTTGCAGCATTGAGTATCCACACTCTCAAATCTATGGAAAGTTTGATGATACAAGCTAAGTCTCTTGATCCATCATTAGAAGTCAAAGAAATCTCTAGTGCCACTCACATTCTTAATCATTCTCCTCATCTAACCTTAGATGAAAAGACTCCTTTTGAGGCATGGTGTGATAGAAAACCTATTGTGACACACTTTCAAGTCTTTGGTTATCCTACATGGGAAAAGATATCTTCTAGGGATGCAAGGCATAGTCATATCAACCTTGTATCTTCATTGCTTATGGAGATAGTGTGAAGGCATACAGACTCTTGGATCCTGAGACACACCAATTTTTTGTGGAGAAGGATGTATACTTTGAGGAAAGTTCACCAAGCTTGTCCTCTACTCTTCTCCACACATCATATAGTGTGGAAATTGATAGCAACACTAGCAATAGTGCTTCAAAAAATTTAGACATGTGAGGTTCTATCGACAGTTGCAATGAGAGGTCACTACATCAGTTCAGTCCACATGCATACATAGCCACGATGATAGGTCCAGCACAATAGGGTACATCCAATCTTCCAGGTCCAAGTTCAGTGATATATTTGGGGGATAGTATTGATGATCTACCTCTTCTTCTTGATGTAGTAGCACCTTCTTTAGTTGTCATGAGGGCTCCATTTGACTCTCTTGTTTATTTTCTACATGATCAATCATCACAAGTTGAAGTGATTCTAGATTCTTATGATTAGTAGTTGTAGCAAGGTTCTTCATTAGTTGTAGAGACAAATAATTCTTTCATACAGGTTCTTCAACTAGCTGAGCAGGTTTCAAAGACATCACTTATTCATGGAATTCTTTCCACATACAGTGGAAGCATATCATTTGTACCCTTTGCATTGTTTCTTCCTAAGGGGAGGAACACCATTTTGCAGTCTTGGATCAGCTTCTTCATTAGAGCAGTCACTGTTCGGCATTCTTCTTTTTTTTTTGGGGGCGGGGGGGGGGAGGAGGCTATCCTCTCTCTCTTCCTCTTCTCATTATTCTCTTATGTATAAATAGGATGTATGTCATTATGGGGGGGTCTTGATTACTACATCTATCCTTGAATCCCTATTTATCTCTCTTTTTGGGGGAGGGTTTTTCCCATGAGGTTTTCCATCTTTCTCTGCTTTATGAGAGATTGCATTTTCATTGTGTGCATGGGTACCTAACATGGCCTAGTACCCGGGACCAATATTGCATTTCATCCTAGATTTCATAAGTTTAAGGGCATTCCCCTAAGTTGCACTCAAGGGGGGGTGTTGGTGTAAATAAGTATTTACTTATTACACTTACTTAAGTTTACTTAGGTTAATGCATTATTTTATTATTTTATGTAGGTGAGACACTTAGGAGTTTGTGTACTCTCATTGAAGTATGCAACTCTAATTATGCACATGGTGTCTACAACATAGGAGTTTGCTTTATTCACTGACTTGTCATGGTGACAAGACAATTATCTGCACTCATAATTTAGCACATGTTATCTACACCATTTTTTTGCATGCTACACCATTGTAGGCTTATCCTCACATCATCACACTTAATTTCGTGCTTAATGGAGGATAACCCATATCTGGTGGACATGTGCCTGGTTGTATAACTTATCATGTTGTTGACTTCTATGCATTCTAGAAGCTCTCTTGAGGCCTTTACATATAGGCACTCCTAGTGTACTCTCAAGCAGACATATTGAATGAATATCATCATTCTGATCATACTCTCTCTCTCTCTCTCATGGTCTATTGTGTGCTTGTGTTGAGTTCTTTAGTTCTTGGGTGAATTTTGGCCTCAGCCAAATTCTTACAGTTTTCTATCAATAATCATTCTTTTGGTATAGTTAATGTTTATGCTTCTAATGATGATGTGGAAAGATCTCAATTGTGGTGTTGGATGGCTGACAACTTACCTCCAATTACTTAAGTAATGTGTGGTGATTTTAATATGGTTAAGCTGGCCTCTGACAAAGATGAAATTTTTCCGTTTTGCTAGATAACTAAGGAAATGAAGCATGGTACTACATGCACAATAAATTGGGCCTTTTTTATCCCAATACTAACCATCACCAATAGAGTGGGGTCTAGCACACTTGGGCTAACTTTTGCACTGGCTCTTACAACATATTAAAATGTCTTGATCATTCTATGTTTACTTAACAATTTTTTTTTCTTTTTTCAAGGATCAAGAGTTACCTATCATTCCTTTTAAATTGTATGTGACTTTATTAGACCACCATCCCATTTCTTTTCTATCTCTTGGCAAACAATTATCCAACGAGCTATCAAAATGTAGTTTTTCCTCAACATGTCAATGCTAACACATTCTTCTACTCTTACTCACATCCTACATATCTAGAATTTAGATCCACTTCCTCACTCTCAACCTCATTGGATCAATAGTACAATGATGATATTACTAGAACTACTAGATTTCTTCACATCTATGGGTGGCAATTTTTAGAAAAAGGTCTTATAAAGACAATCCCAAGGCTTTAAGGTACCCTTTTGAAGGTCTTACCCTTAACCCATTTGATGTTGATTTAAAAATCCAGCTTGCCAAGCTTTGTCATGATAAACATATTGTGGATAACTATGATGCTCGGGGGGCCCAAATCAAAGCTCATCTCTATTGGTTGGAGGTTGGCAATTGTTGGTGTAAATAAGTATTTACTTATTACAATTACTTAAGTTTACTTAGGTTAATGCATTAGTTTATTATTTTGCATTATTTTATTATTTTTATTTGTGAGACACTTAGGAGTTTGCACACCTTTTTGAGTTGTCATGTTGACAACACAGGAGTATGCAACTCTATTTTAGCACATGGTGTGTATAACATTGTTTTGCATGTCACACGCTTGTAGACTTGTCCTCTCATTACCACACTTACTTCTGTGCTTAATGGAAGATAACCCATATCTGGTGGACATGTGCTTGGTTGTATGACTTATCATGATGTTGATTATGAGGCATTCTAGATGTATCTCAGAGGCCTTTATATATAGGCACTCCTAGTGTACTTTCACATTGCATTAATTATGACATATTGAATACATTGTCATTCTGATCATACTCTCTCTTTCTCTTTGGTCTACTGTGTGCTTGTGTTTGAGTTCTTAGTTCCTAGGCGAATTTTTTCCTTAGGAAAATTCTTACATGGTATCAGAGCAACTTGGAAACTTTATCATCACATAGCCATTTTGAGACCACGCTTGCTTGATCACCTCAGCTTGAATTTAGAATGTTGTAAAAATTGGGAGCATCTAGAGCCAGATCTGACCTTGTCATTGCATCCAGAATGTTAAACCAATGAAAATTGAATATAAACTTGACTACCCTAGCCCAAAGTCGACTGTAAGGCAAATTTTTTTTGTAATCAAAACTCGAAGGCCTTGATTTGCAATTTGGGTATCGTCATTATTTTTAGATCTATAATTCAATTTTAATTTAGATCTATATTTTCTCTATATTCTTGTCATATTTCTATACAAATTTTTGAAATTTATTTCCCAATAGAGAAATTTTTTTAGTAGACTCGAGCAGTCTGGATCTGCCATTTGGAGGAATTTATTATTTTATTGGCAAGAGAAATTCATTTTATTTTGTAGTCAAATCAGTGACCATACCATCAAATCCGATAGTGACTGTACCATAGTGATTTTTCGGCAAGCCTAGCCTTACCAACTGGCGGCGGCTTATTTTTCATCTTGGTTTTAGTAGAATTTGGCTTATATAGGCCTTAAAACTTGCTCACCCCATTCATGTGGGATCTTAACTGAGGGATACTGGCGGCCAATTTTGAAAATTGACGGCAACTTCAACATTCCATCAAGGTCTTCTTTCGGCATGAAGATTAAACTTGGCCCCCATATGCAGCATTGAGATCCCAAAGTGACAGTGAATTCTGGCAGTCTTTTCCACTTCGGTAGCAATTGAAGATTCTGGCCACTTTTTGCAAGTCCAACGTGTGATCAGAGTTCCTCGACAGTGATCTAAGATTTCAGCGATGGTTTTAAAAAAAAATCTGGTTACCTACGCATTTCACGAAATGAAAATGAAGATTTTGGCAAGCGAAACATTATTCTGACAACCTTCATTTAAAAACTGGCTTGTAAATAGTTGATTCCGGCCATTTTAAACTTTTTTGGCCCATGTCATTGCTGTTATACATTTTCGACGGGTTTTAAAACTTTGTGACCCCTACACATTTCATTGTGATTTTCTTGGCTCGACATCTATTGTTTCCAATGAGCACTACACAGTTTTTGGTAGCAAAGTTTTTCCTCTACCACGAAGGACAGTAGACAACCCCGCCTATAGGTTACCACATAGTGACATGTGGTTGTGTTTAGACCCTCCATGTGGATCAAATAATACTCTACCATGTGTCCTAGTTGACACTCTAACTGCCAAATCAGCCGAGACTGCCACATCACTCGTGAAACCTAACCTCTACCACATCATCATTTCATACAGTATGGAATCATAGTCAACACACCAGTCACCTTGCCATGTCAGCATTGGCAATTTTTTTGCTAACATCATCTTTTACTGAGGTTAAAATTGACAGCCATTTGACTGTCAGTCCCAGGCATTTTACAACTGTAGTGATAGCCATTTTACCATCAAATTTAGACTCACAATTTTTCTTCCAGACCCCTCTCTAGTTTGCTTTTTAGTTTGGCAACCTAACTTTGCGAGCCCATATCTCAGACATCCGGACTCTGATTCAGGTGCAATTTTTTTGAAATTGGGTAGAATTTCCTAAATTTTCTAGTGGTCATCTTGTTTTCTAGTTTTGGTGCACAAATTTTGCAAAAATTGCATTTTTTCGTGATTGTATCTACATAATCCTATGTTTTGCAACTTTATAAGTTCTGTACGGGCACATCTAGTCACTTTTTCAAGTTTTATTTTTTTGAAAGTGCATTTTTTTTTGTCTACTTTCCAGATCTAAAGTTAAATTCTCAAGTTGTATGGACCAAAATCTCACTTTCAGAATTAGGCCTTTTTTGGCATTGTAAAGCTTTAATTTTTTTTTAGAATTGTTGTAAATCTACGCTACAATGCTTAAGTTATAGATTTCAGCCTAATAAGGTAGTTGTAAAAGAAAAATAAAAAAGCCCACTTTGTTCAATTTGACAAGTGGCCCATTGTAAACGCACTACTTATAAAGTGCCAACAATATCTTTTTTGGGGGGGTTGTTTGATTGATTGAAAAGGGGGGGGGGGGCTGTGTACTATGTTTCTTGTGTCTCTATTTTGTGCTCTTTTCATTTTTTGCATCATGGGTTTTAAATGTCCTCCTCTAACTTCATGCAACTATTCTACATGGAAAGATATTGCATGGAGTAGATTAATGGAAAAATGATATAGTCTTTATGTTGATGGTACAATTACCAAACCTATTGATGCTAAAGAACTCATTGAATGGAAAAGACAAGACCAACAAGCTTTATGTGTTATTAGGAGTTGTGTACATAGTGATCTTCTCTTCCACATTAAAAATTGTTCAAACTCTAAAGAAGCTTGGGATAAACTTGAATAGTTGTATGGCAAGGTGGATGAAGAAAAGGGATTTCAGATTGAGGATGATCTACTTCTCTTGGATCCTAAGAATTATGACACAATTAAGGATTACATCATTAAAGTCAATGAGTATAGGGCACTTCTGAAATAATATGGAAATCCCATGAAGGATGATAGGTTGATCCATCACATCTTGAAGAGGCTACCTTCTGAGTATGCTAACTTTTTTTTGAGTTTTAATACTCATAGGTTGACCATGGGATCTTCTTACTAGAAGCATTCCTTTGATGGATTTGTAGACATGTTGATTGTTGAACAATCTCACTTAGTGGATTTTGGACTTCTCAAGTCATCAAAGACCAAAGTCTTGGTGGCTAGTGATGATCACAAATCTAGTCAACGGGGGGAAAGCAACAAGAAGAAGAAGCAGTGGAAGCAGAAAACAAAATCTGAGACACAACAATCCTCCTCTCAACAAGGCAGTTCTTCTTCAAACAAAAAGGGAAGTAATGAAAAGAAGGACAAACTCTTTTGTGCATACTACAAAAAGCCAAATCATGACGAGCATCATTGCAAGACAAAAAGAATCGATGAGTTAGAAAACCTACTCACGAAGAACAAGATTCAAGTGCCAGGTACTTCCAAGGATTCAACTCCAACCTCTTCAAAATGTAAAAGTCAAGCACTTATGGAAAACTCAAGTTCTTCTTTAGAATGGATACTTGATTGAGGTGCCTCTTACCACATGGGTTTTTCAAAGGAAGACTTTTCTTCATTGAAATAATCAAAGGTACCACACATCTTCGTGGGAGATGATACTAAGATGGAAGTTGAAGGGAAAGGACATGTTGAAATGTAAAATGGGGAATTCAAAGATGTTCTCTATGTTCCAAATCTAAGCTCCAATCTCCTATTAGTTTACCAAATCACTCACCTTGGAGATGGTCATAAGGTTAAGTTCCTTCTAGATTTAGTGATGGTACGAAGTCTCAAAGATGATTCATTGGTTGCAGTGGGGAAAGTCAATGATGACAAGAGGATTTATTCCTTCTCCCACTTTGTGCCTAAGACTCCTTCCCAAGCCTTGTTAACTCACTCTACTTCAAAAATCAACTTATGGCATGAGTGGTTTGGTCACCTTGACTTTCGCTCTCTTCAGCAACTTTTCTCAAAATGCATGGTCAAAGGTCTACCTAATATTAGCTTTTCTAAGGGAGAATGTTCATCTTGTTCAGTGGATATACATCTCAAGGAGAAGTATGATAAAGGGAAGTCTTCTCGAGCTCCAGTTGTTCTTTAGCTAGTTCACATGGTATTATCAGGACCCTTTGTAGTGACTTCAGTGAGCCAAGGCCACTGCATACTCACATTTGTTAATGACTTTTCAAGATTCACTTGGGTCTTCTTCCTTCATCATAAGAATGAATTGATTCATAAGCTTTGAGACTTCAAGACTCATGTTGAACACAAGTCAAGGAAATCCATCAAATTACTAAGGGTGGACAAGGAGAATAGATATGTTGACAAAAGACTTAAGAACTTTTGTAGAATTAAGGGGATTGATCTTCAGAACTCACTAGCATTCAGTTCACACAAGATAGATGTTGTAGCTATGAGGATTAGGACTCTCAAGACCATGGCAAGTTGCATGATAAAGACCAAGTCTCTCGATCCTACACTTGAATTTGAAGCCATTAGCAGTGCTACTCACATATTTAACAGGTCTCCTCATCCAACCTTAGATGGAAAGACTCCTTTTAAGGCATGGTGTGGTAGAAAACTAGTTGTGAGTCACCTTAGAGTCTTCAGTTGTTTGGCATGGGAAAACCTATCCTCCAGGAGTTGCAAAGTACCAACACCTAGGCCTTGTACCTTCATCGGCTATGAAGACAATGTGAAGGCTTATAGACTTATGGATCTAGAGACACATGAGGATTTTGTGGAGAAGGATGTTCACTTTGAGGAAAGTTCTCCTAGCTTGTCCTCTACTCCTCTCTACACATCATACACAGTGGTAACTGATAGTGACTTTAGCAATAGTGCTTCAATAGGTTCAAATATGTGGGGTTCTATCAATAGTTGTAGTGAGAGGTCACATCAGTCCAGTCCACATGCTTATATTTCCATAGTGAAAGGTCCAACACAACATGGTACATCTCATCTTCTAGCTCCAGCTTCAATTGACTTGGGAGACAGACTTGAGGACTTACATCTTCTCATTGATGAAGGTGATCCTTCTGCAGTTGTTGTGAGGGCTCACTGTAACCCTCATGTCCATTCTCTACATGATCAATCTTTATAGGTTGGTGTGATTGTGGATCCTTATGAACAAAAATTAGCAAAGGTCTCTTTTTTAGTTGAGAAGATAGATGGTTCAGTGGAACATGTTCAACATACATCCTTGATTGATCTACATTCATTCTTTTTAGCACAGTTGGAAGGGGTGAACTTTAGCATCAGTATAGGGATACTTGAGCAGGTTTTAGGGCCACCATACATCTTCAGGAGGGTACCTTTGCCATTGTTTCTTCCTAAGGGGAGGAATGCTATTCTGCATTCATGGATCAGCTTCTTCATCAGAGTGGCTTTCACTTGTCGGCATTCTTCTTTTGGGGGGGGTGGGGCGCGGAGCCTATTCTATCTCTCTTCCTTCTCTTATTCTCTTATGTATATACTGGATGTATGTTGTAAAGGAGGGGGGTGTCTTGATTACTCCATCCATTGATGCATCCTTATTTATCTCTCTTTTTGGGGGAGGGTTTTTCCTATGAGGTTTTCCCTCTTTCCCCACTTTATGGGAGATTTTCATTTTCATTATGTACATGGGTACCTAACATGGCCTTGTAGCTAAGACCCATTATGCATCTTCATCTTAGTTTTCATAAGCTTAAGGGCATTCCCCTAAGTTGCACTTAAGGGGGGCTGTTGGTGTAAATAAGTATTTACTTATTACACTTACTTAAGTTTACTTAGGTTAATGCATTAGTTTATTACTTTGAATTATTATATTAATTTTTATTTGTGAGACACTTAAGAGTTTGAGCACCTTTTTGAGTTGTCATGTTGACATCACAGGAGTATGCAACTCTATTTTATCACATTATGTATACAACATTGTTTTGCGTGTCACACCCTTATAGGCTTATCCTCTCATTACTGCACTTACTTTCGTGCTTAATGGAGGATAACCCATATCTAGTGGACATGTGCTTGGTTGTATGACTTATCATGATGCTGATTATGAGGAATTTTAGATGTATTTCAAAGGCCTTTATATATAGGCACTCCTAGTGTACTTTCACATTGCATTAATTATGACACATTGAATACATTGTCATTCTGATCATACTCTCTCTCTCCCTTTGGTCTACTGTGTGCTTTTGTTTGAGTTCTTAGTTCCTAGGTGAATTTTTCCTTGAGGCAAATTCTTATAGCGATAAAGCTTCTAAAGAGTTCTTCTAGACTCTCAAATCCCACCATATCAATGTTGGGATTAGAAAGATTAAAAAAGAAAATACTATTTTTTCCACTCTCCTTGACATCCTAATGTCATGTCCCCTTTTCAAATAATTAAAAATAATAATCTTTTCTAAGGTAGGCAGGCCCAAAAAGGTGAAGTTTCAAAAAAAGGGGATAATGTTTGGAAGCTAATGGACTAATAAATGAAAATTATTATTAAAATATGTTTTATTAACCCCTCTTGGATGTGAGTTAGGGTTATGCCCTCTTTTAAGGGGTTTGGAGGCATTTTGGGCTCATTCCAGAACTTGATTTTTGCTCATTTCTTTGTTGTTCTTTAGAGGCTATCAAACCTGTGGAGAAGGAGACCCAAGAATGGGAGTTCTCAAATTTCTAGGAAGGCTAAGTATGGGAGTTTGAAGCCATTCCATGTGCATGCTCATGCAGAGTTTGCCTTTGTGCTGAACAGTGCAGATTTGTGGGTTTTCAAGTGTGTTTTTTGTAAGAGTTTGGTGTTTCTGGTTGAGTATTTCATATCAGTATGTTTTTCTGCTATATATTAGACATTTAGATGTTAAAATAGATCTGAATATATGTATTTGGTTATGATTATACTTCTATGATAGATTATCAATGCTTTTGTGGTGTTTTCGGCTATTTTGTGTTGTCTTCTGGAGCTCGATGAGCATTATTTTTGCCCTCCATTTGGGAGCTATTGTGTAAATGTTATACAAATTTAGAAATTTCATTTTGTAGGCTTTTATGCTACTGAAATTTCTATTAAAAATGTCCACTTTCAGATTTATTAATAATAGGTGAAGCTGTGAAGCTTTTGGCACTATTTTTGGCATACCCGATTTGGGGTTTATTAAGAAATTGGTGGATCTTTGAAATATTGGTTGCTTGATTTTAAAGATTTGATTTGAGGCTTGAAATATCATATAAAATTAGAGAAAGGGACATTGCAGTGGTATCAGAGCTATGATCTTGCTAGCCTAAGGGTGTGTAGAAGTTTGCATGTCAGTTTTGACAACTACCCAAATCTTGCATGTCATAATTTATGGTTGCATGCTACTTCTAATCATTTGCATGTTAGTTCCTGGTGAATTTGGTAGTTGCATGTTGCTTCTAATTAGTTGCATGTCAAAATCTATGGTTGTATGCTACTTCTAATCATTTTCATATTAGTTCTTAGTGTTTGAAGAAGTTATAACCTATTGGGGTTACACTCTACTTTATCCAAAATGGACAGGTATAGTACAGAGTCTTAGAGGACATGATCTTGGAAAATTGATATCCAGAGTCAGAATAGTAGAAAGCATGGTTATTTAGACATTCGAGATAAACTTAGAAAAATAAGCCATGACATGTGTGAATAGTTGGTTGAGCACCACCGTATGATGAATGACATGTTGTCCAACCCAGCTAAGGTGGATAAGTTGACTAGATTTCCATTTGGCAGATTTTCTCATAGGGTAGATGACACAATTACCAAGAACTTGCATGAGGAGTTTGAAAAACTTGCTTATAGCCAGGCAGAGGTCTCAGATTCTACTCTACCATAGGAAGTAGTGGGTTTAGATGATGATTATGAGGATGTTGTTGTGCATGATGGTGAGGTACCTGGTAGAGATGAGCAGACATTGAGCATTCATGACTTTCCTAAGAAAGAGTACCATGCACAGTTAGATGCTTCATCACATGAGGTTGAGGTAGTTAGTAATTCACATGATTTGTCTAGCCAGCTGAAAGTGAACAAAGATAGTATTGTGACTTCATTATCTCATCATGATAGGTATGTCGAGTTAGTTGGTATTGGTCATATTACTCAGGTGAGGAGTTTTCTTGAGTTACCAGCTGATTCTAGCTTACGAATATGGACTCGAGATTGTTATATTGGCATTTGGGATTCAGTTGACTAGAAATCTTTAACACTTTTTGGTAGTAGTGATTGTTTGGGTGCTATCATGGATTTGATTAGTAGATTGCATGGTGTTGTCTTTTCTGGTGCCAGGAGCTTATCCGATGTTGGTATTAGTTTTTATACACCAGTGTTGGGCTTTGTTCATATATCCAGTCAACCATTTTTGCTGGAATGTGTTGATGATCTTTCATATTTGGCAGTGTGTATAGATGAGTCTCAAGATCATATTGGCATTGATGACATCTAGGAGGATGCAGTGGGTAGTTTTGAAGACTTAGTTTCCTTGGTGGTTTCTTTTGGTATAGAGGATTTGGATAGGAATGCTATAGTTTTTGATACTCCGTATGTTGATATGAGCTTTGGAGTTGATTTGCATGATATGGATGGTAATACTCTAGAGACCAGTAACCTTGAGGATGCTCCTTTAGACAGTGTGTTAGAGGAGGTTTGTAGGATACAGTCTAGCCAGTGTCATCATGTGTCTAGTCAGTTGATAGTTAGTGAGCGAGACATTGATATCGCTTGCCAACATTTTGATGTTGCTCATCAATTGTTAGCAATTTATGGATGGGGTTCTCCTACTAGTGATGAGCAGGGAGGAAATTATCTTTCCTTGACAGAGCTCCACTCTTTATGGGAGGCTATCTGGATTCTGAGATAGGATTATATGTAGTTGGTAGCTGATAGAGATTATCTTATGGAGTGGGGCAGTACAACATATGATGCATTGTTGGCCAAGGAAGATGAGGTGAATGAGCTTACTCAGCAGCTTGAGGTGACTTTTGAGATTCTTGAGAGTACATAGTTGGCTTTCAAAGAGTCACAATTTCATTTGACTAAGGTGACCATGGAGTTAGAGCAACTACAGTCTTTACTAGATTCTGTACAGTCACAAGCTATGGTGTCTAGTGATCCGAGGATGTCCATGGTCAAGATTTTCAAAGATAGTGGAGATGGGGATGCATCCATCCTTGATACTAACATTGGCATATTAGGTTCGTCCCCACTAGAGTCAAGTTTAGTTGAGTTGGGTGCTACAGTAGATTGTTGTGGTATGCCTGACATGGTGGTGACCTCTAGTACTAATGGCGCGAAGACTAGAGATGTTGTATCAAAGACTATGTGTGATGTTGGTGAGCTGACAGTTGGCATGGTTCTTGCTAGTAATACTACTCCCTTGGTGATATCTTTAGAGGTAGTAGTCAGTTTCAACTTGGTTAGTGATCGATTACAGTTAGTTACATCTTGATTGTAGTCTGAGCCATTGACTAAGATTGGCACATTCTATTGGCATTACATTGTGAGGTATGTTCATCAATTTACCTTTGATGACCATGTTGATGAGATGATGATATAGAGATGTACTTTAGTTCCTTGTGCTTATCATTAGTTATGGGATAGTTTGATGCCTTGGGATGAGAGTTATGATGGGCATGACATGGTGATAGATTCTACAATTGACAGCTTGATAATACATGAATTAGAGTAGGAGTTTTGGAGTAATGCTTCAGTGAGTGTTGTTATTGATTCTACTCCTTTGGCTATGACATCTCCTGACTTAGCTGGTGATCAGTCACAGTGAGTTGTATCACTTGTTCATGGTGAGCTGTTGACTAAGGTTGGTTTTTTTTATCAACATTATATTTTAGGGTATGTACATCAGTTAGCATTTGATCCTTGTGTTGAGGAGTTGATGGTAGGCAAATTTGGTTTGCATTCCATTTCTTGTTGTTTATCTTGTGATGGCTTTTCACCATTAGGGGTGCATGGGAGTTATGGTTATGAGACAGTGGCCAATGATCTATAGAGTTGTGTTGACTGCAGGAGTTGTACAGTGTGTGGATTCTCCATACATGGTACAATTTCATTCGGGAGCATTCACCATTGTTGCAGAGTTGGATTGTACATTCCATATAGGCTAGTGGGATGCGTTGATGGTATTTACTGTGTTGGTAGTTTGATTTGTCCACTTTACTTGGGTTTTGATGTTCTAAGAGTTTGTTTCTCATGGGTTTCTGACTGTGGAAGTTGTGACTTTTGAGTTTGGTTGAGCAGTAATTGTCAGTTTGATTATGGATTCCTCTTGGTCATATTGCAGAGGATATTGCAGGAGCCTATGTTAATTGACAATAGTATAGTTCATGACTACATTTGGGATCCAGGTGGATTGATTGGTTTATTGTTCAGCCATTGCTTGAGGACAAGCAATATTTGGAAGGGGAGGACTTGTCATGTCCCCTTTTCAAATAATTAAAAATAATAATCTTTTCTAAGGCAGGCAGGCCCAAAAAGGTGAAGTTTCGGAAAAAGGGGATAATCTTTGGAAGCTAATGGACTAATAAATAAAAATTATTATTAAAATATGTTTTATTAACCCCTCTTGGATGTGAGTTAGGGTTATGCCCTCTTTTAAAGGGTTTGGAGGCATTTTGGGCTCATTCCAGAACTTGATTTTTGCTCATTTCTTTGTTGTTCTTCAGAGGCTGTCAAACTTGTGGAGAAGGAGACCCAAGAATGGGAGTTTGTAGGTTTCTAGGAAGGCTAAGTATGGGAATTTGAAGCCATTCCATGTGCATTCTCATGCAAAGTTTGCCTTTGTGCTAAACAGTGCAGATTTTGTGGGTTTTCGGGTGTGTTTTTTTGTAAGAGTTTGGTGTTTCTGGTTGAGTATTTCATATCAGTTTGGTTTGCTGCTTTATATCAGACATTTAGATGTTAAAATAGATCTAAATATATTTATTTGGTCATGATTATACTTCTATGATAGATTATCAGTGCTTTTGTGGTGTTTTCAGCTATTTTGTGTTGTCTTCTAGAGCTTGATGAGCATTGTTTTTGCCCTATACAGATTTTGAAATGCCATTTTGTAGGCTGTTATTCTGCTGAAATTTCTATGAAAAATATCAACTTTCAGATTTATTAATAATAGGTGAAGCTATGAAGCTTTTGGCACTATTTATGGCATACCCGATTTGGGGTTTATTGAGAAATTGGTGGATCTTTGAAATATTGGTTGCTTGATTTTAAAGATTTGATTTGAGGCTTGAAATATCATATAAAATTAGAGAAAGGGAAATTTCACCTAAAATCTTTTGTTCACTATTATGAAAATGTTTTTGCTTCGCAGGGAAATTCAGTTCTGTAGGAGGAAGCTCTCAAAAGTATATTTATGTTACTCCAAACCACCTAGCAGTTGAGCAATGGTTTTTATGTGAGAAATCTCTCACCATCAAGGACATCAAATAGGCTATCTTTTCTATGGTATATGACAAGTCCCTTGGGTGTGATGGTTTCCCTTGTAAATTTTACAAACACATCTGAGAGTCTATAGGTCCAAACTCAGACAAAGTATATATGGAAGCTTACCATTCTAAGATCCTAGGAGCCATTATTAAAAAAGGAAACATTAAATTCATCCCTAAAGCTGGTGACCCTAAGGATATCTATAACTAGTAGTGCATCACCCTACTCAATGTGTCATACAAGATCATTGCCAAGGCATTATCTCTTAAGATTAGACATCTCCTTCCTTTAATTATGCAGCGAGAGATAATTGGTTTTATTAAGTCTAGGTATATACTTGACAAAATTATTGTTTTCTAGGAAGACATGGAATGGGCTCACAAATCCAATTAGCAAACTTTGGTTTTAAAAATTGGTTTTACCAAATCTTAGGATCGCATTGAATGGCCCTTTATTTTTGCTATGCTTCAAGATTTGGGGTTCAACCCTAAATTTCTTCAGTCTGTCGATATTCTCTTTGGAGATACTAATGCTTTTATAACCATTAACAATTTAAATCTAAAGCCTTTCAACTCTTTCAATCCATTTGACAAGGCTGCCCTCTAGCTTTGGCTTTGTATGTTCTTAGTATTGAAGGGTTTGGTTACATACTAGCCCACTCTATTTTGTCTAGTTTGGTTCATATTATTTCTTTGCCTGAATCCTCATCCCAACTTTTCAATGGGAGCTTTGTTGATGATTCTTTTCTCACTTTTTTGGAGGATGAGGAGAACATTGTTGATGCCTTGCAATGCTTGGACACTTTTATCAAGCTTATGGTTCAGCTATTCAATGGCAGAAGATGCTCTATTATAAGAAATCTTTTCTTCTAGCCCTACCCTTACTTGCTCAATTTGAGTGGAAATGGGTCACTCATGGGGATATTTTCTACTTTTTGGGCATTCCTTTTTCTTTCCAAGCTTCACCTGTGGACTTGTGAAATGTTGTGCTCATGAAAATTGAAAAGAAGCTTGACTACTAGCTTACTAAACCCCTTTCTATTGTAGGGAAATTTTAGATTTTCTCAAAGGTGCTAGATGCTACTCATGTTTATTACCCCTCGTATTGGGCTCCTTACAAATCCTCTTACCTTAAGTTGGAATGCTTACTTTATGACTTTCATCATGTTGTCTGGGATCTTTGTTGTCTCACCAAAGAGTCTGGAGGTCTTGGCCTTCTTTCCACCTAGAAACAAGGGCTCGCACTTTGTGCTAAGTAGATTATTCATGCTATCATTAATGATAAAGCTTGGAAGGTATTGGTTCAACACTGCATCACCTCTAGATTTACTATCAATAGGCTTTCATGGAAGGGGATTGGCTTTCAAACCCTTCTTGTCATGAAGGAACCCATTCATATCGAAGTCTCTTTTGTTATCAAGAATATATGGAAGGCTTAGAAAGATGTCAAACCTTGGCTTCATTAGGCTAGTGATGGGTTTCATAATAGGATTTCACTGAATTAGCAGAACCTTTAGTGGTCCCTATTATTTTCCATTCAGGTGTTCCTCTAGCCAAGAATCAAGGTGTGAGTGCTCTATGTTTTTTCAAAAGTGGCATCAAGACTCCCAAAGAACTCTTTTCTAGGGTCTCTATGAGTCTCAAATCTTTGCAGGATATGCAAGTTCAATTATGTCTTGCTCATCTAGATTGAAAAACTTTTGATCTATTACTCTTTTTAATTCTAGATCATTTAATTCATAAGGTGGGTATTCAATCTATTCAACCTTGGTGGAAGGACTAGAAGCGGTATCCTACTATGTCCTTCACCAACTACAAGCCAAATTTAGGATATCAATTACTCTCTCCCCATCTTCCTATGGTGGATACTCTCAACTAGTGATGGCATCTATAGTGTGTCTTTATCAATGGAGGATGCATTTTGATACTATTTGGAGTGCTATCTTTGAGCCCAAAATTTCTCATTTTTCGTAGTGCCTCCTTTTTCTAGGGCTTCCCCTTGGGCCTAGGCTCAAGCATATTGGGGTTCTTGATCCTTGGTGTCCTTTTATGGGCAACTAGAATCATTTTTGCATTTTTTTGGGTTCTATAGGCATGCTCAAAATTAATGGCACTAGATACACAATTTCTTTAAGCCTTTTAGGCCAAAACTCTTTTCTTGGCATATGGTTGTATTAGGTGATTCCCCTAGGATCCCTAGGAGATTTACACAGATCTTGCATACCTTTAGGATGGAGAATTTGTTTACTTTATGGAAGGATAGGAATGTTGTTCTTTTCACTCACATCTTTCTTGAGATTAATGTTTCTATGTACACTAAAGCATGCATATGTAATAATGTCATGATGCAAATTCAAGTCAAGGCTAACAAAGTGGCTCTAGAGGTGGCCCACCTTAAGGAGCTACTCAATCATTAGGGCAACACACCTTGTATGATTGCTAGAGTACCTCCCAATGCCTCAGATGACTATACTCTACCTAGGGGCCACCGTCAAGGGTGCAACTCCTCTACTCACTACTCATACATACCACACTCATAGGCTCCCTGCCATCACTATCCTAGTGGTAGTGATGCTTGATGACAACATCTCCACTTAGCTTATCTACCTTGACGTGATTTTGGTTGATCCCCAAGTCTAGTGGCTCCCCCTTCTAGTGCTCCTCCAGTTGCTTTTGGCAAGTGTCCTTTTCACCTAAACTTGGTTATATCTCTGCCATGGGTAGAGGAAAAAGATAAAGGTGAGGTTCTTGATGACAATGCTGATGGTTGGATTATTCCTGGTCCACCTACTAACCCCAGGGATGACTAGGGATTTAATGATAGAGATGAACCATCTCCCTTGACTGGTACTACTTTGGTGACCTAAGGGGTTGCTTAATGTTTTTCTTGATGAATATTTGTTGATTTTGACTATTTTCGTGTGAACTCTAGTGGGGTGATCTTGTATCCCCCAACCCCTCTTTTGTGAATCCATAACTAGTATATTAATTTATTAATAAAAAAGGACTATTCATCAAAAAAATTAAATTTCTTAGTAAAATATTTTTTTATCTATTTGTTAATAATTAAAATAATCAATACAAATTTGAATAAAAATATCAAAATTATAATAAACAATAATAAGATATGTAAATGGTGCAGGAGCACCTTGGGATAAGGCAAAACCCTAACACAAGTTTGGCTTGTAAATGGTTTAGCCAACTATTTAGTGAATAAGGAGTAATTATAAAGTCCCAAGGTATTTTTAGGAGGTGTGATTAAGTAGAAGTTAGAGTTAAACCATGTTTCTAGTAGATGGGCCTTGTTAAGCCTAAAAATGCTTAAAATTTCTCCAAAGGGAAAAATATAGAAAAATGCCTAAATTAGGGCTAGAAGTGTTTAAAAAGGGTCCTTATATATTTTAGGATCATTTCATGGTGGTTGAAGCCAAACTTGATAAGTTTGGAGGCTTAGGATGCAAAATTGACAAAAAGTTGTCAAAAATGCTCATTGACAACTTTGTAATTTTTGCCATGATAAATTTTGCTCTTTTCTAGGAAAAGGCAAGATGGGTGTTTGGAACTCAAACCAAGGGTATGAGTAGTTAGTTTTAGTGTATATAAGAATGATCCAACTCATTTAAAGGGGTTGGTTGTGTGGATGTACAGATAGTTGATGAAATATTAAGAAATTACTAACAAAAAATGGGTTTTGAAGATTTCTTGGATAATTGGATTATTGTGCTTACCATTTTTGATGGATTAGTTATTTTTTTATCATGTTAAGATTTTGTGAAAACTTTTTTTGATCATTAGTCTCCATTTTAGTAGGTTTTCTAAATTATTTATTCTGGGGCTTCCTGCTAGTTTGTTCTAAGCAAGCAACACAAAAAATGACCAAAGCTTAAGTTCCCATGGTAATAAAGTAATGGTCTATATATAAAAAAAAAAAAATCTTTTTGGAGGTTGTGAGAGTCAATTGGCCATTTTTGCAAGAAATCCCTAGGCAAGCAAATTAAAGCTTGGCAAGGCGTAATGATGCTTGAAAGTGAGTATTAGATGGAGTAGAATATTGGCACATGCCAATATTAGTTAGTAAATGGTAGTATGGTGAGTCTAGTGTCCAAGAACTAGAGGAGGGAGTTTGGACAGAATATTTTCTTGTTTTAAGAGCATAGTTACTATCATTTCCTTGGAAACCCTCAAAATAGGGGTTTTCTAGAATCGTATTGTACAAACACCATGGAGACCTAAGACCTAGAAAATATTTGAGCCTAGGTAAATTAGAAACAAATTCTAGAAGACATCAATAGGACTTGTTAACAAACTTTTCAAGTTAATGAAGATTCCTTGTTTCTAGGAGGGCTAATAAGGGCTCTTAGGGCTACAAGGACAAATAGAGAAATATTGGCTTGTGGATGTGTGGGACTTAAAAAAACAATTCAAAAAGGATTTGAATGGGTTAAGAACCTCATGAGGGAGGTTTAAAATTTATTTTAACCTTACTCCTAGATTTTGGTGGACTTTTGGTTTGATAGGGCAAGAAGTACATAGTTTGGATTCTTGGAGAAGAGTGGAAATTAAGTTGATTATTGAGTTTCTTGGTGGAAGGGGATTATGAGAGAGTCCTCTAGGTTAGGGTTATATAAGAGATCCTAAGAAAGAGAAGAGATAGCCTTGGTAGAGAAATTTGGCTCTAAGTGAATAATCTCCCCAACAATGTGGTATTAGAGCCATAAGATTAAGGCTTGTGCTGGTATGTTATTTCCCACTAAATCAAGTGGATCTACAAAGATGGTGATCTATGTAGAATTGGCTAAGGAGATAGATGAGTAGAAGAAGATCATGGAGGAGAAAACTATAATTTTTGATGAGGCTATAGAAGAGATGAAGGACAAATTGAAGGAAATGGAAGAGGCAGCCCTAGAAAAGGAAGATGAACAAACCAACACTAGTAAGGGCAAGAAAAAGATAGACTTGGAGGATTAGATACTGGAAGTTGATCCTCCATTTGGTGAGCAAGAGCCATTCCTCAAGGCCCTCAAAGAATTTAGGGGAAAGAGTCTTGAGAATGTTTCACTATTCCATGGTAAGATGGATGCATAAGTGGTTCTAGAGTGGATTGAGAGCATTGAGAATTATTTTGAATGTGAAGGGACAACAAAGGCTCAAAAGGTAGGGGTGGAAAAGTCAAGATTGAAAGGAAAAACATGAACTTGGAAAAAGTTTGTGCAAGAGGAAAGGGAGACTAAAGGAAAGAAACAAATAACCAATTGGAAGGCTATGGTAGCAAAAATAAAGGAGTCTTATTTTCTAGAACACCATGAGATCCAACTTCACAAGTAGAGGAAAAATGTCAAATAGAAGGATCTTGATGTGGCTACCTACATTGAAGAATTTCAAAAACTACCTCTAAGGTCAAGAGTACAAGAGGTAGAAAGTATAAGAGGTAGAAAGTATCAAGATGGAAAGGTACCTAAATGGCCTTAAGTGGTCTATTCAAGATGAATTGAGTTTTTTCAGCCAAACTAAATTGTAAAGTTTCTTCCAAATGGATAGAAAGGTAGAAGATAAGTTGATGAAGAAGGGTGAATCAAGCTCTAAAGGTAGAGGTAGAGATAGAGATTTTAGAGACAACTCAAGGAGAGGTTCTAGTGGAAGGACCAATGATTAGAAAAGATATGGAGACTTCAAGTAGATTGATCAAACCAATGAGACCAGTCAAAGGGGAGGTTACAATAGAGAAAGAGGATCCAATAATGGTGGTAGAGGAAGGTATGGGAATAGTTGCAAAGGGTCAGGTTTTAGCAACATGAAATGCTATCAATGTGGTAAGTTAGGGCATCTTGCCTATAGGTGTCTAGAGAAGGCATCAACATCTTATGGAGAGAAGATGATAACCTATTTCCAAGAGGAATATAGTTAGAAAATATTGGAAGTAGAACTTGAATAGGGTGAGGACCTGATGTTGAGGAGAGTTTTGGTTAAGGAACTAGTAAAGGAAGAAGCTAAACAAAGGAGAACACTTTTCATAACTACATGTAAGATACTTGGCAAAGTACGCAAGGTGATCATAGACTTAGGGTTTACTAATAATTTGATATTAGAAGAGGAAGTAAAAAATCTTGGTCTAAAAATAATCCCACATGCGGGTCCTTATAGGGTAACTTGGTTGAGTAAGGGGCAGAATATATTAGTGAATTAACAAGTTGTATAGGATAAAATATGGTGGATGAATAGGGTTTATGATAATGAACATGAATGAGACCCTAAGCCCATATTTTACACATACATATATATTTTTATGATATGGTATGTAAATATAGGAGAATAGTATTGAAATATAGAGATGAAAGTACTTACCTCTAAAAAGGAATTGGCTGAAAACCCTGTGAAACAATCTCAAAATATTTTGATTTTCCATTTCTTGAATTGAAACTATGATATCTTCAAAACCCAAAAATCTTTTTCTTTTTTAAGGGGATGTTAACCTTGACCTTGTTAGTGCGGCACAATCATACATTGAGCCACAATTGTGCCCCAAAAAATTCACCTTGACTTGGATTGCTCCCACGATATTTTTGTTCATAGATCTTGCAAGTTCGATGAAATGTGTATCCAAATATACCCCTTGATTCCTTGTTCCACACCTATACTTATGAGAAAAATGGATTCTTTTGTTGGATGGGGGGTTTTCCTTAGTTAAACCCCAATTTAGAATTAACCTTGAAATATAATTGAAACAATATATGCATAAACAAAGTAAATGGAACTATTCACCTTGCTTATGTGGAAATCCTTGGAGAGGATTTGAATCCTTGAATCCACAAGTAAAGATGCTCCAAATATATGTAGAAATGTATGTAGGATGTCTCAAATAAATTGCATTAGATCTTCAACACCAATCTTGAATGTATCTCTATAGAGAAGAAGGCTTGGATGAATATGGATGGAGAAATCTTCGAAAAGAGGGCTCCAAAGAGATTGAATTCTTCAATGAATAACAATGGATCTCCTTAATGAATGTTGAATTCTTGAACACTTTAATGCTTGAAAACTTGAATAATTGAATGTGTGAGATAATGTATAATAACTTTGCTCATAATAAGGTGATGTCAAAATGAGGGAAGAAGGCTTCCTTATATAGTGTTCTAGGGCACTAACTCCTAGAGAAGGCTGACATAGGAGAATTAAATCACATTTAACCTTAACCCCTAAGAATAGACCTAGATTAAATGTAATTTAAAGGTGTACCATTCCAAAACCCAAAATAGTTGACCTAGAAGTGGGAAAAGAAACTTTTTGAAGCCTAAGAACTCAAAACTTTCAAAAACTAAAAATAGGACATAGGGTCAGGGACAAGGTCAACCCTACCCTAGGTTAGGGTCAAGGTCACCTTGACCTAGGTCAAGGAAGAGGTAGACCTTGACCCATAGGCCAAAGTCCTTAGTTTCATAGTGTAGTTTTTCATAAAAAGGTTAGAAATAGAGAGGAATAAGTAGAACATGAGGAAAATAGCCAAATACATGCAAAGATCCATTTAAGGCACTTGACATGACCCAATACCACTTACTCAAAGGGCTAAACAATCTTAACATGGAAGTGATTCTATTTTAAGATGATACAGAAGTATGGGTAGACACCACTATTAGCAAGTACCAAGACATGATCCTATGTGATGTGTTGGTCTTAGACTAGTTTTGATAATTCAGTGTCGACACACTTAACCAATTTCTAAGATGATGTCGAATATAATATAGATGTTGAGCTATATTATGTACTGAGCTAGAGATTCAATAGGTTATGAGGGAACTTCAGGTGCTGAGCAAGATTCAGGTGCCAAGTGATAAGTAATGCCAAGTCACTTTAGGTGCCAAGAAAAGTATAGATGTTGAGTGAAACAAAATTCCTATATGTTTCAAGCATCAAAAATTAGTAAGTGATGAGTAACACAAAATTAGCTTATGAGTTTGTGCCTTCACAAACTCAGATGTAAACTATTTTTGAGTCGACTCAGGATGAATCTCAAAGGATCTTAAAGATAAGATTAAATCTTTTGCATTCCCTATGTAATCAACATGCGACCAATAATAAAAAAATGGAGAAAGCATGCAACCAATAGGAAAAGTGTAAATATTTGAGTGAGAAATGAAGGATAAATACTGATAATAGATTCATACCTAACCCTAAGGCTTCAAAACCTTTAAAAGGAGGATGAAACCCCATAATTCAAGAATGTAAGAAAGTTATATGGGAGAATGTTAGTAAAGTTCAGAATGGTGTAAAGACTTAGAGAAGGAAGAGTAGCATTGTAGAATTTAGTTGGTTACAATAGAGCATTAGCACTTCGAGAAGAGACATATCAACTTAGGAAGGATCAGATCAGATTGAGTAGAACAAGGATTTGGAATCAACAATTAAAGATTGTAAGTCATCAGGTCAACACATTCTAATACTCTCTAGCCATTGTATTAGGAATGAAAATCCTATGATGATAGGTTGGTCTAATAGCTATGTTGTAAACCTTTCAACAAGGTACTAAATCCTTTAATAAGGTAACATTCCAAGTGACTTTTTGTAAATCCTTTATAGGTCACTTTTAATAGAGTGTAAAGCCTTTAATAGGGAAAGTCTTTCATAGGGAAAACCATTGGAAGTGGTCAAAATTTGTAACCATAAATAGTTACATATTTTTGCAATGATAATTTGTGGGTGTCATCCCCACCCCAATTTTTCCTTCTCATTTTGGAGGGTTTTTGGGTGACCAAAATCTTGTGCTATTTATTTTCATGCATGTCTTTATTTTTCATCATAAGTAGATGTGTTAGATGCAAGTGAATGATCTTAGCTAAAAAAATTTAAAGGTTAAAGTTAGTTACTTTTGATTCACCCTCCCTCTTAGAAGTAAATCTTCCCATTTATAAAATCCAACAATTGGTATCAGAGCCAGGTTCTCACAAGGAGGAGCCTTATAGCTTAAAGAAAAGATTTGGAAATGGAAGTCTACAAGCTTGGGAAGGTCATAGAAAACCAGGGGATTGATATAAAACTCGCTCTACATACTTTGGAAGAAGCAAGAGAAGAACTAAGAAAATCCTTAAAGAGAAGAACATAAATTTCCATAGCTGAGGATGATACACAATAAAAGGAGATTGACACCTCAAAATTTTTTGTAAATGGAGATTTCAAAGAGTTTGATGTAGAAATAGCAGATTTGATGGAGTAGAATAGAGCCCAAGTAGAAGAGATCAGAACTCTCAAGATTGGAACTAAAATCACAAGCCATGATGCTCTATAAAGTGATTGAACAAAAGAAGAGAGCTATTGAAGATAAAGCTATGATAGAGGATGACAAGAGAAACCTTACCAATAGACTAGAGGAGAAGCCAATTGAGCGTGCAATAATTTCCAAAATGTAGCTAGACACCCTAAGTCAGATGATGAATGCACACCATGTATTGAATGTCAAGGACATTGAGATCTCCACATTGAAGATGCAAAATGAAAAACTTCAAAATGACCTGAAAAGATATAAGGAAATTTTAGAAAATTTTAACAAACCTAATTAGACCTCAAATGATTCTTTCTCTTGAGGTTTCCTAGAACCTAATTTTTGGCCAATCCCTAAAGTTCCATACAAAAACAACCCAACCAAAGCCCTATCTATTATTCCTCCTAAAGTAGTAATGGTCCAAGATGTTAGAAGGTGTTATAATTGTAAGATTTGTTCTATTGAAGACATGGAGATGAGAGAAGCATATGATAGGTTGTCTAAAAATGGAGTTTTGAAAGAAGAGTTCCAAATGATTGAGAGGAAGGGTTTGACTCATGCCCTAGAGTTCCCCATTGTCTTAAAAACTGAATGGATTAGAATTTTGCTCAGCAGGATTCATGATGGAAATTTATTGTTGGAAGATGGCCCAATTAAAATATCAAAGAGGATTATTCATAGGGTAGCAAGGTATCCAACCCGAGATTGGCCCAAAACCCTAAGGAGTGACTCCAAAGAAGTCATTTAAAAGAATACATGAACCAAATGGAACAAGAGAGGCATGACCATAGATACCATTTAAGATCCTCTTGTTAATTTTTCTCTTAGAGTCATTTCCCACAAATTTTACCAATCTAGAAAACTCAACAGTGTACCATGCATTGCATTAGATGTTGGCTAAAAATTAGTTAAGTAGGATCATACTTATGATCTTGCAGAATTGCAATTGCAACAAATCAATGAAAATCTAGCAATCATAAGGAGAACTAAGGGAGTCCAATGAAAATTTTGTGCAATTTTTATTTGCATATTTTCTATGCACAAAATGAATTTCCATCCTTTGGAAAAGTTAGCTAGAAAACCAACAGCTCTATAGTAGCTAAAGTAAATGAATACATTAAACAAATGGAAGCTAATTTTGAGATACTTATGACAAGCTATTTTGAAGATTTCAAGAAGTCCATGAAATAGAGATTGAGGATACCTATTTGATTAGTTGAGAACCATGTAAATGATGTATGCTTTCTTGTGGATATTGATTATACCTATATTCAAGAAGCCATACCAAGGGTTAGATGGCTAAGACCTCT
Organism: Cupressus sempervirens; assembly: GCA_028749045.1. Lineage (NCBI taxonomy): Eukaryota > Viridiplantae > Streptophyta > Pinopsida > Cupressales > Cupressaceae > Cupressus > Cupressus sempervirens. The sequence goes on along the minus strand of CM053790.1, from coordinate 49,300,708 downwards.
TGGATATGAAGTAAACATTGATGACACATCTACATCAATAACAACATTGTTAGTAGAAGAAATGGATAAGAGTGCACCACATTTTGGGACTTATGATTTTGTGAGATCAAAAGTAGATATGGAGTTGAAGACTACCTCCACATTGAAGGAAAATGACAAACTAGTAAAGAAGCTCAAGGAAAATTTTTGAGAAGGGGCAGCTGAGGCTGAGGAAGAAGAAGATGAAGAGGTTGATGATGATGAAGATGAACAAGGGCAAGAACTATTAGGACTGACCCAAGGCATGGGTGAGGATTTAGAGGAAGAAGAAGGTGTTGAGCAGGAAGCACCAAAGGTGGAACTCAAAAAGAGAAAGGCATAGAAACAACCCACTACACAACCCAAAGGAAAGAAGAAAGTAGCTAAGTCGAGCCCAACCAAACCTACTACTAGGGTAGATACAAGGGAAACAAAAAAAGTGGCAAAGGAATAGTAAAAGAAGAAGAAAGCTGGAGAGAAGGAAGGGCCAACATAGAAAAAGAGAAGGAAATATGTTGCACCCCCAGAGTCAGATGAAGAGAGAACATAATCTGACAATAAAAAATTCAAAGTGGTAAGTCACACCACCAAATTTGACCTTGAAAATGTTTGTGATAATATTAGGGATAATGCAAATTTAACTAGATTAAAGACCATTGATTTTAATAAACTATCAAGAGAAGAGAAAAATATAGTGGAAGAATTAGTCTACACTATGATGGTCAAGTTCAAGACTACTCCACTTGAACTTGATAATTCTATGCCTTAGGATCTAAGTTCAATTGTTGAAAATAAATGGCATCATTACCTAAATGTGGAGAAGGAAATAAGGGAGACAACATTGGCTCATGTAATGCCTGACCTTACAAAAGGTCAAATAAGCAAGGCTAGAAAGAAACATGGGAGAAAATTTGAACCTGAATATAGAGCCTTTAGCATTCTACATAATGAAACTGAGGATGTTGTGCAAAAGTCCACACAAATGTGGAAATTGATTTATGGGCTGACCATAGTGAAGGAAGGACATGAAGATCCATTTGAGGGAAGAAATGATGGTGAAGAAGAAGAGAAAAATGAAAAGGAAGAAGAGGGAGAGAAAGAGAAAGAAAAAGCTACAGAGGAGAAGACACAGAAAGGTGATGAGGCAATAGCTGAGGAGCAGCAACTAGAACAGAGTGTCCAAGACACACAATTTCTACCACCTAGTCCTTCACATGCAACACCTACATCTAGTGAAACGATAATTTTAAAGGAATTTCTTGATACTTCATATTAGAATATTAATCCATTAACTACAGAGGATCTCAAAAAGATCCTTCACCAAACAACTTTGCAATTGCAGTTATGTACAAATCTTGTTTTGGTGAGTGTAGAGGAATTACAAAAAGCTATAGCCGAAATAACTAAGGGGAAGGTGAATACACAAGAACCACCTTCACAACCTCCTATAGCTACAAGTGATCAACCACAAGAGAAAAAAGCACAAGATGCATCTGCTAAGGTCGACTCTACAGTTACAGTAATAGCTCAGAAGCAAGCTAAGGAAAAAATAGGACAAAAAGATACCACTAATCGTATAGCACATAGTCAAGGTGCACCTCCTCTGATCACCATAATTGATCAAGGTAAAATAGAAGAAGATAAGGAAGACGTGAAGACCCCTAAGGAGAGAGAACAAGAGGCAATATAAACTCTAGTAAATTTTCCTACTATAGGGACTCCTAATGGAACCACACAATAGCTAAGCACTATTGCTATACCATTGTAAATTTCAGCAGCAAGCTTGAGCTCTACAAGGGTTGCTAGGGTACTTCACTATGGAGATCCTATTCTAGATGAGGAGATAATCATTCCTTAATATGACTATGCAACCATGACAATTGACCAGATAAATGAAGTGAAAGATGCACTAGAGAAGAAGAAAAAGAAAGAGATACTCAGGAATGAGTATAAACAAAGGCAAGCATTAATAGAAATCAAAGATATCTTCCTTGATGCATTCATCTTACTAATACTTGATGAAACGAAGCCCATTATGGAGAAACTATCCAACATAGTGGACTAGGTACAAAATGAAGACATTGATACTAATGTCAAATTATTAGAATGGTCTAAAAGGAGATTTCAAATGAAGGTGAATGAGAAAATATATGGTGAAATAGCACTATCATAGGTGGAACTAGCTAATAAATTTGAAAAGGTGACATCAGTACTTGAGAACATATTCTTATTGTACTCCAAGTTGTGTAACTCTTCATATTTCACACAAGAAACAAGCCAAAAGATATTGAGCTTGCAAAGGAACTTGAAGATATCTAGCACATAGCTACCAAAGGATCTAACTCAGAGTGAGAAGCATTTTGCTACAATGCTTCACACTCAAAATCAATTAGCTACACTCACAATAGATGAGGCTAATACCAAGGCCAAATTGATACAAATATAGTTTGCAATCACCCCACACTTGGAAGTATTGAATAAAGAGATGGTCTATGTAGAGAATGTTTTGAAGAAAGATCCAAATATTTCTACATTGGAAGGCCTAGGACATCTTGTAGCAGAGATAGCCATCTAGCTCAAAGCATTAGACAATTGGGATGCTTCTCTAAGGATAATAATGGAGGTAAATAATTTTTTTTGGCTAAATATTCCATTCATTCTTAGGACCCTTTGACATAAGTGAAAAAAAGGGGGAGATAATATATTATGTAGATAAATAGATAAAGCTAAAAGATACATAATAAATTGGGGAGATAATAAACACTACCCAAAGGGAGAGATAATAAATTTTTGAGGAGATATAAGGAGATAAAGAAAAAGGAGACATAGAGCAGACAAGGCAAACAGTTTACAAAACATCCACATGAGACAAATTCAGCATAAGGAATTTTGGATATAGAAATGGTACATTAGCTCAGGGGGAGTTACAAGTTTTTAAGGTATATAATACTCTACAAAATTTTGAACAAGTCTTTGAATTTTTGTACATATGCCAAATAGGATGTGCGTTATACTCATAGAGATCAGAATCATAATGTTTAGTTAAGTTTTTTTTTCCACTCATGTCAAATGGGGAGATTGTTGGTCTCAATCTAGTTTTGACAATAGAGTGTCAACACACTTAACCAATTTCTAAGATGATGCTGAGTTTAATAAAAATGTCAAGCTACAGTATGTGTTGAGCCAGAGATTCAATAGGTGTTAAGTGAACTTTTGGTGTCGAGAAAGATTCAAGTGCCGAGTGATAAGTAATGTTGAGTCACTTTAGGTGACGAGAAAAGTGTAGATGCCAAGTGAAATAGAATTCCTATATGTGTTGAGCATCAACAATCAGTAAGTGCCAAGTAATAAAAAATTAGTTTATGGGTTTGTGCCTTCGCAAACTTAGATGTAAACCATTTTTGAGCTGACTCATGATGAATCTTGAAGGATCTTAAAGATAAGATTGAACCTTTTTCTTTCCCTATGTAATCAATATGAAACTAATAAGAATAATGGAGAAAGCATGCAACCAATAGGAAAAGTGTAAATATTTGAGTGGGAAACAAAGGATGAATACTAATAATAGATTCATACCTAACCCTAAGGCTTCAATACTTTTAAAAGGAGGATGAAACCCCATAATTTGAGAGAGTGTAAGAAAGTTATATGGGAAAATGTTAGTGAAGTTCAGAAGTGTGTAAAGACTTAGAGAAGTAAGAATAACATTGCAGAATTCAGTTGGTTAGAATAGAGCAATAGCACTTTGAGTAGAGACATATTAGATTAGGAAGGATCAGATCAAATTGAGTATAAAAAGGGTTTGGAATTAGCAATTAAAGATTGTAAGTCATCAGGTCAACACATTCTAATACTCTGTAGCCATTGTATTAGGAATAAAAATTGTATGATGATATGTTGGTCTAATAGCCATGTTGTCAACCTTTCAACAAGGTACTAAATCCTTTAGTAGGGTAACATTCCAAGTGAGTGTTTGTAAATCCCTTAGTTAGGTCACTTTTAACAGAGTGTAAATCCTTTAATAGGGCAGGCCTTTCATAGGGAAAACTATTGGAAGTGGTCAAACTTTGTAACCATAAATAGTTACATATTGTCGTAGTGATAATTTGTGGGTGTCATCCCCAAGGTTTCTGGGTGACCAAAATCTTGTGTTATTTATTTTCATGAATGTCTTTATTTTTCATTAGAAGCAAATGTGTTAGATGCATGTGAATGATCTTAGCTAAAAAATTTTAAAGGTTAAAGTTAGTTACTTTTGATTCACCCCCCCTCTTAGAAGTACATCTTCCCATTTGAAAAATCTAACATGATGTACTTCCTATGGATGCTTTCAATGTTAGGAAGGCCTTGATAGTATGATAGAGAGGTAATGTATAACAGGAAGGAAAACAAATACTCTTTTGAGAAGGATGGGGTCACCTATAAGATACAATCATTATTGGAAGAAGACAAGGTGGAGAAGCCTACTACTAAGATATTACTAATGAGTGGGAAGGAGTTCCTCAAAGACTTGAAGGAAGGTGCAGGAGTAGGTTATGCAATCATGGTGAAGGCAAAGGAGGAGAACTCATTAGCACAAGAACCTATACCTACAAAAGTGCAAGAACTACTAGTTCTATTGAAGGATATCATATGTGATGGAGCACCACCAACACTACCACCAAAGAGAGCCATAAGTCATCAAATTGACTTCATACCAGGTGCTTCCTTACCCAATAAGGTTTCATACAAGATGATATTAGAGCATAACAAGGATATTGCAAGGCAAGTCCAAGAATTGCTTGATCAAGGGCTGATTAGGAAGAACATCAATCCATGTGCAGTACTAGTTGTCCTAGCACCTAAAGAGGGAGGTACGTGGATAATGTGTATTGATTCTAGGGAAATCAATATAATCATAATTAGATATATATTTCTTATTCCTAGGATAGAGGTTCTAATGGAATTTCTTGGTAGAGCTAGATACTTTTCTAAAATTAAACTCAAGAGTGGCTATTACCAAATTAGGATGAAGGGTGATGAATGGGAGTTTGTATTTAAGACTACTGAGGGTCTCTATGAGTGGCTGGTAATGCCATTTGGTCTTACCAATGCACCAAACATCTTCATGAGACTTATGAATTAAGTATTGAAGGATTATATATGAGTCTTTGTGGTAGTGTACCTAGATGAAATCCTCATTTTCAATAAGACAAAAGAGGAGCACATGAAATAGTTAAATATGGTGTTTAGGAAAATTCAAGAAAAGAAGTTGACAGTGAAGCTTGCGAAGAGTGAATTCATGAAAGAAGAAATGGTGTATTTGGGTTTTGTAGTGTCCCAAGGAAGTCTTAAAATGGATAAGAGAAAGGTAGAGGGAATCTTAAGTTGGCCTACTACTAGATCTGCTACTGAGGTTAAAAGTTTTCATGGCCTAATACAATTTTATAGGAAGTTTGTGAGGAAGTTCAGTGAGATTTGTACACCAATGAATGACACCATCAAGAGAGGCATGAAGACCAAATTCACATGCACTAGAGCTATAGATGAGAGTTTTGAAAGGTTGAAGAAGGAGGTGACAACCTAACAGTATTGGTCTTGCCAAGTTTTGACAAGCCATTTGTGGTAGAGTGTGATTCTAGTAATATAGTAGTAGGGGCAATCTTGAGCCAATAGGGAACACTTGTGGAATTTTTCAGTGAGAGACTTTATGAAGCCAAGACAAGGTATTTAGAATATGATTTAGAAGTCTATGCACTTGTTCAAGCCCTTAAGAAATGGAGACATTACTAATTTCCTAAAGATTTTGTTGTCTTTGTTGACAACCAAGCACTAAGTTTTATTAATTCATAGGAGAAACTTAGTTTGAGGCACATAAAATGGATGAAATTCTTGTAGTGATACATCTTTACTATAAAACACAAGAAGGGCACAAACAACAAAGTGGTAGATGCTTTAAGTAGGATATTGTTGATAGTTTAAGAAGTCAAGTTGCAAAGCATAGAACTAGAAGGATTCAAGGACATGTATGATGAAGATATTGATTTCTTAGAGAAATACAAGGTATGTACAAATTTTGAAAATAATTTTCATAGTTAGTTTTCTGAATCTACATTATAGAATGGTTTTTTGTTTAAGGGTCAACAATTGTGCATCCCAAGGGGATCCATGAGGGAAAATCTCATACAAGAAAATAAAAATGAGAGCATGAGTGGGCATTGTGACCTAAACAAGACCCTAGATCTAGTGGATAGGTTTTACTATTGGCCTATGATGCAAAGAGATGTAAGGAGATATGTAGAATAATGTGGCATATGTTAGAAGGAAAAAGGAACCTCATCCAATGCAAGACATCATCAGAAACTACCCATTCTTGATAGGCCTTGGGAATACATAAGTATGGATTTCATAGTGGGATTACCTAAGACAAAGTCAGGTTTAGGCAATGTGTTTATTGTAGTTGATAGGTTCAGCAAGATGAGCTATTTCATCCCATGCAAAACAACACATGATGCTAGCCATATAGCTAATCTATTCTTCAAAGAGGTGGTCAGAATTTATGGGCTACCAATAAGCATTGTGGCTAACAAAGATACCAAGTTTATGGGGCATTTTTGGAATACCCTATGGAAGAGATTAGGCACATACTTTGCTCATGGTTCTACCTACCATTCCTAAATGGATGGGAAAATAAAGGTCATTAATATGGTCCTAGGAAAACTCTTAAGGTTTCTTACCAAAGAGTTGTTGGAATTATAGATGGAGTAACTAAGAGGGGGGGTGGGGGGGTGGTGAATCAGTTATCCAAAAAAAAAAAAAAAAATTCCAAATATCCCTTAGATGTCTATAATGCTTACTTACTGGTGATACTAGGTAAATTGTGTAGGAATACTGTAACTTGGTAGATTAACTAGTTACTGATCACCTAGCATTCATAGTTATTAATATGCATGCAAAGGTTAAATAAATGAACACAAGAGACACCAGATTTAATGTGGAAACCCAATATGGGAAAAACCACCAAGTAACTAGTCACCAATTTTTCACTCTTTTGAAGTGAGCCCTATTAGGAGCCAAACCTGTTAAAGGTTACAATACACATTGTTAGGTGTGACCTTGTTAGAGGATTTAATCACCCTATTAGGAGTGGCCTTGCTAGAGGTCTTTAGAACAATTCAACTAAACTATCACCTTGTTAGAGGATTTACAAAATAGCTATTAAACCAACTCTGTTAAGAGATTTGGAATCATTGCTACAATGGTTAGAAAGCAACAATGAATTGACCTAAACAAGATGCAACTAAACTTGCTAGATACAGGTCTCTATTTAGCATCATTAGATCCTCCTTGATTGAATATGGCTCTGTTGCTCCTTCGTGATCTTTGATCATCTTTCAAATTTGCTTCCACAACAATCAGTCTTCATATCATATTAACTTCTCATACCTCCACACACACATCTTTGAATTCACAACTTGACTTCTTACTTATACCATTCGGATTGTCAATTTGGCTCATTTACATATTACATTTACCAATAAACCATTCATCAGTCACCTACAAATATTATTCTTAAACAAATAAACATCCTTTACTGGCTGACCCTGCTCGGTAAATACTACTTCCAAGAATTTCTAGAGTTAACCTTCTTGACTCGGTTAACATTACAATATTCTTGAAATCCTTTGGCTGCCGAGTTTGCTCGGTAAGAACCGAATCTTCCAAATTTCCTTTGATGACCTAGTGAGCTCGGTAAGAATTGTTTTTGTCATATTTCTTCAATTACTGAGTTAACTTGGTAAGAACTAAAATTCTTTGATTACCTTGAAAGCTCAATAATTAGCTGTCTACTTGGTAGACACTACAAGCTATCTTTATTAATCTTTTGGGCTTGGTAGACATTGTCTATCGCCTTGCTGACCTTCTAAGCTTGGTAGACACTGTTTATTGCCTTGCTGACCTTTTGAGCTTGGTAGACACTGTCTATTGCCTTGCTAACCTTCTAAGCTCATTAGACACTGTATATTGCCTTGCTGACCTTCTGAGCTCGGTAGATACTGTCTATTGCTTTGCTGGCCTTCTAAGCTGGGTAGACACTATCTATTGCCTTGTTGACCTTCTAAGCTCGGTAGACACTATCTATTGCATTGCTGACCTTATGAGCTTGGTAGACACTGACTAATGACTAATATGACATTTGTGTGACATCAAAGATAATTTAACAATTGTATCCAACAATCTCCCTCTCTGGCATTGATGGAAACACAACATGTCATAGCAGAATGAAATTTGAAAACAAGTCTTTTAATGACATAATAGAAAACTCCCTCTTACATAAGTTCTTATTATTTTCAAATTTCAGGAAGATATGACAATATATATTCTCCCTCTTTGCCAAAGATAACTCAAAAAAACTAAGTAGTATTGTACCTGATGTACTGATTCATATGCAATGTCTTTATTGGTTTGCTGCATCAACTGATAGATCTATAATTTTGTTCCTATTGATGCATCACTAAACTATATTTTAGTGAGCTTTAGATAGGGTAATGACCCCTAACTTACCTCTTAGATACAAGAATGCATCATTAGGTAAAGGCTTTGTGAATATTTCTACAATTTGTTCCTTTGTATACACATATTCCAATCTTATTTCCTTTTCTTGCACCAATTCTCTAACAAAGTGATACTTTATGGCAATATGTTTGGTTTTTGAATGCATCACTGGATTCTTGGAGATATTAATTGCACTGGTGTTATCACAAAACATAAAAATTGGTTCTATGATTTCTTGCTTCATACCTTTCAATAATTGTTTAAACCACACAATGTTTGAGAAATTTACTACTGTTGCAACATATTCAGCTTCTGCTATGGATTGAGATGTACAATTCTACTTTTTGCTTGTCCAAGAAACTGACCTTTTTTTGAGAAAGAAAGCTCCTCCACTTGTGCTCTTTCTGTCATCAATATTTCCTACCCAATCTGCATTAGCGAACACCTTTAAATCCAATTTTCCTCCAAGTTTATACCATAATCCATATTCTTCAGTTCCTTTTAAGTATCTCATGATTCTTTTGATTGCCATCATGTGATTTTTTTTTGGTTTTGCTGAGAATCTTGCTACAATTCTTACTACAAGGTCAATGTCTGGTCTTGTGTGCACTACATATTGTAACTTTCCAATCATAGATCTATACAATGTTTGATCCGCTTCCTTTGATTCATCATCCTTGGTGAGTTTTAATCTAGTACACATAGGAGTTCCAACTAGTTTACAGTCTTCCATACCATACCATTTCAGTATCTCCTTGATGTATTTAGATTGAGTGATGTAGATATCATTCTTATTCTATTGAATCTGAAGACCAACAAAGAATTTGATCTCACCAAAAATTGACATTTCAAATTCCTTGTTCATTTGTTCTAAAAATTATTTGCAAAGATCATCATTTCTTGTGAAAAAAGTATCATCTACAAACATTTCTACCAAAACAATCTTATTATCTAGTCCTTCATTTATGTATAAACTGTTGTTGTTATTAGTTCTTTGAAAACCAATCTAACTAAGACAGTTATGCAATCTTTCATACCATGCTCTAGGAGCTTGTTTCAGACCATATAATGCTTTATGCAACTTGCAAACCATGTCCTTCTTGTCTAGATCAACAAAATCTTTAGGCTGCTCAATGTAAACCTCTTCCTCCAATATGCCATTAAGAAATGTTGACTTGACATCCATCTGATAAACTTTGTACCCTTTGAATGCAACATATGCAAGTAAGGTTTTGACACCTTCCAATCTTGCAATAGGAGTAAAAGTTTCTCCATAGTCTACACCTTCTTCTTGAGAATATCCTTTGCATACCAATCTAGCTTTGTTCCTTGATACCTTACCATCTTCATTAAGTTTGTTTCTAAATACCCAATTTGTTCCTATCACATTCTTGTCTTTGCATCTTGGTACAAGATTCCATGTCTTTTTTTACTCTATTTTTTCTGTCTCTTCATTCATAGCTTCAATCCAACTTTCATTTTCTAGTGCATCTTTGATATTTCTAGGTTCAAGATCAGCAAGTAAACAAGTGCCTTTCAACTTACTTCTTGTCATTGTTCCTTTTGATTTATCACCAATGATCTAATCTGGTGCATGATGCTTTCTAACATACTTGGCTAACATGGGCTCCTTTCCTTTTGAATGACTTCCATTGTTATCCTTCTGTATCTCAACTTTTGGTTCTGATTCTGGTTGCTCAGGCTCAGTAGATGCTAACTCGGTAGCTACTGTTTGCAACTCGAGTTCTTGCAGCTCGATAGATGCTGACTCGGTTTGAACTTCTTGTGACTCAATTAATGAAGACTTGAGAGTTGAAGATTCTTGATTGATAGGTATACTTGGTATTGTATCAGGTTCAATGTAAACAAATCTTTTGTAGTCTTCAAGTTCCTTCTTGCTTTCTTCTTCTATTCTTTCTGCAAACTCATCAACTTTCACATGTTCACTTTCTATAACTTTGTGTGTAGATAAGTACAAACATCTATATGCTTTGCTTTTGCAAGAGTATCCCAAAAATATTCCTTCATCACTTTTTACATCAAATTTTCCTTTTTTAGATTCTTTCAAAATTCAACATTTTCTTCCAAATACCTTTAGATAACTTACATTGGGTTTGTAGCCATACCATAATTCATAGGGTGTTTTGAATGAGTCCTTTTCCAGTTGTACTCGGTTCAAGGTATGAACTACAATGCTGATAGCTTCCTTCCAGTATTTGATAGCAATGCCTTTCTCAATCAATAAGGTTCTTGCACAATCCATTATAGATCTGTTTCTTCTTTGTCCTATTCCATTTTGTTTTGGAGTTCTAGGTGCTGAAACCTATCTTTTGATTCCTTTTTCAATGCAAAATTTATTGAACTCATGTGAAATGAATTCACCACCTCTGTCAGACCTTAAGTATTTTAGTCTTTTGCCTATTTCTTTTTCTACTATGGCCAAATACCATTTTAAGTTTTCAAACAGTTCTAATTTCGCTCTAAGGTACATGACAGTCATCATTCTTGAATAATCATCAACAAAAAGAATGAAATATTTTTCACTAGTATAACTTTCAATGTGAATAGGTCCACACAAATTAGTATGCACAATTTTTAGAACTTGTTCATACTGATAGTTCTTGCTTTTGAAACTTGTTTTTCCTATTTTTTCAATTTGACAGTTTTTGCATAGACTAATCTCAGGTTTCTTGATGTTAGGAATGCCTCTTACTTTCTTAAGTTTACTTATCTTTACTAAGTTATCAAAGTTTACATGACACAACCTTCTATGCCATAACCAACTTTCTTCAGCTTGAGAAATGAAACATGAACATTCACCAAGTTCAAAATAAAATAAGTTACCTTTTGTTTGAGTGCCTGATCCAATCAGTTTTCCTTTGCCATCTAGCAATCTTTCTTTTCCATGCATGAATTATACCTTGAATCCATTATTGAGTAGCTATGCCACACTCAAAAAATGGGTTTTAGTCCTTCTACCCAATATGCATTATCACACACAAGTTCCTTGGTTAGAGAGATTCTTCCTTTTCCTCTTATACAACAAGGTTCATTGTTACCAAATCTTACACTGCCACCATCATAGTCTTTAAAGTATTCAAACTTAGTTTTATCACCAGTCATGTGATGAGAACAACCACTATCTATGATCCATGTATCATTTTTGCTCATATGAGAAATTAGTGCCATTTCCTCATCATTATGAGACTCATCTTTCATAGCAATGTAAACAATTTCATCTTCTTCTTCGTCATCAAAATAATTAGAATTTTTAGCTATAAAACATGTTTTCTTACCTTTATCCTTGAATGATTTGAAGTCTTTTTTTCCATTGTACTTGTTACCTTTCTTTTCATCCTTATTTTTCTTATTTGGGCACCTAGCAGTAATATGTCCAATTTTTTCACAAGAAAAATAGATTAAAGGAACTTTACCTCTTAAATATTTTCTGCTAGTAGAGTTTCAACCACTTCAAGATCACTCTCTGAACTTTGTTCTAATTCTTCATCACTTTCTGATTGTGGTTCCTTCATCTTTTTTCCTTTTTCTTTGAGTGAAATCTTGGCTTCAAATGCTGATTCAACATTCTTGGCAGCTGGAACATAGTTGTCATAGTTGTCTAGCTCAAATGCAATCAATCTTCCAACTATGGCTTCTAGATTTATCTTATGATTTGCTTCACATCTTCTTTCTTGAATTGCAAATTCTGATTGCATAAATGGGAAGAAGAGTTCTAAGAACTTTACTTATGATTGTCTCCTCCTTGATATCTCCTCTAGATGCTTTGATTACACTAACACATGCTTTGACTCTTTCAACATATTTTGCAATGTTTTCATCCTCTCTCATCCTCGTTTAATCAAATTGTCCTCTTAGACTTTTTGCTTTGGCTCTTCTTACATTATCATCTCCTCCATAGATTTCTTTAAGCTTTTCCCACATTTTAAAGGTAGATTTACAGTCCTTGATGTCATCAAATTCTTCATAACTTAGAGCAGATGCTATATCTATCATCATAATGTTGTGATTCTTCTTTTCAGAAATATCATTGACAAATAGTGTACCAGTTGGTTCTGCATATTTTTCATCAAGGTATTTTAATCCTATATCTCCAATAGAAGCTAGATTAAGTCTCATCAATCCTTGCCATGCTGAGAAGTTGTCCCTATTAAGTCTTGGAATTTCCCTCTTATAAGACATCCTGATCTTTGGCTTAGATCCTTGAAATCTTATCCTGCAAGCACCAAAAGCTTTGATACCAATTGTTGGAATTATAGATGGAGTAACTAAGAGGGGGGGGGGGGGGGGTTGAATTAGTTATCCAAAAAATAATAATAAACAATTTCAAATATCCCTTAGATGTGTATAATGCTTACTTATTTCTGATACTTGGTAAGTAGTGTAGGAATATTGTAACTTGGTAGATTAACTAGTTACTAATCATCTAGCATTCATAGTTATTAATATGCATGCAAAGGTTAAATAAATAAACACAAGAGACACTAGATTTAACATGGAAACCCAATATGGGAAAAACCACCAAGTAACTAGTCACCAATTTTTCACTCTTCTAAAGTGAGCCCTATTAGGAGCCAACCCTGTTAAAGGTTACAATACACATTGTTAGGTGTGACCTTGTTAGAGGATTTAATCACCCTATTAGGAGTGGCCTTGCTAGAGATCTTTAGAACAATTCAATTGAACTGTCACCTTGTTAGAGGATTTACAAAATGGCTATTAAACCAACTTAATTAAGAGATTTGGAATCACTGCTACAATGGTTGGAAAACAACAATGAATTGACCTGAACAAGATGCAACTGAACTTGCTGGATATAGGTCTTTGTTCTACATCATTAGATCCTCCTTGATTGAATATGGCTCTGCTGCTCCTTAGTGATCTCTGATCATCTTTCAAATTTGCTTCCACAATAATCAGTCTTCATATCATATTAACTTCTCATACCTCCACACACACATCTTTGAACTTGCAACTTGACTTCTTACTTATACCATTCAGATTATCAAGTCAGCTCATTTACATATTACATTTACCAATAAAGTGTTCATTAGTCAGCTACAAATATTATTTTTAAACAAATAAACATCCTTTACTGGCTGACCCTGCTCGATAAATATTGCTTCCAGGAATTTCCAGAGTTAACCTTCTTGACTTGGTTGACATTACAATATTCTTGAAATCCTTTGGCTATCGAGTTTTCTTGGTAAGAACTGAATCTTTCAAATTTCCTTTGATGACTGAGTGAGCTTGGTAAGAACTATTTTTGTCATATTTTCTTCGATTACCGAGTTAACTCGATAAGAACTAAAATTCTTTGATTACCTTGAAAGCTCAATAATCAAGTGTCTACTTGGTAGACACTAAAAGCTATCTTTACTAACCTTTTCAGCTTGGTAGACACTATCTATCACCTTGCCAACCTTCTGAGCTCGGTAGACATTGTCTATTGCCTTGCTAACCTTTTGAGCTCGGTAGAGATTGTCTATTGCCTTGCTGACCTTCTAAGCTCAGTAGACACTATTTATTGCCTTGCTGATCTTCTGAGCTTGGTAGACACTAACTAATGACTAATATGACATTTGTGTGACATCAAAGACAATACACAAGTGCACAATTGTATCCAACAAGAGTATGGACGGAATTGGAAGCAAGTAATACCTTAGGTAGATTTTGCCTATAATGATAGAAAAAACATAACAACTAGTCTAAGTCCTTTTTCAAATAGTGTATGGCACACATCCAAAGGGCACAATGGAGTTGAGAGAACTACTAGAACATGACACCATAATTAAATATGTTGATGACTTTTTTAGTTTATAAAAGAGATACATTATCAAGTTAAAAAGAACTTGATGCAGACAAATCAAAAGTTAAAGGGAAAGAAGGATAAAGGGAGGAGAGAATTACAATTTTAGATAGGGGATTTTTTAATGGTCTACTTGAACAAGGATAGATTACAAAAAGGCATTCCAATAAAGTTGTAAATGAAGAGAATAGGGCCATGCAAGGTGCTAGAGAAGTATGGATCCAATGCTTACAAAGTTGACCTAGCAAAAAATATTTCTATCTCTCCCATTTTCAATGTGAAAGACTTGATACCTTACAAGGGTCTAGATATGGATGAAGAGAAGTATCATAAATATTTCTACAAGAATATATCAGACTTGTAGGTACTTGAGAAGAAGCAACCACAAGTGGAGAAGATACTAGATTCTTGGGTGAAAATAACACAACAAACAATCTGTACAAATAACATCTGGTAAAATGGAAGGATACTCCTAAAGTTGAGGAAACTTGGGTGGTTGAGAGTGACTTCAAGAAGCATGACATCAGCAAGGAGTTCCTCTCCCCACAGGTGTGTTAGGCTTCTTCTTGTAGGAGGGGTATGGTGCAGAAGCACCTTGGGGTAAGGCAAAACCCTAACACAATTTTGGCTTGTAAATGGTCTAGCCAAGAATTTAGTGAATAAGGACTAAGTATAAAATCCCAAGGTATGGTTAGGAGGTTTTATTAAGTAGAAATTAGTGTTAAACCATGTTTCTAGTAGTTAGGCCATGTTAAGCCTAAAAATGCTTAAAATTGCTCCAAAGGGAAAAATATGGGAAAATGCCTATATTAGGGCTATACATGTTTTAAAATGGTCCTTAGATTTTTAATGATAATTTCATGGTGGCTGAAACCAAATTGGATAAGTTTGGAGGCCAGGGATGCAAAATTGACAAAAGTTGTCAAAATTGCTCATTGAAAACTTTGCAATTTTTACAAAGCTGCAATGACAATTTTTGCATTTTTCTAGGAAAAGGAAATTTTGGTGTTTGGAACTTGACCCAAGGGTTTGAGTAGTTATTTTAATTATATATAATCATGTTCTAACTCATTTGGATGGGTTGGTTGTGCATATGTACAGACAGGTAATGAAATAATAAGAAATTACTGATAGAAAATGGGTTTTTGAAGGGTTTCTTGGATAATTGGATTGGTGTGCTTACTATTTTTGTTTTATTAGTTTTTTTTTCTCATGTGAAGATTCTTTGCAGACTTCTTTTCATCATTAGTCTCCATTTTAGTAGGTTTTGAAAATTATTTGGTTTTGGGCTTCCGATTGGTTGGTTATGAGAAGACTACACAAAAATGACCAAAGCTCGAGTACCCATAGTTGAAAACCTATGGCCTTTGGGAATAATGTAATGGTTTGTATATAATATTTAAATAATCATTTGGAGGTTGTGGGAGTGAGTTGGTTATTTTTGCAAGCAATCCCTAGGCAAGCAAATGAAAGTATGGCAATGCATAATGGTGATTGCAAGTGAGTATTAGATGGAGTGGAAGTTTGGAACATGAAAATCTTGGTTAGAAGATGGTATTATAGTGATTCTAGTGTCCAAGAACTAGAGGAGGGATTCTAGAGAGAATAGTTTCTTGTGTTAAGAGCATAGTTAATGTCATTGCCCTTGAAACCCTCAAAATAGGGGTTTTTTGGAATCATATTGTACGGACAACATGGAGACCTAAGACCTAGAAAATATTTGATCCTAGCTCAATCAGAAACAAAGTCTAGAAGAAATATATAGGCCTTGTTAATGGATCTTGCAAGTTAATTAAGATTCCTTGTTTCTAGGAGGGGAAATAGGGGCTCCTAGGGCTACAAGGAAAAATAGAACAATATTGTCTCGTGGGTGTGTGAGACTTAAAAAAATGATGTAGAAATTCTTGGAATGGGCTAAGAACCTCATCAGGGATGTTTAAACTTTATTTGGTGGACTTTTAGTTTGATAGGCCAAGAAGTGCATAGTTTAAATACTTGGAGAAGGAAGAGTGGAAACTAAGTTCATTGGTGAGTTTCTTGGTGGAAGGAGGTTAGGAGAGAGTCCTCCAAGTTAGGGTTAGAGAAGAGGCCCTAAGGAGGTTGAGAGATCACCTTGGTAGAGAAATTTGGTTCTAATTGAAGAATCTCCCCAATAGTAAATCTATAGAATAATAAATAAAATAGGTTTGTATTAGAAACATAGAATTTTATTGAGGGAATTTGTGTGCATGTGCAAGGTTTACTTTAGTGGTGAATACTCACAAGTTATAGAATATTTCCCATTGGCCAATGTTAGTTTGGAAAATTTTGTATGCATATGTGGGTTGGCACATTTCCTTGAGTTTACCAAATATAAGTTAACCCCTGGGGCTCATCACCAAAGGATTTATACCACTGAAGCTCCTTTCGAAATGAAATAGCCAACTAGAAATATTTTTTTGTACAAGAAAAATTAAACACATTCCTCTATGATTTTCGAAGTATAAATTTTTGGATGACCTCAATTCGCCCTAGGTTTGAAAAAATGTTTTAGGAGAGGGATGACATTCACCCCCCAAATATGCTGACATGTGTCACACACTAGTTCAATTTTGGCAACTATATTATGCATGGCCATATAATGGACAAACTATATTCACCTTGGAAATTCCAAAATACTTATTTTTCTTACATGGGCTTCACCAAATATTTGTATGTGCTATAATATTCTCGTGGAATTTACTAAAAAAGAGTGGTATATAAGTAAATTCATAGATTAGTAAGTTGTCTCAAATTCAATCAATAACAAAGTCTCAATTTTTAATATTGCTAAGAACATTATAGGGCAAGTCACAAGTGCAATGACTACATTTTAGCCAAACATGAGTAACACAGACCCCTATCTTTCTATTCTCTGTAATTTTAGCTCATTCTTATATTTAGTACATACAAGCTAGACTGTTAGAGGTCAGTTATCAACTGGGACCAGTGACCAGTACCACTGAGTCATGTAGTAACTAGGGAGACCTTGGATATCTATATTTTATATTGTAGATCATACAATAAAAATGAATACTATTTAGATAAATATATGTAATAGACTATAGTCAGCTAACACTTTTTGCACAACTTGAATTTTATGGCACTCTATATTTCTGGTGAGATGTCAAACATGAACAAGGGTAACAGTCTACATGTGGTGGAAGTCAAGAAAGGCCAGCCAAGAGTAGAACCTTGTCATCATATTTTGGTGGCCAAAATTAGGAAGCTACATCATCATAAGTATATTTAGAAGATTCCCAACCACTCCTACTGATAGTTCCACTGGCACATATTGAAGAAGTTGGCAAACCTGATATCTATGATCATGATGAACTTGAAGAAGATATTAAGGTAAATTCCTAGAGTAGCCAAGATCATTAGGTCAATACCCAGAGTAGTTAGAATAATATAATAGACTTGGATGATAATTCCAAAGATGATGATGGTGCACAAAAGGGAAAGGGAAATAGGAAATACAATGCAAAAATTGATGCAAAATCCAAATAAGATTGGCATTGGGATCTATTGATCAGGAATTTTCAAATAGAATGGGCCTCAAAGTTCAAGTATAATGAAGATGTATGATATACACAAGGATAAATAAAAAGTAAAAGAGGTTGCAACTAAACATTGATACCATAGAAAAGCATACGGGTAAATTTTATGATAATGAAATCATAAATGGAGTGAAAAAATCAGCGACAAGATGGAAAACCAAGGAAGAATGTTAACATATTAAGAATGCAAAAACATAAGAATTTCAAGAGAAAATATAGATGAATCCTATTGAAGTAAAGGGCTCTATTGAATCTCTTCTTGGAAAAGAAATGGAAGTTCAAAAAATGGTTAAAGTTCTTCTATTAAGTGTTGTCTTCTATATTTTGAGAAAAAGGTGTGCTATGATAGACTACCCAACATTGAGTGGTTTATTAAACATTGTGAAAGTTCATTATTATCCAAGGAGTCACTAGTTTGTAAATAATAGATGGGAATGGACAAGATGTCTTGTTGGGGTTGATAAGAAAAATATCAAAAAGAAAATTAAAGAGTCAAATTTCATTGCATTATCTTTAAATGAGGTGACAATAATAGACAATAATTCTTGGGTATGCATGCATGTCTATAGTATACACAATTTTGTCAGCCACCAATCTACTAACTGTTGATAAAATGAAGGATAATTCAACAGAAGAAAATATATTTGAACTAGTAAAAACTTATTTGATTTAATATGGAGGTATAGATGAAATGATGATTGCCCAAAATTTGTTGTGTGTTGGAGTAGATGGAGTAATAGTGATGCAAGGCCATAAGAATGGTCTTCTCACAAAGTTAAAATAATTTCGTGAACCTTACATTGTTGGCATTCATTGCATGGCCTACATAATGAATCTAGCTTTTAGAATTGTTAACAGCTCTTCATAAATATACAGTGTTTAATTTTAATCAAAGAGATCTATAAGAAATTTTGTCTAAGTCCTAAGCAATTTAGGGAATTTCAAAAGTTTGCCAAGGGAATAAATAATGGGATAAAGCTACTTAAGAATAATGACACTAGATGGATTTCTTTGGATGGACCAGATCATCGAGTTTTTTTTTTAATATCCATTGTTGCTCCGTATAATGGAGTCAACGAGCAATGATCATGATGTTAAACAAAAATATGGTGAGCTAATTGAAAGGTTAAGTAATGTAGAGACACTCTTAACATTAGCATACATTCTCTCTATGATAGACGAAATGAGAAATATAATGAAGAAGATCCAACAAAGACTTATGTATATTGCAGAATATAATACATTATGTAAAATGACATGCACGACCCTCAATAATCTCTATAGGAATCCATATTCATTTTTTGTGGATGAAAAACTTTTAGGGTGGATAAGGATGACTAATTTGGATAATCTTGATAACTTTTAAAAGAATGATGCAAAGGGGGAATTATGTGCCAATGTACGGGGAGTTGAGATACCAATGCACTACTATGGAAGGCCTATGTCCATGAGAAATGGAAAGAAACCCATGCAACCAAAATTAACTATTACAAAGAAAGTGTTTGAATAGATTGTTGAGTCTATAATAAATTATGTGAAGGATATTTCTTATAATATTTCCTCAAAGATTAGGGAAAGACTACCTCAACACGAATTACTTGAATCAATGTGTATTGTGTTTCCTCATTATTGGAGTTTAGAAGTCCTAAAGATTTTAGAGATAGGTTATTGGTTTTGATAGATCAATTTTCCAAAAGAAAAAAAATCAATGGGGTAACTGTAAATGGAGTTTTAGATGAATCTTGTTTGAGAGATTAGTCTCATCATTTTGCTAGTACAATGAAGGAAAAATATGATCTTATATGGAACCCCAGAGAAGAAGGACTAGTAACCAAACTATGGAGAAATCTAGCTAAGAGTGAACTGTTGTGGGATTCAATATCAAAAATTTTCAAGCTTGTTAAATTATGTTTGACTGTGATATTGGGGTTTGTGGAGGATGAGAGAGTTTTCAGTGCTTTGGGGCTCTAAAGTCAAAGGTAAGAAATAAACTAGACAAGAATTTTGAAAATTGTTTGAGGTTGTATACATCTAGATATGAAGTTAATACTTTTCATAATGAAAGGGTACTAAAATTTTAGATGAAGAAATGCCAAAGAAGAGGTTTGGGAAATGTTTCAAACAATGAGATCACTAACTCAAGTATTGGTGCTAGTATTGGTAGCATTGATGTTGAAGCTAAGGATTAGTATCATGATGGTGAAGGTATGTAGACTAGAGAAAACATGGAGCATGATAAACTATTTGAACTTGATGGCGAAGAATTTGAAGATCTGGATGATGAGATGATGCGACAAGTTTAATAGTTACAATATGATATGTCAATTTTGAATTTATTACTTATTAGTAATTACTACAATCTATATTCTAGATTCTAGATAGTGTTCTCTAAATTTAATCATGATTCATCTATCATGCATAGTAAGTTATATCATTTTAAAAATTTCTAATGTCAAACAAGCATGTACATTTTATGTTAGATGATGCCATGAATCAAGATTCATTCAAATTTTACCATTACTATTGTTTTTTATTTGCATTATTATTCTCATATGATACGTTATTATGGTACAATCATTGATGATTTTTATGAAAATATAGCAATTCAAATGATTAAATTTATATTCATTCTCATTACTTTTTTACACATGATAATTGATAAAATTCAATGAATTCAATTTGTAAAAGTTAAATTTGAATACCCAATTTCATAACCATGAGTTAAAAGGACTAAATTTACAACCATTACATTTAGCAAATGAGCCTGAATTCTATTCTTTATAAATATTAAATATAGAAATAAGGGAGCAACGACAACTTCAGGTCATTTTGCCTTGTGGGAAGAGTCTTACAGCAGCATCAAATTTAGTATCACAAGTTCATTTTTTCCTTTTCATTTAATAAGCTTAGTAAGAAAAATA
Organism: Cupressus sempervirens; assembly: GCA_028749045.1. NCBI lineage: Eukaryota > Viridiplantae > Streptophyta > Pinopsida > Cupressales > Cupressaceae > Cupressus > Cupressus sempervirens. The sequence continues at coordinate 49,279,829 of CM053790.1, read as the reverse complement.
ACATTTGGATTATGCTACATTTATCATGTTCAAGAAACAAAGTTCAAACTTTAAAATCATATCAAACAATTACAAATAGAAATAAAGTAAACACTACAAAGATGATTAAAATAACTTTTTAAGTATCACATACTTTGATACCTGATGGATGTCTTATGATTTGATTGAGGATTCAGTTAGCTTTCTTAACATGTTGAATTCTACTTCATTTGGAGTTTGAACATATGTCATGTTATAGTAGATGACCTTTAACTTCAATAGACTTCCATATTTAGAAGATTTACTTGAAATAAATGCTACATACAATAGTGCATTTGGATTTGTCAATGGTTTTATGCAATTCAAAATGTCTTTAGATGTAGAATCCTAAGGAAATTTGACTATTTCAAACATTACTTTGGCCTCCAACTCTTTTTGGTAAGCTTCCATTCCAACAAATGTCGTTGATGAATTACTAGAGAAAGGATTAGGAAAACCAAGACTTATCATTAATTTTTCTTTGTCATCCATTTTGGTGAGTTTTCTCCCAATTGAGTTCAATTATTCCTCTCCTTCCCTTGTACTCTAGCATTTTTTAATGATAGCTGATGGCTTACTAATGAATTAACACAATCATGAACTCCTTGGCTGACCAAATAACTATCACTATGTGTGTTGATTATGTTTATAATCTATCTTGCAGTCTTCTTGAGCTTAAAAGGGTCTTTTTCCTTCTCAATCTTCACTTTGATACTCTTACAAATAGCTCAAAAACTTTGATGCATTTCAAACCAATCATAAAACCTATCAGTATTTGTCATAATTCCCCCCCACATTTTTTCTTTAATTAGCTTGATTGGATTTTTGATTTTTTTCATTTGACTCCACCAATTTGTTTTCATAGGTTGTGATTATTTTATTTTCCTTATGTACATCTTGCACCATTTGTCCAATTCCTTATTTATGTTATTGATTGTATGTCCAATAGACTCCAAATTTTTGAAAATATCTACTACAAATACTCTTTCATCCTCAAGTTATTTATTTGATTCTTGTAATTTGTCCTTGAGTTCTTTGAATTTTATGTGGCTTCCATATTAACATGGTTTGGAGTATTACTAAAATTCTTATTGCTCTACTCTAATTGTTCCTTCAACATCTTGAGTTCTACTTCTCTCTATACATTTACATCATGTAGCTTTTTATTGCTTTCTTCCAATTGTTCCTTTAGAAATTTCATTTATGCCTCCATATTTTCTAGCTGAGGCTGTGCACTTGCTTCTTGAGAGGAAATGCTTGTAATCATTTTCTCTATTTCTTTGTATCTACTATATGATGCTTTCTCCTTTTCCTTTGCATTTTCCAACTCCGCTTTTAACTTTTTAATTACCTTCTCCAACCCTATTTTCTCTCTCCATCTTGAACAGTGAACTATACACCACAAAGTTGGTCTTTTTTGCCACACTAACTTTGTCCACATTTTTCACTTTGGATAAATCCATAAATAGTGTGATAACATGAAAATAAAATGGATTTATCTCACTCTCTAGTGGATTATTATCTAGTTGTAGGGGATAAACAATCATAAACTCCATTATTTTTTCATTTGTGTTATATGTTGGAAATATCCTACCCAATGTAGGCTCTTCAGAATGAGCCACCTCAAGTACATCCTTCTTCAATGCCTTATTATCTTTTCTATTCACTATTGTGGTTTCTTGAAAATTTCTTACAAAATTATTGAATTCAAAATTTGGGTTTGTTGATACAATATGATGCTTGAAATGAGAAAGATCACTTACAACATTGTACTTGTCTCAACCAAGACCCGAGGTTGTAATAATTGCATTTTGAGGATTACCAATGACATCACCCCTTCTTATTCTTACCCCACTATCACTAACAAGTGGAGTTTTTGGACTATTATGATGGTTTTGTCTTGAGGGAGTTGTGATTGGCATTGTAGAAATATGAGTCAATACAATATTTAGGGTCAAATTGCAATGACAATTTGCAATGGTGGTGTGATTTATGGTGATTTTCATGTTTTTTTTTTCACAATTCTCCTCAACATTGTCATAATACCAATGTTAGTGTCGCAATTACAACACCTACATGAGTATAATTTAAAAAAAAAAAAAAAATTGTGACATAAATCATTCCCCATTTGTTTTGATTATGAAGAGTTTCTTGCGAAAGAGGGTCGATAGCTCCATATGAGGGTGGAGATCTCTGAACATTGTCATTCCCTTGTAATCAGTGCATTTTTTTTGTGATCTTTGCATTTTTTTTTCATTCACTTTTTGATTTTGTTGTTGTGATCTCTACATTTCATTGTTGTGTCCTTGCTCTACAATTTCATTGTCATGACCTAGCTTTGCAATTTTCTTCAAGGGCTATGTAAATGTTCATTTTTTTCCTTCTAAATAGGTATCTCTTTATATTTCCTTCTAAACATGTGTATTTAAAGATATTTTTAAAGGTTCTTATTACATCTATGCACTATAGAAAAATTGATCCAGTTGCATACATATTCTAGAATCCAAATAATAAAATAATAAAACTCACTCAACCAATACTAAGTGACTTACCTCAAGATCCTCCACAAAAATAATGCACATCAAGAAAAATGGGCAAATAAGTTTTACAAAAATATATCATAGAAGATATTTTTATAAAGAAACTAGACATAACCTAGTTAAATAGGTCTAGTCATTGATTAGCTAGGTTGATTACAAAATTCCTATAGAACTGTCATCAGATTAGGTACAATAAAATGAACAATCATTTGTTCCTAGCTAGCAAGATCAAATTTATTTTTCCAAGGTGATAAAATTGCATATGCAAAGAATTGAAGAATAACTTTAGTGAATATTAGGAGTTGTTTTGAGCTATTGTTTCTATTGTATAGTCTCTTTCTAAAGCCACTCCTTCTCCTACTCTTTCTAAAGCCACTCCTCCTTCACTCTCATGCCTAAAATTTTGATTATCAAAATTTTGAATATCTTCTTCTAACTTATCTAAAATCAAGTTCACATTGTGTTGTAACTTTGGCATAGGTGTTTGATCATCAATAGCTTTCATTTAAAGATTCATGTCAACATTGTTGTTTTCATGTACATATGTATATATGTATGTACATATATGTATGTATGTATGTATGTATGTATGTATGTGTGTGTATGTATGTATGTATGTATGTATATACACATATGTGTGTGTATCTATATGTGTGTATGTATGCATGTATATATACAGAGAGATCTTGTGAATTATGGATTATGGATTATAAATAAAAAAGAAAAGAAAACACAACATTAATCATTTCCCATTTGTTTCAAATGATTGTGGAGAGCTCCAAACAAGGGTGGAGAGCTCTGAACATTGGTGGAGATTAGTGGAGATTAGGATTTGTTCTCATTCCCTTGTGATTGCTGCATTTCATTGTCATGACGTGTCCTTGTGATCTTTGTGCCCTTGCTTTGTGATTTAAATATTCTTCTTTTTCCTTCCAAACATGTATCTCTTTTTCATATATAATATCTTTGGTCATATTCAAGGACAACTAATTATGATGATTGTATGCATATGTGGATGTATGTATGTATATCAGTTCACTATGTGAACTAATTTACATGCATACATACACACTTGCATAGTACTTGTGCTAAATTAAATTAATATTTCATGCCTTGAATTCATGCAATAAATTATCCTTACATTTATTTGAAGTATGTAGAAATCTATTCATGTTCACATTCTTTAAATTATTGCATATATACAAATAAATAAAGTAATCTTAGGATATGACTTTTGCATTGATAAAAAAAAATGTTAATTTACAAATCTAGAAAAAAGAAAGTGAAATAATGCTTATTTTTACACAATGTTAGAAAATTGTATTTGGGAAAAAGGAGTACATTCATATTTCAATTAAAAGTAAATCAAAAGGGGCAAAGAGACAGATCTAGATACACATAATAAACTACAAAACCAAAATTGATGGCATTATGCTTTAAAACTCTTGCACTATCATTATGCAAGTGAAGTTTTTGTCTCTCAAGGAAGCATGCTTTTTGCAAATAATTTATTTGAATAAAACTCTAAAATATTCATTTTTGACACAAAATCAAAGCAAATATTTAACTTAAGTTAAATATTGCAAAGGCAATCATTACCTTTTTGAGAGGGATTGTCATATGCATGGATGATTTAAATTAAGAAATAAATTAGATAGCAAGCCTAGTAAAAATTTATGATATTTGATTCCATTACCATGCTTCCATGTGTGCTTCAAAATTTTGCTAGAAATATACAATAAAATAAGTTAAGTAGGCTATTGAATCTTCATGCATATGTCCCTTCAATTACCATTGTGGAGGTGCTTCAATTCCCTTCACACCCAACTATCTAGCTTGTAACTGTCCATGCAAATGTCAAACTCAGTAATGACGAATTCAATAAAGCTTCCTTAGTCTATTTTTCCTCCAAAAATATTATAATACAAGAGTTGTATTGTAATAGGTGTAATATTATTAAATATATTTCAACTATGATCCTTTCTTTTTGATAACATCTTTATTATGAAATATTTTAAATATTCAATATGATTGTTTGGATCACCTTTTTGTAATTAGGAACACAATAATAGTTGACGACAATGATAAAAATGGTTAGTTTTTGTTGATCTCAAATTGGTTTTGACTATCAAGTGTCAACACACTTAAGACTTTTACTAAGTTCAAGCCGAGCTAGTAATACATATCGAGTATAATATAGATGCCAACTCGTAATGAGTGTTGAGCCACTCATGTGCCAAGTCACTCAAGTGCTGAGTAGATAGACCATGCCAAGTGATTCAGATGTCGAGCTCACAATCAATGCCAAGAAGTTTAGAAGATGAGTTAGGACAAAATATTAGCATGTGTGAAGCATCAATATTACCAAGTGTTGAGTAATATAGAATTGACATATATGTTTGTAATTGCACTAACTAATATGTAAATCATTTTTGAGCCAACCTAAGGATAGATTTTGATTCTTTAGAGATAAGGAAGAATATATTTGCTTAATCCCTATGAAACTACATGCAACCAATTAAGAAAAGTGAAGGTCTAAACAGGCAATGTGGATGAATCTAAGTTGTAGATTCATACCTAACCTTAACCTTAAGTTGTGGATGATGATTTGTTCTCGATCTTTTCAAACCAACCAAGGTAATGTGATAGTATGCTCTATGATGGATGTATTTACTATTTGTTATTGCTTTCCAGTTTCCTTGTGTGAAGCTAAGGTGTATGTATTTGAGATACCGAACTTAACCATTTTTGAGTCTCGATTAGTTATATTTGATAACCATTTTTGAGTCTCGATCAGTTACACTTGGATTGCTTTTCGGTCGCTTGAGAGGACTGAAGTGTTTGTTATGTTCTTGATGATGTCATGTTTTTACTTGACCATTTTGGAGTCTTCGATCAGTATTGTAATTTACTATTGGGATACTTTCTGGTTGCTCGTTGGAGAACCATTGGATTTTGTGATTTATCATTGATGCCTTCAGTTGCTGATAGAGAACTATCGTGATCATATGATTATTATTTGATGCTTATCTATTGCTCATGAAGAACCAATATAATTTTGTGGCTTATCTTTTTATGATGTTTTTTAGTTGCTTGTATAGGACTGAGGTGATTTTATTATGATTCTTGATTTGTAATTTCATGAGCCTAGGGTAGGTTATCCATGTGTAGTGTAGGGAAGTGGCTTGCAATGGGGATCAGGGCCCTAAGAGGCTGCCTAGAGTAACCCATTGTAAGTTGTTTTAATAAGTGAAAACATTTACACTAAATGAGGGAAAATGAACCTAACAAGATAATTGTATGTTCTCTCCCATGCCTTGAGTGCTAGTATAGACTAGGATGGGGTAGAGAGAACTCTTAGTTTCGACCTTGCATTCCATAGTATGCCTCGTCAGTACGAGAGGATACTAGTGGCCGCAGGGATCAGTAGGGACTCGAGATTCCTAAGGGATTTCTCGGGTAACTTCTACATGACTTTTGCGATGACACTTTCCCGCTTGCATATTAGGTTTCCTATGTGTCTTGTGGTACCTCTGGGTTTAGATGTCGATCTTTTTTAGGAACCCTTGAGTTAGCATACTTATAGGATTTCCTGGACTTAGAGAGTATTTATGATTATAGGTTTTGTTATCCTATTTGGGACTTGAGACTATCTCCTTAGCGCGGTGGGAGTGGACCATTTAGGTTCTACGCGGTCGGGTGGTAGTGCTTTTTACTCTTACCATTGAGATCTGTTCCGTGGTCACCATGGATGGAGTTTTCATGATTGGCCTTTATCTTCACTATGTTCTTGGATTACTATGATGGATGGTTAGATTTTATGATAGATGTTTTATCATTATGGATGTATGGATGTATCATGTATAGTGTATAGTTTCATATATTTTTACTGTACTTTGTATCATGGATTTGAGGATGTAGTATCTTTATCTTTACATATGTATATTCTTTTAAGCCTTTCATACCCTGTGACTTGTACAGTGGATGATTGAGCATTCAGAATTAATTTGCCAAGAGGCATTCGGAACAAATGTATTATATGGACATGGGACTTCTGACTATTCTTTCATATGTATGTGATAGTTGTTAGACTTAGAATTAATTAAATTTAAACGTGACTCAACATCTTGGGATCCTAAAGAAATGTAACTTGCAAAGTATGGTTATCGATGATTACATGTTATTGCTTCCGCTACTACGTGTTTGATGTGTATGTTATACATTCTTACTTTAAAAAAAAAATGTTTAGCAAACTTAGTGAAAATTTAGGTTAATTCTTTTGGGTCCCTTGGCAGGGCGTTACATCTGGTATCAGAGCCCAAGTTTCTACATTGGGAGCTCTGGGTATATTAGAACACCACTAGTGTTAACTACTTGAACAAGAATGAAAACTTTAAACTATCATGTGTATCTCTTTCAAACTGAAAACTTGAACTAGTCAAACTAAAACAAAACTTAAACTATTAATGGTATATTTTTCATACTTCAACACTTAAACTTCAAGACTGAAATTATACGTAAACCTAAACATAGGTAAAACTGAAAACTAAACTTATTGTTTTCAAAACATGTATCTTTTATCTATACATCATAACTTGTATATTTTCCAATGAATTTGGGATGTTGATCCTTGTTTAGAATGTTTTAGGGAAACTATTTCAGTATTTGTTAAAATGAATGTCGGATCAATATGGTTTTCGGTTTACTATTAAACCAGAATCATATTGCTCTAACTGTGTTGCAGTTTTCTTAGTAGAGCCATATCCTCATATAAGGGGAAAGGGTTCAATGGGACCCGCACAGTGAGTCCTTAGCTTTTCTTTTCTTGTAGGCTTCCAGGAGTAAGCCTAAGTCTAGGGGGGGTGAATGTAGTGCCTGCCCCTAAGTCGTATTTTCAGTTATCTTGCCAAACTCTTTTAGGCCAGTTTTATACTTAACGTTTAGTAGCATTACTTTCAAATTATCAAATATTGTTTTACATTCAGTTTATTATGTGATGAGATTACTTGGTACTCTATATTTCATGCATGTATGATGATTATTTAGTGTTTTTAGTTATCAATGATGATTAGTTAGATGGTTTATTATCACACGTGCTTTCTTATGGACACTTACCCCATACTGCATGTGTATGGTGTGCGTGTTTGTTTTATTTATGTATGGTGTTTCTGATGTGGTTAAGGAAGGGAGTCGTAGTCACCTGCTAGTCGGGATCTACACGATGCACCACTTCCTGCCATTATCTGTTTAGCTTAGAATATTGTGTTTGTACATGCATGGATTTTATGCAGGTTGCAGGTACCGGGTATCGACTTCCCTGAATTGCCAGGATGAGCGTACCCTATCGCATTGTCTCAATGGTAAGAGAGGGGAGATAAACTCTTAAGTCCAAATCCTAAACCCTGTAGCCAATTGTCCTAATTGATAATTAGGACAAGTATCTGAGTTAAGTACCCTCTGAATGCATCAAAGGATGTAATTTCGTGATTATAACCCTTTTTGTTTTGATTTAGTATGTGTTTTTCTATGTAGGGTTTTCGTATTTTGTTATATGAGTCCTTGATGTGTTTTCTATTAATTAAGTCTAATTAAAAAGGTTAATTAATGATTTAATTTAATGGAGAATTAATATGATGTCTTTAATATTTAATTAATTTAGAAATTAATTAGATAAAAGAATTAAATTTGGAAATTAAAGTTCAAAGATAAATTTAGAACAGGATAATATTTATTTAATTTAATAATAATATATTTAGAGTTGATTTTTAAATAAATGCTAAATATTTGTTAATTAAATTAATTAAATATGTTATCAATTAAGTTTCTAAAATTAATTTAAAAAGTTGAAAGATATAAAATTATTAAGAATTCTACATCGCATGATCTAAGCATGAGTTTAAATATGAGAAATAAATTAAAAGATTAAATAATAGAAATTAATAATGTTATTTTAATGAAGTGCACATGAGATTAAAGCAATAAATTAATCTAAAATAGGAGTCAAGTGGAATATTAAATAAAGTTATTTAATAAATCAACTTATTGTGCACAAAAGATGAATGCAAATTAAAAGAAAAGATAAGAAACGTTAATTTGGAGTTACCTGAGTTGTGCAAAGAGTCTTCTCGGGTGAACGCACAATTAGTGCCCCGATTTGAGGAGAAAATTGCTTATCACAACTTTGGGGGTTCATTTTTGGGGACACACGAATTTGGAAGGGAATTTTTGGGGAGACTACTTTTGGAAGCGAATTTCAGAAGGCTGATACCAAGAAAGTTTTCCAGAGGAAGGTTATTGAGAGAAGCGAATTCTCTTACAGTTCCCGGAGATTGCATAATAGCATCAAGATCAGGTAGGGTCTTTTGTTTTTGATTATCGATTTAATACGCAATTATCCTTTCCTATCTTCTTCGTGTCTGGGGTTTGTAAATCCGAATTCTCTATGATGAAAATTTTAACCTTTCAATATTGTGAATTTATTAATTGTTCGTCAATAATTTTTGTATCCATGGAGACTGGAAGAGTTATTAGAACCCTTGTTTTCTAGATTAAGAAATCAAGATTTAATTAGATAAGGGTTTTGAATAAAAAAATTGAAAGTTCCAATTTATATATATATATATATATATATATATATATATATATATATATATATATATATATATATATATATATATATATTTTCCTTGGAGAAAATTTGTTTTAATAAAATTAAATAAAACTAATTTAAAATAAACATAATTTATTATATATATAGATTGTTTTAATAAAATTAAATAAAATTAATTTAAAATATACATAATTATTTTATGTATATATATTAAAATAAAGTTAAAAATTTTTTTTAAAAAAATTATATGTTTTGGGGTGGGGCGGGGCCACCACTTCCCACGCCCCACACTCCCACGCTGCCGCAGTAGGTGGTACTGCTACCTGCGGCAGCAGTAACACCTGTGGTCGTAGGTGTATGACAGGTCGGCGGGCCTTTAAACAAGCCGATCCTTTTTTTAAAAAAAGAAAAAAAATAATAAATTTTGACTTACTTTTTATTAATCGGTTTTTTTTATGTTTTAAATAAAAATTGTTTTAACTAATATTATTATGATTTAATTTAAAATATATATATATATATTTTTATTAATAATTTTATAATATTAAATGCTTTTATAGTTAAATAAAATATTAATTTATTTAATGGATAAAGTAATATCTGAAAATATTAAAAGAGTTAATATTAAATGAAGATTAAATAATTGGGTCAAATTATAAGGGTAATAGTGAAAAACCTTTACATTAAAAATGTTTGTTGAAACTCAAACTGAGAATATCAAACTTAAACCTTAGGGTGTATTATGGAAACAAACCCGAACTATGAACTGAATCATACTATATTGTTTTGTTATACTATCTGTGTTTGGGGTTGTTCTAGTATTAACCAGTTTAGGTTGTTACCAGAGGCTCGGGTTTGTGAATGTGAGGTTATGATGATTTATTCTTGATCTTTTCAAACCAACCAAGGTAATGTGATAGTATGCTCTATGATGCATGTATTTACTGTTTGTTATTGCTTTCCAGTTTCCTTGTGTGAAGCTGAGGTGCATGTATTTGAGATACCTAACTTAACCATTTTTGAGTCTCGATCAGTTATATTTGATAACCATTTTTGAGTCTCGATCAGTTATACTTGGATTGCTTTTCAATCGCTTGAGAGGACTGAAGTGTTTGTTATGTTCTTGATGATGTCATGTTTTGACTTGACCATTTTGGAGTCTTCGATCAGTATTACAATTTACTATTGGGATACTTTCTGGTTGCTCGTTAGAGAACCATTGGATTTTGTGATTTATCATTGATGCCTTTAGTTGCTGATAGAGAACTGTCGTGATCATATGATTATTATTTGATGCTTATCTGTTGCTCATGAAGAACTGATGTAATTTTGTGGCTTATCTTTTTATGATGTTTTTCAGTTGCTTGTATAGGACTGAGGTGATTTTATTATGATTCTTGATTTGTAATTTCATGAGCCTAGGGTAGGTTATCTATGTGTAGTGTTGGGAAGTGGCTTGCAATGGGGATCGGGTTCCTAAGAGGCTGCCTGGAGTAACCCATTGTAAGTTGTTTTAATAAGTGAAAACATTTACACTAAATGAGGGAAAATGAACCTAACAAGATAATTGTATGTTCTCTCCCATGCTTTGAGTGCTAGTACAGACTAGGATGGGGTAGAGAGAATGCTTGGTTACAACCTTGCATTCCATAGTATGCCTCGTCAGTACGAGAGGATACTAGTGGCCGCAGGGATCAGTAGGGACCCGAGATTCCTAAGGGATTTCTCGGGTAACTTCTACATGACTTTTGCGATGACACTTTCCTGCTTGCATATTAGGTTTCCTACATGTCTTGTGGTACCTCTGGGTTTAGATGTCGATCTTTTTTAGGAACCCTTGAGTTAGCATACTTATAGGATTTCCTGGACTTAGAGAGTATTTATGATTATAGGTTTTGTTATCCTATTTGGGACTTGAGACTATCTCCTCAGCGCGGTGGGAGTGGACCATTTAGGTTCTACGCGATCGGGTGGTAGTGCTTTTTACTCTTACCATTGAGATCCGTTCTGTGGTCACCATGGCTGGAGTTTTCGTGATTGGCCTTTATCTTCACTATGTTCTTGGATTATTATGATGGATGGTTAGATTTTATGATAGATGTTTTATCATTATGGATGTATGGATGTATCATGTATAGTGTACAGTTTCATATATTTTTACTGTACTTTGTATCATGGATTTGAGGATGTAGTATCTTTATCTTTACATATGTATATTCTTTTAAACCTTTCATACCCTGTGACTTGTACAATGGATGATTGAGCATTCTGAATTAATTTGCCAAGAGGCATTCGGAACAAATGTATTATATGGACATGGGACTTCTGATTATTCTTTCATATGTATGTGATAGTTGTTAGACTTAGAATTAATTAAATTTAAACGTGACTCAACATCTTGGGATCCTTAAGAAATGTAACTTGCAAAGTATGGTTATCAATGATTACATGTTATTGCTTCTGCTACTATGTGTTTGATGTGTATGTTATACATTCTTACTTTTAAAAAAAAAAATGTTTAGCAAACTTAGTGAAACTTTAGGTTAATTCTTTTGGGTCCCTTGGCGGGGCGTTACACACTAGAAGATGGGAAAATTATGTCACTTTTGCAGGTCTGGAACTTTTTTTTTACTTTAATGATAAATCCTTTCTTAAATATTTTAGATGTTAACATGGAATTTAGATGTTTTTTTTTTTTTGGGGGGGGGGGGGTGGTGTGGGGTAGTAATTAGTAGAGAATACTAAACTATTCTTGAAACCAACTAAAGCTCAATATTAACCTATGGTTGCATGGAAACTAACTAATGATAATAAAATTAATATTGTATCAAAGAGATGGATATTCTACATTCAATTATGCCATATTTTTGCATCATCATTTTAGATATAGATGTCGATCACGTTGGGTTGTGTTATGAAGATTACATTACTGAGAAATCACCAAAATTTGTCTCATGGATAGAAATGAGATTCTACCCATAACCATCCATGATTAAGGTTTGATGTGGTAGTTTAAGAAAATAATGGAACAAAAATAGTGCAGACCTATTAGCTTGAATTTCCCTAGCCTTGACCAACCACATTTAGAAAGGGATCTTAGCTCATGTAGTTGGGATTCATTTGCCACCAATTTTTAAAAAAATATCTATAAGTTTTCGTAATTGAGATGGCTTGTTCCAATGGATAGCAGTCACACTAATAGTATTGTTTTTAGATCCCCGTTGCAATAGTCATAGCCTGTGCCAATAGATAATCACCACTTCCATAGAACACTTGTCATGCAATCATCATAATTATAATAGATAGCTCTGATGGCTAGTTGTTGTTCCAATGATAGAATAGAAGCTTATATCACTATACTTGTGACATTCTACTATTGCAAGTGGAAGGGAAAGAAGATGAACTCTTGCTCTTGCATATTTCATGTTACGACACCTTTATCTATCACTGTTGTGATAGATGTCCCTACCATCACAATTTATGACAACAATAGTCTAATGTCTATCTAATGAGAACCAATTTGAGGTACGATTGCATAGGCGATAGGTGGTCATCTTAATTATGATGGCTTGTCATTGCAATTCAGGCCCAAATGTAGTAGTGAGTGTCCAAAACATTTTGCTTCTTTATACAGTGACCTTCAAATGCAATGTTTTGGTCAAGTTTAAATTGCATCGTACTTTTTGAAGATGAAACAACTTGGGAGGTTATGAATCCACCTTGGATGAATAATGTCATGGGTTTACCATTTTTGAAGAACTTGATGGGTCATTTGACTCATCTCTAATTATTAGTTTATGAAAAGGTTTTGGTAGCTCTAGTATTGGGAGTGGAAATCACTTTCCTTGACCTATTATGCCTAGTCCACCATCTCCTAGATAACCCATTTTTTCTATCATCTTTGCCCCTATGCCCTAATTTTTCCTTGTCTACTAATTAAGTATAATAGATTGTCCAATTAAATCAAATGTACTACAACTATTAGTAGTTGGAGTAGTGGATTCAGTGGAACCAGTGGCAGTGCCTGTGGTGCTAGATGAAGGATCCTTACAAACCTCATACACATTTCCTTCATCATCTGCATCATGTTATGTTGCTTTTGTAGGGTCAGTGCAAGAAGTTGGCTCTCACTTTGGGCCAAAAAGTGGAAGTATTTTTCTTTTTTTTGAAATATATTATCAATTGATGCCAAATTTTGAGGCATTTAGAGATTAAATATAAAAAACTTTGTAAATAAAAAATTTAGTGACTAGAATCTCCTTTTTGAATATGTAATTTATTTGTATACCCATATGATAGATTTTTTTTTTTTTTGGTATGGATCTTTAAAGACCACTTTGTCAAAATGTTTGTTTCAGGAGCATACCACACTTGTGTATGGACACCATAATTTGGCACAACTAAATGAATTTTTGTGAATCCTTTTAAAAGAAGTTACCTAACACACCAAAGATTCATGTGAATAATTTTCTTTAAATATTTAATGATTTTTAAAATTAATTTTTAATTGACTATTAAGATAATTTCTAAAACCTCTCATGTACGAACACCATGATTTAATCAAAATTTATTTTTTCAAAATTTTTAATTTCAAAAGAATTGTGTGCAGATTGATGACATGTAAATTAATTTAATAAATATGAAAAATTTAAAAAATTATTAAAGTTTTAGTGAATCTTACTATGTTATGTTTAAGAGACACTTTTTATTAATAAATAGTCCAAAAATAGAAAATGAACTCATAACACTATAAAATTTACATTTTTGAAATCAGAATAGTAAGACCTATAATTGGTTTTCTTTTTTGGTCAAAAAATTCAATGGGAAAGACCATATAAAAATTATGACAATCCTTGAAATTGTTGAATAATTGTCTTACTCAAAATTTGATACATAACATCACAAGCTTGGTCCTACCAAGCCTATACCATGCCTTTCCATAAGGAAAAACCTAATGCCAAAGGGAAATTCCAGCCCTTGGTTTTAGAATCAAGCACCTAATTCTCATTTCAATAATTGAGTGCCTAATTCTAATTTAGTCATTATACAAATTGGGCACTCGATTCTAAAAATTGGATACCCAATTATTTAAAAATTGGATACCCAATTATTTAAAAATTGGGTGCCCAATTTAGAATCAGGTTCTCAATTATTTAAAAATTGGGCACCCGATTGTTAAGTACTTAGTGGGCCCCAAAAAATGACCCAAAAAGAACTTAACAATCATTGCAATGATTGATTGACAATTTGAAGCTGCAACAATGAATTTTTATCATAAAATTTTATTTTTCTTGTCATCTTCTACAATTTGTAAGCTATTGATTTGAATTCAAAATTAGTGCAAACATACGATGAAAACAATGAAGAAAGAAGAAAATAAAAGTTCTAACAAATGAGGATATTGTAACAAACAAATAGAAGGAAGCACAACATCAATGAGCGAGAAGACAAAGAATTAGAGAGATGACCAATGTTGGGTCTTCAATTTCAAATATTGTTTTAGAAGAGAAAGACATTGAGGATACAATAGTGAATAATGAGACTAGAGAAGAGAACCCAATACAAGAAGATTTAGGTGCACATTCTAATCAAACATTCAATACATGTGTGTCTCTAGGCCCTTGAGTTTTTTCTCATGATGAAATTGATGATTTTGTAGAAGCGAGTTATGATTTAAATGATTTAAGTTTTCTTCATGAGAATAGAATGTCAAATGATCATGCACAAAAAACAATGGAAATGCAAGCCCCAAAAGAAATACTAAGAATAAAATGAAAATGAGATTCAAATTCCAAATAATATTGAAAATAACAATTATATGAATGTAGACATGGAAACACCAAATATTGAACAAACATGTTTGCATGATATTGAAGTGTGTGAATGCAATTTTCATTTTTCTAATGATGTGCTAGATAATCTTCATGGATTGGTTTCATGGAGAAAAATTAGGAGACATGCTAATAGATTATATAGACATTTCTTTTTATAATAAGAAAATTGGGTTTTAATGTTAGTTGATTTTGTAACTAATTAAAACATCTAAAATGTGAAAAATAATGAAATGGTTACGAATGTATGGAAAACCCAAAAATAAAAATGAGTCTTTAAAATAAATTGTATCCAATATTTGTAGTCCTTTAATGTTATCAAAAAGAGAAGTCACTCTAAAGATAAAAATGTAGCATGATGAGCAATAATAATGGCTTTAGTTAACAAATCAACTGCTGACAAAAGATTGATTAGTAACACAAGTGGATATCTTAATATGAGTTGTAAAAATTTGTAAAGAGTTGTAAAGAGAAGGGTTAACTTTGAATGTGATCCAACAAATACTTTGTGGACTTTTAGTGATAGACTCCCAATATCTGATATGAAACTTGCTAGTGAAGTCAAAAGTTTGGTTGAATTTTTTTTGGTATGATAATACAAGAGTATCACCTAATTCAAGAGATGTTCTTAAATTGAGATTTGGATCAAAAATATGTGATTCACATCCTAAACACCTTTTGGACTTGACTCAAACTGAATTGTTCAAAAAAAATTTAGATGATAAGGTGTTAACTATTACCATTAGTTAAAGATCTTTTGAAAAGTGTCAACCATGGTATGTAAGGATTAACAAGGAAAGAATCACATGTTGTTGTAAAACTCATGTCCAATTTTATTGCATTATGATATATTTTGATCTATATGTAGTACCATGCATAGTCAAGAAATGTTGCAGGAATGTGGTATAAAAATAACACCTCAAACTATAAAGAATTTCATATCAGGTTTGTTTTGTAAGCTGCCTAATGACCAATATTTTCTTTTCAATGCATGTATTTTTGGTAAATGTGATATGTGTGGAAATATTTATTTGTTAGATGAATGTTTGCATGAAAATTATTGGAATACTTTTGGACAACAATTAGTTGATGTAACAAGATTCAAAACTATTGAATATCCATTGAAAGATAGGAAGATTGGAAGAAGGTGTGATCTAGTTATAGATAAATTTAGTTGTCATGCATTTATGGATGAGTTTAAGAGTGTGATCATACCAAAATATGTTAAACATTTTCAATATGCTAGATTGCTTGATGGAAAATTTTGTATATGTAAGAATACGTTTCCAATTAGTACTATACTTTTAGTTGTTGACTTTGTAGAGAATGACAAACTTGCATGCCAAGATGAGGTACATGCACAATATTACAATTTAGTGCAAGTAGCAATTTTTATTCATATAGTTTATAGGCATGCATCTAATAGTATAGAGGAGGATCAACAAATATTGAGATAGGACCATTTCTATATGAGTGATAATAAACTTCATTCATATGAGTTTTTCCAATATAGTTTCAAGGTCTTTTATGATAATTTAAGGGAGAGACAAATTCAAATGACACAACTTTGGATATGGTGAGATAATTGTACAAGATAATTCAAGAATGCTAGAATGTTCTATTGGTTGAGTAGAACACATAGGAAAACTAATATCCAACATATGTGGAGCTTTTTTAGGCTAGACATGGTAAATGAGAACATGATGGTTCTAGTACATGCATGAAGAGAGCCCTTTGCAGAGAATAATTAAGATTTGATGAAAAAGCCAAATTCCAAAATGCACATGAGATTGTGGAATGGTGTAACAAATATTTATACATGAGACCAACTCAAAAATCTACAATCAGACATTTCTTCTACCTAGTTGAAGAGAAGAATATCCTTTCAAGATATGATTATGAGACAATTAGGTGGTTAGCTAAATGGCATTCATTTAGGAGTTCAAATTTTAACACTTGGACTATATGGACTAGAGGGCTTTCTTGATTTTTTTAGTTTTTTCTTGCAAGTGAATGGGAAGAATGCAAGAATACAGAATGGGTTGAAGATTTGCAACAGAAATCATTAGCATCTATTGACACACAATTTGAAGATGATGTAGTGAATGAAGGCCCAAATATTATATTTTCATCAGAAGTCTATGGTCATATTTCAGACCTCATACAACCTAGTTTTCATAATTTAATTAAATTTTGGTGTGATCATGCTTCAATTTATATTACATATTTATGTACATGTCATTCATATAATTCAAGTACATGTCATTAATATATTATTTATTTATTTACACACATGATTAAATTATTTATGTACTTTATCTTGTCTTGTAGGACATGTTTATGTTGTTATTGCACCTAATGATAATGATGAATACACTGAGCATCGGCTAGCTAGATGTGTGGAACCTAAGAAAAAATTGATATGTCATCAAGTAGACAACATTTTAAGACTACCAATTAGAAAAGACTATTTTACACTATTCTCATTTGGTTGTGCCAACAGATGTCAAATTAGAAAGATAGAAAGGGAGACCTACCAATAAGGTATTATGGACAATTTTAATGGATGACCATGAGGCAATCATATATGCATTGCAAAAGAGAGAGGATGTAGATTGTACATTGGGATGACTACAAAATACACATATTTAAGTTTTTTCTTTTTTGTCCTCTTTTTATATATTTACTTATATAATTTAAATGTATGCATGTGTTTTCAATAGAAAATTAGACAACTTATACATACCTCTTATTTAGGTCTCAATTACAACTTATGAAAATTTAAATGTTTAAGGTGGATCCTATTGGCTCTTGATTTAATAGTGTTTTAATAACCAAGGATATTATAAGTTAAGATTTCATCTATGGGCAACTATCTCCAATAATGGATATAATTCACCAAGAACCCAGGCCAACTATAAGGCTACACTCCTTCTTCACTTCAGGCTCTGCAAAACCTAGGCAGGTGAACCTCTTAGGATCCAATTATATTACTAGTGCAATAAGCATAATCAAAATCTAGGATAACAGATAAAAACCCCTAAATCTTCTATACTTAACCAGGAAATCACAAGCACGGAATAGCTAAGAACATGACTCATGAAACTGGTAAGTTAAGTGCGGGTTAAACTTTGAATAACTTTCAACATGAAAGGGAAAATATTTGATAAATGATGTTGATATCAGCAAGACCCAGTAATAAGAAATAAAAGCTAATGATCCTATATCTGATCAATGCCTTATTCATTGGGAAATTAAATGAATTACAACCATACATCTTCTGGAAATCTCAGACATATTTCTACATTAAGATCCCTAATCTATCTTTCACCTTGTGAATAGACATTTGCATCAAAATGAATCTCATACTTAGACTATCCTTTCATGAAAACTAAAAATCCTATGATAAACACCAAGAAATTACAAGGCTCTTTGTTCCACAAGCAAGACATTTTGATCACATACATCCTTAAACAGAATGCAACCTAATTCATGATCTTGGTTCACAAATTAGAAGAGATTATAGATCCACAAGTAGGAGACATGATTCAAATTGAATTTAAATCCATTTCCTATTCTTTATTCATCCTCCTTGAAAATGAATACATGAAAGATGTACAAAAATGACTCACAAGTCACCTAACAAATCTGAACTATCTGCATAAAACATAAATTGCTTTTCATACAAGAAGAAATGTTGAAGAATATTGTCTTAGTAGTGAGTGATTTTCTTCTCAAAACTAGAACATATGAAGTGTCTGACCCCTAGAACACAATGCAAAAATAATTTCTTCACTTGGGTCAACTGGGTCAAAGATATCATTGGTCGAACAAGGCTTCCCAAAATTGTGAATAACTATACAAGTGCACAAAATAGTAAATGACCAAGTTTGAGAGGTTTGAAACCTAGTCAAATGGATTCAAAATATGGGCTAAAAATTGAAAAATAGGCTCTTTTTTATGCATAATAAACATCCCCAAAGTGGCAGAGCATGAAACACTCCTGGGTGAAAGATATTCAAAGACAAACTGGGCTACTACACGCATTTTGCCACTTGGGTAGAATTGTGAATTTTGACACTAGCTTGAAATGGGACTTCACTGAATGATTTGGGATGGAAAAATAACATTGTCGATCACATGCATATGTCAAATGAAAGGTGTTAAGCCACTCAAACACCATCCAATGCTCAAACTGACAATTGGCTACATATGCATAAAAGACACTTTAGGGCATTAATTCTCCAAAATTTTCAATATGTGACTGAAAATTGACCATGCAATTTTTAGTCCCAATAGATCCAACATCAAAATCTTGTGCAATTACATGTAGTGAGTACATACATTACATATATTTACATAATATAGATAGGTCTTATTAAGTTATGCTTTTATTAACATTTGAAATTATGTTTTTTGTTTAAAACTTCTGCAGGACCTCATTTGAAGAAATGTGTTCAACCATTTTTTTATTTTGAAATCAAAACATGTTGTAAATATTTTAAAAACATGAGTTTACTTCTATTTATGTCCTTAACATTGTGTTGCATATATATGACTTCACTTTCTTTTTAAATATATAAATTTAGTTGTGTAAAATATAGGAGTTCACTTCTATTTGAAAGTTACTTTTACATTCAAACATGTTTAAACTAATGTTCCTATATTTAATTAAAATTATTAAAAAAATTGTTCATGTGCCATATACTAACAACATGTGTCATAACATGAAGAGAATATGTCACAATTAAAAAAACATTTCATACTTACAACATGATAACATAGGAATCTATATTGGATACACTAGCATGATCAAAAGTTGTAAAAAATATATAACATGGTCTAACATGTGATAACATAATCTAGTGTATCATAATAAATAATATGTGTCATAAAAATAAAACAGAAAGGTGTCAAAAGACCTAATCCATCTAATCTGTACTCCTCTTTACTCCATGTGAAGAGGACTCAGATGGATCATCCTATGTAACATGATGTGTCTCATTATGTGGGACATCCTATGTCAAATCCTATGGGGCATTGTGTGTGGCATGTGTGGCATCCTGAGAAGACAATATGTATATGCTTAATTGAAATGGGTTTCAAAATCTAGCTTGCAAATAAAATTAAATATTTAGTACTTACTTAAAATAATACAATGTGTGATAGGTGTCCCTCTGTAATAGGAGGAGGTGCACTATCATTTCTACCAAATGTGGCAGTAGTGAGGTCCTATAATAGAATACATAAATTTTAAAAATTTGATAAAGATCATAATGAACTATTTATAAATAACAATATTGACCTGAAAGGATGATGTTTGTACTTCCATCTAGCTTAGTCTTATAGTCCCACCAAGACTCATGGTGACATCATCCTAAAATCATGGATACATAAACCTTGAGTCAAAATTATAAATACATGACTTACAATGTATGTAAATTTAAAAAGTACATAATTTACACTACATTTTTTTTGAAATAAAAGCATATGTATCATACTTGAGTACTAGCCAATGTCATAGATGTGTCTAGACATATTCTACCATGATGATCATCGACATGTCTAAAATGGGATAAAAAATAGACTATACTAAGGCCTATATGGAAAAATATGATCCATCTCCTATTTGTAAAAACAACATACATCATTATACACAATTCAAAGTTGAAGATAAGTTTATAACATTGTGTACATAAAAATAGTACAAATTATTTTTCTTGAAAAGCTCATATAGTAGGTATTTGAGGTTGTGCCTCATTGGTGGATTGATCAAGACTTGTACAGGCATATAATTGTGTAATAGATGACAATCCCTACAAAATTAGATTAAAAACAATATATGAGAACATGTTATTAAATTTGAGTTCCAATGTACATTATTTAAAGTATAATTCAAAGTGCATACCATATGAGGGATGCCAACATCCAAAGGTCTCAAAAAACTACTACACTGTCTCTTAGGAGGAATAGTGTCATTCATCCTCTTTTAATTGATAATCAACATACATTAATATGATTAATAAAATTATGCATATATGTAGAAAGTAAATAATAATGTGCTTTATAAATTTTAATTAAATTTTTACTTGTTACTCATCACTATCTCCCTCCCCACAAAGGAGGTCAACAAATGATGGCACATTAATATCATCACTAGCACCACCATTAGTAGTGTACTCCTCATCATCAAAATCAACACCCTCAGCATCATGGCCATCTTATACTACATCGAAATCACTCTGGGGGACTCTGCATATACCTCCATAACTTGTACAAACATGTCCAAGGAGATGAATATCCATCACCTACATCCACTGGTCTACTAAATTACCTGAAAGTGCACTCAATGAAGTAAGAGTAGATGAAATTTCTTGATTATGGAGAGGTGTTGGAACAACTAGTGCAAGAAGAGGAACAAGAGGCTGAGGACATTAATGATTCCTCATATTATCACTAAGGTTTTTCACAAGCCTATCCTAAGGCATCCCTCCATTGATCCCCTAAAATGATCTAATATCAAAATAATTGGGATTCAAACTCAATTCAAAATTAGTCCATAAATTCTTAATAAAATACATGGTCACGTCATGATTAGCATGTGGTGGATGGTCATAGACCATCTACCACCACTAAAAAAATTTTGTGATATATGTGGATGTGTGCACCATCTATTAGATATATGACCATTCTTCTCACTTATCACAACACATGTCTTCAGGTTTACCAAATATCTTTTAAAATGTCCTTTAGTAATTTTTAGCTGATGGACCTCTCTATAAGATAGGTCATCAAAATAGAAGGCAAGCATGTTTTTCCTCCATGCTCTATATCTATCTATGTCACTATCTAAGTACTCTATAGATTATACAACACCTTGTATGCTATTTGCAAGGCAAAGTAAGTGAAGGGGGGATGGCTCTCATACCTAATAGTTTGTATATCTTGCATGAGATTTTGAAGGTTGTGCTTCATGCTCTTGTAGATCTTCTCTAGAGTAGGTGGTGGAGGAGGACTAGGTGGGGGTGGAGGTGGGGTTGAGGGTTAGTCCACAAAATTTAATCTGCATATATGTATACAACATAAAAAGACACAAAATTACAATTTAATTAAAATAAATCTAAAATATCAATATAAATACATCTTTAAAATCATATATTTACATCTAATACATCTCTAAATACTTGAATTTATCAAAAAGAGGAGGAGAGAGATTAAATTTATACAATGGATTATTATTAAGGTTATGACTTACACTAACTTATGATTTTGTTTATAGTTAAAATTATTCTTACACAGAGGACTAGGGTTAGCATATGGATTAGGATTCAAATTATATTTAGATTAGGGTCAAGATTAGGCTAAGGATTAGAAGTGTTTTTAAAAAAGGTTTTTGAGTAATATATCTGAATAATGATACTTGAGTTAGTAGGAGATTATGGTTTAGAATATAGGGTTAGGGTTTAGGTTAGTGTTATGATTGTGCTTAGACATTAGGGTTAGGGTATAGTTAGTGTTATGATTATTTTGAGAAAATATTAATACAAGTATGAGGATGTGTTTCAATCACTGTTTTGTCATTAATGTCAAACCTGCTACTTGCAGGCAAGATAACTACTTAGTTGATTTGAGTACTACCATTTATTTGATTGATTAAGAGGATTTATCAAATTAGATAACAAGATCAAGCACCTAGAGGAAAGGTTGAGTTATAGCATGAAAAAGGAGTACAAAGATTAGTTAAGACAGTGATGATATAGGGTATTGATTATCTACTTAAGGCTACAAAGGTTGGATACACTGACAAAGTATAGAAGAACAAGCAAGAAGAATTGTGTCTACCAAGCTTGACCGAGTGCATAGTAGGTGCTAAGAAAAGTTAGTGCAAGCTAAGTAGAAAATTAGTTGAAGCCAAGAAAATTAAAGATTCAGTGTATGCCAAGTGAATATAGTGTAAGTAGAGTAAAGTTTAGTTGATATTGAACATCAGTAAACTTTAGTGATTGCTAAGTAAACTAGTGTTGGCTAAGTGAAAGAATAGTATGGAAGCTAAGTGACAACATATTGATGTCAAGTGCCAGTATTCTTGTTAAATCAAATATTTTCCAAATCTAAGAAACTCTTTTGTTTTCTTAGACTATGTGAAGCATGTGGAAGATAACTATCATGAGTTGGTGGCACAGAATTCAAGGAAGATTGAAGAAGTTTCTAGAGGAACTGATGGAGACACAACCCACAACAGAATAGACACAACAGAAAAGGGAAATTGTATTAACTAAGAAAATAAGCTAGTACAAATAGTACAGAGAAAATAAACTTCAAAGCATGCCCTAAGGGCTTACAATAGCATAAATTTGGAGATAATTTCTCCTTTCAGTACCTCCTCTCAAACTCCACTCCGAACTGCATTTTACAATGCCAAAAATCTCCTTAAATAGACCCCAGAAGGTTAAGGACTAGGAGTACATTCTAGAAAGTGCTAGTAGGCATCCACTGACCAAATAGAAGGTTCTAGAAGTTGCATTGGAAGTCGGTGCAAATCTAGAAGAATCCAAAAATGGTACCCAAACTTTTGGGAGGCATAAATTTTGAACCGTAGCTTCGATTGATGAACCATTTACATTTTTGGAAAGCTCTCAAAGTGCTCTATAGCCCTATGGACAAGCTTAGCTTGTCCCCCATTTTTTGACCCTTTTTGAGGTCATTTAATGCCCCTAACTTGACTTTGAAGCATTCTTAGGAGGTCTCCAAAATCCAAAAAATTGCAATAACTTTCAAACTGTGGGGCCTTTTGACCTGATTCTTTTTCTGGAATGCTCTAAATCACAATTACATTCATCTGGCCAATTTACACCTTCTGGGTCACCAAAATGATGGCCAAATTGCATGCTCCTATTTTTTTAGGATTTTCAAACACACTGATAGTGGAACTGTGAGAGTTGGAATCTTTATTTGACCCAAATGGGTATCCAAAAATGAAAACACATGAAACAAAAACTAAGTCTAAGTATATTTTTTTTGGGTGACATAGGATTGCCCTTATACCTCCGGATGCTCCTGCATCAGGAACCAAATGGAAATGTGGATAGATTCATAATATCCTACCTAATCCTACTTAACTCTAAAATGGAAAATTAAGGTTAAGTGGCAAAAGATCTTAATTCTCTATTTATAGAGATATTTGGTCAGAAGCAAGGTTGGTCATGTTCGAGAACCTAATGAAGACAAGAAGTCTAGGGTATTGCTTCATTTAGTGGCTGAAGATTAGAGAATACAATTGAAATACAAAGAAAGAAGGCTTAAGGGAATGAATGCTTGAAGGGTGAACAAGCTATCAGAGATGAAGTGTGTGAAAGCCAAGAAAAATGGAGGACTAAAATAGAGATTTGTAATCTATAAGTGAGTTGTAATTTTTTATCAGATCAAGCCTTACTATTACTTTCTAATCATTGTATCAGTCTAGAGTAAATCCTTTGGATTAAGGTTGACCTAATAGTCATTTGTAAATCCTTTAACTGAGTGACATTCCAAGTGAATGGTCTAAAGTCTTCTAACAAGTTACACTCCTAACAGGGTAAATGAAATCCTTTAACCCGGTCACATTTAATAGTGTGTGTTGTAACCTTTAACAAGGTTGGTCTTTCACAAGGCATCACTTTAGAAGAATGAGAATTAGTAGCATGATACTGGTGGTTTTTCCTATTGTAATGGAAAATCAAACAAATGCTACATGAACTAATATGGTTAAAGATGCTACAAGAAGTTATGCAGAAAGTTAATGTCATGTTTAAATGTTTTTAATTTTATATGTTTGTAATAAAGTCCTATGTTGTGGTGGCATAAAGGGAGGAGTGATTTGATAAACTCTCCAATTGTAGCTACTTAGGAAAAGCTATGTTTCATTAGGATATTGAGTTAGTTTTTTTTAAGTATGTTTTGTGTGTTTAATAATTAAAACCAACTAACCAATTGATAGCTATAGGAAGTTGGTGGCAGATTTTGATTCCTCGTGATTTAAAAAATGGCTCTCTATTCCTAATTTTGGATAATTTTTCATCTTCCTTAATCAAAGGGAGGAAAGTATTAAAAAGGAAGATTTTTGAATGTAATGCAGAATCAAATATAGTAGAGGAATAGAAAGTTTTTGTGGGTTTTATTTCTGATTTCATGGGACTATGATTGGAATTTATGTTTTTCCTTATTTCCTTTCCTAAACCAAAGCACTAAATTTTGAGATATACCAATGATATATTAATAGTCAGATGAAAGCCTTGGCAGATTTTGGAATTTTAACCTAAAGTCTTTGAATTCATAACTTTATTACAAGAATTTCAAATTCTAAAAAGTAAATGTAATTTTGTTGTTGTTTTGAGAGTTGCATTTATCAATGGGAGTCTTTTAAACTCTCCACAATATGATTTTTGGGATCATGGAGGAGTTATGTATTATAGTGTTTTTGTTTACTTTTGTTTTCATTGTTTCAATTATTCCTACTTGTACCTACACAAAATCCAATTTCTAAATTAAGTGAATATAGTTCATGTATTCATTGATATGTTTAATCTCATGATTGTTATAAGATGGTGATAATAATTTATCTAAACCATGACTTGATAGTTTTGTTTCAAGTTTACAATGTCATGTTCAACAATCAATTTGGGGTCAAGCTTTGAATTTTGCATGTAGAAATGGAGTGTGGATTTGAACATGATTTATTATTGATTGAAAGTCAATCTAAATTTATTTCTATATTCAGTTTTATATTAAAAAATGATTAAGTTATCCATGTATCTTGATTCCAATGAGGAGGAGGCCGATTAGTATATGTTAAGTTAGTACAAAAAACAAATGTTGCTATAGGAGGTCAAAAAATTTCTTATTGCATGTCAGTTAAAGAATTTTTATTAAGGGTGTTAGTTGAATAACAATTCGAGACAAGTTAAAATCGATCCTGAGAGTGTATGTGCCCCCTGATCTAACTTAGTTGAGTGATTAATTTCCTCCCAATTTTTCCAAGGTGAGGCTGTACATCATTTTTGGTATCAGAGCTAAAGAGATTTTAGATTGTGTAAAGTTACATGTTGTATATTCCTAACCAAGAATCTTCATAAGATCAAGCACAATGGTGACCAATGTAGAGTTAGCTAAGAAGGTTTTGGAGAAAGAAGAGATCTATCAAAAGGAGAATAGAGAAGTGAAGGGGATATTGGTAGAATCAGCCAATAAGTTGGAACACATGAAGAATATAGTTGAGAAGAAAGAAATGAAAGTAGAAGAAGAGGAGGGAGAAATCCTAGATGATGATGAGGATGAAGTATCTAAAACTGAGAAACCATTTTTTAAAGTTTTGAAGGCTTTGGGAGGAAAACCCATTGAGTTACCTATGATTACATGAAATATGGATGTTGAATTAGTATTACAATGGATTGAAGCTTTAGAGAATCACTTTGAATGTGAGAAGATTTTAGAATCACAACAAGTCAAGTTGGCTAACTCTAGAATGAAGGGAGCAACCCTTACATGGTTAAATTTTATACAAGAAAAATGAGTAAAGGAAGAGAAGAAGAATTTTTTTTCATGGAAGAAGATGGTGTCTATGATAAGAGAGGTATATCTCCCTGAAGATTATAAAATATAGTTACATCAAAAAAGGTAGAATATCAGGAAAAGAGATACAGATATCTGCACTTATATAGACAAATTTCAAAAATTAAGTCTAAGATCAAAAGTTGTAAAACTTGAGAGTATCAAGGTAACAAGATACCTAAATGGTTTAAGAATGAACATACAAGAGGAGTTTTAGTTGTTGAATCCTAACATGGTAGATAAGTGTTACCAACTAGCATTGAAAGTGGAGGAGAAAATCAAGAGGAGACAAGAGAAATAAAATCAAAGTAGAGGAAGATGGTCATTAAGAGGAAGAGGAACATTTAGAGGAAGAAGCCTAAATTTTCAACCACAAATAGAGACATATA
This sequence comes from Cupressus sempervirens, assembly GCA_028749045.1. NCBI lineage: Eukaryota > Viridiplantae > Streptophyta > Pinopsida > Cupressales > Cupressaceae > Cupressus > Cupressus sempervirens. The sequence goes on along the minus strand of CM053790.1, from coordinate 49,252,855 downwards.
ATGAAGTAAACAAGTTTGATAATTTGAGAGGAAGTTTCAGAGGTAGAACACCAAATTTCAAACTAAGATCACTAGGAAGAATGAATGGAACAATAATATGTTACAATTGTAATCAGGAAGGTCACATGGCACATAAATGTCCAACAAAGGCAAGTTCTAGTACTCATGGAGAAAGGAGAGTACATCTTACACAAGAAGCTGATTTACAAGATGATTTAGAAACTTATGTTTATCCAGAAAGAGGAGAAGAACTTATGATGAGAAGAACACTATTGAAGATAAAAGAAGAACCACCATAGAGAAAATCTATTTTAAGAACTAATTGTAAGTTTGGAGGAAAGGTTTGCAAGGTATTGGTAGACTCTGGTTTGACAAAAAAATTTCATAGCTCTTGAAATGGTGGAGAAGTTAAAGTTACCAAGAACACCACATTTTTATCCTTACAAAGTGTCTTGGCTGAATAAAGGACAACAAACTATAGTGGAAGAGCAAGCTTGGGTGAATTTTAGATTGGAGCATACAAAGGAAGATTATTTTTCAACATTGTCAATATGGATGCATGCCATTTAATTTTTGGTAGAAAATGGCAATATGATCTCAAAACATGACATGATGGAGTAAAGAACACATACACCATTACAAAGAATGGGAAGTCATTGGATTGATACCTATAACTGAACCAAGTCAAGAAGAAACAAAAGCTACAGAAGCTAAGATCATGCTAATGGGTAAGAAAGATTTTTTGAAAGAAGTTAAAGAAAAGAAGTGTCCACTCTTTACATTAATTCTAGTATTCAAAGATAAATTATAGAATGATGCTGAAAGTCAAATTGAGGAAGAAAAATTAGAAATGGAACATTTGAACTTGAGGGTGGAAGTGGTAGAAAAGAAGAAACAAAAAGTAGTGGAAGAAGTTAAACCAATCCTGGACTAGTACAAGGAAATCATAGCTGATATAATACCAAGAAGTCTCCCACCTATGAGAGAAATTATTCATTGCATTGATCTCAAACCAGGTTCAACATTACCCAACAAGGCTTCATACAAGCTAACACTACAACAAAATGAAGAAATGGAAAGGAAAATTGAAGAGTTACTTGAAATTAATTTGATTGGATAAAGTCTAAGCCCATGTGTAGTACCTAAAGTCCTAGCACTAAAGAAAGAAGGAACATGGAGGCTATGCACATATTTGAGAGCATTGAACAAGATCACTATAAGGTACAAATTTCCAATGCCTAGAATATAAGATTTACTTGATTGTTTGGGTAAAGAAAGATACTTTTCAAATTTTGATTCAAAAGTGGATATCATCAAATAAGAATTAGGCCAGGAGATGAGTGGAAAACAAAATTCAAAAAAAATGATGCTTTATATGAATGGAAGGTAATTCCATTTTGATTATCTAATGCTCCTAGTACATTTATGAGACTTATGAACAAAGTTCTCAAAGATTTTATAGGAAAGTTTGTGATAGTATATCTAGATGACATTTTAGTTTTCAATGACACAAAAGAGGAGTATTTGAAACATCTAGACCTAGTATTGAGGAGGCTACATGAAGAAAAGTTGATGCTTAATTTGGAGAAATGTAGTTTTATGTAAGAGGAACTAACATACCTTGGATTTGTAATCTCAAAGGGAACACTCAAGATGGATCAAGATAAGGTAAGTGCAATTCTTTCATGGCCAATTCTTAAAACTATTGGAATAGTTAAAAGTTTTCATGTTTTAACCACTTTCTATAGAATGTTCGTTAGAAATTTTAGTTTGATTTGTGCACAGGTATTTTGAATACCATAAAAGTAGGGCAGAAATGTAAATTTGTTTGGACAACAAAATCTAGTGAAGCCTTTGAACTTCTTAAGAAGAAAGTATCCCAACAACCAATCCTCACATTTCCTAATTTTAGAAAATTATTTCAAATAGAATGTGATGCTAGCAACATAGCAATAGGAGGTGTACTTAGTCAAGAGGGTAGACCTATAGCCTTCTTTATTGAGGAGCTCAATGAAGCTAAACATAAGTATTCCTCATATTATTTTGAAATGTATGCCCTTGTACAATCCCTTAAAAAATGAAGACCCTATTTAATTCCCAAAGAATTCATTGTATACATAGATAGCAAGGCCCTTAGTTTCATAAATAGTCAAGAGAAACTGAATCATAGGCATATGAAATGGGTGGAGACATTGCAAGCATTCACTCTTTCTATTAAGCACAAAAAGGGAGTTGCAAATAAGGTTGTTGATACGTTAAGTAGAAGAACTTTGATTACATCACAAATTCAATTGGAAATTCTAGGAATTTCAAATCTAAAAGATATGTATATTAATGATGTTGATTTTAAAGAGATTTATAAATCATGTACTAATCTAGATGATAGATACAATTGTGAGTATATTGATTTTTTGATTCAAAAAAGTTTACTATTCAAAGGAGGAAAACTTTGCATGCCAAAATGTTTAATGAGAGATAACATCATACAAGAGAAACATAGTGGAGCATTATCTAGTCACTTTCGACTAGATAACACTTTAGAGCTGGTTTGTAGATATTACTTTTGGCCAAAGTTATAGAAAGATGTGAGAAAATTTGTAGAAGAATGAACCATTTGTTAGAAAGGAAAAGGTAAAAGTACTAATGCCAAATTGTATCAACCTCTACCTATTCCTTAAAGACCATGGGAAAGAATCAATATGGATTTTTTTATGGGATTACCAAGAAATCAAAAAGGGTATGATAGTATTTTTGTTGTTATAGATAGATTTAGTAAAATGGAACATTTCTTACCATGTAAATCCAATAAAGATGCTTCATACATAGCATATTCATTCTTCAAAGAGATAGTTCAAATTCATGGATTACCATTGAATATTGTTTCAGATAGAGATGACAGATTTGTAGGTTATTTTTGGAGGACCCTTTCAAAGAAACTTGGCACAAATTTAACTTTTTCATTTACATATCACCCACAAACCGATGGTCAAACAAAAGTTGTCAACAAATCTTTGGGAAATTTGTTAAGATGTCTTACAAAACAACATGTAGAAAAATGGGATTCTATAATTGCTCAAGGTGAATTTTCATACAATGATACAATGAATTGAAGTACAGGAAAATCTCCTTTTTAGATTGTGTATGGTACACACCCAACTAGAATTCTTGAGCATAGAGAACTTCCAAACACTTTTTTAAGTAGTTCACATGGTGAAGAATTAGTGGTAGCTATTAAAGAGGTCCAAGATCAAGTCAAGTTGTAGTTGTAGAATTCAAATTAGAAATACAAAGAATTTGTTGATCAGAAAAGAAGGGAAGTACAAATCAATTTTGGTGATTTAGTGTATGTATATCTAAAGAAAGAAAGATTACCTCGAATGAAGCATACAAAGTTATTACCTAGGAAGGTTGGTCCTTGTCAAATTCTAGAAGAGTATGGACACAATGCATACAAGATCTAGTTACCTATAGATTTTGGTATTTCACCCATATTTAATGTTTATGATCTCACACCATATGAAGGTTTAGAAAACCAACTAGCACATAAAAATTTTGTAACATTATATTTACAACAAGTATCTAAACCAACACCACCTCAATTGGAGAAGATACTTGATACAAAGACAAAGAAGACTCAATGGAGACACTATACTTAGTATTTAGTCAAATGGAAGAACAAACCAACAACAAAAGCTATTTGGATGGATGAGAAATAAATCAGCAAGAATGGTTCATCATTACAACATCTCATCTCAAGTGGAATTGAGATTCACTCTATAGGGGAGTATGTTGTAGTGGTAGATCAAATGGATGCGATAGGAAGTTAATGTCGTGTTTAAATGTTTCCAATTTTAAATGTTTTTAATAAATTCCTATGTTGTGGTGGAATAAAGGGAGGAGTGATTCAATAAACTCTCCAATTATAGCCACTCAGGACAAACTGTGTTTCATTTGGATGTTGAGTTAGTTTTCTTTAAGTATGTTTTGTATGTTTAATAATCAAAACCAACTAACCAATCGACAGCTGTAGGAAGTTGGCAGTAGATTTTGATTCCTCATGATTTGAAAAATTGCTATTTGTTCTTGATTTTGGATGACATTTCATCTTCCTTCATCAAAGGGAGGAAAGTATTAAAAAGGAAAATTTTTGAATGTAATGGGGAATCAAATACAGTAGAGGAATAGAAAGTTTTTGTGAGTTTTATTTTTGATTTCATGGGATTGTGATTGGAATATATGTTTTTCCTTATTTTCTTTCCTAAATTGAAACATTGAATTCTAAGATATAAAAATGATATATTAATAGTCAGATGAAAGCCTTGGCAAATTTTGGAATTTCAACCTATCTTTGGATTCATAACATTATTACAAAACTTTCAAATTCTCAAAAGTGAATGTAATTATTTTTGTTGTTTTGAGAGTTGCATTAATTGATGGGAGTCTTTTAAACTCTCTATGGTCTAATTTCTAAGATTGTGGAGGAGTTATGTATTCTAGTATTTTTGTTTACTTTTGTTTTCATTATTTAAATTATTCTTGCTTGTATCTATGTAGAATCCAATTTCTAAATTCAATGAGTATAGTTCATGTATTCACCAATATGTTTAATCTCATGATTTTTATGAGATGGTCATAAGAATCGATCTGAACTATGAATTGATAGTTTCGATTCATGTTTGGAAGCTCATGTTTGACAACTAGTTTGGGGTCAAGTTTAAATTTCACATGGAGACATGGAATGTGGATTGCAACATGATTTATTGTTGATTAAAAGTTAGTCAAAATTTATTTATGTATTTTGTTTTATATAAAAAAATGATCAAGTTATCCATGTATCTTGATTCCAATGAGGAGGATCTCGATCATTATATGTTAATTTAGTGCATTAAAACAAATGTTTCTATAGGAGGTCAATAAATTTCTTGTTTCATGTCAATTTAAGAATTGTTACTAAGGGTTTCAGTTGAATAACAATCTAAGACAAGTTAAAAGTGATCTTGAAGGTGTATGTGCCCCTTGATATAACTTAGTTGAGTGATTAATTTCCTCATGAGTTTTCTAAGGTGAGGCTCTGCATCATTTCCCAAATTGGTTTTCCACATAAAATTCATGTGTCAAATGTGTAATTAAATTTGTATGCTTCATGTTTACATTTTTCCAAAGTTGTTTTGACCTAGGACAGTAACATACAAAGTTTAAGAATTGTATGATCTAATGGATGCATGCATGAAATTTTTTTATGGATATGGGTTCACTAAGTTGTGTAAAGTTTTATTTATACATCTGAACCTTGGATAACCAATACACACCCCCACCCTCTTAGTTATTCTAAATAATTTCAAAAATTGGTATAAGAGCACCATAGTGCTTAAGAGGACTAGTTTGAAGGTACTAGAAGCAAAAGATCAAGATGTCAAAAATAGAGGCACCCAAGCTTAACAAGGAGAACTTCCTTGCATGGAAAAGTATGATGAAGCTACACTGAAGAGGTCTTGGAGACCATGCACAATCTATTATCACCACTAAGCATGTCAATCATGTTGGAGCCCTAATAGGTGACGATCTAAAAAAGAAAAAATAAAACAACTAGGAAATGTTGGATATTTCCTTTGCCCTAAGTTATGATGAGTTTGATGATATCAAGGGTTGTGATAGTGAAAAGAAGATGTGGGATGCTCTTCACACCATTTAGTGAGGAGATGCAAATGTTTTGTAAGCCAAATATGGAAGTCTTAGAGGTAAGTTTGATGACATGAGAATGCAAGAAGGTGAGAATGTTGCTTAATATTGCTCTAGAATTAAAAATGTTAATGTTATAAGAGGACCTATTGCTAAGATAGATAATGATACCATGTTAAGAAAATTATTGAGAATAATGTTGCCCATCTATGCTATTAGAGTTTCTACCATACAAGAACTAAGATGTATACCAAGTTCTAATATGACTCTTGAAGGTTTGTTAGGTAGGCTCACTGCCTTTGAGCTATCTAGTTTTGATAACTTTAAATCTAACAACGTTGAATCTACTTTCAAAGCTCAGTTGTCATTGAAGGAACCTATAGAGAAGAAGAAAAATATCAAATATGTTTCTAGTGATAGTGATATAGATGTAGAAGATGTAGAATAGCTTGAAGCATTGCTACCAAAGAGATTTCATAAAGGTAAAGGAAAATTCAAAGGTAAGTCACCTATCACATGTTTCAATTACAATGAGGTTGGTCATATTGCTGCTAGATGTCTAGAGAAGAAGAACAATAGAAGTGGAGACAAATATAGAAGTAAAAGAGATGAAGACAACAAAGATTACAAAGATAAAGGCAAGAAGTCTTGCTAAATTGTTGAAGAGGAAACCAAAGATGGATCCGATGCCCATGATAATGAAGTGGTGTATGTTGCAATGAAGGATGATTGTAATGAGCATGAGTGAACTACACTAGTGTCTTGTGTGAACAAGAATGATAGATGGATCATTGATAGTGGGTGTTCACATCACATGACTGGAGATAAAAGTAATTTTATTACCCTAAATTATTATGATGGAAATAGTGTAAGGTTCAGTAATGATGCACCGTATCTGAGAAAATGAAATGGATCTATCAAACTCACAGAGAAGATTATGTGTGAAAATGTTTATTATATTGAAGGACTTAACTATAATTTTTTGAGTGTGTCACAATTGAATAATTTAATTTTCAAAGTTGATTTTAAGAATAAGATAGCCATGATTTATGACACTGGTGGGAAACTAACTAGGAAGGGTGATCAAACTAGAGGTAATCTATTTTATCTTGATCTAAATGGTGCTACTTGTCTTGTTGTAGAATTTGATGATGTGTAACTATGGCACAAGAGGTTATGTCATGTTAATTTTGATAACTTCGTTAGTATTAGTAACATGAAAAGAGTGAGAGTTTTCCTAAATTGAAGAAACCTAACAACATAATTTACAAAAAATGTTAGTTAGAAAAAATGATAAAATCTAGTTTAAAAAGTAAGACTCACACCTCTAAATTAAGGAATTTTGGAGATTGTTCATAATGACTTATGTGGACCAATTGATGTGCACAGCTAAAAAGATGACAAGTACATTATCCTATTTGTTGATGATTATTCTAGGATGGTGATAGTTATGTTTCTAAAATAGAAATTGGTGCTCTCCAAATATTTAAGTGGTACTTAGCCAGAGTTGAGATGGAGATAGGAAAAAGCCTAAAATGTTTGAGATCTAATAGAGGAGGAGAATTTACATCAAATGAGTTTGAGATGTTCTATAATGATAGACAAATCAAAAGATGAACATCTACACCTAGCACCCCTCCACAAAATGGAATTGCTAAAAGGGGGAATAGATCTATAATGGACTATGCTAGGGCACTCATGATGGAGAAGGATATTGATTTGAAATACTAGAGAGGGGTTATAAGTATATTTTTCTATACCTTGAACGATGTGCAAGTCAAGAAAGGTACTCTTTCAACACCTTTTCAATTATGGTATGGATACTCACATAATGTAAAATATTTTAAGGTATTTGGAAGAAAATGCTATATTTTTAATGATTTTAGGAATGGAAAATTAGATGCTAAAAGTGAAGAAGGTATATTCTTTGGCTATTCCACAAGAACTAAAGCTTATAAGTGTTTAAATTCTAACACTAACAAAGTTGTGAAAAGTACAAATGTTAAGTTTGATGAATATATAAAGGTACATGAAGATAAACCAATGAAAAAACTAGAGGAGTACAAATCATTTGTATACTTTTATGAAGGTATGCCTACTGATGAAGATGTTGTAAATCAAGTTGCAAATGAACAACAAGTTTCAGTGACTATCGAGTCACATACTATGAATGTCAAGTTTCATTTAGGAATCGAGCTACAATCAAGAACCAAGTTGTAGATAGAAGCTAAGGTACATTCTAATTCTAAGATTAGTGTTCAAGAAAGAAATGTTGAAGTACTTGATAGAGAAGTACATAATGATTCATAAGTTGATAGACCAAATGAGGAAGGTAGAGAAGAACCAGGATATTCAAAGTATGTCAAAAGACATCACATTGCTAAAAAAAATATTGGAGACAAAAATGCTGGACCAATCACAAGAAATAGGCTAAAAAATGATACATGTTTTTTGAGCATGTATGAACCTGAGACAATGAAAGATGCCTTAGAAAATGAGGACTAGAGTAAATCCATGAAAGAAGAGATTAAAGAGATTGAGAAGAACAAGATGTGGACTCTAGTTCCTTGACCAAAAGATAAAAATATGATTGGTACCAAGTGGGTGTACAAAAACAAATTAGATGAGAATGGTGAAGTCACAAGGAATAAGGCAAGATTAGTTTTCAAGGGGTATGCACAAGAAGAAGGAATTGACTAAGGAGAAATACTTGACCCTATTGCAAGATTGGAAGGAGTAAGAACTCTATTTTTTTACTTTGCATACAAAGGTATACAAGTATATCAAATGGATGTTAAGTCAACATTTCTGAATGGTATATTAGAAGAAGAGGTTTATATAGAACAACTAGAAGGATTTTTTTATGCTAACAACAAGAACATGGTATGTAGACTACACAAAGCTTTATATGGTTTAAAGCAAACTCCAAGAGCATGGTATCAAAGGCTTACCAATTATCTTGTGAAAGGACTAGTGTTAATATCAATCTATACTTGAGAGTAAAAGGAGGTAAAGTTATTTTATTAGATGAAATTTGTGTTGATGATATCATAGTTGGAGATCAACATACTTTATGTAAGTCATTTGCAAATGAAATGAAGAAATAATTTGAGATGTCTATATTTGGAGAGATCAAGTTCTTTGTTGGTTTGCAAGTATATCAGATGAAATATGGTATATACATCACTCAATCTAAGTATGTGAAGGAAATATTGAGATTTTTGGATTAGAAGATTATAAATTAGTTGGAACACCTATGGTGACAAGACACAAGTTGTCAAAGAATGATGATTTAGCTAAGGTGAATCAAACATTGTATAGGTCTATGATTGAAAAATTGCAATATGTAGTACCTGGTAGAACAAACATTGCATTATTTGTTGGGATAGTTTCAATATCATCGACTAATCCTAAGGAGAATCATTTGATGGTTGTTAAGAGAATAATGAGAAATTTGAAAGGAATAGAAGACTATGGTCTATACTACAAGAAAAATGAGAAGTTTGAGTTGAAATCCTACACTAATGTTGATTGGGCTGGTAACATTGATGATAGAAAGAGCACTAGTGAAGGAGCATTTTTATTAGGAAAGATGTTAGTTACCTAGACTAGCAAGAAGCAAAACTACATATCTCAATCTACTTTTGAAGCTGAATATGATGCTACTATAGTAAATTGCACAAACATTGTATGGATCAAACAACTACTCAAAGGTATGAAGGAGGAAATCACTGAACTTGTGATACTTTATTGTGATAATACAAGTTCTATAAATATCTCAAAGAACCCTATGATGCACACAAATACTAAGCACATTTCTATCAAGTATCATTACTTAAGAGAGTTACTTTAAGACAAAGAAGTGAAAATGGAATATGTGAGTACAAAAGAGCAGATAGTTGATATCTTCATAAAGTATTACCTAAGGATTCTCATGAGTATCTAAGAAGTAAACTAGGGTGATACCCTTATCCAAATCTACTTAAGAAGCTTAAGCAGTGCTCTGCATCAACTGAGATGAATTATATGTGTTACACATTGATGCAATGGATCTTACTTTAGGAGTTACCTAAAGTAATCAAAGAGCTGGAATAGTAGATCAATCACAATTTTAGTGATGTAGGAAGAAACTTAAAATTTTAAAATCTGCACATTGAGATGACAAATCTTTTGCATTGTTCACAAAGAGGGAGAAATAAAGAATACCAAACAAAGATGAGAAAGAGAGAGATAGTAGTATTTGATGTTTACTAAAGAGAAAGATATACTATTGAGGGAGAAATAAGTATAGACAAAGAGATAGATACCTGAATATAAGAAAGAGGGAGAGATCAAAGAAAAATAGAGAAAGAAGCCCTACAAGATGATAGATGGAATCATAAGGAAGAGTTGATTGTCTATTGATCATAACAAAATTTTGTAGCCTATACTAAAGATGAAAGTTATTGAATAGAGGGAGAGATTTCAATATAAGGAATTATTTTCTTTTTTGGTATATTTGTTGTTATCAATTTTCATAATGCTAAAGATAGAGATTGTTAAGAAAATATTGATACAAATATGAGGATGTGTTTCAATCATTTTTTTGTCACTAATGTCAAACCTGTAGACTACTTGTTGGTTAGACAACTGCTTAGTTGATTTGAGTACTATCATTTGTTTGATTGATGAAGAGGATTTGATCAAATCAGATAATAAGAGCACCTAGAAGAAAGGTTGAGTTATGGTATGAAAAAGGAGTAAAAAGATCAGTTATGAAAATGATGATATAGTGTATTGTCTATCTACTTAAGGATGCAAAGGTTAGATACACTAATTAAGTTTAGAAGAACAAGCAAGAAGAATTGTGTCTGCCAAGCTTGACCAAGTGCACAGTAGGTGCCAAGAAAAGTTAGTGCAAGTCAAACATAAAATCAATTGAAGCTAAGAAAAGTAAATATTTAGTGTGTGCCAAGTGAATGAGTCAAGTAAAGTTTAGTTGATGCCAATCATGAACTTAAACTTTAGTGATTGTCAAGTAAACTAGTGTTGGCCAAGTAAAAGAACAGTATGGGAGCAAAGTGACAACATATTGATGTCAAGTCCTAGTTTTCATGTTAAATCAAATACTTGATGAATCTTAGATGAGTATTTTTTTTCTTGAATTATGTGAACCATGTGGAAGATAACTATGATGAGTTGGTGGCACAAAATTCAAGGTAAATAATTTTGAGGCAAATTCAAGGATGATTAAAGAAGAAGTTTCTAGATGGACCAAATGGAAATGTGGGTAGATTCATTGTATCCTACCTAATCCTACCTAACCCTAAAATGAATGATTAAAGCTAAGAGGCAAAAGATCTTAATTCTCTATTTATAGAGATATCTGGTCATAAGAAAGGTTGCTCATATTCAAGAACCTAAGATAAGTAGTCTAGGATATTGCTTCATTCAATGGTCAAACAGAAGAGATTGTATTTGGCATACAAAGAAAGAAGGCTCAATAGTATGAATGCTTGAAGGGTGAACAAGCTATCAGAGTTGAAGTGTGTGAAAGCCAAGCAGAATGGAGGACTAATACAAAGACCTGTAATCTACAATTGAGTTGTAATTTTTTATCAAATCAAGCCTTATTGTTACTTGCTAATCATTGAATTAGTCTAGGGTAAATCCTTTGGATTAAGGTTGACCTAATAGTCATTTGTAAATCCTTTAACTAGGTGACATTCCAAGTGAAAGGTCTAAATTCCTCTAACAAGGTTCACTCCTAATAGGGTGAATGATATCCTTTAACCAGGTCACATTTAACAATGTGTATTGTAAGGCCATAGATCTTATCAAATCCTTTGAAATTTGTGATGTCACTCACAATTATAGTTAAAAGAATAAAGTTGCTAACTAGGTGGCTAATGTAGAATGAAAGAGTGATAGAAAGTTAATTTGGAATGACAATGGTGTCATACCTATTGAGGGGTGTTTAATGATCAAGCATGAAAAAGCTAGAAGTAAGAAAAAGTGTTTCATTAATGATGAATATTCCAGGAAGGAGTAATTATTATATGGGTAGACTTAGGAAGTGGTAGGCTATTATGAGAAGGACAATGTATTACCAATAAATACTCCATGGACTGTGGGTCTTTCTTCCCACAAATTTCCTTAGCTGTGATATTGACTACAATTTTCCTATTAGAAAGGGTTTTTCTAAGAAGATAGAAACTTCGTCTTAGAGACAAGAAGATGGGAGGAATGAGAAAAAGAATTGAACCTTCTAGCTACAAAGAGTGGAGGAAGACGAAGGAAATTTGGTACATATTGGAGCAAGGGAATTTTACCAAAAAATTGAAAGGAAGCAACCTTGCATTACCCAACATTTCATAAAGACTTGGAAAGAAGGGAGTGTCTTAGTGTGAAATCAAAGGATGAAGGTGTTTGAAGATATCATAGCTAAAGCTACAAGGCTAGATATGGAGGGTATTAATTTCTACTTGGATAGGAAGCTCTCATATTGGGCATTTGATAAGTTTGTGGGTTTAGCCAAGGAACGCAACATACTGGTGAAAATAGATAAGTCCTAAATTAGCCCCGCTTCCATTTCATGCCCTCAGAGATTTGCTATGTTTGTGGTTATTGAGTATCTTACTTTAGATGGGTTCTTCACTAAGATATACAATCACCATTTCATGTTAGTCAACCATTTTAGGTATGGGGTTAGGATAAATTTTCCTTTTTACCTCATAAGATCTCTAAGTAATTATATTCTTGCCTTTCAAAATGATCCTAAGGGAGATCATGCTTCCCATGAGGGATTAATGGTTTTAATAATGAACCTTTTGAAGTTAAAAAAGGTGGATATGCCTAGGCAAAGTAAGAAATCACTTGATTATGAGACAGAGGGCAGTGATTATGAGGAGGATTTTGATAAGGATACTAAGGATGAGGTGCATGAGGTTGATTTAAATAAGAACAAGAAAGGTGATCTAGGAAGCTCATCCAAGAAGAAAAGGAAGAGAAAGGAGAGTGAGTCAGAACAAGATAGTGATTACAAGGAGGAGTAAAGAAAGGGTTTTTAGAAGAGAGGAACTATAGGAAAGGTTTCAGGTAATAGGGGAAAGAATGTTAAAAGGGATTCTATCCCCTCTGATGATGAACCCTTAATTAAGAGGATAGAAAGAAAAAGAAAAAAGGTATTTTCTCAGGATGTGGTTGATGACAATGATCTCAAGGAGGTGGACCTAGATAGAAACAAACAAGGGGAGTAGGAGGACTACTTTGAACATAATAGGGGAGAGGATGAGCAAGGGTTCTTAAATGAAATCATGGGTAACCTAGGGTCAATTTTGAAGGATATTGGTATCCTTAAATAGCAAATGTAGGATATTTCAAAGGACTTTGATCAACTCAACAAGATGACAAGGGGGGAGTGAACGTTGGGTCAACACATTGATAGGTTCTCTGAGGTTATTGGAAATGTGGAAGAGGTAAAAAAATTGATGAAGCATGTGCCAAAAATTGAAACCAAAAATAAGAACCTTGATCAGTTAACAAAGATATTCAAAAAAGGATGGATAGTATGGATGCTAGAGCGAGTAACATGGAAAAAATAGTCAAGAAATTGGTAGATCAAAATTGTAATATTTTGAAGAGTGTGGTTGATAATTTCAATGCCTTGCTAAACAAGATGGAATAGAGTAAAGGCCGAGAATCCCCTATTGTGAATGAGGACTTGGGCCCAAGCAAGTGCACAAGGGCCAATTCTAAGAAGATTGAATGAGTGGAAGCAAAAGAGTTGGATAAAATGAAAACTTCTATGAAAAATATGAACATTCTGGTAGACCAAGTTGTGGACCTATTGAAGACTCTATAGTTGTCTGAGAGCTATCCTTTTTCTTTTCTTTTGTTGTCTTTTAGAGCATAGTTGTACTTTGGCCTCTTATTTCTATGGGTTTTTTTATATGTTCTCTGAGGCCTTTTGTTATCCAAACTTTTATGTTTGTATTTCTCTGATACTTTGTTAAAGGTTTCAAGTCCTTTAAAACCTATTTTTATGTAATCAAAACAATGTGTATTGTAACATTTAACAGGCTTGGCCTTACATAGGGCATCACTTTAAAAGAGTGAGAATTAGTAGCACGTTATTGGTGGTTTTACCCAAATTAGGTTTCCATGTAAAATCCATGTGTCAAATGTCTTATTAAATCTGTTATGTTTCATGTTTATATTTTTGCAAAGCTTTTTTGACCTAGGATTGTAACCTACAAATTTTAAGAGTTGTATGATCTAATGGATGCATGCATGAATTTTTTTTATGAATATGGGTTCTTTAAATTGTAAAAAGTTTTATTTAGACATCTAGACCTTGGATAACTGATTCACCCAACTCTTAGTTATTCTAAAGAATCCCAATAGATTGTCCTTAGACTTTAGGGTTCGAAAGTGTAAACATTTACAAAATTAGGTTTTACTATATTGAGCATTGATATATGTTGGCTAAGATTTAGATTTAACATTTCCAATTAAAATTTTGCCATTTAGAATTAAGGTTATAGTAAAGAGCATTTAGGATTTAAGGGTTAGGCCTAAATCTTCATTTTTTGCATTAATTGTAATTTTTTTAGAAATAAGATTTGAAATTTATTATAGTTATGCATATAACATTTAGGGTTAGTTTTGGGATTAGGTGAAGGGTTTGGGATTATGCATTAGGGTAGACTTATATAGTTCAATGTTCTTACATTGAAGCACAATTTGTGGTTATATAGTTCAAGAAGTGAATTATAGTTATGATTCAAGATGATGGTTATATAGTTTGGTTATTGAATTCAAGGGTTAATTTATACCTATGATTTGAATTATAGCTAAATTAAGGATTAAATTTACATAATAGATCATTATTAAGGTTATGGCTTACATTAACTGAAGTGTGTGCAATATAGTTAAAATTATTGTTACAAAAAGGACTAGGGTTAGGGTATGGATTATGATTCAAATTATATTTAGATTATGGCCAAGATTAGGCTAAGAATTAGAAGTGTTTTTAAAAAAGTTTAGTGTTATGACTGTGCATAGACTTTACAAAAGTGTTAACATTTGCAAAATTGGGTTTTACTAGATTGAGCATTAATATATGATGGGTAAGATTTAGGAATTCACATTTTTTATTAAAATTTCGGCATTTAGAATTAAGGTTACATTTAAGCATTTAGGATGTAAGGGTTAGGCTTAAATATTCAATTTTTACATTAATTATAATTTTGTTAGGAATAGGGTTTGAAACTTAACTTATATTATCTAGTTATGCATATAATGTTTCAGGTTTATTTTGAGATTAGGTTAAGGGTTTGGGACTATGCATTAGTTAGGGTTTAGTTAGAGTGTACGTATTACAATTAAGGTTATTATGGATCTAGTTCTAGTATTGGATTATGGTTAGGGTTCAAACTAGGATAGACTTATATAGTTCAATGTTCTTATGGTTGAAGCACAATTTTTAGTAGACCTAAGGATGGAATAGGGATACATACAAGTAAAGGAAAATATTTTAGTTAGAGTTAGGGTCAAGAAGTGAATTATAGTTATGATTCAAGATTATGGTTATCTATTTTGGTTATTAAATTGAAGGGTTAATTTATACCTATGATTTGCATTATAGCTTAGTTAAGGATAGAATATTCATGCTAGAATAATAAATAATATATATTAGGGTAAATGAAACATTGAAACATAAACATACACAACTGTAAAGTATAGGTTTAAGTATATGGTTTAAGTAAATTCTAACCCTTAACTTTGGTTACTGTTTAATATGCACAACATAAAATTAATTTACAATTACTATTTAGTTAAAATAAATTTAAACAATCAATATAATTACATCTTTAAAACCATATATTTACATTTAATAAATCTTTAACTATTTGAATATATCAAAAAGTGGAGGATAGAGATTAAATTTACAAAATGGATTTAATTATTAAGGTTATGGCTTACATTAACATATGATTATGCAATACAGTTAAAATTATTACTACATAAAGGACTAGGGTTAGGGTATGGATTAGGATTTAAATTATATTTAGATTAGGGTCAAGATTAGGCTAACGATTAGAAGTATTTTTTAAAAAGGTTTTGGAATTTAATATATATTTGAATTATGATAAGAGCTAGGTAGTAGATTATGGTTTTGGAATATAGGGTTAGGGTTGAGGTTGAGGTAAAAAAGAAGCATTTTAGGGGTTAAGGTTAAAAGATTAGGGTTACATGGTTAAGTTTTAGAAATAATATTTGAGGGTACTGAACATAAAACTTGGTTAGGTTTAGTGTTAGGGTATGGATATGGACTAACATCATGGTTTATATTTACTTTTAGAACTTAGTTTCTATATGATAGGGTTAGGAATATAAGGTTTTAAAATTAACTTATTATCTATAGCTAGGCATTTAAGTTTAAGCGTTATTTTTAGGATTGAAGTAAGGGTTTTAGATTATGCATTAGGTAGGGTTCAGTTAGGATGTACATATTAGGGTCAGTGTTACTATGGCTCTAGTTAAGATTGGATTATAGTTAGCATTCAAATTAGGATAGAGTTATATAGTTCAATTATTCTTATTGTTGAAGCATAATTTTTACTAGACTTAAGGATAGAATAGGGTTATGGTTCAAATAGAGCGAAATATGAACTAGTTATAGTTAAGGTCAAAAAGTGAATTATAGTTATGGTTCAAGATTAAGGTTAATTTGGGTGCTGAATCCGTATTTAAAAATTGAGTGTCCAATTTTTTAATACGGATCAGGCATCTGAATGATAATGGCTACCTAGTTCTTAAAAATTGGGTGTTCATTTCCAAAGAAGTCTCATTCTACGAAATGGAATTTCATAGAATTGAGTCCAAACTTATTGCACTTACCCTGGCACATCTGGATGTTGATTATCCCATAATTCTCTAAAAGTTTCATCCTTGGGTAAGTCTGAACAAAATCTACAAAGGTCCTAGGTTTGTCAAGATTCTTCTTCATTTTGCAAAACATATTAAGTTTTTTATCGACACTAATGTCTAGCTACACAATCTTTATTTATGGCATCTAGAACATGTTCTTTACTTGGATGATCCATTATCTAGTAGAAATTATAGGATGTCACTGGTTGTACTTTTTCTTTCTATCTATGTAGTTCTTCGATTTGTGTTGACAATTCTTGTATTGAAATATTGTTTTCATAGAGCATTTCTTCATCTACATTTTGACCTCTACCCATGAGTCCATATTTTTAAATCTTTCAATCACTGGCATACTGTCATGTTGACATTTTCTTTTAGAGTTCTCATTATGTACAAGCTTTGTACCAATTATGTTTAGTGGATCATATTGCTAGTGCCTAGAAACATAAAATTTTAAAACTACAAGAAATTCTTGTACTACATTGAATGTTCTTCTCTCAAATGTGAGCCCTTTGCATCCAATGGAAAAGGAAGGAAGAATAGTTTTCTTTTTCTGAAAATGAAAGAGTACACCTATCATACATATTCCAATGGAAATACCCTCTATGTCACATGTATTGGGAGTTTGTGGGGTTCTACAACTAAACCATAAAATCTTAATATAGTGCATTCTTCCATAAAGTACTAGTTCACAAATTGAATTTGACTTCCTAGTTGAATTAATCCTTTACAAGACATAGGCAATCTAGACATTAAAGTACCTATAATTTTATGATAAAGTGGTGACAAAAAAAGTTTACAAAGTCATTGTAGTTCCATTGGGGATCACCCATCCTAATAAAAAATGTACATTCAAATATTGGTTTATCAAACCTAAGCTGAAGCTTGTTTGTTTCCAAAATTTGGCAATGCTTTGATAACAAAAGATAGCATAAGTAGGTTGTGTATCTAAATGCCTTATGTGATAGTGGGCCCGACCCTCTTTTAATCATTAACAATTATTTTCTCATGTGATGTATAATGTGCCCAACATAATTATATCTTAAGGGTTGTTTTAGACAATGAATAATGAAAATCATTTCCAAAATGATGACACCCACTTTCTTGTTACTTTCCAAACCTAAACACATTGATAGAAGAGATATAGTATCCTAAAACCACTTTAAAAAAAAATCTAATTCATAAGGAGGTTTATGATCATGGGGCAGATTGAATTTGTTTGCTAACCCTTTGATATAACAATGTTTTTAATCTAAATCTAATTTTTCATATATTTCTTCCAATTTTTCTAGGTCAATATGGGTTGGGTTTTATTCTTCGAACCCTAGTCCAATTGTCTACCAAATTTACTCTGCGTGATAGAAAAAGTTACCTCCTATATAATTTGATTCACAATTGCCTTTCTATTTTTATCATAGTTCTTAGCACAAACTATTACAAATTTTGGACAAGGGAATACTTGAGGGAACCCTAATAAAAAATATATATATTTTCCAATAAATAGAAAAAATTCCTAATGCAATATATATATATTCTCTAATAAATGGATAAAATCACCGTATATAATATACTTTTTCTATCAGAAGGACAAAATTGCCTCGATTTTATGAAATTTTGTAATGGTTAGAGAAAAATCACATCTAACATTAAACTTCTTTTAACATCAAGAAAAAATTGCCAATGGAAATTAATTTCTCCCCCTGAGACTAATGCTAGATTCGCCATGAATTTATATTTTTTTTGAGGAGGGGGTTTCTTAAACTTATCTCTCTCTCTGTGTGTGTGTGTGTGTGTGTGTGTGTGTGTGTGTGTGTGTGTGTGTGTGTGTGTGTGTGTGTGTGTGTGTGTGTGTGTGTGTGTGTGTGTGTGTGTGTGTGTGTGTGTGTGTGTGTGTGTGTGTGTGTGTGTGTGTGTGTGTGTGTGTGTGTGTGTGTTGTCTTATAAGGAACAATGAAATTGGAAAACTGTATCTCATCATCTACATAAGAAATAGAGTATAAAGACAAGGACAACAAGAAGTAAACTCACTCTTTTTTGTTTTTTCCAATAGGAATAGTTACATTTAATATACAAGACTCAATAATACACACAATCCTAAAGTTTCCAATCATAGACATACAACCTCTCCAAACACAACCATTAACATCTCTCTAAGAAGAGATAAAAAATATAAGATATTCATTGATGAGATGAGCTTCATTAGCCCAAAGATGCTTCTAAAAATTGATAGTAGGCTCCATGAAGAAATACCAAAAAATCAACACATTTTCTTCAAGGGAATTAGTATCATACTCATAGGAAAATCTACACAACTACCACATGTGATGGACAAACTAATCTATGCATCTCAAACAATTGCTAAAAATCTACAACAAAAATTTAATACAATTCCAACATTGCAAAAAATATATAGACAAGAGGGTGGGAATTGAATGTAGGTACAATTTTGAGAAACCTTACAAAATATATATGCAATGCAAAATTAAAACAACTAGATTGGGAATTATCAATAAAAAAAATCTAATAAAATTGAATAAGAATATTTTTACCTATCCATTCACTTATTCCCAATAAACGAACTTGTAACAATACACAATAGAAAAAGGTTGCAAAAACTAGATGTACTTATTGCACTAAGCCTTGCAATAAATACACAACATAAATTAGGTAATATTGATAATGATTAGAAATTACCCCAAGAAGTACTACTAAAAAAATCATAATGTGTAATGCTAATGAAAAACCTATGGATCTAGGCTAGCCTTGTAAATGGGTCACCTAGAGAAGTCAAAGATATTGTCTACTACATAGGATCAAAACCACAAGAATTAACAACATATGTGATTGTAATATTTAAAAACTATAATGGTCCACTATGCGATGAGAAAAATCCAAAAACAATACCAATACAACTTATAATATAGGGAATTGTAGAAAAATTCCTCTATCAATGGCATGGGCTATCACTATACACAAATTAAAAGGCTCGACACTCAACAAGGCAACGTTAATATTGGTAAATTCAAACACCAAGGTCTCACCTTTACAACAATATTTCAGGTGAAATATATAAGGGCTATAGATACCACCACCATCCTCTCTTTTTTTCTAATAAAAAATTGAAAAGAATTCATACAACATTATAAGGAAAAAATAAGAGACTTGTATGCAATTGTTCTCAAAATAGAAAGGAAAGGTATGACCAACAACGTCTATATTATTCACATTAATAAAATCATAATTGGTACTTAATTAATACATATTACTCACTACAATTTGACTAATACTACATTTTACTATCTATAGATCTACTCTCAAACAAGAAGAATTGAGGATGATGAAAATTTACATGCCTCAACCCCCTTTAAAAGGTTTGTTTCCTTTACACATTATTCTTTGTTCAATGCTTCTAAAAAATGACTTGCTCATTTTTTAATTTCAAATTCAATGCAAGAAATAATTTACAAAATTCACTAAGTTTTTAGAAATAAATACTTACCAACTTGTTACATTGATTTTCACTATAGTGAAAAATGGAAATGACTTACATTATAAAGGGGATACATGAAAAAATCAAATAACCTTGATTGCTAACAATTGTATGTCTTCTAGAATGACCATTGTAACATCTCTAATACTTTCTAAAGGTAGTTAGCTCATAAACAATATGGACAAATTCAAATGACAAGGAACTACTATGTCATCTATCTAAGTAGAATTGCATAAAAATCACACTATTCTCAATGAGAATTCAAACTAGTAAATAGTCAAATCAAAAAATCTATAGAGAAAAGATATCTCCTACAATTACCATACGAAAAACAAGAAAGCCATTTATGTAAAATTAGTTCAAATTTTTTTATACTAATAAGATAGTATTGTATTATTATTTATTACCTAATACTGCCTATTGAAAATAAACAGATTAGATAACTACACACTCTCATATAGCCAAAGTACTCATTTTACAAGAAGAAACATTTTTGAGTTGACTGACAAAATTAAGGCAATAGCCAACAGTACAAAAAGGCATGCCTAAGAATAATGGTTTACAAAATGAA
This sequence comes from Cupressus sempervirens, assembly GCA_028749045.1. Taxonomy (NCBI): domain Eukaryota; kingdom Viridiplantae; phylum Streptophyta; class Pinopsida; order Cupressales; family Cupressaceae; genus Cupressus; species Cupressus sempervirens. The sequence goes on along the minus strand of CM053790.1, from coordinate 49,232,201 downwards.
GTGATCTCATATTTAAAACAATCTACTCAAACCAAATACAACACATTGAGGGAGACAAATGTAGAATACAAATGGTTCTCCAAGTAAGGAAAAATATTGTTGCGGTATCCATAATAATAAACTTGAATATTTTTGGCATCTATGTTACCTAATAGTTACTATTGTAAATCACCTACTAATTTTAATCTCCTACAGATCAAATAAAAAATGGAGAATACTAGAGATCTACTCTCAACCTTCCAAAAGAGAGGTCTATATCATTTACACGTAAATCTCTGCTACAATTTTTTTAAAAAAATTCTAATGGAATTTATTGGTTTCCAATATAGCTACAATTTGACACAACTTACAAAAAAAATTCTAAAAAAAATAAAATGAAACAAGTGAGATGTCCCACAATCCAACCTCAATTAGCATGGTCGTGCAATCTAAAAAATCTCCCAAAATGAAAAGCATAGAAGGTATAGTTTTCTTCTTAAACAAAAAATGGTATATTCTGTAACCACATATATTTCTATTTAATACATGCATATTCATGATTTCAAATTTCTTACATTCTATTTTCAAAAATAGGAAAATTTGAACAAGACTGACAAAAAGAAGGCAATACCAAACAAGAGAAAAAATATTGTTTGTAATTGGTGGATAAATGGATATGAGTTAAAAAAGTTGACTCTATCACAAATAACCCATCAAATTTTTTTACAAATAAGGCTGCAAAACTGAACATTGACTACTACAATTTATTTCCTACAATTATAGTTCACCAAGTCATCCAACACACACAAATTCTTATCTTATTTCAAATGAATTGATGAAGTAATCCTCATGCACTGGGGGAATGTACAAAAGGACACAAATCTCTCCCTTCATACCCAAATTGGGCATTAGGTTATCTTGAAAATCTACCCAATTAATCCTTCCTCCAAGGTACACACACCAAAGAAGTGTATTTTCTTAGATTGTTTTAGACAGAGGATTTTGTTTAACATTGTTAGCCTAAAAATTCATACATTGTTTGAGTTGACTTATTATGCGTTACATCAAATTGAATGACCATCATTCATTGCATCTTCAGAGAAATACATAGTAAATAGGTATGAGTTAGTGTGTCACTAATCTAAAAAATCATACTAAGTGAAAAATCAAAAAGTCATTCCTTGAGAAAATAATGGTTTGCAACCTATAAATGGCTTCAATGTTTGCATTTCTGCAAGACAACTAACTAAAAAAGGAAAGGTTGACAAAATTAGGTAATGCAAGTAACTCTACTAGAGCTATGGACACTAGACTAATAGTAGAGCAATGTCATTTGGAAACTGAGACAATATCATCCTTGAACCTACAAATGCCTTTTTGTTGACCAAGGAGACACGATCTAGCTTGATATTAGGAATCACCAAACTATGTAGTGTACTATGTCAATGGATTTTAGACCACACTCTCTCCAAAGAGGAATGCTTAATTCACATTCACATGCTACAATGAATGCTCAATTTAGCTCCTATTATGGAATGACATATGTAATCTACTTCTTGATAAATAAATTTGTAGCTTAATAATGTCATTACTAATCTTACACACTGGGCTTGTCAAATATTATGTATTGTAGTTACCACAACACTCTTCCTCTCATTTCTACAACCATTTAGCTTTTCATTCTATGCCACAATTCTTGAAATTTCTTGATTATCCATGAATATGGGTATTTCTTCCTTCTCATGCTTGTCCAAACCTTTCCCACCTCACATTTCTCCATCCAATCCTTGGGGCTGCACAAATATGTAAGACAAAAGAGATTGTGTGAATCTGAAAAATGTAATCTTAATTGAGACATTCTACAAATGTAGCTAATCCTATTGAAGCAAGAACAAGGAGTGGGTTTTCTTCTTATTGTCCTTGTCTTTATAGTTTGTTTCTCCATTCAAGCCTTGGGGATGCACAAATAAGTATGAAAAAAGAGAATGTGTGAATCTAAAACAACTAGTCTTGATTGATAAATTCTACAAATATTGGGTACAACAACCCATTGTGATTCACTTGTTCACAAACTTCAATTAAAATAAATACAAACTACTACTTTAAAGATTTAGGGTTATTGCATAATCAAGTAGCTAATGGTAAATATAAATGGATTTATATTTGATGATAACATACAATATCATGTCCAAATATTATAATTTTAAAATTACATTCCAAATACTATGACTAATGTATTGATATTAAATTAATGTTTACTAATTGGACATGCAAACAAAATAAATATCACAAACTCAAATGGTATTTTTCCAAAATTATGTGAAATATTTTAATTACAAAACAAAATCTCATTCTAGTTATATAATAAAGTTTCCTTCAAAATTGTATAACATAAAATAACATCAATTGAATTCAAAGAAAAAATATTACTCCAACACAAACTTTTACTAGTGAACCAATGTTTTACATATTGATCATAGATGAAAAAAACTTTAGATTTAAAAATTAATGTTAATTAATTCAATCATTAAAATATTTTCAAATGATCCAAACTCTTATGAGGTTAACAATTATCAAAATCGTCAAATCCAAAATTACCTATCAATCATTCCTTGCACCTTCTATGACACAAGTGCTAGTGTATAACATTTTCAATTATTGATTGCTTGTTTAATATTACATTGAAATAGAAAATTGATTTCAAAAAGATATTTTAATATTAACTATAAATGGTATTAATATTAATATTTTTATTTTATAATACTTATTTGCAAAATATAAAATAATACATATTATCACTATTTTTAAGAAAGATTATGATGCATATTTAGTAATTTCAATATTATCTAGATTTTTAAATTTTTATTTTAATAATTTTGATATTTTTTCTTTCTATAATTTATAAACATATAGTAATAGATAGTTAAAATAATTTTAAAAAATGAATGAATACTAATGAATTTTTTTGGTAAATATATTTAATATCTAACTAATTATTAGTTGTATAATTATTGAAGTAAAGATACAAATGTAAAATTCAATAATAAAGTCTATCATAAATTATTTATATTATATATGAATAGAAATAAAAATAGACTATAATTTTTTTTTTTTTTTTACTAATTATTAGTCTCGCCATATAGTTTTCAATCGCTTCTTTTGTATTAGCTACTTTGGACATAGTGAAATTGACAAAAATATTTCCTTTATCCTAAGGTCATTATAATGTTTTTTAATAAAATGAATATTTGAAATTTTATTTCTCTTTTTTCATTGGTGTCTGACATTTTTCTTGACAGCATTTTACATTTTCTCACTCAAAAAATTAGCCCAAATTTTTGTTTAGGAAGTATCATTCTTCTATAACCTATTTATCGTGGAATTTTAGTGACACTATGCATGTTAGACAAGTGTTTTTCTTTTATTTTGTTTTGTGCAATTCCACAAATATTAGGGTTTCCAACTCACACTCGAGCTCGAACATAAATGTGATGGTGAGATGATTGAATGAAAACAATATTATCATCAGTTGCAAGAAGAAGAGGGCAGATCATGGAGAGCTAATCACTAGATCGCTAATTCTCAATAATCTCTATTCCATTCCAAGGTTGTGATTTTTATTTAACAAAATCACAGATCGGTGCATAGCTTTCTATTTAAGATGAATTATTTGTTTTCTAATCTGGGCAAAGATTAAAGTTTGTTGTAGGTATGTACCTCATGGATAGGGTAAACTTTAAGAAAGCCGCCTCCAAAAAAAGATATAAAAATATTGGCAAATCTTTCATTATTTTCAAAAAGTTTATTTATTTCTATTGGCAAATCTCTCAATATTTTTTTTCTAAATATGATTAATATTGGTGATTATTTTTGAATCATTATTTTTTTGTATAAAATATTGATGAATCTCAATAATAATAGGAAGTTCATTAATCACCATGGAATATTACAAATCAAAATTGAACATTATTTTACCTTGTGGAATATTATAAGGATTGTTACATATACTTTAAATCAATAGTGAAGACTAAGTATTTGTGGTATATCCCTAAAGCAACTAATAATAATGATAATTATTGGTTAGTTCAATTTAATTTCTCCACTAATATGTTATATTTAGGTGACTCAAATCTAATCATGTGACAAATATTGTGGTGAATATTTAAGTTCAAATTTTTCAATAAAATAAATTATTGAGCAATTTTAAATATTTTAGACATAAATTTTATAAAACTACGATGATTTAAATTGTATCAAATCTTAAATTATTAGCCAAATTACTAGCCAAAAAATTCTAAGATTAGCCAATTTACGAATATTAGCCACTAAAAAATACCTTTCTCATGGATAAATTCTTTTATTTTAAATGGAAGGTGCAGAACGAATATAATAGATGAAGAATGAAGGGCTTCCAAGTGCGCTTCTAGAAGCTATCATCTAGCTTTTTGCTATGGTAATGGTTGTAATATTTATGTTTGTCTCTCTTCCAATTTGTTTCTATATGTGAGTGAGTGGTTTTAGCATGTCATTATATTATATTAAATTTGTAATTTGACACACAATCTATCTTGATCTAGTATTTCTCATTTGTTTTCTTCAATTTTTTATTTTTTTTCAACCCTATTTGATGTCTCTCAATCATTACATTGACTCTAGTTACTATTTTCATACCTATGACAACCAAGTTTTATACTCTATGGAAATTCACTATTTAAGATAAGAGCCCTAATTTAAGGAAAGAACATTCATGGATTCATAAGACATGAAGTTTTTTAGATGTCATTTTTAAAGAGATGAAATGTTACAAGTCAAAACAAAGTACTACACGAAAATAAAATCATTGTGAGCATAATGAGTGAATCATTCCTACATTTTATAGGGATGACCTAGAGGCTGAAATTAAAACATTAATAAAATCAAATAGGTAGTTGCATAGTTTTTAATTGAGAAGACAAAACATGAGTGTCTAATAGCATAAAAGTAGATTGATTCTAGGACTCTTGCCTTTAATATAAAAAATAATTCCAATCGATGAAAAGGTAAAGACATTTGTCAAGAATAATGATGATGCATCTGGCCAAGTATTATGGTTGAAACATGTTGGTAGATAAGTAGGCAAAATATGGGAGCACAAACAATGCATATGTTATGTTAGATAGATTACTTCAAAGATATATGTCATCTCATGTAATGCATTGACTACGCAAATATACAAGATTTGGATTAATATGAAAACATAGGGTTTTTAGTTTTCTCTTATAATTTGAATTATTAAATTAAAAATATATATCAATAGCAATTTGTATTGGTTCCAAACAGAGTCTCTATAAAGAAAATTTTAGATTGAAACCATATTAGCTAAAAAATTTCAATATTGACCCTGTTTTATTGTTTTATTGTTTTATTAAGTGTTAAATAGTTTTAGAGCCATAATTTGGGTGATGTAGAACATTTAAAATCCCATGTGTGCGTGGAGCATTTCATATTTTCATCTAATTCCAATATCTCAACATAAGATTTATCGTATGATGATTATTTAGAACTACTAAAAATTACTTGGACTAATTTGAAATTTTATTTTTATTAATTTAATATATTATTTTCAAAATAAATATTAGATACAAATTCAAATCTTCAAAGTAATATTTAATATCGATAATGAAAAACATTTTAATCAAGCTATATATTTTAAATTATTAATACAGATAATTAATACACATGTTTTAACTTTGATTTTTTATTTTTGGTCTTCCTTCATACTTGTTAAGCTTCAATACATATGGATAACAAGTACCACATAGTGGCACGTACTTGTCATTCTAGTTTAGGAATTGTTTATAATATAATTTTAGTTTTTTTAGTCCAAGATTAGAATTAATTAAAATATTTTTAAATAAAGGAACATTAAATTAAGAGTAGTGTACAATCATCTAGAATTAATACAAAATTAGTGTAGTACTAAAGTATACTATAAATTAAAGTATTCTTAAATAACTAGATTATTATCTGAGTTATTTGAAAGAATTAACTATCAACAAGTTCAATATCAAAATTTATTAATACAAATAGATTCACCTTATAATCTTACAAATTAAAAATTAAAAATCCATCTATTCTTTATTATTGTAACTAATATATTAAATTATTAATTCAACTTTTTTTTGATAGAATAAGAGGTTGAAACCAAGATTAATTAATATGTATTATTATTAATTATTATTTTATTAAGCACAAGTAGATTCAAACCCAAGACCTCTTTGATAAGAGGCTCACAATTTACCTTTGTGTTGTAGGTTCTTGCCTAATTATTAATTCAACTTAATAAGTAAAAGAACATGATTTCTTATTTGAGAATCATAGAAATTACAAAAGTTTACCAAAAATCTAGCCAAGAAAGCTACACTGTGGAGAGCCTTCCGAAAAAGGGCTCCTATAACACACAAACAATTCAACCAATCATATAATTTGAATAATATAAAAAATTTAAAAATAAATAACAAAACTATATACATATTTTCATAACTCAAAAATAGTTACTTGTAATTTGGTAGAAATTAATTAAGTTTCAGAGAAATGAATGCAATAGTATTTTCCTAGTGCAAGTACAATAAGGCAACATATTATATTGAAATTGAAAAAAGAAAGATCATTTTTTTCTATTAAGATATCATTTGATTTTGTATAGCAATATATGAAGACTGATGTACGATTTAATAGTTTGGTTGAATCACTTAGTCTTATTATAATAAATTGAAATATATTTCTTAGTATTAATAGTTTAATAAATGTAAAGGTATATGGATACTTTGCTACTCTATAAAGTATTATTTGATTGATTTATTAGATTTCATAATGGATGTCATAGAAAAGATTTTAATATTTGTATGTAGCCAATATAGTATTGCATTCACAATGATTAATCTTTTTAATTTTAATTATTAGATCCATGTAATCTTATTTTGAATTTCAATATTTTACTATTTTATTTTTCTTCAATATGGTTGACTCATATATATGAGGTCTTATAGGGTAGATTTTTAGGAATTACAACCTATTTAGGATGTGTAATTTAATGATCTTAATCAAATTTTGAGAACTCTTATGCTACTATTCTTTTAAGAGAGCTATTTAACAATGGGATAGGCTAATATATAGACAAAATGAACTAAAGACAAAATAAAGTCAAACTAATTTTTTTTCCAAATTCATGAAAATGTAGTGATTATTTTCCAAATTTGTTGTTGTTTTCGACTACAAACTATGCAGATCATGAAGATCAAATGCTGATTTTTTTTAAAAGTCCATGATGTTTTCAATTTTTTGAAAATTGGTCAACTATACATTTTATAGGGAGGATAGTTATGTCTTTTAACAATCATACCTAAAAATAATAATTAAAATATGGAACAAGATAAAGGTTATTGAATAGCTTTTAAATTTAAATAAAATACACATACAATAAATGTGCAACTAAGCTATAATAGTAGCATTACATAATATTATAAAATTTTAATTATAACAATTTTATATTAAAAATATTATTTTTTAAATATATAAATATGTGTAGTTTGCAAAGTTTCATTTTAAAATGTTACATATTAATCAAATATTAAAATATTAATTAAATTATAGTAAACATTATCTAATTTTTAATTTTACTACACTATCTCGTTAAATTATTATAGTCACATGCACTAGGTTATATATAAATTACTATCAACATACTTTTTTAAAATTTAAGAATAATTACAAGAATATCAATATATTCTTACATATATAGTTACTTAGTGACATTATATACAAATTATGTCTATCGTCATAAATTATATAGATTATTTATGAATAGAAATAAAAATAGACTATAATAAATTTAAATTTTTTAAATTGAAACACTACAATATTACCTCAAATCTGACTTCATTATTTTCTAAATAAAAGAATTTTTTAAAAAACTATCTCATAAAAGAAAAATTATCATGCTCAACATCAAGGAAAGATTTTTTTAACTTAAAATATGAAAAAATAACAAGAGAGAAGTGGTGTATAAAAAACTAGAAAAAAATTGTGTAAAAACTATGAAAAGAATAACAAGAAAATATGTGCCACGTATAACTACAAGAAGATTTTTGCCACATAAAATTGTAGATGCATCATATGGCATAATAGTCAGGCACTTGCCACAACTTTCAAGGGTGCTTTTCACAACTTTAAAAAAAAATTAAGTGTTTGCCCTTCCTAGCTTTGACATTTTTCGTGCCCCAATAGCCACTACAAATAAGTTACACCGAAGTCAGTTCCAATAGTAAAATCCTCTCATCTTTTATCGAACAAGAGCTCTGTGGGAGCAAGAGTCCCTGTCTAATATGATAAGAAGAAGATAAATTATTAGATTGAGTGAAATGTTCCAAGAGACATTTACATGAACTCTAATTAGACATTACATTATATAAGGTTATTTGTACTTTTAGAACACTTCTCTTTACATAATAAGACTAATTAAATGGCTCGAGTGTAAATTATAAATATCACATTTATCTTATGTTTTTTCTAATAATATAACTCAAATGTTTTAGCTTTCCTTTAATTATAATATTTTAATCTTCTAGAAAGTAAATTATTCTTAATTAAGATATAATATAATAGTTTTGAAAGAAGTATATTAAATCACTATTAAAGTGTAGAATATTAATGACTTTAAATCTGAATCATTGAACTAAAATGAAAAGCTTTCAAATTAAAAATACCAAAATATAAGCTGAGGCCTCACTCTCTAAAAACTATAGTTAGATTTAGTTACACATAAACAATAAAAATATATTAAAAAAAGGAAAAGGTCCCTCAAAATTAGCAACTACACTCTTTAAGTGGCAAGATATTTCCATGAAATTTGATGGGAACAAGTGGATTGAATAGATCCAACGGTGTGTCTTTTTTCATTCTTCAAATGACCTCATATAATATAATTTTGCTAGTATATTTATTAATTTTAGGGATAGAAAGAATAGTAGGGGCACTTGAGCGGAATAGGAATACGTATTCTGGAATAGAAAATGGGGCTACATATTCTTGTTCTCCATTTGGTTCAGCCAATACTTGATGGGAATTCGCGGACCCCAAAATTTATGTTTTCTAAAATTAAAAAAAGTGGAATAGGAATACGTATTCAAATAACACCTATTTGGGTGGAATTGCAAAACCCCATTTTTGGGCCAAAATTGGAATACGTATTCCTATTTTACTTCATATTTCAATTCCATTTTGGTGCATCCAAACAAGGAATTCAAAATTTTTAGCATACTGATTCCTATTCTGCTCGCCAAATGGGCCCTTAATATACATTTGTTTAACATCCCAAATTTTTCCACAAGATTTAGACAAGTGTGAACAAGCTACGATTTGACACCAAAGTTGTTGTTATGAGAATGAAGCCTTCAGAAGTGGAGAGCATCATGAGAGAAATGCTTCCCTAATCCTATTTGAATGTATCTTTGATCATCCCAAAGAATATTGTGCCCCCGAATTTGGATGCCATTTGCATTGCAAAAGTCTAGCAGTTGGTCTTCATGACTGTAATTAAGTTGCCCTGTCTTAAGCATGGTCATGCTCCATATGCAACTTATTAATTAGAGAGGCTTTCTACAGTGGTATGAAACGTCAATGTAAATGATCATAAATGAAGGTCACAGGATCTGTGAATGGCTTGTGAGTGAATGAAGTAGATGTGGGGCATTGATTGCTATCTCACCTCATGTGCCAATTGTTTGCAGCATCTGAGAATGGCTTGTGATCAAGAGAAGTAGATGCTTTCCTCAATTATGCAGAGGACAACTAGAATTGATTCACTTTATGAATGCATTAATTTCTATTCTACCATTATTAGGGCGAGCTTTTCTGAATTGAACATAGATGAATTTGAAGAAAATGTGACTGAGTGGCAGCAACCAGGTTGCAGGGTTGGATGAATTTGAGTGAATTTGAAGGAAAATTAAAGGAACCATAGAGCCTCTGCTATCCAATTATTGCCAAAATTTATCAAGTAGGAGGCAATGAGCCTATGCCAAAGTTTGAATAAATTGATTTATTTTCTTGATCTATTTTTAAGTTTGTTCTTATTTCAGTTTCTAAACATGGCTTCATTTGTTCTTATGCTCAAAATTTTGTATCCAACTAGCATGAGAATTTTTTGGTATAAATACGAACTAAAGTTGCATATGTTTTTCTATGTACTTGAGAGCAGAATCCAAAAGGAATTAGAATTCCTAAAATTATATGGTTTCTTTTCTTGACTTTAAAAATTAAACAATTTTGAAATCTGAAATCAAACCAAGTTCAATTGATATCAATTTTAAAACCATTCATTTTATTAGATATTGTGATTATATAATCTGAAATGTTGGTGTAAAAATAAGGCAATTAAATGAAGAACTGATTTCTTATAATATTATAAACTTAAAGATGGTTACTCTAACTAAATTTTGATAAAGAGATTAAATAATAAAGTTAAGACTATAATAAAATTATAAAATTACAATAGATTTTAAAAATTACAACAAAACGTTAGATATTATATCAAATTTTAAAATAAGGTTGAAATTTATAAATTTGGAAAACCCTTAAATTAATGAAGTTAAACATATAAAACTAAAATTAAAAGAATATTCTAAAGTAATGTTAAATTTTGAATGTTATGAGTGAGTGTTCTAAAATTAGATTTAAAATAAAGTTTAAGTTTACAAATTAAATCAAGCTTTATAAATAAATTCAAAATATATGCATATAGTCAAATTTCAAAAGGGGTGTGTGTGTGTGTGTGTGTGTGTGTGTGTGTGTGTGTGTGTGTGTGTGTGTGTGAGAGAGAGAGAGAGAGAGAGAGAGAGAGGAGGAGGAGGAGGAGGAGGAGGAGGAGGAGGAGGAGGAGGAAGAGGAGGAGGAGGAGGAGGAGGGGGGATGGGGGGGTGCGAAGGGTCTAAATTATGAGGAGGGAGATGGAGGGTTTGAGAGAGTGTAGAGAAGGAAGGGGAGTAAATTATAGAAGGGGACATATGAGAGATAGTGTGACAAGGGGATAAGAGTGAGGCATGAAGTAAACACTATGAGAGAGAGTGAGAGTTAAAGATACACAAGACAAAGAGAATATGTAGTAATAATAAGAGGGGACATGATAGAGGTGGTGGGTGGGGCATGAGAGACACATGGTAGACATATAGAAAGAATTTGAGAGATAAAGAGATATGAGGAGGGGACATGAGAGTGAGATAAGAGGAAATATATGGTGAGAGACATGTGCAAGAGAGATTGCGACAAATAAAGACGCATGAGTGAGAGACATGGATAGATATAGAGGGTAAATATGGGAAGAGATTGTGAGAGGAGCGAGATGAGAGACTTAAAATGATTAAGGAGGTAAGAAGGGAGAGAGATGATGTAGAGATAAATGGTAATAAAAGAGAGGATACATGGTAACTAGGGATGGAAATAGGAGAAAGGGAGAAATGTGGGAAGGTATGAGGTAGAAAGAGACAATGTCGAAAGGGAGAGATGAGGTAGAGAGAAATATAATAATTAGTGCATCAAATGGATGCAAATGGTGATTTGGGGGGGGGGGGGGGGGATTGGGGAGAGAGAGAGAGAGAGAGAGAGAGAGAGAGAGAGAGAGAGAGAGAGAGAGAGAGAGAGAGAGAGAGAGAGAGAGAGAGAGTAATTGGGGGGAGATGGAAAAATGGGTGGGGAAAGATGAGGTAACTAGGGTCCAAAAATAAATTTAGATGTGATAAGGAGAGAGAAGAGGGGGGTGATGTGGGTGAGACATGAACTAGAAATTGTGAGAGAGGGTGAGAGATAAAGATACATGAGATAGACAGAGTAGACAGTAATAATATGAGAGAGAGAGAGAGAGAGAGAGAGAGAGAGAGAGAGAGAGAGAGAGAGAGAGAGAGAGAGAGAGAGTAATTAAGGAGGGGGGAGATGGAAAAAGGGGTGGGGGAAGATGAGGTAACTAGGGTCCAAAAAATAAATTTAGATGTGATAAGGAGAGAGAGGAGTGGGAGGATGTGGGTGAGACATGAACTAGACATTATGACAGATGGTGAGAGATAAAGATACATGAGATGGACATATTAGGAGCTAATAATGTGTGTGTGTGTGTGTGTGTGTGTGTGTGTGTGTGTGTGTGTGTGTGTGTGTGTGAGAGAGAGAGAGAGAGAGAGAGAGAGATGAGGTAGACAAAGAGAGATAAAGAGACATTAGGTAGGGGACATATGTGTGAGAGAGTGAGAAAAGTGTTAGTGTAAATTATTATTATTTACACTTTACATAAGTTTACTTAGAATAAATGCATTATTTTATTATTTCTTAGGTTAGACATGTAGGAGTTTACGTACTCATATGGGTTGTCTTGTTGACAACACATGAGTAAGAAACTCTAATTTAGCACATGCTATCTACAACAATAGAGTTTGCATAATCAACTAAGTCATCATGGTGACAACATAGTTGTTTTCACTCTCAAGTTAGCACATGTTGCCTACAACATAATTTTATGTGGTACACCTTTGTAGGCTTATCCTCTCATCATCGCACTAACACATGTGCTTAATTGAGGATAACCCACACCTAGTGGACATGTGTCGGGTTATAAGACTTATCATGTTGCTAACTCCTAGATATTCTAGATTCATCTTAGAGGCCTTTATATACAGGCACCTCTAGTGTACTATTACATCAATATATCAGTTACAATCAATTGAATATTATGTTGTTATTCTGATCATACTCTGTTGGTCTATTTGTATTAGTTATTGTGCTTATTGGTCTTGGGTGATTTTTTCCCTAAGGAGAATTCTTATATGGTATTAGAGCTATAGAGGCATCATTTCATAGCCATTGGAGGTCAATCTTGCTTCACCTCTTTAAGGACACCTCAATCTAGATCCAAAGTATCTATAGATATCGAGAGTGTCTAGAGCCAAAGTGGACCTCACCATTGCATCCAAAGCATCGATTCAGTGAATTTTGCCTATAAATTTTCCTATATTAGGCAATAGTCAAAATTGAGAAAAAATAATTTTGCAAACCGGCATCCAAAGACCCGATTTGCGAATTCGGTATGATCATTCCATATCTTTGAATTTAATTTTCAGATTTGCATATTTTATTATTTCAATCTCTACAATTTCTTTGCATTATTTTTTGATCTACATATTTTGTTCAAATTTCTTTTGGCCAATAGGCCAGTTGGAGAGATTTTTTGGAGGTGAAGATTGGAGCTTACTGGTGCAAATCAAATATTGGCATCATATTTAGAAGGTCAAAAAACCCCATAACTGACTTTTGTTTCATCAAAATTAGAAATCTAAGGTGAAATATAGAGTCAATTGATTTTTGGAGGTGCAAGGATAGCGATTCAAGAAAAATAATTATAGAGGTGATTTTCAAATAACAATATCCCCCTCATACAAACTCCTTTTTTTGAGATTTTCTTTTTGTTTTGGGGTAGAATTTTGTGATCCACACATTGGTGTAGGATGTTTAAGGTCTTTATTCCTAAATTTTTCTACAAATCACAAATATCGATTTTTGCAACTTCAAATACTTATTTCAAGCTCATTTGGACTCTAAATTAGGTTCCATTTTTTTGAAAGTGTGTAATTTTTTGTCTACTTTCCATATTTTCAATCAGATTATATGTGTGTGTGGATAGAAATATCACTTTCAAAAATCAATCCTTTCTTTGCATTGTATTGCTTCAAATTTGTTGTATTTTTGAGCTATATTGTAAAGTTCTAGATTTGAACTATAAGAGCAGGTTGTAAACAACAAAAATCAAAAGCCCACTAAGGCCTATAGTGGCACTTGGCTATTGTAATCACACTACCTATAAACTTCCAAATCATGCATTAGGGGGGGTTGAGTGCATTTTTTGCATCTTGGGGGGTTCATTAATTGATCTCATTAAGTCTTGTCACACATGTCAGTTTGGTGTTAGACCAAAGTTGGCAACACGGAACTATGACAGATGGAGTGCATTGATACTTGATCATTTAAGAGAACATTAGGAAGTCCTTTCTTATCTCTATTCAAAGACATTGCAACCAAATCCTAATTGGACATATATTACTATACTTCTTTGCTTTCTGTATAACAGTATGAATGAGGAATCTTTTCCTCCTCTTAGTATGGCAAGTTTTCCTCATGACGTTTGGATGGATTTTTGGAAAGCATATGGAGATCCTTGAGTCCCTGCATTTCTAGAGGATATTCTATCTTTAGTCACTCCAGTTATGGTACCTCCAACACTAGAAGAGATCACACATCCTAATGTTCCTATTGATTATACTGATCTAGTTTCAGCCATAGATGCTCCTAATTCAATGCAACAAGACATACCATGTCTTCCTACTTTAGGTTCATGGGATGACTTCCTTCCAAACATTGTTGGGTTGTTCATGGAATCTCACATTGAAGTTGTGGGAGACATCATCGATGACATCAATCTTCTCTTTGTTGAGGAGACTTCTTCACTCCTTACGAGGGCACACTCTGACCCTTAACCACTTGATTGTTTTGACATGATTGTGGCTTCTTTACAATAGTTGGGGGAGTACTTGTTCACTTATGAAGTGTCATATTAGTCTATAGAGATTGTACTCCAATTTCCTCAAACATCCTATTTTCTAACGATTCTTCCTACTAGTTGGGGAGCATTCTCTACCACACCAATGGCACCATTTCTTCCTATAGGGAGGACCATCATTCAGCTATCATGGTGAATCTTCTTTAATAATCAAGGAGCTTCTTTCATAGGTGTGCCTACATCATTGAAGGGGGGAAAAATTGCTTCTCTTCCCCTATTTTTCTATCTAGATGCTTCATTGTCTTTGGAGGATGATTTAGCTTCAGACATAGACATGATACCTTGTTTGCCACGAGGGGTTCTATCTTGTATATGAAAATGTATGTCATAATGGAGGGGTTTACTCCATCCATTCATGCATCCTTTTATATTATACTTATCTCTCTTTTTGGGGAGGGTTTTTCCCATGAGGTTTCCCCCTTTTCTCATTTTCAAAGAGATCACAATGCATTGTGTGTATAACATTGCATTGTACTTGGGTACGTAACATGGCCTAGTGGTCGGGACCCATTATGCATTTCATCATAGCTTTTGTGAGCTTAAGTGCATTCCCCTAAGTTGTAATTAAGGAGGGGTGTTAGTGTAAATAATTATTATTTACCGGTATGTGTAGGATCATGGTGTGCCAAAAAGTGGCGATCTAAAAATTTTGTAGTTTTGAAATATCTCAAACCATTTCAAAATCTATTTTAACTTTTTTCCCACCCACCCTAATACTAAATGAAAACAATTAATATCTTTATAAGGTCTACTATATCTTTTGATACAAAACGTATATGGTCAACTTTAAAAACATCCTTAAAATGTGCTTTTGGCCTATTTTTATGTGATTTTTACTTCAAACATGTATTTGACGACTTTTTTCTCACCAAAATTTGATGAAATGAAAATGGTTTCTTAAGAATGTTCTTATATTTCCATAAATGTAAGGTTTGTCAAATTATGATTTTAATAATTAATTATTACTTATTTTCTAATGGAGTTATGTATAAAGTGCTGACTAACACACTACTTGAAAAACAACTATAACTTTCAAATGGTACAATATTTTTTAAATCCAAAAGATGCATCACATTCTATGTTTCTTCTACTATAAGGGAAAAAAAATGAAAAATTGAATTTTGCAGAGTTTTCAATTAGTTAAGGTGGGTAGACACAAGAGATTTTTTATTCCAAAAATACTCAATTCAAAAATTAATTAATTATTATTTATTTAGAATAAAAATACCCAAAAATATGTGTCACATCTAGGCATGAGTCTACTACTTATATCTAGAATATTATTAAAAATTATTATCATTTGATTTTGATTAAGGTGGTTAGACATATGTCTACTTATTTTTGTTTTGAAAGTTTTGTAATATTGCATTAAAATTAAAAATTTTGACCAATCAATTTTTATTATTTTGAGATAAGTCCTAGTAGTTTAGAAACTAGATTCAATTTGCTATAGATTATTTTCTCTCAAATTTTTGATATAAAGTTAATAACAAGTAGAAAATTGCACATCAAGTTGACATAACCCTGATTTTTCAATTTTTTATTGCCACTTAAGAGCATAGTTTGGTTGATCGTAATCCTACACATACCCTTACACTTTACTTAAGTTTACTTAGGATAAATGCATTATTTTATTATTTCTTGGGTTAGACACCTAGGAGTTGGCATACTCATATGAGTTGTCTTCTTGACAACACAGGAGTAAGAAAATCTAATTTAGATATGGTATCTACAACACTAGAGTTTGCATAATCAACTAAGTCATCATAGTGACAACATAGTTGTTTGCACTCTCAATTTAGCACATGCTATCTACAACATAATTTTATGTACTACACCTTTGTAGGCTTATCCTCTCATCATCACACTAACTCCTATGCTTAATGGAAGATAACCCACACCTAGTGGACATGTGCCTGGTTGTAAGACTTATCATGTTGCTAACTCCTAGACATTCTAGATGCATCTTAGAGGCCTTTTTATATAGGCACCTCTAGTGTACTATTACATCAATATATAAATTACAATCAATTGAATATCAATATTGTTATTTTGATTGTACTTTTTTGGTCTATTTGTGCTAGTTATTGTGCTTCTTGGTCTTAGGTGAATTTTTCCCAAATGGATGGATTTGGTGATGGGGGAAGGGAGAGAGAGAGAGAGAGAGAGAGAGAGAGAGAGAGAGAGAGAGAGAGAGAGAGAGATGAATGGTCATTAGGGGAAGGATATGGTAAGATGTGGTGGAAAATAGGAGAAAGGGAGTACAGGGGAAAGAGAAAGAGACAACATGGGAGGGGAGATATGAGGTAGAGAAAAAGAGGATAATTTGAGAATCAAATTGATTGATAGCGGGCAAGGGGGGTAGGATACTTTTTAATAGATTAATTAGCATGTGAGACATATGAGGGAGAAAGAGAGAAGAGTTCCTATAGGGTGAGAGACATGGGCTATGGCTATATGGTAATCAAGAGGAATTTATGGTGAGAGGGGGCAAGGGAGGGGAGGGGGTGGTGGGGATTGGGGGGGTATGACAGAAAGAGGGAATGAGAGAGGGAATAGGGGAGAGATGGGTTAAATATAATAATTAGGGAATAGGATAGATGGACATGGTAATGAAGGAAGGAAGAGAGGATAATAGTGATAAGTGGGGGGATTGGGGAAGGATGGGTTAAATAGGAGAAGATATGCTAAGAGGAGGGTGGGGAGAGAGGGAAAGAGAGTAATTATGGGGGGGGGGGGGGTGGTTATATGTATGTATATGTTAGGAAAAGAGAGATGTGTGAGAGAGAGTAAGAGACATGATGTAAAGATATATAAGGGATTTAGGGGGAAGCAATTTCTAGAGGAGAAGGGAGATGGAATAATGGAAGAAGGGGGAGTGGGGAGAGATAGAGGTAAATATAGAAAGAGGATAATTTAGGCCCAAAATTGGTAGAGAGAGAGAGATGATTGTATATTATTTAAACGGATTCATACTTGTAGATTATTATTTGATGTGGATTTATTATATATTGGATTTGGTGTTAATTAAACTTAAATGTGATTCATCATCATGGGACCCAAGGTTAAGATTTGTAACTTATTTATGTGTCGTTGATGTATGAGTGTGTGTTATTTCTTCCACTATTTTATAACTTTTGTTGTATGTTATCTTTAAAATAAAATAAAATGTTTGGCAAACTTAGTAAAACTTTAGGTTAACTTCTTTTGGGTTCCTTGGTGGGGCATTACATCTGGTATTAGAGCCTAAGTTTCTAGACTGAGAGCTCTAGGTATATTGGAATGCCACTAGTTGATAACTAGTTGAACTGAAATGAAACTTAAACTATGATATGTATCTTTTGCAAACTTGAAAACTTGAAAACTGAAACATACTTAAACCTAGAAATAGGTAAAATTGAAAATTGAATCTTGTACTATATTCAAAACATGTTTCTTATGTATATGCTTTATAGTAGTATGTTCTTACATGGTTATTTTAACATCTCATTTTTCTTGGATATTATTGTAGGATGGTATCTAGGACAAGATCATTAGTTAGAGGTCGTAGCTCAAGTTGTGGTTGAGGTTGTGGGTGAGGTAGGGATGCCAGTGTGCATGAACCTATTCTAGAAGGTGTTATTCAAAAGGAAAATAGGGAAGAGCATAGTGGGTAGAATAAGGTAGATTCAAAGGAGGTTGGCCTTAGCCAGATGATGAGGACCATTTTGGATCGCTTACCTCCTCCCTGGGGTGCTGATCATTAGGAGTCACACCATGCAAGAAATGAGAAAAGACATAGGTCTAGGAGTTCTTGGAGGGACCATCACTTTGGTAGATAGAGGTCAATTATAGCTAAGTAGATGAAGGACCTTTAGAGGTCCAAGATCAAAGCTTTCAATGGGCTAGGTTTAGATTATGTAGCCAAGCAATGGCTAATTTCTCTAAATAGGTGTTTTTCTATTCAAGACTTTGACTCTAACATCAAAGTGAGGTTTGCCATTACCAACTTTTAAATCTTAAGGGCCACTTGGTGGAACATCCAAGAGAAGAAGTTGAAGGTAGATATGAATACTGTCACATGGGAATTATTTTTGGACAACTTCCATGAGCACTTTCTACTAGAGGAATGGAAACAATAGAGAGCAGATGAATTTCACAACTTGAGACAATTCACTATGACCTTAGAAGAGTATGAGCAAAAAAATTATGAGCTTATACCTTATGTGGGAGTTAATGATTGCTTGCCACTGATGGCATAACATTTTATTTGGGGCCTTGGTAACCATCTCATTGGGGGTGTTAAGGTATTTCAGCCAAGGACCCTCAAGGAAGCAATACTTAGGCCATACTTGTAGAGAAGAGTGTCACCTTAGGACATGGTGGATTTCTAGGAGCACCTGCAGCATTAGGGTCCAAAAGTAATAAGGAAGAAGGTGGTAGTAGGAAGCCTCCTTCTGGAGTTAATCACCAGTAGGGAGGATCTTATTCTCCAACTTAGAGTGGTGGTGTTGGATCAAACTCTAGGGACCCTCAATATTTTCAGTGCAATAAGTGCAATTAGTATGATTAACTATCACAAAGTACACCTTATGCTAGTGAGGATAGTGTTCAGCAGTCTAGTGCACCTAGGGTCTAGAGGAGTTTTGATAGAGAGTGTTTCTCATGTGAACAATGTGGACACAAGTCATCCCATTGCCCTCAATGGAAATCATAATTCTCAAACTAGAGACCTACAACTTTGGAACCTACAGTTGGAGACATGGTTAGGTCGCAGAGAGTATTCTTAGTAGAGTCTTATCCTCCTATAGGGGGAAAGGGTCCAAGAGGACTTGCATAGTGAGTGCTTTAGTTTCTTCTTTCTTGTAGGCTTCCAAGAGTAATCCTAAGTCTAGTAGGAGAGTATGTAGTGCCTACCCTAGTTTGCTTTCAATTATCATTACCGAACTCTTTTAGGCTAGCTTTATGTTTATGCTTGATGATTAGCCACATTTATTTTTGATAATTTTGGATATTATTTCATACGTAGTTGATTATATGATGAGTTACTTTGGTACTATTTATTTAGTTATTTCATGTATGCATGATTTTTCTTTATTGATGATGATAGTATATAGTGATTTTAGTTATCGCATGATTGTTCGATGATGATATAGATGTTCATGCAGAAACTTCTAGTTATTTAATGATGTTAGTTAGATGAATGATTTATATATGTCATTTCTATGGATACGTATCCCATACTTACATGTGTATGGTGTACGTGTATGTTTTCTTTATGTGTGAAATATCTGATGTGGTTGAGGAAGGGAGTCGTAGTCACTTGCTAGTCAGGATCTACACGATGTACCACTTCTTGCCATTACATATTTAGTTTAGAATGTTTTTGTTTGTACATGTGTGGATTTTATGTAGATTGCAAGTATCCGGTATCAACTTCCCTAAATTGCCAAGATGAGCATACCCTATCACAATATCTCAATGGTAAGAGAGTGGAGATGAATCTTGAGTCTGAATCCTATCCCTAAGTCATTTTTCCTAAAAATTAAGACAAGTATCCAAGTTTCTTACCCTTTCAAATTTGTCAAGTGACATAAATTAGTGATTATAACCCTTGAGTTTGATCTAGTTGTTTATACTTTATTATAGGTTTTCATTTTTAGTCCTATGGGTCTTTGATGTATTTTCTATTATAATTAAATTGAATTAAAAGAATAATTAATGATTTAAATTAATGGAAAATTTATTAAGAAATACAAAAAAAACAATATATGGCTAAATAAACTACTAAAAATTGTAGATATATGACCAATGTTGATCACATGATCATTGGTAATTTATTTTCGGTCATTAATATCATAACTAAATTAATGACTAAAATATTTTGATAATTAATTTAGTCATTCATTTGATCATTTCTTTGTTTATTGATTGCTATTAAATAGCAGTTTATTTGGTGGTTTATTTGGTAGTTTATTGAGTAGTTTATGTGGTAGTTTATTTGGTAGTTGATTATTATTGAATAGTAGTTTTTTTGGTAGTATATTTGATAGTATAGTTGGTAGTTAATTTGGTAATTAATTTGATAGTATATTTAGTACTAAATTTGGCAGCTAATTTGAAATTATACTTGGTAGTTGATTTGGTAGTATATTTGGTAGTTGATCAAATCATCAATTTAGTCATATTAAGACATGATGGAATCAAACAACCATCCTCCTACTTGTAAAGTAGGTGCTCTTCCATTAAGCTAGTGCCCTTTAAAGAATAATGCAAAAAAAATTCAACGTAAACATGAGAGAGCAATTCAAGTAATCAAGAAATAACTGTAAAACAAAAAATCATAATATCATAATTCTACCTAAATACTAGTAGAGAAGAATTGCAAATAAGACAAAACTACCATAAGACCACTAGAATGAAGGAAAATAGCAAGATGTTCATGAGATATCTTCTCTGGTGCTTCTAAGAACTACATGTCATCATTAAATATAGAGGAACACAAAAAAATGAATCAAACCCTTTGATGACCACTCACTTTCACTAATGGCCAACTTAGAGAACTAGTAAGACAAGTTCTCAAGAGAGATGTGTTCCTTCCAATTCATATTATTTGGTAACTAATCATTTCTAGAAGTAGAAGAGTAGTTTAGCTCTTTGTATTAGGAATTATATCCCTGAAAAATCTATGGATATAGTCATGGTGGTCCACCACCTGACTTATCTACTTATACAAGATCACTATACACTTCAACAAGGTCAGTTATTATTGTGTATCCTAGATATTGTATGTCAAGACACTTTCTAGAAAAAGACAAATGTTTTAGGAAGTTTTTACATGAGAAAACCATGTAAGGATTCACCAATGCTCACCATATGCAAAAAGAAGGCATACAAATATCCTACTGATGCTTTTGGCATATTTTATTTTTCCACTTTGAGTTGTGGATTTGAATTTGAATTGAGATGAGGTTGTCAATCAGGAAGAGAATTTATACTACATGAATTTTTTGGTTTTTCATTCATATATTTAGGGTTAGCATTCAATTTCTATATTTTTAAAGGGTTTAATTTATTATTTTTAATAAGGAGAGCCAAATGGAATCTCATTTTAACTTCCTTGATCTCTTCTATATTCTAGCATTATTCTAGCAAATTCATCATCTTGGGAATGCCAATAATGAGAAAGCGAGGATCTTTCTAGTTACTTTCTTAATGTCCAT
This sequence comes from Cupressus sempervirens, assembly GCA_028749045.1. NCBI lineage: Eukaryota > Viridiplantae > Streptophyta > Pinopsida > Cupressales > Cupressaceae > Cupressus > Cupressus sempervirens. The sequence continues at coordinate 49,210,388 of CM053790.1, read as the reverse complement.
GTGAATGGATGAAATATTATAACCATTCTTATTTTCTTTACTATTTACAACTTGTCTAAACCATGACTTGAATTTTTCCATTGAAGCTAACACTTTTTTAGGCTTGCTATGTAATATAAGTGGCTTCTAGTCCCTATATCTATTTGGATTTACCATTGGATTCATTTCTTTCTAAGTGCATTTATTATTATGCCTTAAAAAACCAAGTCTCCTTGGCTGCTACCTCACTATCATGGCTCCATCGTTTAGTGGAGGAATAATGAATTATCTTAAATATTTTTCATTCTTGAAAGATGATTGGAAAGCAAAAGATTCCTCTAGAATAGAACCAAGACTAGACTTGTTTTGATATTCTTCTAACTCCTTGGTACTAACACTAGATACAAACTTAAGAGGGGTCATTAGTGGAAGCTAGGTAATGATCAAGACACCTTCCATAATTATTGCTAGGACATTGCAACTTTTCTTTACTTTTCTCTAGCATTTGTAGTAAAGTAAACAATTTAGAGAAGTCTTATGCTGCATTTAGCATACCAAGAGGTATTTGAGTGATCGATGCACAGACCAAGAACACATTATAAGATCTCTTTTAAATCTTGTGAAAGACATGTGAAAAATTGACATCCCCTTTAATGAATATAATATTCCCTGGTAGGGGCACATCCATAGCCCAAAAGAACATAGTCTACCATGATGTAGGAACATCCTGGGTGTAAGGGAAATCTTGCATCACCCAAAAAAAAATTTATTTTCAGCCTTTTCTGTTTTAATAAGGACTAGTAGACTAGGTGGTTACTATTTATGGAAACTTAATATTTTTTATAAGTTTGTCATAGAAGCTCAAAATGTTCTCATTTTCTACAAGAAGGTTCATTTTAGAGTTGTAAGCCTACCATAAAAATCTCATTGCTAAAGCATTAGTATCAGAGAAGTTATTGCAGATTTTTGGTGGAAAAATTTGTAAAAAAATCTTCAAGCTCACCATTGGAGGCCTTGAGTGCCTGAATGAGGTTTGAAAACTAAATGAGAGGTTTGAAAACTAAATGAAAGGGTGCTAGTGTGGTTCCAAGCCTATAGATTAGGAGTTGGCATTTCTGAAATGTGGTTATAATAGCCAATCAGAGCAACGATTTGTGAGTTATGACCTTCGAAAGTTGGCCTACCAAAATTTCTAAAATAATTTGTCAAAGATGTATTTGGCTGACTCTATGTGTATTCTTAGGGTCTGTCGGCCCTAGGTATTAAGTTTAAGCATCTAGAACCTTCCCAGGCGACATAAAATTTCCTATTTAAGAGAGGCCCAAAGATTGTCTAGGATAGCTTTGGATGATAGTTTGCAATACCATCTTGCAGCTTACTATAATGAAGGAGCCCATTTGGGTTAGCATATTGTAATTGAGAATTATGTAATTTTGCATTTTTGGCAATAATAAGAAGTTCATATTTTATTCTTGCATTTTCTATTGTTTCTTTGCTTCTATTATGAGTTTATGGCATTAAGGGGAGTCCCCTGCATCATGCCATCACAATTTTCTCAATTTCAATGATATTACCTGCAAGTGCTGCTATGAATACCTTAAACTATAAAATAATTTGCAAGAAACCAATCTAAAAAATCTAATAAAGAACACTCCTTGCTTGACTTTTTTGTATTTTGAGTCATGATGTTAAATTGACTTATTACTATTTTGACTTTCTTAGTTGACTATTTGATGGCAGTGGACGGTCCTCACAAAGATTTGATACTTTCCAAATTAATGTCTATACCACGAGTACTCTAATATGGGATAGTCATTTTCAATCCACTATCTATCTTTTTTCTTTTAGATCCTAACATTTGTAAAGATATGCATATGCACTTACCATACAAATAGTTTGTCTTATTTAAAGTATGTAAATATTTTCCTCCAAATCAATGTTTTGCTTCATAAGCTCAATGTCAAAGGCTTGGTACATTTTATAATAGAATTTGTATAGTTATGATGTGCTAATTGGATCAATATATACAAAAAACTGCTGAAATGCATGGTTTTATTTCAATGTTTTATGATGCCTTTCATAGTTTAGGAAAAACTTTATACAGTTACTAGATATGATCAATAAATACTAGAATCCATTTGATGTATCTCTTTCTTTTGAGGTTCTTGATAAATTTCATGGTATGTAATTTTCATGTTACTAAGGCTACATGTGGAACCAAAAACACTCAAGCATTGAGAGACAATCTCTACATTACATCAATGGCAATGGGCATGTAAACTGATGAATTACTTTCATGGTGAGTTCTTAATTGTCATTTTTTTAATGAAAAAACATTCACATTTTATAAAATGCCTACTTTGGTATCAATTGATAAATACAAAGAAAATATTCTTGTATCTTAAAAATCCATGCATTTGGTTTTTCATTACTTAAAAATCATCTTTATATTAGCATCCAAATAAAGTCCAACAATGCCACTTATATTCCATCCAAAAGATATATGAATATAAACCAAGTCCACTATATGTATGAGTTGTAAAAGACTAGATTGGAGAATTTTTTGAAGGATATAGTTTAATCTCTAGACACACTTGATTGCATGAATAAGAATAATTAAAAATGTCACTCATCTTGTGTCCACAATTTTTGACAACTTGTCATATCTTTTAAGAAAGGAAAAATAAATGTATTGAGCCATTAAGGAAAGTTAGATGTCCCTAAAGTAAGAAATTAGAGACAAAATTTTAGCTCTACCAAATAATAATTCGACTATGACTATCTCTAAGAACACTTGAATTTTTTTTATGGTAGATCACTTCTTTACATAATTGGTCTTCATAAAAAAAACTAGTGAGAATTCTAAATTGACATGCTTTGGTTATTTTATCAGTACTTATAAGTTCGGAGAGGAGCCCATTAGAAAGAAAACAACATGGGTTCATTATCTCCAATCTACTACCTACATTAAATTAAAAGGTATGGTATATGCTAACCTATATCAGATCAAACATTAGCATCTAATAACATATGGGCTTTCCCATTTGATTCACATTTTTCACCTTTTTTTGTTTCTTTCCCTGGAATTTGAACTCATTGCCCTTGTTATATAACAAAAATGCCCATTTTCTTTAGCATTTACTATCTACAAACTTACCGTTGTATGATCATTCTCCTTAGAAGTGGTGGTTGTATCTTCTCTAATCACTTTGTTCAATTTTTCCTGCATGACGCAACACTCAATTTCAATAAGCATACATAGTTGCACTAAAATTCAACCTTCAGTACTCTTTATCTAGTACAACTACCCATAAATCCCTTGATAAAATCCAAACATCTAGAAGATTTCAGCCAAAAGTTTCAAAATCAATCTCACTTTCTAATAATCTTTATCTACCACATATACCCTTTAAATCCTTGACAAAATCTATATATCCAAAAAAAATATGAAAAAAGAAGTAACTCACTTTGTTTTTAAATTATCGGTAGAAGATCTTAAAACATATTTCCTTCATAGTTCTAATTGTATACATGTGAAAATATTTCAAGGAGCTGCTTAGGAAACAATTTTGCCCAGTTCTCTACAAAGAGTGATAAGTGATTCAATGACAATATTTGATGCAAGAGCTTGGGGAAAGTGTGTAGGCATATATTGTTCCATCCTTCCTAACTATATATATATTTTTTGTTCTGTTTATATTGATGCTATAGATTATATATGGTTTTTTTCAAACAATAGCATTGTTTATTGTGATTTCCTAGATGGTAATTTTTTTTATAAATAATGGGTTTGATTAAATTGATGTGGTAGATTCTATTTTTTTCTCATTTCATGAAACAAATAATTGAAGAGGAATGTTGTAATGATTAAATTGAAGATCTAATTTATAGAATTTTATTATTGTATATACATATTTGTTCATATAAAAAATATTACAAACTACCTATTGTTAACCAGTGTTTGGAGGAACTTCAAGTAGATGAAAATTTTCTTGTGGAAAAATATATCATGCGACTCAAAAACTGAATTTTTCTCCCTATAGATGTTCTTGTACATACCAAAATAACTTAATTCAGAGGAAGAAATCATTCATAGGAAATAAATAAATGAAAAAGATATGGAATATATATAAGGCTATTTGATATAACTAGTAACTTTTAAAAAAAATTGACAAGAAGAAATGGCATTCATTGTTCTTTTCATTTAGGATAAACACATCTTCATTCACATTGTGAAAGAAAGAGAGAGCTCATACAGATCAAGGAATAAGCCCTTAGTTATATTGGAAATGAAAACATCTTTAGATACTAGCTAAAGTGGAAGAAGTGGCAAGAGTTACACATGTGGTCAATGTAGCATTAGTAGTTGTTGAGAAAAAATATACTCTCATTATTTTAAGTCATATCCTATCTCACAAGAAAGTACATCCTCTCTCAATCATTTTCTCAAATTCCATTCAGAGAAAGAATTCTTATAATGAAAATAAATGTTTTGAACTAAGCATGAAAGGATGCTTCCTTGAATTGCAATTGATGCATGAACCATACTCTAATTCTAAAATCCTTGTTTTCTTAAATAGAAGAAAGAAACATTTCATTAATTCTAAAGAATTCTTATACAAAATTTAGTTTTTGCAATTTACCACTTGAAGTGGCCTTGTTACCTAGAAAACATTATCAACCATACAAGTACTTTTTTGATCTTGTAGAAAAGAAAGGATTTCTAGAGTAGCTATGAGTTTATGGAGTTGTAAAAGAAAAAAATGTAATAAAATGCAGACAAAAGAAACCTCCCACATATCCATAGAGTTGTATTAGACTAAGTTGTGATTGGTCCTTCTAAAAACACCATACTTATTTTTGAAGCTACAGAATGAGTCATCTTATGAATGTATTAAGCAAATTAATCTAGTTCCTCAAACATTAGAAGCTCACAAATAACAATAATAGAAGTGTACAAAGTTTAGAAAAATACAACAATGGCATATAAGCATGAATAGTGCAGATATAGTGACACATTCATGAGAGTATGAATAAACTCTATACAAGCCAAATACAATTATCCTTAAAAAAAAGATATAGGGCTAAAACCTAAATTCATAGTAATGAAAGTACAAAACTTAAATTAGAAAATAGATTGGTTAGCCAATTAAGATAGATTAAAGATATTACTAGTAATATATTGAGAGACATCACCATACTTCAAATTGGAACTATGTGTGAGAACTGGTGGTTGTAATTAATCATGGGTGGTTAGAGATATAATTAAATAAACTCATTTTATATAAAAAATATGGTAGAGAAAAATTTTATTTGTATATTCTTGCAAAATTATAGATGTAGTTCCCTTGTAAGGATAGGGTGCAAGGGATGTGTTGTAGAGCTGTATGGCCATACATTTTTATGTAAGCTAAAATTGCATAGTGTTAACAGAAACTACAATATAAAACCAAGATTGACTAGAAGTTAAATGTGAGGTCTCTTGAATCAACCCCTACTCCATTACAATTTCATAGAAAGGACTAGTTAAAAATCCTTCCACAAACTAATTTTAATGTAATTGATAAGAAAAAATTCTTTCCATTTTCTAATGTGAAATTCCATGCAAGCACTTCTTACATTTATCAATGCCCTCCATTAGTCAAGTTTATTAAATTAAAAAAACTATCCATGAAAGTTCATTATAGAACTCTAGATAGACAAGTTCCTTATCAAACAAGTTTTTATCTCGAGAGTCCAACCCAATACTACAAATAGCTTCTATTGGGAAAATGATAGTACAGACATATATCATTGAAGTAAAGCCATTGACTATTTGAAGAAATGGACAACAATCAAAGGTTTCATTTTAAAATATATCTCTAGACACATATCTTTGAAGTAAGGTCCATTGACTAAAGGAATGGACTATAATTAGAGATTCCAATAAAAAATAGATCTTTATTGATTGAGTACTTAAAAGGAATATAAAGAAATCAAGAGTTTTAATTAAAAATATATATCTAGCCTAGTGGATTAGCTTCAGAGAAACATAGAAAGATTTGGAAGAATAGCTAAATCATTCATCTTTAATTTAGATAATAAGTAGTCAAAACAAGAGTTTGTTATATTTTCAGTTTAATGTTGCAGTACAAACCATATTCAAAGCTCAATTTCTAATGATTTAAACCCTTCCACATTCAACTTTAATTTAAAACAAGGATTTTTTTTGAAGCAAGGATAACATAGAAATTGAAAATTCCTTTCAAAGAAATTCTATCCTGGAAAGATAAAATTGTATTGGGACAAAATAGGAATACTTATTCTAAGGGCATGTTCCAAAAAGGTAGTGGGAAGTCTCTTTATAATGACTATGAATCCCACCTCTTCAATTCCTCAGAAATGAGTAGCAGTTCAACAGCCTGTACAAATATGATGGTAAAAACTATAGGGCAAACAAACCTACCTAGAAAATCTACCTTCACCACTTTGGCATGAAAGGTCCCTAGATCAATGTCATCCAATATTGTGTCTAAAATTTCATCATCCATCTCAAAATCCAGTATCTAGGCTCTACTTAAAATTTTCACCTACCATTATATACTCAAAATGCCATCAAAATATTTTAGTTCAACAAATTTTCCAAAATAAAATAAACCCTTGAAAAAATCCAAATGACAATCATTTTAACCTGTAACTTAGCAGTTGTCAATTTGCATAGTGATAAATTGTGTATTTCCTTGGCTTTAGATCGATGAATACAATTTGGGGCCAAATCTAATAAGTGGCATGAAATAAATCTTTTGGTGTGCCATTGAGATATACATTGCATATATTTTCACATAAAGATGTAGTATTGTAGACAAAAATTGTTCTCCTAGCTCCCAAACACACACACTCTAGATTTTCATCCTAGAATTTTTTTTACAAATATCAGTGTATAAAATATGCAAAAATTTATAAATGCAAAGTGATTTAGATCAGTGCAAAACTATGCCTGCATCTATATCATTTGCTTGTTCAAATGATGGATTGTCAATTTGAAATTCATTACCTCATGCCAAGATCATAGTCATAAGAAGCTTCTGTTTAAAATTGTTGTTTACAAGTATAATTATTACCAAATGTGCACCTCTAGAGAAATAAGACTAGGAATTAATTTCTTCAATCTAAGGTAAATAGCTTTAGTAAAGATTTTATAGATCACGTTGCACAATGAAATGGGTCTAAATTTAGCAAAGGTCTTAGGATCTTTGACCTTAGGAATAAGGGCAATATTAGTGGTATTAAAATTACAAAGCATGGACTTACTCTTCCTCAATTCCTCCAGTGTTTCCAAAAGGCCCCAACAAATAAAATCCCAACATCTTTGAAAAAAAGGGCTGAGAACCCATTAGGCCCTAGGGATTTATCCAGAGAAATGGAAAACATAACTGTGTGGAGTTTTGCCATAGTGAATGGGGCCATCAACATTCAATTATCCTGAGGTGTAACTAGAGTTGGGATATTGTTCAATAACTCTTCTTGTTGCTGATGTGAAGGAACATCAACCTCCTAAGGGTCTAATAAATTTTCAAAGAATTTTACACCTTCTTGCTAAATACCTTCAAAAGTAAGAATAGAGTTCCCTGAATCTGAATCTTTGATAAAGAATATAGCTCTAGAAGCCTACTTCTATTTTGTAGTAGCATGAAAAAATTTGTTATTTTTGTCCCCCTCTTGTAGCCAAAGCTGTCATGATTTTTGTCTCCAATAAGCCTCTTCTTATGAACAGAGTTCCTCCCACTCATCTTGTAAATTTTTTTGTTGCAAAAAAGTATCACTATCCAAACCATGATGAATGACATGATTATTAATCTGATAAAGTTTTCTCTTGACCACCTCTTTCTTAGAGAAAACATTTTTGAAGACAAATATATTCCATTTTTTATCTGAGTCTTCATATGTTTAAGTTTGACCAAAACTAATACATCTTGGTGCCCTTAACAAGTGGTGCATTTAACCACCACTCCCTTAATAAAAGATGAAATTGGGGATGTCTGAATCACATTCATTCAAACTTAAAAGATGGCCTATGATTGTGATAAGCCAAAGAAGGAAGATTTATTGACAACTCAATTGGGAAGTGGTCAGAGCCTGGGAAGGACAAAATAGCTAAAGAAATACAATAGTTTTGAATTCTCCATAATCGAGATATTATAAATCTATCAAGTCTCTCAACTATTTGATGAAAACCCATCTGCTTATTAGTCCAAGTATAACCACCTGAATCAAGAATCACATCTACGAAATCATTATCCAAAAGGAAGGAGGAGAAGTCTTGACTGATCCTAGTTAGAGGGCAAATACCTCCAATTTTTTCATCCGCATTGAGAATAGCATTAAAATCAACACCCATGATAACATTTAGGACCTAGATACTCTAAATAACACCTGTTAAAGTTTCCCATAGCCTTCTATTATCATCTATAGTAGAGGAACCATACACATTAAAAAGAACAAAAGAAAGTTGGAAATGTTGGACTTTTATCAATTGCCAATTTTCTTGTTGTTGAATCAATTAGACTTGCACTGTCTTAGGATTCCACAAGATGTCTAGACCCCCTGAAGCACCCATTTCTTGCACATGAAAAGAGAACCAACCCTTTCATGTCATAATCAATTTTTTGTAATTTCCCTGTAATAACTTGGTTTCCTGTAACAAAATAATATTATCTACCTTCGAAGAATCAAGTTATTGCTTGATTCTTTGTCTCTTGTCAGAGGCATTAATGCCTTTGACATTCCACAAAATAATCTTCCTTTCTGACAAGGAGAGTCTTTTTCTCTCCTTGTCAAATTTGTCAAGAGATAAAACTTTCCATCAAGAGTGGATTGAAAGGTTGCTTCTACCTCCTCTCTAGTTAGCACCCTTTTGGATTTTCTGCCTCTCACTTTATGCATCTTTTTTAGCATCAAATTGACTATAGATGATTGTGAAAGAGAAAAAGTTTGAGAATAGTAAAAGCATCTATTAGTGCCAAGATCAACCTCATTTCCCACTAAATCTAAAGGCTCCTTATCTCCCTGGAATTTCTAAAAATCTTGTGAACATAACTCATCTTTTTCATAAAAAACATACCTCTAAATCATGTTCAGTCGTGGAGCAATATAAATTTTCTACTAGAATTGGAGTTTGACATTTTAGATCAGTAAAAAATGTGGGAATAACCAGTGAAACCTCAACCTCATTCAGTTTTCCTAAACCCTCTGAATCCTCATGTTGGTCCAAAAATATCTTTATTTAAAAAAATCTTTCCTTTGACATCTCGGTGAATCCTTATTTTGGTTGATAACTCCTAGCCCCATTATTTCTTCATCTTCTATTAAGAAAGCTACTTCTTTTTGAGCAATTTCATCAATCATATTTGAAGCCAAGGATCTTAACATCTCATTAGAAATTCTCTCCAACTGATCATTAGGCATTTTGTACTTTTTTCCAATCTACCTTATTTGAGACAGCTGTAGTGGCTTATTTGAAACATCAATGTCTCAACTATTCCCATTTTAAAATTAGTAGGAGGTGGTGACTCAATATGTGATTATAAATTAAGATTTGAATTCTTGGTCTTTGATTCTCTAGGTTCTAAAACCTTCACACTTGTCCAATGTTGTTGAAAAGCACAAAATAGATGAAGAATGAACTCTAGCAGTTTAAATGATCTATCTTTAGAATCATTATCCTTTTGAAAATGAAGATTAAGTTGTATATCTCTCATATTCTTACTAACCATAGTCTAGTTATCTGAAACTTGGAAGGGCACTATTGTCTGAAGATGATTAGAGTAGAAAACACATAAAGAAGGTTCTGTAATAGTATCATTACAAAAATTCTTGTCCTTGAAATTAAATTGACATTAGTGATTAAAATGACCCAAACTATTAGCAAAATTCTCTATGATCACCTTATCTTGAATAAAAAACTCTTGTTCCCAAGAGAACACCTTTGGTAAAGGTTTTAGATCACTAACTAACAAACAAACTCTAACTTCACATTGTAAATTTTCAAACAGAATTAGATCATGCTTCACAAAAATACTAAGATAATTAGCAATTGATTCAATAATTTTTGGATCCCTATATTCTAAGGGTAAGGTAGGGAAAGAAATCCACTTTGGTAGAAAAGAACAAATTTGTGGGTCTACAAGAAAATTCAGAGTCCAAGGCAGAGTAGCCAGTCCCACTCCTTTACAAAAACACCCTTTAAATCTATGAACAAGATCCTTTTCCCTCGAAGAATCAAATAGAAAAATACCAAACTCAGCTTCTCAATTTACAAACAATGCCTCTTTAAAACCCTCCCAATGAGCCCTAGCCCATGCTGAAATTTCCTCAATTTTAAGAGAAGACTCAAAAAACCTACCAATGAGAGTTTTCCCTTCTAAGACTAAGATATTTGGTTGGATAATGTGCTCTATAATTTCAATCTCCATTGGCTAGAATGTTTTCTCCATATAATCTTTCCCACTATGACTTGGATGAACAGTTGCTCCTTGGTCCCACTCTATTTCTTCTTACACAAACATCCCTTGAGACCCAGGCAATAAACCAACAGATATATCAGAAATTGCTTGTAAACTTTGTATGTTTTCCTCCTTGAAACCCATTTACAAAATCCAAACCAATTTTTGTGTGCTTGTTTTTGCATGTTATGAGCTCTAATCTAGGATTTCATTCTACCATTCTCTTGTGGAAGAAACCTCATACTATCTAGGGAGTTTGAGTATTTCCCAATTTCCTTTGTCCTTATGCACTATCCAGAACTGGGTGCAACTTCCTAAAAGTGGTAAAGCCCTATTGGTGGCCCTAAACTAAGGATTCTTGGCTCATCAAAAGTGGGTGGATAGGGTATCTAATGGGGGAAAACTTTTTGAACTATAGGTTGTCTACTAAAAATATGGGTGAAATTGTAAGGAACTGCCTGTTTATTATTGTTGGCCCTCTTCTCTACATTAAGATTTGATAGGTTTGAATCCTCCTCATTATTGGGCAAGTAATCCTAAATTGGTCTATCCTTGATACAAATATCAAAGAGTGTGTAATTCGTTGCAAAACCTTGTTCCCAGATGCTGTGAGGAAAGGAGGATTGTGCATTCTTATGAGGAAAAGTAGGTTAGACATGAGCTCTACCCTAAAATATGATTTGATGTCTCTGTGGCTGAGATAAGGAATCCTTGTGCTAAAGCCCATGTCAAATCAGTTGCCTATTCTTTTTGGGATATAATGGGTACACTATAGGTGTTGAGCAAAAAATCTTGGCAAGCGAGGGTTGGTCCTTGTCGCTTCTTCTGCTAAAAGTTCTGCTTAGGTTTTTGGACATTGCCACTTCTATTTTGCATGTTATTATTCCATACACATGAAGCTTTACATTCCATTAAGACTCACCAAACTCAAAATTTTGTTACTAAATTAGATATTATGAAAGCTTATGATAGACTTAGTTGGGACTTTTTATTCAAAGTGTTAGACAAGTTTGGTTTCTTTGCTATGTGGTGTAAATGGGTAAAAGCATGTATATCTCGAACATGGTTCTCAATCATTATTAATGTTACTCCAACTACTTTTTTTCTCTTTCTCACAAGGTATTATATGAGGTGATCCACTATCTTTGATTCTATTTATCTTGATGGTAGAAGCATTACGTAGATCAATTAAGTCCCAGAAAGTGCAAGGAGTATGGAAAGGTGCTCTAATTGTACGCACTAATGAGTCTATTACATATTCTCTTTTTGTGGATGACACGCTACTTTTTGGTTATGCCTCCATTCAAGAAGCATGACAGATAAAGAGAGCCCTCCAAGATTACACACTAGCCTTAGGTCAGAAAGTTAATTAGCTCAAATCAAAAATTTATTTTTTCAACACGAATTCTATTTTGGCTTTCAAAATCCAAAATATTTTACGATTTCCAATGGGTACTTCCATCAACATACTTGTGAATTCCTTTTTTTGTGGGAGCAAACAAAGTTGTCTACTAGAACAATGTTAGTCAAAGGATAAAACATAGACTTTCAACTTGGAAAGCGAGATGGCTATTGCTGTCAGAGAGAATCCTATTAGCCAAAACAGTGTTAACAATGATTCCAAATTATTTTTTTACTGTCTTGAATGCTCCTACCTTTGTTGCAATAATTTCCAACATTCCCCTATTATTATTTTGGATAATATTTCTGAGGTTTAAAAGATTCCCCTAATATCTTTAAAGGAGATGTCTCATTCTAAGTCTAAAGGAGGGGTGGGCTTGCATGAACTTCTAAGTAGAAATAAAGCATTTGGAGGAAAACTTGTTTGGTTTATGTATGAGAAACCAAATAGCAAGTTTTCTATTATGCACAATAAATATTTGGATATTGATGATCCATTGCGTATATTCACTTTAGAAAATCCTCCAAAGGGGTCATTAATTTTGAATTTTATGATGGCTTCGAGAGAGGTGTTCTCCAAATACATCATGTGGGAAGTACATAGTGGGTTATCTATTTCTTTCTGGTTAGATTCTTGGTTGGGCTTCCCACCTCTTGTAAACTCTCCCCAAGCTTTGGAGATCATGCATATCACTAACCAACATTGAGGCTCAAAATTGAATGATTTTGTAGATGCAATTGAGTTACACTCAGGCAAGGGTATTTGGAAGGATCCAACATTCTTACCGCTAGACAATAATCAGTGTTCCTTTTTATTGGGAGTTTTTAAGGAAAGAAATATTTATTTTTCTCGAGATAAGGATGTAGTAAGATGGGCTCCTTCTAAAGATGGTATATACTATGTTAAAGAAGGTTATAAGGCATTACAAAATTTGGCTGAAATTAGGCCCCCACATTGTACTTTCAATCTTTGTTGGAATAATGTTGCACTCTCTAAAACAGGCTATTTCACATGGCTTGCTTTAAAAAAAAGGATTTTAACTAGTGATAAGTTGTCTAGACTCTCAATATCTCAGCCATTTAAGTTTTTTTTGTGTGAAGAAACATGAGAGACTGTAAATCACATACTATTACATTGTCCTTATGAGCAACAATGCTGGTTACATGTTCTCAAGAAACTTAACTATGAGATGCCACTTAAAAACAACTTGTGGAATCTTTTTCAATAATGGCCCTTGCTTTATCCTAAGTCAATGTTTCATGGTATTTGGAAGTGTGCTCCTTCATCTATTGTTTGGGCACTTTGATGGGAAAGAAACAAGTGTATCTTTTGCCATGTTTCTTCACATGTGAGCAAGGTGCAAGATCATATTGAGAAATCTATATCTGAAAGTGTTAATTCTTCAATTGCTTCTGTTAGTTTTAATCACTATTTATTAGCTTGGGATAGTAGTATCATTCAGAAATAGAAAATTGTTTGCATTCCTATGGGTACTCGTCCAATTCCAAAATTATCTGGGAAAGTTGAGACATCAAATGTCATATGGATTCCTTCGTTATCTAGTTTTGTTAAGATTAACTTTGATGGTGCATCACATGGAAACCCATGAAAATTAGGAATTGGATCTTGCATTAGGGATGAGTATGGAAGGGTTTTAGAAATGAAAACTCAACCTTTACCTCCAGGGATAAATAATATGGCAGAGGCACACACTTTGCTAGCTGGCTTAATATTAGCAAGAAGAAATGGTTTTCATTCAGTTCATATTGAGGGTGACTCAATGATTATAATTAAAGCATGTCTCTCAAAAAATTCTTTCAATTGGAAAATTACTTATACCCTAAAAAAAATTTGGGGTTATTGGATTTGCTTCAAGAGTATCAGATATCTCATATATATAGGGAAGATAATTCTATGGCTGACTATTTAGCAAATATGGGATGTGATGATCAACATGTAGAGTTTGTTGCCTTGGCTTCACATCCCAATCTTAATTCTCATACAATTATTTTTTCTACCTTTCTTGTTCTAGCAGAACTTCTTATCAAGGATTCAAATTAATGTCTCCAATTGCAGCCCTTTGTAGTTTATGTTGTTGTAGGGAAAATCTTTTACAGGCTGCTTTTCTTCTGCTTATTTCTTTTGTATTTCAATGAGGAAATGGGGTTTTGTTTATAGTTCTTTCCCCATGGAGTTAGTGAACTAGCTATTTGAATATATAGTTTGTGGCCTCGACCACATTTGCCAAAAAAAAATAGAGAGAGAGAGAGAGAGAGAGAGAGAGAGAGAGAGAGAGAGAGAGAGAGAAGCAAAATTATATGGCAAGAATGGGGAAATTATATGATTATAGCAAGAATGGGAAATTATATGTTTATGGAAAGAATTTAATTATAAAAGTAATTGAGATAAAAGTTCTATAATTAGATTTTTTTTTTTTGATGGAGGTCATCCACAAACAAGGTATCCGATATGGGAGATTATGATTTTTCAATAGAACTAGGTTTTTTATTTTCATTATTTAAGCATTACGATTCAATTAGGTTTATAGTTGAATGTTAAATTAAAGTTATAATTTATATTGTGTAATTTATTTAAATATTTAGTGTCAAATACTTCCTAATTTTCAAACAAATCTTTTCATTATACACACTTTTAAAAATCTTAGGTTTTTCTCTAAAAATATAAAATGTATCTTTTTAATACACTTTCTAATTCTATGATACATAAAAGACAATTTATTAGAAATAATATTTAAGTATATTTATTACATTTCTTAATTGAATTTGACTTAGAAATTATTTATTTATTTTTTAATTAATTTCGGCATAACTTGATCTTCTTTGAAATTTTAGCATGTTTCTAAATTAAATTTGGTACTTTTGATATTATTTAAACATAAAGATTTGTTGCCATTGTTTTATTTTATTTTTAAATGATTATCATTATAATCATATTAAAATAATATGACTTTTTGTATGTCTCTAAATCAAATTTGGCATTATAAAATATTTAATTGATATATTTTTATTTTTTGATATGCATAGATAGACTTTGAGTTTTCTTTTGAGTGCATGTAGAGGGGTTTTATTTTCTTCAAGAGCTGATAGATAGATTTTGAGTGTGAAGTTTGGTTGATTTTGAGATCATTTCTAGTTCAATATCAGTGTAGAGGACACTCATGAAATTTTACTAGATAATTATGTATAATATGAAAAAAACTCCACCAGTGAGTAAAACAAGTTACCAAAAGATTTAAGAATGTGTTAATTTTATAAACAAATAATTAATTATTCATTTAGTCATTTGTTTGGGTGATTAATTATTAATGACCAATTTTTTAATTTATTTGATCATTTATTTTGCCACTTATCTTTGTCTAACCTTTTGATTTTATCTCGTGAGCAAATTATCCATTTATTTAGTCACTTGTACTTATATATTGCAAAAGTTTACATGAATTTGCTCATTTTTAGTCACATGACTAAAATTAAATTAGTCACATAGTCATTTATTTACAAAAAAATCTATTAGTGAAAACTTACTATTTAATTATATTTAATTAATTGAGAAATTAATTAAATAAAATAGTTAAATTTAAAGATTGAGTTAAAGTCTAATTTTGGTGTAACAATATTAATTTAATTTAATAATAATATATTTAGGAGTTCATTTTTAAATAAATGCTAAATATTATTATTACTTAAGTTAATAAATATTTTTATCAAAAGTGTCTCGAGAATTAATTTTATAAACATATTTTAATGGAAAAAAGGTTGTGCATGAAAATTGAACAATAATTAAATAATAAAGAGCAATGAGTCTTCTCACATGATTGCACAATTGAAGTCCTAAATTTAGGGGAGAACTCTTTATCAGAGATCTAGAGCTCATTTTTGCATAACCGGGTTTTGGAGGAGCAATTTTGGAGGAAGTTTTTAGAAAGGGAAATACTTGTGTGCTTTGTATGTTGTCATATTAGTATTAGATTAAAGTAGAATCTCGTAGTTAATTTGCATAGTAGATTTCTATTCCTCAATTTCATGTCTTCTTCATGTCTGGATAAATCCGTTCTTAGAATTTTAGATATGGTTGATATCATTGTGTTGTAATTACTAGTTTATGTTCTTGATTTTGTCCTTGTATGAATTAATTAGATTGAAACCCTTGTATGCGAACTATCATTCTTCGATTTAGAAATTGTCTATGTTTGAGAGTTCTAGAATTGGAAACCCCTGTTTAGTGAATTTAATTGATGGGTATTTAAATCAAGAAGGGTTTTGGGAATAAATTGACTTTTAAAATGCAAAATTTGATTAGTTTATTTGGTTTTCCCTATCAATTTTAAATTCACAAATTTTATATAATTTTTTTATAAAAAAATTATGGGAGGGTGTTAGGTTTTATTGTTTGCTTTTTTATAAAAAAAAATTTAAATAATTAAAAAAAATTTTAAAAATATTAATTGGGGGTGGGGCCACCAAACCTCTCACCCCCCTCCGTACTTGCCCGTGATAGTGACTGTTGTGCATGTAACAGTACTCTGCTTCGGTCATAGCAAAGTTGCTTTGGCAGTGCTTTGAGGGTAGGCGAGTGGGCCTTAAAACAAGCCAAGTTTATTTTCAAATTTTATTAAAATTTAATTTCTTTAATTTCTAATTTATTAAAATATTTTAATTTAAATAAAATTTAATTATTAATATATTTTATTAATAGTTTTATTTTAATTATTAAATTATTATAATTTATTAAGTATTTTCTTTAAAGGGATGTGTATTAGTAATTAATTAATTAATAAAATAATTACCTAATTAATTTGTTAATAGGATGTTCGAAGGACATTAATTAATGAAATTCATTTTCTTATTTAATATTGTTAAATAATTACTAGTTAATTATTTATTATTTAAATTTATGATCCTTATAGAGATGTCAGTTTGGTGAATTAGTCATAGATAGGCATACAATTCTAAAAGTAAAATGGAGATTTTGTAACTTTGTTAAATCAGAAAAACTTACTATGAAATGTGATCTTGAAACCTTACTGTTAACTCAATATTATGTTTTTTCTAAACCAAATAGAACAATGAAACTACACTACCTATTGTATGTTTTCTTGTTTGTTGGGTTTTGGGGTTGACTTAGCTTGTTGACCAATTTTAATATGTTTACCAGAGGCTGGGAGTTACTGTTTTGTGATGCCATGATGACGTTTTGGTTACGATCTTTTATACCAAATCATGGCAATGTGTCATGTGTGTTTCTATGATGAGTTATGATCTATTGGTCGTTATTTATTTCTAGCGTTCTTGGTTGAAACTAAGGTGAATGGTGTTTATTTTTGATATAACCTTTGAGTCTTCAATCAATTATTTGTGGATGCTTTCCAGTTGCTTATAAAGGATTGAGGTGTTATTGTGAATTTTCTTTTGATGCTTTTCAATCACTTCTATAGGGCTGAGGTGAAAACTATGATTCTTTGATTTGTACTTTTATGAGCCTAGGGTAGGTAATATGTAGGTGATGTTGGTAAGTGGCTTGAAATGGAGGCCATAGCCCTAAAGAGATTTTGCGGGAATCCCATTGTAAGTTGTTTAATAAGTGATAACATTACATTAAATGAGAGTAAAATTAATTAACAAGAGTCATTATTTTTCCTCGCCTATGCCTTGAGATGTAGTACAATCTAGGATGGGAGTAGAGAGGATACTTGGTTGTGACCTTGGTTCATTAGTATGCCTTGTCAGTATGAAAGGATACTAGTGCCACATAGAGTCACTAGGGGGTAGAGGTTCCACAAGAGGGGTTTGGGCTCTATTTTTGTGGAGCGAGTGACCCCATGATAACATTTTAAGGGGTCTAAAGGTTTATTTAGAATCCTTTCCTATGAAATAGAAGCTCTGACTTTTTAGCCCTCCCAATTTAAGGGGGTGAAAATTGGGTGGAACTGGAATTAGCCCCACCAACTTAGGCAAGAATTTTTCCATTTGTCAAGAAGCTCTTCAACTTCCCACCAAAATGAATTAATCTCTTTATTTTTAAAAAATTATTAGACAACTAGATTCCTTTATTTTAGAAGCTAATTTTTTAAAGATGATTCAATTAAAAAATTCATGGGACCACTTCCCTCTAAAATATCTCAGTAGCGCCCACTCTATCTTTAAGGAAGCAGGTGCCCATGGGACCCCAACCTAAAAGACTAGACTAGGTGATCTTAGAGTTGGCTCATACGATGACACTTGCCCACTTGCATAGTAGAGTCCCTATGTATCATTGTTGCATCTAGGTTTAGATGTCATTTGTGTCTTGGTACCTTGAATTAGATTGCTCTTATTTTTTCCTTGACTTAGATGTTAGATTTGACTTTTGAGTTTGTTATCCTATTTTGGACTTGAGACTATCTCTGCAACATAGTGGGAGTGGACCCTTTTGGAGGTACCATGAGGTCAAGTGGTAGTGTACTATTTACTTTTACCATTGAGATTCGATAGTTTGATGCCATGGTTAGAGTTCCTTGTTCCGAATCTCTTTCATTTTATTCTTGTGTATTATGATGGATGGCTATACCTATTGTATTGTACTTTATTTTCATGGATCTTATGACATGATTGTAATCTATTTTTATGATGTATAATATTTTAGGCCTTCATACCCTGTGACCTATATAGTGGATAATTATGCATTATGATTATTGCCAAGTGGCAATTGAGATGACTATATATTATTTAAATGGATTCATACTTGTAGATTATTATTTTATGTTAATTTATTATATTTTGGATTTAGTGTTAATTAAACTCAAATGTGATTCATCATCATGGGACCCTTAAGAGTTGTAACATATTTATGTGTTGTTGATGTATGAGCATATGTTATTACTTCCACTATTCTATAATTGTTGTTGTATGTAACCTTAAAAATAAAATAAAAATGTTTGGCAAACTTAGTAAAACTTTAGGTTAACTTCTTTTCGGTTCCCTAGCAGGGTATTACATGTGAGGTAGAAATATTGTGAAGGATGATAGATAAAGAAACATGAGAGAGTTGTTGAGACTTTAATTTAATGATTAATACACAAACCAAGTATTATAAAAGTTGAAGCCTTAATAACTCTCTAACTCTTGATTTTCTTAAAGAAGTCCCACTACACCCTTTGCTCAATTGCAAATAATAATCTAAGGATAAACTTAAGTTAACACTAATGCAAATGAAAACTCCAATTTCAATGCAAAGTTTAATTATAATTACTTGAATAAAAAATAATAATAATCAATCATATTAATTATTATATAAGTGATATATTTTTTTTTTTTCAAAGGGAATCTATTGCATTAAGAATATTTTTGAAATGAACATATAAAATCTATAATGTACCATAAAATATAATATACTTAATAATTATTATTTATTCTTATAAATGACTAACAATAATCTCTTTCATTCTTTTGGTCTAGGCAATGACTGCACTGTGTCTCTACAAGTGTCACACTGCTTCACAAATTTGAATGGTAGAAAAAATTAGGAGAAACAGTGGAGCTTGTAGAGACGCAGTGCAGTTAGTACCCAAACTACACTAGTTAGTCTTCCTTACCGCATATTCACTGCTAACTATTTGACCTACCAAGGACAACTAAAATTATAGAGATTTGTAGAAGGTTCTGTAATTTTGGTTTTTAGAAATTACATGGCATAAAAAAACTATTTTACCCCTAAGAAAATAAGGGTCAGCCAATCAAAATAAAGAATTTAAAAATAATTCATTTAAAAACTTTAGTGATGAAGTGATTTTAGATATACAAATTAATTGAGGGACCACAACTAAAAGACATTAGTTCCCTACCTTATAGATAAGGTAGGGACTAATAGCATACAAATTGGAAGAATAGGGATGGGGACTTCATATATTCCATTGTGTATTGTGGGCAAACATCATTTTCTAGGGACTAATAGCACACAGATTGGAGGAATAGGTATGGGGGCATCATATATTCCATTGTGTATTGAGGGTGGACTTCATTTTCCTGCTTGCTACTTCTTTCAATGCTGCTTTATCCTTATAATTAATCCATCATCAGAGAATTTTTTCCCTACATTTCATCCAACATTCACATCTGTAGAAATTATAAATGACTATAAATCAATTTGTGGAAAAGAAATAGTTTTCCCTTAGGGGTTTTTCCAAGGATGATTTGTCCAAAAATATTCTGTTCATTGTGTTTCTTATTTTTTTCCATATTTTATTGGTGAAGTTGCAGATGTGTTATTTTTTGATATTAGCTACGAATTTATTTTTGATAGTTTAATAGTCATTTAAGATAGGAGATTAATAATTAGTGACTATAATAGTGTTAATTTTCACATGGTATCAGAGCAATGTTGAGGGTAGAAAAAATTTTCCCTAGGAAAGAAATTAAGGATTGGTCTCTTTATAATTATTATTGCTTTAATCCCTTGAGATGGTTGTAGCTAGTTTGAGAAATTATGATAGATTGGATGGTGCCTTGAGTTTAGGTGTCTAGAAATAGAAAAAGAAATTATTGTTGGAAGAGAATGGTATCAAGGATTATGTTACCACTGTTATAGATGTAGGTCTAAAAATGTGACACAACTTGCAACATATAAGAAGGATGATGCCAAGGCAAGGAGGATCATCCTTGATGGTGTCAAGGATCATATTTTTGGACACATATCTTAGAGCTAGATACAATGAAGAAGATGTGAGATGTCATTTTGAATCTCTACCAAAATGCTACCACTAATAGGAAGATGATTCTAAGAGAGGAGTTGAAGAACACCTAGATGAACTAGGGAGAAGTTGTTACAAGTTACCTCACCAAGCTTAGATTCATCAAGGACAAGTTAACAACTATTGGAGATAGTCCCAGTGATGATGAGCTAGTAAGAATAGCCCTAAATGGGTTTTCTAATTAGTGGAGTGTCTTTGTTCAAGTTATCAAGATGAGATACCTTACTGAGTTGAGATTAATTATGGACTAATTTCACTCAAGAGGAGTTTAAACTAAGTCTTGTCAATGGAGCCAACAAGAGTCAAAAAAGTGAGGTGGAATAGAAAAATGTTGCCTTAGTGGGGAAAGGGAAAGCAAAGAAGAGATCTAGCAAAGGATTAAATTCACAAAGAGAGAAGAAGAAGGACCTTTATAAGATTTTGATGTTAGCAGTATGGTCACTATGTCAGTGATTTCCCAAAAAGGAAGAAGGAAAAGAAGCAAGTGGAAACCTTAGCATGTGTAGAAGAACTCTCAAGTAGAATGGATGATGAGTTTGCACTTATAGCTTGTATGGTGAGCTCAACCTCATTGACTATCACACATATAGATAGTGAGACGTCATTTTATCTAATAGGATTTAGAGAATACTTCTCTAGTTATAAGGAGGAGAACACCAATATCTAGATTTTTATGGGAAACTTTTCCAAACTCAACTTATTTGGGAAAGGGACAGTTCAGTTTTAGAGGGAGAATGTAAAAATAATTCTAGTTCATGATGTGTTGCATGTTCTAGGCTTAGGTATGAATTTTATTTCTGTATTTGTTCTTTAGGATAAGGGGTATAATGTACTCTTTAGAGGGATACATGTCTTTATTAAGTAGAAGGATTGGAAATTACCCTTAACTATTGGATTTAGGAGTGGTCGCCTTTAGAGGTTGCAATTTGATACTCCTAAGGCACTCATGAGAAAAAATATTCCTAAAGATCTTGGAGAGCTATGGCATAGGAGGATGGGCCATATTCATCATGGAGCACTTAAAATCATTCATGAGATAGTAATAGGTGTTTCAAAAGTGAGCTTGGAGCATGATGATGTATGTAAGGGATGTGTGTTGGGGAAGTTTGTGAAAGCATCTTTTCCAAGGAGTGACACTAGATCTAAAGATTTTTTTGATCTAGTACATTCAGATTTGTGTGGATCGATGTCAACAAAGTCTCTCAAAGCATATGAGTACTATGTTAATTTTATCAATGATTTCTCTAGGAAGACCTGGATATACTTCTTGAATAACAAGGATGAGGTTTTCAATCAATTCCAAGAGTCCAAGGCTCTTGTGGAGAACTCGATAGGAAAGAAGATAAGGGTTCTTTGTCAAACAATTGACGTGAGTAGAAAGGAAATATGTTCCAGGAGTTCTGTACCAAAGAAAGAATCAAGAGAGAGTGGATTATTCCTTATAA
This sequence comes from Cupressus sempervirens, assembly GCA_028749045.1. NCBI lineage: Eukaryota > Viridiplantae > Streptophyta > Pinopsida > Cupressales > Cupressaceae > Cupressus > Cupressus sempervirens. The sequence goes on along the minus strand of CM053790.1, from coordinate 49,188,338 downwards.
TCCATGGCAGAATAAAGCTTTTAAGAGCAAGAACTATTCTATATTAGAGGTAGCAAGAGCTATACTACATGACCAAGACATGCCCTGCTACTTATGGGTAGAAGTGTGTATTACAATAATCTACATTCAAAACAAGATTCCACACAAGGTACTAGGGAAGATGACACTAGAGGAAGCCTTCACAAGTAAGAAGCCTAATGTTAGTCATTTCAAAATATTTGGGAGTTTGGCATATTGTCATACTCTAGGTGATACATGTACCAAGTTAGACCAAACTACAGAGAGAGGGTACTTTGTTTTATAGTGAAACCTCAAAGGCATATAGGATTTTAATCCTTGGGACCAAAAGAATTATTATCAAACATGATGTAAATTCCATGGAAGACAAGGAATTAAGAAGGTCCAGAGATTTTCCAATAGAAGATCAAAATGAGTAGCCAGTAGAAGCTCCAAGGCCAAGTCAAGGGCATAAAAACATGAGTACAATTACCAATACAAATGTAAGCTCAGATGGTGAAGATTCGCAGAGTAGGGAACAATAGGTACAATAGGAAATGCATCTAGAAGACTTAGAGATTGATATTTCATCCTCTATATTTGGCAGCAGGAACAATGAGGTTCAAGAGACATTAAGGGATACTTAAGAGTATGTGGGAGCTCTTGGGAAGAGTACTAGATAGTGGAGACAACCAACCAAGTTCAATGACTATGTGGCAATAGTTAGTCAATTGGTAGATAGTGAGCCTTCCATCTATCAAGAGGCTGCAAATCATCAGGTATGGCAAGATGCTATGGTTGAGGAAGATTCCTCAATAATGTAGAATGATGTGTGGGAGGTAGTTTTTAGACCAATAGATAGGGCAATATAGTTGGATCACATTGGATCTATAAGATAAAGTATGGTGCAAATGGTAGAATTGAGAAATACAAGGCAAGGTTTGTGGCCAAGGGATTCTCTAAGAAGGAGAGAATAGACTATGAGGAGACATTTGCTCCAATGACGAGGTATACTTATATACAAGTTGTGATCTTTTTTGCAATACAGATGGGATGCAAGATCCATCAAATGGATGTCAAGATAACATTCATTAATCGTGAGTTGAAGGAGTAGGTATACATAGAGAAACCAAAAGGCTTTGTAGCACACATCAAAGAGATCTATGTGTGTAGATTGAAGAGACCACTGTATGAACTCAAGCAGGCTCCATGACCATAATATGAGCACATTGATACATACTTGTAGGAAATGGGCTTTGTGAAGAGTGAAGCAAATGCTAACCTCTACTACTTGGTGGTTGGTGGTGAGATTCTCATTCTTGTTTTTTATGCAGACGACTTGTTTCTTACAAGTTCACTAGGGCTCATAGAAGAATGCAAGAGGGACCTTGCAAAAGAGTTTGAGATGAAGGATTTGGGACTTATGCACTACTTTCTAGGCATGGAGGTGTGGAGACAAATGGAGAGATTTTCTTTGGTCAAGGGAAATATTGCATTGAGATTTTGAAGAGATTCGGGATGGAGGATTGCAAAGCCATGTCTACACCCATGATCACAAATTGGAGGAAGGTAGATACATCCAACGAAAATGATGTAGATCCCACTTTATACAAATAGTTGACTAGTTTTCTTATGTATTTGGTCAACATTAGGCCAAATATTGCATTTGCAATAAACTCTCTTAGTCTATTCATGGTTGAACCAAAGACAATGCATCAGACATCAACTAAGCATGTATTGTGTTATGTACATGGTATAGTTGAGTATGGGATTAGATATATTTGAGGTGAAGGTATCATATTGATATCCTATACTGACACAGATTGTGCAAGTAGTACAATAGACAAAAAGAGCACTTTAGGGTGTTGCTTTAGTTTGGGATTAGGAGTTGTATCTTGGGTCAATAGGAAGCAGAAGTTAGTGGCTTTGAGTTCACCAAAAGTAGAACACATAGCAGCTAGCATGGCGACATGTGAAGCTATAAAGCTTTGGAAGTTGTTACTAGCCTTGTTTGGTCAGAAGGTTGAGACTACTATGATACACTGCAACAATCAAAGTTGCATTAAGTTTTCTGAGAATCCAGTGTTTCATGATAGATCTAAACATATAGATATCAAATTTTACTTCATCAAAGATTGTGTACAACAAGGAATTGTTCAGATGTACACACCTATAGAGAAGAAGATAGCAGACATTTTGACTAAGGCACTGGGGAAGGTGAAATTCATCTTCTATAGAGATAAGTTGGGTCTCATGTATAACAACTTCCTCATTGAGAGGGAGTGATAGTTTTAGGAAGCTTGGATAGTTCTTCATCCATATGTGATTAATTAGAAAATAATCCTTTTACTAACTAATGAGTTAGAGTTAAAACAAATATTTGTTAATTAATTGACTCCTTCTAGAAGCAACGAGTAACTTTTTTGTTAGGTTGTTTTTAATTAAGAAGCAACTAGAAACATATTTCTTAGGTAATATAAAAGGAGGGTCAAGGGAGGCATTTGGTGAACACAATGTTGCAGAAGCATTTGTAGTGATAGCAAATAGTCTTGCAATGTTAGTAAGGGCATAGTGATGGCGTTGGGAATAACAGTGGGAGAAATTGAGAAGTTGTTAGAGATTTTCTAGTAAGATGAAAGGAATTTTGTATCTCTTGATTTGTTGAAGTTAATATATTTTCCATCTCTAGAACTGGTTTTCCCTTAGGAGTTTTTCTATGGATGATTTGTTCAAAAATATTATGTTCATTGTGTTGCTTATTTCTTTCTGTATTTTATTGGTGAAGTTGTAGTTGTGTTATTTTTTGATATTAGTTGTGAACTAATTTTTGGTAGTTTGATAATCATTCAAGATAGGAGATTAATAATCACTGACTGCAATAGTGTTAATTCACACAAAGAATGGATTTGCTAAATAGGCTTTGGAAATGTTTAATCAAATGCAATTGGTAGGTGAAAGGCTAGCCTCCACAACCTTTTCCAGCATCCTCTTAGCCTGTGCTAAAATGGGAGATCTAGAGGAGGATACGAAAATACATAAATACATAATCAAAAGTGGATATTTATCAAATATTATAGTATTGAGTTCCTTGGTAGACATGTATGCAAAATGTGTAAGTATAAATATTGCAGGCCAACTATTTTAGAAAATACCTCAAAGAAATGTTGTCTCATGGAATGCAATGATTGCAGGATATGCACAAAGTGGATGTATTGAAAAATATTTGGAAACTTTAAACAAAATTCAATTGACAGGTGTATAGCTAGATTCACAACCTTTGTTAAAATCCTCTCGGCATGTGTCAAAATAAGAAATTTGCAACAAGGAATGGATATACATCAAAGCATGATTAAACATTGATTTTTTTCATATTTAGTTATTCTAAATGCCCTAATGGACATGTATTCAAATTGTGGAAGCATTCTTGAGGCATGTAAACTGTTTGACAATATGGATCAGAAAAATATTTTCTTTGTTAGGAAAGCAACAGTACATAAATGCTTCCCAAATGTTGCATTAACAGGGAAATATGCAAGACCAAAATTGCAAAGATGTGCAGATAAATAAAATATTAGACATATTAGACATGAGACACAAAGAAAAAACCAAATTTAATGTGGGAAATCATTCTGGGAAAAAACCCACCACTCAAAATCTTGAGAAAACTATTATATTACAGTAAATAATTTATATACAACTTTGGATTTTCATAGGGTCAGATTGCCTTTACAATCAAACTAATTTTCAACATCCTTTCTTCTCTATGAATCTTGCAACCATTAATACATCGTCCAAATTCATTACCAAATTTGGTAAAGAAATGATTACATTAAAGAATCCTCTCTTGGTGATGAAGACTTTTCGGTCACATGGATGCTTATCACTCCAAAATTTTTTGGTAATGTGGATGCTTCAATCACTCTGGAATGTTTTGATAATGTAGATGCTTTAGTCACTTTGAAACATTTGGTCATGTAGGTGCTTCACTGACTCCAAAAAATTTCTATCACATGGATGCTTTAGTCACTCTAGACTCCTCACTTAGTCAGGCGGATGCTTCGGTCACTGGCTGAGAGCATCACTACTTGCCACAGCCATGATACACATACTATAGACCATACTCATCATACATGAAAATGTAATTGTTCACCATACAATGGCTCACCTCCACTATATGATATGGGGGACTTGTACTCCTTCACCACTATATATGTACTCCTTCACCATTGTACAATAGTTACCTCCACCATACAATGGATGATAGACTTCTTTAGTCCAACAACTCACACTTGAAAAAGTACGAAATCACACAAGATAACTAACAAGAATAAAGGGGTTTTAAACCCCATTGAGCTTGTGCACCAGTTGACCTTAGTTGTTTTCACTAACTTTGTGCTAAATTGGGGTCTCTCTCAGATAGGCCAAAGATATCCATCAATAGATAATCAAATATGGATTTCTATTGGACATTGTAGTCAAATGTGACCTGGTAGACATGTATACAAAATGTAGAAATGTATACATGGATCAAAAATTGTTTGACAAAATGCCTGAGAGAAATTTGATCTCTTGGAAATCTATGCTTGTAGGATATGCACAAAATGGCTTATGCGAGGACACTATCAATCTAGGCTTTAAATTCATGAAACATTCTAGAATCTACCTTGATCATATAAGATTTTCATGTCTTTTCTTAGCATGAAACCATGCAAGCTTAGTGGATGAAGGATGTAAATACTTCAATAGCATGGGTGACTCTTATGGCACTACAACCTTGATTGACCATTATGTGTGCATGGTTGATATTCTTGGTCATTCTGGCTATCTTGAGGAAATTCTAAAATTTATCATCAAAATGCGAGTTAAAGTTGTCCTCATTGTGTGGACTTGTTTTCTTGGTTCCTATAGGATACATAAGAATATAGATTTAGGAGTATTTAAAACATCTCTTCTTCTTTATTTGGATCCTAAGAAAGTTACAATGTATGTTCTTTTGTCAAACATCTATACAGAAGTAGGTAGGAGGAGTGAGGTTCAAACAATAAGGAGATTGATGAAAGATAGAGAGTAATTAAAAAGATACCTGCATGTAGTTGGATTGAAGACCATAACATGGTCCATATTTTTTTTGTAGGGGGTAGATCACATCCACAGACACAGGAAATCTATGTTAAGTTGGAAAATTTAATTGGGAGATGAAGGAAGTGGGGTATTTTGTAGAGTCAAAAAATGTACTAAATGATGTGGAGGAAGAGAAAAAAGAAGCTTTTCTCTACCACCATAGTGAGAAGTTGGGAATTTCATTTGGATTGTTAAACATAACCTCTAGAAAAACTATTAGAGTTGTCAAAAATCTTTGAGTACGTGTTGATTGGCATGTTGTAACTAAGTTTATCGCCATGATTACTTAAGGAAAATTTTTGTGAGACATGCCCATTAGTTTCAACATTTCCAACATGGGCAATGCTCTTGTGGGGATTATTGGCATGATGACATGCAAAGAAGTATCTAACAATAGGCTTGGACTATAAAAAGGTCTACCATGTCAAAACTAGAGTAATACTAGATAGCACCAGGATTAATTTTACTTTCAAAAAGGTATTGTTTTGTTAAAGACCTAGACTTTATTGGTGACATGGTAAAATCATAGAAATAGTATTTTCCATCCCTGCCTATACATATTGATTGGTTATGATTTGTTATTACTTTAATGATATCATGAAATATTGAACTGAAGGAAATATGGTTGTCTAAGTTAGGGGCATTATGAAGGTTCTTGAGTTCTATTTTTTCAAAGTAGGAGATCCTATGACAATATCTTTTAGATTGTTAAATTTAAGTAGTATTAAATGTTGGGATAAGGTGACTCAGCCTTACCATGATTTATTGTTTTATTTATCCTTTCATGGAAAGTTTCTGCATAAAACTAGATTCTTCCACAAGAAAAGACTTGGAGTAGAAAAATAGAAATCTTCTATTTTTTGGTGATTTATTATATTATGCTTTGTTTTTATGCAAGGTTGTGCATAAGGAGGTTTCTAAAATAAATTATAGATGCATTGGATGTAGACACTTTAGAAATTGTTTCCTCTTGTAGCAAAACTGTATAAGTATAAGGTATTGTTGTAGAAAATGATGTGAGGGTGACCATTGTCTGAAAAATATTGTTATGCTATTAGAATTGTTCTGGATTTGATATCACAGCTGAATACTCTTGGAGATTTGTGGCTCTATAGATTGTATTGTAACTATTGTTGTTGATAATACAATTGAGTCTAGCTTTGGAGTGGTGGGTTTTTCCTGAGAAGGGATTCCCACATACATCTTGTGTTTTATGTTTATGAGTTGAATCTTTATGTATGTATTTATTTATCTTATCTCCCACTTGACAAAGACCTTACAAGAGTTATTGTATCATAGCACAAGCCTGAACGCCCGTAGAACCAACACACCATTTGAACTTCTCAGTGTTCACTAGCTTTGTCAATGCATCTACAAAATTCTCCAAAGTCACAAAATTTTCTAACTTCACCTTTCCATCTTCCACCATATCATGAGAAAAATGATGTTGTACATCAATATGCTTTTTTTAGGTATGGAAAGTAGCATTATTTGCTAAATAGATAGCACTTTGGTTGTCACAATAGATAGTAATCTGTCCTGCATCAAAACCAATATTAGAACACAATCTCTTAAGCCAAATGGCATCTTTAGAAGCATGAGTAGCTGCCATGTACTTTTCTTCTATAGTAGACAAAGCAGCTACAACATGTCACTTACTCATCCAACTAATTTCACCACCAAACATCATAAAAGCATATCCATTGGTGGATCTTTTGCTATCAATGTCACCTGCCCAATCTGAATCCACATATCCATGAATGCAAATAGAATGATGAGATATAGAAGAGTTACCTTGAAAATGCAAGAAAAACTTGGATGTGCCTCTCAAATATTTGAACACTCTCTTAACTACATCTGAATGCACCCCTCCAGGATTAGCCATATATCTACTAAGGACTCCCACTACTTGGGCAATGTCTAGTCTTGTATAGACCATAACATACATCAAACTGCCAACAACACTCACATAAGGTACTCGAGACATGTCCTCCATCTCTGTAGGATTTTTTGGACAATCCTCCTTAGATAAATTTGTTCCATGTGATATTGGAACAACTATCTACTTGGAAGCTATCATGCTAAATTTCTCCAACACAGAGTTTACATACTTCCTCTAGCTCATCCAAAGCTTTCTACTAGCTCTATCTCTAATGATCTCAATTCCAAGAATATATCTTACTACGCCTAGATCTTTCATCTAACACTGTGCTACTAACCAAGACTTCAAATCTGAAATCATTCTTTTACCATTCCCAGTAAATAACATATCATCCACATACAGGACTATGATAAGAATTTGACCATTTTCAGATTTATAATACACACAACAGTCAGATTTAGATCTCAAAAATCCCAAGGACAACACATAGGTGTCAAACTTTTGATACCACATTCTAGGAGACTGTTTCAAACCATATAGAGATTTCTTCAACTTACAAACAATATTTTCATTGCCTTTTTCAACAAAATACTCTGGTTGTGACATATAAATTTCCTCCTTCAAATCACCATGAAGAAATGTTGTCTTCATATCCATTTGCTCAACTTCAAAATTATAAGTTACTGCAAGTGATAACAATAATCAAATGGATGTTAGCTTTGCTACAAGAGAGAATATTTCACCATAATCAATTCCCTCCACCTATGAATAGCCCTTCACAACCAACAATGTCTTATACTTCTCAACACTACCATCTAGACCCACTTTCTTCTTGAACACCCATTTACATCCAATAGGTTTCCATCCTTCAAGATGAGGTACCAAATCCCATGTAGCATTCTTCTTCAGTGCTACCATCTCTTCATTCATGGCTTTTATCTGAGAATCTACATCATTCATACCCATAGTGTCTCTAACAGTCCTAGGTTTGTCAATGTTAGAAATCAAAGAAAATATACAATTAGAATCCAACAAAGAATATCCAAACTTCTTAGGTGAATAACCAAATCTATTAGGTCATTGTCTATCATTAGTAGACCTCCTCAAAGTTTTAGGTTTAGGTACTTGCTCTTCTTCAGAACTTCTAGAGATGCTTAACCTCTCCTCATTCTTGGGTCTATCAAGAGCTCGCAATTCTTCTTCCTTAGAGGTAGTAGGAAAATGAACTACTTCCTTTTTCTGCTTCTCTTCCTTCTCTGACAATAAAAGAACTATGGAAGGTTTCAGCTCACAAAATATAAAACTTCTAATATAGAGTACCATCTCTATAATTGGATCCCAAAGCTTGTTACCTTTCACACCGACACCATAGAAAATGAAGATACACTTAACTGCCTTGTTCTCTAACTTTGATATTTTCACACTTGGCACATGAGCATATGCCTCACAACCAAAGACTATGGGATGTCTCAAAGAGGGCTTCTTATTAGGCCATGCTTCCATACGTGTCTTCTCAACAAGTTCTGAAGTAGGAGACCTATTAATTAAATAGCATATAGTGCCTACTGCTTTAGCCCAAAACTTGTTTTCAAGACTACCACCACTCAACATACTCCTAGCCCTCTCCATCAATGTTCTATTTGTCCTATCTACAACTCCATTTTGTTGCAGAGTGTATGGAGTTGTCTTATGTCTCTCAATTCCATGATCCTTATAGAAATTGTCAAATTTTGCTGAACAAAACTCACCACCATTATCAGTCCTCAAACACTTAATTTTTCTACCAATCTGATTTTCAACAAAGGATTTAAATTCCTTGAACTTACTAAAAACTTCAAATTTACTTCTAAGGAAATACACAAATGTCCTTCTACTATAATCATCTATGAATGAGACAAAATACAAAGATGTAGATATTGAAGGAACATTAACTAGACCAAACACATTTGAATGAATATAATCCAAAACCCCAAAAGACTTATAAGAACTAGAATAAAAAGAAACACGGTGTTGTTTACCATAAATACAATGTTTTCAGAAGTCAAACTCCATATTACAATCATCAAGGCCTTCAAAAAGGTTTTTATTTTTCAAGGCTCTAAGACCCTTCTCACCAATGTGACCAAGTCTTTGGTGCCATAACACTTTCTTCTTAGCAGGGAGCTTCATCTTCAATGTATTAGCACCCTTAAGTACCCAAAAATCATGACCATTAGATGTAGAAACAATGGTCTTCTTCTTTTCTTGATCTGCTAGTGATGATGAAGAATCTAAAACCCTTTTCTTGGACTTTACATAAGTGCTATTGCACTGAATCGTGCATGTATCTAGCCTATACAACATGCCCATCCTAACACCTTTAGCAAGGACCATAGAGCCTATTGTCATCTTACATCCATCACTCAAGAAAATAATCTACACACACACATCACCAAGCTTACTAACTAAAAGTAGATTTCATGCTAAACCAAGGATATGCAGTACACCATCAATCCCCTTTACTCTACCATTAGGGAATCTAATCTTGACCCTACCATGACCAACAATATTTAGGTGAGAGTTATCACCCAGATACACCTTTCCACCATCAAACTCTTCATATTTTGAGAACCAATCTCTATGAGAAGTCATGTGGAAAGAACCACCTAAATCTATCAACCAACCATCTTCTAATGTATGTGTTGCCAAGGCTGCAACAAAAGCATCTACATCATCTTGAGAAGATTTATCAGTATCAAAATCAAAGAAATCCTTTTTGCCTTTCTTTTTCTTCTCCTCTTTGCAGTCTCTTTGAAGATGACCAAGTTGTCCACAGTTCCAACATTTTTCCTTGGATTTTTTACCAGGAGACTTGGATTTTCCCTTCTTGTCTTTTTTCTTTCCTTTCTCTGTTATTCTACCACAAGAAACAAGGACCTCCTTAGCCATCTCAGAAGACTTTCTTCACATGTCTTCAGATAACAGTGAACCAACCACATCCTCCAATTTGAAAGTGGTTGTTGTGCTTCCAATAGCCATAACAAGGTGATTCCATGAATTTGGCAAATAACATAACATAAGCATGCATTTATCTTGATCATCAATCTTATCACCAACATTAAATGGGTGGAACTGGAAATTCTCCTACTGGCTTAGGAGTAATTTTTTTCATGTGTCAATCATCTATTTTTTTCATCAAAAATAAATTACAACCACCAAAAAAATTAGATTAAAATCTGAATAAATTGTTTTCCAAAAAAATGATTTTTTTGTTATTTTTTTTAATATTTTGCATCCATAAGACATATTTCTTAATTGTAAGCTAAAATACACTATAAAATTCATGGCACTATTTACTCATAAATATTCCTCAAAAATCTCAACAACCACAACTATATTTTTGAGGAAGCCCCCTTTGTGGGACTCCAACCTAAGAGAATAGGAAAGATTAGAAGAAAAGGAATATCTAAAAGAAAATGGATTAATATTTGGTCAAAATAAAATGACTTGCAATCAATTTAATGCTTGAGGATGATGGGAAGAACATATCTTCACATGTCTTTATTTCAATCTTTAATATTATATTTTGCTCATAGTAACATAGAGTCATATTCTTTCTTTTTGTTTCATGTGGACTCTATCCCCCCACCCCAATAGCACCACTAAATCTTGCCACCTCTACTAAGGTAGTGTTAACTATTTTTTGATCCAACTACTTATCTTCAATGTTTGATATTCCAGTTAATACAATGTTCAAGTATTTACTCTTTTGCATCTTTATATATTATATTAGAATACATTTTTTCATAACTAGAATTTTTAAGTATCATAAATATGATATATACAACCCTCTATCCCTACCAGCATCTCTATCATCCCCAAATTAAAACTTCTATGTTCCTTGTCCCCCATCCCAAAAACTTGTCCCTCTATTGCCAGTCCCCATCCCATAACAATGTAGCTATAATTGTGCTTATATATAGATCTGTTGTCTGATCACAAGTTAATTAAAATTTATATATTCTCAACTCTATTACTACATTTTAGAAATAAATTAGAACTTATATTGTAAAAATATCATACATTGAATTATTGGAGGACTATATATAAATGAGTAATGTTGCTAATTGCAGCTATAGAATTTTGGAGTCAAGTTCTAGACTACGAGGTGAATTTGTCATCACCCTACCAGCTGAAGTTTGATTACCTCAATGTAATATTAAATAGTTGAATTTTTTTTGTAATTGTTTTTTATAATAACATTGAATGCATAAAGTTGGTGATATCAACAGCTTTTTGATTTCTGTTTAAAATAAAATCAAAGTTGGATATATCAAGTGCTTTGTGATTGCTATTTTTAGTAACATCAAATGCGTAAAGTTGGTCATATGAAGTGCATCAAGAAAGCCAAGCCAAGAAAATGAAGGTGGAGGAATATTGTATGCAACAATGGTGTATTGTAGGCTAAGAGCTAAGATGGTGACATATTTTGAAAAAAATAATCTTTCCATGTATGTCACCATTATCTCCACAAAATTTCCATTAAAAAAAAGTCCATTCGATCCTATCAAATGCGATTAAATATAAATCTTTAAATTAATGCTTCTATATTTTTTTATTTCATGGGAGTAATGGGAGGCAAAGTTTCATAGTTTTTTTTTTTTTTGCAAAAAGAGGGGTAAAAATTTATTAAGATAGAAAGGAATACAATAAGGAGAGCTCAACAAGGAGCTCAATCCTGAGCAACAAGATCATCAAATTCTTGCACCATCTCAAAGGACAGTTGCCCCCTATCTCTAATATTCCAACCCGGATCATGACTAGAAGCCCATTTGGCTAAACAATCAGTAGGTCTATTCCATTCTCGTGGAATATACTTGAACCTAATGAACTGAAAAGAGGAAGAGAAGAAAAGAATCTGCTTAACAACAGTGGCCAACAGCCAACTAACATCCTCAAGCTCTTGCGAAGAAAGCATGTTCACCACCACCTGGGAATCAGACTCACAAATAATCTTACTCCATCCCCACAAGCAACACTGTTCCACAGCATATAAAATAGCCTGAGCTTCCATGAGATTGTTAGTATAATCACCCTTATGAATTGAGAAAAAAAATTTAACATTCCCAGAACTACAATGAGCCACTCCGCCAATACTAGCCAGACCAGGATTCCCACGAGAAGAACCATCAGTGTTAATTTTCAGAACTCCACAGGGAGGAGGAGTCTAGTGCCCATCCCGATTAACCTAACCCTTCCTCTGATAGTGAAGCTGCCTGGACATAGAAGGAAACCTATGAGCCGCAACCCCATCCTGCAGATGAAAATTGAGGCGATTACAGATAGCAAGATCAACTGGATCCATACCCCCATCAAGCTCACACTTCACAAGAATAGTTTCCTAGAGAGAATGTGATATTTTCCACCAAAGATGCAAAACACCAAGCCGAACATCTTGGAATATGCAACGATTCTTCTCCAACCAGATATGCCAAAGCATGAAAGATGGGCCAGCAATCCAAGCAGCATGGAGAGAAGAAGACTTGGAGGGAGCACTACCCAAGCGAGCCCAGAACTCAGGCAAAGAGGAAGCATGCCGACAAGAGCAACCCCAAGTGCTCCACCAAAGGTGCCATATCTGAGTAGAATAGGAGCAATGGAAGAACATATGGGAGACAAACTCCTCTCCATTACCACACAAAACATAATAAGAGGGGCCCTGAAATCCACGTTTACAAAGATTATCCCAAGTAAGACAACGGTTGTGAGCCACTAGCTACATGAAAAAATTGCACTTGGACCAAGAAACTTTATTCCAGACTTGCTTCCACCAAGGGACCTCAGCATCCCCAAATAATTATCTAGTTATCTCCTGATACCCAGCAGAGACATGATATTTACCAGACAAGGTACCACCCCAAGCCAATACATCTGGACCAAGCAAAGAGGAACACTCTCTGGAGGCCAGAATTTGAGAAAGCTCCTGATGATCCATGTCTGTACCTCCAGGAGGCCAATCAGAGGAATGCTTCCATCTATAACCAACAACAGGTCCCAATTGATAAGGAGTCTTGTAATGAGCCACTTTATCCCATCCAGTGGCCAGAAAAGAGTCACAAAGAGGCTGAAGATGAGGGTATATGGATAAAATGGAAGGGAATCCATCCCAAGCATCAGACCAAAACAAAGCCTCAGAACCTCCTTTACATATCCAGAACAGACCCCTCTTCACCAACATCACACCTGTCTTCAAAGTATGCCAAACCATTGAGCCACGACCTTCAAGAGGAAGTGCAAAAACAGAGCAAGGATCAGCACCATGAAAATATTTATGAGTGATAATATGAGCCCAAAGTTGATGCTGTCCAGAGCACCATCGCCAATAAAGTTTAGCAGCCAAAGCTTGTCTACTCAATAGAGCAGAACGAAGACCAAGACCACCCTCCTTTTTAGGCCTACAAATAGTTGCCCAATTAACCAAGCTCCATTTAGTACTACGCAAATTACCACTCCAAAGGAATTGTTGAGAAAGAGCATCAAACTCCTTGAGAAAGTAAATAGGTGCAGCATGAACCATGCTTCTATAAGTAGGAAGAGCTTGGATAACATCTTGAAGAAGAGTAACTCGCGCAGCAGTAGAAAGCCATCTATGAGTCCAATGATTTAACTTATCCTGAAGCTTGGTAATCAAATTTTGGTAGAAGAGACGTGGCTGCCTGGAAACAGCAATAGGAATGCCAAGATAAGTCAAAGGAAGTGAACCTATCTGAAACCGTAGGATACCAACAATCCTGTGCTGAATAGAATCAGGAGTGTTAAAAAAGTAAATGAAAGATTTGTGCTCATTAACTTTCTGGCCTGAAGCTGCCAAATAAACGTCCAAAGCATGTCGAAAGGCTTTAGCTTCCTTGATCCTAGCAAGACCGGCAAGAGCAGAATCATCAACAAATTGAAGATGGGAAAGAGAAGGTAAGCCATTACCCCACCGCCAGCCTTGAATAGAATTCTGGGACACCTGATGCTTAATGAATCTGCCCAAGCCTTTAGCCATGATGATGAATAGATATGGGGAGAGAGGGTCACCCTGGTGGAGGCCTCTAGAAGCACCAAATAGTTGTGAAGGTTGACCATTAATAAGAATAGAAAAAGAGGCAAAAGTAACGCAACTCATAATCCAACTCACCCAGTCAGAGCTAAAGCCAAAAGAAAGAAGAATACTCCTTAGGAAGCTCCATTTAACTCTATCGTAGGCCTTAGCCATATCCAGCTTAACAAACATGGCTCTCTCCCTTGAAGTAGCCATAGAGTGAATAACCTCAGTAGCAATAACCACCCCATCCAAAATTTGTCTTCCAGCAACAAAACCAGCTTGTTCTTCTGAGATAATAATGGGAAGCCACCTTTTCAATCTCTCAGCAATCAGCTTAGTAATAACTTTGTAGACCACATTACATAAGGCAATTGGTCTAAAAAACTCCAATTGATTAGCACCCTCTCTCTTAGGAATAAGAGTCAAGAATGTAGAGTTCAAAGCTCAAAGCATCTGCTTGCTAGCATAGGATTCTTTAACCACCTCCAACAAATCATGATTAATGATGTCCCAAAATTCCTGAAAGAATTCAACTAGAAAACCATCAGGACTAGGGGCCTTCCCCTTAGGCATGCCAAAGACCACTGCCTCCAGCTCTTCCAAAGAGATAGGATGCATGAGATAATCATTCATTTCCTGAGTGATAAGGGAAGGAATACAGGACAAAATAATATTTTCTTCATTATCAACAGGAGGAGAGTCCTCAAAGAAGAGGGTAGAGAAGTAATAAATAGCCTCTTGGAACAAAGCTGGCAAGGAATTCAATTGGATACCTTGAGAATTAACCAAAGAAGAGATAGTGCTCTGATTCTGGCAAGATTGCACTGTTTTATGGAAAAAGGCAGTGTTTCGATGCCCTTCCTGGAGCCAATCAACTCGAGCCTTTTGCTTCCAAAAAATTTCCTCTTGAAGTTCCCATTCTTCTAGAGCTCTAAAAGCAAGGGATTCAGCCTAGCCAAGATCCTCCGAGAAACCTCGATCTCTAATCTCCCTTGTGATGACATCAAGATTTTCTTGAGCAAGCCTCTTCATAAAGTGAAGATTCCCAAAGCATTCCCTATTCCATATCTTGAGCTACCTTTTAACATATTGAAGCCTTTTAGAAAATGAGAACATTGCAGTACCATATGCAGGGGCACCATCTTTCCACCAACAAAAAATAAAATCATGAAGAGAGGAGTCACGAAGCCACATCAACTGGAACTTAAAAGGAGGATGCTTCAGAACATAAGCCCCTATAGCGGAAAATTTGATTGGCCAATGATCTGAACCCCTCCAATCAAGGATTTTTGAAGAGATAGTAAGGGTGCCACTAAGCCAGAAGCAAGAAACAAGAAATCTATCCAGGTGTTCTGAGATAGCAGCAACACCAGTCCTGCGATTATTCCAGGTATAGAGGCCATTAGAAGGCTTAACATCAGAGAGATGCAAAAGAGATATGTGTTGCCGAAGAAGAGCAGAAGAAGGCCCCAATCTAGCCAAACCACCATGCTTCTCTTCTAGACTTAAAACTGAATTGAAGTCCCCTGCTAACACCCAAGGATGATAAGGATGACAATTTATAACATATTGAATATGTTCCCAAAGTTCCTCCTTTCCCACAAGATCAACAGGTGCATACACATTAGTAACCATGATTACCTCTCCTAAGTCTAGATCAGAAGCTACCATAGAGAGAGCTGAGCGAGAAGACATCCAGCCAAGAGGAGAAATTTTTTGAGGATCCCAAAATATAGCTAAACCACCAGCACTGCCTGTTTCCCCAACATATTGGCATTGGCCACGAGACCAAATACTAGAGGCATGTTGGACCATAGACTCCATAGAGAGCTTAGTCTCTTGGATACAAAAAACATCAGGACTATGATCAACCACCAAGTTATGAATAGCCTTTTGTCTAGGGTTGCTATTCAACCCCCTTACATTCCATGAGAGAATAATCATCATTGGGTAGATTTGGGAAAATGAGAATCCAAAGGTTTCACTAAACCAGACTCAATCGATATATCTCCTGTGAGTTTAATCTTCTCTTGGTCTGTTTTGCGCCCACTCCTTAGAGGGGGAGAAGAAGAAGCCTGCTTAAAGGGTCAAGGCAGCAACCCCAAGGGGAGAGGAGATCCCTTTCCCTTACCTGATGGTAGCACATCCTTAACCAAGTCAGCCAAAACAACATCATCATCTTCCAACACTGCAGGAGTCACCAGAGCCGCTGTCACAGGAGCTACAGGAACCTCACAATTTTGATATACTACAACTTGAGATGCCCCACAAGCATCATTAGGAACAGATCTCTCATCTGGGCAAGCTGGATCAGAAGAGATAGGAGGAGGAATACCCTCCTCTAGAACCATACTATCCAGCACCTCAAAATGGTTAAAACCTAAATTAGATAATCTTTCTTTCAAAGGCCTCTTTTGACCACGTCCCTTAGCTCGAGGATGAACAGGGGTAAATCCATCCTTATCTTGCATTGGAGCCTTACCCTTACCTGTAGCATCTTGTGGATTCATCCCCTTGGTAGTATTAACCATTTGAGATTGTCCTTTCCCTGTAATATCTGCCAAACCACCAGCATTTCCAGCTGTAGATCAATCCACTCCTTTGAAACTCGAGTTACGGGGGCACTGCCACAGTAAAGGACCATACTCATGACAAATCTAGCAACGAAAAGGAAGGGATTCATAATCTAACTGTTGCACCCAAGAAGAATCCCCCAGACAAATTTCCAAAGAATCTGGTAATGGGTTATTCAAATTAATTTCAACACAAATTCTAGCAACAGAAATAACCTTTTTATCAAGGGTTTGATGTGCGATCGCAGCTGGCTTCCCCAACAAAGCAGCAATTTGTCGAAGGATGTCTTCACACCAAAATTCCAAGGGAAGACGAGGCAAGTGAACCCAAACTAGCACTGTTGAAGGGAGATCCTCAGCAGAATTAAAACCTGAATGCCAAGGTTTGACAAATAACCCCACATTGTTGTAGAAATAAGGGCCTCCTTCAAAAACACGATCACGATCAGACATGCAAGAGAATACAACAAAAAAAAAATATTCCCTGCCAACATAATCTCCATATCGCCTTCCACCTACCAAGAGCGACGGATCCATGCCTCAAGAGTGGATAGGGAAATCCGGATTCCAAGAAATTTGCATATCAAAGCATGCTTGGTCCAATAATCAATGTCCTCCATTACAGTCGTTGGAGGAATAACCAGAATAGGGCGATCATGGCTACGCGGAAGACAACCATTAACTTTTTTCAGCTTGGAGCTCTCCCTTGAATAAAATGATCCAGATCGCATTGCATGCATAGTTGGAGAAGAACCATTTGTTCTCACCAACAGAGAAGAAATCCCAGGCCCTGCCATGCAAACAATAAAACCCCCAATCCAAAATTGACTGCAAAAGATCTCCAAAAACACCGACACAAATTATGTCTAGTAGCTAACAATCCAAATAGAACAGAAAAATAGTAAAGATCAAACACCAAGAACTGGCTAGGGGAAAAACCCTAGCCTATCCGACAGCCAATGCTTCTCAGAGACTCCATCCCGAAAACCCCACCTTCTCTAAATATATCACTCTATAATTTTTTAGTGGAACTCATTGACTTATATTAACCACTTTCTTGCTACACCTCTCTTCCATGATCTTCTCTTCTTCAAAATTTAGACTCAAAATAACCTCTGCAACTTGTTGTCATGCTTATTGTAAATTTTGAAACCAATGCATGTACTTTGAATCAACTGTAATATATGGTGGAGATAAATGTAATACCAGATCATCTCACTCAATAATCACCTAAAGTTCCCCAAAAAATAGAACATCGGCTCATTCCAACAGAGGCATCCCCAATTTTTTGATTGTACAACAGTACTGATATACAACAGTATCCCTTTTATTGCATATAGCTTAGAAAATACAGAACGTTGTATATATAAAGTACTATCACCGTACTTGTCGTATTCCCAGCTTTTCCACCATTTTTAAATTATTACATCTTGCAAGCTCAGAGTACCAGTCTCAAAAGTTTCATAGTTATTGCAAGGTAATTATTTTAATTGATATTGATATTTGCAATGACTACCCACTTGAGCCTCTCTTACATATCCACTTCCTCTCTCGATATCATTTCCATGCTTTGGTTTATTTTGTTTCCTTTCTTCAGGAGAACACCAATTTTCTGTTAATGGCTTCCACTTTGACACATCTCCTCAGAGACTTGTTAAACATGATCCCTTTTTGGTAGTTGAACCGCCCAGCAATAATAATGTTAAATCTCTCTTGACTACGAAATAGTTTGAAGTTTGAAGTTTTAGGTTTTCCAAGTTTACAAGATTCTGGGGTTTTCTAGTTGAAGCGGAATGCTTGCAGATTTTTTTTTGTAATAGTTTATAATGTTTCAATAGAAAGAAAGCAAGCATAAATATTATTTTTTTTCTTCTCCTATCCATCATTGCATATTTTGCAGTTGAAAAGTTCTTTTTTGACTCCTTGGCTTCCTAGTTTTAATGGTGAAGAAATTTGTATTATAAGTTTAGCTTATAGGTTCACTTGGCACTTCCTTTGATTGTTGAGCTTACTTGGCTTAGCTTGTGCTAAGCTAACCTTTGAGAGCCAAGCTCATTCGACTTCCTCTTGTGTTGAGTTACTCAGCACCCTCCTGTCACTTGGCTCCTATTGGTGCCGAGCAAAATTTCACTTAGCACCTTCATGAGTCGAGCAAATTTTTAGGGTTGAGTTTTTTATTTTATTTTATTTCTCTCACATGGTATCAGAGCTTTGAGGTCCCACATCCATAGTGAATTAGGGCAATTTTTCTAGGATATTTAACATGGTAGGAAATGCATGAAAGATAGGGCAGCAACTACCACCCTTCAATGGAAAAAATTATGATACATGTGCAAAGAAGATGAAGACCATCATGGTTGCAAATGATTTATGGGAGTTTATGGTTAATGGGTTCAATGATGTGATAGACCCAACTTAGTATGCTACTCTCACAAATGCACAGAAAACTCAGCTAAAAGAGTCAAGGAGAAAGGATGCTAAGGCATTAGGTTTGATTGAGGCAGCAATGATAGAGATAGTTTTTCCCAAAATTGCAGTAGAAAATAATGCAAAGGAAGCATGGGATATCCTTGAGACTAAGTTCAAGGGGATTGATAAATTCTATACAGTAAAGCTACAAAATATAAGGAGGGAGTCTGAGAACATTTAGATGAAGGAAAATGAATTAGTTACAAATTTCAGTTCAAGGACCTCCAATGTGATTAACCAACTAAAGTCAAATGGAGAAGACTATCAAGAGTAGAGGATAGTGGAAAAGATATTGAGGAGTTTCCTCATAAATATGATAATTGGTCATGACCATAAAAGAGGCAAAAGACCTTACTGTTTTGAAAATGGATGAGTTGATGGGTATTCTTCATACCCATGAGCATAGGATCAACAGATCTACATCTTCTTCTTCCCAAGAGAAAGCATTCAAGGCTCAATCAAATCCAAGAGGAAGGGGGAGAGGAAGAAATGGCTCAGGTAGAAAATCTAGAGGTAGAGGCCAAGGTAATGGAGGACAAAGAAATGCCGCAGCAAAAAGCTTAGAAAGAGCAGAGGGAGCAAGCACTTCTCAAAACACTTCAAGAGGAGGTAAGAAAAACTACAACTCAAATAGGAGTAATGTAGAATGATACTACTATCATAAATATGGGCATTATGCAAGTGAATGTTGGAAGAAGCAAAATGATCAACCAGGAAAAGCAAATGTGGATGATGTCAACATGGGAAGTGGAAACAATGCCACTGCCTTCATCATGTGTAATGTTGGTGAAGAAGGAAGCCCTGAAGTTTGCTACCTCGATAGTGGATGTAGCAACCACATGAGTGGTAATGAACCCTTTTTTTCATTTATTGACAAGAGTTTCAAATCTGAGATTAAAATGGGTAACAATGGAACCCTACCAATAGTGGGCAAAGGATCTATTATGGTCTGCACCAAGCAAGGTGAGAAGAAGGAAATACAAAATGTGTATTTTTCCTATGGTATGAAGCATCATCTGATGAGCATTGGTCAGCTCATTCAAAATGGATACAAAGTGCTGATGGAGAATGACAGGTGTGTCATTCATGAAAAGGATGGGAGCAAGAACTTACTTGCAATAGTTCAAATGACAGAGAATAGAATGTTTCCCTTGAGGATAGAGACATGTTTCTCATCTCAAGTTGGTGATGCACCTTTAACACAATCAATTGTAAGGAGTGTGATTGAAGACCCTTCATAGCTATGGCACCTTAGGTATGGTCATCTTGACTATGCTAGTTTAAATTTGTTGTCAAATAAAAGAATGGTAGAAGGTTTTCCATGAATAGGAAATTCATGTGACAAGTGTGAGGCTTGTATTTTAGGTAAGCAACATAGGCTTCTCTTTAATTTTGGAATTCTAGGAGGGTTAGATATCCATTAGAGTTAGTGCATACTGACCTAGTTGGTCCTATGCAAGTTACTTCCATTGGGGGGAGTACTTATTTCATGACATTTATTGATGATTTCAGTCATAGGACATGGGTTTTTTTTTTTTAAATCTAAATCTGAAGCATTTGATAAGTTTCTTGAGTTCAAAGCCTAGGCTGAAAAAGAATGTGGACACTATATCAAGGTCCTAATATCAGATAGAGCAGGGGAGTATACCTCCAATTCTTTTGTAAATTTTTGCAAGAAACTTGGCATAAAGAAAGAGCTCATAGCCAGCTATACACCACAGTAGAATGGAGTAGCTAAAAGAAAGAATAGGACCATTGTTGAAATGGCAAGGAGCATGATGAAAGAGAAAAATCTCCCAACTAAATTTTGGGGAGAGGTTGTGGCAATAGAAGTTTACCTAATTAATAGGTGTCCTACAAAGGCAGTCCATGATAGAATTCCAATGGAAGCATGGTCACGAGGAAGATGGACAGTTGAACACCTAAGGGTGTTTGGATGTGTTGCATGTGCACATGTGCCTAAAGAGAAAAGGCATAAATTGGATGACAAAGGTGTGAAGTGCATCTGAATAGGGTATAACTTAGAATCAAAGGCATACAGATTGTATGGCCCAATGAACAACAAGATGATTCTCCCAAGAGATGTGGAATTTCTATAAAATTAGTCATGGTATGGACCAACTAATGAATCACTAAGCACCTCAAATAAAGTGTCAATTATGAGTGAAGAGGATGCTGATGAACAACAAGAAGAAGGAGTAGATAGAAGAAAAGAAAAGTAGCCTCGGTCATTGCCGAGCTCCTCTACGCATGATTGAGTGTTAGTGCCAAGTAACAATGAAAATTGAGCTAGTAGGAAAAGCAGTAGCAATGAAGATTTTGATCTCACACACTCCTCCCTATTACCAAGAAAGACCAAGAGTCTTAGGGAGATACATCAAGATGAAAGGTATGAAGATTATGATGAGAGTGTTAATTTTTCATTATTTTCTCATGGTGATCCAATATATTTTGAAGAAGTTGTTAAGGAGAAGAAATGGTTTAAGGCCATGGATGAGGAGATAGATGCTATAGAAAGAAATGAGACGTGAGAGCTAATTAAATTGCCTCCCAAAAAGCAAGTGATTGGAGTGAAATGTGTCTACAAGGCCAAATGCAATGTTGAAGGAAAGATTGATAGGTATAAGGCAAGGCTAGTAGTTAAGGGCTAAAAATAGTAGTATGGTAGAGATTATGATGAGACATATGCCTTGGTTGCAAGAATGTAAACCATGTGTACTATCATAGCAATTGCAGCTTAGCACAAATGGAAGCTATTTCAAATGCATGTGAAGTCTGCTTTCTTGAATGGTGTATTGAAGGAAGAAGTCTATGTGGAGCAGCCACCTGGTTATGAAGATGCAAGTGAAGAACACAAAGTATATAGATTGAAGAGAGCTCTTTATGGACTCAAGAAAGCTCCAAGGGCATGGTACAATAGGATTGGCTCATATTTGATGAGCAATGGCTTTAGCAAAAGAAATGGTGAGCCTACTCTCTACATCAAGGCACAAATGGAAATGTGTTGATTGTTGTCCTATATGTAGATGATTTGATTTTTACTAGTAATGACAAGAATCCAATTGGTGAGTTCAAAGAGGCCATGAAAAATGAATTTGAGATGACAGACCTTGGTCTCTTGAAGTAATTTCTAGGCATAGAAGTAAAACAAATGCATGATGGCATCTTCATCTCTCAAGAAAAATATGCAGGGTAGATATTGGAGAGATTCAAAATGTAGAACAATAAGCCAGCCCCTACACCAATAGCAATAGGTCTAAAGTTGAGCAAGAAAGACTCTAGCAAGAGAATGGATCCAACACTATACAAGAGTATGGTTAGAATTTTAATGTATTTGACTACAACTTGGCCAAACTTGATGCATGCAGTAAGTTTGATTTTCAGATTTATGGAAACACCAAAGGATTCCCATTGGCAAGTAGGAAAGAGGATCCTAAGGTATGTGAAAGGTACCAAGGGACTTATAATTTTGTAAATTGCAGCAAATGAATTCAAGTTGGTAGGTTATACAGATAGTGATTGGGTTGGAAGTATAGATGATAGGAAGAGCACTTTTGGATATGTATTTCATATGGGATCGGGTGCATTTTCATGGGCATCCAAGAAGCAACCTATTATTGCTCAATCTACAATAGAGGCTAAATACATAGTAGCAAATGCAATAGCATGTCAAGCTATTTGGTTAAGAAGGATCTTTGGTTAAGAAGGATCTTGACAGATTTGAATGGAAGGCAAGAGGATGGAACCACAATTTATTGTGACAACATTTCCTCAATTGCATTGTCCAAGAATCCAATATTCCATGGGAGAAGCAATCATATAGGCATCAGATATCACTTCATCAGAGAGTTTGTGTAAAATGGGGATATCAAAATAGAATTTTGTAAGTCTGAGTAACAGCTAGCAGACATCTTCACAAAGCCATTAGGAATTGGACCTTTTGTACACCTAAGAGAAAGTCTTGGTGTAGTTGATCTGGATCAAGTGTGATCCTAGTTTGTGGGTCTCAGGACAAAGGGGGAGTGTTGTAAATTCACATAGACTACACGTTTTCCTCGAGCCCCACTCCCAGCTACCTTGTTAGTTTGTTTCCCACAAGCACCCATGGACAACAGGCATTTATGTTTGGT
Source organism: Cupressus sempervirens (assembly GCA_028749045.1). NCBI lineage: Eukaryota > Viridiplantae > Streptophyta > Pinopsida > Cupressales > Cupressaceae > Cupressus > Cupressus sempervirens. Next base: position 49,165,097 of record CM053790.1, on the reverse strand, counting down.
AGGTGAATTTGAATTTTTGAATGTTGAGAAGGAAAATGGCATATATCCATAAGGAATGTTTCATTCTAGTGTGGATTAGTTGCAATAGATCAAAAAAGTAGAAGAAGGAAGAAGAGTTTCAGTGTTCAGCAAAACAAAAGGAAGAAGCACGAAGTGTGTAGATCATTTTGCAGGCAGACAAAAAGGAAGTTCTGTAAGTTCATAGTTTTTGGATTTGTCCTATTGAAGCAGTCATTGCTCCAGGCATTGTAGTTTGCAACCATTAGAGTTGCAAGTTTGAAGTTTGAAGTTTTAGGTTTTCCAAGTTTACAAGATTCTAATGTTTTCTCGTTGAAGCAAAATGCTCCCAGATTTCTTTTTTGTAATAGTTTATAATATTTCAATAGCAAGCAAGCAAGCATAAATATTATTTTTGTTCTTCTCCTATCCATCATTGCATATTTTGCAATTGAAAAGTTCTTTTTTAAATGCTTGGCTTCCTAGTTTTAATGGTGAAGAAATTTGTATTGTAAGTTCAATTTACAGATTCACTCGACACTTCCTTTGATTGCTGAGCTTACTCAGTTTAGCTTGTGCCAAGCTACCCTTTGAGAGCCAAGCTCACTCAGCTTCCTCTTGTGCAAAGTTACTTAGCACCCTCCTGTCACTCAACTCCTATTAGTGCCAAGCAAAATTTTAGGGTTGAGTTTTTAAGTTCATTTCATTTCTCTCACAGGATTAGTGAGACTACAAATGGAAGAAAATCATTTCTAGAATTTTTTTTTCTGGAAAAGCTTCTTTTGTTGATTCTCACCTAGTTTTTCTCTTTGTTGAAGGGAAGGAATGGTAAATTGTATAGAAATTTCAGGTTTGTTATAAAATTATACAATGTTTATGTGGTTCCAAAGGAAAATGCTTTTATCTAGTGCTTCTTGTTTATTCATTTGCATTTAAGACTGGCTTCTTATGCCTTTTTATTGGCCCCTTTTTTTAATTCTATACTGGTATTAATTTTATAAATTTGCAAAGAAAAAATTGGATTGCTTCATTTCAATTATGTTTTTGTTTTCCTTTTCCTATGGTCAGGGAGTTGATTAAGTTATGTAATGCAATCTTATCTGTCATGGTTAATGAGAAGCAAAGAAGAAAAATTCCTTTCCAAGTTGCAAAATATGATGTGGGACTTGATGAACTTATGAAAGACTTTTAACAGCCATTGCTAGGAAAATGGGCAGATGAGAGATAAAATAATTGGTATCTTTGGAATGGGAAGGTCTAGTAAGACCACACTAGCTAAAGATCTATTCAATCGCAAGCATTCTAAATTTAGTAAATCAACTTTTCAATTTGATGTGCAAGAAAATTATGTCAAAGGTAAAATTACTTCTTTGCAAAGTAAGCTACTCAATGATTTGTTTCCTATGGAAGAAGAGAACAAAGTCCTTAGTATAGATTATGGAATTACCTTGATCAAGGATAACCTTGAAAAGAGTCCAAGATCAAGCTTTCTTCAAGTTATAGATGATTTTGATCATCAATAGTAGTTAGATGCATTATTACACATAGATGCTCCCATTAACAATAGCTTGGTGATTATCACAACTAATGACAAGAGGCTTCTTATACAAGCTAGAGTGAAAGTCTATTATAAAATGAAAGAACTGAATCCAAAGAATAGCAAAGAGCTCTTCTGCTAGCATGCATTTCACAGACAATCTTGTAAAAGTGGATTCGATAGTTTGGTAGACAACTTTGTTGAAACATGTGGAGGTTTTCCTCTTGCTCTTCAAGTGATGGATGAGCATGTTTATGGTGGTGACAAGGCTTATTGGAGGTTACAATTAGATGATATTAAAGCTAGATTAACAATAGTCCACAAAGACATAAAAGAAACACTTAAAATAAGCTATGATGCTTTGGAAGAAGATAAAAAATAGATCTTTGTGGATATAGAATGTTTTTTCATAAGGGGAAGATGTGAGCAAGGCCATTAGTATATGGAAGGCTTCAGGGTGGAGAGCTGAACATGCACTTTAGATCCTCAAAGATAAGTGCTTTATAGAAGTGAAAACTTGTACTCGTGTTTATGAGAAGCCTCCCCATATTTTGTGCCACTATGAACCAACATTTATTTTGAGAATGCATGATCACCTCCATGACTTCGAGAGAGAAATTGCAGACAATGAAATGAGTTGGCCCTATCAGTCATGGCGTCCTGAAGACATTGTATGTTTTTCTTCATCTTTAATTCATGCTTCTAGTTTGAAAGGGTTTATTTTCTTTAATTTTCTTGAAACAAATTGTTGTCTTTGAACAAACATTTTCTAACCACAAAGAAATTTGAATTCAGATTGAAATGAGAAATGTCATCGTCACTAGGTCTAGTGGAAAAAGTGTCAAATGCCCCATTCTTATGGAGAGAATTGGTGTTAGTCTGGAATATTTTCTGGAAAGTTTAAAAACATTAATTGATTTTGTAGGAGATTCCTATGTTGTACAAAATTTGCGCAATTTAAGTCTTCAAATATCAAAAGATAATAGCTACCTCTGGATGCCAGATTCATCTTATAGGTACCTTTAGTGTATTCCTTAATGGATTCCTCTACAAGATTTGCACACTTTAAGACTTGGAGGAGTGCCTCAAGTTTTGGTGTTTGCAAGGCCAAAAAAAATTATATTTGGAAGAGAAGGGTATCAAGGATTATGTTACCACTATTGTAGTTGTAGGTCTACAAATGTGACACAACTTGCAGCATATAAGAAGGATGATGCCAAGGCAACGAGGATTATCCTTGATGGTGTCAAGTATCATATTTTTGGACACATATCTTAGATAAAAATATGATGAAGTAGATGTGGGATGTCATTTTGAATCTGTACCAGAATGCTACCACTAATAGGAAGATGATTCTTAGAGAGGAGTTGAAGAATACCTAGATGAACCAGGGAGAAGATGTTACAAGTTACCTCACCAAGCTTAGACTTTTCAATGATGAGTTAACAACTATTGGAGATAGTCTTAGTGATGTTGAACTAGTGAGAGTAGCTCTAAATGGGTTTTCTAAACAATGGAGTGTCTTTGTTCAAGCTATCAGTGGACGAGATACCTTACCAAGTTGGGACCGACTATGGACTAATTTCACTTAGGTAGAGTTTAGAATAAGTCTTGTCAATGGGGCCAACAAGAGTAAAAAAAGAGAGGTGGAATAGGAAAAATTTTCCCTAGTAGGGAAAGGGAAAGAAAAGAAGAGATCTAGCAAAGGATTGAATTCACAAAGAGAGAAGAAGAAGGACTTTCCTATGATCAAGTGCTTTAGATGTCACGAATATGATCACTATGTTAGTGATTTCCTAGAAAGGAAGAAGGAAAAGAAGCAAGTGGAAGCCTTAGCAAGTATAGAAGAACTCTATAGTAGAATGGAAGATGAGTTTGCTCTTCTAGCTTGTATGGTGAGCTCAACCACACAGACTATCCGGTATATAGATAGTGCAACATCATTATATATGACAGGAGTTAGAGAATACTCTCTAGTTATGAGGAGAACGCCAACATCCAAATTTCTTTGGGGAACTTATCCAAACTCAACTTATTTGGGAAAGGGACTATTCAGTTTTAGAGGGAGAATGGAAAGATAATTCTTGTTCATGATGTATTGCATGTGCTAGGCTTAGGTATGAATTTGATTTTCATATTTTTTCTTTAGGATAAGGGGTATAATGTACTCTTTAGAGGGACATGTGTTGATTAAACTCAAGGATTGGAAATTACCCTTAACTATTGAAGTTAAGAGTGGTCACCTTTATAGGTTGCAGTTTGATACTCCTAAGGCACTCATGAGTAACAATATTCCTAGAGATCTTGGAGAGCTATGGCATAGGAGGATGGGCCATATTCATCATGGAGCACTTAAACTCCTTTGTGAGATAGTGATAGGTGTTTTAGAGGTGAGAACAGAGCATGATGATGTATGTAAGGGATGTGTGTTGGGGAAGTTTGTTAAAGCATCTTTTCCAAGGAGTGACACCAGTTTTGAAGGTTTCTTGATCTAGTACATTCATATGTGTGTCGACTAATGTCAACAAAGTATCTCATAGGATATGAGTACTATGTTACTTTTATCGATGATTTCTCCAAGAAGACCTAGATATACTTACAAGGATGAGGTTTTCATTCAATTCCAAGAGTTCAAGGCTCTTGTGGAGAACTCGATAGGAAAGAAGATAAGGGTTATTTTTCAAAAAATGGAGGCGAGTAGAAAGGAAATATGTTCCAGGAGTACTCTACTAGAGAAAGAATCAAGAGAGAGTGGATTATTCCTTATAATCCATAGTAGAATAAAGTTTCTAAGAGGAAGAACTATTCTATATCGAACACGGTAAGAGCTATAGTACATGACTAGGACATGCCCTACTACTTATCAAACACAACTTTACTAGATCCTCACTGATCAAACACAACTTCGCAGCTTCATAAGGATATCTAATCCTTCCTCAACATTCGCTCATATATCTGCTCATTCATACATTCGCACTCTTATGCATCCACACTCTTACATCTTATGAATTCACAACTTGACCTTTCATATATACCTTTCAGATTGTCAAGTCGGCTCAATTACAAGTTACAACAACTGAAAAACATTAAATCAATCGGCTCCACAAGACAATTAAACTTAATTCTTTAGAACAATAAAATTCTTTGGTGCCCGACCTAGGTCGGTGACCATTGCTCTAGAATGGTATCCCCAATGTTAACCAAGTGAAGCTCGATAAATATTGCAAACCTTGCAACTTTCTTCAGAGACCGAGTTAACTCGGTAAACACTAACCTTCCTTCATTTACCGAGTGAGCTTGGTAAAAGCTAACCTTCCTTCGCTTACAGAGTGAGCTCGGTAAAAGCTAACTTTCTCTTTGATGACCGAGTGAACTCGGTAGACATTGAACTTGGTAAACATTGACTTTCCCTTTGTTAACCTTGGGAGCTCGGTTAACATTAACTTTCTACTACAAGATCCTTTGATGCCCAAGTGAGCTTGGTAAGAGCTAACTTACTGTGTAATGTTCAAGAATGTTTGATAGACACTGTAAATTTCTTTGCCAACCATCTGAGCTCGATAGACTCTTTCTAATGGCTAATATGACATTTGTGTAACAACAAAGACAATACACAATTAACAATTGTATCCAACAATCCCCCTCTTTGGCATTGATGGAGACACAATATGTCATAGTAGAAATGAAATTTGAAGACAAGTCTTTCTCTTATATGGCAACACAACATGTCAACATAAAAATTCTCCCTCTAAGATAGAAAACTCTCCTTCTTACAATAATCTCCCTCTGTGAAGGAATTACATAACAAATTCTTTATATTTTGAACAAATTTCAAAGAGATATGATAGTAAAACTCTCCCTCTTTGACAACACATGCCAAAGACAACTCAACTCAAATGAATTTCAGTGTACCTTTAGTACTGATTCATATGCAGTATTTTCTGGTTATGCTACATCAACTGATAGATTTTCAATCTGGTATGAGTTGATGCATCACTAAAACTTTATTTTAGTGAACTTCAGATAGGGGAGTGACCCCTAACTTACCTTTTAGATACAGGAATGCATCCTTAGGTAATGGTTTAGTGAATATGTTAGCAATTTGTTCCTTTGTATGAACATATTCCAATCTGATCTCCTTATCTTGCACCAATTCTCTGACAAAATGATATTTTATTGCAATGTGCTTGGTTTTGGAATGCATCACTGGATTCTTAGATATGTTGGTTGCATTTGTATTACCACAGAACATAACAACTGGTTCTTTGATTTCTATCTTCATGCCTTCCAACAACTATTTAAACCAAACAATATTAGAACAGTTTATTGCTGCAGCAACATACTCTACCTCTGCTGTAGATTGAGATGTACAATTCTACTTTTTGCTTATCCAAGAAACCAATCTCTTTCCAAGAAAGAATGCACCTCCACTTGTACTTTTTCTATCATCAAGGTTTCCTGCCCAATCAACATCAGTGAATACTTTCAAATCCAAATTTCCTCCAAACTTATACCATAAACCATACTCTTCAATTCCTTTCAAATATCTCATTATTCTTTTGATTGCCATCATGTGATTTTCTCTTGGTTTTTCTGAAAATCTTGCTACAATACCAACTGCAAGGGCAATATATGGCCTAGTATGAACTACATACTGCAACTTTCCAATCATAGATCTATACACTATTTGATCTACTTCTTTTGATTCATCTTCCTTGGTAAGTTTTAATCTGGTACACATAGGAGTCCCGACTGGTTTACAATCTTCCATTCCAAACTTTTTCAATATCTCCTTGGTGTATTTTGATTGAGTAATGTAGATACCATTTATATTATGTTGAATTTGAAGACCAACAAAAACTTTGATCTCACCAAACATAGACATTTCAAATTCCTTGTTCATTTGTTCTGAAAATTCTTTGCACAAATCATCATTCCCTATGAAAATAGTATCATCTACAAATATTTCTGCCAAGACAATCTTATTATCTGGTCTTTCTTTAATATACAAGCTATTGTTATCATTAGTTCTTTGAAAACCAATCTGAATGAGATAGTTATGAAATCTTTCATACCATGCTCTAGGGGCTTGTTTCAGACCGTACAATGCCTTGTGTAATTTGTAGACCATGTTCTTCTTATCTAGATCAACAAAACCTTTAGGTTGTTCAATGTAAACCTCTTCATCCAGTATACCATTGAGGAATGCTGACTTGACATCCATCTGATAAACTTTGAATCCTTTGTGAGCAACATATGCTAGTAAGGTTCTGACTCCTTCCAATCTTGTAACAGGAGCAAAAGTTTCTCCATAGTCTATTCCTTCTTCTTGAGCATATCTTTGCATACTAGTCTAGCTTTGTTTCTTGATACCTTACCATCTTCATCCAACTTGTTTCTGAATACCCACTTAGTTCCAATCACATTTTTGTCTTTAGGTCTAGGTACAAGAGTCCATGTCTTGTTTTTCTCTATCTGCACTATCTCTTCATTCATAGTCTCAATCCAACTATCATTTTTCAATGCATCTTTGACATTTCTAGGTTCAAAATCAGCAAGTAAACAAGTACCTTTCAACTTATTTCTTGTCATGGTTCCTTCAGATTTATCTCCACTGATCTGATCTGTTGAATGATGTCTCTTGACATACTTAGCTAATACAGGTTCCTTGCCTTTTGAATGGATTTCATTATTATCTTCTTGCATTTCAAATTCAGGTTCTATCTGTTCTAGCTTGGTAGATATTTGCCCGGGTTCTTCAGACTTGGTAGACACTTGCTCGGTAGACACTTGCTCGATTTTCTGTGGCTTGGTTTGAACCTCCTATAACTCGATTATAGATGACTCGGGAGTAGAAGATTCTTGATTCTCTAATGTAACTAGTACTATATCAGGTTCACTGAAGACAAACCTTTTATAATCTTCTGGTTCCCTTTTTCTTTCTTCTTCAATCCTTTCTACAAACTCATCAACTTTCACATGTGCACTTTCTATGACTTTGTGAGTAGACAAGTTCAAACACCTATATGCCTTACTTTTGCATGAGTATCTAAAGAATATACCTTCATCATCTTTCACATAAAATTTGTCTTTTCTAGATTCTTTCAAAATGTAACATTTACTTCCAAATATTTTAAGGTAACTTACATTAGGTTTATAGCCATACCATAACTCATAAGGGGTTTTGAATGAGTCTTTCTTCAGTTATACTCGGTTCAAGGTATAAATTGTAGTGCTAATAGCTTCCTTCTAGTATTTGATAGCAATGCTCTTTTCAATCATTAAAGTTCTTGCACAATCCATGATGGATCTATTTCTTCTTTCAGCTATTCCATTTTGCTGGGGTGTTCCAGGGGCTGATACCTGTCTTTTGATTCCTCTTTCAATGCAAAAGTTATTAAACTCATGTGAAATGAATTCTCCACCTCTGTCTGACCTCAAGCATTTTAATCTTTTCCCTGTTTCCTTTTCTACTCTAGCTAAATACCATTTGAACTTTTCAAATGCTTCTGATTTGTTTCTTAGATACATGACTGTCATCATTCTTGAGTAATCATCAACAAAAAGAATGAAGAACTTTTCTCCAGTATAGCTTTCAATTCCAATGGGTCCACATAAATCAGTATGCACAATTTCTAATATATCTTCAGACTGATAGTTTTTACTTTTAAAACTAGTCTTTCCCATCTTTCCAATCTGACAATTTTTGCATAGACCGACCTCAGGTTTCTTTATGTTAGGAATGCCTCTTACTTTCTTGTATTTGCTTATCTTTACCAAGTTATCAAAGTTTACATGACACAACCTTTTATGCCATAACCAACTTTCTTCAACTTGAGTAATGAAACATGACCATTCACCTAGTTCAAGATAGAAAAAGTTACCTTTAGTTTGAGTACCTGATCCAATCAATTTTCCTTTGCCATCCAGCAGTCTTGCTTTACCATGCATGAATTCTACATTGAATCCATTATTGAGTAGTTGTTCCACACTTAAAAAATTATGTTTTAGTCCTTTTACCCAATAGGCATTATCACATATAAGTTCCTTGGTTAGAGATATTCTTCCTCTCCCTTTTATACAACAAGGTTCATTGTTACCAAATCTTACACTGCCACCATCGTAGTCTTCAAAGTATTCAAACTTAGTTTTGTCACCAGTCATGTAATGAGAACAACCACTATCTATGATCCATGTATCATTTTTGCTCATATGAGAAATGAGTGTCATTTCCTCATCATTATCAAATTCATCTTTCACAGTAATGTAGACAATTTCCTCTTCTTCTTCATCATTAGAATCAGTAGAATCTTTAGCCATAAAACATATTTTCTTACCTTTATCCTTGAATGATTTGAAATCTTTCTTGCCATTCCATTTGTGATCTATCTTTTCATCTTTATTCTTCTTGTTTGGACACCTAGCAGCAATATGACCAACTTATTTACATGAAAAATAGATTAGGGGTACTTTACTTTTGTATTTTTCTCTGCCTCTAGAATATTTCCTTGCTAGAAGGGCTCCAATTACTTCAAGATCACTATCTAAACTTTGGTTTGATTCATCTTCACTTTCTGGCTGAGATTTATTTTTGCCTTTCTCCTTGAGTGAAAGTTTGGCTTCAAATGTTGATTCAATGTTCTTGGAAGCTGGAACATAGTTATCAAAGTTGTCTAGTTCAAATGCAGTCAATCTTCCAACTATAGCCTCTAGATTTATCTTGTGATTTTCTTCACATATTCTTTCTTGAATTGCAGAAACTCCGATTGCATAAATGGGAAGTAGAGTTCTAAGAACTTTACTTATAACTATCTCTTCATTGATATCTCCTCTAGAAGCTTTGATTGCACTGACACATGTTTTAACTCTTTCAACATATTTTGCAATTTTTTCATCCTCTCTCATCCTCATTTGATCAAATTATCCTCTCAGACTTTCTGCTTTGGCTCTTCTAACATTATCATCTCCTCCATAGATCTCTTTCAATTTTTTCCACATTTCAAAGGCAGATTTGCAGTCCTTAATATCATCAAATTCTTCATAACTCAGAGCAGATGCTATATCTATCATCATAATGTTATGAGTCTTCTTTTTAGTAATATCATTGACAGATAGTGTACCAGCTAGTTCTGCATATTTTTCATCAAGGTATTTTAGTCCTATATCTCCAATAGAAGCTAGATGAAGTCTCATCAACCCTTGGCATGTTGAGAAGTTACTCCAGTTAAGCCTTGGAATTTCCCTCTTGTAAGACATCCTAATCTTTGGCTTAGATCCTTGAAATCTTTCCTAAAAGCACCAAAAGCTCTGATACCAATTGTTGGAAATAGAGATGGAGTAATTGAGAGGGGAGGGATGAATCAGTTACCACAAAAATAAATCCACAGATCCTTGGATGTCTTAAAATAAAGTTGTTGCTAACACTCGGTAACCACACAAATAAATGCTAAAACTTGATAGATGTTCTGTTAACTTATTAAGCATTTAAAGTGTTTAACATGCATGCATAAAGAAATAAACATGAACACAAGAGACATCAGATTTAATGTGAAAACCCAATTTGGGAAAAACCACCAAGTAACTAGTTACCAATTTTCACTCTTTTGAAGTGAGCCCTATTAGGAGTGAACCCTGTTAAAGGTTACAAAACACACTATTACATGTGACCCTGTTAGAGGATTTAATCACCCTGTTAGAAGTGGCCTTGTCAGAGGTCTTTAAAACAATTCAACTGAATTGTCACCTTGTTAGAGGATTTACAAAATGGTTGTAAAACCAACTCTGTTAAGAGGTTTTGAATCACTGTTACAATGATTAGAAAGCAACAATGAAGTGATCTAAAATATATGCAACTTATCTTTGCTGAATACAAATCTCTGTTCTGCTTCACTAGATCCTCATTGATCAAACACAACTTTGCAACTTCATAAGGATATCTAATCCTTCCTCAACATTCGCTCATATATCCGCCCATTCATACATTCATACTCTTATGCATCCACACTCTTACATCTTATGAATTCACAACTTGACCTTTCATATATACCTTTTAGATTGTCAATTCGGCTCAATTACAAGTTACAACAACTGAAAAACATTAAATCAATCGGCTCCACAAGACAATTAAACTTAATTCTTCAGAACAATAAAATTCTTTGGTGCCCAACCCAGCTTGGTGACCATTGCTCCAAAATGGTATCCCCAGTGTTAACCAAGTGAAGCTCGGTAAATTGTCATGCCAAAACTACGAGGGCAAAAACACACACAAATTTTATATATTTTTTCAATTAAATTAATAATTAAAATGCTCTAAGTTTTAATATGATCTCTTGCAAGGGAAGTGAAGGTTCACTACGATTCATCTAAAGTTAAAAATTATAGTGGATGAATACATTGTTAAGATTTTGAAACTTTCGTTCAAAGGTTGATATCAATGTTTATTTGATTCGTTATTACATTGCTTAACAAACATGTGAAAATAAACTAGTCATAAATTTAATTTACTAACAACTAACTATCTAGATCTAAAATTGAAAGAATTCAAAAAAAAAAAACTAACTTCCATTTATATTTTAAAAATAAATCTAATTGATTTCTTATAATAACCCATAACTTAATGAACACTATAAATACTATTAATCTTAAATTATAAAAAGAAACTAACTAAATTTAATACTTTATACAAGCAACCCATCTAAATTAATTTCAAACTAAACACTTTAAAAAAAAAAAAGGTGAAAATCCAAAACAACTTAAATAAAACATTTACTAACAATTACTAATTTAAAAACCATCAACTAAACCTATAAAACTTAAACTACATTAATTAACAACTAACCAAAAATTAAAACTTAATATAAATTACTAACTAAAAAAAATTTAAAAATAAAATATCATAAACTAATACCCTACTAACTTGCTAAACCTAAAACAATATACAATTTAAATTAATAAAACTAACTATAAAAAAATTAACTTACAACTAAAACTATATATAAATAAATCTATATAAAAAAGACTAACTATCATTAAAACTAACCTAACCCACCCCTACAACACCTACCCCCCCCCCCCCCCCCCCCCCCCCTCACCCTACACCAAGGTCAAATCGACCCAATACCATAGCCATGAGCACTTCCCAAGCGCTGCACTTGGGACAACGCTCTGCCCAAGGTCACACCAAGGCAGGCCTCCAAAGAAAAATGTATGACCACCTTTTTGAAGATAGAGATAATATCATAACAAAGTTAATGCACAAAAAGGAAGGTGAGCACTCAAACATGAAAGGATGGGACATGGGGGAAAAGTAAGTTTTAAACATAAGCTCATCCCTTCATTCCAAAGCCCACGTTTTCTAAGGAGATTGTGACAAACACAAAGTCAAGTGGGGTAGTGTAGGGATGACATCATCGATATAATGACACAAGGATTTTGCAAGAAAATTTAAACTTTCTAATTCCTCCCACCATACTGACGTCCATGGAAGAGGGTAGGGCATTAATGGAATAAAGTTTTATAGGTAAGTTTTAGAATATTAGATATATGATGTTATAAAAATTTTTTTTTTTTGAATTTCCTTTGTAAATTTAACAAGTATATCAATGTTTTTATTCTATTTTGTTTAATCTCAAATTTTAAATAAAAAGAATCATTTAAGGAATATTCTCTGTTGCTCAAACCCATTTAATTTCTTCTCCCATACAAAAGGTAGAGAGTTTTACTCTCTTGCAACACACTTTTTTTTTTTTGATGAAAATTTTTTTAAGTATAGAAATTACAAGGCAAGTATATATATATATATATATTTTTTCTAAGGTGTATTTTTTTTTCGAATAGATTTAAAACATTGATACCAAAATCATTTGATCTCCTATAAATCTTAAATTGGAATAATTTGACCTTTGTCAATAATTTCTTTTAAATGAAAATCCATAAAGCCTAATTACAACCTTAACATACCAAGAATATGAATTATCCATTTTATTCAATAATGCAATACTTGTTGATTCGAATAATCATGCAACTTGAATCTACATCCATGATCATAATTTTCATTTTCAACATACAAGAAAACTTGAAATTTTACCAAATTGAACATCATCAATTCCATCCTATTTTTGAGATTCATCCATCTAAATTTAAATCACGATTAAATCACATGATGACCAATTATACTCAAAACACCAATTTTATTGACAAACTTGATTCAAAGGCTCAACCGAGAAAGAACCAGGAAGAAAACCTGGCTTCATTGCCATTTACAACAAAGTTTAAAATACAATTTACAATAGGATATCAATCCCAAATTTCAACAATTTAATTGAATTTTCTTCATGATCCTCATCAAGGGATTTATAATGTTTTATGCAACACATTTCTAGAACCATGGAGGGAACAAAATCTGATCAGGTGACCAAGAACAATTCAAACATGCATATTTATACAAGGTTTTCACAATAAGATCCACAATGAATCAACACTAGGGAAAGGTGGATTCTTCCAACAGGAGAAGTCAAGCACAACACCAAATCAGATGCCCAATTGAGGCAATTAACCAATAACTTTTGTTCTTCCATTTAACCATGCCATACTCATATGAGGTTTGTGCTGACGGGTAGGGGCCCATAACACCCTACCCTCTCTCCCTCTTCTCATCTTGAGAAGAGACTCTACACTGGTTGGAGTCCAACTAAATAGACCTTTCCCAAAATTGGTCACTTCTGCCCTCTCCAAGGGTGAGTAATACCAAAACACCCATGCGAGAAAAATCTCAAAATTGCAAACATAAACATGAAAGGAAATCATCCAAAATAACATGGTTTTCAAATCTTCCCAACATACCCACAAACATAGAAACATAGAAACAACAACAAGGTAGCATAAGCATGAAACAAAATGAAAGTTGAACAAGGGAGGTGAGAATTCCTACCTTCACAAAGAGGTAATGGAAATGAACAAGTTTGAGTAGAGTTTCCACTTCCTTCTTTCAATCTTCAAAACTCCTCTCTAAATGTAGAGATTGGGTAACAAAACTCCACTAGTCCAAGAAGGTCCTCAAAATAAGCTTCAAACCCAACCACCAAAGGGATCAATAACTTCTCCCACCCACTTGCAATTCTAGAAACTCCTAACTCTACCCACACTATGGTTAACGCTAAGTGGAGATGAGGTGAGGTAACTCAAGATAACCATGGCCAATTTTCGCACAAAGGCAAAAAGAGACTTTTTGAGTGACTTCAAAAGTCAAAAAAAGGGGCTTAGGGGTTGGAAAAGATCCCTAACTCATACCCATACCCTTTGGGTATAATTATTTCATGTTTTAAGCCTTAGGAAAAAGGTTCAAAGCCAAACAAAATTTAGGAATAAAATAGGACCATCTAACTACTCTAACATTGCGAATTAGGCACTAATCTGGATTAAGGGATGACTAACCTCGATTAAGAACCCAATTAGCAAACTAAGACTAACTAAACCAACTTGGGTCCAAAAGTTAAAAAACTAACCCTAAACAGCACACTGAAGAATATAAACAATTTACGAGTGTCAAGCGACACTAAAAGAACATAGTTACGAACACTAACATTCATTGAACATAGAAAGATACATACATACATCTCACAATACAATACATGAATTACGAACAACAAGGTTTCCAAAATTAGCACACAGAGATCAGTTATGTTCTTCCGTAGGGTTTCTCGGCTAAAATATTTTCACACATCAGTAGTCCCATAAAATCATATGTACATATATGTATACGTATCAGAAATCCACATAAATTGAAACATATATCAATAAGGGTTTCTTCATTATTCTTAATTCTTAACCATTTAAAATCTTTTAAATCAAAGTCTCAATCCTACATTACTGATTTCATCATCATACATATACATGAAACATTAAATGACAATCATCAAATATATCTGAAAGTAACATCACACAACATGAAATAATAAAGTATGTTCTAAGCATCAGATAATGTCTCGACATCTCAAGCCGTGAATATCAAAATAATAGTAATGTATCACTATGCTATGATGGGTCGGGGTGAGGCCTCACATCCTCCCCCACTAGGCATGAACTTCCTCCTGGAGTTCATCAAAAAGGTACGAGTACTGAGATCGCATCTGCGCTGCATCCTCCCATGAAGCCGTGATCTCATCGTAACAATCCCACTGGACCCTAACCTAGCCCAGCTCTCGGCCTCAAAGTGCTAGGGTTCATCGGGCAATAATGCGGATAGGCTCCAATGCTAGCTATCCATCTGACTCCACCTATAAAGCATCCCAATCTATAATATGAGACTCATCATAAATGTATCCTCTAAGTACTGAAATATGAAACACATTGTGGATGCGTGACAGGCTAGGTGGCAAAGCTAAACGGTATACAATAGGTCCTATCCTCTCAAGGATCTCGAAAGGCCCAACAAAATGGGGTGCCAACTCAGAGCCCTTTCTGAATCGAATCGGAGTCTTGTGTGGTCGCACCCTCAAGAACACTCTACCACCAACCTAATACTCTCGATCTGTCCTCTTCGCATCAGCATACTTCTTCTGCCTATCTTGTACCTCCCTCAAGCGTTGTCTAATCAGGGTCACCTATTGCTCCATCTCCTTTACTAACTGGGGACCAATAGATACTTGATCCTCGATCCTATCCCAAATCAAGGGTGTCCTGCATGGTCTCCCGTACAAGGCCTCATAAGGCGGCATACCTATGGAAGAATGGTGCCCATTGTTATAGGAAAACTCAATAAGATGTAGGTATTCCTCCCATTTGACCTGATGGTCCATCACGTACATACTTAGCATGTCCTCCAAAATCTGATTTACTCGCTCAGTTTGGCCATCGGTCTGAGGATGGTACGCTGTACTAAAATTGAGCCTAGTGCCCAAAGCTGACTACAACTCTCTCCAAAATGAAGAAGTGAACAATGAGTCTCTATCAGAGATGATCTTACGGGGAACACCATGAAGTCTAACAATGTCTTGCAAGAACACCTAAGCTATGTCTCATGCTATGAATTTAGTACGCATAGGTGAGAAATGGGAAACCTTGGTCAATGTGTCAACTATCACCAAAATGGCATCATGGTGACAAGATGACATAGGAAGACCAACAATGAAATCCATAGATATAGTATCCCATTTCCACTCTGCACTCCCATGCGGCTGGAGAAGCCCGCCAGGATGACGGTGCTCCGCTTTCACCCTCTAGAACTCAAGGCATCTCACGACTATGCTAGCAATCTGCACTCTCATGCCTGGCCAATGATACAACTGCCTCAAATCTGCATGTAACTTCTTAACATCGGGGTGCGCTACATAAGGTGCTCTGTGAGCCCCAAGTACAATGAGCTCACGCAAACCCCCAATGGAAGGTACATACATATGTCCCCTATGATGAAAATTTCCATTCGACTCCAAGGAATACTCTACAAACTTCCCTTCCAAGGGTCTTTGAGAATGTACTAACTGACTAACTTCTGCATAAAGCTCATCAGTTGGTAAGTGTTGTAAGATCTGCTCTCTCAAGTCAGTGCAAGTAGTCACAAATGAAAGCTCATGGCACCTTCTACTTAAGGCATCTGCAACCACATTCTCCTTTCCCTTGATGTAATGAATATCAAAATAATACTCACATAGAAACTCCATCCACCTTCTTTGCCTAGCATTAAGGTTTGGCTGAGAAAATATGTACTGCAAGCTCTGGTGATCAGAATGAAGCTCGAATCTATGACCCAAAAGGAAATGTCGCCATCTCACCAAGGAATGAACCACTGTCGCTAGTTCTAGGTCATGAGTAGGATAATTGAGTTCATGATACTTCAACTTCCTAGACTCAAAGGAAATAGGTCATCCTTCCTGCATAAGGACTGCCCCTAATCCATCTAAAGATGCATCGGTGCACACCACAAAATTTGCAACAGGATCTGGTACTACAAGAATCAGTGCACTCGTGAGGGCTCTCTTGAGCTCTTGAAAAGCTCTATCACACTTTTCTATCCACTCATACTTCTTCCCCTTTTTCTGAAGAGATGTGATGGGGTGTGCCAATCTAGAGAATCCTGAAATGAAGCGTCGGTAATATCCTGCTAGCCCCATAAAGCTCCTCACTTCAGTAACACTAGTTGGTGCTGGCCAATCCATGATGGCCTTAATCTTTGATGGCTCTACTAAGACTCCATCACCTTATATGACATGACCCAAATAATGTATCTCAGGTCTGAAGAATGGACACTTTGACAAGCTGCCAAACAACTGATTCCCTATTAGCTTCTACAATACCTGTCTCAGGTGCTCTTCATGCTCTCTCTCATCATGAGAATAAATCAAAATATCATCAAGAAAGACAACCACAAACTTATCCAAAAAGGTACGGAATACTCCATTCATGAGGCTCATGAATACAGCTGAAGCATTTGTGAGGCCAAATGGTACCATGGTAAACTCGTAGTGACCATACCTAGTATGAAAACTTATTTTTGGGATATCACTATCCACAATCCTCAACTGATGGTAACCCGACTTCAGATCAATCTTTGAAAATACTCAAGCACCCTGCAACTAATCAAAGAGATCATCAATTCTGGGAAGAGGATATCGGTTCTTGATGGTCACTTTGTTCAATTGCTGATAACCAATACACAACCTAAGTGATCCATCCTTCTTCTTGACAAGGATCACTGGTGCACCCCAAGGTGACACACTAGGTCAAATATGCCCCTTCTCTAAGAGTTCCTCCAACTAAGCCTTTAGCTCACTAAGCTCATGAGTAGTCATCCTATATGGTGCTCTCAAAACTGGCTCGGCTCCTGGCACAAGGTCTATGTGAAAATCCACTGCTCGAGGTGGAGGCATACTAGGAAGCTTTGAAGGAAACACATCTGCAAACTCCTGAAGGATTGGAAAATCATCAAGGGATGGCTCCCTCTCTGAATCTTCCTCTCTGTCACTAATAGTGATAGCAAACAATTGACAACCCTTTCGCATGCACCGTCTAAGCTACATAGTGGAAATCATACAAAGGGACACCGGCCTCTTCACTCCGAAGATCTCCCTAGAGATACCATCATCATCCACACATTCCACCCTCTTTTGTCGACAATCCATCTTGGCGCTGTGGGCATAAAGCCAATCCATGCCAAGAACAACATCATAAGAACCTAGAGGGGTAATGTGTAGTTCAATCCTAGTGGACATGTCTCCAATCTGCATCTGACAACTCTGCACCATGGAACTAACTAACACTCTGGCTCCTAAGGCTAACTCTACTTCCCAACTAACATCCTGTCTAACTGCCACTAGCCCGCAATGCTCCACCACATATGGAGATATAAAAGAGTTAGTAGATCTGAAATCAAATAAAACTGCAACCATACGTCCCTGTATAATACCTGTAGCCTTGATAACTATGGCCTAATGCTCAGCCTAGCAGTTGTCAACCACTACAAAAACTCTATGGGATCTACCCATGTCACCAACTATCGGCTCTGAAAAAGCCCTGCTCTGACCACTGGATGCTTGTCACTGCGAACACTCCCTAGCTATATGACCCATGCCACCACAAGTGTAGCATGGTTTGCGAGTATAAGATCGTGCACCCTATGACCCAGACTGCTGTGGGCCTCCTAACCTACTAGATCCACTGTATCCACCCGTAGAAGACTGTTGAATCTTCATTGACTATGACTGTGGGGCCTATACTTTTTGATCCTGCCTAGGACCTTGTGATTGCCACTGCTTGGGCTTGGAGCCTTGATAACCCTAAGAAGGTTTTTGCTACTGCTGCTGCTGGGGTTTTGGCTACTGAGACTGTTGGGCCTTAGAGTACCCTGCTATATAGTTCTAATTCCCTTTCCAAGGGGGTTTCTGCTGGGAAGAGTTTCAGTTCTGAGATCGATCCCGTGACTCCCGCCTACCTTGAGTATCCTCAGCAACTAGTGCTATCTCCATCGCCTGTCTGAAGGTGGTAGGGAAGGCTATCCGAACTGGTCCCTAAAGAGATAAATTCAGCCCCATGATAAAGTGAAGCACCCTTAGTTTCTTGTCCTTCATGTATTCCACATAAGGAAGGAGCTTGAGAAACCTACTCTCATATTGAGCCACTGAAAGGCCTCTCTGATAAAGAGAATGGAACTCCTCTATCTGTTTCTATCAGAAATGCTCTGACAAGTGCCTCTCTCGAAATCTTTCTAGGAAAGATTCCCATGTGAGGGTGTCCATCCTCACTCCACCTATGATCTCCTCCTGATGCCACCAGTTGGAGGCATCCCCTCTCAACTGATGAACTGCTAGGCATGCTTTTAGATTACTCCCATAAGGGCATAACCCAAAGCACCACTGTAGGCTCTACAACCATGCCTCCGCTACTGTTCCCTCAGTGGAACCGATAAATAGTGGTGGCCCAAGTCAAATCAATTCCATGATATCATCTCCTACATGTCTAGGAGGTCTATCAAATGGGGGTCCTCTCTGGCGTATTTACTCTTCCTCATGCTCACCCTGACCCTCTAACTATCTCAGTGGGGGACTCCTAGTCCTCTCTCTAACTCCAGATCTGCCTCCTCCGGGTCCCTCTGCTTCCACTACTAGAATCTGCTGAACTGCCTTAACTATAGGTACTACTCTCTGCTGAACTACACCGATCAAAGTCTGAAGTGCATCTATAATGTCCTGGTTTGGGTTCAGTGGTGGTGGAGGTGGAGGTGGTGGCGGTGGAGGTGGTCCATCCTCCTGTCCCGCTCTACCACCCCTAGCCCTACGACCTCTACCTTACCGGCTATGAGTAATAGGTAGCATCTACACAATTAAAATCTTGAGTTAAGTTTAGGAAGCACAAAGGTTTAAGGTTCCTAGTGTTGAAACACGGGCTCTGATACCAAAATGTCATGCCCAAACTACGAGGGCAAAAACACACAATTTTTTTTTTTTTAATTAAATTAATAATTAAAATGCTCTAAGTTTTAAACTGATCTCTGGCAAGGGAATTGAAGGTTCGCTACGATTCATCTAACGTTAAAAATTATAGTGGATGAATACATCGTTAAGATTTTGAAACTTTCATTCAAAGGTTGATATCAATGTTTATTTGATTCGTTATTACATTGCTTAACAAACATGTGAAAATAAACTAGTCATAAATTTAATTTACTAACAGCTAACTATCTAGATCTAAAATTGAAAGAATTCAAAAAAAACAAACTAACTTCCATTTATATTTTAAAAATAAATCTAATTGATTTCTTATAATAACCCATAACTTAACGAATACTATAAATACTATTAATCTTAAATTATAAAATGAAACTAACTAAATTTAATACTTTATACAAGCAACCCATCTAAATTAATTTCAAACTAAACACTTTAAAAAAAATAAAGGTGAAAATCCAAAACAACTTAAATAAAACATTTACTAACAATTACTAATTTAAAAACCATCAACTAAAACTATAAAACTTAAACTACATTACTTAACAACTAATCATAAATTAAAACTTAATATAAATTACTAACTAAAAACAATTTAAAAATAAAATATCATAAACTACTACCCTACTAACTTGCTAAACCTAAAACAATATACAATTTAAATTAATAAAACTAACTATAAAAAAAACAACTTACAACTAAAACTATATATAAATAAATCTATATAAAAAAGACTAACTATCATTAAAACTAACCTAACCCACCCCTACAACACCTACCCCCCTCCCCACCCTACACCAAGGTCAAATTGACCCAAGACCATAGGCATGAGCGCTTCCCAAGTGTTGCACTTGGGACAGTGCTTTGCCCAAGGTCACACCAAGGCAGGCCTCCAAAGAAAAACGTGCGACCACCTTTTTGAAGATAGAGATAATATCATAACAAAATTAATGCACAGAAAGGAAGGTGAGCACTCAAACATGAAAGGATGGGACATGGGGGAAAAGTAAGTTTTAAACATAAGCTCATCCCTTCATTCCAAAGCCCACGTTTTCTAAGGAGATTGTGACAAGCACAAAGTCAAGTGGGGTAGTGCAGGGATGATGTCATCGATATGATGACACAAGAATTTGGCAAGAAAATTAAAAATTTCTAATTCCTCGCACCATAATGACGTCCATGGAAGAGGGTAAGGCATTAATGGAATAAAGTTTTATAGGTAAGTTTTAGGATATTAGATATATGATGTTATAAATATTTTTTTTTGAATTTCCTTTGTAAAGTTAACAAGTATATCAATGTTTTTATTCTATTTTGTTTAATTCCAAATTTTAAATAAAAAGAATCATTTAAGGAATATTCTCTGTTGCTCAAACCCATTTAATTTCTTCTCGCATACAAAAGGCAGAGAGTTTTACTCTCTTGCAACACACTTTTTTTTTTTTGATGAAAAATTTTCTAAGTATAGAAATTACAAGGCAAGTATACATCTATATTTTTTTTTCCAATTTGTATTTTTTTTTTGAATAGATTTAAAACATTGATATCAAAATCATTTGATCCCCTATAAATCTTAAATTGGAATAATTCGGCCTTTGTCAATAATTTCTTTTAAATGAAAATCCATAAAGCCTAATTACAACCTTAACATACCAAGAATATGAATTATCCATTTTATTCAATAATGCAATACTTGTTGATTCGAATAATCATGCAACCTGAATCTACATCCATGATCATAATTTTCATTTTCAACATAAAAGAAAACTTGAAATTTTACCAAATTGAACATCATCAATTCCATCCTATTTTTGAGATTCATCCATCTAAATTTAAATCACGATTAAATCACATGATGACCAATTATACTCAAAACACCAATTTTATTGGCAAACCTGATTCAAAGGCTCAGCCGGGAAAGAACCAAGAAGAAAACTCGGCTTCGTTGCCATTTACAACAAAGTTTAAAATACAATTTACAATAGGATATTAATCCCAAATTTCAACAATTTAATTGAATTTTCTTCATGATCCTCATCAAGGGATTTATAATGTTTTCTGCAACACATTTCTAGAACCATGGAGGGAACAAAATCTGATTAGGTGACCAAAAACAATTCAAACATGCATATTTATACAAGGTTTTCACAATAAGATCCACAATGAATCAACACTAGGGAAAGGTGGATTCTTCCAATAGGAGAAGTCAAGCACAACACCAAATTAGATGCCCAATTGGGGCTATTAACCAAGAACTTCCGTTCTTCCATTTAACCATGCCATACTCATACGAGGTTTGTGCTGATGGGTAGGGGCCCATAACACCCTACCCTCTCTCCCTCTTCTCATCTTGAGAAGAGACTCTACACTGGTTGGAGTCCGACTAAACAGACCTTTCCCAAAATTGGTTACTTCTGCCCTCTCCAAGGGTGAGTAATACCAAAACACCCATGCAAGAAAAATCTCAAAATTGCAAACATAAACATGAAAGGAAATCATCCAAAATAACATGGTTTTCAAATCTTCGCAACATACCCACAAACATACAAACATAGAAACAACAAAAAGGTAGCATAAGCATGAAACAAACATGAAAGCTGAACAAGGGATGTGAGAATTCCTACCTTCACAAAGAGGTAATGGCAATGAACAAGTTTGAGTAGAGTTTCCACTTCCTTCCTTCAATCTTCAAAACTCCTTTCTAAATGTAGAGATTGGGTAACAAAACTCCACTAGTTCAAGAAGGGCCTCTAAATAAGCTTCAAACTCAATCACCAAAGGGATCAATAACTTCTCCCACCCACTTGCAATTCTAGAAACTCCTAACTCTACCCACACTATGGTTAACACTAAGTGGAGATGAGGTGAGGCAACTCAAGATGACCATGGTCAATTTTCGTGCAAAGGCAAAAAGAGACTTTTTGAGTGACCTCAAAAGTCAAAAAAAGGGGCTTAAGGGTTGGAAAAGACCCCTAACCCATACCCATACCCTTTGGGTATAATTATTTCATGTTTTAAGCCTTAGGAAAAAGTTTTAGAGCCAAACAAAATCTAGGAATAAAATAGGACCATCTAACTACTCTAACATTGCAAATTAAGCACTAATCTGGATTAAGGGATGACTAAACTCGATTAAGAACCCAATTAGCAAACTAACACTAACTAAACCAACTTGGGTCTAAAGGTTAAACAACTAACCTTAAACAGCACACTGAAGAACATAAACAATTTACGAGTGTCAAGCGACACTGAAAGAACATAGTTACGAACACTAACATTCACTGAACACAGAAAGATACATACATACATCTCACGATACAATATGTGAATTACGAACAACAAGGTTTCCAAAATTAGCACATAAAGATCAGTTATGTTCTTCCGTAGGGTTTCTCGGCTAAAATATCTGCACACTCATTGCACACATCAGTAGTCCCATAAAATCATATGTACATATATGTATACATATCAGAAATTCACATAAATTGAAACATACATCAATAAGGGTTTCTTCATTCTGCTTAATTATTAACCATTTAAAATCTCTTAAATCAAAGTCTCAATCCTACATTATTTATTTCATCAACATACATATACATGAAACATTAAATGGCAATCATCAAATATATCTGAAGGTAACATCACACAACATGAAATAATAAAGTATGTTCTAAGCATTAGATAATGTCTCTACATCTCGAGTTGTGAACATTGCAAACCTTGCAACTTTCTTCAGAGACCAAGTTAACTTAGTAAACACTGACCTTCCTTTATTTACTGAGTGAGCTCGGTAAAAGCTAACCTTCCTTCGCTTACCAAGTGAGCTCGGTAAAAGCTAACTTTCTCTATGATGACCGAGTGAACTTGGTAGACATTGAACTCGGTAAACATTG
Organism: Cupressus sempervirens; assembly: GCA_028749045.1. NCBI lineage: Eukaryota > Viridiplantae > Streptophyta > Pinopsida > Cupressales > Cupressaceae > Cupressus > Cupressus sempervirens. The sequence continues at coordinate 49,141,734 of CM053790.1, read as the reverse complement.
ACTTTCCCTTTGTTAACCTTGGGAGCTCGGTTAACATTAACTTTCTGCTACAAGATCCTTTGATGCCCGAGTGAGCTTGGTAAGAGCTAACTTACTGTGTAATGTTCAGGAACATTCGGTAGACACTATAAATTGCTTTGCCGACCGTCTGAGCTTGGTAGACTCTGTCTGATGGCTGATATGACATTTGTGTAACATCAAAGATAATACACAATTAACAATTGTATCCAACACGAGTATATATTCCAATACAAATGTAGGCTCAGGTGGTGAAGATTCATAGAGTATGGAACAATAGGTACAATAGGAAATGCATATAGATGAATTAGAGATTGATATTTCATCCTCTACAGTTGACAAAAGGAACCATGAGGTTCAAGAGACACTATAGGATACTCAGGAGTATGTGGGAGCTCATAGGAAGAGTACTAGATAGTGGAGACAACCAACCAATTTCAATGACTATGTGGCAATAGTTAGTCAGTTGGTAGATAGTGAGTCTTCCATCTATCAGGAGGTTGCAGAGGATCAGGTATGACAAGATGCTATGGTTGAGGAATATTCCTCAATAATGCAGACTGATATGTGGGAGGTAGTTCCTAGACTGATAGATAGGGTAGTAGTTGGATCATGTTGGATCTATAAGATAAGGTATAGTACAAATGATAGCATTGAGAAATACAAGGCAAGGTTCATGCCTAGGGGGTTCTCTCAAAAGGAGAGAATAGACTATGAGGAGACATTTTCTCCAATGACTAGATATACTTCTATACAATATATGATCTCTTTTGCAACACAGATGGGATGGCAGATCCATCAAATAAATGTCAAGATAACATTCATTAATGGCAAGTTGAAGAAGGAGGTATACATAGGGAAATCAAAAGGCTTTGTAGCACACATCAAAGGGATCCATGTGTGCAGATTGAAGAGACCATTGTACAAACTTAAGTAGGCTCCTAGAGTATGGTATGAGTGCATTGATACATACTTGTAGGAAATGGGCTTTGTGAAGAGTGAAGCAGATGCTAACCTCTACTACTTGGTGGTTGGTGGTGAGATTCTCAGTCTTGTTCTTTATGTGGACAACTTGTTTCTTACAAGTTCACTAGGGCTCGTAGAAGACTGCAAGAGGGACCTTGCAAAAGAGTTTGAGATGAAGGATTTGGGACTTATACACTACTTTCTAGGCATGGAGGTGTGGCAAATAGATGGAGAGATTTTTCTTGGTCAAGGAAATTATTGCATTAAAATTTTGAAGAGATTTGGGATGGAGGATTCCAAAGCCATGTCTACACCCATGATCACAAATTGGAGGAAGGTAGATACATCTAAGGAAAATGACATAGGTCCCACTTTATATAAATAGTTGATTGGTTTGCTTATGTATTTGGTCAATAGTAGGCCAAATATTGCATTTGCAATAAACTCTCTTAGTATGTTCATGGTTGAACCAAAGAGAATGCATTGGACATCAAATACTCATGTATTGTGTTACTTGCATGGTACAATTGGGTATGGGATCAGATATATTTGAGGTGAAGGTATCAGATTGATAGGCTATACTAACGTAGATTGGGTAGGCAATACAACAAACAAAAAGAGCACTTCATGGTGTTGTTTTAGTTTGGGATCAGGAGTTGTATCTTGGTCCAATAGGAAGAAGAAGTTTGTGGCTTTGAGTTCACCAGAAATAGAATACATAGTAGCTAGCATGGCGACATGTGAAGCTATATAGCTTTCAAAGTTGTTAATAGCCTTGTTTGGTCAGAAGGTTGAGACTACTGTGATACACTGCGACAATTAGAGTTGCATTAAGTTTTCTGAGAATCTAGTGTTTCATGACAGGTTTAAACATATAGACATCAGATTTCACTTCATCAGAGATTGTGTGCAATTGGGAATTGTTTAGCTGTACATACCTATAGAGGAGAAGATAGTAGTCATTTTGACTAAGGCATTTGAAATTCATCTTCTTTAGAGATAAGTTGGGTGTCATGTAGAACAACTTCCTCACTGAGAGGGAGTGTTAGTTTTAAGTAGCTTGGATAGTTTTTCATCCATATGTGATTAATTAGAAAATAGATTTTTTAATAACTAATGGGTTAGAGTTAAGACATATATTTGTTAATTAATTGACTCCTTCTAGAAGCAACTAGTAACCTATTGGTTAGGTTGTCTTTAATCAAGAATCAACTAGAAACTTCTTGGTTAGGTTGTCTTTAATCCATAAGCAACTAGAAACCTCTTGATTAGGTAGTATAAAAGGGAGGTTGAGGGAGGCATTTGGTGAACACAATGTCATAGAAGCATTTGTAGTGATAGCAAATAGTCTTGCAGTGTTAGCAAGGGCACAATGATAGCATTGGAAATAACAGTGGGAGAAATTGAGGGGTTGTTAGAGATCTGCCAATAAGAGGAAAGGAATTTTGTATCTCTTGATTTGTTGAAGTTAATATATTTTCCATCTATAGAATTGGTTTTCCCTTAAGGTTTTTTCCAAGGATGATTTGTCCAAAAATATTGTGTTCATTGTGTTGCTTATTTCTTTCCATATTTTATTGGTGAAGTTGTAGTTGTGTTATTTTTTGATATAAGCTATGAATTTATTTTTGGTAGTTTGATAATCATTTAAGATAGGAAATTAATAATTAGTGACTGCAATACTGTTAATTCATAGAAAGAATGGATTTTCTAAAGAGGCTTTGGAAATGTTTAATCAAATGCAATTGGTAGGTGAAAGGCTAGCCTCCACAACCTTTTCCAGCATCCTCCTAGCCTATGCTAAAATGGGAGATCTAGAGGAGGATATGAAAATACATAATTGAAAGTGGATATTTGTCAAATATTATAGTATCGAGTGCCCTGGTAGACATGTATACAAAATGTGTTAGTATAAAGATTGTAGGCCAACTGCTTGTGAAAATACCTCAAAGAAATGTTGTCTCATGGAATGCAATGATTGCAAGGTATGCACAAAATGGGTGTATTGAATTTTTTTGGAAACTTTAAACAAAATGCAATTGATAGGTGTAAAGCTAGATTCACAACCTTTGTTAAAATCCTCTCGACGTGTGCCAAAATGGGAAATTTGCAACATGGAATGGATATACATCAAAGCATAATTGAAGATTGATTTATGTTAGATTTAGTTATTGCAAATGCCCTAATGGACATGTATGCAAATTTTGGAAGCATTCTCAAGGCACGTGAACTATTCAACGATACAGATCAGAAAAATATTGTCTTTGTTAGGAAAGCAACAATGTAGAAAAAAATTTTGAATGCCACATTAAGACGAAAATATGTAAGATCAAAATTGCAAAGATGTGCGGATGAATAAAATATTAGACATATCAAACATGAGCCACAAAGAAAACACTAGATTTAATGTGGGAAACACTTTCAGGAAAAAAACCCACCACTCAAAATCCTGAGAAAACTATTGTATTACAGTAAATAATCTACATACAACAACTCTAGATTTTCAAAGGGTCAGATTGCCTTTACAATCAACCTAATTTTCAACATCCTATCTTCTTTATGAATCTTGCAACCATTAATACATCCTCCAAATTCATTACAAAATTTGGTAAAGAAATGATTACATTATAAAATCCTCTCTTGGTGATACAAACATTTTTCTCGCATGGATGCTTGTCACTCTAAAATGTTATGGTAACGTGGATGCTTCAATCATTCTCGAATATTTCAGTCATGTAGATGCTTCAATCACTTTGGAATGTTTCAGTCACATGGATTCTTTAATCACTCTGGAACTTTTCTATCATATGGATGCTTTAATCACTCTAGACTCCTCACTCGGTTAGGTGGATGCTTCGATCACTGGCTGAGAGCATCATTACTCGCCGCACACATGATACACATACTATAGACCATACTCACCATACATGAAAATGTTATTGTTCACCATACAATGGCTCACCTCCACTGTATGGTACAGTGGACTCATACTCTTTGACCACTGTATCTGTACTCCTCCATCGTACGGTAGTCACCTCCACCATATGGTGGACTTTGTCAATCAAACAATCTCACACTTGTCAAAGTACAAAGTCACAAAAGACAACTAACAAGAATAAGGGGTTCTAAACCCCGTTGAGCTTGTGCACCAGTTGAACTTAATTGTGTTCACTAGCTTTGTGCTAAATTGGGGTCTCTCTCAGATAGGCCAAAGATACCCATCAATAGATAATTGGATGTGGATTTCTATTGGACATTGTAGTCCAATGTGCCTTGGTAGACATGTATGAAAAATGTAGAAATGTACACATAGGTCAAAAATTGCTTGACAAAATGCTTGAGAGAAATTTGATCTCTTGGAATTCTATGCTTGCAGGATATGCACAAAATGGCTTATGCAAGGATGTTATCAATCTAGTCTTTAAACTCATGAAACATTCTAGAATCTGCCCTAATCATATAAGCTTTGCATGTCTTTTCTTAGCATGCAATCATTCAAGCTTAATGGATAAAGGATGTAAATATTTCAATATCATGGGTGACTCTTATGGAAGTATGACCTCGATTGACCATTATGTGTGCATGGTTGATCTTCTTGGTCGTTCTGGCTATCTTGAGGAAATTCTAAAATTTATCATCAAACTGCGGGTTAAACCTACCCTCATTGTGTTGACTTGTTTTCTTGGTTCCTGTAGAATACAGAAGAATATAAATTTAGGAGTATTTACAACATCTCTTCTTCTTTATTTGGATCTTAAGAAAGTTGCAACGTATGTTCTTCTATCATCTATACAGAAGTATGCAAGAGGAGTGAGGTTCAAAAAATAAGAAGATTGATGAAAGATAAAGAGCAATTAAAAAGATGCCTGGATGTAGTTGGATTGAAGACCATAACATCGTCCATTTTTTTTCTATAGGGGATAGATCACATCCACAAACATAGGAAATCTATGCTAAGTTGGCGTATTGAATTGGGAGATGAAGAAAGCAGGGTATTTTCTAGAGTCAAAACATGTACTAAATGATGTGGAGGAAGAGAAAAAAGAAGCTTTTCTCTACTACCATAGTGAGAAGTTGGGAATTGCATTTGGATTGTTAAACATAACCTGTGGAACAACTATTAGAGTTGTCAAAAATCTTTGAGTATGTGTTGATTGGCATGTTGTAACTAAGTTTATCTCCTTGATTACTAGAAGGGAAATTGTTGTGAGAGATGCTCGTCAATTTCATCATTTCCAACAAGGACAATGCTCTTATGGGGATTATTGGCACAATGACATGAAAAGAAGTATCTAATGATAGGCTTGGACTATAGCAAGGTCTACCATGTCAAACTAGAGTAATACAAGATAGCACCAGGTTTAATTTTACTTTCAAAAAGGTATTGTTTTGTTGAAGACCTAGACTTTACTGGTGACATGGTAAAATCAGACCAATAGTATTTTCCATCCTTGCCTATACATATTGATTTGATATGATTGGCTATTAGTTAATGATATCATGAAATATTGAATTGAAGGTAAAATGGTTGTCTAAGTTAGGGGGATTATGAAGGTTCTTGAGTTCTATTTTTTGAAAGTTGGAGGTCCTATGACAATATCTTTTAGATTTGTAAATTTAAGCAATATTAAATGGGGTGGAACTAGAAATTCTCCCACTAGCTTAGGAGTATTTTTTGTCATGTGTCAATCATCTATTTTTTTCATCAAAAACAAATTACAACCACAAAAAAAAAAAAGATAAAAATCTGAATAAATTGTTTTTCAGAAAAATGATTTTTTTGTCTTTTTTAAAAATATTTTGCATCCATAAGACATATTTCTTAATTGTAAACTAAAATGCATTGTAAAATTCATGGCACTGTTGACTTATAAATATTCCTCAGAAATCTCAACAACCACAACTATATTTTTGAGGGAGCCCCCTTTATGAGACTCCAGCCTAAGAGAATAGGAAAGATTGGAATAAAAGGAATATTTGAAAGAAAATGGATAAATATTTGGTCAAAACAAAATAATTGCAATCAATTTAATGCTTGAGGATGATGGGGAGAACATATCTTTAGGGGTCTTTATTTCAATCTTTAGTATTATATTGTGCTCATAGTAACATAGAGTCATATTCCTACTTTTTGTTCGTGGACCCCATCCCCCCACCCTAGTAGCACCACCAAATCTTGCCACCTCTACTAAGGCAGTGTTAACTATTTATTGATCTGACTACTTATGTTCAATGTTTGATATTTCAATTAATGCAATGTTCAAGTGTTTACTCTTTTGCATCTTTGTATCTTATATTAGAATACATTTTTTCATAACTAGAATTTTAAGTATCATATATATGATATATACAACCCTCTGTACCTACCAGCATCCTTGTCACCCCCAAATTAAATCCCTTATGTCCCCTATCCCCTGTCCCAAAAACTTGTCCCTTTATTGCCCGTCCCCATACTAACAATGTAACTATAATTAGGCGTATATATAGATCTATTGTCTAATCAAAATTTAATTAATATTCATATATTCTCAACTCTTACCACATTTTGGAATGGCTTAAACATCAAACACTAAGCTTAATTCCTAAACCAAAAGTATTAAATAGTCAAAGTTGACTTTTTTTCCCAGGCTTAATTCTTCCCTTAGTGTGTGATGCTTAAAGGTGGCCCTACATTTTAGAAATAAATTAGAACTTATGTTGTAAAAATATTGTACATTGAATTATTGGAGGACTATATATAAATGAGTAATGTTGCTAATTGCAGCTATAGAATTTTGGAATCAAGTTCTAGACTGAAAGGTGAATTTTTCATCGACCTACCAGCCGAAGTTTGATTACCTTAATGTAATATTAAATAGTTGAATTTTTTTTGTGATTGTTGTTTATAACAAGAGCTTTGTTTGAGTAGGAGTCCCTGCCTATTGTGAAAAGTGTGAAAAAATCGTATAACTAAAGACATGTAATATTAGTTTGAGATATAAAATGTGAATACAAAATATTAATATTTTGATATTACTTGTAGATATTTTATATGTTTAGTGCATAACTTGGCTAGCTTGTCTGTGTAAAATAAAGGGCCTACCCATTGTTTCTATAGGCTATAGGAGGCCCATTGTTTCTAAGTATGATTATATCTGTAATAACATCTACTTTATTGGAATAATAATGTATCCAATTGTTGCAATAAATTATATACAATGAAATATATTTGATTATAATAATGTTAGAAGATTAAGTTAAATCTTATAAATTTATAAATATATTAAAATTAAGTTCCATAAAAACACTTATTTAGATTACATTGAGTGTTTAAGAAAACTATTACTTATATTTTGAAAATCATGATTTTATCAAAACATTACCAAGTACTTAAAATTAAAATGTGAGGACAATTTTTTTAAATATATTCACTTAAGAAGTGATTAAAGTTTATAATTTTTAATTTTATTAAATAATATTTTGTATTAATCTAAAATATGATAAAAAGTAATTTGATTTGAAATAAATTATTTAGAATCTCATTATTTATAATTTTCTATTTTGAAAAATAATAAAGTGAAAGATTTTTTTTTAAATATTAATATTTAAAAAATAATAAGAGATATTATTATAACACATAGGTAAAGTATTATTAAAACCCATACATATGCATTATAGAAAATATGTAACAAACAAGTGTCTAAAAAGAGAAAGATCATTGAATGAGTTATAGGACTCTAAATGAAGATTATATTTTACTAAACTACATTTTAATGATATATGCTACTATTAACCATTGTGATATTGGGAAAAAGATTTTTGTAATCTATATATATATAATTTAATTTAATTATGTTATTTATATGTGTATATCTAAAAAATAATAATAAAGTCAATGCTAAATACTGAATACAATATTATTTATAAAATTACTAATTTGCATGTTCAATATAATAACAATTAGTATAATTTTAAAAAAATTAATTACATAAATATTATTATAATTTAAATTTTATTGATATTTTCATTCGTTATTTACATTATTTGTATTATATTAAATATAGACGAATAAAACAGATAAAAATAAGCAAAGATAAATAAATTTAAATTTAATATCTTCTATTTCAAGGAAATAAAATTGACTTTTGCCAATCACATTCACAAAAGACTGAGTCAAAACAAAGATAAAATTAAACCACTTATCACATATTATTAAATTAATATACTCCTTTGAAAATAAATATAAAACTAAACAATAAAATATTGCACGCATGTTCCATTTACAAACTTTGACCATTCTAAATGCCTTATTCATTAAGGCTCCGTTTGGTTGGGGAAGATGAATTTTTGACATAACCAGGTTATCTTATAACCAGGGTTTCGAAAACTTGGTTTTGTGGTTTGGAAAGCCAATGGTCCGTTTGGTTGACACGGAAGATGAATATACTGTGGACCCCACAATATTATTAAAAAAACTGGTATAAAATTCAAAACCTGGTTTTAATTTCGAATTCCACCTTTTTATTAGAAGCAACTTCTTCCAATTTTTGACCAAAATTGGAAGATGAAATTGAAAACCGGGTTATAATTTTAACCAACCAAACACCAAAGTTTTTTTGCAAAACCTAGTTTTGCCCCTAATAACCCGCTTTTGGCCCTCATCTTCCAGCAACCAAACGAGGTCTAATGGTTAAGAATGTACATTTAAAAACTAGGTATAAAAGAATACTACCAAAGCATTTTAAATAGGTGGGTTCCAAACTTTGAATCACCACGATAATCTTGGATTTACTATAATTAATGATCAATTTTAATCTTGGAAGTAATGTTAATTATTAAACTTAGATTTATTATAATTAATGACCTTGTTAGTGGCTTCACATACACTGTCAAAGTGTATTAATTATTAGCATGTGGCTTCTTACTAAAACTTCTCGAGAAAGCACTAAAAAACTCCGAAATCTATGGGCTTTAAAGTTATAAAACAATCGTTATCTTCAAAGTCGCATTTTTTAATTTATGAGAAAGGATTTTTAGGAGAATCGACTCAACTTCAACGCTACTCATATTCTCCCCGTCGGAAATAATAATGTCCTTTGATCGGTCCTTTATATCCACATATCCATCACTATCGTCATTTCTCTATTTTTTTAAACGGGAAAACTAATAAAAGCACTAGGAAAATCAAATGAATCAATAATAAAATAAAAAAATTCGTTTTGACGTCAAAATTAGAAATATCAAACACGGTGAACCATACCATATATTAATATTTTCGAAGTTTGGAGGGCGAATTAATTGTCTATAAGCGAAGCGAAAACAATAGTCTCTGCAGGGACTAGTAACATCGAACGCGTAAAGTTGGTGATATCAATAGCTTTGTGATTGCTGTTTATAATAACATCAAAGTTGGACATATCAAGTGCTTTGTGATTGCTGTTTGTAGTAACATCAAACGCGTAAAGTTGGGCATATCAAGTGCATCAAGCAAGCCAAGCCAAGAAAATGAAGGTAGAGGAATCTTGTATGCAACAATGGTGTATTGTAGGCTAACAGCTAAGATGGTGACATACTTTGAAAAAAATAATCTTTCCATATACGTCACCATTATCTTCTCAAAATTTCTATTAAAAAAAGTCCATTCGATCCTATCAAATGTGATTAAATATAAATCTTTAAATTAACGCTTCTATATTTTTTATTTCATGGGAGTAATGGGAGGCAAAGTTTCATAGTTATTGCAAGGTAATTATTTTCATTGATACCGATATTTGCAACGTCTACCCACTTGAGCCTCTCTTACATATCCACTTCCTCTCCCGATATCATTTCCATGCTTTGGTTTATTTTGTTTCCTTTTTTCAGGAGAACACCAATTTTCTGTCAATGGCTTCGACTTCGACACATGGCCTCGCAGAAGGAAAACGTGATCCCTTTTTGGCACTTGAACCTCCCAGCAATAATAACGTTAAATCTCTCTTGACTGCGAAACAGTTTGATGTATTCATCAACCATCGGGGCCCAGACACCAAAACAAATCTGGCTCGACAGCTCTATGACTCTCTACAGAAAGCTGGGATCCGGGCATATTTTGATGTTCCAGAGACTGAACTGGGAGATCATTTTCCTTCTGCCATAAAAAACGCCATAGTCTCTGCCGCCGTGCACATAGCCATCTTGTCACCACGATATGCAGAATCTGCTTGGTGCTTAGCGGAGTTAGCTCTAATGTTTCAAACAAAGGCTGGAATCATTCCCCTGTTTTACCATGTTCTGCCTTCAGATTTCCGCTACATCAAAACGAAGTTGCAAACGCATTTTCCAAGCACGAAGAGAAGGAGAAGAGATATCCCAAGGATGACATTCAACATTGGAAAGAGTGCCTGCAGAACGTTTCATGGCTCAAGGGTTACGAATTCAACAAACAGAATGAGTAAGACATCATCATCTGCCTTCCATCCATATATTTCTTCCATATTTTGTTAAATTTTATTTTCAAAAAACTAGTTTGGTTGTTCTGAAGATCGTATATCACTTAGTTTAGCTAAATATTCTTCACACTAGACAAGGGTGGATCAGTCAAACTACCAATGCAAGATCTTTATTTTCTTTTTTAATGTTTTTTCCTTTTTTCAGATTAGCTTCTTTTTCATTTTTCCTTATTCTTCTTACTTATTTAGATAAGTGTTGGATCAGTGAGACTACAAATGAAAGAAACCTTTTCTAGAAAAACAAGACTGCAAATGGAAGATGATCTTTTCTAGAAATGTATTAATGTATTTCTTCAGAAGTGCTTCTTTTCCTGATTCTTACCTGGTTTAAATAAGTGTTGGATTAGTGAGACTATAAATGGAAGAAAATCTTTTCTAGAAATGTTTTTTCCAGAAAAGCTTCTTTTTCTCTTTCTCACCTGGTTTTGGTCTTTGTTGAAGGGAAGGAATGGTAAATTGTATAGAAATTTCAGTTTTGTTATAAAATTATACAATGTTTATGTGGTTCCAAAGGAAAATGCTTTTATCCAGTGCTTCTTGTTTATTCATTTGCGTTTAAGACTGGCTTCTTATGCCTTTTTATTGGCCCCTTTCTTAATTCTATACTAGTGTTAATTTTATAAATTTGCAAAGAAAAAACTGGATTGCTTCATTTCAATTATATTTTTGTTTTCCTTTTCCTATGGTCAGCGATCTGATTAAGCTGTGTAATGCCATCTTATCTGTCGTGGTTAATGAGAAGCAAAGAAGAAAAATTCCTTTCCAAGTTGCAAAATATGATGTGGGACTTGATGAACTTATGAAAGACTTTTACCAGCCATTGCCAGGAAAATGGGCAGATGAGAGATAAAATAATTGGTATCTTTGGAATGGGAGGGTCTGGTCAGACCACACTAGCTAAAGATCTGTTCAATCGCAAGCATTCTGAATTTAGTAAATCAACTTTCCAGTTTGATGTGCGAGAAAATTATGTCAGAGGTAAAATGACTTCTTTGCAACGTAAGCTACTCAATGATCTGTTTCCTATGGAAGAAGAGAAGAAAGTCCTTAGTATAGATTATGGAATCGCCTTGATCAAGGATAAGCTTGAAAAGAGTCCAAGATCAAGCTTTCTTCTAGTTCTAGACGATGTTGATCATTAGAAGCAGTTAGATGCATTAGTACACATAGATGGTCTCACTGACGACAGCTTGGTGATTGTCAAAACTCGTGACGAGAGGCTTCTTATACAAGCTGGAGTCAAAGTCCGTTATAAGATGAAAGAACTGAATCCAGAGCATAGCAGAGAGCTCTTCTGCTGGCATGCGTTTCACAGACAGTCTTGTAAAAGTGGATTCGATAGTTTGGTAGACAGCTTTGTTGAAGTATGTGGAGGTTTGCCTCTTGCTCTTCAAGTGATGGGCGGGTATGTTTATGGTGTTGAGAAGGCTTATTGGAGGTTACGATTAGATGATGTTAAAGCTAGATTAACAACAGTCCACAAAGACATAAAAGACACACTTAAAATAAGCTATGATGCTCTGGAAGAGGATCAAAAACAGATCTTTGTGGATATAGCGTGCTTTTTCATAGGGGAAGATGTAAGCAGGGCCATTAGTATATGGAAGGCTTCAGGGTGGAGAGCCGAACATGCACTTCAGATCCTCAAAGACAAGTGCCTTGTAGATGTGCAAACTTGCACTCGTGTTTATGAGAAGCCTCCCCATATGCTGTGCCACTATGAACCAACATTTATTTTGAGAATGCATGACCACCTTCGCGACTTCGGGAGAGAAATGGCAGACAATGAAATGAGTTGGCCCTGTCGGCTGTGGCGTCCTGAAGACCTTGTATGTTTTTTCTTCGTCTTTAATTCACGCTTCTAGTTTGAAAGGGTTTATTTACTTTAATCTGCTTGAAAAAAATTGTTGTCTTCGAATGAACATTTTCTAACCACAAAGAAACTTGAATTCAGATTGAAATGAGAAATATCATCGTCGCTGGGTCTAGTGGAAAAAGTGTCAGATGCCCCATTCTTCTGGAGGGAATTGGTTTTGGTGTGGAATATTTTCTGGAAAGTTTAAAAACATCAATTGATTTTGTAGCAGATTCCTCTCCTGTAAAAAATTTGCGCATTTTAAGTCTTCAAGTATCAAAAGATAACGGCTACCTCTGGATGCCAGATACCTCTTATAGGTACCTTCAGTGTATTCCTGAATGGATTCCTCTACAAGATTTGCACACTTTAAGACTTGGAGGAGTATCACCTGCAAGATTGTTGCAAAGGGATGGCCAGGTATATAATTTTTCTTGAGATCAAATTCCATGATCTTGTATAGCATCAGCAAATAGTTCGTTCTTATAGGACTTTTTATTATTCAAAAACAACAGTTTGAACAAAGTGATTATGAATTCCAGGTTCCACACAAGTTGAAAGAGCTGGACTGCTCCCTTGAGGGTTATTACTGTATCACAAACTCCACCAGAGATATGATTATCAGACATTTAAACGAATCTGTTAGTTCGTTTGGAATGTTTAAACATTTGGAGAGTTTATACTTAAAATTTGGACCTCAAAGCAAATCGTTGAATACTGAATGTAATTACATTCTGAAATCTCTAAGAGAACTTGCCAATCTGCAAAATTTAGTGTTGAAACGCTTTAAGGTAGAAGATGAATTTACTTTAAGAAACAGGGGAGAGACAACTGATGAGCGATTTTGTATGAGAAGACTTGAAACCATAACTCTGTGTGCTGCATTGAAAACAACAAAAGTCTTCCTTAGTGGACAGATCTGTCCGACGCTCAAGTCTCTTAAGCTTTGTTCTATGGAAGATTTGATTGAAGTGAATTTAACAGGGTTAACCACACTGGAATGTCTAGTGCTGTTCAATTGTCGAGAGTTAAGAAAAGTATTGGCAACTGATTTGCTACAACTTGAAACATTTCGCATAAAACTATATTGGAATATGCGAGAGTTCCCAAACTTTGGACATCTTTCTTGTCTCAAGAGGATCTGCATTAGCCGCTGTAGGACCCTGCAGGACATATCAGCTCTTGCAAGATTGAAGAGACTGAAAAGGATCTGGATTGCTTATTGTCCGGAGCTGAAAAGTATAAAATCTATTCAACAATTGAAGGGATTGAAGAGAATCTGGATTGAGAAGTGCCCACAGCTGCATGGTGAAATTTGTTTTAAAGAATTGATGAAGCTGAAGAGAATCTTCATCGGGCAGTGTGCAAGGCTGCAGAACATACAAGGCATTGAATTTCTAAGAAACCTGGAGAGCATTATCATTACTGCATGTCCGACGCTGCAAAAAATAAGGAGCATTGAAGAATTGAAGGGATTGAAGGAGATGATTATTGCAGATAGTCCTACAATAAGCTGCGTCGGAGGATTGCAGGTATCAAAAGCAAATAAGTGTAGTTTTATCGTTAGTTATCCATTATAAACTTAGTCTCTGTGTTGCAATGTCTATAATTTTTTGGATGTGTTTCTAAATGTTTTATTTTCGATTTTCCAAATTTAGCGTTGAAAATAATTTAACGAGCATTGCAATTTTAGAGATTACCGTCAGAGCTTACGATTCTGGTGGGGAGCTCGCACATGCCACTTTATGATGCCGATGTATTTCGCGATGCATTGTCCACAGCAGATGCTTTCTGTGAAATAAGTGGCAGAATGTTTTACAGCAGGGCACAAGTTGAGGAGGGGATCCATACATTTCAAAAAACCCATCATTTGTTCAGTACATTCATCTTTGTCATCTGTTTGCATAGGGAGCGACATTTGTAATGGGACCAGTATTGTGCTTGAGAACCTAAAACCTATAAATCATTTTTTTGGTTACAACCCTAAACCTTTGATGTTTATGTGCCTGGTTAATAGACAAAGATTATCAAAATATGAATCCTGGATGCCATCCAATTATAAAACACGGAACTGGTATTCTGGGTACTTAATGGGAGCGAAGGCTGGCGAAGAAAGCAGATCCCTTCACATCTTGAAAAAAATATTTGCTCGATACTGGATTGACAGCTGGTTTGATAAATATCTGCCGTCTTTTAAGTGTGGTAACCCTTCTGATTTTGATAAGAGTTATGTTGAGTACAGTGAAGAGATCGATACAGAGGAAGAATACGAGAGTCATGAGTATAAATTTGATAAATATCTGCCGTCTTTTGAGTGTGGTAACCCTTCTGATTTTGATAAGAGCTATGTTGAGTACAGTGAAGAGATCGATACAGAGGAAGAATACAAGAGTCATGAGTATAAATTTGATTATGATGATTTGGATGACTATGCTGATAGATGATGAAAAATATGAGAGGCGGCGGCGGTGATGATAATAATGATATGTATGTGTTGGAGAAGAGAGATTTACGGATTTGTTTCTATCTATAGATTGTTATTTATGGAGAATGCATATTTTGTGGGATTTGTCTGGATTCGTCTTAATCTATGCCTTCTTCTAATTAAGGCTGATGTATCTCTATATGTAGAGCTGTTGTAATCTCTTGATACACACAAAAATGAATGTAATATCCTCTCCTCCCTTCTCTAGTGGATGTAGGCTACGGCCGAACCACATACATATGTGTATTATTTGATTAGTTTCTTTATGGTATCAGAGCAGGTCTTGGCTTGATTCCATCATGGGAGACCCAGGATTTCTTCTTGGCCGCTCAATTTTTTCTGTTCCATTGTTTCGAGCCGTTTGCTTGCAAAAAACCTTTTTCCTGGTTGTTTTTTGCTTGTTCTTGAGCCAAATCGAGGGTGTGTGGCCATTTTTGCTTGTACGTGAGCCATTTTCTGTGCTCCCAGTGCGCGACCTGGCCTCTAAAACCCGCGATCTTGCTCTGTGCTATGTGATTTCGGGTTCTCTGCAAACATCAAAGCCTCTTCTTGCCGTGAGATCACCAGCCTTGCCATGTGATCTACCCTGAGATCTGCCCTCTTCAAATTCCACACTTGCTCTACTGGTTCATGCGGGTTTCTTTATCCTTTGCCTTAGAAATCTAGTGTGTTCTGAATTTGCAGCAGAGACTTTCATTGTAAGTGTTTTTTCCTTGCTTTTTTTCATGGCTGAGTTCAATTCGAATCCTAGTTGGAGACTTTCATCGATTTCGTTAAATGGTATCAATTATGTAGCATGGTCTAGAGTTGTTACTTCATCGCTTGGTGGCAAGAAAAAATCTGGTTTCGTTAATGGTGATAAAAAGTGTCCCTCTGCTTCTGTTGATTCTGATGTCTGTGATGTTTGTCAGTTTTCTAAACAAACGCATTTACCTTTTGTCAATTCGTCTCTATGTCTACTAAGTTGTTTGAATTAGTTCACTCTGACTTATGGGGACCTGCACCTATTGATTCTTATGATGGATATAAATATTTTGTGTTGTTCATTGATGATTTTTCTCGTGCTACCTGGTTATACTTGTTAAAATCAAAAATTGAAGTGACTTATGTCTTCAAAGATTTTCATACTATGGTGTTTAATCAGTTTGGTGCTAAAATTAAAACTTTTAGGTCTGATAATGGTATCGAATATGTTAAAGGATCTTTTCAGAATATCTTCAAATCCAAGGCATTATTCATCAAACAAGTTGTGTTGGAACTCCACAACAAAATGGGGTGACCAAAAGAAAGAATCGACACATCCTGGAAATAGCACGGGCCCTTATGTTTCAAACAAAGGTCCCAAAACAATATTGGTCTCATGGTGTATTGACCACTGCATATTTGATCAACCATCTTCCCAGCCATGTTATTAAGTTCAGGTCACCATTGGAGATATTCAAAAATAGGACACCTGACATCTCACACTTGAGGGTATTTGGATGTGTTTGTTATGTGCACCAGCAAGCAATACACAAAGATAAGTTAGAAGCTCGCTCTACTCGGTGTGTATTCTTTGGGTATTCTTCCACTAAGAAAGGGTACATATGTTATGATCCAGTCACTCGTAAAATTGTTGTTTCACATGATGTCCATTTTGTGGAATCTGAATCTTTTTTAAAGCTTGTGTTGAATCTGGGAGTCGGTCCTAGGGGGAATCTGTATCTCACTCGGTTCTACTTCCTACCATTACCAATGAGGATGCTATTCCTGATCACAATGCAGAAGTTCCTGAAGCAACACCAATCCCCACATCTCCTTAAGCTACTCGACAATCTAGTAGAGCAAATCATCCTCCAGAGTGAATGAAAGATTTCTTCACTTATTATGCTACATCTTATCCTATATAGGAACACCTGTCTTATAATAATATTTCTTAGTCTCACCTAGCTCTCTTGAGTACCGTTGATCATACTCAAGAACCTAAAACTTTTAGAGAAGCTAACTCCATTGCAGTTTGGAGGAAGTCTATGCAAGACGAGCTACAAGCTCTAGATGACAATAACACATGGGAGATTGTTAAGCTACCTCCAGGAAGGAAAACTGTCGGATGTCGTTGGGTGTACAAAAATAAATACAACAGTGATGGTTCCTTAGAACGACATAAGGCCAGACTTGTTGCTAGAGGATTCACACAAACATATGGCGTAGATTACCAAGAAACTTTTGTGCCTGTTGCAAAGATGAACACATTTCGGGTCCTCATTTCCCTTGTCATCAATCAAGACTGGAAATTGTTTCAAATGGATGTCAAAAATGCATTCTTGCATGGTGATCTTAAAGAAGAAGTTTACATTAGCATCCCACCTGGGCATCCGCAAGAGGCCACGTTTGGTTTAGTATGTAAGTTAAAAAAGGAAATTTACAAGCTTAAACAATCTCCACGAACCTGGTATGCTAAGCTTAGTTCTGTCCTTATGCTGAATGGGCTGAAATGAAGTAATGCAGATCCTTCTCTGTTTGTTAAAAGAAGTAACTCCAGTATTGTTGTTGTGCTGATTTATGTTGATGATATAGTCATTACTGGTGATGATCAAAATGCAATTTCTAAACTAAAAATTCTACTACACAATAGATTTTCCATTAAAGATTTGGAAACTTTGAAGTACTTTCTAGGATTAGAAGTTGCCTACTCAAAAAATGGCATCTTTCTTAATCAACAAAAGTATGTGCTAGATTTGTTACAAGAAACTAGTAAATTTGGAATCAAACCATCAAATACGCCAATGGATAGTAGAGGAAAATTGGATGATACTGGTGCATTGTTGTCTGATATTGGTCAGTTTCAAAGGTTGGTCGGTACCTATTAATCTATTTAACCATTACTCGACCTGACCTTTCTTATGCAGTTAGTTTGGTCAGTCGTTTCATGCATGCTCCCAAGGCTCAACATATGCATGCCGTTGCCAAAATTTTACAGTATCTGAAAGGGTCCCCAGGCAGAGGTATATGGATGCATAAGACTGGCCATAATTCTATTACTGCCTAGACTGATGCTGATTGGGTAGGATCTCCCATTGATCGAAGGTCTACAACTAGCTATTGTACTTTTTTTGGAGGTAACTTGGTCACATGGAAAAGTAAAAAATAGAGTGTTGTTGCTCGTTCAAGTGTTGAAGCAGAATATAGAGCAATGACATCAACTACCATTGAAATTATATGGCTTCGCACTCTGTTGCAGGACCTTGGTTATGGTTCATCTCTGCCCACTCCATTATTCTGTGATAATCAGGCTGCTATGCATATTGCTTCCAATCTAGTGTTTCATGAGCACACTAAACATATTGAAGTCGACTGCCATTTTGTTAGAGAGAATGTGCAAGCCAATGTCATCCACACAACCTTTGTTCCTACAACTCAACAATTGGCAGATATATTTACAAAAGCTCTTCCTGCTCTCAAGTTTCAGGAAATATTGTCCAAGTTGGGCTCTATTGACATTTTTGCACCAACTT
Source organism: Cupressus sempervirens (assembly GCA_028749045.1). Classification (NCBI taxonomy): domain Eukaryota; kingdom Viridiplantae; phylum Streptophyta; class Pinopsida; order Cupressales; family Cupressaceae; genus Cupressus; species Cupressus sempervirens. The sequence continues at coordinate 49,123,446 of CM053790.1, read as the reverse complement.
GAGGGGGGGTGTTGGAGAAGAGAGATTTACGAGATTTGTTTCTATTTATAGATTGTTATTTATGGAGAATGCATACTTTGTGGGATTCTTTTGGATTTGCCTTAATCTATGCCTTCTTCTAATTAAGGCTGATGTATCTCTATATGTAGAGCTGTTGTAATCTCTTGATACACACAAAAATGAATATAATATCCTTTCTCCCTTCTCCAGTAGACATAGGCTACGGCCGAACCACATACATCTGTGTGTTATTTGATTAGTTTCTTTAGTATGTTTTGTGGCTAGTGAGATTATGGATATTGTAAGAGAAATTGATTTATTTAATTTACTGTAAAATTTTGTATAAATACATTTCTTTATTGTAACAAGAGCTCTCCAGAGCTATAGTCCTGCCTTTCTCTACAGAACAATTGAGAAAATGTAAGTATGAAGCATTTCAATAATTATATGAAGGAAAGGAAATGTTTGATCTAAATAATAATCATTAGAATAAGAATAGGAAATAGTTAATCAAAATAGGAAATAGTTAATCCTGATTCTATCCTCTTGCTTGATAATACTACTTGTAATGAGATAAAATTAGATGGGCAAAAATTCTTTAGTCTTCCAGAACAAGAATTATAGATCAGAGGTGGGGGTATGGGTAAGAAAATATGGAGAACACCTTTAATGATACATAAGAATGAGAAGAGGATGGAGGTGATCGATAATAGTAGAGGTATTAGTGTATGTGGGTAAGCAGGCAAGAAAGATGGAAATGATAGCTCCAAAGAAATTAGTTATTGCATTACCTCAAATCGATCTAAAGCACGAGTGAAAAACTGAAATCTATCTCTAAAGGAAGGGTCAAGATCAACTGCATGAAGATGAGACAATTCATTGATCCTCTTATGAAAATGAGCTCTGCATTTGGCTGCATCTTCAACAAATTTAAACGGAAGCTTCTTCTTTCCCATCTAATCACTCTGTGCATATAAAACACTAATTTTAGTAGATACAATGCACCTATTTAAAAATGTAATTTGTAGAAAAAATGGTATTTTGTGTTTGTAAAATTGACTTCTTGAATAGGTCTGCATGAAATTAAGCACTTTTGGGGGTCACTGCTTTTATTTCTACCAGTTTATTGTTTTTCTGGTCTTTGTTTCTACATAAGCTAATGTTCAGAAGTTGGCTACCACTACTACACGAGGAGTATTTTTCTACATTTATTAAAGACGAAAGTAAAAAATTGATATTTAAGTTCTAATTTTTATTATTATAAATATAAATATAAAATATTATAATTGGAGCTTTTTGTTCTCTATTTTGTTTTGTTTTTGTTTGTGCTGCTCCTATCTTCAGTCTTGACAGTGAGCTTCTCCTCTTTGTAATCTCCTTTATTTTTACTATTTATATATTTCAGGCTTATGCCTTTTGCCCAAACAAAAACTAAAAAAACTTCATGCGGAATGTTCGTACAATTTCTATTTCATTTTATGGGCGGGGTTAAGCTAGGCAGGAAGCTACAGAGAACAGAGAGATGGAAATTTTGGGAGAAAAAATTGTTGATTTTTTGCGGGAGTCATGCGGCACTTAATATTGCAGAGTGGTTTACATTTTTCACTCTTTGCAAAGAATAGTTTTGCACTTTTCCCTCTAGAAATTTCTGGAGTAAGTTCTTAGACACCATGAACCCAACAACCCATTTCTCTTAGGAGTTGCAGAAGAGGTTTGTGAAGAGATTTAGGCTTTTTTGGAAGGAGATTGATTTACAAAGCATTTGTGTAATGCAAATGTTTTGATTGTTTAGGAGGTGAAGTTTTTTGTTGTCAAAGATTACATGGAAGCTTTGACTAATTTTTTTAGTAATCATGTTTGAGTTGGTGTTTTGAGATATAAAAATTGTTGTATTTTTCTTATGTAATGTATTTTTGGATTTAACATTGAAGATTTTTTTTTTTTTTGATGAATAGTCCTGTTCTATTAAAAAAAATACTTAGAATACAATTCACAAAAAAGGGGTCGGCGGATACAAGATCAGCCCGCGAGAGAGTTCAAGTGGCCTAAGCCAGAACTAAACACACGACATCAGCCAGAAATAGCAACTATTCATCAAAAAAATAAAACATATATAGCAACCTCAAGCTGCCAAAGCAATGGCAGCCGAGGGGGGAGGATCATCTTTGTCATTGAAACCCCAATCATTGGTGGGATTGGGGGCCAGGTTGGGTACAAACTAGCCGTCATGAGGAGCAACAGTAGCAGGGGGATCAGTGGCAGCCTCCGCATCTTTGACCTTGGGTCGTGGAGGAGAGATCGCTAGCACCAGGCGAGGCCATTTGCCAGCATTATCTCGACAAGCACCAGGAGGAGGAGCCGAGGACTAGCCAAAGCCATCACAAGGTGGGGAGGCAGAGTGGCGTCTCTAGCTACTAGCCCCACCATTGGGAGAGCGATGGCGGGAAGCCTGCAAGCACGAAGTGTGTGAGTGGCAGCCTAAGGAGTGGCACCACTATCAGTGGCCACGAGGCATCGAGGTGTCTGCTGAGGCATCTGGAGGTACTCGAGCCATAGTGCAAGGGGCGTTGCCCTAGTGGTTGAGTAGCTCTTGCAGGTGAGCGACTTCCAGGGAAACTTTGTTAGCTTGCACCTGTATCTGCATAATGACATTGTTACAAATACAAGCTTTAGTGTACATTGCAATGTTAACATCCAAAAAGCTGTGTGTGAATAAAACAACATTTCTATCTTTCCACAGAGTAAACAAAATTTCCATCTTGAATGTATGCTAGATCTATGAGTACTTTCTAGGAATTCTGGGGGAATCACCCAGCAAGATCATGTGCCATGAAAATGGTTCGGACCTAAAGGGCTTGAAAAAATCATGAATCTAGTGCCAGTAATTCTGCGCACATTTACAAAATTAGAAAATATGCAGAAAGGACTCAGGTTGACCAACAAAGGGGCATCTGGGATCAAGAACCCCAATGTGCTTGAGTTGAGGCCCTAGGGGAAGACCTTGGAAGGCAAGACACCAAGCAAAGTGGGCAATCTTTGGCTAAGTAATAGTGCACCAGATGGTATCAAAGCATTTTCGACATTGAGGAAGCGAAGATTGCAAATGCCATCTCTTGTTGAGTGTGTCTACCATTGGAAGATGGGGCGAAAGCCATCGGTGTCCCTTATTGGGCTTGTAGTTGGCAAAAAGAGTGTCAGGATACCACTTCCAATCATGCCACCAAGGACGACCAGACTAAATTCCAACCTTGTGCACCAAATGTACACGGATGGAGGAAAGCAATAGGTCAAAAGTCTGTTGATCTGCACAGACAAGGCAGTACTGAACCTACATGTCTTCCCAAGTCCTAAAACTCATAGTGACTCTGGAAAGGAGATCTTTGACAGTTCTGATGCCATGTTTGAAAAAATGAAGAGCATTGGCACCTTGGGTTTTAGCAAGAGGATTACCCTGAATGGCAAACAGGGGAGACCACCAAATATTCTATTGATTCAAGGAGAGGTCGTTACGAAAGTCATCCCTAGCCTAATGAAGCCAAGGCTTGATAGTTTCCCAAGCTTTCCAGATGCTCTTGATAACAAATGAACTCTGTATGACAATAGGATCACGCATGATGAGAAGGGTTTGAAAACCAACCCCCTTCCACGTAGGTCTGTTGACAGGGAAGCCAGAAGAAATGCAATGGCAAACCAGAATCTTCCAAGCTTCGTCTCCAGTAATAGCTCGAATGATCCACTTGGCACAAAGCACAAGGCCTTTTTTTTGAGTGGAAAGCATACCAAGGCCACCAGATTCTTTAGGGAGGCAAAAAAATTCCCAAGCAACTCTATGAAATCCATGATGATCAGAACTAGAGGCCCAGAGGAAATCTCTGAGCAGGCGTTCCAGCTTAAGGTAGGAAGCTTTGGAAGGAGCCCAGCAAGAAGAATAATAAACATGGGTGGCCGCCAAAATCTTAGAACAAATCTAGAATTTACCAGCAAGAGAGAGCAGCTTGGTAATCCAGTAATCAAGCTTTTTTGCAATCTTAGCAAGGACAGCATTCCAAAGCTCCAGAGGGGAAGTCTGAAAGGGAAAAGGGATGCCAAGAAAATGAAAAATTTCACCGTGAGTGACCCATTTCCACTCAAACTAGTTGAACCAGGATGGAGCTGGTGAAAAAGACTGGCGATAGCAGAGCATTTTATGCCATTGAATGGCAGAGCTAGAGGCTTGACAAAAAGTCTTTAGACAAGATAGTGCATTGTTGATGCTTTCCTCCTCTTCAAGAAAAGTAAGGAAGGAATCATTAGCAAACTAACCATTGACAAGCTGGGATGTAGAATTAGGCAAGGCAATACCACGAACCAGTCCCGAGGAGACAGAATGAGCAAGCAGGTACCCAAACCCTTCAGCAGCAAGAACATAGAGCGCTAGAGCTAAAGGGCAACCTTGCCTGATGGAGCAAAAGAGCCCAAAGGGCGTAGACTACAAATTATTAATGGTAATGCAAGCATTAGCATCACCAAAAAGCATCTCCATGGATTGAATAAAGTTGGGACCAAATCCCAGGGCCTGGAGCATAGCTAGGATGAAGGGTCATTCAATGTGGTCATAGGCTTTGGCAAAATCTATCTTTAGAAAGATAGCCTTCTATTTGGACTTGCGAGCCCATTCCATCCCTTCCCAGACAACAATAATGTTATCAAGAATGTATCTGGATTTGATGAAGCTAGTTTGCTCAAGCTGCATAATTAGAGGCAGCATGTGCCTGATTTTGAGAGAGAGTGCCTTGGCAATTATCTTATAAGCCACATTCAGAAGGGTGATGTGCCTCCAATTTCATATGTCCTCCGGATCACCAGCCTTAGGTATGAATTTAATATTTCCTTTATTTATAATGGTTCCTAAGCTTTTAGAATGATATGCTTCAAGATAGACTCTATGCAGATCAGGGCCAAATTTCTCCCAGAGGTGTTTGTAAAACTCGTAGGGAAATCCATCACACCCAAAGGACTTGTCATCTACCATAGAAAAGGCAGCCTCTTTAAGATCATTGAGGGAAAGAAGTTGCTCATAGAAAGCACGCTGCTCCCCCACAAGGCGGTTTGGAGTAACAGAGATGCATTTTCGAAGAGCTTCTTCCTAGGCAACCGAATTTCCTTGTGAAGAAAAGATGTTCTCATAATGATGAACGAATGCTTGCATGATGTCGGGGAGATTGGACAGAACAGTCATGCCCTATTTGAGTTTTTGAATCCCAACTTTGGTATGACAGGCTTAGAGAGCATGAAAAAATTCCTTTGAGGCTTTGTCTCCAACCTTCAACTAGTGGAGATAAGCCTTGAGTTGAGCTCCACGGGCAGCATAGTTGTTAGCAACTTGCTTGTCATGTCGAATCTTGGCAAGTTGAACTTGCAAATCCACATCAAAGGGGTTGAGAGTGAGAGCCTCAGAAGCTTTTCTGAGGGCAAGGGTGTTAGTTGCATAAGCCCTTTTTTGGAAAATGGTGACTTGACACCATAGATGCGTAGGAATCGTGCAGTTCTCGCAATGGCATCATTCCACCATTGAATCCATCCCCTTTGAGAATGTGGACGTGGCTCCAAATTCCAGACACGTTGGATATGTGAGATGGTGGAAGCATGCATGAGCACTGACGTTTTGAGGAAAAACTAAGACTTAGCTACCTTGGGGATAGTTGTTTGCTAAGTAATGCCAAAATAAATAGGATAGTGGTCAGATAAAGTGACATCTGATAGGGGAATGATAGGAAAATCTCGATCCTCAGAAAAGGAGAAAAAAGATTGCGAAGAGATCATGGCATGATCAAGACATTTTAATATATGATCTGGGCCAGCTCGAAAGTTGGACCAAGTGTGCCAGACCCCACTACTTTGGCGATGGTTAGTGTTGAGATCAAACAAGCCCAATTTATTATGCATGTAGTACCAGGTTGCTCTTTCCCCAGCTATCCAACGAAAAGGTAGAATGCTTTCTTTGTCAGATGCCACTTCAACCATATTGAAGTCCCCACACATGACCCAAGTAGCCAGAGGAAAATTGTCAGCTAGCCACGCCCACAACTGGGCTCTTTCAACAGCGTCATTAGAAGCATAAATATTAATGACTCCAAAAGAGTGATTGTTAATGGAAAGTAAAAGCCAAACAATTCTATGCGAAGGGTCAGAACTATGTGAAATAATAGCATAATGAAGGCGAGGTGACATGAGAGTAACTACACCACCTTGGCCATCATCATGTTGCGAGCAAAATATAACGACATCTTGCCAAATAACGCGACATGCAGCATCTAGCATGACACCAGAGATCTTTACTTCTTGTAGACACCAAAAATCCAAATTACCAAGTCTATGACGGGTATCCCGGACCTAGTACTTTCTGGTGAGGTCTATAAGACCTCGAACATTCCATGAAAGGCAGTTCATGTGAACTCTTCCATGTCATCCTCGTCCTCGAGAGAGGAGTAGCTATTTTGCAAGAAGGTAGGAGCTAGGTGAAAGTCAGACGAGAAATCCTCTAAACTTATAGCCTATCGCTTTATCTCTGGTACCACTACACATCCAGGAGGACTGCAAGAATGCTGTGTTGCTAGTGGTACAATGGAAGAGACCGCAAGAGGAGTGCGAGCCCCGACCAAGGCAAAAGCCCTGGCGGCGGCCTTGATCCCCTACATGTTAGAAGGGTTTGAAACCTGCGAAACCCTCAGAGGAGGAACTATCGAAGCCACCTACATCCCCACGCTAGCTGGTGTAGACCCTCCTGTGGGAATAGGAGGAACAGTGGCAACCGCCACATAAGATTGTTTGGGTTGCAAAGGGATCGAGGTAGCCTTGCCCTTGTGTCCAAAAATAACCCGATCTTCTTTTTTCCCTTCGACTTGTTTGACAAGCGCATCTTTAGGTGCAGGTTTTTCCCTGGAGGTAACTAAGGGGCAATCTCGAATCTTGTGTTCCACCGACTGGCACCTATAACAGGTGTTAGGAAGGTTCAGGTAAAGCACCTTCTGAGAGAAGGTCTGTGCCCCAATCTGTATTTCCACGGAATCACGAAGATTCTTGAAAAGATCAACTTTGATGAAAACGCGACGCTGAGGGCGAGCATTGAAGAATTTCTCAGGCTCCTTGGTGACAATTTTGCCAAGGGTTTGGGCAATGGACTCAATGAAATGCCAACATGGCAAGGGTAAACCTGGGAACTCAACCCACATAGGGACCCTAAGCTTTTTATCATCCGAGACAGTAAAGTCTCAAGACCATTTTTGGAAAACAAGTAGAGAAGAACAGACAGACCAAGGGCCGTTAGTGAAAACTGCCTCTACTTGTGACAGGTTGGCGAAGCGAAATAAAAAAAACCCTTTGGTAAGGTTTTGCACGGCATTAAGGCGGACCCCATGAGGGGTCCAGTTCTTGTTAACCCATTCTCTGACCATAGCTTCAGGTGGAGTCCGACCCACAAAATATCCTATCAAGGTGTGGTGTGTGGTGCTCTAACCAGTCACATGCAGCATCAAATTCTTGCAAAGGAAGGATAATATCAGGATTACCTTGTGAAAGATCTTCAGGACAAACTTGTGTTGGTGTTTGTTCGGAGGCGGCACCATGGCAATCCGAAGTAGCAACGTGCACACCAGAAATAACTGGGTCACCGCTGGCCAGAGCCATGGTAAAAATGCCTAAAGACTCCCACAGTAAATGCGGTTTGATAGGTGTTGCCTGGAGAAGGCAAGTTTAGACAAAGAGACATACTCAAGAGAACTGAAAAATCACACGAGGCAAGAAACCCTAGCAGAGGAAAAACCCACCTAACCCCTCATAATATTGAAGATTTCATTTCCATTTGGGGAAACTTTTAATTTCATTTTATTTTGGTTTTAGCACTTCGTTGTTTTAGCTTTGGATTTATTTATTCTGGCATCGAAACCATATTATTGCAATTCATATTGGCTTTGTTGTTTGTGGTTTAATGTTTTAATGTGTTTAAATATCAGCAGCTAGGGTATTAGCATTTCTTATTAAACTCCAGGTATGGATTAAATCTCTCTGCGATCAATAGGGGTTTCTAGTTTAGAGTCAAATCCCTGCATCTATGTAGAATGGTGTCCCTCACCTCCTCTAATATATGAAATCAAATAATCTATTGGGACCAATCCAATGCATGTTCTAAGGTTCCTTGGCCTTAGATGATGTGAGTTGATTTGCAGCAATGGCAAAGGGAGTCATCGTCCATGCAGGGGAGATCGTGAGGCTATGTGGATCATCTCCATCACACAAGCCAGCGGGAGAGTCTCTTCCCTCTTCCCTCTCATTGCTTCTCATGCCACTATGCGCATGACAAGGCATGATCTCTTGCCTCCTCCCATCACAGTATACCTCAAATAAGTTTTTCAAGCTCCCTGTTCACAATCTCAATGGGAGGTTTGGCGTAGCCTTTCTGTTTCCTGATAGATCCTATTTTCCCTTTTCTCAAAATCAATGACTTCCCTCTCTCCCGGGGCATTCCACAACAAATTTGAGAGTATCGTATCATAACAACGGCGGTTTAAATTCATGCACAGTGGCTGAATAAGCAGCAGGAGATCTAGCGGATACAAAAGGAGCTTGGCTTTACGCTTTTCTACTAAATACAGACGTAGCAAAGGCAACTGCATTAAATTATTTTGTACTGACTCCAGATTTGTATTGTAGTGTTTGTGTGTCTTACGTTATGACTAGGCGTGGGTCTTGCGAGGGTCAAATTTTGAGGGACGTGGGAGGCTCAAATGCAAGGGGTTATTGGGGAAGCCCCAGATTTGGAGAGCATGGATAACACTATCCTTGCCGTGTCGTGGTCCAAGCTACATTCCCAAAGGTGTAACACTAAGGGCCCGTTTGGTGAGCGGAATAGGCATACGTATTCTGGAATAGAACGTATTCCTGTTTTCCGTTTGGTTCAGCGAATATTTGATGGGAATTCGTGGACCCGAAAATTTATGTTTTCTAAAATAAATAAAAATGGAATAGGAATACGTATTCCAATACCACCTATTTTGGTGGAACTGCAAAACCCTATTTTTGGGCCAAAAATGGAATACGTATTCCATTTTTGCTTCGTATTCCAATCCTGTTTTGGTGCATCCAAACAAGGAATTCACAATTTTTGGAATACGTATTCCTATTCCGCTCACCAAACGGGCCCTAATATAAATATCATGTAACCAAATTTCAACACTTGTTTTAAATCAGCCAATGAGGTCTAAATTAGCCAATGAGATCTTCCTTGCCTTATGTTTCCATGTGACTGCTTAAGTATCATTTATGCTTAAATTTAAGTAGCAAAAGTGTGCTCCCATGTAAATTTTTAATTCCAATATAGGGAAAAATTGGAATCTTTTCCTACATAAGTGGAGCAGGGATTGTTTAGGAATCAAAAATAAGCTATGGGAGAAAATGGAGGGCCTTAAAATAACTCATTGAAAAAAGCTAGAAGTGACTTCATAAAAAAGGTTATCTTGTTTTTCATTGGCCTAACATTTTACATCTATATTTAATTTACAACAAATAATATTAATTTTTTATTTAAAAATATATTTAAGAGTAATGCTTAAAAATAAGCAAAAGATTTTATTTTCATGGGGCCATCAATTCCACATATTACTCCTAAACATATTGAACAATTGCTACCAGCTAAGATAAGCCTAGCAGCAACATGGAACATGTTCTTAGAATCAATTACAAGCACAAGGGATCAGGGAGGGGGGTATGCATTAATAGGAAAACAAAACTCCAGTTCCCTTGTATAGAAAGTTCATATCTATATATAAGCTTGAAAGGAAGAGCCTGTTGATATTGTTGATTGAGCAGAGACAAAGGAAAAGGCACTTATATGATGAATGGATGTAGCAGCACGTCCAAGTACAGAGCCAAGTGGAGTGGGGACACCAAAAACTTCTCCAGTTGTAGATATGGATGCAGAGTCAGTAGTATGGTCCCGCATCGATCAATTGCTCCTACACTCTGGCTACCTCCCTAGTGTGAGATTGCAAGGAGTTAGGAGTCACAAATTGGAGATCAACACATGAAGGACAAGGGAAGCTAATCTTATAGGGATTCTAGATTCAAAGAAATGTATGGCTCCGTTAATGCATCGAGCAGTTCCCCTATTGTCCTAAATCACAATGGCTTGGGCATGCTAGAAGGAAGCATTAAAAGATTAATTGCTACCACTCAAAGTTGAGAACTTTGATGCCTCCTCTCTAGTTGGCTTGTCTTTCTTCCTTTTCCAATGTAGAGTTAATAGTAGTTGTTCCTTTAAACAAAAAAGGATGCACAAATAGTTTGACAAAAGATAGAAACTGAGACACCATTTTGTGGAATGTAAAGATTGCATGATATGCACACCAAAATAGTACTAGGTATTACAGATAAGTATCTCCAAATATTCAAATCTAAAAATGTGTTGTGATATGGGATGGATCTATCATAATCATTAACTTAAAATCAGAAACAAAAGTCAACTCAATATTATTTCAAAAGCTAACTTTCCTTCATATGAGGGAGAATTTCTAGATCATAAGGCTACTCGACAATTTACAATAGACATAATCTGTAATACTCTTTCTGCAATAAATATATATTATTAGAAAAGTCTTGCTACAATTTATTAATACTCCTTTGTGATATTCAAATGAAAATATTATTTGTGGGTTAACATACATTAGAAATTTGGCTTTCTCAAATACGATAAAGATGATGTCAAAGCATGGTGAAATTTGATGAGATTCTTTTGGTCTTTTTAATGATTACAATTGTGAATTTCCTAATGATTCAATATCTAACATAAATGGATACAACTAAACTCTCAAGACTTCCAGATTTTCTGCCTACATTGTTGGATCCCAATTCTCAAGGAGAAAAATTGATCACTAATGCTTCTTTTGATTCTGCTTGACTAGGATGAGGTGATAGTATCTCTAAAACTTTGGTTAGTATGTTGTGATCACATTTATTATGGTTTTTTCAATCAATGCTTTTTTTTTATTGGTGGATTCCTTTATCAAATGAATTATTGATTTTTTTGTGACAATTTATTATCAATCCATTCTCCTAAGCTTTAACACACTAGTTGGGACTTGAATTTTTTTGCTTAGGTACTGTTCTGATTTTAAGTTAATGATTCTATTACACCAAACTCTTTCATTGAAAAAAATAAAAAAATCAAAGAAGACCTTGTTAGAGAAGAAAGTACAACATAGACAAAAGATGATTTCTTTAGTCATACCAAGCATCAAAGCTTTCAAGGTATCCGAAGGCATATTGTGGTCAACTTACCAATTAATTATTGGAACAATTTCCCCATAAACAACTAGCATGTTGATCATGATATACCTGTTTTCCAAACCAATATAGTTAAGCACCTTTTTCAAATACCCTAGGGACTAAATCAATTTTTTTGCTATTGGAGCTTGTATTCCAAAGCATCCTCCTTTTAAGTTCTACTTGATGTGGCTTTGTGACTCCTCTCTTCATGATTTTGTTTTATATTGGTGGAAAGATGGTGCTCCTGCATATGGTACTACTATGTTCTCATTTTCTAAAAGGCTTCAATATGTTAAAAGGTAGCTCAGGATATGGAATAGACAATGTTTTGGGAACCTTCACTCTATGAAGAGGCTTGCCTAAGAAGATCTTGATGTCATCACAAGGGAGATTAGAGATCGAGGCTTCTTAGAGGATCTTGGAAGGGATGAATCCCTTGCTTCTAGAGCTCTAGAAGAATGGGAACTTCAAGAGGAAATTTTTTGGAAGCAAAAGGCTAGAGTTGATTGGCTCTAGGAAGGTGATCGAAACACTACCTTTTTCCATAAAATAGTGCAATCTCACCGGAATAAGAGCAATATCTCTTCTTTGGTTAATTCTCAAGGTATCCAATTGAATTCCTTGCTAGCTTTGTTTCAGGAGGCTACTCGGTACTTTTCTACCCTCTTCTTTGAGGACTCTCCTCCTATTGATAATGAAGAAAATATTATTTTTTCTTGTATTCCTTCCCTTATCACTTAGGAAATGAATGATTATCTCATGTGTACAATATCTTTGGAAGAGCTGGAGGAAGTGGTCTTTGGCATGCCTAAGAGGAAGGCTCCTGGTCCTGATGGCTTTCTAGTTGAGTTCTTTCAAGATTTTTGGGACATCATTAATCATGATTTGTTGGAGGTGGTTAAGGAATCCCATTCTAGCAAGCAAATGCTTCGGGCTTTGAATTCTACTTTCTTGACTCTTATTCCTAAGAGAGAGGGTGCTAATCAATTGGAGATTTTTAGACCAATTGCCTTATGTAATGTGGTTTACAAAGTTATTACTAAGTTGATTGCTGAGAGAATTAAAAAGTGGCTTCCCATTGTTATCTCAAAAGAACAAGGTGGTTTTGTTGCTGGAAGACAAATTTTGGATGGGGTGGTTATTAGTACTGAGGCTATTCACTCTATGGCTACTTCAAGGGAGAGAGAAATGTTTGTTAAGCTGGATATGGCTAAGGCCTACAATAGAGTTAAATGGAGTTTCCTAAGGAGTATTCTTCTTTCTTTTTGATTTAGCTCTGACTAGGTGAGTTGGACTATGAGTTGTGTTACTTCTGCCTCTTTTTCTATTCTTCTTAATGGTCAACCTTCTCAGCTATTTGGTGCCTCTAGAGGCCTCCGCCAAGGTGACCCCCTCTCCCCATATCTATTCATCATCATGGCTGAGGGCTTGGGCGGATTCATTAAGTATCAAGTGTCGCAGAATTCTATTCAGGGGTGGCAGTGGGGTAATGGTTTACCTTCTCTTTCCCATCTTCAATTTGTTGATGATTCTACTCTTTTGGGTCTTGCTAGGATCAAGGAAGATGAAGCCTTTCGACATACTTTGGAAATTCATTTAGTAGCTTCAAGCCAGAAAGTTAATGAGAACAAATCTTCCATTTACTTTTTTAACACTCCTGATTCTATTCAACACAAGATTGATGGTATCATGCAGTTTCAGATTGGGTCACTTCCTTTGACTTATCTTGGCATTCCTATTGTTGTTTCTAGGTAGCCACATCTCTTTTGGAAAAATTTGATTACCAAGCTTCAGGATAAGGTAAATCATTGGACTCATAGATGACTTTCTATTGCTGCTCAGGTTACTCTTCTTCAATCTATTATCCAAGCTCTTCCTACTTATAGAAGCATGGTTCAGGCTACTCCTGTTTACTTTCTCAAGGAGTTTGATGCTCTTTCTCGGTAATTCCTTAGGAGTGGTAATTTCTATAGTACTAAATGGAGCTTGATTAGTTGGGAAACTATTTGTAGGCCTAAAAGGGAGGGTGGTCTTGGTCTTCGATCAGCTCTCTTGAGTAGTCAAGCATTGGCTGCTAAACTTTATTGGTGATGGTGCTCTGGACAACATCAATTTTGGGCTCGTATTATCACTCATAAATATTTTCATGGTGTTGATCCTTGCTCTATTTGTGCACTTCCTCTTGAAGGTCATGGCTCAATGGTCTGACATACTTTGAAGACAAGTGCAGTGTTAGTCAAGAGGGGTCTGTTCTGGATATGTAAAGGAGGTTCTGAGGCTTTGTTTTGGTCTGATGCTTGGGATAGATTCCCATCCATTTTATCCATGTACCCTCATCTTTAGACTCTTTGTGACTCTTTTCATGCCGCTGGATGGGATAAAGTGGCTCATTACAAGACTCCTTATCAATTGGGACCTGTTGTTGGTTATAGATGTAAGCATTCTTCTGATTGGCCTCCTGGATGAATAGACGTGGATCATTAGGAGCTTTCTCAGATTATGGCCTCTAGAGAGTGTTCCTCTTTGCTAGATCCAGATGTTTTGGCTTGGGGAGGTACCTTGTCTGGTAAATATCATGTCTCTACTAGGTATCAAGAGATAACTAGACAATTATTTGGGAATGCTGAGGTCCCTTGGTGGAAGCAAGTTTGGAATAAAGTTTCTTGGTCCAAGTGCAATTTTTTCATGTGGCTAGTGGCTCACAACAGCTGTCTTAGGTGGGATAATCTTTGTAAACGTGGATTTCAGGGCCCCTCTTATTATGTTTTGTGTGGTAATGGGGAGGAGTTTGTCTCCCATATGTTCTTCCATTGCTCCTATTCTATTCAGCTATGGCACCTTTGGTGGAGTGCTTGGGGTTGCTCTTACAAGCATGCTTCCTCTTTGCCTGAGTTCTGGGCTCACTTGAGCAATGCTCCCTCCAAGTCTTCTCCTCTCCATGCTGCTTGGATTGCTGGCCCATCGTTCATGCTTTGGCATATCTAGCTGGACAAGAATCGTTGAATATTCCAAGATGTTTGGCTTGGTGTTTTGCATCTTTGGTGGAAGATCTCACATTCTCTTTAGGAAACTATTCTAGTGAAGTGTGAGCTAGATGGGGGTATGGATCTGGTTGATCTTGCTATGTGCAATCACCTCAATTTTCATCTTCAGGATGGGGCTACAGCTCAAAGGTTTCCTTCTATGTCCAGGTAGCTTCAACATCAGCGAAAAGGTCGGGTGAATCAAGATGGGCATTGGACTCCTCCTCCCTATGGAGTTCTTAAAATTAACATTGATGGTTCTTCTCAAGGGAATCCAAGCCCTGATGGTATTGGGGGAGTGGCTCATTGTAGTTTTGGTGATGTTAAATTCTTTTCCTCAATTCATAATGGTGATTACACTAACAATCTCATGGAAGCTCAGGCTATTTTATATGTTGTGGAACAGTGTTGCTTGCGGGGATGGAGTAAGATTATCTATGAGTCTGATTCCCAAGTGGTGGTGAACTTGCTTTCCTTATAAGAGCTTGAGGATGTTAGTTGGCAGCTGACCACTATTGTTAATTAGATTATTCTCTTCTCTACCTCTTTTCAGTTCATTAGGTTCACTTATATTCCTCTTGAATGGAACAAAGCTACTGTTTGTTTAGCCAAATGTGCTTCTAGTCATGATCCAGGTTGGAATATTATGGATAGGGGGAAACTTTCCTTTGAGATGGTGCAAGAATTTGATGATCTTGTTGCTCAGGATCGAGCACCTTGTTGAGCTCTCCTTGTTGTATTTCTTTCTATCTTAATAAATTTTTACCCCTCTTTTTTTTTTATAAAAGAAAACTGAAAAGAAACACTCAATTGAGAGATTTCCATATATCAAAATCCATTTATATATCTACATTTTACATATCTCTAATGGATCCTAATTAGTTAATTCTTATCGCAAGCCCAACACCTCCAAGATCAAATATGGCTACAGTTAAGCCTTTCTTAGGTTTATGCACATTCAATGTAGCTCCCATGCCTAATTTCATATATAATTTTTAAGTACAATCCATAATAAACATGGACTAATACCACAAATGCTATGATATTAATTGATTTATAATGTTGTCTAAACTATGGAAACACCCCACCTTAGACTGCATGTTTCACTTAGAGGAGCTACAAGGTTTATCTAGGCAACACAATAAAATATGTGCAACAGTGTATTCATTACATGTGGATGCCACAAGGAAGTGGTAAATATTATGTTCCCTGATTGAGAACCTCAAGTTTCCATTAGTAATCATCACCCCTCGGTTTGTGCTAGTCCTTAGTAGATCAAACATATTGCTTTATTCTTATTTACACTGCTAGCAATCTCTACATTCCCCTTTAAATATAGGTAGAACATGGTCTCCCTCCTTCATATCAATCACACCTTCTCCCACACTTTCTACCACTTTGCAATGTGCATTCACCACTACATAGCATCAAATGACGATATACTATAGTTTTAGAAAATACGTAACATGCCTGGTTGATAAGCCTTTATGATCTAGATCAACCCTAGTTATTTTGTTACATAGAGTTGAGTAGGGAAAGGACATGATAGTGAGTAATATTTGAAGATACATATTTGTTTACATGTTCTTACTAAAATAAGACATAAATTAAACACATAGGTAATGTTTTGAAATATAGTTTTGGTTTACAAATACTCTCATTGGAATGGGTGACTAGTAGAAATACCATGCCACAAAATGAAATAAAAAATGATTCAAATGAAATTCTATAACTAAAGTTGCATTGGATAGCATATTTCCATAGATCTTAAATATTTTAGGAAGTTCAAAAATTACTAACCTCCAAAAAAATTATTTTAATAAAATACTAGTGTTTTAGAATTCATTCAATTGAAAGTAATCCTACCTAGAATTGCTAATTAACAATTTTTCCATGGAGGTTTTTCGTCCTTGAGAGGTCTAAGTCAAAAGCCTTGGCATTTTCAGTGGTAGTCACAATCCATCAACAAACATACTTAGTCTCTATGTCACTCGTTTTGTTCTTAGTCACATCTCTCGAGATTAGGCAGCTCACAAAACTACTTCGGGCAATCTGCCTGTGAGATTAGGTCATCCACTTATTTACCATTAAGAAAAAATTCAAATTGATTACTTGTGCCCATACAACATAGTTCCATAATGTTCATATTCTAGCAAGTATATAAGCCTTGCTTGCTACTACCATTCCATTTTAAATGGGTTGCTTAGACTTGTTTGGATCTCCCTTGCTTTCCATTTGTTTTGAATACTAGAAATATATTTTTGGCAAAGAGGAGATGAATGTGAACAAGTGTGATAGTACAAAGCTCAGTTGAAGCTTAGATTGTGCTAGCTAAGCTATAATCTTTAATAAATTTAAGGACAAAGAGAAAGAAGAATTTCAGCTTGTGTGATAATGGAGAGCTACATGTATTGTCCCCACTTCTAGAATAGAATCTAAGAATAGATAATTAAAATATCTTAGAAAATAAAATAAAATAAACATTATATTAATAAATAGATATAATTATATATAATATATTAAATTATATCATATATTTATTTCATATCATACATTGATATAATGACATAATATATAATAGAAAATCATATAATTAATAAATAATAAATATCAAAACAATATAGATTAATCAACATTATGGATGGCATTTATAAAACAATAATTAGTACTACTAATAATACAAGTAAAATTTATTTCAAGTAATAACAAGTATACACAAGGAATGACAAACTATATTGAAAGGGGACATTGATATCGACTAACGTAATAAGGCATTAGATTGAATTTCCATAGCCCCTTTTATCTATTAAGATCATACAAAGCACTACCTATTAAGGAACTAAGTAATAGATAACATATTAAAATAAACATCTAAGATTATCCAAACGTGGAATAATACCATCCTAAAAACTCAACAATACATCACCTGTGAAAAACAAATAATATAGAATTGATTAAATGGTTAGTACTAAGTGTGGGAATTATTGGATGGCAATGAATTCAACAAACATGGTGAACATCAAAGGCAGGATGCTAAATGAAGGCTCAAATAGAGATTCCTTACATGATGCAGCCACGATAATTAGTTGATATATGCAGCCACGATAATTAGTTGATATATGCAGCCACGATAATTAGTGGCAGATATCAACTAATTAATTGGTATGAGGATCAGCATTTGATAGGCACAAATAAAGAATTAATCATGAAACGATGCTGATTACAATTGCTATGTCCTCCGCCAAAGGTACAAGAGGAAGGAAATTGCAGAGAAGGGGAAGACAATGAGTGAGAGAAACAAAAGAAAATTCCATATTGAATTAATCAAATGAGAGAATGTAAAGCCATAGTGGAGGTGGGGATTATTGAAGGGAAGAAAAGACAACTAACGTAAGACATACTCGGAGTTCACAACAATAGGAATGGAGTCATCAAAGGCATTGACCACTTTTATTCTCCTAGATACTTTACTACTATCGTAAATGTTTATGCAGGGGAAAAATGGTTAATATAGAACAGCACTAAGCCTGCAATATATAATAGGGATTAGAAGACTAAAAATACGTCAACAAGAGTGTACATGAGAAGTAAGAAGATTCAAACACCATATAAAAATCCAACACAACAATACGTTATATGACAATAGTTTAGAAGTTACTATCTTTGTCAGCACCAACAATTAATAACATGGGAGGTGCAAGTGGATAAGGAGGTTAAGAAGCTAAAATATCCTGAAATAATCAAACAACCATCTTTGATAAAGAGCATACATAGGCTTTGATATATTGAAGATGCCTAGTCGGCAGAGCATAATTACAATCAACACCTGAGATGCCCAATCAATAAAGACATACAACTCAGAGGTAACTTGTGGTAAACCAATGAAGAGATAAAAAGGAGAAACATTGTATCAGATTAGAGAATACAATCTTTGCACATATCCTCCAAACTAACACGGTAAATTGAACAGTAAGGAGGAATAAAAGAAAAAGACAACAATAAGACAGAAATACGAAATATTAGACTACAAGCGATTGGAACTGGAGGTAAGAACAAATTATGTTGCAGTGTAGCAAGCTTGTGCTATCATATCAATGACCTCTAAGGAGATAATTCCATCTTGTATTACATATGCAACAAATAATACATATATAGGTAAGATGAATCACCATAAAGATCAACAAAATATTAAATGTTGAACACATGCAGATTACAAGATATTTCCCAGCCACGGAGTACTAAAATAGTGATTAAAATAAATACAAAGGAGCATTAACTCAGTGAAAATTATTAGAGAGATATAGTGCAAATTTACAATTAATAAGCGAAGTCAATAAATAGAGTTACATTATTGAGGGAAGTATATCACATTAAATAACTAGAGGTTTAAGTATCAAATATTTAAGTCAAGAAAGGGACAATAACTACAAGAAACATAGAGTGTTCTGTTCAAGTTAAAATGAGAATCTTTAGTAGAATTTCAGAAGGGATGTAAGAAATCGAGCAAAATGAAAACTAATAAAACAATTCAAGAGAGTTTGATATGAAGAATGTTACCATAAATCAAATGATCTTCACAATGGATCAACAAGAATGGAGACAAGAGATTTTGAAAGGGGAAAGCAAAGAAAACCCCTTGTGTAATAGTATGAATGGAAGGAAAAAGCCCTAAGAAAGGAGAGAGAAAGAAGGTGGAATGAATAGCTCATTACAATAACATCAAGATGATGTGTTGAAGAAAAGTGTAGAAGAATGAGAGAGGCATCTCTTTTATAGAGATGAGAAAGGAGTTGCATGTGTAACTCTCATTTCTATGAATGCCACCATTCATAATAAGTGTGTGCAAAGTGTCAAGATCCTCTTAAGGAGGATAAACTAAATTCCTTAATAAAGAAATTAAAAAATGAGTTGTCCTCACATGTGGGCTAAATGACAAGTAAATGACATGTCCTTCACATGTGTACAATAGGACAAACTACATTTAGGGATCCTTGGAATATCCCAAATTAAATACACCCAAGGAAAGATTAATATTTCTAATAAGGGACAATCTAAACAGGTCATAAATTACTGTTCAAGTCAAAATCTTTAAAATATCTTCCAAAGACCAAATCTAATCTCTCGTTGACCATTGAGTCTAGGATGTGTTTCTTGTCTATTTTCACACAAGAAAGCAATAATTTCAAACATTGGTTACTCGTTGTAAATAGCACATCCTTTTTACTTGATGAAAATTAAGCTTCTTACATTGCTTCCTACTTTAGAGATGAAGCTATGCTAATATGTTGATTGATTTTGACAAATCGCCAAATTATAATCACATGATGCAAACTTATTATTTTTATTTCTACTTGTCAAGTGCTAACAATTAATGATATGAATACTAGTAATCAGCTATTGAATGAAATTTATAGATAGTATTTAAAAAGGAGTAGTTAAAAAAACACAATACCATTCTATGTATAAAATTAAGGTCCTTAACACTATTTGCAGCTTTGGCAGTCATTCAATGCATTGAGTACAAATAATAGCAACTGGAAAAAATAGAACCAATATTGTGTGTATTAAATAAATCTCTCAAAATTAGTTGGATTTGTTGTGACTCAATGCATTGAGCACATTACTATTTGTTTTCTCTATATTTAGTAAAATTCTCGCTGTTACCTACATCTACTATTAGAATCCAATAGCTTTGGTGACTAGGTGAAATTATACCTTGAATTCACCCAGATTTTGTTCAATTTGAGAATTAACATGATGCTACACAAACTATCATTACTCCAGAAAACTTGCATATAGAAGATCCTTTTCTAAACTCATTTGTACTTGAATCAAATGCGTCTGAAATTTGAGGATTAATTTAACCATGAGGAATGTATAAAATTGTGTCAAGTAATTTAAGTGGATAAGGAGCCCAAATGCCAATTTAAATGTGTAAGCAAGTAAAAGAGAAGTACATTTCTTCTTTAGATGCTTGGCCCACAATTTTTCCTTCTATGCTATAGGGTTTTTTCTTGTGCAAATTAATGTACAAGTTTAACTGCAATAGAACTTTCCCATATGGTTTCATTATAGCTTAACTTGTTCAATAAAATTGTTTTCACAACTGTTGTGGGAAGGAATTTTATCACTGCCAATTTTGTGTACATAGATCACATATCTCCCAATTCAAAAGTGTGTTCCAACCCACTTCAACTACTTATCCTCTTATATTCTCTTATTTTGACTTACTACATCTCAATGAGCTCATTTTGACCTTTGATTAATGCTTGCAACTTTCAATTTTTTTCTTAGATCTTGATGTCATGTTTATCTTAGCAAGCGATGAAAATGTAAAGTCACAAGTGTACCCCTTGTTGCTACATTTTTTATAGAGGTTTTTTCCTTATAGTATCGATAGTCTTGCCTCTTTTACTTTTGAAAAAAAACCAGTGTTGAAAATAGATTGTGAAAATTTCTATGCACTTTTGGTGTTTTGTTTTCTTTACATGTAATCTCAAAGTGTTCTTTTACCCAATTATGTTTAAGTTTTATAGGTCTAGAGTGATTTGGAAATGGAAAGGTTATATAATATGTCCCTTGTAATGTACAACCAAGCATTGGTCAGAGCTAGTTGTATATGTCAAGATTTCATTAAATATATTTCCATGGTCTATTTGTATGACTTTTTGTTCTTTTGTAGGTGTGGCTCATAAAGAACATAAATTTAAGATTACTTTTGTTGAAAATATTTGTTTCATTTGGTGAAAGAAAGTGAATGCATGTTCAACACAATCATGTCTTCTCTATGTAATATTCACATCTCTTGAAACATCATAAAGTTCATTCATCTATTCAAACACTTTTAGGAAACACTAATCACAATCTCTATTTTGAACCATTATTTTGATCTACTACTTTTTCCAAACAATTTCTTTTCTTAGCATTTTTATTAAAGAATCTTATAAATTATAAATTATAATTCTATATATTTATTAATTATATCTAGTTTTGACTCAATGTATTTAATACAACTTGTTGATTAGTGTTTGCTTTTTGTAGGGTTGATATAAAGTTGAAGTTGAAGATTCTTAATATAACAGTTTTCATTTAGCTATTTTGGTGAGTTCTATGTTTTGTGTATTTATAATTATATTTTTTGTACTTCTAGTATCGTTTCAATGAAATGAAATAGTAAACTATGATTTAACAGGTAGCACATAGAATAATATTTTATATAATAATTATGATGAAAATATTGAACTAGTTAGCAATAAAAATAAATTGAAGTTTAAGAGTAATTTACATGAATTATGAAACTCCATTGTGATATCACTAGAACCCTTAATTTTAGAAAACACCTTCAAAAAATATTGCCACACTACAAAAATAGGGGTAATGTGATTTGGAAAATTACTTATTCTTACCAATGTGCTATTGATCCTAGAAACTCATAATGGTTGAGTGGGATATTTTGAATAAAAACTCATTTCTTAGATGGTGCTTAGTATTGGTAGTACGATTAGACAAAATTTGAAACATAGTACCCTTAATTTTCTATTGAGTTGTGTTAAGTAGTGATACAAATTGTTCTAACTTATTACCTTAATATACCTAAAGAGACACAAGCATTAATATTAGATTATTTTTGTTGGTATTTACCTTACACTTACTTCAATACAACCTTCACTAGTCTTGCTACAAATTCTCATTGTAAATTCTCATAAAAGGGTGATCTAAGAACAAGAAAATGCACTTAAAACCTTATCTCTTCAAAGTTGATTTTTTTTCTTGTTTTATAAATTCTAAATACTCTCCACTTAAATATGTATGTTACATAAAGCCATGTATTCAAAGTTAAAAGTTGTACACTTATTGTTGATAGTATGTGGTGCATTTAGGAAAATTCTACATCATCATCATCTGAATATTCAGATGAGCAAGCAATAAGACCTACTCTAGGTACAAATGAATACTTCAATGAAAAGATATATTGTACTTGCAAAAGGTGCCAGAATAGGAAATTAAAGAAGCAACGACTTGTTGGTATGCATACATTGAAATATGGAGTTTATGTAGAAGAGATACACCATAATTAACATATCAGTAGTCCTATAATAAATATTTTTCATAGTGCTCAATACATTATTATTGATCATATCAATTCATTTTTTGATGAAAAACCACTTCCAGCTCCCAATATTGTTCAAGAAATAGTCAATGTCATTGATGATAGCCAATCCAAAGCTGAAGAAGAAGACACATTTATGGATGAGACCACATCATAGATAAATGAGGCTAGTGTCAATGAATTTATCCAATACTTCTACACATCTTTTCAGGAAGGTATTGATTTACCCCTAGCTTAGTTGGCTAGGATGCCTCTTTTCCCAAATGCAGATACTTCTAAATTGACGACACTTATGTTGCTGATGAACTTGAAGGTTACACATGGATTGACAAACACATGTTTTACTGATATATTAAGGTAGGATTTGATATTCCTATAAACTAATGCTCAAGATGACTTAAATTTTTCAAGCGTTGTGTTTACTTATAAAAATCATTTGTTACATCATGTAAGATTTTGGCAAATAAAATATTTCCAAAGGACAATAAATTTCCTCAATCTCATAGAGAAGTAGCTTTAATAATGAAATACATTGGAATGGAGTACAATATACATGATGCATGTCCAAATGATCATATATTGTACTATGGAAAGAATGTAAATTTGCAACAATGCCTAGTGTGTCACACAGGTAGGTATTGTCAAGATCAAGTACCCAAGAAGGTTCCTTATAAAGTACTAAGACATATTCCAATAAACCCAAGGTTTGAGAGGATGTTCAATGCAAGGAGTTGGAAAACTATATGGATTATCATGCACATGAGAGGAGCCAAGATGGTATCATGTGTATGGTTGTAGATAGAAAATATTGGAAAGAGATTAAGGAAAAATGGCCATATTTAAGAAATGAGCCAAGCAATGCAAAAATTTCTCTGGCAATGGATGGTGTCCATCCTTTTAGGGATCTTAGAACAACATATTTGGTTTGGCCAATTTTAATTATTAACAAAAATCTCGCCCCTTGGATGGTAATGAAAAAGGAGCATGCAATGCTAACTCTTATGATAGTAGGTATTAGAATATATGAATACAAAGACATCTTGTATTATATAAAATATTTCAATTTTATTAAACATTAAAATAGATTTTTTCACTTAGGGAAGGATTAAGTAGAGGATATGGATGTATACATAGAGCACCTTCATTGACA
Organism: Cupressus sempervirens; assembly: GCA_028749045.1. Taxonomy (NCBI): domain Eukaryota; kingdom Viridiplantae; phylum Streptophyta; class Pinopsida; order Cupressales; family Cupressaceae; genus Cupressus; species Cupressus sempervirens. The sequence continues at coordinate 49,099,865 of CM053790.1, read as the reverse complement.
AGCTTCATGAATTGTGGGATGGTGTAAATATGTGTGATATGTCAAGACCTATCAATAATAGAAACTTCCTCTTTCAAGCAATACTTATCTGGACAATTCATGATGCTCTTAGACTCTCTTTTTAATATGGTAATATATGATAATTTAAAATTTGAAATTATTGTGCTCATTGTGTCATTTTCTAACTCTTGTTTCTATTCTTTCTATAGGGCTACAAATAAAGGGGAAATATGGTTGTCTATCATGTGGGCCTAAACTCTTATACAACCAGTCAAAAGATCTCAATAAAATTGTGTATGATGAGTATATAAAATTCTTACCACAAAATAATTGCTATTGAGTGCATGAGAAAAATAAGTTCAATGTAAAGGAAGTTAAATTGTGGAAGCCAAGAAGGATGAACCTTGGTAAGTGGAAAGCATTGTATGAAAAAAAACAAGGGATAATCTTTCCACTAGGAATGAAAGGACTCAATATTTTACAATTTATAATATTATGAGAACTTACCAATAGCCCACCTATTTGATACTATACACATTGGAAAAATGTTGCAGAGTGCTTGTGGAAACATCTAAATGGAAGCAACCTTGAAGCACAAATAAATTTGTGAAAGGACTTGCAAGTTGCCAATTTCATGTCAAACATGTGGTTGAATGGAGAAAACTCATATGCTCATGTTCCATGGACTCTTACATCAAAGGAGAAATAAACCATCATTTCTACAATGAAAAGAGTAAGATTTCCTTATGGCTTTGGTGCAACATTAAAAAACTTATTCACAAAAAATGGATAAGAGTTGTGAGGCCTAAAAACACATGATTCACACAATTGGATAAAGGTAATTTTTTAATACATTTTATTTATTAGAAATGTAATTAGAAACACTTTTATATAGGTGATAATATCAACTCATACATATTCTAACATGGATATTCATAAATGGTCATGCAATATGTGTTGCCTATAGTAATACCAAGCACTTTTGACGATGATGTAACATTGGCTGTATACAAATTATCTAAATATCTGAGGTAATTTGAATCAATCATGTGTACTATTCTACAACTCTTATCATTTGAAGTTCATCATTACTTATGAATTTATATTTTAGTTTTAGATATCATAAATCCTTACTATAATACATGTTAACACTTGTAGGTGGGTGTCATCTAAAGAGATACATCAGGATGACTTGAAGTATTGGAAGAGGAATATTTCACTTTTGATGTGTGACATTCAAATCTTTTAAATTCTCAAGGGCACTACTTTGTTCACCTAGTAGAAGAGATTGAGTTCTGTGGTCCTATTCATATTCAAACAATGTGGCTTGTGGAAAGATATATGGAGGTTTTAAAGAAATTTGCTATGAAAAAAGATCAACTTGAAGGGTCCATGGTTGAGGTGTAGTGCCTCTCCCATTTGGTTTTTGTAAGTCATCCTAATGGATGCAACCTTGTTGATCTCTCCTTGAGAAGGAATCATTATTGAGACCATGAGTGGTCTACACCCTTGAGGTGATTGGATTTATGTTACTATATCAATTGCTTTGATTATTCTTATGACTGATCTACATGATTATGATGTGTTAGATTGTTCACTGAAGTTTGTGCCAGTGGTTATGCGGATTGATGTGGTATCATGATGTTCTATGATTATCTTGAGATGTGTGTAGAGATTGGACTGTGTATTATTATCCTGCTACATTGGACTAGGTTCGTGTAGTAGTGGTTAGTCATGTATTTTTATTTTTTTTTGATGGAGGGTTCAGACTTGCGAGGTAGCCCAGCGAGGCACAGAGCCTGCGAGCTACCAACTAGCGAAGGCCACCATTAATGGTGTTAGTCATGTATTTGATCATGTTTACTTATGTGTTTTAAGTTCATTTTTAATGTTGTTTAAACAACCATTATTAAATGCTTAAATAATTAGAAATGAATTGTCCATGTTGGATTCATTGGTTATGTGTTGCGGATATTTACCTTGTTCATTTTAGTAATTTATGAAAAATGTTTATTTAATTTAATTTAATGCATTTATCTCTTTGGCCATATTATTATATGCAATTGCATTTGATCATGTTGTTTAGTGTGCAAGATTTATGTCCCTAGAAATAGCACATGGAGCTAGTGATTCAATTGTTCATATTTAAAAAATGTAATCCCTGTATGGTCAACATATTCCTATTTAATTGTTTAAATTAAACCTTTTAGTGATTTATTAAATCCATAATCATTTGCATTATGTGATTATACCTGTGAGCATGTCTGTGCATTTAGAGGTTCACATTCTCGCGAAAGTTATCAAGAAATTCTATAATTTTGGTTTAAGGCTTTTCAGGCTTTATGTTAATTAATTTTAATTTATGGTAGCCTTTCCATCAGTGAATTCCAATTACTTGGAATAGCCTAGTTTCATTTGGGTTGATTTGGAGTTTAACTAGGTTACCTGGTTATTTACCCTAATTGATTATTCATTCAAAAAGTGAATAAGTATCCAAAGAGGAAATTTATTCCTCGCTTCTCACTTTTGAAAATTAGAAATTTGAGATCTTTTTTCCAAATCCTCTTTTGGAGGATTGCATTTTTGTCCATTGTGAGAGTTAGGGGTGTGGGATCTTCGCAAGATCGGTCTCATTGGATCCAGCTTGAGGAGACCTTGTGTTATCATGACTTTCAGTAGCTTTCGCAGGATATTTATTTTTATCTAATTGATTCTAGTTTTATCCCTTTTGGTTGTTAAGTAGGGCTCTCACATTTTCATGTTTTAGCTATATTTCTACTTCTATTTTTGGTAGTTGTATGTTAGGAGGCTAAGAACTAGTTTTCCCCTCCATTTTTGATTGGTAGTCCTACTCAGTTGGTCAGGTATGAACATTTTCCTAATTTTAGGATGAGAGTTAAGGGTTTTGTACTATTATTCTAGCCTTTTTTGCATGTGGTGTTTTAACCTTAATTTTATTGAGTTTTTGTGGCTTTTGTGCATTAAGACCAAATGGTTTTAAATCTCAAAGTTAATGAGTTTTGAGGTTTTTTCCTCAATTTGTGTATCGCTAGGTTTTCTTAGGTTTTCTCGGCATGGTGTTGGCCGTGGATTTAGATTATCCATAGGATGTCAATCCAACCATTGTTGTATCTTTATCTTCACATTGGGATGTGTGTCACATTCGTACTACTGACTTTGTGTTCAGTTGAGTGATTTTGTATGTGATGTTATTGTTCTGATCAAACCCCTTGTTATTTTACAAGCATTAAGATTCATGAAGAATTCATACTCTTGGATTAAGGCTAGTTGAGTGAGTTTATGATGTTTGGTTTGGTTGCATCATTTGGATTCATGAAGAATCGATACTCCTAGATTGAGGCCGATTGAGTGAGTTCATGATGTATGGTTTTATTATTCATTAGGATTCGTGTAGAATCTGTGGTCCTAGATTGAGGTCGGTTGAGTGATTTGTTATTCTTGTGTTCTCATCCAATCCTTTATTTTATGATCTTCATGATGTTGGTGCACCCACACACAAGCATGTGCATGTGCATTTGTCAAGTGCTTCTGAGGCCCGATCTCTTGTTTGTATTTTGGTTGAGTTATGTTCATTGTGGTTGGATTCTGAATATGTATGCCAATGGGAGCTCATCGTTGGATGAGTATGGGTAGGGTAGGGTAGCATCATGGAGGGGCTTCTACTACAACCTTTGTGACTATTTCCTAGATTTACATGAAGAAGGCTTAATTAAGTGATTACTAAATAAATTACTGGGTAATAAATTTAAGATAATAAAATGTGTGAGCACCCAATAAACTTTGAGGACATAGTGTGAGAGTGTTCCATTGGGAAGTTGATTCTACACCATGCTAGCTTGGGTAACCCGATGCCAAGCTATTTACCCTCCAAGAGATTCCCTACATAGTAACCCATTGAGTGTCTGACTAAGACCTATTGTACTTACATTATCTCATGATCTTGGTTTCAGTCATCTTTACTGTCTAGCATGAGTGTTAGCCATGGATGTTTTCTTTATGTATGTTTGTGATTATATCATTATCTCCATTAGAATTCTAGGAGCAAGCCTAGGGGTTCCACATGGTTGGGAGGCATAGCTACCTATACTACTACCGAGGACTAGCATATAGAGATGGTCTATTATTCCAATGTGATTGGTGCTTGATGTTCACTTGGAATATTTGGGATTCTGAAGTATGCTTCCTTATGATTTATGCTTTCATTGGAATGCTTGGATATCATGTTTAGATGATGTTAGTTTATTTGATGCATTCTTATATTATGATGTTTAGCATATAATTAGATGATGTAACTTAGTGGGAGTATCTATTGCTTTACTGGATTAGCATGTTAAATTTCCTTGATTCTTATGATGTTATTACATTTTAGTAGTGACACCCTCATAAGACAGCTCTGACTATCTAGTTGGTAGTTTGGGATGTTTCACATAGGGTATGGCTAGGGTCTTTGAGGTCTCATGATGCTATTATGGTTGGAAGGAACCGTGCATGAGTTTTAGTTGTGTTGGTGCTTAGATGCTTAAATTCTTTGCTTCATATAATGTTTGGTTTATGAACCATGTATGTTCATTGTGATGTTGCTCTTTTCTTGTTCTTTCATACACCATTATGGATTATATGGATACATGTTTTCTCCTTCCTATTAGGTGATGTCTTGTCTTTGATGCTCTCGAGTGATCATTCCTTGATTTAGATTGATCTCGTTCTCCCTGGTGTGGAGGTTTTATGTTTTTATGATATTTTTTCTTGCTTCATTTTCTCCCTATTACCAATCCATGCATGGAAAAGGTAGTTCCTTGCGTGAGAATGTATTGTCTTGCTCAGACATACATTCTCCCTCATATGAGAATGTACTTCCTTATGCAGAGTGTGTACTTCTTCGCGTGGTGTGATGTGAATCCTCACATGGAGTAGTGTACTTACTTGTATGGAGTAATGCTTTTCCTCGTGTGCAGTGATGTAGTTCCTCATGTGAAACTGGAGACCAGTGTAGTTCCACATGTGAGAAATAGGGGATAGTTAGGCTTAGTCGAGGAAGCTTTGAAAGTTGGTTTTGAACACCTTGTTGGATTTCACACCTTTAAAATTCAAAATAATCTTTCTGTGGGGTTTAAAATATATCATTTAAGTACTTAAGATATATTTTAATAAATGTGATGATTCATTTGAGATAGGTTCCAGACCTCTCTAAGTTAAGATAAAGATTCTAGGAAATTTTAGGGTTTCAAAAATTCAAACTTAGCCAATTTTCAAGGCTTTAGGATTTTAGGCTTAGCCAAATTTTAGGAGTTAGCATTTATCTTTCATCATGGTGTTTGGTAGATGAGTGGTTGTAACTTTGAGCCATCGTCTTCTGCATAACCATTGTTGGTCTCTGCTTGTGATTCTTGATTATGACATGACTAGTGGAATGCACTTGTTGTGTAACCATGTTAGGATCTTTTACCTTCGGTTTGAAAGAAAAAATCCCTTCAATATATTCTCATGATTCATGTGGTCATGATTTGTGAGTTGTGATTTAGAGCTTGGAGATCTTTGGAAGCAGTTGTAAGACTTCTGTTGGTGTAGGTGAACATGTGAGCCTTGCCATGTTCCCTATTCTCATCACCTTGTCCCGATGTTTCATTATTGCACTTAGGTCCCATTTGGCTATGGGAGTAGGAATAGCTGTTCTGGAATACTTATTCTAGAATAGAAAATGGGGGTACATATTCATATTCTTTGTTTGGTTCAGCAAAAAATTGATGGGGAATTCATGGACCCAAAAATTTATGTTTTCTAAAATAAATAAAATTGGAATAGGAATATGTATTCCAATTCCACCTATTTAGGTGGAATTGAAAAACCTCATTTTTTGGCCAAAAGTGGAATACGCATTCTTATTTTATTTTGTATTCCAGTTTTGATTTGGTACGTCCAAATGATGAATTCAAAATTTTAAGAATTTACATATGCCTATTATGCTTATATTCCCATTGCCAAATGGGGCCTTAGTTACTTTATGTTGTTGTTAAGTAATTTATCTTAAGAAAAAAATTATTCAAGGCATGTTTTATCCTTGTGTTCAAAGGATCTCTAAGCAGGGCATCACGTGAGGGGTATATGGTTTTCCAAGAAATGGTCCATTTGAATGAGTACTTATGTCAATTGCACCTTGAAGTCTCACAATTATGGAATTATAATCAACCTCAATCAGTTGAAGGCAAAAAGTTAGAGGGCCAGGGGGCATTAAAGAGGGTAAAAGGTATGCAAAAATGATGGACATAGTTATTTTAATCTTAAATTTTATAGTGCATGACTTCAAATAAATATTCATTCATCAAACAATTATATTTTTCATTGTAGATGCTAAGGAGTGGGAGGGATTACATCTATATATTGCAATAATTATGACTTTATGTTGCAATGGATGGAGAAGTATGTTGAGCAAAAGAAATTAGAGGATGAAAAAGAATGGGCCAAAATATATAATAAATATGGTCAAAACACTTCTCGAGGACTACTTGTGAACCATAAAAGAAAATGGGAAGAGAGATGCTCAAGAAATTGGCTAAGAATAAATATTCAACATGAGGCAACAAAAAGGAAGAATAGGGTGACACCACAACAATTGAATTCTGTTAAAGGATCTATAAATGGAGAGGTGATAAATATATATTAATATGTTGTAGATGTTTAATAAATTGTATTTTAAATTTTTATCATTGAATCTAATTATTTAATATTTATATGAATTTAGGTAACATATTACAAAGGAATGTGGAATTTTGGTCATCATTTTTGCATCAGAAAAGTTGACAAAAAGAGACAAACTTATGATTGTGGAGTTTCAACATCATTTGAGGTGGAATGTTGTTCACATGCAAATGAAAAAGTACCAATCACAAGCACACTTCAATATTATGGAATGTTGGAGGATACTATAGAGCTTGATTTTACATCTTTCAAGAAAGTTGTTTTTCCTGTTGAATGGTATAAGCTTATCAAAGTGGGTGAAGAAAAAACTATCTTTTTGCACAACAATGAATTTTATATGATCAATACATCTAGGTTTGAAGCCACTTTTGGACCTTATGTGTTTCCAAATCAATGTGAACATATTTTTGTTATTCCAAATTTAGAACAACCTGGATGGTCATATGTGACTGATTATGATCCAAGAGGACGAAGAGTAACATTTGTTCAATATGTAGAGGACCATGATGTGCTTGAATATGCAAAAGACATAGATGTACAAGATGGAGATGATGAAATTTTTATTGCTAATGATGCATATGAGAAAGATTAAGATCGTGATGAGTTTGATAGAGTGTTTGAAGGATATGAGCAACCACATGGGTATCAAGTCCATGAAGATGATGAATTTATTGATTTTTATTTACCTATTTTTGAAGGTGATGAAGACCATGGGAATGATAGTATTCATTTATTTGTGGATTTAGGTCTCATTAATGATGGGGCATATATGCCATCAGATAATGAAATTTCTTGTGAGGATGATATTGTTTGATTACCATATTCACATTAAGATGTTTATTGTGATTCAATACTTTTTTGTCAAATATTTACATCTTAACTATTATGATTTTCAATTGTATAGAACATGTAATGTAAATAAAGTAATTAGAATAATATGATTTTCTTTGCAGATGTTTATAATATTAGTTTATTGCAATGTTTATAACAGTGCCCTCTATTTGTAGTCATCATGTCACATCTATGCTCATAGTTTTGATCTTCTTCAATAAATATAATAATGTCCGTGCTCTTGAAATTTTATTTAGGTTTCTCATATTATTGTTAATAGTAAAACCTCTAGTATTGATCAGTTTCTATTACTCCTATTTTTGTTTACCTTGTGAAAATCATTGTTCAACAATGTTGTTGAATTAAATTTTTTATTGACTTGTTTTATGACTTCATGCTATTATGAATGCATTTAAAGTGATGTAGGGGTGTATTATCTTCTATTCTAGTTTTATATGTTGTTAAGGTATGGTTAATATTTCTAAATAGATGTTAGTTTTCAATAATCCTGTACCTTTTGACTATACCCCTTATTATGTTAGTAACGTGTTTGGGGATTTGAACTCAATCCCTATAAGTCATAAAAACCCATTGGTTTAGAGGGTGTTTAACTTCTTTTGGTTTTGAGGTCAGTGTGATTATTATTCCTTTTGGAATATTTAAATCCACTACCTTTCTAAAATAAATAAGACCTATTGACTTTGGTTATCTTATTCTAGTTTCAGTGGCCTTCCAATTCTCAATTTTTTATTTTATTTTAAAATGTAGTAACTCTTTTGGAATAGTCCAAAATACTACTAATCACGTGTGTGTGTGGTGTGGGAAAGTTTCTAGATTGAATGCTATGAATGCTAACAACACCTAAGTATCCAGTCTTAAACCTTACCACAAAATGAAATAATAGTCGATTGTTCATTAACATCTTTCCTTTAGAAAATTTAGTACAATTTTTTTTGCAAACTTTGGTTGATTATCTCATAAGAAATGTACAATGATGGTTTGGGTGACCAACTAGTTTCCTCTAGAATTGAATTCATTAGTGTTGTAACTGCATAAATTTAAGAATGAAATATATGATCTAAGAAAAGTCTTCTTGCATTAGGAATTTTCTAGTTGCAACTTTTGCCAAGGTATAGTTCATCTCATATTTTCGTCTTATGATTATTGAAACAAAATTTTTCACCCTTGCTTGAGGTATGACCCTCAAGTGACCTCATGTAACATGGAAATGACCTCCAAGTGGGGGACTTGTGCTTTGAGGTTGAATCTCTGGAGAAGGCATACTTCCTTACAATTAGGATGTACCTAACTACTCTTTTCTGAGGGGAGAAGGAGATGCATGAAATCAAACTACCTAATCTAATCTAAAGGTGGTGATGCACCAAGATTGAACTATGGTTACAACTCTACTTAGGGATGCACAACACATCAATGAAAAATCCAAATACACTAGTCTTGACTTGATTCTACTCTCAAAGAATTACATGCAGATTTTGAACTAATCAAATGCGAAATAGAAAGACATCTTCACAATAAAGCAATCATCAACTATTTAGACATAAAATATAAATCTTAGGAGCTAGAAAGAAACATTCAAAATGAGGCAAAATACATGCTAAAATCATGAATCACAAGAATAGGTAAAAAAAAGAGAACTATTTCATTAATGGAAAACAAGAAATACAATTATATAGCATAAGGCTACTGTAAGTAGACACAATAGAATAGGGAAGAACCCTCAAACCATATTTACAACTACCTTTTTTAGTGTTTAGGTATAACTCTGATATTACATTGAGTTCAAACTCAACCACTGAGTTGGAGTTGCAAAAGAGCAATAACTATTGAGCAAAGGAAATCATGATCAGATGCACATCCCCATACATAAAATCTGATCCTTGTGTGCAAATTTGGCTCTAAAAAGATAGAAATGACAACCATAACCATTTTGATTGGGTAGATGGATAAACAAGTGGTGGGAGGATCATCTTTTTCATTTTCTAGTCATGGAGAACACCAAAAAAGCTGATTGCAAATGGTCGACAACTTGATTGTGATCAAAGAGATGTTGGTTTTGTGTTTGCGACCATGCCAAGTCAGCCATGTCATCAAGTCAACCAAAAAAAAGTCAAAATTTTCCACATGGTCCTATGATCTTTGAACATTCTACTACTTTGACGAGATCCTATCTTTATATTGACCTACTAATTGCCCTTGTTCGTGGCTTCACAACCTATTTTCTCTATTAACAATTCTACTCTACAAAACCATGATATCTTCATCTTCTCCTTGTCGCTACTTCATAGCCTTGAAACACTTTAGCCCTTAGAACATTGTGACCCTATAATATCATAAAATTTCCTTCTTCGCATCCTCATAGCAGCTAAGGATTTAACTTTTTGTTTTTACGATGCTACGATGCTTGAATCTTTACCTTTGTCACTCTTTCGTAGCTGCCAAATATGAATACTTCTTTAACTATGCTACATTGCAATTGATGGTCTCATAAGGATCAGGCCCACCAAGACACATGTCCAATTCTTGTATTCACTCATTGGCTAAACATTGAGCACTTTTAAAATGTGGGGATACACTAGCCATTGATCTAGAAGATCTAACAGTTGTGAAGAAAACTATTAATACCTTTTACCTTCACAATGTTGCAACCTAAAGCTTTGAAGCCTTCGATGGAATGCCTATCAATCCAATTTATCTACTTCATCTGATGAACAACTCCTTTGAAACAAATCATACTAACTATCTCCTATCCTTGCGATGATGCAACCCTTGAACTTAACTGCTAGCATTTCCTTTCGCACCATCATGACTTAAACCTAACTAAATCTTTGATACCTGTGATCATATGAAGATCATCCTCTAACTATGATCACTCAATCACAACTATCATTTACTCTTTTTATCTAACCATTGAAACCATGCAAAGCCATTAGATTGACAATTTTGTTGGGTTGTTGACTTTATAACTCTTATCTTCCTTACCATCATGACCAAGTGAATAAACAAATTTGTACACTTCATAGTTATGATCTTTAGGTCGTGGCTTATCTTACTTACTGCTTAGCTAGCATCACAACTACATGATTTAACATATTCTTATCCATATCACCTAGTCATGGTCCAAAAATAAGATACTTATCTTAACTGGGTGACGAAGTGAACAAATACTCCTTTGCTCATAACTGCTTTCACTAGGTCATAGCACAATCCTTATCTACATCATAAATCACTATGAAACCATGAAAACCACACCTTAACCATTGATCATCTAGTCATAACCACAAAAAACTACTTTTCATTTAACCCTATGAAGCCACAACCAAAGAGGTTTGGTACTTCACCACTCTGACCAGGGGTAATCCTTAACTCTATGTGACAAAGTGACAAAAGGATTTTGTTGGTTCGTAGTGCAAATGGTTTAGCCATAGCCTTGTGCGACACTCTGAAAAAAGGGGATCACCAATTCACCATCCAAACCAGGGTTTTCCTTTAACTCCTTGCAACATTGTGACATGGTTTGACTTTGCAACATCGCAACCTAAAGCTTTAGACCTTATTTTGATGGAGTGCATCGATTGAATGTATCTTCCTTTATTCGATGATCAACTCCATCGAAAACTAAAATGAAATAATTGTCAACTGACCCTTAAGATGATGTGATGAAGAGACCCTCATGTTTTTGGCCCACCATGACACTCATCACTAGATCATTTCCCCACATTGGCTAAAGCTTGAGCACTTTCAAAAATTGTGAATACACTAGTCATCTATCAAACAAGATTTGACGATCATGAAAATCATGTGCCCCTTGAGGTATTCTTAAGGTAGAACTAACTTGTGACCATGTGACTAACTGCTTATACACCTTTGCAACATCAAACTAGATGGTAGTGCTAACAACTATGAAGAAATGGTGATTTTAGATTTAACTATATCACACCTTCACAACCCATCTGATGGTTAAGTCACAAACTAGAGTGATTGAGAAATGAAAGGTAGTCACATGATCGCAACTTGAAATATTCATAAGGATATGATATGGAATATGAATAATTTAAAGACTTTGGGATATAAAAGAAAAGAATAAGATTTTTATGTATCCCTATTATATATGCATGGAAACAAATGAATAAGTCAAGAATGTGGGTCAAGGCTACCACCCTGGGCTCTTCATGAGATTTGGGAGTATTGGAAAAAATAGTGGGGGAAAAAATGGTAAACATTTCTGGTGACTCAAAGGGGATGCTTGCCTACTAAGCATGGACCAGTAGCCTTAACCAATTCATTGGGCTATAGATTCACAAAAGAAATGAGATATGCTCTACAAAAAAGAAAACTAGAAAGCTGCAAGCTCTGCAACTACAAAACTTCAAAACTCTACTATCTCATAGAGAAATAATTTGTGATCTTGCACTTCTTAGAAAATTGGAAAAAAACTAAAAAACACCTACTCTACTATGTACATGAATTTACAAAAATGGAAGGTTAAACAAACCCATTGAATGGTTTGTTCAAATAGTTGCCTTTTCTCACCAAGTGATTTCTTGTTCCATGCATGTGGGCAACTAAAAAATAGTAACAAAATTATCAAGCATGCTACTGCATGGAAAACCTCCTTCCCAATGTTAAAGATAATGAAGCTCTCTAGCACTGGGACATTGTTGACTTAAGAAAAGAATGCTTTCTTTTCCTTGTATAATTCTCCCTCATGCTTTGGAATGAGCATGACCTGGGGTAACATGCATTATTGTAGAGGTAGATGCATTATAGGGCATCCTCTTGATATTTTCAAGTCCAAGCAATCATCCTTGATCACTTCGTTGTGCTCTACAACCTTTGAATCCTCTTGGCTAGTAGGGGCTAGCTTTGATGGTATGGTTGGTGGTGTGTGTGTTTCTTCATTTTGTAGCTCCAACATGTATTCCTTCACTAGCCCATGTGAATCCTAACAAATAAGGGGGTTCACTTCCTACACTTGTGCAAGCTCTTGCGATGTGGGAGGGAGGGATTGTTGTATCTCTTTTGCTTCTAATGTAGAATGCATTGTGTTCATCAACCACTCTTGTAGTTCCTTCTCACATCATTTGTTATGTGCAGCCAGCTTCCTTGCAAGAATTTCTTCATGCTCTTTTTGTTGGGCCTCTAGCTTCCTTGCAAACTTTTCCTCAAGCTTTCTTGAGAGCTCTTCCTCAAGTTGTACTCATTGTCCTTCTAGCAATTGCAACAAGGTTTCTCCCTCTAGAGTGTGTGATGGTTCATGAGCAACAAATGACATCTCTTAAACTTTGGGCAATAAAGGCAAGGCCTCTTCCTTCTCTATCATATCATGGGAGAATTCCTATTGTAGCATTGCATCTAGCTTCTTTTGCTTTTGTAGTAGGTCCTTAAGCTCATTGGGCTTAAAAACCAAATTTTGCTCCTCAAGAGTAGGAATGACCTTTTCTTCTTTTTCTTCCTCAACAAAAGAGGGAAGCTCTTCAAATAAGAGGATTGGATCCTCTCCCTTATTCTCAAAAGCTACCTCTTTGTTCTCCTTAGTAGGCTACAAATCCTCCCATGGAAGCTTTGTTGGCTTGTATTCATTCTCCCAAAACTCCATATTTTGACCATTAGGAGTCCATACAATCTACCCACTCTCAAAGAGATAAATGGTGATAGGTATGGAAGGCTCATGATAAGGCCATCTATTTCACCTGGGGGTTATAGTAGTAGGTTCTTGTGATGGAGGGGGCTTCTTAAAGTTTGGAATGACATATTTTGGAGAAGGGGTTGTCTCTGCTTCCTTGGTTTGAAAATGAGCTTACTGTAGCATCATTTCCTTCTCTCTTGTTGCAAAAAATTTCCTTGCAAGATTCTCCTTAATATGTCTTTATCTCTCTTCTTCCTATTGTTTTTTCATCTCCAATAATTGGAGAAAAGCCTCCTAAGCCTTGTTGAAGTTATTATAGGTCTCCAATACCATGCTACAAATATGAGCATCATTTTCCCACATCTCCAAGTTGCTATGCATCACCTCCAACAAAGACATCATGAGGAGCCTCACATAAGCAAAACACCCCATGAATGAAAGCTCGTAAGGATTATAAACTTCATAAAAATTCCTTCCTAGGTTAGAGAAATCACAACATAAATCAAGAATATGGTCATAGAGCTCCTCAAACTTTGATCTAGGGTCATAATGGGGTTTTAAGGAAGATTGGGTAGACTAATCATTTGATATTATAGGGAACATCAAACTTAGGGAGGAATCAACATATGGTCTTGAATTTTTCTCCATCTGGTGACCTAGATAATCATGTTGGTCATGACTAGGTTGTGGCTGATATAGGGGGATGGGAGGACTAAGGAATAAACTATTCATGATATGGGGAGAAGTGAGAGGGATCTCTACGAAAAAAATCCATGGTAAGCATTTGATTAAATAATCTCATAGAAAACACTAAAAACATAAAAGATCAAAGATGATCTTTACACATACTAGCACTTGGTCTATATAAAACCAGATAGATGCATAGAGTCACCATGGTGTTAGATAATCACCTCCAAAGACTTGTTTCACTAAGATTAACCCACAAATTATTGATGAATGAACTTCAAAATGGCTTCTAGTGGACTTGAGTAGTTGAAACTGTATGCCCCACCAGGCATGCCAAAAAATTTTGACACAAAATTATGCACCTTCTCTTGAGGTATGATCCTCAAGTGACCTAGTGTAATAGGGAAATGAACTCCAGGTGTGGGACTTGCACTTTAAGATTGAATCTCCGAAGAAGACTAACTTCCTTACAATCAAGATGCACCAAACTAGTCTTTGAAGGAAAAAGGAGAAGAAGTGCATAAAATTAAACTACCTAATCTAATCTAAAGGCGGTGATGCACCAAGATTGAACTATGCTTACAACTCTACTCAAGGATGCACAACACATCAATGAAAAAGCCAAATACACTAGTCTTGACTCTATTCTACTCTCAAAGAATTACTTGTAGGTTTTGAACTTATCAAACACCTAATAGAAAGACATCTTCACAATACAACAATCATCAATAGTTTAGACATAGCATATAAATCTTAGGAACTAGAAAGAAACATTCAAAATGAGCCAAAATACATGCATGAATCATAAATGGTAAGAATGGGTTTAAAATAGAACTATTTCATTAATGGAAAGAAACAAATACAATTATAGAGCAAAAGGCTACTATAAGTAGACATAACAGAATAGGGAAGAAGCCTCAAAACATATTTACAACTACCTTTTGTAGAGTTTAGGCATAACTCTGAAGTTACATTGAGTTCAAACTCAACCACTGAGTTATAGTTGCAAAAGAGCAATAACTATTGAGCAGAGGAAATCATGATCAGATGCACGTCACCATACATAAAATTTGATCCTTGCATGTAAATATGGCTCTAAAAAGACAAAAGCAATAGCCATAACCATTTTGATTGTGTAGATAGATAAACAAGTGGCAAAAGGAGTGTCTCTTGCATTTATTAGACATGGAGAACACCAAAAAAATTGTAAATGATTGAGGACCTAATTGCCATTAAAGAGTTGTTGGTTTCATATTTGTAACCATGCCAAGTCAACATGTCATCAAGTCAACTGAAATTAACTATCAAACTTCACTACATGGCCCTTTGATCTTTTAACATTCTACCACCCTGCCTAGATTCTATCTTTATATTGACCTACCGACTGCCCTTGTTCATGACTTCACAACCTATTTTCTATTTTAATTGTTTAACCCTACGAAACCATGATGTCTTCATCTTTTCTTTATCACTAATTTGTAGACATGAAACATTTTAGCCCTTCAAAAATTTCAATGCTTTGACATAATAAAATTTCCTTCTTTGCATCTTTGTAGTAGCTAAGGATTTAACATTTATTTTTCCTATGATGCCTGAATATTTACCTTTGTCTCTCTTTTGCAGCTACCAAATATGAAGATTTCTTTAACAATGGGATGTTGCAATTAAGGGTCTCATAAGGATCAAGCCCACCTAGACACATGTCCCATTCTCATATTCCTGTATTTTCTAAACATCAACCACTTTCAAAATGCAGAGATACACCAACTATTGATCTAGAAAATCTGACAGTCATGAAGATAACTATTAATACCTTTGACCTTTACAATGTCACAACCTAAATCTTTGAAGTCTTTGATGGAATGATTATCAATACAATTTATCTACTTCATCCAACGAACAACTCCTTTGAAATAGATCATACTAGCTATCTCCTACCCTTGTGATGATGTGACTCTTGAACTTAACTGCTAGCATTTCCATTTGCACCATCATGACTTAAAACCTAATGATATATTTGCTACTTGCAAATGTATGAAGACCATCCTCTAACTATGATTGATCCATCATGACTATCATCTGCTCCATTTATTAAATCACTATGACCATGTAAAGCCATCAGATTGACAGTGTTGTTAGGTCACTGACTTTATAACTCTTATCTTCCTTAACATTGTGATGAAGAAAACAAATAGATTCATGAACTTTTCATTTATGTTTTCTAGGTCATGACTTATCTTACTAATTAGCTAGCATTACGATTACACAATTTAACATAGTCTCTGCCATATTGCTTGGTTGTGGTCCAAAAACTAGATACTTATCTTAACTGCATGACCAAGTGAACAAACACTCCTTTAGATCTCATAACTGCTTTTTCTAGGTCATAACACAATCCTTATCTGGATCATAAACCACTGGAAAACTACAAAGACCACACCTTAACTATTGATTGTGCAGTCACAGCCACAAACAACTACCTATCATTTAACCCTGTAAAGGTACAACCAAAGAGGTTTTCTATTTTGACACTCTAACTAGGGGTAATCCTTAACTCCATGCAATGAAGTGACAAAAGGATTTCACTACTTCACAACTCAAACCACAATTTAGCATAACCTCGTGCAACACTATGAACAAAGGGGATCACCACTTCACCATCTAAACTAGGGTTTTCCTTTAACTCCTTATGAAACTATGAAATGGTTTGACTTTGAAACATCACAACCTAAAGCTTTAGAGCTCATTTCGATGGAGTGCATTGATTGAATCTATCTTCCTTTATTTGATAATCAACTCCATTGAAAATTGAAATAAACTAACTCTTAACTAACCCTCATGACAATATGATGAAGAGACCATCATGCACTTGGCCCACCATGACACACGTTACTACATCATTTACCTACATTGGCTAAAGCTTGAGTACTTCTAGAAAGCATAAATACACCAGTTGTCGATCAAACAAAATCTGACAGTCAAAAAAATGGCAAAACTAACCTGTGACCATGCGACTAACTACTTCTGCACCTTTGCAACATCAAACTCGATGCTAGTGCTAATAGCTATGAAGTTATACTGACTGTGGATTTAATTGTCTAAAACCTTCATGGTCCATTTGATGGTTTAGTCACAAACTAGAGAAAATGAGCAATGAAAGGCAGTCATATGATCATGACTTGAAATATTCATAAGGATATGACATGCAATATGAAGAATTTAAAAACTTTGAGATATAAAAGAAAAGAATAAGATTTTTACCTATCCCTATCATGTATGAATGGAAACAAATGAATAATTCAATAATGTGGGTCAAGGCTACTACCTTGGGCTCTTTGTGAGATTTGGCAATATTGGAAAAATAAGGGGGCAAAAATGGTCAACAATGATAATGAAAATATTGCGATGTATTAGCTCTTCACTTTTGTCTAAATATATTTATTATTGGATATTTTACATGCCAAATATTTTAAATACATGCATACAAGCAAAGAATAAAGAGGCAACTTCTAAATTAGGTTCCATTAGTATTTATTATTTTAGAAGTGCTTGTCCTTTAAATCCTTATTGTGATTTCTTCTATGAAATTGTTGTCTATTTATTGATTTATTTCCTTTGGATGAGGCATTTGAGTTCATTCATTAAATTTTATAAATTTCCCCATTTATAACGACTATCCATATTGAAATTATTACTATTTATAGTATAGCTTGCATATTATATTCTCTTATCAATATTTTGTCATTTTTATCCATTCTCCTAAGGATGTTCCTATGGGTTCTTCTAATTCTACTATAGGGGATCCAATGATATTAAATGCTCCAGTTGAAATGCTAAGGAATAGGAAAGCGAAAAAAATTGCTACAATGGTTCATGAGGTCATTTTGAAAATGATATTGTATAGGTTCAATTATCTTATGTTTTATTTAATATCATGTCAATTTATGGTTGTGGAATGTAGGCCATCTCTAAAGTTTTTCAAACCCTTATTACACTCTCTAGTACTTCTAATACTATGGCAATAGTAAGATTTCAACTATATTTTTTTGTACTTCATTAACTTATTTTACCTTTAGGTTTTGTTAATATTTGTTTTTTTTTTTGCATTTAACTTCTAGAGTAGCTCCACCAAGCACACATCTTATTGGCATGAAAGATCTGATTATGCCATCCAATTCATCTAATGTCATGAAAAGGGTAAGATTCAATAAAATGTTTGTGTGGGTTGGATTATGTTATTTACACTCTTATATCAGTTTAAGATTTATATTTCTACCTTGTGAGATATGTCAATGTGTGGCATGCCCTTTACATCAAGGTTGGATACACCTATAACAAGAATGACATCAAGTGCAATGCCTCATAACATCCCATCTACATTAAACATGGATGCTCCTTATATCCCTATTGAAATGGACATTCATGACCCTATTAGGAGTACACCACGTGTAATAAATAATCCATCAAGTTTTGGTTCAGTTAGAGTTCACCCACCAACTCTTGAACAAGTTTCCTTGAGGAATGTCATGGAATCACAATCAAGAATGCTAATGCACCTACCAGACACCCTTGAAAATGATAAAATGAGGAATGAAATACTTAAACAAACTTAGTTATGTGAGAGGAAATTGTTAGGGAGAACAGGGCTTACTGCTGGTGAATAGGTAAAATAATATGATGTATATCTTATTACTCTTTTTCCACTCATTTTTCTTCAAATTGATATATTTTATCATTTGTAATTTTAGAATTTTAGAATTTTTAGTATATAGAACCATTTTTTTATTCTTGAAACATCTTTGTAAGGTATAAACCATATGCTACACCTCTTGACATGGTTTAACAACAAATTCACATCCTATGATTGAAAGTCACATCTCTTTTATTTTTTTACTGATATTTGTTTTGACATATCTGGTACCTTTGTATTTTCCTAAAATATTTTAATTCTTACCATTATTGGCAATACATTCACTTTTTATTTCTGTCATAACTTTACATGGATTGCGATGACTTGTATCAATATAATTTAATATTTTTGTTGCATTCTAGAATGCAACATTTCTCCAAACATGTAGTTCACTGCCCATAACCTTTCATAAGTTGTCCATTAATGATGCTCATTATTTCTTCCTTATAAAATCTACTCTTTTTCCATTAGACTTGCTATCCTCTTAATGCAATTTGGTATTTGATAGTAACATTGGTGTTTCCTTCATTTGCATATATTATCTCATGCTTAGAATTTTTTTTCATTAAGTAAAATTTGCCTTATTTATCAAGAATTCACTTTACTCTCAATGCACTTAACTATTATTTTAAATCTAAAAATAGTTGCATTTTATGGTTGAGTTTTTAACAATTTCATAATCTCATTGTTAATACAAGAAAGAAATCAAGAAGTGAGTGATGTACCTTCAAGGGAATCTACCTCAATGCCTAAGACATCAACGATATCTCCACTCACTACGAAAGGGACACAAGGTACAATTTTTCTCACCTCTAAAGGAAATATTTTGAAAGATTAAATGGGTATGAAATATTTTCACTTTATTTTTCATCATACAGAACATTCATTTGGAAATACAATTCAAATGGACTGGAGAAAGAAAACCAATGATAAAAAATATCAACTTTCTAAAGACAAAATAGAAGCATTTGGAAATCTTGGTTTAAATGAGGAATTTATTTTGGATATTGCAAGAAAATAAATTCATTCCAACAGAGATAATTTAAGGACCAAGCTAGTAAAAGATTTTAGATGTCCACATCTAGCTTGAATCACAGACCAATTAACATGGGATGAACTTATCAAAGATGCCAAATTTAAGAGAAAGATACATAATAATCCAAACTATTGTCCATCTATGCGAGGAGGATCTAAAAGATGCCTTTGAGATACAAAAAAAGAAACTCAAGCTAGGGTGTCAAGTATTTGATCCCATAAATTAGGATTTGGTGGGTACAACAACATTTGTGGTGGCTTAGTACACAAAAAGAGTCATCTTTAGTTTTTCCTATTTCATAAAAAATCCATGAGAAACTTGTAATTTGATTGTATCTTATGATTCATTATAACTTATTAACTTAGTTATATTTTGTTATGTAGGTTCACCAATTCCAAAAGGAGGCTTTAGTAGAGGAATTAAAGTATGTCTTACTACATGGTTCCTAAGGCCTTCGACAACACTTGCTAGATCAAACGAAAAAAATAATCACAAATCATTAATAAGAGGTAAATTATTGATAATTTTCTATGGCATGCAATAATTTAATTAGAGTTATTATGTTATTTTACTAAATTACATTGTGTTTTGTATATGTAGCCCAACAATCGATGCCATCTAGTAGTAAGCATGAAGAGGGGCTAGAGGAACATGATGAATTGTTTGTTGCACACAATTATTCAACTATCATTCCAAAACCTCAATAGGAAACCATCCTCCAATTTCAACAAGTTGGAAATGATGATAATGAGGGTGTTCAATGTGACAAACAATCCACACCGATAATTACAACAACACCTCATAGAAAGAGGACATTAAGGAAGATGATGGATAAAGGACAATGTTGAATTTGAAAAATAGGTATGTTGTAAAAAATTACTAGAGTATATTATTTTTTGAAATCTTTTTGACTCCTTAAACTCTAATGAAATATTAATTTTTGTTGTTATAATATTCATGTCACAAGTTTTTCCTTGGAACTATATTGAATTTTTCTTTATAAGTTTACCTTTCCACTTTTCTTGTCCATTTTTCATAAATGGATTTCTGTCTTTCAAATATATTATTGTTCATTGGCATATGTAAGCTACTATATATTCATTTTTTTTGTCATTTTCTTCACAATACTTCATTATTCTTATAACCTAAAAAATATTGTACTAGTATGTTTCTGGATTCGATTGTGTTAAGATTTTTACCATCAACATTTCGAATCACACTACGTGATCCATCATCAGGATGAAGAGCAAGAGAAGCACAAAAGTATATTGCTCTTGCTCTTCATCCTGATGATGGATCATGTAGTGTGATTCGAAACGTTGATGGTAAAAATCTTAACACAATCGAATCCAGAAACATACTAGTACAATATAATGGATTGTGGAAATTTGTTCTCTTTAACTAAAAAATATTGTTTATATTTCTTTTAGGATACAAGAGAAACATGAAGATGTGAAATTTATTTTGTTTAGTTGAAAAATATTGTTGGGGAATTGCATCTACAAGTGGTCATTCTAGACATGACATGTTGAAACATACTATAGCTTAGCATGCTAAAAACTCTACAACTCAACAGTCTAAAATCACTACAACTCAACATGTTGAAATAAAATATTTTCTTCTACTTGTTATCTTAATAACATGTACTTAAGTTAGAATTCTCAATTCGCAACAGATGATTGGTTTTGGTACTTAATATTGGTAATACAAGCTTATACAAAAGATAAACTTGTTGAGAATAAAAAGTTCATTGTCAAATTTTGAGTTTTAATGTTCTATTGTGAAATTTTATCAAAACAATTTACATTTATGTCCACTTTTTAGTTTCTATAGAGTTTGTGTCTACTCTTTTATTTTAATGTGTGATAGTAATGTCATATGTAGTGTGGTTGAAGTATCACAACTTCTTGCTTGTTGGAATCAAGTATTTCATGTTAAAAGTTAAGGTGCAATTGACTTGTTAAGGAACCAAAGATTTTTTTTAATGTTATGCTCTTGCCGACACTGATCATTGCTGATCTCTTGATTATCAACTGAATGTTTCATGAGTTTGATGAATTTCTAATGTGTTTTGCATTTTCTATTATGTGATAATAATGTTGTCTATAGCCTATTTCTCAATGACATGGTTTATTCATCTATATGACTATAGATACACAACATTATAATTCTCTATGTTAAAGAGCTGCCAAACATGGTTATTCCTTGCTATATATTTTAGTTTGAAAATTCTTTTTCTTGTGAACAACAAAATCTAAGAACTCTTTTTTCAACTCTACCTAATTGGATACAAAGTATATTTGTCCCTATAATGGTAGGGTATTTCAACAATTTATACCTGTACAATTGTCTTAACATGGGAATCATGTTAACCAATATCTTGATTAAGATATTTTTTTGACTAGGAAGTATTTCTTGGTCAATCTCATGTTGGCTAGAAAAAATTATAAATGTCAAAATTAAAATTCACATTTCCTACTGTTCACTTAATACAAAGGAAAATTTAAAAATAATGTAGTTAGTTGTTTAGTGTATCATATAAAATTGAATGGTTGAGAGAATTTTTTGTAAATTTAAATGGGGTGATGCAAGGCTATAGTTCGGTTGCAATGCACAGTTTAAAAGAGTAATACATTTGAATGGCTCAAAAGACACAGAATGATATAATAAATATAAGGAAATTCTATTGATTTTAAATTGAGTTCTACCAAAATAATCCAATATAACTAACTTAATATACAAGTGCTCCAAATTGTCATTACTAGGAAGTTTGGTGATGGTATTAAACAACAAAAATTACAAGAAAAAACATCCTAATCAGTAAAGTGAGGAGTCCTTGACAAAAATCAAGTTCCAAATTGTTTGCACATAAAATTCTAAACATAATCAACAACTAATTTTTCTACTGCTACAAAGAGGGCAATTAAAGATAATTTTTTAGATAATTTTTTAATAAAATATCTTCTTTGAGATAAAAAGAAAAGTGTCTATTTTCTCAAATGTCTTCAATAGAGCATCTTAAAATATTGTCTTGATAAGACATAAATACTTATATTCTATATTGTCTTAAAAGACAATTTTTAAAGATATTATATTAAGATGCTTGATTAAAGACATGTTTGAGATGATACACAATTTTCTTTTTATCTTCGATGAAGACAATTCATTAAAAAATTGTTGAAAATTTTATCTTAAACATCCCCTCTTTGGAGTAGTTGTATTTTTGAATGTTTGGATCAAAACACATATTTATGAAAATAGAGAAATTAATTTAAATGAACTATATTCAAAAATTCAATGGAGTAGACAAATCAGCTCATTCAAGTGTGAAAAAGAGAGGAAACCCAGGTGATGTGGAATTAGTAAATGATGAAAATGGGTGCAAGATTAGTAAATAAAAATTTAATTCCAAAAATTAGTTAGCAGTATTTGTCTGAAATCATGATCCTACAAAGAGGAATAAAGCAACAATAGGTTAAAAGAAATACATGTATAGTTTATTTCCAATGACTATCAGTAGCAATTTTAGAGGGGAAGCGTATGCATATGTGTTCTTCCAACATTTTTTTTTCTATAGCTCTAAAGGCATAGTTAGCCAAAGGCTTTTCATGGTCTTTTGAGATATTTTTAGGCCAACCATTCCTTTTACTAGCTTTTAGATGAAATGGAGCAACTTGTTGGTTTGAGTGATTTGTTAGGCATATTGTTTCAAGAAATCCAAGATGAATTCTCCCAATTGAATCAATATTTTATAATGAGATACCCAAATGAGTGTGCTAATCATTCACATTTAATGGTTTTGTGCCTCTAAATGCAATCACCACCAATTTCACATTTTCTGCTTTATAATAGAATTTGAAAGCCTTGGTGGATTTTATTATCCAAGTAGCCTATAGATGAATAAATCCCATTCAGTTTAACAAGACATGCAAAGAATCATAGTTCTTGCCAAATGTATAATTACTATATAGTTGTGATGGAGTAGAAAACTATATGTGAATGCATCGAATAATAATCCTTATCATTATTCATCTAGGGTCTATTTGGTTGTAAGAATTGTTGAACGCACAATTAATCAAAGTTGGAATAAGCTCTCTTTTGGAATTTGTGCATTCTTAAAAAATGTTTTGGGATATCATTTGGACCTATTTGGTTGTTCAAGAAGAGGAGTCAATAGATGCATATTTTATGTTTGGTTGCAAGAATTGAAATAAGTTTTTTTTTAATCTTAATTATAATTTAAACTTAGTTTGATTATATTTTAATAATTTTTAAAATGGAAAAATTATTTTAAGTTTCTTCTTTCTTTATTTAATTGAATTTATCACAACATTTTAATTGTGATGTGTGTGTGTGTGTTCATTGTTTAAGAACTCAAAAGTTAATATTTTGATAGCATTTTCCAAAATTTTGATTACATTTTAATAATTTGATTATCAATAATATTGTAATTAAACATTAAATATAATTATAAATTTGAATAAGAGATCAAAACTAATATCATTTCATGTTTAAATATATTAAAGAAAATAAAAAATATAATTAATGACCAGACTAAAGACTAAAGACAAGATTTCTTTTTGTAAAGATAAAAGTATCAAAATTTGTAAAAGATATCAAATCTGATATTAGTCCTTTTTGTCGTTTTATAAAAATGCTTATACAAATTTTAAGTATGTGCTTTTTTGCATATGTTCCAAAAAAATAAGTGCAATTTTAAGGCAAATGAGACATCATAAAAATAAAATTTCAGCCTTTAGAGCCTTGCAACACTTGCACTCTATTCCTTCATCACACATTGTGCTTGTTCTTTTTGCATCACTAGCCCAATCAAAGAATCCACACCCATCATGTCACTACAAAATAAAATTTTCATTAGTTCTTAGTATAATAATTATTTATTCATTACACTAATTTGTAACAAATTTAATTGTATTAACAATCCTTTTTGAATTTGGGAAACACCAAAATTTATGCCCAAGAATTGTTTGTGTGTTCAATGTCTTTAACAAATATAGGCCAGCACCACATTGACATGTTAGAACATTCATTAAAGTCATCAACCCTACAACATCATAAGAACATTTGTATTCAGGCGTCATCTATTTAATATTGATATTAGAAGTTTCAACACAACTTTCTTAATTAAAAAGTAAAGTGGATTCATTCATCTTGCTGCTAACCATGTCTAAATCAAATGGGTGCAAAATACCAAGACAACCAATCATTCACATATCAATTTCAAGACAAAGCTGAAAACACGTAGTCAACTTCTTTGTCTATGCAAATCATACAACATGACACAACTCATCTAACCAGATTTTGTTAATGTTCATGACCATTATATGAAATAAATATCAAGGACAGTGCAAGGTCAAGGACATTAATGAGATTAAAACGATAATGAATTTCATAATGTGGAAGATAAGAGTACAATAAAAGTAAAAATTGGCCTAAACATTGTCTTAGAATAGTGTTACAATGATACATTATTATGGCATTGGCATACAATGAACATAAGAAGTTGCAAAAGTGAAAATGCAGAGATAATGATGCATAATAACAATTATTGCCATGATCAAAGTTCTGATCAAACCAATGTATAAGAAAATTGTGATTAAACATTTTGAGGAAAAGATGATTTATAGTGAGGATGTCTCATATACGTGTCAAGTAAGTGACAAAATCCTAAGAAGGTAGTGATCAATCACATTGAAAGTGGATAGTAGTCAAACTTTATCAACTCCAAAAGTATTGTCATGAGATGAAACACCCATAACAATATAAAGACTAATGCTTGGGCTAATGTGATGTCCCTAGTTCAGTTGTATGGAATTTGAGAATTGATTTCTTCCTCTAAAAACCTTTGCATCATCCAAGATTGACTTCATATCTCTATTTTGTATAATTAATTTCCACCATAGTATTCTTTCATAAGGCACAACTCATGTATGCAAATTTTGTAATTTTTTTGATGATTCACAAAGAACATTGACACCAAAATCAAGAGTAGCAAGCATAACCAAAACACTTATACCTTGGATAGCACTATAGGTAGGGAAAATGAGATAACCTTTAAATGCATGAAAAAAGCCAACCCATTCAACAATGACATGTCTAAGAAGTCTTGGTGGTTGGGATTTAAGGGTTTAAGGCCCACCATATGGATTTGAACTATAGATTGTGGATGGTCTTGATAAAGACATGGTAGTCCATCTAAGATTAGTTCTTGTATGTTCTTAATTTATATTGTAGTTTGTCAAAATAATATGTTGTAAATGAACATGGACTAGGTTGTCACATATGGAATTGTAATAAAATAACCATGCCTTTATTTAATTATTAAGTATTTATAGTTACTAATTTTGTACATGACAATATGAAATAATTACCATTAGTTTGTGATTTTTAATATTTTTTTAACTATCAAATGCTTAAAGGTGTTGAGGTTGCACATTGACAACAATAAATCACCAGTTAATGAAACTCTTCAACCTAGGGAACCTATTGTATTAGATCTTGCAAAGAAAAACTATTTATCTTCAACATACATTGCACTTATTATAGGAGTTGTTATAGTGGCATCCATCAATTTAAATTTCTATATGAAAAGGTCTCCATAAACATGAAGAGAACTTTCAAAATGACTAGATTGCATCACCCCCCCAAGGAATAAAATTGCTTGATTTTTAGTGCTTTATTAACCATAAATATTTGTCTAATAAGTTAAACCAATTTAGCTCATTTGTTTCACTATTCAAGAAGAGGCAAGTTATCAGAGTTTTGTTATTGAAAAATTTCCAAAGATGCACATAATACTATACATATTTGTATCTTTCTTAAGACACATGTTACTTGATAATAAATTATGTGATGGCTTTAGAGATGCACATAATACTATTAAACTTTTGTCAAAGTTTTGGTAGCAAAAATAGATAACATATTACTGAAATAAAATCATGTGATTGAAGATTCATGATCAAGAACAAAAAATGACACAACTAGAAATATTGGATCCTATTCACTAACCAGTCCCATGAAGCCACGCAATCTCAAGTAGGGTTGCATGCATGTACCATGTTGGATACAATTGTTCAATTGTGTGTTGTCTTTGATGTCACACAAATGTCATATTAGTCATTAGATAGTGTCTACCAAGCTTAGAAAGTCAGCAAGGCAAAGGACAGTGTCTACGAAGCTCAAGAAGGTCAACAAGGCAATAAACAATGTCTACCGAGCCCAAAAGGTTAGTAAAGATAGTTTGCAGTGTCTATCGAGTAGATAGTTGATTATCGAGCTTTCAAGGTAATCAAAGAAATTTAGTTCTTATCGAGCTCACTCAGTAATCGAAGAAAATGTGACAAAAACAATTATTACCAAGTTCACTCAGTCATCAAAGGTAATTTGGAAGAAGCAGTTCTTACCGAGCTCACTCAGTCATCAAAGGTAATTTGGAAAAAGTAGTTCTTACCAAGTAATCTTGGAAACCAAAGGATTTTAAGGATATTAAAATGTTAACTGAGTGAAGAAGGTTAACTCAAAAAAATTTTGGAGGCAGTATTTATCGAGCAGGGTTGGCCAGTAAAAGATTTCATTATTTTATGAAATATCATTTATTTGTTCAGAGTAATATCTGTAGCCGACTGATGTATGGTTTATTGGTAAATGTAACATGTAAATGAGCTGACTTGAAAATCTGAATGGTATAAGTAAGAGGTCAGGTTATGAATTCTAAGTGTGAAAGATGGAAGTGTGGAATTACTGAGATATGAAGATTGATTATTTTGGAAGTGAATTTGAAGGATGATCAGAGATCATTGAGGAGCAGTAGAGTCATAATTGATCAAGGAGGATCTAATGATGTTGAATAGAGACCTATAGCCAAGAAATTCAGTTGCATTTTGTTCAGGTCAATTCAGTGTTTCTTTCTAACCATTGTAGCAGTGATTTCAAATCTCTTAAACAAAGTTGGTTTAACAGCCATTTTGTAAATCTTCTAATAAGGTGATAGTTCAATTGAATTGTTCTAAAGACCTCTTGCAAGGCCACTCCTAATAGGGTGATTAAATCCTCTAACAGGGTCACACCTAACAATGTGTATTGTAACTTTTAACAGGGTTGGCTCCTAATAGGGCTGACTTCAAAAGAGTGAAAAATTGGTGACTAGTTACTTGGTGGTTTTTCCCATATTGAGTTTCCACATTAAATCTGGTGTCTCTTGTGTTTACTTTATTTTTAGTTACATGCATGAATGCTTGAAAAGAAAGTAATAGTTTAATTTATCGAGTTACATCATTTGTTTATCGAGTACAAGCAGTAACTAGATCTTCAAGACATCTAAGTGATTTGTGGATTAATTTTTGTTAGTAACTGATTCACCCCCCCTCTTAGTTACTCTATCTTTAATCCCAACAATTGGTATCAGAGCTATTGGTGCTTACAGGAAAAGATTTCAAAGATCTAAGCTAAAGATCAGGGTGTCTTACAAAAGGGAAATTTCAAGACTTAACAGGGACAACTTATCAACATGGCAAGGATTGATGATGCTTCATCTGGCCTTTATTGGTGATATAGGGCTGAAGTACCTTGATGAAAAATATGAAGAACCTTTTGGTACATTATTTATCAATGATATTGTTGAAAAGAAGACTCACAATAACATGATAATAGATATAGCATCTACTCTGAGTTATGAAGAATTTGATGACATCAAGGATTGCAAAAATACCTTTGAAATGTGGAACAAGCTGAAAGAAATCTATGGAGGAGATGATAATTTGAGAAGAGCCAAAGCAGAAAGTTTGAGAGGACAATTTGATCAAATGAGGATGAGAGAGGATGAAAACATTGCAAAGTAAGTTGAAAGAGTTAAAGCATGTGTTAGTCCAATCAAAACATCTGGAGGAGATATCAGTGAGGAGATAGTTATAAGTAAAGTTCTTAGAACTCTACTTCCCATTTATGCAATCAAAGTCTTTACAATACAAGAAAGGAGATGTGAGGCAAATCATAAAATAAATTTAGAGGCCATAGTTGGAAGATTGACTACATTTGAGCTAAACAACTATGACAATTATGTTTCAGCTACCAAGAACATTGAATTGGCATTTGAAGCCAAGCTTTCACTCAAAGAAAAAGGGAAAAAGATGAAGGATCCATAATCAGACTGTGATGAAGAATTAGAAAAAATTTCAGACAGTGATCTTGAAGTGGTTGAAGCTCTACTAGCAAGAAAATATTCAAAAGGCAAAGGGAAATACAAAGGTAAGGTTCCTCTAATCTATTTTTCTTGTGAAGAAATTGGACATATTGCTGCTAGGTGCCCAAATAAGCAGAACAAAGATGGGAAGAAAGGTCAAAAGTACAATGGAAAGAAGGACTTCAAATCATTCAAGGATAAAGGTAAGAAAACATGTTTTATGGCTAAAGATTCTAATGATTCTGATGATGAAGAAGAAGATGAAATTGTCTACATTGCTGTGAAAGATGAGTCTGATAATGATGAGGAAATGACACTCATTTCACATGTGAGCAAAAATGATACATGGATCATAGATAGTGGTTGTTCTCATCACATGACTGGTGATAAAACTAAGTTTGAATAATTTGAAGAATATGATGGTGGTAGTGTAAGATTTGGTAACAATGAACCTTGTTGTATAAGAGGAAAAGGAAGAATCTCACTAACCAAGGAATTAGTATGTGACAATGCATACTGGGTAGAAGGACTAAAGCATAATTTTTTGAGTGTGGCACAGCTACTCAATAATGGATTCAAAGTATAATTTATGCATGGAAAAGCAAGATTGTTGGATGGCAAAGGAAAGCTAATTAGATCAGGCACTCAAACTAAAGGTAACTTATTTTATCTTGAACTTGGTGAATTTTCATGTTTCATTGCTCAAATTGAAGAAAGTTGGTTATGGCATAGGAGGTTGTATCATGTAAACTTTGACAACTTAATAAAAATTAGTAAATTCAAGAAAGTAAGAGGTATTCCTAACATAAAGAGACCTGAGGTTGGTCTATGCAAGAATTGTCAAATTGGTAAAATGGGAAAGACTAGTTTTAAAAGCAAGAACTATCAGAGTGAAGAAATTCTAGAAATTGTGCATACTGATTTGTGTGGACCTATTGGCATTGAAAGTTATACTGGTGAAAATTTTTTCATTCTGTTTATTGATGATTATTCAAGAATGATGACTATCATGTACCTTAGAGAGAAATTAGAAGCATTTGAAAAGTTCAAATGGTATTTGGCCAGAGTAGAAAAGGAAACAGGCAAAAGACTAAAATTCTTAAGGTCTAACAAAGGTGGTGAATTAATTTCACATGAGTTCAATAACTTTTGCATTGAAAGGGGAATCAAAAGATAGGTTTCAACACCTGGTACTCCTGAAAAAAATGGAATAGCAGAAAGAAGGAATAGATCTATAATGGATTGTGCAAGAACCTTAATGATTGAGAAAGACATTGCTATCAAATACTAGAAGGAAGCTATCAGCACTGTAGTTCATACCTTGAACCAAGTACAACTGAAAAAGGACTCATTTAAAACACCCTATGAGTTGTGGTATGGCTACAAACCCAATGTAAGTTATCTAAAAGTATTTGGATGCAAGTGTTACATTTTGAAAGAATCTAAAAAAGGTAAATTTGATGTAAAAAGTGATGAAGGAATATTTTTGGGATACTCTTGCAAAAGAAAAGAATATAAATGTTTGAACTTATCTACTCACAAAGTCATAGAAAGTGCATATGTGAAAGTTGATGAGTTTTCACAAAGAATAGAAGAAGAAAGAAAAAAGGAACCTGAAGACTACAGAAGATTTGTTTACATTGAACCTGATACAATGCCAAGTATACCTATTATTCAGGAATCCTCAACTCTAGATTCTTCAATTACCGAGTCACAGGAAGTTCAAACCAAGCTAATGCCTCCCAAGTTGCAAGAACCTAGGCTACAAGAACCCGAGTTGCAAACAGAAGCTATTGAATCAACATCTATCATGCCTGAGCAACCAGATCTAGATCAAGAAGTTGAAACATAGAAGGATAATAGTGCAAGTCATTCAAAAGGAAAGGAGCCCATGTTACCCAAGTATGTCAGAAAGCATCATGAACCAGATCAGATCATTGGTGATAAATCAAAAGGAACAATGACAAGAAGTAAGTTGAAAGGCACTTGTTTACTTGCTGATTTTGAACCCAAAAAATGTCAAAGATGCTCTAGACAATGAAAGTTGGATTGAAGCTATCAATGAAGAAATAGAATAGATAGAGAAAAATAAATGATGGACTCTTGTACCTAGACCCAAAGACAAGAATGTGATTGGAACAAAGTGGGTATTCAGGAACAAACTAAATGAAGATGGTAAGTTATCAAGGAAAAAAGCTAGACTAGTATGCAAAGGATACTCTCAAGAAGGTGTAGACTATGGAAAAACTTTTGCTCCTATGTCAGAACCTTACTTGCATATGTTGTATTCAAATGATACAAAGTTTATTAGATGGATGTCAAGTCAGCATTTCTCAATGGCATATTGGAGGAAGAGGTTTACATTGAGCAGCCTGAAGGTTTTATTGATTCAGACAAGAAGGACATGGTCTGCAAATTGCATAAAACATTATATGGTCTAAAAAAAGCCCCTAGAGCATGGTATGAAAGATTGCATAACTATCTTATTTAGATTGGTTTTCAAAGAACTAATGAAAACAATAGTTTGTACATAAAGGAAGGACCAGATAATATGATTGTTTTGGTAGAAATATTTGTAGATGATACTTTGCAAAGAATTTTCAGAACAAATGAACAAGGAATTTGAAATGTCAATGTTTGGTGAAATCAAATTCTTTTTTTGTCTTCAAATTCAATAGAATAAGAATGCCATCTACATCACTCAATCTAAATAAATCAAGGAGATACTAAAAAATTTTGGTATGGAAGATTGCAAACTAGTTGGGACTCCTATGTGTACTAGATTAAAACTGACCAAGGATGATGAATCAAAGGAAGTGGATCAGACATTAGATAGATCTATGATTGGAAAGTTGCAATATGTAGTGCACACAAGACTATACATTGCCCTTGCAGTAGGGATTGTAGCAAGATTATCAGCAAAAGCAAAAGAAAATCAAATGATAGAAATCAAAAGGATCATGAGATACTTAAAAAGAAATGAAGATTATGGATTATGGTATAAACTTGGAGAAAAATTGGATTTAAAAGTGTTCACTAATGCAGATTGGGCAGGAAATATTGATGACAGAAAGAGCACAAGTGGAGGAGCTTTCTTTCTCAGAAAAAGGTTGGTTTCTTGGACAAGCAAAAAGAAGAATTGTACATCTCAATCCACAACAAAGGCTGAATATGTTGCAGTAGTAGTAAATTGCTCAAACATTGTGTGGTTTAAACAATTATTGAAAGGTATGAAGCAAGAAATCATAGAATCAGTTGTTATGTTTTGTGATAACACAAGTGTAATTAACAACTCCAAGAATCCAGTGATGCATTCAAAAAATAAGCATATTTCCATAAAATATCACTTTGTTAGAGAATTGGTGCAAGAAAAGGAAATAAGATTGGAATATATGCATACAAAGGAACAAATTGCTAACATATTCACAAAGCCTTTACCTAAGGATGCATTCTTGTATCTAAGAGGTAAGTTAGGGGTCATTCCCCTATGTGAAGCTCACTAAAATACAATTTTAGTAATGCATCAACATGAATAGAATCGAAGATCTATTAGTTGATGCAACAAACCAATGAAGACATTGCATATGAATCAGCACATTAGGTACAATGTTATTTAGTTGTTTTGAGTTGTCTTTGGCATGTGTTGTCAAAGATGGAGAATATGCTGTCATATCTTTCTAAAATTTGAAAAATAATAAGAGTTTGTGTAAGAGGGAGAGACTATTATGAAAGATGGAGTTTTGTATTCTATCATTAAAAGACTTGTTTTCAAATTGTATTCTATTATCACATGTTGTGTTGCCATCAATGCCAAAGAGGGAGATTGTTGGATACAATTGTTCAATTGTGTGTTGTCTTTGATGTCACACAAATGTCATATCAATCATCAGATAGTGTCTACTAAGCTCAAAAGGTCAGCAAGGCTAAGGATAGTGTCTATCAAGCTTAAGAAGGTTAGCAAGGCAATAAACAGTGTTCACTGAGCCCAAAAGGTTAGTAAAGATAGTTTTCAGTGCCTACCGAGTAGATAGTTGATTATCAAGCTTTCAAGGTAATCAAAGAAATTTAGTTCTTACCAAGATTATTTGGTAATTGAACAAAATGTGATAGAAACAGTTGTTACCGAGTTCACTCAGTCATCAAAGGTAATTTGGAAGAACTAGTTCTTACCGAGCTCACTCGATCATCAAAGGTAAATTGGAAGAAGTAGTTATTACCGAGTAAACTCGACAACCAAAGGATTTTAAAGATATTGCAATGTTAACCGAGTCAAGAAGGTTAACTCAACAAATTTCTAGAAGCAGTATTTACCGAGCAGAGTCGGCTAGTAAAGGATTTCATTGTTTTATGAAATATTGTTTATTTTTTTAGAGTAATATCTGTAGCCAATTGATGTATGGTTTATTGGTAAATGTAACATGTAAATAAGCCGACCTAAAAATTTGAATGGTATAAGTAAGAGGTCAAGTTGCAAATTCTAAGTGTGAAAGATGGAAGTGTGGAATTACTAAGATATGAAGACTGATTATTTTGGAAGCAAATTTGAAGGATGATCAGAGATCATTGAGGAGCAGTAGAGTCATAATTGATCGAGGATCTAATGATGTTGAACAGAGACCTATAGCCAGCAAATTCCGTTGCATTTTGTTTAGGTCAATTCATTGTTTCTTTCTAACCATTGTAGTAGTGATTTCAAATCTCTTTAATGGAGTTGGTTTAATAGCCATTTTGTAAATCCTCTAACAAGGTTACAGTTTAGTTGAATTGTTCTAAAGACCTCTAGAAAGGCCACTCCTAATAGGGTGATTAAATCCTCTAATAGGGTCACACCTAATAGTATGTATTGTAACCTTTAACAGGGTTGGCTCCTAGCATGGCTCACTTCAGAAGAGTAAAAAATTGGTGACTAGTTACTTAGTGGTTTTTCCCATATTGGGTTTTCACGTTAAATCTGGTGTCTCTTGTGTTCACTTTATTTTTAGTTACATGCATGAATGCTTGAAAAGAAAGTAATAGATTAATTTACCGAGTTACAACATTTGTTTACCAAGTACATGCAGTAACTAGATCTTTAAGACATCTAAGTGATTTGTGAATTAATTTTTGTTAGTAATTTATTCACCCCCCCTCTTAGTTACTCTATCTTTAATCCCAACAGTACCACATATATGAAACAACCATTTTTGCCAATAGACAAAAAATAAAGAGGTTGGTATGTAGCTATTTTTCATTTTGTATAGATATAATAAGAACAATGTGTTGGAAATATTGTGATAGGATAAGTTACTGAGAGGGGACAGGTGAATCAGTAACTAATAAAAATTAATCTTTATTTAGTAATTAATCCTTTATGAGTATTCTAATCTAATTACATGTATAAAAACATTAAAGTATTCATAACACTTTGACGCACAATTTGGTGACCCAAAAACCTTCTAAATAGAAAGTAAAACTAGGGTGGGGATGACACCCACAAGCTTTATTATTGTAGTATAAAGTTGGCCTGTTAAGGCTTACAATGATCACTTCTAACAATCTGCCTTATTAGGAGCAATAAGGACTGATAGGTCCACCTTGCAAAAAGATTTACAAACATATAATGAAGTATGGACTCAGTAAAGAGATTTACATAAGACTATTAATCTACCTTGTGAAAGGATTTGATTGATCCACCTGTTAGGATGAAACAGTAGCTGATCTCTGATCTGCAACTTAGTTTGCTGAATAAGATTCCTTTGAGTAGAGAAATTGCCTTATTGTGATAGATAAATCTTTGTTGATCCTTATACTATTGTAGCCTTTGTAATTCACTCTTTTTCTCTTCTCTACTTATTATATTGCTTCCATATCTTTTTCTTCATTAGATGTGAAATAATATGTTACATATATACCAATCCAATTTAAAAATTACAAAGCTAACCACAATACAAGTTTACACAAAAACCACAAAATTGGCTTGACTGTAGGAACTTGGGTTCTGAAGATTGGCTTGGTGAGGTTCTAATACTTGACATCCAATGTCAATGCTCGACACCATCATGTACTCAATAGACATAGAAGCTCATTCCATACTGATCACTTCCAAGTAGTCTTGAACTTGGTCCACACTGGTGACTTGGAAAATATTGTGAAACTTGGTAAATAAACTTAATCACTCGATTCACACTGCATAGCTTGGTCAATTCTATCATTATGAGCTCGGTATAAACTAAGTCACTTGGTTAACACTGAGTAGCTCAGTTAATACTAGACTCACATCAAATCAACTACAAACTCTATAAGCACTACACAACTTGATTTGCATTGATAAACTCAACATACATTGAGATGCTCTATTTATAGTATTGATCAACACCTTGGTAGTAATTGCTCAGTGCAAACTGAATGTAGTCACTTGCACTTAGTAGCAACTGTAGGACTTGATAGATACTGAAATGCTTGGTTAACATTATTAACTGTACAATGTGCTTGGTAGATACTTTTAAAATCTAAATAAGTTTATGTCACTAATAACAAACATGACTAAAATGTCAACAATCTCCCCCTTTGGCATTAGTGACAAAAACACTTATTAGTCAAAACTAAACTCAAAATGTTCAAGAACATCTTTTATTTATCACCTTATGTTTTTGACTTGGTAGAGTATACTATTTTTGAGATTTTTCAAAATTTGTTCTGTAAGAGATTTACCTCTGAGTATCTATACATGAATTATAATATAATGCTCCCCCATACATAATATACAATATACTATACATATTTTCACATTTTATATATACATTTTCTCCTCATTTCTGTACATCTTCACCCCTTTACACAATATACATTTTCTCTACAATATGCATCTTCTCTACGATATACATCTTCTCCCCCTTTTTGACATTAATGCCAAAGATGTATGCTATATACTATATAGTAATGTCAAAATGTGACAAGAAATTTGAATGTACCTTCAAAATCAATGCCAATGTCTTGTTCCAATTCTCATACAACACCTTGAATGTGTGCAATGCAATTTGCACTTTCGTAGACAATTCTATCATGTCGTCTGGAATGGAGAGATTATTGTGATGGATCAGCATTTTAGCATGTGAAATGTGTTTATGTAATGCATGCATATTTGTGAGAATCATGCCTTATATATCTATCAATGTAGCTCTTATTCCTACCACTTCTCTTAGCAATTCTACTTGCATATTAGTTAGGAATCTGATCTTGGTGTAATGGGTAGAGCTGTAGCTTAGGTCAAGTTGCAATTGGTATGCACTTGCCTTTAGATTTGCATCAATCTTCAATAGTTTATCTTTTATTTCATAAGTGAAATTTGAGATATCACAAAGTTTACCAAATAGAGAAGACACATTATTGCAAGAGGTCTCCAGTGAGCCTAGAATAGTAGATAATTCTACCTGATGGATAGAAATTTGTTGAGCAATAAGTTCCAAAACTCTATTCTTAAACTTCTTCTCAGATCTCTGCAAAAATTTCTCTTGTCCACTCAAATTATTATTGAATTTTTGAACTACCTCTACTAACTAGTTCAAAATTGGTTGAGAAGTATCAACCTTTGTATTTAATGCCTCTACAAGGATATTCTTTGCATCTTCAATTATTTGGAATTCTCTGTTCCTTTCTTCTCTTAGCCTCTACCACTTGGTTTTCTTTTGAAGAATTTCTCCAAAAATATGTATTTGATTAGGATTGAGATTTGAGATGTCCCAATTTGGAATTGTAATCTCCTTATCAAGATATATGTTTTCTTCCTTCTCTTTTCCTTTACCCAAAAATCTTGTACTTGGTTGAGACTTGGTGTCAACTATCTTTGCACTTATTAATTGCATGCCAAGAATGGAAACAATTGTAGAAATAGTAGGACTAGCTATAGATATTGTACTTATTGCTGAAATACCTATAGTAGAAATACTTAGATTTACCAAAACTAATGTAGAGAGAAGTATTGGCTACTCAATAGATGAAGTGCTTGTCACTTCAACCAATGAAGTATTGAACTGGATGGGTGCAAAGATTGATTGAGTGTTTGTGCTTTTAGTTTTTGTCACAATCAATCCTGCTAAAGCTTTCTCTAGACTTGATGTTTTCAATGTTTTGTTGGAGAATGAGGAAGTGAGGCTATGACCACTATAGCAATTTTCTCTGGGTTAATCTCTTCAATATCTTGTACATTTGGAAAATCTTCCTTGGTAGCTTCTTTCTCTTGTTCCTCTTCATCATCATCTACATCTTCTTCATTATCAATTTCCTCATCATTTTCTTATTCATCATCACCTTCATCCTTGTCACTAATATTGACAACAAAATCACTCAACTTGTGAAGAAGATAATGTTCTTCCATGTGTTTCTAGCATTCCTTACCACACATTTAATGCCATTCAACAATATAAGGCAAGTTTTGAATAACAAAGTAAGCTTTGGTTCAGATATTTCTTTACCTCCTTGTCATCCAAAATTGGCATGAGTTGCCTCAGGGTCTACTCATATATGTCTATTGCAGTTTTCATGGCATTCTCTTATCTTGGCTTGATCTTCTCCATTAGATCACTCAGAATCTTCTAAACAAGCTAGTTTGGAGAATACTTCCATTTTGTTGGAATTATGAATCAGTTACTACAAAAATAAATGTTGATCCCTTAGATGTCTTAAATAACTAGTTACTACTATCAATCAGTAAACACATCAAAAAAAATGTTGTAACTTGGTAGATTAACTTGTTATTGATTTTTGCATTCATAATTATTAGCATGCATGGAAAAGTAAATAATATGAGCACAAGAGACACTAGATTTAACTTGGAAACCCAATATGGGAAAAACCACCAAGTAACGAGCTACAAATTTTAACTCGTCTAAAGTGAGCCTTGTTAGGAGCCAACCCTATTAAAGGTTACAATACACACTGTTAGGTGTGACCCTATTAGAGGATTTAATCACCCTGTTAGGAGTGGCCTTGCTAGAGATCTTTAGAACAATTCAACTAAATAGTCATCTTGTTAGAGGATTTACAAAATTGTTGTTAAACCAACTTTGTTAAGAGATTTGAAATTACTACTACAATGATTAGAAGCTAACAATGAATTGACCTGAATAAGATGCAACTAACTTTGCTGATTACAGGTCTCTATTCTGCACCATTAGATCCTCAATCAAATATAGCTTTGCTGATCCTCAATGATCTCTGATCATTCTTCAAAATTCACTTTCACAATAATCAGTCCTCCATATTCATATCACATCAAATCCATAGACATAGAATTCACAACTTGACCTCTTAAATATACCATTCAGATTATCAAGTCATCTCATTCACACGTTACATTTACCAATAAACCATACATCATTCAGCTACAAATATTATATTAAACAAATAAACTTTATTTCACAAAATAATGAAATCCAACATTGGCTGACCTTGCTCAGGAAGCACTACTTGTAGAAATGATTTCCTAAGTTAACCATCTTAACTCGGTTAACATTGCAAAATCTGCAAAATCCTTTGGCTGCTGAGTTAACTTGGTAAGAACTAAATTTCCTTCACTATCCATGAGATCTCGGTAAGAAATTTTTCCTGCACTATTTTCCCTCGATGACCAAGTGATCTTGGTAACAACTAAATTTCCTTTGCAAACCTTGAAAGCTCAATAACAAATAAATTTCCTTTGGTAACCTTGAAAGCTTGATAACAACTAAATTACTTTTGCTAACCTTGAAAGCTCAATAATAACTATCTGCACAATGTAAAGCCTAAGAACACTCAATAGATACTATAAACCTTCTTTGCTAACCTTTTCAGCTTGGTAGACTCTGTCTGATAACTGATATGACATTTGTGTAGCATTAAAGAAAACACTCAATTGAACAATTGTATCCAACAATCTCCCTCTTTGACATTGATGGCAACACAACATATCATAGAAGAATGAAATTTGAAAACAAGTCTTTTCTAACAGAATACTTCTCTCTCTTATAAAAAAATCCTCAAATACAGTAATCTCCCTCTTTCATAATAATCTCTCCCTCTTACATAAACTCTCTTTTTCTTGCAAATTTTAGAAAGATATGACAGTAAACTCTCGCTCTTTGATAGCACATGCCAAAGACAACATAAACCAAATGAATAGCAATGTACCTTATGTACTGATTCATATGCAATATCTTCATTACTTTGTTGCATCAACTAATATATCTTCAATTATGTTTTTATTGATGCATCACTAAAACTATATTTTAGTGAGCTTCAGATAGGGGAATGACCCCTAACTTACCTCTTAGATACAAGAATGCATCCTTAGGTAAAGGCTTTGTGAATATGTTAGCAATTTGTTTTTTTATATGGACATATTCCAATCTAATTACCTTATCCTGCACCAATTCTCTAACAAAGTGATACTTTATAGCAATATACTTGGTTTTTGAATGCATCACTGGATTCTTGGATATGTTGACTGCACTCATATTGTCACAAAACATAACAATAGGTTCTTTGACTTCTTGCTTCATACCTTCCAATAATTGTTTGAACCAAACAATGTTTGAATAGTTTACTACCGCTACAACATATTCGACCTCTACTGTGGACTGGGATGTACAGTTTTTCTTTTTACTTGTCCAAGAAACCAACCCCTTTCCAAGAAAGAAAGCTCCTCCACTTGTACTCTTTCTATCATCAACATTCCCTGGCCAATCTACATTAGTGAACACTTTTAAATCTACATTTCTTCCAAATTTATACCATAATCCATAATCTTCAGTTCCTTTCAAATATCTCATGATTCTTTTGATTGCCATCATGTGATTTTCTTTTGGTTTTGTTGAGAATCTTGCCACAATTCTTACTACA
Organism: Cupressus sempervirens; assembly: GCA_028749045.1. Taxonomy (NCBI): domain Eukaryota; kingdom Viridiplantae; phylum Streptophyta; class Pinopsida; order Cupressales; family Cupressaceae; genus Cupressus; species Cupressus sempervirens. The sequence continues at coordinate 49,060,204 of CM053790.1, read as the reverse complement.
AGGGCAATGTATGGTTTTGTATATAGTACATACTACAACTTTCCAATCATAAATTCATACAATGTCTGATCCACTTCCTTTGATTCATCATTCTTGGTAAGTTTCAATCTAGTACACATAGGAGTCCCAACTCATTTGCAATCTTCCATACTAAAAAAATTTAGTATCTCCTTGATGTATTTAGATTGAGTGATCTAAATGCCATTCTTACTCTGATGAATTTGAAGACCAACAAAGAATTTGATCTCTCCAAACACTGACATTTCAAATTCCTTGTTCATTTGTTCTAAAAATTCTTTGCAAAGATCATCATTTCCTGTGAAGAAAGTATCATCTACAAATATTTCTACCAAAACAATCTTATTATCTAGTCCTTCCTTTATGTACAAGCTACTGTTATCATTAGTTCTTTGAAAACCAATCTGAATAAAATAGTTATTCAATCTTTCATACCATGCTCTAGGGGCTTGTTTTAGACCATACAATGCTTTATGTAATTTGTAGACCATGTCCTTCTTGTCTAGATCAAAAAAACATTCAAGCTATTCAATGTAAACTTCTTCATCCAGTATGCCATTGAGAAATGCTGACTTGACATCCATCTGATAAAATTTGAATCCTTTGTATGTAGCATATGCAAGTAAAGTTCTAACACCTTTCAGTCTTGCAATAGGAGAAAAAGTCTCTCCATAGTCTACACCTTCTTCTTAAGTTTATCCTTTGCATACCAGTCTAGCTTTGCTCTTTGACACCTTACCATCTTCATCTAACTTGTTTCTGAATACCCTCTTAGTTCCAATCACATTTTTGTCTTGAGACCTAGGTACAAGAGTCCATATTTTGTTTTTCTCTATCTGTTCTATCTCTTTATTCATAGCTTCAATCCAACTTTCATTTTTTAATGCATCATTGACATTTCTAAGTTCAAAATCAACAAGTAAACAAGTGCCTTTCAACTTACTTTTTGTCATTGTTTCTTCAGATTTATCTCCAATGATCTAATCTGGTGCATGATGCTTCTTGACAAACTTGGCTAGCATAGGCTCCTTTCTTTTTGAATGATTTGTATTGTTATCCTTCTGTGCTTCAACTTCTAGTTGTAGTTTTGGTTGCTCAGGCTCGGTAGCTATTGATTCGATAGCTTCTATTTACAACTTGGTAGGTATTAGCCTAGTTTGAACTTCTAGAAACTTGGTTACAAAAGATTCTAGAGTAGCAGATTTCTGATTTACAGGTGTGCCTGGCACTATGTCAAGTTTAATGAAAACAAATCTCCTGTAGTCTTTAGGTTCCCTTTTCTTTCTTCTTCAGTTCTTTCTGCAAAATCATCAACTTTTACATGTGCACTTTCTATAACTTTGTGAGTAGACAAATTCAAGCATCAAAATGCTTTACTTTTGCAAGAATATCCCAAAAATATTTCTTCATCACCCTTCACATCAAATTTAACTTTTTGAGATTCTTTCAAAATGTAACATTTGCTTCCAAATACCTTTAGGTAACTTACATTGGTTTTGAAGCCATACCATAACTCATAGGGGGTTTTAAATGAGTCCTTTTTCAGCTATACTTGATTCAAGGTATGAACTATAGTGTTGATAGCTTCCTTCCAGTATTTAATAGTTATGCTCTTTTCAATCATTGAGGTTCTTGCATAGTCCATAATAGATTTGTTCCTTCTTTCAGCTATTCCATTTTGTTCAAGAGTTCCAAGTGCTGAAACTTGTCTTTTGATTCCCCTTTCAATGCAAAATTTATTGAACTCGTGTGAAATGAATTGACCTCCTCTATCTAACCTTAAAAAATTTAGTCTTTTGCCTATTTCTTTTTCTACTCTAGCCAAATACCATTTGAACTTTTCAAATGCTTCTGATTTCTCTCTTAAGTACATGACAGTCATAATTCTTGAGTAATCATCAACAAAAAGAATGAAGAGCTTTTCACTAGTATAACTTTCAATGCCAATAGGTCCACACAAATTAGTATGCACAATTTCTAAATTTTTTTTAGATTGATAGTTCTTTCTTTTAAAGCTAGTCTTTCCCATCTTGCCAATTTGACAATTCTTGCATAGACCAACCTCAGGTTACTTTATGTTAGGAATGCCTCCTACTTTCCTAAATTTTCTTATTTTTATCAAGTTATCAAAGTTCACATGACATAACCTCTTATGACATAACCAACTTGCTTCAACTTGAACAATAAAACATGAACATTCACCAAGTTCAAGATAAAACAAGTTACCTTTTGTTTGAGTACCTAATCCAATCAGCTTACCTTTTCCATCTAGCAGTCTTGCTTTCCCATGCATGAATTCTACTTTGAATCCATTATTGAGTAGCCATGCCACACTCAACAGATTGTGCTTTAGTCCTTCTACCCAATATGCATTATCACATATAATTTCTTTGATTAGTGAAATTCTTCCTTTTCCTTTTATACAACAAGGTTCATTATTACCAAATTTTACACTACCACCATCATAGTTTTCAAAATGGTCAAACTTAGTTTTATCATTAGTCATGTGATGAGAACAACCACTATCTATAATCCATGTATCATTTTTTCTCACATGAGAAATGAGTGCCATTTCTTCATTATTATCAAATGCATCCTTTACAACAATGTACACAATTTCATCTTCTTCATCATCAGAATCATTAGAATCTTTAGCCATGAAACATGTTTTCTTACGTTTATCCTTGAATGATTTGAAATTTTTCTTGCTATTGCACTTGTGACCTTTATTCTCATCCTATTTCTACTTATTTGGGCACTTAGCAACAATATGTCTAATTTCTTCACAAGAAAAATAGATCAGAGGAACCTTACCTTTGTATTTCCCTTTGCCTCTTGAATACTTCCTTGCTAGCAGAGCTTTAACTACCTCAAGATAACTATATGAACTCTATTCTAAATCTTGATTACTATCTGATTAAGGATCCTTTATCTTCTTGCCTTTTTCCTTGAGTTAAAGCTTGTCTTCAAATGCTGATTCAATGTTCTTAGCAGTTGGAACATAATTATCATAGTTGTCTAGCTCAAATGTAGTCAATCTTCCAACTATGGCCTCTAGATTTATCTTATGATTTGCTCCACATCTTCTTTCTTGAATTGTAGAGACTCTGATTGCATAAATAGGAAGTAGAGTTTGGAGAACTTTTCTTATAACTGTCTCTTCCTTGATATCACCTCTAGATGCTTCGATTGCACTAACGCTTGCTTTAACTCTTTCAACATATTTTTCTATGTTTTCATCCTCTCTCATCCTCATTTGATCAAATTAGGCTCTCAAACTTTTTGCCTTAGCTCTTCTTACATTATCATCACCTCCATAGATCTCTTTCAGTTTGTTCCACATTTCAAAAGCAAATTTGCAATCTTTGATGTCATGAAATTCTTCATAACTTAGAGAAGATGCAATAACTATCATCATGTTGCTGTGAGTCTTCTTTTCAGCAATATCATTAACAGATAATGTACCAGTAGGTTTTTCATATTTTTCATCAAGGTACTTTAGCCCTGAATCACCAATAGAAGCCAGATGAAGTCTCATCAATCCATGCCATGCTAAGAAGTTGTCCCTGTTAAGTTTTGGAATTTCCCTCCTGTCAGACATCTTGATCTTTAGCTTAGATCCTTGAAATATTTTCCTACAAGAACCAAAATCTCTGATACCAATTGTTGGAATTATGAATGTAGTAACTGAGGGGGGGGGGGGGGGTTGGTGTGAATCACTTACTACAAAAATAAACCTTGATCCCTTAGATGTCTTAAATAACTAGTTACTATTGTCACTCGATAAACACATCACAAAAATGTTGTAACTCAGTAGATTAACTTGTTACTAATTTTTGCATTCATAATTATTAGCATGCATGCAAAAGTAAATAACATGAGCACAAGAGACACCAGATTTAATGTGGAAACCCAATATGGGAAAAACCACCGAATAACTATCTACCAATTTTCACTCTTCTGAAGTGAGCCCTATTAGGAACCAACCTTGTTCAAGGTTACAATACACACTATTAGGTGTGACCCTGTTAGAGGATTTGATCACCCTGTTAGGAGTGGCCTTGCTAGAGGTGTTTAGAACAATTCAATTGAACTATCACCATGTTAGAAATCACTGCTACAATGATTAGAAAGTAACAATGAATTGACCTGAATAGGATGCAACTAACTTTGCTAATTATAGGTCTCTATTCTGCACCATTAGATCCTCCTCAATCAAATATAGCTTGGCTGCTCCTCAATGATATCTGATCATTCATCAAAATTTGCTTTCACAATAATTAGTCCTTCATATTCATATCACATAAAATCCACACACTTAGAATTCACACCTTAACCTCTTATATATACCATTCAGATTATCAAGTTAGCTCATTCACATGTTACATTTACCAATAAACCATACATCAGTTGGCTACAAATATTACATTAAACAAATAAACTTTATTTCACAAAATAATGAAATCCAACATTGGTTGACCCTGCTCGGTAAGCACTACTTCCAAAAATGATTTCCTAAGTTAACCATCTTAACTCGTTTAACATTGAAAAATCTACAAAATCCTTTGGCTACCAAGTTAACTTAGTAAGAACTAAATTTCTTTCACTATCCATTAGTAAGAATTGTTTCGTGCACTATTTTCCCTCAATGATCGAGTGATCTCAGTAACAACTATGTTTCCTTTGCTAACCTTGAAAGCTCAATAACAACTAAATTTTCTTTGCTAACCTTGAAATCTCGGTAACAATTGTCTGCACAAGGTAAAGCCTGAGAACACTCGGTAGACACTATAAACCTTCTTTGCTAACCTTCTGAGCTTGGTAGACTCTATCTGTTAACTTATATGAAATTTTTGTAGCATCAAAGACAACATTCAATTGAACAATTGTATCCAACACCATTTACCCATTTTAGATATTAACACATCTTCTATTTTCCTTTTCTCTTCTGCAGTCCTAGTTTCATACTTTAGTGCCTTGAAATTTGTTATGCCAGATCCTTATTCTAAATCTTTCATCCTTTCCTCAAAAGTAGGTGGAGGCCTCTTAAAGATTGCATCTCCTCCTTCTTTATCATCTTTCTTCTTAGATGATCTTCTTGTAAACACAACAGTAGATGTCTTGGCAGGCTTGGTAATAATTACCTTACCTTTCTTCTTTAGTGGATATTCATCCTCTAATTTCTCTTCATCTTTTTCTTCTTCATCCTCAATATCATCTCCTTTGCCTTTAGTCAACAGAAGAGTGGAGCTAGTTTTTAGTTTGGCAATTCTCTTCTTTCCTTTGTTGACTACCTAAGGGAATTTGATTTCAAGTTCTATCTTAGCCTTTGCCTCATCATAAGTGCAAAGTATGCAACTTTAGGATCAACAATCTCATTAATCAATGCCAGAATCATGTCTTTGGTTTCATCTATGTTTACCTCATAACCAAGAGGTTAGACCCATACTATCCTTGGTCTAACTGCCTAAATATATACTTTGTCACTATCAACCATGAAACAAACATAATTTTTGTAATCCTTAACTAGTTTCTTAGGAATCCTGGATCTATTATTCGATCTTTTCTTTGAATGCATCAAAGTAGTTGTCCATAATACTTGCATAGTTCTCTCCCATTTCAACTATATACTCATCAATCTAATAAAGAGTAGGTACAACCTTCCTCCAAACTATTGTACCTTTAGATGGAAAAAACTTGTTAGAATTGCTTTAGAATAATTGAGAGGGAGAGGTGAATCAGTTATTCAAGGTTAAAATGTCCTATTCAAACTTTTCACTAAGTGAAGTGAACTCATTCAACCATTCATTCATCTGAGCTTTAATTTATCTAATCAGCAAGTTACAATTAATCAACATGCAAGTATAACACATAAGAAATCAACACATGACACAATGATTTAAGTGAAAATCCAATTTGGGAAAAACCACTAGTAATATGCTACTCGATTTTCACCCTTCTGAAGTGATGCCCTGTGAAAGGCTTGCCTTGTTAAAGGCTTACAACACACTGTTAAATGTGACCTTGTTAGAGAATTTAACCACCCTGTTAGAAGTGGGCCTAGTTAGAGGACTTTAGAACATTCACTTGGAATGCCACCCTGTTAAAGGATTTACAAATGGTTGTTAGGCCAACCTAAGTCCATAGGATTTTCAAATCTAATATAGTTTCTAGAGAGTATTAAAAAATCCTCACCTGACTACAACATACAACTTATCTTGCAAATCTCAAATCACTTCTCAACTCATACCCTTGCCTGTCCTTCAATCTCTACAACTCTTAATAGCTTCCCTTTCCTTTCAAACTTTGTCTCCTTGAGTCTCCATACTCAATGTACCAGTGTAATCATCTCTTCATGACCATTTGTAGAAGTAGAGCCTCTGTGCTCTTCCTTCTCCTAGATGTCTCCTTCTTGACACCCTTTCAACTACTTCCCAGATTTGATACTTTAGTAGCAATAGTATCAACATCTTTCTACGTCTTGGTCTATGACTCCTTAAATAGAACTCTTGGAGTTTCTTTTCTCGCTTGATTCTTCCATTTTTCAATTTCAATTCACATGGATTAGGTAGGATTCATTATATCTAACCCATATTCTATTTCCTCTAGAAACTTTATGAATAATCCTTTAGGATTCATCCAAAAATAGTTTACATAAGATTATGTGCAACAACTCATCATCCTTATCTTCCAACTCATTCAAAAAATTCAATGCAACCACTATGTCAATTTAGATTTGGTGAATCTTCATCATTTGAAATAATTCAACAACTTGGCATTATTAAAATATTGGTGCTCGGCACATACTATATTACTCGGCATCAACTATGTTTTTCCTAATGTTTGGCACCTGATGATCACTCGGCATCAACTAAATTTTTTTTGATGCTCGACACTTGATCTTTATTCGGCACTTGAAGATCACTCAACACACACTAGAAATGTTTGTTACTCAACTTCGACTAAGATTTTTCTCAGCTTCAACTAACTTGCTCAGAACCTATTAATGATCTTAGTTAAATCTTTGCAGTCAACCTTGTTACGACTTCTTCTTCCAATGTATCCAAGTGTGACCAACCTCTATATCTTTGAGTACATGTCATCAATACATTGCTTAACTATTGTCTTAACTGATCCTTGCACTTTATTACAACATCATAACTCAACCTTTTCTTAGGTGCTCTTGTTACATCTTGTTGATCAAATCCTCTTCATCAATCAACTAAGTGATAGTACTTGGATCTTATAAGAAAATATCATCCCTAGAAATAGCAGGTTTGACATCAATGACAAAAAAATGATTGAAAACATTCTTTTACAACAATCTCCCTCTTTGATCTTCAACAACAATGAGATTTTCAATAGATTTCCAACAATCTCCCTCTTTGGCGTTGATGGAAAACCAAACCAATCAACCATCAGACTAAACTATTCCACCAAAAGCTTACTAGGTTAGAATAGTAAGCCAAATGCCAAAAAATTAAATTGTAACATCACATCTCCTTCTACTATTTTGATTGTTTCATTTCACTTCTCCCTCTTTGCTACTGTATCCTTTATCTTTATCTTTTTTCCTCTGTATTATTCCTCTTCTGCTATTCTAATCAACCTCTAAAATCTCTTTCTTCTTTTTTTATCATTTATCTTCAATAGTTGTTGATCAATTGTTCACTTATCCCTCTTTGACAACAATTCCAAAGACATATTAGCATCTGAATATGTAGATGTAGCTCTTATAGATTCATTTAATTTCTCCCTCTGTCACCTTGCTTGTGACTATTTTAGAATTTCAACACTTCTTCTACTTTAGGCATGGATCCCAAAGTAAATCCTTTCTGAATCAATGTATAAAATCTTCAACATTCTGCTTATTTGATGTAGAGTATTCTTGCTTTTATTTTAAGTAGCCTTAGCTAGGGGTATCACCCCTAACTTTCCTCTAAGATACTCAAAAGCATCTTTAGGTAGTGTTTTTGTGAAGATATCAACAATCTGTTCCTTTGAGCTGACATACTCCATCTTCACTTGTTTGCAACAAATGTTTGATCCACACAATATTGGTGCAGTTTATAGTGGTTACCACATATTCAGCTTCAACAGTAGATTGTGAGGTGCATCTTTGCTTTTTGCTTGTCGATGTAATCAACCTCTTTCGTAAGAAAAGTGCTCCTCCACTAGTGCTTTTTCTATCATCAATGTTACCTCCCCAATCTACATTAGTGTAAGCCTTCAGTTCAAACTTCTCATTCCTCTTGTAGTATAAACCAAAGTCATCAGTTCCTTTCAGGTATCTCAATATTCTCTTCACTGTCATTAAGTGATTTTCTCTTGGATTGGCAAAAAATCTTGCTATTATTCCAACAACTAATGCAATTTCTAATCTACTATGTATAACATATTGTAGCTTTCCAATCATTGACCTATACAATGTCTAATTTACTTTAGTAGATTCATCATTCTTGGATAGTTTATGGCTTGTCGCCATTGGTGTGTTAACTAGTTTTGATTCTTCCAGCCCAAATGTTTTGAGTACTTCCTTGATGTATTTGGATTGGGTCACAAATATGCCATGCTTCAACTGATGCACTTGTAATCCAACAAAGAATATGATTTCTCCAAATATTGACATCTCAAATTCATGCTTCATTTGATCAGTAAAATATTTGTATAAAATATCTTTTCCTCCAAATATTATGTCATCAACAAAGATTTCTGATATCAAAATATGTTTACCTTCCTCAGCTTTGATATACAAGTTGTTGTTGTCATACGTTCTTTGAAATCCTATCTTCATACGATATTTGTACAAGCTCTCATACCACACTTTGGGTGCTTGCTTCAATCCATAAAGTGCTTTGTTTAGCTTGAAGACCATGTCTTTATTCTTCTCATCAACAAATCCCTTTGGTTGTTCTATGTAAAATTCCTCTTCCAGTATACCATTCAAAAAGAAGACTTCATGTACATATGGTAGACTTTGAAACCTTTGTATACAACATATGCAAGTAATGTTCTTACTCCTTCTATTCTCTCTTTGCTCTCTGGACATTTTGATCACCTCCATAGATTTTTGATAAGGTTTTCCACATCTTGAATATAGTTTCATAGTATTTGATGTCATCATATTCTATATAGTTGAGTGTAGAAGCAATCTCCAACATTGCTTGGTTATGCTCCATTTTTTTCAAATCGTCTACTGTCAAAAGTCCTGTTGGAGTTACATGTTCTATTCCAATTGAGGTTTGTCCATAGCCACCGATTGATCCAATGTCAAATTTCATCAAACTCTACCATGCAACAAAGTTGTCTTTGTTGAGCTTGGGAACTTCTCTCTTGAACATCTTGATCTTCCTACTTCTAGTACCTTGAAACTAAATTAATAGATGGCTTTGATACCAATTGTTAGAATTACTTTAGAATAACTAAGAGGGGGGGTGAATCATTTATTCAAGGTCTAAATGTCCTATTCAAAATTTTCACTAAGTGAAGTGAACTCATTCGACCATTCATTCATCCAAGCTTTAATTTATCTAATCAACAAGTTACTATTAATCAACATGTAAGTATAATGCATGAGAAATCAACACATGACATAGTGATTTACGTGGGAACCCAATTTGGGAAGAACCACCAGTAACATGCTACTCGATTTACACCCTTCTAAAGTGATGCCCTATGAAAGGTCTAAGCTGTTAAAGGCTTACAAAATACTGTTAAATGTAACCTTGTTAGAGGATTTAACCACCCTATTAGAAGTGGGCCTGGTTAGAGGACTTTAGAACATTCACTTGGAATGCCACCTTGTTAAAGGATTTACAAATGGTTGTTAGGCCAACCTAAGTCCATAGGATTTTTAGATCTAATACAATTGCTAGAGAGTATTAGAAAATCTTGACCTGACTACAACATACAACTTATCTTGCAAATCTTAGATAACTTCTCAGCTCATACCCTTGCCTGGCCTTCAATCTCGAAAACTCTTAATAGATTGCCTTTCCTTTCAAGCTTTGTCTCCTTGAGTCTCCATACTCAATGTACCAGTGCCATCATCTCTTCATGACCACTTGTAGAAGTAGAGCCTATGTGCTCTTCCTTCTCCTAGATGTCTCCTTCTTGACACCCTTTCAACCACTTCATAGGTTTGGCACTTCAGCAACAACAACTTCAGCAACTCTCTGCTTTTTAGTCTATGACTCCTTAAATAGAATTCTTGGAGTTCCTTTTCCCACTCAATTCTTCCATTTTTCAATTTCAATTTGCATGGCTTAGGTAGAATTTATTGTATCTAACCCATATTTTGTTCCCTCTAGAAACTTCTTGAATAATCCTTTAGGATTTGCCCAAAAATGGTTTACATAAGATTCTGTGTCAACAACCCATCATCCTTATCTTCCAACTCATTCACAAAATTCAATGCAACCACTATGTCGGCTTAGATTTGAAAAATATTCATCATTTGAAATAATGTAGTAGCTCAATACTATTGAAATATTGGTGCTTGACACATACTGTTTTACTCGGCATCAACTATATTTTTCCTGATGTTCGGCACCTGAAGATCACTTAGCATCAACTAAAAATTTTCTGATGTTAGACACTTGATCTGTACTTAGCACTTGAGGATCACTTGGAACACACTAGAAATGTCTATTACTTGGCTTCTACTAAGAATTTTCTCGGCTTCAACTAACTTGCTTGGCACCTACTGATGATCTTAGTTAAAGCTTTGCAATCAAACTTGTTACAACTTCTTCTTCCAATGTATCTAAGTGTGACCAACCTCTATATCTTTGAATATGTCATCAATACATTACTTAACCATTTTCTTAACTAATCCTTGCACTTCATTACAACATCACAACTTAACCTTTCCTTAGGTGCTCTTGTTACATCTTGTTGATCAAATCCTCTTCATCAATCAACTAAGTGATAGTACTTGGATCTTATAAGAAAATATCATCCCTACAAATAGCAGGTTTGACATCAATGGAAAAACAATGATTGAAAACATTCTTTTACAAAAATTTCCCTTTTTGATCTTCAACAACAATGAGCTTTTCATCAAATGTCCATGTTAGTAACACAATTGATCTCCATTCCCCTTTCATCCCACTCAACAAGGCTTTTCTTCTCCAATTCAACCCGACTTGGAGTTTTGGTCATTTTCACTTTTGTCAACATGGGAAGACTATTAATCCTATGGATCATCTTCTTGGTTATCAAAAAAGGTTTTTCCAACCATAGCTAACCATTGTGCACATGATTGAGAATGTATCTTATTTAGTTTATTCAAAAATCTTGTGGCATATTTGGAATGTGAATTAAACCTTTAGTTTGAAGATGTTGATGTTCCAGTTTCAACACACCATTAATGCATAGTTCTTTCAATGATTCGTCCATCTCCAATGTTCCAATATCTTGAATAGCACATTTAAAATGTGAATGGATATCATTGATTAACAATACCTTTGGTGGGATCTCAGGTTTCAACAATGGTAGGACTCAACTTAAAATCTTGTGCCTTCCACTCCATCCCTCAAACTAACATGTCTTGACCTTTCTTTGATTTTCTACTTGTGGATGCCATCTGTTGTTAGTAGGGTTTGAGAGAATACAAAAGCCTTCAATAAAAATTCACTCAAATTTCTTGAATGCTCTAAAGATTTCCTTGCATAGATAGCTCTCAAAAATTTGTGATGAGAAATGACTTTGATTTCTCCCTTTTTCATAAATTTTTTCCATAAATGCTTGGTATGATAGTTCACTCAAATGATAGATTGTCATCCATTTCACTTGTATTAATGCTCTACAGAGTCTTTCATGAATCAGTAACCTCATAGAGCTTAGTTACTCCTGACCTGGCTTGGTAATGTCTACAACCTTACCATGCTCAGTAAGGTCTACAACACAACCATTCTTAGTAATTATTGCATCTTTTACTCAGTGATCCCTTTGCATCTTAAATGTTGATTTGCATCTTTTATGTTATCATCTTTTGCCTTCTTTTCATCTTCAATTCTTCCATTATTCATATAGTTCTTGGAAAGATGACCAAGTTTTGTACAAATGAAACATCTTCTAGTAGTATCTGTTGTCCTCATGTGATGTTTCACATAATTCATTTCAATGTGTCCAAATTCTCCATAGTAATGAAATCAACACCAAGAATTATAGTTCCAACCAAATATAGCTTTCACAATTTGTTCTATTGGATTCAATATCTTAGTTTTTTATTCTAAGGATTTGTGCCCATGCTTCTTACATTTATGACATTTTTCTTCAAACTTAGGTTTCTCTTTGCATTTATTTTCCCTATGACCATGCTGATTGCAATTGTAGCACTTTCCATTGAATTTAATTTTTCCATTGCTCCAACATTTGTTTGATGAATGGCCAATCTTACCATAGTGACTACAAGTAAGTCTTTGATTCTTTTGAGCTCCTTGTTTGGATGATTCACATTCTTCTATATATCCAATTCCTACTTTTCCTTTTTGTCTGTAATGACTTTGCTCATTCAATTGATTCATGTCTACTTGAGATTTCATCATCCTTTCATTGGTTTACCTTTTAGTGTTTAGATCATTTAGCAATATTTCATTCTCTAATCTTAGATTCATGACTTCTTAATTTGAATTGGTGTGCTAATCAATGAAGTTTGTCTATTGAAGGGATAGGTGCCAAATTTCATTGTTCTTTCATTCTATCTCTTCTTTTATCTTGTTTTTCTCTTCCACTACTTCACACAATCTTATTGATTGAATTTCTTTCTCTCTTCTTAGTTTTCTTACTTCCTCTTTAAGAGTATTATTCTTTTCAAATACTTCTTTGATTGCTTCATTAGCTCCACCTAAATTTCTTGAGTGGATGTCTTCAATTCTTTCTTCAATGTAGAGTTGGTCATTCATCTAGATTGCAAGTTATTTTCTTCTTTTTAGGGATTGACAGAGTTTCTCTTTTTCTTTCTTGAGTTGTCCAATAGCCAATTCCAAATCTAGCTTCTAACTGTCAATGGCCTTGTCAAGTCTAAATACCTCCATAGCCTTTGATCTTTTCTCAAGCTGTCAAAATTCTTTCCTAAGAACCACAAAGCTCTAATACCAATTGTTGAAAATATTATGATAGGCTAAGTTACTAAGAGGGGAGGGTTGAATCAGTAACTAATAAAAATTAATCATTTATGAGTATTCTAATTTGATTGCATGCATGAAAACATTAAAGCATTCATAACACTTTGACACACAATTTGGTGATCCAAAAACATTCCAAATAGAAATTAAAACTAGGGTGGGGATGATACCCACAAGCTTTAGTACTGTAGTATAAATTTGGCCTATTAAGGCTTACAATGATCACTTCTTATGATCTGCCCTGTTAGGACCAATAAGGACTACTAGGTCCACCTTGCAAAAGGATTTACAAAGATATTGTAATGAAGTATGCACTCAGTAAAGAGATTTACATAAGACTATTATGTCTACCTTGTGAAAGGATTTGACTGATCCACTTGTTAGGATGAAACAATAGCTAATCTCTAATCTACAACTTGGTTTGTTGAATGAGATTCCTTCGAGTATAGAAATCACCTTGTTGTGATAGATAAATCTTTGCTACTCCTTATACTACTCTAGCCTTTGTAATTTGCTCTTCTACTCTTCTCTACTTATTCTATTACTTCCATATCTTTCCCTTCATTGTATGTGAAACAATACATTACATATATACCAATCCAATTTACAAATTACAAAGTCAACCACAATAGAAGTTTACACAAAAACCACAAAGTCGACCCAACTGCAAAAACATAGGTTTGAAAGACTGGCTTGGTGAGGTTCTAATACTTAGCATCCACTATTAATTCATGGCATCATCATGCACTCAGTAGACATAGAAGCTCTATCCATGCTAATCACTCCCAATTAGTCTTGAACTTGGTCTCTACTGGTGACTCAATGAATATTGTGAAACTTGACATATAAATTGAATCACTCAATTCAACCTGCATAGCTTAGCCAATGCTATCACTACGAGCTCAATATAAATTGAGTTAGTTGGTTAACACTGAGTAGCTCGGTTAACACTAGACTCACATCACATCAACTACAAACTTGATAGGCACTGCCCAACTTAGTTTGCACTGATAAACATGACCTACACTAAGAAGCTTGGTTTATACTACTAATCAATACCTTGGTAGTAATTGCTCATTGCAGACTGAATATTGTCCCTTGGACTCAGTAGATACTGGAATGCTTGGTTAACACTATGAACTATACAATGTCCTCAGTAGATAGTTACAATCTGATTAAGTGTATGTCACTAATAACAAACATGATTGAAATGTCAACACAATGACTAAAACAATTTAAAGTGGAGATGCAAGTAAAATAAAACCCAACATATTTTTGTTGTCAAACCAAAGGTATAGAATTATATATGAAATCTCACCTACAAAACACTATTGGATTGTCCTTTATGGTGGAATTGAATCATCTCAAACTATAGCAATAGATTTCTCAATTACTTTCATGAGTTTCCGAAACCAATATAGGGTTGCATGGTTAAAGTGATTTTTGATGTAAATGTTCAAGCCCATATATCTAAATGATGATGAAGTGTGACTATATGATGTAGTGTTCAATGAACTAGATGGTCCCAAATAGGTGGGGATTCTAGTGATGCAACTTGTTGGACTTTTAAAACCCCCTATGGTGCAATGAATTCAAGTCATACAATATACAATCATACAATAAGAATGGAATATACATTAAAAGCTGATTAAAATCATAAATGACATAAGGCATGCTATTAAGTAGCCATTTTTAAAGATGACTATAAATATATATAATCTACCATTACAAATTGGTTGTTATTATATGTAATTGAAATAGTTTTAGCAAAAACCATAAATATATTATCTTGCTTCTATAGACTTCCATATTTAAGGAGTATGTATTTGATTCTCTCTGGGATGGTCATTATCAAAAAGCATTTTTCTCTTGATGTTTCAACCAAGAATGCATCATATACCCTTATCAATGTATCTTTAATAAGCCCAAGAATAGCTTTGAGGGCATCATACACTTTCTCTGCAACTGAATCTGAATCCTCTTGATCTACTTTGATAATGTAAGGCTTTGACATGCCCTCATGGATCTTATTGAAGGCTTTAGAAATGGTATCCATGGAATTGACCATGCTTTCCTTCTTCCTCTTTCCCTTCTTTGAGGAGGATGGTGATATTCTTTGTTTGGTAGTTGCAGTTGATTGGGTAGATTGAGAAAAGTCATCATCCAAATTATCATCAATTGGTATACAAAAATCCCCATCATCATCTAGATCAAGAGCCTCATCCATTATGTTCCTTTCTTCCATTTCTTGAGCACTGCCAACTATAGTACCTTCTACCACATGTCATTTCCCACAATAAAGGCTAGCTTGTTGTAGTATTGGATTTGCTTCCTTTTATAATTTTTTTAATTTTTGAACTCCTTCCTCTGCATGTTGGGAAAATCAATGAAATGGTTATTTCACTGTCAATACTAACTTTACAAGATATAATTTTACTTAACTCAAATGAACTCCACATAGAATTTTACCTTCAAAATCTCATTCCAAACACTATCTTCAACATCCATAGATTGTGTGGCTTCACTCCAAGAAAAACTACTTGTGTTTCTCAAATCCTTCATGATTCTAAATCCCATCTTCCAAGTTTTTAGTTTATGTTTCAAATTATCTTTCCTCAAATTTTGCTTCAAATATTCATCAAAGAATCTCTCAATAGAAGTCCAAGCTTCTTTTTTGAATCTTCCTTCAAATTTTTGACCAAGTTGGACTTGCTCATGGAGAAAGGCAAGAAATTTATGTTCCATGTCTCTTGACCATAGTACCCTATTCAAATACGTAGGTACATTTATGGTTTGTGTATTGTTGTCCATGCTATAAACAAAGAAAAAAATCATTTTGAATATATGCCATATCCAAAATAAAGAAACAAATCAAATAACCATATCCATAAGGATGGAAAATATTAAATACAAGCCATCAATAGCATGTAATCAACCAAAGGAAGATAAAAGATAAAAACATCAGTCTACTAGAGGTGGGTAAAAGATGACAATAGTAACAATACAAATATCCATTTTTAAGATGCTCCACTAATAGGACTTTGACTTACATGCTAGCAACAACATACTAAACTTCAAACCTCTTGTCCCAAACTAAACTACAAACAACAACATGAACTCCACAACAACACCATTCTTCATCACACCAAAGGGTACACAAATCAAACACACAACCAAAGAAGCCTTGGCTAAACTAATTGAATAATAATGCAAAATACTAACACTTATGGAACACTATACATATTTTTCAAGAAAGAAAAATATGGGCTTCTAACAATTCTAGTGCATTTAATCTTTCTAAATCAAATTTAATTTTTGCCTAAATTTTGAACTGTTTGAATCCAATCATTATCCGTTGCTTAAAGGGTTTTTGACAACTCTTATGAACTAAATGTGAGACTTGAGAATGCATAGAAATGATTTCAATGAGATCAAAGATAATGTTCAAAATCAATTGAAAGTTAAGACACATGGAGTTAAGATAATGCTTTATACAGGTAAAACATTATATTCTCTCTAACTAGCCTATATTACAGAGAATATATCATATAATTTAGAATCACAGAGAATGCATAAAATAACACATAACTACTAGCTAAACTACCCAGATCTTTAACCTACATTTATCATGTGATTAGTTTACATTAGAGTACATATAGCATATAACTTAGAAGCACATATTTCATGGGAATGATATACAACTCCCTTAGGTTGTCTATACAAGGTATATATATGATATTATAATTAGTTTTGTTCCTCCATCCAACCTATAACAACCTTCTAACACTTATTTA
This sequence comes from Cupressus sempervirens, assembly GCA_028749045.1. Lineage (NCBI taxonomy): Eukaryota > Viridiplantae > Streptophyta > Pinopsida > Cupressales > Cupressaceae > Cupressus > Cupressus sempervirens. Next base: position 49,043,262 of record CM053790.1, on the reverse strand, counting down.
TGGTCCATATGGAGTGTCCAAAAACAAGAATGACAAGCCAATAGTGTTGGAATAGATATTAATTCCTCTTATAATAATCATTACAAGTGTACAATATGTCATAAATATTTCTCAATATATATTCTATAAAAGATTGTATAATGTCTCAAGTACAACAAAATATGTAAAGCAATTTTAAAATCAATTTTGTAGCAAGGTAAAATACAATGATTCTTTTAATTCATTTCCTATTTGTACAATTTGTCACTCAGCACTAGATACAAAAATAAGTACAACAGATAGTGAAGAATTGTTGGATGTAGAAATTAAGACCAACAATGCAAACTATTGTATATGCTTTGCTAATAGAGAAGTAATTATAAATAGATCTACAACATCAGATAATCCAAATGCAATACCATTTGTGTTTAGGTCTAGATTAGAAAATATTGTAAACTATAAGAAATGTTTCCCTCTTTTATAGAGTATGTGTTGCATATATACAACCAAAAGGAAATGGATTCAACAGACTATTAATTTAATTGTAAGGGCTTGCATGGAAGTTTCTTCAGTGAGCATTATTTTTAGTTCACTTCTACTAAAATATTACAAGAGGCCACCAAAATTGGAGACATTCCAAATGCAAGGTGTTAAGGTTTTGTGATAGTTGGACCATAGAGACAATGTCAAGCTATCATGGTTAGCCAAATAGTGGCTTGTGGTTATCTACCAATGCTAGGTTGCACATACTTGGAGCATAAATTTTCATTTACTCTAGTTGCTTAGCAGTCTCTATAGAGTAGATTTAGTAGTTATTTATTTTATTTTGGATTGTTGGTTAATTATAGTCTTTGTATGAGTTAATCTAAGAGTTTAAGTCTTATATTAAGGAGTTACTTTAAAAGTTTCCTGATGACAAAAAGGGAGAACTAAAATAGATAATTGAAAAGGATGTAATTTTTTGTTCCTAATTAAAGAATACAATGAAAGAAAATCTCTAAAATATATTAAGTTCATAATTTGTGTGTGTCTCTATTTATTGTTCCTTAGTTATATAGAGTATGTGCTCACTAATTTGTAGATCTAAGGATTGTTTGCATCAAATGTTCTTCATCCAAGCCTGAATAGAAACAAAATCAAATGTGAGTAAACATAAATTTTAAGCCCCTTTAGAAATTCCAGTCCCCATTAACATGGCCTACCTACCCAATGTATTATCCCTAGTATCAATTTTTTAATTATTCTGCCAAAACAAATCATTTTCCCTCTTATAGATGATTAGTTAAACAATTGGTAATCAAGGGAAATCCTTCAATATTTCTGAATCTCAAAGTTTAACCATAGTTGCTAACCTCTATTTTATTGAGCATTTGAGCGAAAAGTTGGTATTCAAGGTCAAAGTACAAATGTTGATCAAACAATTTGTAGCAAAATTGAAAATTGGATTATCAAAACAAAAAGTACAAATAAAAGAAATGTATAGTTGTTTCCAACATGGAATATACTTTAGTAAAGACTCATGCCATCTATAACTCCTAGTTTACAATGCTTTCCATATAAAAATTGTAGTTTGATAAATATTGTCATTCTGAATCCTATAACAGTGCTGCAAGTAAATACATATTCTCCTGCTTATCAAGCTTCATATAGTTTTTTGTGGAAATCTTCCATGGTCCCTCCTATAGTCTTAAAGCTTAAATGGCTGATAGCATGGTAGCTTCCATTATTTTATGGAGTCAAAACCCCCAGAATATCAAAAAGCCTAGCCTATTTACTTTAACATAGTCCAAACATTTTTTAAAAAAAGTTAAAAAGGATCACAAACCACAAGTCCCTAAAAATATAAAAGTTTAAACCCTAACTATGACTTGTGCAATTTAACCATGTCAAAACTACTTTGAACTAGAATAAAACTCACTGCAATGTCATTTTTGTTAGTCATTATTAAAAAGTAATAGTAATGTTAGATTGGATGGAAAAGCTCTACTCAATTTTGCCTCACCTAGTAATGTTGTACCTCACTCTGAAACCTTGGTTTATTGCTGACTCGTAGCCAAAGAAGGTAGCAAGAGAAAACAAAGGAAATATTAATAGACCTACACCTAGAGGAAAGAAAGGAGATAACATGAAGCCTATAAGCCCATGATGTCCAAGGATCCAATGCATTGCTACATAATTTTAAATCATCATTTTCCTTAATTAATCTTCATTTTGAAGCCATTTGCATTAGAGATTTATGCTCCATAGCCATCTACACTACTAACTTTGCTAACTTCATCCCTTGTCATACAACCACCAAAATAAAAATATACTCAAGCAAAAACCAATTGAATCAAGTCCTTGTCTTAGAGTTCAAATATCAGTTCATATCTTCAAAACTTAGAATTTGATTTTAACTATGTTAAAGAATTTGCTAGCATTTTTTGATTGGTACAACTGCTATCTCTTTCACATTAGAAAGCTTATGTGTTATTTTCCAACATGACAAGAATGAACGCCATGGAACTATGACTTAGAAAGAAGAAAGACCAAATAATTTAGACAATATTTGAAGTGACTAAAAGAAACATATTACCTTAACATTCTTTGTAGTGACTAGCCCTAGTTTACATTTTATTATTATTGCCAAACTCTTTTAGGCTAGTTTATGTTTGATGATTAGTAGCATTATCTTTCTGATTATCAGATATTATTTCACACTTTGTTGATTTTATGATGAGACTATGAGGTGCTATTTATTTCACATATGCGTGATTATACCTTGATGATGATTATTACAATGATTTTAGGTATTTGATGATGATTAGTTAGATGATTTATTATACATATTTTCTTATGGATCCTTACCCCATACTGCATGTGTATGATGTGCGTGTATATTTTCTTTATGTATGACATTTCTGATGTGGTTAAGAAAGGGAGTCATAGTCACCTACTAGTTGGGATCTACACAATGCACCACTTCCTACCATTTCCTATTTAGTTTAGAATATATGTGTGTTTGCACATATATGGATTTTATGTAGATTGTAGGTACAGGGTATCAACTTCCCTGAATTGCTAGGATGAGCATACCCTATCACAATATCTCAATGGTAAGAAAGGGGAAATAAATTCTTGACTCCACATCCAAAACCTTTAAACCAATTGTCCTAGAAAATTAAGACAAGTATATGAGATGATTACCTTTCCAAATGCATCGTATGATGTAAATTCATGATTATAACCCTAGAGTTTGATCTTGTATGTGGTATTTTATAATGGGTTTTCATATTTTGTCTTATAAATCTTTGGCGATTTTTCTATTAATTAAGTCAAATTAAAAGATTAAATTAATTATTTATTTAATGGAAAATTATTATGATATTTTTAATATTTAATTATATTTAATTAATTGGGAGATTAATTAAATAAAAAGAATTAAATTTAAAGAGAAATTTATAGTCTATTTTGAGAACATATTAATATTTATTTAATTTAATAATAAAATATTTAGGAGATTATTTTTAAATAAATGTTAAATATTATTATTACTTAAGTTAATAAATATTTTATCAATTAACACTTGAAAAATAAATTAAAGAGTGGAAGAGAAATTAATTTATTAAAGATATTTAAAATTGCATGAAGTTTTGAAGAAGATAATAACGAGTTAAAAAGTTGTGATCAGGGAGTTCCCTCGGGGGATTGCATAATCAGTGCCCTGAATTTAGGAGGGAACTCCTTATCAGTAATTAAGGGTCCATTTCCTAGGGACTGAGAATTTTGGAGAAGGGAATTTTTAGAGAGATGGTTTTGAGAGAAAATATTTCTCTCACAATCTTTGGGAGTTTGCAAATTTAGCATCAAAACTAGGTAGACCCTTATGTTTTGTTCACTTAGTTAATTATGTTATTTAATATTCATGTCTTCTTCATGACTGCGAATTGTTTATCCAAATTTCATTGTGATGAATCTTTCAATATTTCATTTTGAAATTACTAGTTTGCATGTGGATTTTCTTCTATATATTTGAGGATTAAAAATATCATTATAACCCTCCTTCAGTAGATCTAAAAATTGAAAATTAAACCAAGAAGGGTTTTGAAAGAATGGAAATTTTATATTGAAATTTTGATTAGTTCACCGTATTTTTCCTATCAGAGTGTTTGATAGAACATCTTATATATATATATATATATATATATATATATATTAAAAAAATTTATTTTTTTAGGATGGAGTTTTGTTTATATTAAAAAAAAAGATTTTTATATTTAACAAAACTAAAAATATATATTAAATTAATGGGAGGAGAGGTGAGTTTTACCCCACCTCCCCCCTTTATCCCCTACTGCTGGCATCACTACTACTATTCACAGGGTACTGTGATAGTAGAAATACTTTGTACTATTGCAGTCGCAAGTCCCTATTACAGTAGGGTGGCCACACAACCCATAAAGGTTAGTTAGCAGGCCCTAAACACAAGGTAGCATGTGTTGTCAAATTTTATTTTATTTTATTTTTATTAAATTTAAATTGTATTTAATTTAAATTATTATTTATTAACATTTTATTAATATTTAATATGAAGTGTTAATTTGCGTAGTACTTAATGGAGCTTGGTTAATTGGGCAACTGTTTGTAGGCCTAAAAAGGAGGGTGGTCTTGGCCTTCAATCTGCTCTATTGAGTAGTCAAGCTTTGGCTACTAAACTTTATTGGCGATGGTGCTTTGGACAACATCAACTTTGGGCTCGTATTATCACTCATAAATATTTTCATGGTGCTGATCCTTGCTCTGTTTCTGCACTTCCTCTTGAAGGTCGTGGCTCAATGGTTTGGCATACTTTGAAGACAAGTGCGATGTTGGTAAAGAGGGGTCTGTTTTGGATATGTAAAGGAGGTTCTTAGGCTTTGTTTTGGTCTGATGCTTGGGATGGATTCCCTTCCATTTTATCCATATACCCTCATCTTCAGCCTCTTTGTGACTCCTTATCAATTGGGACCTGTTGTTGGTTACAGATGGAAGCATTCTTCTGATTGGCCTCCTAGAGGTATAGACATGGATCGTCAGGAGCTTTCTCAAATTTTGGCCTCTAGAGAGTGTTCTTCTTTGCTTGGTCCAGATGTTTGGCTTGGGGTGGTACCTTGTCTGGTAAATATCATGTCTCTGCTGGGTATCAAGAGATAACTAGACAATTATTTGGGGATGTTGAGGTCCCTTGGTGGAAGCAAGTTTGGAATAAAGTTTCTTGGTCCAAGTGCAATTTTTTCATGTGGCTAGTGGCTCACAACCGTTGTCTTACCTGGGATAATCTTTGTAAATGTGGATTTCAGGGCTCCTCTTATTGTGTTTTGTGTGGTAATGGAGAGGAGTCTGTCTCCCATCTGTTCTTCCATTGCTCCTATTCTACTCAGATATGGCATCTTTGGTGGCACGCTTGGGGTTGCTCTTGTCGGCATGCTTCCTCTTTGCCTGAGTTCTGGGCCCGCTTGGGTACTGCTCCATCCAAGTCTTCTTTTCTCCATGCTGCTTGGATTGCTGGCCCATCTTTCATGCTTTAGCATATCTGGTTGGAGAGGAATCGTCGCATATTCCAAGATGTTCAGCTTTGTGTTTTGCATCTTTGGAGGAAAATATCACATTCTCTTCAGGAAACTATTCTTGTGAAGTGTGAGCTTGATGGGGGTATGGATCCGGTTGATCTTGCTATCTATAATCACCTCAATTTTCATCTGCAGGATGGGGCTGTAGCTCATAGGTTTCCTTCTATGTCCAAGTAGCTTCATCATCAGAGGAAGGGTCGGGTTAACCGGGATGGGCACTAGACTCCTCCTCCTTGTGGAGTTCTGAAAATTAACACTGATGGTTCTTCCCGTGGGAATCCTGGTCCAGCTGGTATTGGCAGAGTGGCTCGTTGTAGTTCTAGGGATGTTAAATTTTCTTCTTAGTTCATAAGGGTGATTATACTAACAATCTCATGGAAGCTCAGGCTATTTTATATGCTGTGGAATAGTGTTGCTTGCGGGGATGGAGTAAGATTATCTGTGAGTCTGATTCCTAGGTAGTGGTGAACATGCTTTCTTTGCAAGAGCTTGAGGATGTTAGTTGGTAGCTAGCTACTGTTGTTAAGTAGATTCTTTTCTTCTCTTCCTCTTTTCAGTTCATTAGGTTCACGTATATTCCTCGTGAATGGAATATAACTGCAGATTGTTTAGCCAAATGAGCATCTAGTCATGATCCGGGTTGGAATATTAGGGATAGGAGGCAACTGTCCTTTGAGATGGTGCAAGAATTTGATGATCTTGTTGCTCAGGATCGAGCTCCTTGTTGAGCTCTCCTTGTTGTATTCCTTTTTGTCTTAAAAATTTTTTACCCCTCTTTTTGCAAAAATACTTAATTAATGAATTATTTTATAATAGGTAATTAGCTGAAGCCTAGATTATTTATCGTTCATTATTATTTTTATTAGATTAATTATAATTATGTGTTAATCTCGAGTAGATTTGAACCCAAAACCTCCTCGATAAGAGGCTCACAATTTACCAATGTGTTGTAGGCTCTTGCCTAATAATTAATGAATATTAATATAGTTATTTATTTTATAATTATTAATTAATTAAATTAAATTTAGTTTAATTAAGTTTGATTAATGATGAATATCATTTAATGAAGTTTTAAATTTATTTTATTATTATTATTATTATTGATTTTAATAAAATTATAATTATTTTATTTGAAAATCAATAATTATTATTTTACTAATTTAATAAATAGTTACCTTTAAATTATTTTGGAATATTGACTTATAAATGAATAAGGGTAATTGTGCATTTTATTCAAATATAAGAAATGGGTTAATTTGCAAGGGTAAACTATGAATCTCACCTACTCGAAACATACATTGAAACAAATACTTAAACCCTACTATTAACTCAACCATCTATTTTTAAAATCAAACCAAACTACAAAACTATACTATTATCTGTACGTTGTCTATATTTTGGGTTTGGGTTGACTAGAGTGTTGACCAGTTATATGACCTCTACTAGAGACTTAGGAGTTTTGTGTTTGAGATATTATGATGATTTGATCTTGATCCTTCAAACTCAACCATGGTAATGTGTTTGGCATGCTCTATGATGAGTTTGGTGATATTGTGCATTATTGCTTTTAGTGTCCTTATATGATTACAAGATAAATGGTATGACATACTTTTCTTGACGTTTGAGTCTTTGATCAGTTATTTTTAGGATACTTTCCAGTTCCTCGTAGAGAACTCAGGGGTTATTGTGGATTATCTTTGATGCTTTCTAGTTACTGTTATAGGACTGAGGTGAATTATTGAGGGGTTATTATGTATTATATTTGATGCTTTCTAGTCACTTGTATAGGACTAAGGTGAATTACTATGATCCTTTGATTTGTGATTTTATGAGCTTAGGGTAGGTTATCTATATGTAATATCAGGAAGTGGCTTGCAATGGAGGTCAAAGCCCAAAGTGGCTACTAGGGTAACCCATTGTAAGTTGTTTAATAAGTAAAAACACTTCACTAAATGAGAGTAAAATGAACCTAATAATAGTCTTTTTTTTTTCTCGCCCATGCCTCGAGTGTTAGTACAGACTAGGATGAGAGTAGAGAGAACACTTGGTTGTGACCATGCATCGTTGGTATGCCTTATCAGTACGAAAGGATACTAGTGTCGCATAGAGTCAGTAGGGGGTTAGGATCAAGTTAGACTACCAAGTTAACTCTAGTGTTGATTTGTGCAATGATGCTTGCCCGCTTACATAGTAGATTCCCTATGTGTCTTTGTTTGCCTCTAGGTCTAGATGTCGATTTATCTTGGGACCTTTGAGTTAGACTACTTTTAGGGTTTCCTTGACATAGATATTACTTTTGATAATGGGATTGATATCCTATTTGGGACTTAAGACTATATCCTTAGACTAGTGGGAGTGGACCTTTTTGGGTTACCATGAGGTCGAGTGGTAGTTCTTTTTACTTTTACCATGGAGATCCGTCCGTTCATGCCATGGCTAAGAGTTCCTTATCTACATTTCCTTGCATTCTATCTTTGTGTATTATGATGGATGATTATATCTTTATGATAGATGATTTCACTTATTGTATTGTACTTTGTTTCATGGATCCAAAAGAGATGATGTAATCTATTTTTATAAATGTATATTATTTTAGCCTTGCATACCATATGACATGTACAGTGGATGATTGTGTATTTCAAATTTTATTGCCAAGTGGCATTCAGAACAAATCTATATTATTTAAGTGGAATGGACTTGTAGTTTTACTTTCATGTGGATGTGATATTTATTTGATTTAGTATTATTTAAATTTAAAATGTGACTCAACATCTTGGGATCCTTAGGGAATGTAATCTATTATGTTTGCTTATGTATGATTGTATCTTATTACTTCTGCTACTTTACGATTGATGTGTATGTTATTCTTTCAAAAAAAATGTTTGGCAAACTTAGTAAAACTTTAGGATTAATTCTTTTGGATCCCTTGGCAAGGTGTTACATTCTTGCTCCCAACTATTGGGTTAAGCTTCAACCTACCCATAAAATGTTATATGTAATTAGAGAAACATATTGCCTCTAAGTTTGGATTTTATTTGAAGAAACAAGTAAGCTAGACAAACTTTATCTACATTTAGTGCTTCTGCAAAAATGGAAACTAAGAAGTCAATTATTAACAGTGTATTTGTAACTTTACATAAATGTTAGCCAAAAAAAGAAAGTGTAAATTTGTAGCAAAGGGAGCTTAGAAGGTACTCATGTTTTACAAATATCTCCATTGAGATTGCATATAAAAAATATGTTAATGATCTAGACAAAGTCAAGGGAGAAAAATAGGGGAAACATAGGAGATTTTGTTAGAACACAACAAGAGCCAAATTTTTTTTGGTTATTATATGCAAAATATATTACATTTATTTATAATAGAAGGTAACACAACTCTCTATATCCAAAAGTAATAAAAAAACCATAAACCCAATGGTCAAGAAGATGGTGAAGTAGTTCGAGGTGTTAATGCATATGCAATAAAAAATAAGCACTAGTAAAATGATTATGAGGGAGAAATATTGATTAGAATTCCCCAAAAAATGTGTGAGATGTTTTGGATCATTAAAGAGCTACTGTAATTTTCAAAATGATTGAAAAAAAATGTACAAAACAATTTAAAGAAATATTGCGATGTGGTTTAGGCACCCAAACTTTATGAACTCTCTTAAGCACTGGTGGTTGAATGCTCCTTTCTTTGAGGCATCTAGAATGTATCAATTTCACATGAAATTGAGATATCTAAAAAAAGAGATTATCATTTGGAACAAGACGATGTTTAAAAATGTGTTTGAAGAGAAGACTAGAGTGGAAAAGGAGTTGAAGCAAATTTAGGAAGGTATTTTTCAAAATTGGTTGGATCAGATTTCTTACTTAAGGCAAAAGGAGTTACAGGCCCAATGGGAAGAGTTGTGTCTTAGGGAGGAAATTTTTTGGCAACAAAAATCACGTGAACTTTGGCTACATTTAGGGGATAAACATACTAAATTCTTCCACAAATCTACAACTTTAAAAAGATCTAAGCGAGCTATTTTCTCTATTCAACAATCTTCTACAAGCAACCATGTATCCTCCAAAATGAGAATAGCCTAAGGAGTCAATTTTTTGCAGAAATTACTTGCCCCTCGACAATTGGTAGATGGTTCTTCGATTGAGGCTGAGGAGTTGTTATTGGCCAACATTCCTACACTAATAAAGAAAGAAGATAATTATAGTCTTTTAAAACCTTTTTCTCTTGAGGAGATTAGACATGTGGTCTTTTCATTTTTGGTGAACAAAGCCCCCAGTCCTGATGGTTTCACAACATTATTCTTCCAAAAGACATGGGATTTCATAGGACCTGATTTACTTTTGGCTTTGGATGAATCTAGAAAGAGTGGTTCTTTCTTATCTCATTTTAACAATACAATTATTACACTAATTCCTAAGGTGGAAGCCTTGAAGACATTTGTGGATTTTTGTCCAATCTCGCTTTGTAATGTGATTTACAAAATATTCTCCAAATCACTCTACATTTGAGTTCAAGGTTTTATAATAGGTATTATTTTTTCTCAACAAGGAGGGTTTATTCCAGGTAGAGAAACTACAGATGGTGCCTTGGTTGCCCATGAGATATTACATTCTATCAAAATTCATAAGCTTCTAGCTTGTGTTATTAAACTTGATATGTTGAAAGCATATGATAGGGTTAGCTGGAGTTTTTAATCTAAGGTCATGCTTAAATTTGGCTTTTCTAGGAAATGTTGTAAGTGGATTCTTGTGATGTTAAAAGGAGCTAATTTTTTAGTTCTCATCAATAGTTCTTCGTGTGTTAAATTTAAGGCATCTCAAGGTGTTAGACAAGGGGATCCACTCTCGCCATTTGTATTTATTATCATGGCTGAAACTCTAAGTTGGATTGTTTTGGCTCTTAATCAATGTGGGTTATGGTAGGGCATTTCTATACCAAACTCAGGTATTGCAGCTACACACTCCCTCTTTGTTGATGACATGCTTCTTTTTTGTAAAGCTTCCATTGAGGAGATTCACCAAGTCAAAAAGGTGAGTTTTCCTAATGAATCTGCCTTGAATCAACAAGTCAATCCCCAAAAAATCTTCAACCTTCTTCTTCAATACAAACTCCAAAGTCAAGGAGGCAATATTAAAATGTATTGAGTTCAATGATGCTAAATTGCCCAGCTCATATTTAGGCATACCTCTATTTTAGGGTCCTAATAAGAAGCAATATTGGTCTAGAATTATTTCAAGGTTAAATGCAAGAATCTCTAGTTGGAAATTCAGATGATTATCATTTGTTGGGAGATTAACTCTGATTAAATTAGTTCTTGCATCCATCGCGAATCATTCCTTTTTTGTTTTGAAGTCCCCTAAATCAATCATAAAAATTGAAAAGGTTATTAGAAACTTTCTTTGGAACAACAATTTGGGTGGTAAAAAATCAATTTCATTAATACCACTACCTGGGATGGCTCTTAATATGTATTGTGGGAGATCAGGCCTTCATGATATTGCAAAAAGAAATTTGGCATCTAATGCTAAATTGGTCTGGAAACTATATAGTAAACCAGATTTGCCCTAGTGTAAAACGATGTGTGCTAAGTATTTGGATTCCATGGACCCCATTAAAGTGTTCATAGTTGCCAATCCTCCAAAATGGTCTGAGATGTGGGAGTTCACGATGTCTTCCTGTCACCTAATTACAAACTACATATCATGGGAAGTGCATAATGGTGAGGATGTATTGTTCTGGCTAGATTTTTGGAATGGCTTTGTTCCATTAATTCATGATAATTGATTCCCTGAGATTCATGAATTAGTTTCTGAAATCTGGGGCACTAAATTAGTTCATTATATTGATCATGTGGATATTATTTAAGGTAAGGTTTATTGGAAGGATCCCGATCTCCTTCCCATTGATCATGTTTCTAAATCTATACTCAAAAGAACTTTGAATAATAGAACTATTTTCCTTTCGACACAATCAAATAGAGTTGTTTGGCTTCCTTATAAATCTGGTCAATATTCTGTCAAAGCTAGTTATCAAGCTCTCCAAGCTCATGATCACCAACTTGGTTTGCAAAGGGCTTATAAGTTTTGTTGGAGTAACGAAATTCCACTAAGAGTTGACACATTTACTTGGTTGGCATTAAAGCATCATGTATTAATAGGTGATAGGTTACAAAAACTAAAATTTTTTTATCACATTAATTGTGTTTTTTGTAGAGATGCTCTCGAGGATGTTGATCATTTATTCTTACTTTTCCCTTTTGCATATGATTGCTGGTGCTGTATTTTTGATAAATTACACTAGTATTCTCCAATCCCCTCTAAGCTTTGGGATTTTTTGCAATATTGGCCAACTCTTTACACAAAATCCCTCTTTTCTAATCTATGGGTCATTATTTCGGCCATTTCCATTTGGTCTATTTGGTGGGAGAGAAATAAAATAATTTTTCAAAAAATTACATCTACTATCCAGGTATTTTAGAAAAAGATTGGTTTCTTCAATTGTGGAATCATTAAATTCATTTTCTTCTAATTTTTCCTCGATTTCTTCTTAATTCTCATCCTAGGATAATGACATCCTTAAACTTTGGCCTGGTCTAAGAATACCACCATTTCACTAAACTGCTAATAAGGTAAAAGTGAATAGAAAGGAGGTTAGGTGGAGCACTCCTACATTTCCATTGGTTAAATTGAATTTTGATGGGGCTTCAAGGGGTTATCTAGGCCTATCAGGGTTGGAATATGTTTTAGGAATTTTAAAGGAAAGTTAATTCAGGCTAATGCTTTTCCAATTGGGTTAGGCACTAATAATCAAGCCGAAGTAGTTGTTCTTCTTAATGGTATTCAAATGGCAATTCAATTGGGTTTTTTGGAGATCCATATTGAGGCAGATTCTCAACTCATAATTCAAGCTATTCAATAGAGATCATGTCGGAACTAGAAATTACATTATATTCTTCAAAAGTGTTGGTTGTTATTGGACAAGTTTTGCTCTTATGTGATCTCCCACACATATAAAGAAGGTAATAGATTAGCTGACTTCATGAAAAATATGACAATTGATAAAGATCTAGTGAATATTGTTCCTAATCCTGAAAATCGAGTTTTATTCCCTGCTCTTTTTCACCATGTTGATCAAGAAGACACCTCTTTACTTCATCATTCATCCATCTCGGCATGACAGGGCTGTTTATATGCTTCTACTTTGGGGCTGGCTTTTGGTGCATCTTGGTATTGACAATTTGGCAACTCTATGTGATTAATCAGTTGTATGTCCATCTCTACAAGACGCAACTCATGGTCAATCATAGTGATTGATTGGTGTACCTAATCAATATTATGAACTAAAGTTGTAAATATTCGATAACTATTATGAATTATGATGTAAACACTTCTTTAATATTAATTAATTTATAGACTCTTTATGCCTTTTGTTAAAAAAAAAAAACAGAAAAATTTAAAACAATACAAGCTAACTTGATTTTTTAAAATATTGATTTATTTTAAGAAGCTAAAGGATCAAGCTGTACAGAGTACTACTTTAAGTATATAGAAATATTGCTAATGCGCAGTCATACCTGTCTGATTCATTTGGCTTTAAAAGGCCATTTTTAAAAATCTTCATTTTGCATTCATGTTTACCAAATCACTCAGAACTACAATGCCTAACAAGAAACCACTTTCAATAATATTTTCACCGATGGTCGTACCCTGATCCAAAGCTAGTATTTTTGCAAAGGCTGGGAGGAAAGTGTCAAGTGTTATGGGGTTTGGTTTTGGTCGTATACCTTCCAATTACAGCTGCTAAAAAGTCTTTTAAGACATTTTCAACTAATCCATTTTGTGCATATTCTTCAATCATTGCACTCCATGAGACCACCTTTCTCTGAAGCATTACCTTGAATAGCCTAGAAACCCCGTTAAAATGTTAATTTGGAGCTTATCCCCAATCATTGCATTGGATGAGACCACAACTTGACTGGACTTTTTTTTTTGAAAATCCTTGAAGCATCATCGATAATACCTTATTGTACATATCCTATAATCATTAAATTCTATGTGACTACTTTTCTTTGAGGCATCGTGTCTAACAGTTCCTGTGTATTTTTATACTTTCATAGTTTCAATACATGTCTACCAAAGCACTCACAACTATAACATTTGACAGAGAGCCATTTTTCATTATGCTATAATGGATAACCATCCCTTATGTCAAATTCCTTATTTGGGTACAAGCTGAAAGAATATTGGCAAAGGTGAATTAATCAAGCTAGACATCTAGTTGTTCCACGATGTGGAACAGTATCAGTGCCACATGAGCATATCCACGTCTTCTGTAAACATTCCATGAGAAGCCATTTTGTCAATCACTTTAAGATCATTAACTGAACCGCTGCACTTGACATAACTGTCAATAAGTTAGTTTGTTTTGAGAAGAAACGACTGTACCAAATGCAGAGCCCCCTGAGTGATGAGAGAGTGGATTTTCTTATCCTTTATAAACCATTTAATCTTGCCAATTCAAATTTTCTGGAGTCGATGATATGCAGCTGAAACTTCAGATTAGGAAGAACAAATCTTCCCTTACCCATTATAGTTCCAACTAATGACAGCTCCCTATGCACAAAACCTTATAGCAGGGACAGTTACAGAAAATTTAAAAAGTTGGGAAAAGTTCACACTCAATTGAAACTATTGAAAATAAAATGCACAACTAAGGATGAATTGGCCGTGAAATTTTTTCATTAATTTCATTGGAATTGAGCTAGCTTACCATGATCTCCAAAGTTTCACCCTTTATCCCTGTCCATAGAAGCCACACAATCAGTCAGCAAAACTCCAATCCACAATTACATGGAGAATGGTAGGGCTAAAATACAAAGCGCCAAACAAAATGCTCTTCTAGGAATCGTATTCAGAAATATCAGCTCTGGCAAGCAGACCTTGGGGTAGAAAGATCCACCTTCTTGGTCTTGCCAATGGCTTGCAACAAAGAGGATGACGATTCTGTTGATTTTGAGAGTCTGACCTCCCAGGTACAGTATGTATTGGATGCTTCCAGAATAAGAAAAGAAGATTGGGATTAGTTAAAAACATTAGTTTTTTTTCTAATTTTTGAATGAAAATTTTATTTTCTTTCTTACCCTTTTCTAATATAGCCAATAGAATCTTAGATAATTCATAATTTTTGAAATTTAGAAATAAGTCATAAAGTTGAAACTATATAACAAAGTGACTATGTTAAAAAATACTTTGTTTTGATTGGTCAACTAGAGTATAATAATATTTTTTAATGCAGCTAAATGTTTTCATAAGTATCCTACCAAGGCACAAACTGATAAATACAATATGGATTAAAATAATGTTATAAATTCTACAAAAAAAAAACTTTCTCTTTTATAGAGATGCTTATAAGAGAAAACATTAATACTCAACCATAGTGAGTTAATTAGGGTAAGGGAGGGGGCTTCAGGATCTATTTTTTCTAGAGTGGGTGGTCCTATGAAATTTTTAAAAAGTTTACAATGGGATTAATTAGAATCTTCTCCTCAAAAGTAGCAGCCTCTACTTTTTAGGGTGTAGATTTAAGCGGGTGGAAAAGATGGGGGGCTAGAAATTGCCCTACCAGCTTAGGCTTTTCTTGTGCCACTTGTCAATCATATATCAATTTTTAATTTTTATTAATAATTTTTTAAAACTTATTTATTTATTTAGTAAGTGAATTGAATATGTTAAAAAAAAATTAAAAAATCATAACCACCCACTTCCATTTATGGGGCTTAAACTTTTTAAGAATAACTCAACTACAAAATTCATGTAACCTCCCACTTTAAAATAATCCTAAAACATCTCTAGAGTACTTGCTAATTTTTTTTAGGAAGCCCCCCTCCATGGGACTACACCCTTACTAGGCTTTTGAGTGTTAGAAAATGAAGCATATTTATTAAATTGATCTATTACAAACAAAATGATATAAATATTAGAAGGAATGAAATCATCTACAATTTTTATTTTATTTTTCTCTATTCCATTTTGATGATGAATTATATAGTGTGATTTGAAACATTACTGATTTTCTAAATCTTAATTATATAAAGATTTTTTTAATTTACATTCAAATCACATTTCATCATCTAGATCAAAAAGACCTCAAGAAATTAATGTTTACACAAAATTTAAAACATTGATGACAAACATGAATTATAAATAGACCTAAATATATTATTGAATATTATAATAAAAATGATTTTATAAACCCTATCATATACATGAGAATTTCCAAAAAATCAATCTAGGGATGGGACAAAATAATGTTTAATTCATAGCACAAGTTTTTGCAATTCATATTTACGGAATCATGAAGAAGTTTTGGCCAATCATAAAAGAAATCAAGAAAAGGAATAATGGTTGGTTTCTTACAGACAAGTATGAAACACATGAATTTTTAATTACCTTCCAATGTTGGGTGACCACATTCCTTATAAGTGATTCATTTTTCAATCATATGCTAATTTAGAAGCCATGATAGAGATATCAACACAATATCTTCTACTTGGTTTGTTAATCTTTCAGTAGTATCATATAGATCCATATAGCCATGGGTCCAATGAAACTAATCTTTTTCAAAGTAAAAGATCATGCGCATGCCACTAATTTGTAGAATACAACCACCATTTCTTAAATCTGCCATAAAAATCAGCACTAACCAATCAAAAAATAATAATTAAATAACACAAAATTATTTTAATAAAATATTTTTGCAGAACATTAGGATAACAGGTTTACATAATTTCCAAAAAATGAACTAATAGGTTAGTGCAGTATGAAAACTTTAGTTTCCACCTAGGCGGGGCTAATAAATATTATGTTAAATTTTCAATTTTAAGAAGATCGTTTGTTAATACTAATTTATTGTCTAAATTATTATATGAATAATGAGAATAATAACATGTCTACATCTTAAAGAGGTGTGACATACATAGAGGAGGATAAAGAGAGGTGATGACTTAAGAAATGGAGAGAAGGGAAGGGAAGGAAAGGAGGGGTGTAGGTGGGAAGAGAGGGATCTAGGAGGGAGAGAGAGAGAGAGAGAGAGAGGGGTGGGGGGGGAGGGAAGATAGAGGGAATTATCATAACCTAAACTCTATACTATCAATCTTGTGTTGGCATTAAGTTAGTATTGTCATTAGTGACAACACTTATCTATATCAGTATAGCTACCGAGTTCATCACTCAGTCTACAGTGTATACTGAGCATTCAGTGGTTACCTTGTACATTCATTGAGCTTCGCAGTTCATACTGAATATTCTAGAGTTAACCAAGATAAGTATAACTATCGAGTGAATGTGCAAGCTAGCAGTGTCTACCGAGCTTACAATGTCTACCAAGCTTACAATGTTCACCGAGCTTCGCAGTGTTTACCGAGTTATACTACATCTACTAAGTCACCTATGGTTACCGAGTTCAAAACTACATCAAGTGATCAGTATGGACCAAGCCTTCACTTCTACCAAGTGCATGACAATGTCGAGTAATGTAGTGGATGTCGAGTATCAGAAGGTCACCGAGTCAGTTCAGTGAGCTCGAGTTATTTACTATTGGGCCGACTCAGTAATATTTTTTTCACTTGTGTTTTGGCCGACCTTGTAATTAAAGTTATTGGGATGGTATATATGTAATGTATTATATCATTTGCAAGAGAGAGTGAGATATGAATGAATGTATCAAGAGAGACATGTAATTTTTTGCGAATCAGCAGAAGAGCAGAGTATTCAGCAAGGTCTACAAGGAGCACTAATGATTCATCAATCACAAGAAGTGATCTATACTTCAAGGATCTAATCAGAAAATCAAGTTTGTAAGTAGATCCATTGTTTCATCCTAACATGTGAATTAGTTTTGTAAATCCTTTAACAGGGTAGACTTAACAATCTTTGTATAAATCTCCTAATAGAGTGCATACTTTAGTGTATGTTTGTAAATCCTCTAACAAGGTGGACCTAGCAGTCCTTTGTGCTCCTAACAGGGCAGATCACCAGAAGTGATCAATGTAAGCCTTAATCGGCCAACTTCATACTGCAATAATGAAGTTTTGTGGGTATCATCCCCACCCCAGTTTTACTTGCTATTTGGAAGGTTTCTGGGTCACCAAATCTTTGTGTACATGTGTACATGTGTTATGAATGTTTGATCTCTCATTTATGCAATAGATTAGACGAATGAATGGGGAATAGTATTTATGGTTAAAGTGCAAAAATGTTTTGAAGTTTTGAAGTTACTGATTCACCCCTCCCCTCTCAATAACTTATCATATCTTGAATATTTCCAACAATTGGTATCAGAGCATTTTTGTTCTCAAGACAAAGCTTGATAGCTTGAGTAAAGATCAAGGATAATGGAGATATTCAGACTTGAAAAATCTATTGAAAATGAGAAGTTAGATCTGAAAATGGCCATGGCTCAACTCAAAGAAGCAAAGGAGCATCTTTCTCAATCCTTGAAGAGAAGGAAGGAACTTGCAAGACAAATGAATGATCATCAATATGTTGAAGAAAAGATTGAAGACCTTTTACCATCAAGTAGTTCAAATGAAGCTAATGAGGAAATCAAGGAACTCCTAGCAAAGAATGGTTCTCTGCAGGAAGAAGTAAGAAAGCTTAAAAGAGAACAAGAGATCCAATCAATCAGGCTATGTGAAGTTTTGGAACAAAGAAACAAGGCAACTGAAGACCTAGAAACAAGAAATGATCTATCCAATCAGCATGAAGATCTTTTAGGTCAACTATCTAATGCAAATGAAGAAATTATGAATCTGAGATCTGAAAATGAAAGCCTGAGAAATGATCTAATCACTGAAAGACAAATCAATGAAATCCTAAAAGGTGACTTGAGATCTGAAAGACAAATCAATGAAAGTTTGTTAAATGAGTTGATCACTGAAAGGCAAATCAATGAGAGAATGATGAAATCTCAAGCAAACATGACTCAGTTAAATCAACAAAGTGAGCAAAATCTTCATAAAGGTAAGGCTGGACTTGGTTACAAGGAAGAAGGTTAAACCTCCAAACATGGTGCCTAAAGGAATCAAAGACCTACTTGCAATCATTGTGGTAAGTTAGGTCATACATCAAACAAATTTTGGAGCAATGGAAAAGGAAAATTCAATGGCAAATGCCACAATTGCAGTCAGCATGATCATAAAGCTAATGAATGCAAGGACAAGCCAAAGTTTGAAGAAAATTGTCACAAATGCAAGAAGCATGGTCACAAGGCATTCCAATGCAGATCCAAATCATTCAATCTAGCTGAACAACTTGTTAAAGCAATCTTTGGATGGGATTACAATACCTGGTGCAAATGTCATTATTGTGGAGAATATGGACATGTTGGCAAAGACTGTTCAAGGCATCACTTGAGGAAAAGAGACACAATAGTAAGATGTTATACATGTATAGAACTTGTTCATATAGCTAAAAACTACATGAATATAGGAATAATTGAAGATGAAAAGAAAACTAAAGTTGAAAACATTCAAAAAAAAATGTGGCAACAGTGGATTCCAAAATCTACCGAGCAAGACAGTTCAAGTGATGGCAATGCCACTCATGAAGTGGGTGACTCCATCATTTCCAATTAGATTCATAAAGGATCTGGAATTGTATCATCAAGCTATATCCAGAGTAGTTCCAAATGCAAGTAAGCAAATTGATCAAATCAATATTCCAGATACACAAAGATCAAAGGAAACGTATTTTTCGCTGAGTTGCATCTACCAAGGAAAGTCAGTTGAAAACCTTACCGAGCTAGGTCGAGAGTAACTAAAATTTTTGTTTGATCACCAAGTTACAAGCTTCTACCAAGCAAGTGAATGACAGCCTATCAAACACTATGTCATCTCATCTACCTTCGTACCAAGCATTTATGATAAAAAATTTGTCAAAAGGGCAGAATTCGATTTCATTCTTCATCGAGATTTGAGAGCAAAGAAATTTCTAGCGAATCCAGAGCAAATTCCAAGCGATTTCAAGCGATTTTCAAGTGGAGAATTTGTTCAAGATTTTCTTATACTTATCGAGCAGCTATGGCATTCGAGAGTAGCAATGGCACCAAGGCAAAAAGGGGTTCAAAAATGCTAGTAAAGGGTACAGAATGGAATGCGCCCAACTTCAAAATTGTTTCGGCCTTTACAGAGTCACTCGACCCCAATGGAGCTCAACCAAAAATTCCACCTAAGGTACTTCTTATCAATGATATTCATACTCATTTCAAATGTTTTGTTCAAGAAATTGGAAACTTAGAAATGGACAATGCCCTAGGTGAAATGAGTGTAGATGGCTCTCTGAAACCTGAATTTAAGCATCTTGAAACCAAAAGTTTAACTCATATCTTGGACATGCCTAGAAGCTTCCAAACCAAATGGATTAGGTATATTTTGAGTCAGGTACAAAATGGGAAACTATGGCTAGAAAAACCAATGTTAATTAAAAAGAAGATGATTCACAAAATCACGAGTCTCCCCATGCTCAGCAAAGAAAAAGCCACCAAAACCCTAGGTCGGGAGGAGCTACAGAAGAAAACCCTAGCTGAATGGGATGGTAGAGGTTTAAAGGTCAACACTGTATCAGATGTCAAACTAAGATTTGGCAATCATGTCATTGCCCACAAAATCTATAGCTCTAGTCGACTGAATAGTGTACCTTGTGAAGTTGTGGATTTGGCCTTCAAAATTGTAAAGAAAAACCTTGAATTTGATTTGTCTGAAGTATTGTTGAGACAATTGAATAAAAATATGGATAGTATAAGGACTTCCAAGAATAACCCTTGTAAATTTGATTCTCTGTTGATCTATTTATTTTTCTATGTTCAAAAATTCTTCCATCAAAAGGAATAGTTGTATGGAGAAAAGACATTCCCATTCTTTATCAGATTAATGAGTTTGTAGCAAAGATGGGCAAAAATTTTGATAGCATCATGGACAATTATTTTGAAGATTTCAAGGAGAGGATGAACAATAGGTTCCAAATTCCTCCAAAACTAGTTGAAGATTATAGAGATGATGTATGCTTAATGGTTGACTGTGCTAAGGTATACATTCAGGCAGTTAGACCCTGAGTTGCATGGGTGAAGCCTCTTCCCTATGAGATAAATATTGATGAAGCCAGAGACATCATAGAAGCACTGGCAAATGAGCTAGTAGACCCAAGACAACCAATTTTTGGAACATTTGACGAAGCAAAGGCCAGGATTGAGCTTGAAATCAAGCTACCTCAGGCCATAAGCAAAGGCAAGAGAAAGATAGCCAAGTTGAAAACTACAACAAGACCTCTTATGCTCATTGAGGGAAAAGGTGAAGATGAAGAAGGTGATGAAGAAGAAGGAGAAGAAGAAAACGAAGAACAAGAATCTAAAGAAGAACAACCAAAGAAGAAAGGTAAGGTAATCATTACCAAACCTAAGAAGAAGCCTACTAAAGTATTCTCCAGAGGGACTAGAAAAGGCAAGTAGAAACCTATACTGGTCAGGCCTTCACTCACATTCGAGGAAAGGCTTAAACAATTAGAAGAAGGAGCTGGCATCACAAATTTCAAGGCATTGAAATTTGAAACAAGAACTGATGCTGAGAAAATGAAAATTGAGGAACTGGTACTCAATAAGATGGTAAATGGAAATACTCCTCGGACCACCTTGCCTCCCAAATCTCAAAAGAACTATTGGAGAGATTGCAACTAAGATGGGAGTCAGCCACCCAAACAGTAAAAGATATATATGAGCAATCTCTAAAGAATCTTCTACCAAGTCTCACTAGAGCTGAAATAAAGACAAAATTGAAGAATCATGAAGGTAAAATGATGATCAGATTTCACACATGTTTAATTTTAATCAAAGACATTGAGCATGTTGTAAATGATGCAACAAACATGTGAAAGAATATCTATCATCTGCAAAAGCCTAGTGAAGATCCAGTTGAGATCAAGGATGATGATAGTAATGATGGTGATGATTTTGATAGCACTCCATCCATTACAGTCACTCCAGGAGAGCTGCATGCACCTATGGAAGAAAATGACAAAGAAAGCAAGGAAGAAGCAAATGAGGAAGAGGAAGATCCAGTTAAAATTGTAGCACAAGTGATTGCATCCCTTCCTCACTCTCCACCAAACTCTGTTACATCCACTAAGGAGATAGCTTCTACAAGTGAGATTGTGAGCACAATTGCCACATCAATTGCTCAATCTTCACCGGCCTCCTCCTAGCTCTAGGTATCTGAAATAGAGGTGCCAAGCACTTCATCTACTGAGCTGACTATTACTTCTTTAGCTACCAAGCCAACCTCCTTAGCTCCATCATCATTAGTCAGTGTAATAGTAAGTTCCACAATTTTTTCTTCATCAATTCCAACAAGTTCTATAGTTTTCTTAGCATTATCTGCATATGCTTTAAATCCAATTAGTTTAGATACTGCCATACCGAGTGTATCTGTTGGAGTTGAGGAAAGCCAACTCTGAAGATGCCCAAGATCACCTGCATGCGAGACCTGTCAAAGAGAAGCCAAGAAGAGGAAGAGCATGGAGCAAGGGAAAAACCCTAAATGGACATGAGAGACAATATGTGCAAACACAATGAAAATGTATTTACAATATGCATAATGCCTTATGTTATGAAAATACAATGAGAGAGAGCTCGAATATAAAGAGCTCATGGAAGCTTGTAGAACAAGCTGGAAGGTGGTAGAAGATAAGTGTGACAACTAGAAGGGAACAAACTCTCGTGTTGTCAACAACTAACCACTACATGCATTAAATATAAAATATTAAATAAATGCATGACCTAAGTAAGCTTAAGCAAATAGAATAAATAAATAATTATTAATTATTTACTCTAACACCCCCCCTTAAGTGCAACTTAGGGAAATGCCTTAAGCTCACAAAACTAAGATGAATGCATAATGGGTCCCAGCAACGAGGCCATTTTAGGTACCCAAGTACAATGCAAGAGAATGCAACCTCTGTAAACAAGGAAAGAGAGAAAACCACGTGGGAAAAACCCTCCCCCCAAAAGAGGTGAGAACCTAGTGAAGAACTAAAGAAGCCTCCAACTAGGGAAATTGTCCCCTAAAATAGGAACAAGGAATGATCATGAAGAAGTAGCATCATTGAAGCATGAAGAGCCACAAAATCTGCCAAACTGATGATCTGAAGAACCTCCATGGAAGAAGAAGGCACGAACCGAGCATGTCTATATGGTAGATGATCCATCTCACTGAAATGCATAGGTAGCTAGCCACTGTAATCGCCTTGTATATAGGATCAACCACTGAATACATAGTTCACACTATCGAACCATCAAACCACGGATGCATTAGAACAACAGCATAACCCCCCCCTTAATGTAGACAGGGTGTGATGACAGGAAACTGAGAAGGTGAGCCAAAATCTCTTGCAAACGAACCAAGAACGAGGAGAGAGGAAAAGAGGTACAAACACTGATAAAGATACGGTCTAACTGACTCTGCATGGGGCTAATGTTGTGGAAGGGACACTCACTTGACAAAGGGAGAATTCCTAAAATAGCAAACAAATAATCCCCCCCATGGTGCTTTATGAAATAGTGCATGTACAACTGACTCAAAACAACGTTCATGACTCCCAGAATGCAAAAGTGACACTTTATCTCAGTGCGAAATAGAAAAGTGCTTCAAAATGATAGCTACAATGATTAAAACTGAAAAAGAGCTGCATCAAAAGAAAGTGCAGCCGAAAAAAAAGCAAATCATGCCAGGAAAATGATCCTCGGGCCTAAAACACTCAAAATATCCACCATAGAGCAAAAATGCTAAAACTATGATAGAAAGAGAAGAGGCCAAAAACATAAGAAAAGGACTACATTTCTAAAAAGGTGACAGAACTAGCTTTCCAAAAATATAAAGTTTTCAAAAAATAGGCATGGGACGCAAAAGATATGCATGTCGGAGTCAAAAATGGGACTTCAGATTTCAATTGAAAAAATGAGCAATAAAAATGCATCAAAAACAAAAAATACCTACACCAATGTCTCCGTCTCGGAACCAGCTTTTTGGTGCTTCTTTCGGATCAGAAAAATATCTCTGTATGCAAAAGTTATGGCCAAAAAACTGAAGGTAGGTCCAAAATGACCCTAGGAGAGGTGCAAGAAGGTGCTGACACAGGATGACGTCATGCTGACATCATCAATCTATGCGATTAAATTTGACGGCTTGGAGGTCGTCACTACAAAATGGATGCTACGTGGCAGGTACGAAAGATGATGTGGTAGGGGCCACATGGCAATGTGCCACGTGGCACGCCTGCCACCTATCACGCTTGCTGGCGCTGACTCAGCAAAACGCTGCAGATGAGGACTGACACGCTGACAGAGTACTGACGAGCTGTCATTCCATGTGTCAGTTACAGAGTGGACAGGAGGAGCGAGCGGTGCAGGAGTGAAAATCACCGGCGGAGCTGCTGGCGCAGAGGGGGCGCCGCCCAGTCGCGGCGGCCGGTGGGTGGCTCTGCTGCGGTGGTGCTGTTGCGGTTCGCCGGTGCTGCCATCGACGGCGGAGGTGCACAGGCTGCATGGTGGTGGCCGCCCGACTGAGCGTCGATTATTTTTTTAAAAAAAATTTCAACCCTGCGTCCGTACGATCTGTATGGCAGGCCCTGGAGGCTTCAAAAAATCCCCAAAATTGCCCTATGTCCAAAATTGAAACGTTTTATATGAATCCTGACTGCAAACGGCCTTTTGGATCCAATGGCGATGTTCGTTTGGGCCCAAAGTGCTTCGAAAAATTTTGATCCCTCAATTTGAAGAAAAATTGCACAAACAAACTAGGGTTTGTGACTCCAAATCATGGCTTCAAAATTCTTCAACGAAGCAGTAGCAGGAAGGCTTTGATACCATGTTGGAGTTGAGGAAAGCCAACTCTAAAGATGCCCAAGATCACCTGCATGCGAGACCTGTCAAAGAGAAGCCAAGAAGAGGAAGAGCATGGAGCAAGGGAAAAACCCTAAATGGACATGAGAGACAATATGTGCAAACACAATGAAAATGTATTTACAATATGCACAATGCCTTATGTTATGAAAATACAATGAGAGAGAGCCTGAATATAAAGAGCTCATGGAAGCTTGTAGAACAAGCTGGAAGGTGGTAGAAGATAAGTGTGACAACTAGAAGGGAACAAACTCCTGTGTTGTCAACAACTAACCACTACATGCATTAAATATAAAATATTAAATAAATGCATGACCTAAGTAAGCTTAAGCAAATAGAATAAATAATTAATTATTAATTATTTACTCTAACAGTATCATCATTTTTGGGAAGTATTCCAATTTTTTATCCGGTTAATACCTCTATTGGCATTCAATCCACAAGTCCTGTCCTAGTTTTTACTACTAGCCCTTCTATCTCCACTATTGTGTCTATTCCTAAGGTCAAACTAGTCATCACAGAAGTCAAACAAAAGCATCCATTACAACTTCTGATCACTGAAAAGGAAATTGCAAAAGATATTGACTTAGACATAGAGATAGTAATTCCTAAGATTGACTATGAAAATGCTACCATTGAAGAGATGAGGTCAGCTAATCAACTCATAGAGATGAAAGCTACGCGGAAGCAGTTAAGGTCTAAAAGGGATAAGGAATATAGAATAATTGAAAATTCCAAAAATATAATTACAGATGCTATATATGTTGAAGTAGATTCTACTCAACACATTTTAATTCAATTAGAAGAGGTTGTACAAAAATTTAATGAGGATTCCTCCGACCAAGAGAAACTTATTGAGAAAGCTGAAAAGAAATTTGATAATAAGGTGCTAAAGCATATTGCTCAAAAGATTGCAATAAAGCAAGTTGAATTTTCAACATTCTTGACGAATTTTGAAAATTCTTTTAATAATGCAGCATCACTTTTTGCTAAACTTTATGATGTTTCTGGATTTACAAAAGAAATAAAGGATATGTTAAATAAGATTGTCATTGATATGCAATCAAGTGCCTCCAAGCTATAGGTGGAATCCTCCTCCACAACCTCCAATCACAACAAGATCAGATATTTGGGTATGTGCAGGATCATGGTGTACCAAACTATAGCCTTAAGTGGCAGTGAAAAACTAACAAATCAGGGTTATGTCAACTTGACACATAATTTTTAAGTGGTTCTGGACTTTATATCAGAAATTTGTAAGAAAATAATCTGTAGGAAATTGAATCTAGTTTCTAAACTTCAAGGCCTTATTTGGAGAAAAGATTATTTGATTGGTCAAAAGTTTGGATTTTAATGCAGTGCTACAAAAATTTTAGGGAAAAAATAAAAAATAGGTGTATGTCTGACCACCTTAATCATAATCAAATGATAATATTTTTAAATATAATTTTAGATATAAAAAGTAGACTCCTGCCTGGATGTGACACATATTTTTGGGAATTTTAATTCCAAATAAATAATTAATTATGAATTTTCTACTATACCATTTTCAGAATTAAAAAACTCCCATGTCTGACCACCTTAACTAGTTAAAAAAAATCAAAATTAAGGTTTTCTATTTTTTTTCTTATACTAGTCGAAGCATAGAATGTGATGCATCTTTTGGATTTCACAAATCTTATATGGTTTGAAAGTTATAGCTATTTTTCAACCAATATGTCAATCAGTACTTTGTAGCTAACTCCATTAGAAAATGAGTAATAATTACTTACTAAACTCGTAATTTGGCAAACCTTACATTTATGAAAAGCTAAGAACATTCTTAAGAAACCCTTTTCATTACATCAAATTTTGGTTTAAAAAAAGTCGTCAGCTACATGCTTGAAGTAAAAAACACATAAGAACATGCCAAAAACACATTTTTAGGATGTTTTAAACATGAATATATAAGGTTGGTATTGAAAGATATAGTAGGAATTATAAAGGTATTAATTGTTTTCATTTAGTATTAAGATGGGTGGGAAAAAAGTTTGAATAGATTTTGAAATTCTTTGAGGCATTTCAGAACTACATATTTTTCAGATTGCCACTTTTTGGCACACCATGATCCTGCACATACCCATTTGGCAGATGTACAAGCAAAACTATTGAGAGAGAAAGCTAGGATTAGGTCACAACTCATAGACATCCAGAACATGATCCTTCCTATCATGGACACAATGCAAAAACATCTTGTATATTGCAAAACATTGGTCCAAGATCAGAACTTCTCAGTGGTTGATCACTTGATTCAATTATCAACAGAAGTTCAAATAGCTCTCTCCACTTGTCAAATTTTGCAATAGACTTGGGACAATACTTTTTCCTCCATCCTCAAGGTACATAAATAATTTCTATCTCACTTTGGTGTAGCCATCTAAATTGTATATATGTAGCCTTTGGCATTATTGTCAAAAAGGGGGAGAGATTCAATAAGTGAGGAGAGGTATCACTATAAGTGATAGGGGGAGTTAGCACATATTAAAGTTTTCATATGTACATAAGTATGTTTGTATATACAACAGTTCTACAAAGATCAATTTTGAAAAAGCTAAATTCATTAAGTCAGGTTGTATACATATGTTTTGACTTATAAGTGTTTTGTCACTAATGCCAAAGGGGGAGATTGTTGGCATTAAGTTAGTATTTCCATTAGTGACAACACTTATTTGTATTAGTATAGCTACCAAGTTCATCACTCAGTCTATAGTGTATACCGAGCATTTAGTGGTTACCTTGTACATTCACCAAGCTTCACAGTTTACACTGAGCCTCGCAGTTCATACCGAGCATTCTAGAGTTAACCGAGCTGAGTATAGCTACCGAGCGAATGTGCAAGCCAACTATGTCTACCAAGCTTATAATGGTCACCGACCTTCATAGTGTTTATTGAGTGCAATGTATACTGAGTGATGGAAGCACAATGTTTACCGAGGGCAGTGTTTACCGAGTGATACTACATCTACCAAGTCACCTATGGATACCGAGTTTAGAACTACATCAAGTGATTAGTATGGACCGAGCCTTCACTTCTACCGAGTGCATGATGATGCCAAGTAATGTAGTGGATGCCGAGTATCAGAAGGTCACCGAGTCAGTTCAATGAACCTGAGTTATTTACTATTGGGCTAACTCAATAATGTTTTGTTCACTTGTGTTTTGGCCGACCTTGTAATTATAGTTATTGGGATGGTATATATGTAATGCATTATATCATTTGCAAGAGAGAGTGAGATATGAATGAATGTATCAAGAGAGACATGTAATGTTTTGCGAATCAGCAGAAGAGAAGAGTATTCAACAAGGTCTACAATAGTAGTAATGATTCATCAGTCACAAGAGGTGATCTATACTTCAAGGATCTAATCAGAAAATCAAGTTTGTAAGTAGATCCACTATTTCATCCTAACAGGTGAATCAGTTTTCTAAATCCTTTAACAGGGTAGACTTAACAGTCTTTGTATAAATCTCCTAATAGAGTGCATACTTTAGTGTATGTTTGTAAATCCTCTAACAAGGTGGACCTAGCAGTCCTTTGTGCTCCTAACAGGGCAGATTACTAGAAGTGATCAATGTAAGCCTTAACCGGCCAACTTCATACTGCAGTAATGAAGTTTTGTGAGTATCATCCCCGCCCCAGTTTTACTTTCTATTTGGAAGGTTTCTGGGTCACCAAATCTCTGTGTACATGTGTTATGAATGTTTGATCTCTCATTTATGCAGTAGATTAGATGAATGAATGGGGAATAGTATTTATGGTTAAAGTGAAAAAATGTTTTAAAGTTTTGAAGTCACTGATTCACCCCTCCCCTCTCAGTAACTTATCATATCTTGAATATTTGCAACATCTTGTACCCTCAACTTTGTATCCTACACCATATTCCCTAAACCATATACAAGAAAGGAAGGGACAAGGACCTAAAGAAAGAGGGGGGCACATAATACAACATGTTTCCATGCAATCAAGAAATGCAAGCGTATGAAACAAGAAAAATCTAAATCTTGATAAGAAGGTATAGAAAAAAATGAACTTTATAGATTAAAAATCATTGATAATGGCCCTATATAAAGTAGTCATTAATGTGTGAATTCTCATAACCTTGATCTTAATAGTCCTTCCTACCACATCTCCTCTTTCTTGTGTGATATTGAGCCCTCTCAAAATTGGAGGGGGAAAAACTTCACTACATGCATATGGTAGAAAGTAATAAGCTCAATATTGGAACATGTATAAATATATCCATATATTTCTATCAAAATATAATCATATTATATTGAAAAGATCATTAAATGTAAAATTTTATCATTGAACATTATGAATATTTGCTTGATATAATTATTGACCAATATGCCTTAATATAATCAAAAGTTCACGTTCTTTAACCAATCATCCCAAATCTAATTATGACAAATGGGATGTAATGATATTTTGATTGTTCATAAGTATTTTTCATTCCTACTTGTCCTCTTAAAGAGTATCTCTCAAACCATCATGTCCTCTCATACACATACTATAAATAAAAATTTATGTTGGTATGATTAGATAATTGATTGATGGTCCCCACTTTCTATTCTTAAAAGTCAACTATTATATATTCTTAAATGAAATAAAACAATTAACTTATAGCTTGTACAAATTTGTAATTCAAGAATATCAAATGTTCGAAATGATCTCAATTGTTCATCTTTTCATCAAAAATCTATAAATTTGCCACTTTTTAAATTAATAATATGAACAAATTCAAAGAATATGCTATGCAATTCTTTCATAAATATTTTAGTGCCTACACTTTATTACAACATGGGGAAATGAACTAATAAGACTTTACTTTAAATAGGTTTGATCTTAGAATAAATAGATTATAATCATTTATTTTTAGTTTTTAAAATAATTTTATTTTAATGATAACATTATAATATCAAATATAATCATTTTACAAAATAATTTATAAAAACTTCTTGCATTCTCAAAATTCAAAATTTATAAGAATTACATTTAAAATAATTTTAAACCTCATATCTTATGAAATACATTTCAAGCAAACAAGAAGATTTCTTTGCAAGTGATATCATTAACCAATCTAATCTTATCTACATTAACCATTACAACTTGTGCTAATTGCTGGCCAAAAAAGTTTGGCTACACTACAAAGCAAGTTCGCTACTCTAGAGATAATAAATCTTAAAAATGTACACAATAAATACATAAAAGACAATAAATATCCTACTGGAGTATTGAAAATTTCTTCATCTACTCTCTCAAGATATCAAACCCATTCAAGAAATTTTCATTAGTTTCTTTTTTCCTTATGTAAAGTAAACATTTACATATCTTAAAATGAAAAATATCAATTTATAAATATATGATCTCTTAAGAAACAAAGACGATATGTGAAGCAACATTAAAATTATTGTTGGAGATTTCTTGCAACATAGTTGCCTATTGTTAAACTTTGATACAAAACTATCACTAATGGAATTCTATGTTGTTTGTTGATGTTATATACTTTATTGTTACAATGACAGTCTTCTTTCCAGAGGCTCTATCCTATTTACTGCATTGATTTTGTATATCTTTACTAGATCAAAAAAATTGAAAATCTCATAATTGCCAAAAACTCTAGGCACTTTTATGAACATTTAAAAAAATACAATTTTATAAATATATTAATAAATAATTATGAAGACTATAAATAAATATATGTGTTCTCTATAATGAATTTATAATTTATAAACACTATAAACTTATAAATGATGTTAATAAACAATGCATATGAATATTAGTATTAAGAATAAATCTGCACAGTATTATAAATTTACAAAACTAGTTCAAATAAATTAAAATTTGTATATTATAAACTTATTTATAAACTTGTGATCATCAATTTACAACTTATAGCTCTATAAAAACATATATAGTGAGGATCATAATAGTGATGTATATATGAGGATATTTGACTACTATGTGTTGACTTTCCAAGTCAGTCATTGCAGATGAAATTTGGCATACTTATGGTGTAGTTCTATGAGGGGGGTTGCAGGATCTACTTTTGTGGAGTAGGTGGTCCTATGAAATCAAAAAAGAGTTTGTTACAGGTTAATTGGAATCTTCTCCTCAAAAGTAGCAACCTCTACTTTTTAGGCTATATATTTAAGCAAGTGGAAAAGATTGGGGGCTAGAAATTACTCCACCAGCTTAGGCTTTTCTTGTGTCACTTGTCAATCATATACCAATTTTTATTTTCTATCAATAATTTATTTAAACCTATTTATTTATTTAGTAAGTGAATTGAATATGTTAAAATAAAAATAATCATGAGACCACCTACTTCCATAAATTATGGAGCTTAAATTTTTTAAGAATAACTCCACTAAAAAATTCATGGGACCTCCCACTTCAAAATAATCCTAAAAAATCTCTACAGAACCCCCATAAATTTTGTAGGTAATCCCCCTCCATGGGACCACACCTTTAGAAAAATTTACATTAAATTTCCAAAAAAAAATTCTATAACCTGTTAAAGAGAAAAACCATTATGTGTGTATCCTATAATCAACACTCCATGTGATGACATCTTTGAGGCATATCATCAAAATAGCTCATGTGTCTGAATCTATGCAATATGTCTGCCTTAATAGTCCTCAGTAATCCTACATTTTCTCAGTAGCCATCACAACCCTTTTGTTAATCGTTGCAACCTATGGGAAAATTAAAAAACTCTAAACACTTTCTACAAAACTTTATTGTTTTTCAAGTTGACTTAATCAACAATTTTAAACCGTGATTTTTTCATACCAAATGTGGTGCAATTTTTTCAAAATATCATCGGCGATTTATTTCACAATTGTATCCCCTGATAGTTTTTCTCGCAATATTAGCGATATATTGTAGTTTTTTAAACTATGCATTCAACAATAAAACTCTATTGATATGACCTCTTAGCTTGGCATTATTTTGAAGTAATGGTAATGGTTGCACCGTTAGGAGATGATTTGTCATCTCAAGCATTCACTTGATTGTAAACCCTTCTACCCCATTTTTATTTTCCTAGGTATCTTTGAATTTTCTTAAGTATTCATTTTCTTTTCTCTAGATTTCCCCAGTAAAAAGTGTACTACTATGGCACCTACCTCCATGGTATAGTAAAAAGGATTTTCAAAAAAACACCCTATCATTATAAATAGGCATTGAAAACAACTTATTCTATGAAGTCGACTGCACAACCTAGATCTTCAAATTCTAGGGATATTTCACTACTATGTTCTTGGGATCTTTTGCATAACACAAGATCAAAGATATTAGATCCTTACTGATGCCATGTTTTGCAGCTAAGTATATAGTGTGTTCTCCTTGTTGCTCTCTATTGTTTTGGTTAGGGTGGTTGGCCTATTTCATTTATGTACAAAACTATAGTTGTTCTTCATTTGTGTCTTTGTTCTTCTCTATAATCCTCATTTTTTCCCACAAAAAATCACATTAGATCTCTTAACCATCGATGATAAAAAAGCTACATGCACTATTTATATATAGGTATATATGACCCAGTATTGTGATTCAATTTCAAATGGTAGACCTCAAATAGGCACAAGATAATGTAACTGTAGAGAAGAATCAGATAAAAATGGCAATAATTGAACCATTAAGAGATGATTTCCTCATCATCTCATACATTGGCTTGATTGGAAACCCTTCTACCACATTATTATTTTGGACAAATATCTTTTGATTTCCTTCAAGTATTCATTTGCTTTTCTCTAGATTTCCCCAATAAAAAGTGTATTGTTATGAAACCTACTTCCATGGTATAGTAAATAGGGTCTTAAAAAAAATGCCCTATAACTATAATAGGCATTGCAAACATATTATTCTATGAAGTTGACAACATGGTCAAGATCTTCAATTCTTTGTATAAATTTGATTTTTAGAAACTAAATATAAAACCTAGTCCCTTCTTCATGATTGCATGCCTAAAAACTATACTTCTTGTTAGTTTATAGATTGTTTCCTTTAGGATCACCAATAATCTCCACAAGAAAAATTTCCTCCTATGAAAAATGATGGAATTGGCTTGCATCTCTCACAACAATGTGTCTTTCAACAATCTTGGAGAATAACCTGGTTGCAGTATGACAATCAAAAAAAACTTGAAGGTTTTTTACAACTCTAATAGTTGTTGTAGAGGGTTTGTTTATCAATCCAAATGCAATTTCTAACTTCTCACTATGGTTATAAAGGAATAGTTCTTTTTCTTCCTTCTCCACATCATTCAGCACATGTCTTGAGTCCAAAAAATAACCATTTGCCTTCATCTCCCAAGATAATTTCTCCAATGTAGTATAAATTTCCTCTTCAGGACATCTTTGGGCACTAAGCCTTGTACCTGCTGTAGTGAAAGACCTAGAGAGACCACTCGTCTCTTACTATCAAGGACAACTTGTATAGTATGTGTAGAATATGGAGCAATGCCATGAATCTCATCTCTAGTATATGTAAGCCTACGCAAGATGCTCTAGCATGTACTACTATATACACTAGAGCATGTGCCACTAGCCAAGGATTCATGAAGTCTCTAAATCTCTTGATTAGTGCAACCATAGAGCTCATGAGGTGGGATATGTTGTTGATCTAGGGGAATAGGCTAATGCTGGGGGGGATAAGCTGCTTCTCGAGGGGACATGATGTTGTTGCTTGGGGGGGACAGGCTACTACTCGAGGGGGATAGGAGGTCATTGTTCTTCCATGTGGAGGTCAATGTATGTAGTATGCACGTATAATGTGCAAACCTAAAATAAAAATAAAAATATGACATTTAATAAAATTGAAATTTATTACAATGACATTTAAGAAACTAGAGTTTTGTAAACACAAAACTAAACATATAATATGTGCACATGAATCAAAACTATTTTTAAATGTTGAAATGAATGCACATGTACATATATCAAATTTAATTTTAATATATATAAGTCCTAAAACATAAATGAGAATACACATTTTTGAAATTTAATTTTGAACATTCAAAATGAGCATGCATGTATGGACCCTAAAAATGAATGAACATATCATACATACATGTGTGTTTTACTTCCTAAACTTCAAATTTGAATGTTCTACATGTGCATATATGAAACCTAATAAAAGCCTAATATTTAACCAATAAAAGCCTAATATGAACCCTAATAAAAGCCTAATCTGAACTCCTAATATGAACCTTAGAAGCTTAATTGTAGTCCAAATGTAATTCTAATCCTAACCTAAACACTCAGTCTAGAACCCTAACCATTATTTTAATCCTATCTATAACCATAAGTACTTGTTAACCATGACGTAAACTCTAACCCTATAATAATAATCCTAAGCTAGACCCAAAACCCTTATCTTAATTCTAAACCTAATCTCTATCATGTGTGTGCTTGACAACTTCATAATTGAACTGATTCTTCATCAATTTATATCATGTGTGTGCAAGAACTTCAAAATTATTGATTAAGTTTAGAGAGTCTAGATCACATGGGTGGACTACCTGACACATAACTAGGTTAAATATAGAACTAGATTGAATAATAAATTAAGGGGTCCTAATATAAAATGTCTTAGACTTGGGTCTGTGTTTAGGATCTATTCATAAACAAAGCCTAGAGCTCAGAGAATCTATAATCTAATGTATTGAAATTTATATATATACACATGAAAATATAGTTCAAGTGATCTTAAAATGAAGGCTTTAAGGGCCCAAAATATCAAAATTTCTATATACATATATGACATGAATTTCTAAATTACAAACTTATTATGGTCTTTACTTTTTAAATATATGCATACATTTAAAGGGCTCATAGCCTAGACCTAGGTTCATGTTATTTATTAATATGGTTTACTAATACAATGCTTTTAAAGGGGTTTTAAATTATGTGCAAGTTATTTATATGAATTAGGGAACTTTATATATTTAATTGTGTGTTCACTTTGTTAATTTAGAGTTATCATTCAAAGTTTTTAGTTTAATTCAAGTGTCATTTAGGTGAAGTATTAAAAACAAATTGTGTACATTCAATTTCAAATTTTCCATTGGTGTACAATTTAAGTGTGAGTATTAGAAACATATATTTAACTAATTTACATTGCATTAAACATATAAAATGTACATACATGTTTCTAGTATGTATTTATATTATATATGTACAAATTAAAATATATGTCAATTTAAACACAGATACACACACATATATGAACTTAAAACTAATATATTACAAGTTGAATGTGTGTATAGTAAAAATTTAAAAGTATGTGTATATCCACAATATGTATATATATACATGTATGTATGTACGTGCATGCATGTGTGTGTGTGTGTGTGTGTGTGTGTGTGTGTGTGTGTGTGTGTGTGTGTGTGTGTGTGCGCGTGTGCATATATACACATATGATATGCATATAACATATGTATACATATGCATGCACACACACACACATACATGTAAATGTATGTTAGAATTCTTTAGAATAACTGAGAGGTGGGGGGGGGGGGGTGTGGGTGTGAATCAGTTATCCAAAGTCTAAATGTCCTAATAGTACTTTTTCTCAAATTATAGTGAGCCCATTGAACTATTCATCCATCCAAGCTTAAAACATCCATCTTAGCAAGTTATAGTAAATCAACATGGAGGAATAAAACATGCAAGATTAACACATGACACAATGATTTATGTGGAAACCCAATTTGGGAAAAACCACCAGTAACATGCTACTCAATTCTCACTCTTCTAAAGTGATGCCCTGTTAAAGGCCTACCCTATTAAAGGCTTACAATACATTGTTAAATGTGATCTTGTTAGAGGATTTTACCATACTGTTAGGAATGGGCCTGGTCAAAGGACTTTGGAACATTCACTTGGAATGTCACCCTGTTAAAGGATTTATAACATGGCTATTAAACCAACCTAAGTCCATAGGATTTAGACTAACTGTTACAATTGCTAGAGAGTAACAATAATGACTTTTGATCTGATACAACTTACAACATATCTTGCAGATTACAGATCACACTTCAGCTCAATCCTTTGCTTGGCTTTAATCACTACGGCTCTTGATAGCTTGTCTTCCTTCCAAGCTTTGTCTCATTTAGTCTTCTTGCTCATTATACCAATGCAATCATCCTTGTGGTCATCTATCAAAATAGATTTTCTGTGCTTTCTTTCTCCTTAGCACCTTCTTCAGCACTTCATGCTTTCACGCTTGACCAACTACTTGTTTCATGACCTTATGACTCCTTAAATAGAAATTTGGAATACCTTTCTCACTCAATTCTCCCTCTCCATCTTTAGGGTTTCAATAGATTAGGTACGATACAATATATCTGTCCCATATCTCATCTTCATCTAGAAAATGTTTTACATAGAGTTATGTGCCACCAGCTCATCATTCTTATCTTCTATTTGAATCATAAAATTTTATATAACAACCTTGTTAGCTTAGATCTGGCGAATCTTTGACTCTCAAAATAATACAACACCTCGGCACTATTGGTTTACTAATGCTCATCACCCTCTGTATTACTCAGCTCCTATATTCTGCTCGGCATCTGATCTTCGCTCAGCACCTGATCTTTACTCGGCACTTGAATATTACTCGGCACTTGATATTTACTCAACACTTGAAGATCACTCGGCACAATCTAAAGGTGAACTTTCTTGGCTTCAAATAAGAATTTTTTTGGCTCTAACTAGCTTGCTTGGCACTCTCTTATGAACTTAGTTAGGCTTTATAAATGACTTCACTAAACCTTTACATCTTTGATGTGTTTAAGTGTGTCTATTCTCTCTGTCTTAGAATATGTTACCAATATACTATTTCATCAATGGCTTAGCTAATCCTTGTATCATAACTTCAACCTTTCTCTAGGTGTTCTAGTTACATCTTATTGATTGCCACATCCTTGTCAATCAACCAATTGATAGTATTTGGATCACTAAAGCGATTGTCATTCCTACAAGTAGCAAGTTTGACACCAATGACAAAATAATGTTTGAAAACATTCTTTACCAGTTCCATTATTCTTCATTCATGATCTCTTCAATCATTTCCAACAATCTCCCTCTTTGGAATTGATGGCAAACCAAACTGATCAATTGATCAACTTAGTTACCACCAAAATTACATATGTTTTCTGCTACTTTCTGCTTCTCCCTCTTTATTGTTGCATCCTTACTATTGATCTCATATATCCCTCTCTTTCATATATATTTCCCTCTTGCTTTTTATTGATTAGTTTTCTGCATATGTCTCCCTCTTTGACATAAATGCCAAAGATGTAACATCTTTAACATGTGAAATATAAGCTTTGCATCTCATGTTTTCTCCCTCTGTCACCATGCTTGTGACTAATTTGGAGTTCCTAATCCTACTGTCATCCTCTGCATCATTCTTTTGATATTTCATTGATTTGTTCCTGTAGATGCAGGGTAGCTTCTTCGTTGCTTTAAACTGCTTGAGTTAGGGGCATTACCCCCAACTTGCCTCTTAGATATTCATAAGCATCCTTGGGAAATGGTTTGGTGAAGATATCTATAGTTTGTTCCTTTGTGTGAATGTACTCCATCTTTACTTGTTTGTCTTCTACCAATTCTCTGATATAGTGATATTTGATTGCAATATGCTTGATTTTTGCATGCATTACTGGATTCTTGGATATGTTTATAGCATTTGTATTATCACAATACAATATCATAGGTTTGGTTACCTCTTCTTTCATTCCTTTCAATAAATGTGTGAGCCACACAATGTTTATGCAATTGAATTCTAATGCCACATATTCTGATTCTGCAGTGGACTGAGATGTTCATGTTTGCTTCTTGCTAGTCCAAGTAACTAGTCTTTTACCTAAAAATAATGCTCCTCCACTTGTGTTTTTTCTGTCATCAATGTTGCCTCCCCAATCTGCATTTGTGTATGCATTGAGCTCAAAATTTTCATTGTTTTTATAATATAGGCCAAAATCATCAGTTCCTTTGAGATATCTCATTATTATTTTTACTGCTATGATATGATTCTCTTTAGGATTAGCAGAGAATCTAGCCACTATTCCAACTGTTAATGGTATGTTTGGTCTACTATGTACAACATGTTGTAGTTTTCCAATCATGGATCTATACATTTTTTGATTAACTTCAACTGATACATCATTTTTGGATAGCTTATGTCTTGTTGCCATTGGTGTGCTGACTAGTTTGGAGTCTTCCAATCCAAACGTTTTAAGTATCTCTTTGATGTACTTTGATTGTGTCATAAATATACCATTTTTTAGTTGATGTACTTGCAAATTGACAAAAAATTTGATCTCTCTAAACATTGACATTTCAAACTCATGTTTCATTTTGTTAGCAAAACTTTTGCAAAACACTTCCTTTCCTCCAAACACTATGTCATCCACAAAGATTTCAGATACAATAATATCCTTTCCTTCTTTTGATTTGATGTACATGTTGTTGTTATCATCAGTTCTTTCAAATCTTATTTGCACTAGATACTTGTGAAGTCTCTCATACGATGCTCTAGGTGCTTGTTTCAGACCATAGAGTGCTTTATGTAGTTTACAAACCATATCCATGTTGATCTCATCAACAAATCTCTCTGGTTGTTCAATATAGACTTCCTCTTCCAATATACCATTCAGAAAAGAAGACTTTACATCCATCTGATAGACTTTAAAACCTTTATATGCAGCATATGCAAGTAAAGTTCTTACTCCTTCCATTCTTGCAATAGGGGAAAATGTTTCCCCATAGTCTAATCCTTCTTCTTGAGCATAACCCTTACATACTAGTCTAGCTTTGTTTCTAGTAATCTCACCATTCTCATCTAGCTTGTTTTTGAATACCCACTTAGTGCCAATTACATTCTTCTTAGCTGGCCTGGGAACTAAACTCCAAGTTTTGTTCTTCTTTATTTGATCAATCTCTTCTTCCATAGCTTTATACCAGTCACCCTCTTGCAATGCATCAAACACTGTCTTAGGTTCAATTTTGCTTAACAAACACGATCCATTTCTTAGTCTATTCCTTGTCATTGGTCTTGCATCTTTGTCACCAATTATCTATTCAGTTGGGTGATGTCTCTTCACATTTTTGGATAATCTTGGTTCTATCCTTGTTTCAATGTTTGATATTTCAGATTCAGGGTCACTATGTACTTCATTGTCAAGTAGTTCTACATCTCTTTCATGTGTACTGGCTTTAGAGCCAGAATGTGCATTTTCTTCATTCTACAACTCGGCTTCTAAATGCAACTCAACATTCATTGGTTGTGATTCAGCTGAAACTAAAACTTGCTATTGAATCCCTATTTGATTGACAACAATCTCTTCAACATGCATTCCTTCATAAGAATACTTAAAGGTGCTGTATTCATTCATTCTCTTTGATTCTTCAACTTGGACTTCTATATCCTCATCAAAGTTTACATTTGCACTTTCCACAATTTTGTTAGTATTAGTATTTAAACACTTATAAGCTTTACTTCTAGTGGAGTGACCAAGGAATATACCTTCATCACTTTTTGCATCAAATATTCCATTTCTAGCATCTTTAAGGATAAAACATTTGCAGCCAAATACTTTGAAATGCTTTACATTGGGTGAGTGATCATACCATAATTCAAAAGGTGTTGAACTTGTACCTTTCTTGACTTGTACTTGGTTTAGTGTATGAACAACCACACTTATAGCTTCTCTCCAATATTTTGGAGTAACAATCTTTTCCATCATTAGAGTTCTGGCACAGTCAATCACAGATCTATTTCTTCTCTCAGCAATTCCATTTTGTGGAGGAGTTCTAGGGGCTAATGTTTGTCTCTTAATTCCTTTGTCTTTGCAAAATATCTCAAATTCATTTGATGTGAATTCACCACCTTTGTCTGATCTTAGGCATTTCAAACTCTTTTCTATTTCCTTTTCAACTCTAACCACATACCACTTAAACATTTGAAAAGCATCATATTTTTTCTTTAAGAACATAACAGTCATTATTTTGGAACAGTCATCAACAAACAACATTATATATTTATCTCCTTTGTGGCTTTGTACTTCTATTGGACCACATAAGTCAGTATGGACTAACTCAAGTACTTCTTTAGATGTATAGTTTTTACTCTTGAAACTTGACTTGGTCATCTTTCCTAGCTGACATTGTTTACACATGGTATTGTCAGGTTTCTTCAGTTTAGGTAAACCTTTGACTTTCTTCATTTTACTAATATTGACCAAATTATCAAAGTTGACATGACATAGCCTTTTATGCCATAACCACACATCATCAAATTTTGCAACAAGACAAGAAGTATTTTCCATATCAAGGTAAAATAGATTACTTCTTGTTTGATCTCCTTTTCCTATCAATTTACCATCAGTATCATAGATTTTTGCAGTTTTGTTTCCAAATTCTACTTTCCATCCTACATTGCCTAACTGTGAGACACTTAACAAATTGTAGTTTAGGCCTTCAACATGCATTGTCACATGAAATTTGCT
Organism: Cupressus sempervirens; assembly: GCA_028749045.1. Taxonomy (NCBI): domain Eukaryota; kingdom Viridiplantae; phylum Streptophyta; class Pinopsida; order Cupressales; family Cupressaceae; genus Cupressus; species Cupressus sempervirens. The sequence goes on along the minus strand of CM053790.1, from coordinate 49,003,195 downwards.
CTGTAAGTTTAATGGATCCTTTTCTTTTGATTTGACATGGAGCATTATTTCCAAATCTAAAACTATTTCCATCATACTGAGTAAGGTTAACAAACTTACTTTTGTCTCCTGTCATGTGATGTGAGCATCCACTGTCTATGATCCATTTGACTTTCTTGTTCATACATGTTACCAGTGTTGTAGGTTCTTCTTCATTAGATTGGTCCTTCATGGCTACGTAAACAACTTCATCATCATTATCATCAGAATCCTCTTTAGCAATATAGCACTTCTTGCCTTTGTCTTTGTAATCTTTCTTATCATCTTCTCTTCTATATTTGTACTTGTTACCATCCTTGTATTCCTTTTTCTGTGTACATTTTGCAACAATATGTCCTACTTCATTGCAATTGAAACAAATGATAGGCAACTTACTTTTGAATTTTCCTTTGCCTCTGTGAAATCTTCTTGCTAGTAATGCTTCCAATTGTTCCACATCTTCCTCATCAGTGCTACTGTCATTGGATACATATTTCATCTTTCTTCCCTTCTTTGATTTCACTTGTTCAACATCTTTCAATGATAGCTTGGCCTTGAAAGAAGATTCAACATTCTCAAGTCTATAATTGTCAAAGTTAGATAACTCAAATGTAGTGAGTCTACCCACTATTCCTTCAAAACTTAGATTGTTTCTCGGTATACATCTTAGCTCTTGTATAGTAGATACTCTAATAGCATATATAGGGAGCAAGGTTCTTAAGAACTTACTATTAACAGTATCTTCATCCAATTGACCACTTAAACATCTTATTGCACTTACCACTTCTTTTATTCTAGAGGCATACTGAGTAGCATCCTCACTTTCTTTCATTTTCATATCATCAAACTTTCCTTTGAGGCTTTCTCTTTTTGCTCTTTGGACATTCTGATCTCCTCCATAAATGTCTAATAAGGCTTTCCACATCTTGAATGCAGTGTCACATCCTTTAATATCATTGAATTTAGCATAGTTGAGTGCAGAAGCAATTTCCAACATTGTCTGATTGTGTTCCTGTTCATTTTTCAAATCTTCTGCAATAAGAGTACCAGTTGGATCAACATGTTCAGTAACAATTGAATTTTGGGCATATTCTTCTATGGATCCAAGATTTAGCTTCATCAAGCTTTGCCATGCAACAAAGTTGTCTTTGTTGAGCTTGGGAACTTCTCTCTTAGGCATTGTGATCTTTTCTGCTTCTAGTCCCTCTAAACTAAATCAGCAGCAAGGCTCTGATACCAATTGTTAGAATTCTTTAGAATAACTGAGAGGAGGGGGGGTGAATCAGTTGTCCAAGGTCTAAATGTCCTAATAGTACTTTTTCACAAATTATAGTGAGCCCATTGAACTATTCATCCATCCAAGATTAAAACATCCATCTTAGCAAGTTATAGTAAATCAACATGTAGGAATAAAACATGCAAGATTAACACATGAAATAATGATTTACGTGGAAACCCAATTTGAGAAAAACCATCAGTAACATGCTACTCAATTCTCACTCTTCTAAAGTGATGCCCTATTAAAGGCCTGTCATGTTAAAGGCTTACAACACATTGTTAAAGGTGACCTTGTTAGAGGATTTTACCATGCTGTTAGGAATGGGCCTAGTCAAAGAACTTTGGAACATTCACTTGGAATGTCACCTTGTTAAAGGATTTATAACATGGCTATTAAACCAACTTAAGTCCATAGGATTTAGACTAACTATTTTAATTTCTAGAGAGTAACAATAATGACTTTTGATCTGATACAACTTACAAAATATCTTGCAGATTATAGATCACACTTCAGTTCAATCCTTTGCTTGGCTTTAATCACTACAGCTCTTGACAGCTTGTCTTCCTTCCATGCTTTGTCTCCTTGAGTCTTCTTGCACATTATACCAATGCAATCATCCTTGTGGTCATCTATCAAAATAGATTTTTTGTGCTTTCTTTCTCCTTAGCACCTTCTTCAGCACTTCATGCTTTCACGCTTGACCAACTACTTGTTTTGTGACCTTATGACTCCTTAAATACAAATCTGGAATGCCTTTCCCACTCAATTCTCCCTCTCCATCTTTAGGGTTTTAATAGATTAGGTAGGATACAATGTATCTGTCTCATATCTCATCTTCATCTAGAAAATGTTTTACATAGAGTTCTGTGCCACCAGCTCATCATTCTTATCTTCTATTTGATTCATAGAATTTTATATAACAACCTTGTCAGCTTAGATCTGGCAAATTTTTGACTCTCAAAATAATGTAGCACCTCGGAACTATTGGTTTATTGATCCTCGACACCCTTTTTATTACTTGGCTCCTGTATTCTGCTCAGCATCTGATCTTCGCTCGACACCTGATCTTTACTCGACACTTGAAGATTACTCGGCACTTGATATTTACTCGACACTTGAAGATCACTCAGAACACTCTAAAGGTGAACTTGCTTGGCTTCAACGAAGAATCTATTCAGCTTTAACTAGCTTGCTCGACACTCTCTTATGAACTTAGTTAGGCTTTACAAATGACTTTGCTAAACCTTTACATCTTTGATGTATTTAAGTGTTTCCATTCTCTGTGTCTTAGAATTTGTCATCAATATACTATTTCATTAATGGCTTAGTTGATCCTTTTACTTCATTACAATATCATAACTTCAACCTTTCTCTAGGTGTTCTAGTTACATCTTATTGATTGCCACCTCCTTGTCAATCAACCAATTGATAGTATTTGGATCACTAAAGTGATTGTCATTCCTGCAAGTAGCAAGTTTGACATCAATGACAAAAAAAATGATTGAAAACATTCTTTACCAATTTCATTATTCTTCATTCATGATCTCTTTAATCATTTCCAACAAATGTATACATATATGCATATACACATGGTATATATATGCATATATACATATATACATGATATATATACATATATAAATGATATATATACATACATACAAAAAAATATAAAATTTAACTAAAAACTTTAGAGAGGGTAAAAAAACCAAAAATTCATACCTTTTTTGAAGTTTGATTAGTCAGATGCTTGTAGCTGCGCACTTCCATTCGAAATTGTAGACTCCACTATTGAAAATGATGTATGGGTTCAAATATGACCTATTTGAAGCTTCAAATTGTTTAAATAGTTTTGATTGAAATTAAAAATTCTTAAGTTTCAATCAAAACTTGCTAGCCTGTGGCCGGAGTTAACAAACCCCATCCAGGCTTGGTAGTTTTGATAGAAATTACCTAGATAGTTTCGATCGAAACTAGCTATGTAGTTTCTATCAAAATTACATGGCACCCATAGTTTCTATCGAAATTACAAACATAGTTTGTTTCAATAGAAACTAAATAGTTTCTATGAAAACTTTTATAAAACTCTCTATCAAAAGTATTAAAACAAAAATAAGCTGTTGTGCAATTTTGGATGAATTTATTCCTCCGAAAAAGTGTATCTTACTATTGTGGGTTCACCCAACTTGTATACCAAATCATTCACAACCATGCCCCACTTTAACTAAGTGAATGATTGCATAGACACCTGGTGATTAATCAAAGGAAGATTAAAGAAAACTACAAGGCACATCCATTCAATGATGGATCCATTTTGGTATTTATATTCTTCTTTTTCAAAAGTGAATAACTTGTACAGTCATCAAACAACTGGTTAAAGTATGTGCCCATCTTTGAAAAAATTTGTAAAATGCATATGATGCTAGGAGCAATAGAGATTATTCATATCTTAATAGATTGCAAAAGGCTATGCAAAGAAGGGAAATGATGCCCTTTACCCTAATGGAAGAGTATAAGAATGAGCTAGGTTTTTTATTGAATGCATAAAATTCTACATGATATGGGTTATAGATCCTAGGACACAATAGGTTATGAAATTTTAGTATGAACTAACAAAGCAAGAGATAAGTCCCCATTTTGAGTTATTATTGTCAATGCCTATTAATCCTAAACTACCAAAATACAACAAAAGCACAATGATGAGGATTGTTGTTATCAGACTTGAGATCAAAGATAAAGATCAAGCCAAGAAGCAGGAAAGGAAAGAAAGTAAGAAGAAAGAAGAAAGGACACCAAGATTACAAAGATAGGTTGATGTTGATGTTAATATTGATTCAAGAAGGGAAATCTCACCAAAACCCAAAATGATTAAGACATGCATTAGTATTCAAGAAGACATAACAAATAAACAAACAAGAGGACATGCAAGCAAAACTAAGAATGGAGAGGAAGAAAAGAAAAAACCATCTCCAACCCATCATAGACCAAGCCCATCTACTAAAGAACCATTGTTGAGGAGATCGAAATTGGTAAAGAAAGGTAAGGATTTACCTCCTCCACTTTCAATTGAAGATATAGGAAATAGTATAGTGCATAATGTAAATTTAAACACAATAAAGTATAGATACCCACTCATTAGTGAGAAAGAATAGAACAATGTAATTAGTGTTGTTCTACTTAGTATGAGGATGTATAATACGACACCTAAAATGGTGAAGAAGAAACTACCAAAAGACATAGTACCTATCATTTGGAAAAGATGTAAAGATGGAGCTATAAGACTCAAAGAAATTCTAGATAAATAACTAGCCAAGGTTAGGCCAGAATATGCCCCATTTGAAAGAACACAGGAGGAAGCCTAGTTTGAAGAGTTTGGCACTTAGGAGAGTATTGCATTGATTACTATGAGAAAAGAGAAAGGATAATTTGAGCATGCAATGAGATGTTCGAAGACTATGTCTAAAGATGTATAAATAATTTGTGCACAGAAGCAAGGTGAGAAAAAAAAAGCTCAAATCATGTTTGATCCAAAAGGAAAGGCCATTCAAATATAGGAAAATAAAAAGAAATTTAATCTCGTTGGATCTGGTAGAGTAGCTGAAGCAGAGGGATGCAGTAAAGAACTCCCAAAGATGCCTATTGACTTCAACATTCTCACATCACCAAGGAGAGAATCATACAATTTCACCCACAATGAAATTGTACTTGAAAATGAGAAGTCCCCAAAACTAAGAAAGCTACAAGAAAATTCAGAAATAGATAAACAAATTGGTACTCCAAAGTAAGTTGAGCTACAACTAGTAGTTGTACCTAAAAAATAAAGCCTACTACAATAGGAAGAAGGAGAAAATGAAGGTACTATACAACTTGGCAGACTAGTCAAAATAAAATAAAAATATATATTCCTATCAACTGAGAAAATAAGAGAAGAAAACAATGATACAATAAATGCATTAACATCTCAAGGAGATAATGTCACAATGGATGAGAAGAGCCCAAAATTGAATAGGCCTTAAATGAAATAGGATGCACTAATAGAGGAAAAGTCACAAAAAATAGCCAAAAATCTTCAACAAATCATACATACCTCAAAAAAGAAATCAAGGATGACTCTAGACATATCGCATAAGCCACAAAGCATAATATGGTCCAAATCCACTAAGAGAAAATTGTAGCTAGACAAGAAGGATACACAAAAAAGAAAGGAGAAATGGAGGAAGAGGTGAAGATTGGCATCCTCATCTTCATCATCTTCAAATTTGAAAGATGAAGGAGCATTAATTGAAAAAGATGCTCAGGAAACATAAGATCTCATCAAAGTTGAAGAAGAGCTAGATGGGAATGGTGGAAGATTAAAGGAGATGAGAAATGAAGAACTTGTTTATCACTACATGTTGGTTTGAAAATTCAAAATGTTAAGACAATCCAACAAGAAACAACAACAAGCTCAAGCATTGATAATATTATATGAAGTGATTAAAGGGATAGTCACATACACCCAATATGATACAAAGGTAGAATAATTCAACTTGAATAGTTACTCAAGACTAAAGATGTTGACAAGACAACCAGATAAATGGGGACAAGAAAATCAAAGGAGCTTGTAGAGGAAAATTACACATTGATAGAACTACTGAAAGACATTGCTCTTATTTTGTAAAAGTTGTGAGATTCACAAAGCTTCATGGTGGATTTAGAGAATAGTTTGAAGAAATACCATGCGTACAAGTTATACATAACTCATTTGACATCTTAATGAGTTTTGCCAATGTGTATACCAATCAAGTACGTCAAAGCTACATATACTCAATAGGATCATGATAGCAACTCATGTGAACCTCTACGCTCTATGAGATGCATTGCTTCCTATCCTTGCTAGCAATCATAATGCAGAAGTATGTAAAAGAATCATAGTAACTACTCTCCATTGGACCTATAAATAATTTAGATGAAATAAAGACTAGGATTGCAAAGGTAAAGAGCATCACACTAACTCTCCAAAAAATCCAAGTATCATAGAAAGCATACTTGGATGCTACAAAGTTTTTGTATTTGAGCATACTATGATATTTTTCATTGATGAAAAAAGGAGGAGAATATGAAAGAGGGGAAGAATATGAAGAAATGGAAGAAAGGGGGAGAATATGAAGTAAAGAGGAGAAGATGAGACTAGGGGGATGAGACATAGGGAGAAAAGAGAAGAATCAAGATGATATAAAAGAAGAAAATACAAAAGATAGGATATAACAAAAAAGATAACGATAAGAGAAGAATGAGATAAAATAGACAAGTAGAATGAAAAAATAAGTACAAGAGATGATTCAAAGGTAAATAAAAACAAGTCCATAAAATGGTCAAGAGTCTTCCAGTAGCATCATGACCGAAAGAAAAAATGAAAAGCTAAATATTTTTGTGAACACCAAAGGGGGAGATTGTTGTCCCTACATGTCTCAAAGGCATTAACTAAGGAAACTAGTGTTACTAATTTTTTTTATTAATTGGAAACCAATCACGCACAAAGTATATCATCTCATGATCACCGAAGGACATTGACACCAGTTGGGTTCAGTATTGATATGAGGTCCTAGCAAGGTAGTAAAATCATGACCAATATGATGAGTCACCATTGTAGTATCGTGGCAAAGAATACAAGGTATAAATAGTGAACCACTTGAATATCCAAAAAAGTAACAAAAAGAAGGATAGATAAGCTACGGCTAGACCTAGAATAGATTGGAATGGCTATGAGTCTAGGCTCTATGACGTAGGTGTCATAGGTTCTCTATGAACTACTCATGCATGTGATTCAAATTATGAATCATTTTTTGTTTTGGATGATTTTATGGGGTTTCAATATCCATTAAAAAAAAAAGAACATATATATTGTTAAAAGATGAAAGAACAATATATAGATGTGGGAAGAAACATGCAAGAGAATGGATATATACTGATAGAATTTTTATGAATGTATCAACCATTCTTGCTAAGTAGAGATAGAACAAAGGGAATAACTAGCAACATAGAAGGGTGTTCTATAGATAGGGTTAAGTAGATAAAGAATGTAATGATATAGAAGACATCACAGAGATAGCCAACAAGGCAAGAGAAGATAAGGATATCTTCTAGATGAATTCTAGAGACCAATTAGATGAGATGTGCCACATAGTTTAGATAAAAATTTGATTGCTTTCTAGTCATTGTAATAATTTTGTAAGCTCTTAATGGGGCAAGCTTCTATAAAAAGCATAGATTAAATCCACTAAAAAGGTGCCTCTCAGGATGAGTGCTAAAATATTTTAATAAGGTAGCCTTTATAGGCTATTATAATCCTAGTAGGTTGCACACATTCTTAACTAGATGTGTTCTCATTAGGAACATGTAGTAGCTCTCAACAGGGAAATCTTTTATTTGCAATAAAAGGCTAGTGGGTATATTATTCCCATCATGGTTTTTGAGGGTTTCCATGTACAAATTTGTGTCTCACTTGATGTAAACTATTATTTGTGGGATTATTTGGTTTTACTGTATTGTATTCATCATTTCTTTAGTATCTAAATGGATGCTACCCAATCTTGAGAGAATGGTTTTTGTTTTAACAGGTAGAATTGTGTGTACTAATTCACTCCCCCCCTCTCAGTACTAGTTAAGAATAACAATAAAATCTACCTAGGCTCCTTATAACATATATTATAGAAACTTTTCTTCTATTAAATACTTCAAAATATTTGGTTGTAGGTGCTATATTAAATGAGATATGGAAAATCAAGGAATTTTAGAAAATAAAACTAACAAAAGCATTTTCTTGGTTACTCTACACATAGAAAAACTTGTAAATGATTTTTTCTTGGGCTAAATAAGATCATTGAATCTAAAAGTATTATTTTTTGATGAATTTTTTCTTCTTTATATTAATCATGGACAAAATGTTGAAAATGATTCTATCATAGGATATATAAAATGTTTTGAATTTGTTGTTTTTGAATTAGGTGATCCTAAATTAACTGCATGTGATAATTGTAGTTAGTAATATACTTTAAATCGCAAAATAGAAACACCTCTGCAAAAATCTTCTAGGATTATTACCAAGAGACGTCCTTAGACTCTAGTCATTAGGGATAAAGATGCAAGAATTTTAACTAGAAGGGAGGTAACAACTGAAGAACAAGCTCAAATGGTTGTGAATCATTACATGATGAATGTTGGTTAAATGCAATGAAATATGTAATTAATCTAATTAAGAAAAATAAAATATGGGAACTTGCACTTAGACCTAATGACAAAATTGTACTAGGTGACAAATGGGGTTTTATAAAAATTCTTGATGAATCTGGTAAAGTTGAGGAAAAAAACACATTTTGTGTGGAAAGGATATTTACAATAAGGAATTGACTTTGGTGACCATATGCTCATGTAGCTTGATTAGAATCCATTAGAATGTTCCAAGCTTATTCTTGCTACACATTTTTTAAGGTAATCAAATGGATGTTTTAAACTATCTTTTTGAATGGTTATCTTGATATGAAAGTCTATATGGAACATCCCAAAGGTTTTGAATAAAAAAAAGCTTGATTATGTTTGCAGGTTGAAAAATGATCTTTGTGGCCTAAAATAAGCTCCTAGATCTTTTTTGTATTCTATATTGGATGCCCACTTCACAATGAATGGGTTCACTAGAGGTGGAGAGTACAACACCTTATATATCAAGATTGAAGGTAAAGACATTTTGGTTGTAGAATTTTATGTAGAGGATATTATCCTTGGTTGTAATAATGATTCTTTATTTTAGAAATTCACAAAAATCATGGAATCAAAATTTGAAATGTCGTTATTGAATGAATCAACTTTCTTTGTTGGTCTTCAAGTTGTTCACCTTGAACATGGTCTATTTCTTTCATAGATCAAGTATGCAAAAGAAATGATCAAAAATTTTAAATGGTTTATTGTAATTTAGTTAGCACTCCTATGGAGACTAATTGCAAATTAGTCAAATATGATGATTCACCATAAGTAAATCAATATAAATACATGTTCATGATAGGTATCTTATTGTACTTAACTACATCAAGGTATGGCTTAAAGAAGACAATTTTTTTATTTCACCATTCCAAGCCACACCTAAACAAATGCATTTGGATATTGTACAAAAGAATTAAGTATATCAAGTGTACACTAGATTATGGACTATGGTATCCTAGAAATGGTGATTTTACTCTTGTGGGTTACACAAATGTTGATTGGGCTAGTTGTATAGATGATAGAAGAAGAATCAACAGTGTTATGTTTTTCCTTGGTGATCATCTTGTTGCATGGCATAGTAAAAAAAGTAATATGTCACTCTTTCCACTATTTAATATGAAAATATGTCCACTATTGCATGTTGCACTCAATTTTTATGGATGTCTTATCAACTTGTTTATATGATTTTTCATATTTCTAAATAGATTTCTATTTTTCATAATAAATTAAGTGTCATTAACTTGTCTAAAATCTCAGTGACATTTTAACACTAAACATGTTGCTAAATTTCACTTCTTCATGAATTTGTTTTGGTAAATGAGATTCAAGTTGTTTACATGTTCCTTCTCAAGGTTGGGTGGATGACATCTTCACTAAAGTCTTAGCGAGTGAATATTTTGAAAGGCTAAGAGAAAAAATGGGATTTATCTCTCAATCCTGACTTACTTAACATATTGGTTCAAAATGGGAGAGCTTATCTCTCCAAAAGAATTATCTAATTAGTAGTTGTCCTTAGTCAGTGATTTCTAACACATGTTCTTTTGAAGTTTTATCTCTAATTTTTATTCCTCCCTTTTTTATTGAGGCAAAAGAAACTATACATTTGTAGTCAATTCTTTAGATATCATATTATCAAAGCTTCTACTATTAATAATTTCCTTGCAAAATTTATCTACAATCTCAAATTTGGTCTTGAAAATACTTTTTCTCAAAATAATATCTTCACTCATTTATTCATTCCATGATGCTCTCCTATCCATTAAATTCTCACCTTCATTAGGTTCATTGGGTGAATTAGGTGTATCCTCTTGAATCAAAGAATTTCTACCACTATTTCTCATCTTCTTAATAGAATTAGGACATTTAAAATCTCTATGACCATGTCCTCTACATTTAAAATACATACCTTTAAACAAAGATCTATCTTCCCTCTTATTGTAATTATTGTTCCTAGAGTAACTAGTTTAATTACCTTTAGAAATGTTACCTCCACCTTTGTATGAGATTTCATCTTTCCATTTTGATTTATATTTTTTGTGATTTGCATTTTTTGATTGTGATATGTTACTTTTACCATAAGATCTACCTTTGCACTTTAGAAATCTACTTCTTCTTCATCTTTGACTTTAGTCATGTGTTTCTGTTAACTTTTCCTTATTTTTCAAGGTAAACTAATATGCTTCTTCCATGTTATCCACATTTACCAAACTAATCTCATTTTTTTAAGAATCTGTTAAACCATTCAAGTGCCTAGCAATATTTTACTTCATTATCAACATGTCCAAATCTAACATCTAACTTGTAAAATTCTTCAGCATATTCTTTCACAATCATCCCCTTTTCCTTCAAATTGTAAATTTTATTCAATAAAGTAACATGATAAAGTTTGGGAAGAAATTTACCTTTCATCTTTCCTACCATCTTATCTCAAGTCTTAATCTTTTCCTTTCCATCTCTCTATCTAACATTTTGCAAATATTCCCACAAAACATATGCATGTGCTATCAACTTAGTTGGTGTTATATTTACCTTCTTGTCAGTATATGTACCCTCATATTCAAAATAGTTCTCCTTCTGAGAGATCCAATCCAATGGTCATCACTATCAATCTTACCATGATAATCAAATGGATTGAATTATGGGACCTATCATTCTCTCTTGTTAAATCTCTCAATAATTTTTCATCACCTTGTTCTAAATCAAGGACTGGTTCTACTACAACTTCAACTTCAACTTCATCATCACTAGCACATTTATTAGGTCTTCCTCTTCTTTAGGTTGTCTCAACAACTTCAAGTCTAGTTGCAATCTGTCTCAATATTTACATAATATAGTAGGATATAAATTTCCTCTTCCAAAAATCATCTTGACAATAGTAGCTACATAATCATAACCCTCTAAAGGTTATAGGTTAGAAATGAAATGTTCTACCCTACAACATTTCCAAATTAGGGTTCCACACGATTCCAAGGCTTGAAATAACTTGTCTAATTTAGGAAGCACAAAGATAAGCTCATAAGTTGACGAGAAAAAATGAAAAAATGGTTAATTTAGGTGAAGTACTTAAGAAGAACAAGGTTTCTCTAGAGGTTCACTTCTTTTTTAGGTTACCCACAATCTGGAAGTGTTTTCAAGAGTCAATGAGTTACAAACTTTTTGGTGTAGGAACACCTAGGGAAAGGTAAAACCCTAAGCCTAATTTTGCTTTGTAAATGGTCTAACCAACCATTTGGGTAATAAGGACTATAAATAAAGTCCCAAGATGTGTTTAGGTGGTTTGGATTGATAGGTATTTTATTAGGAGTCTAAATTTGTCAATTAGGTCCTAATAAGGGGAAAATTGCAAAAGTTGCTCTAAGAGTCAAAACGAGGTAAAATTCCTTAAAATGGGTCAAGGAGTATGTAAAGATAGTCTTTGATTTTTTTAAGGTCATTCTAGAAGGTTTGGTAACATTCTTTGCAAGTTTAGAGAGTCTAGGAACAAAATTGCAAAAGTTATCAAAAAGTTGCATTGACAACTTTGCAATTTTGAAAAATTGCATGACAACTTTTCAAACAGTTTTGAAAATAAATTTTTTTTTTTAGTTATGGATAAAAATACAAGACAAGAGGACAAAGGAAGTCTATTTAATACTTTTTGAACTCATTTCTAGGGGTTGGACAGTTGGAGGTATGAATAGTTTTTGAGTAGTTTGAGCATTTTTGGAGTGTTTGATTGGATTTTTAGTTTGAACAGAAGACTATTTTTAATGAAATATAATATTGTAAATATTGATTGAATCTATGTGTGATTTTTTTGGTTTCAAGTAGGCTTTTAATAGGTAGAGGAAATTATTTGTTTTTGCTAATTATGTTGTTCAGTTTTGAATAACAACCATGAAATGGGCTATAGCTTGAGTGTCCTTGGTCTAAACACCATGGATCTTGGAAACCATGAAATATCCTTTGTACATAATTTAAATATGGTTTTTAGGGTTTTTGGAAGGCCTTTTTCTATTTTTACAACTGAGCCCTAGGCAAGAAGACAAGCTTGGCAAGGTGCAAAGAAAAGCTTATAAAGAAATTTGTGAGGAACAACAAATTGATACAGATCAATATTGACTTGGAAATGTAGGAGTAATGTATGAAGGTAATATAACTCAAAGGATGAGGTTGGACAAGAAGTAGGGTTTAAACATTGCCCTTTAAACCCTTAAAAGTAGGGTTTTTTGAATCTGTACTCTATGGACGTTACTGGAGGCCAAGACCTAAAAAATATTCAAGGGTTGGTCATGTGAAACAAAATTCTACTATATACCAAGGTGCCTTGTTAAGGGATTTTGTGAGTTATAGCACTTTCCTTGTTTCTAGGAGGGCTAGAAGGGGCTCTTAGGGCTACAAGGCCTAACTAGTCAAATTGATGGGTTGTGAGAGAAAACCTTGGAAGGATGGTGTAGAATGATGGGAAATGAGACAAGAACCTTACTTGGAGGGTTCAATCTTGTTTTTGGGGCACTTGTTGCATTTTAGTGAAGTTTGGCAAACTAGGCCAAAGAGTGCATATTGGGTGAACTTGGGTAATGGCATTGAGTTTTGAGTTGTTGGGAGAGTCTCTTGGGTAAGTGGATAGTAGAAGGATCCTCTGGGTTAGGGTTGGGAGAGAAAAACCTATAGTGGGCTAAGTGTAGCTTGAGAAGAGCTAGAAAGCTCTTAGTTGAAGAAGCTCCCCATCAATTTTAATCTTAGAAAGGGCACAAACCTTATTGACTTCAATAATAATGGGGCTAATGTTAGTGCATTACATTATTTAAGATTGTTCTCTATTTAATACTTTCATTAATTGTAGTAACTATTTATCCTTGTTGTGTAAATCTTCCTCTGCTCATTAAATAATACCATTAAACTATTATTTTTGTCTCTCTAAAAGGACTTCACTTAGTGAACATGATTCATATCACATGTGTTTGTGGCATGCTAGATGATCTCCTTATTTTCAAAAAATATTGTCCCATACTTGTCCCTCCCTCCTTTCTATATTCACTAAATATCCCCCATACCTATTTTCCTATATAAGCCTCCAATCCCCTTCATTAGAAAGTCCACTATCCCTATTTAGGCAATATTTCCCCCCAATCGTCCTACTTTAAACCCTCAATGTGAATACTGTTGGTATTGTATTGTCCCTTTAGGGTCCATTTGGTTGTAGGAATTGGGCGAGAATAAGAAAATCTAGATACCTACATTCGCCAATCTAACATTTATTTGCAAAATACAAAATTAGAATTAGAATTCACCTATCATAATTTGACCCCAAAATGAGCATAGCAGAATTCCTAGAAAAGGTGAAATAAGAATAGCTTATTCTTATTCTAGTTTTTAATAAACTCAATGTGATGGGTTGTCGAGTCCGTGACTTTGTTGTTTGATTGTATTATGCCGCTTGAATGCATTTTTGGAGTATTTTCTCCTTTCGTTATAAGATATCAACCTTATGTATAGTTTAATATATATATTTTTTTAAATGACAAAAAAGACTAATATTAGATTTTACATCTTTTATAAACTTTCATAAGATTATCTTTACAAATAAATCTTGTGTTTAGTCTTATAATTAAAACTATATTGAAAGATCATTTAAATGTCATATTAATGATTTTGACTTATTTGATATTTTTATTTTCTTTAATATATTTACAAATAAAATGATTTTAGTTTTGATCTTATACTCATTGAAATAATTTGATTTAATTTAGAATTAGAATTATAATTTACAATATAATGTCCTTTGAATTTTGAAGAATTTCAAAGGTTGTGGTATACCTTTCACTAATGAAGTCAATTTAAAAAATAAAATAGAGACTAATTGAAATAATTTATCTTTTAAAAAATTAATTAAAAATATTTTTTTATAAATTTTTTTTTTAATTTAAAATATTACCAAACTACAAAAATAATTTAATTATTAAAATTTTAAAACAAAACTTATTTCAATTCTTATTTCAAATGTTGCAACCAAACATAGAATATGCATCTTTCGACTCAAGTCAACCAAACAAGTCCAAGTGATATTCCAAAACTTATTTTAAGAATGCATGAATACTAGAAGAAAGCTTATTCCAGCATAGATAATGTCGCATTGGGAAATTTTTGCAACCAAACGGGCCCTTAGTGAAGACCCCATTGCTCTCCCAAAAATAGTAACTCCTTTATAGATTTATAACATCCATTCCTACATTGGTTACCACTATATAAAATGATTAAATATAAATATATTCACAAACTTATAAATAGTTAAATATGATTCCCCACTAATGAAGTCCAATTTGCAAGAAAATAACTTTGAGAGGCTTTATATTTTACACTCATGACCATACGTTGACATGAGTAGAAAGAATATGTAGCCCATCCTTATTGTACAAATCATTTTTAAAAATATTTCCGCCACTTATATCTTAATAAATTTAAATTTAAATAATTTAAATGGAGAAAAAAAGTTCAAATATTAAGTACTACTATAAAGTGTGAAAGGTTCATTTTAAATTATGTAAAATGAAGCATTAGATTGGTTTGAAATTGTGTGATCATGTTTGACAACTCATTTGTGGACTCATTAAGAAAGTATGGTTTTGAAATATCATGTAGGAATTGTTAGAAAAAAAAATCTTAGAAAAAATCTAATGGGCTCAAAATATATAAAGTTATAAGAAATTTGTACATGGATTTTTTTAAATCTATTTGTGTATTTTATTTTCAAATATTTTATTAATTTAAATATTAAAATTCACTAATCATGGCTACTAAAATCAAACAAAAGGAAATATTTTGAAAGAATAACTCCTTAAACTATCAATATAGAGGTTTGTATGAACCAAAATATTAATAGGTGTAATTGTTAAATATGATTAGGGATACACATAAGCATAATGAATGCCTACAATACTAATCATACTAAAATTATTAGGACCTAAAAACCATTTGAAGATGTGTCATTTAGTGTGTACATGATTTTAGATTCAAAATTTTACTCTTAGATGTGATAATACAATAGTTTACTTAGAGTGTTGATTTTTTCTCCTAATTGTTGGTGTTTTCCTATAAATAATTGCAAGATATTTTATTGGCATATACCTCCCTTAAAGGTTTATATAAGAAGCATTTCTATGCTATTCTTTCTTTTAATGATTTACAATTGTTTAAGGAGCCCAATACAAATACAATATTTTTACTTTTGACAAGAAAATGATTTTCTAAATTATAAATATTAAAGGCATCAAAATTCATACAAACTTTTAATTCTATCAAATTTTTGTTTCAATCTATACTTGAGGTTAGGGTTTGTGATGCCAAATTCCTTAAAAATAGAGTCCCATCCACTGAGATTCTATAATAGAATAAGATAACTAAATTGTGGGGCTCCTAATTAGAAAGAAAGTAGTCCCAAAAAAACTAAATTATACTAGACGTGCTAGACTTTTAAAAACAGATCTGCAGCCCCATGCAGATAATTTCTGAAGTAGAAATAACTTATGTGAACATTCTACTCATCATCGTCACTACTACCATCATATTTTTCATCTTCATCAGCATACTCAGCCAACTCATCATAGTTATTCACATCATCGCAGTCATCATAGTCCAGCATATCAGTCAACGCAATGCTGAGCAATTACTCGCTGCAATGTTTGGAGGGCTCTCCTTTCTTCGCCTGCTTCCACTTCGAATCAATTCTGAACCAGGACATTGTACGTGCAGACTTTTCAGATGTATGAATGTTCCAAATGAACTCACCAGTTCAGTAATAAATGTATCTTTATTGACACGAGGAACATCTTCAAAGGCGCAATGCAGCTCTTTTAAGTTAAGAGGAACCTGCAATTTACAATCACTTTGTTTCAAACTCCTGTATTTTTTTCCAAATGATAACATTGTTATGAGAGCAAACGAATTGCTGATACTATAAAAAATCGAATTTTTTTTATCAAGAATCTACCTGGTGATCCCTATGCAACAATCTCGCAGGTGATAACCCATTAAGACGTACAGAGTGCACATTTTGCAGAGGAATCCATTCGGGAATCAATAATTGAGTGTCCTTTCCAGAAAAAACTAGGTTAAGCCATTGAGCATAAGTTGATGTCTTTGAAATCTCCAGAAAACATGCTGCGGAAAATACAGTTCGAGTTTGGAGCAGAGAACCGTAAATCTGAAACTGTTTCCTTCGAACCCAGTAAGGTTGTCTTGGAATCTCCTGATCTCGCTCAATTCAATCTGAATTCAAAATCTTTTATAGTTAGGAAAATAACAGCAAAAAAAAGAAAATAAACCATCTCCAACCAGGCTGCAAAGAAAACATAGTAGATCTTGAGGACGCCACAACCGACGAGAATGGCTCGTTTCATTATCTGCCATTACTCTCCCCAAATAGCGGAGGTGGTCATGCATTCTCAAAATACAATATTCTGCCCCATAATGGCATATCGTAATATCAGGGAAAGAAGTTTCCACTTCTACCAGGCATTTGTTCCTAAGGGTCTGAAGTGCATGTTCGGCTCTCCACCCCGAAGCCTTTCATATACTCATGGCCCTGCTCACATCTTCCCCTATGAAAATGCACGCAATGTCCATGAAGATCGGTTTTTCATCTTCTTCCAGAGCGTCATAGCTTATTTTGAGACTATCTTTAATGTCTTTGTCCAGTCTTGCCTTCAGAGCATCTAACTGTAGCTCCCAATAAGCCTCGTCACTTCCAATAGCATGCCCGCCCATCACTCGAAGAGAAAGAGGTAAACCTGCACATGCTTCGACAAAGCCGTCGACCATTTTAAACCATTTTTTCTTTGAAAATGTATTAATATTTATTAATTTCTTATCTTCACCACCTAAAATATATCTCTTTATTATATAATTATTATAATATTTATCAATACTAATAAACTCAATTTTCAAATTTTATTGGATCATACATCCTTAATTTTTTGATATCAAAATAAATAAATAATACACACATAAGAAGCACTCACAACAATTACAAGTATTAGGTACTTGTAGAGGGTTGTCCTCATTCAAATCTCTTTAATTATATATGCATATGGATATAGAAATAGAAAGTGATAAAGAATTGTAAAGATGTTATAATATTGATTAATTGATAGATACTTTACTATTGACATAACCCTTTCACTCCTAAAAGATGCAAGTACTAGTTATCCAAAACTTTTATTAATATGTTAACATTCACTAAACATTTTGTTAAGATTCACAATTAATAAAGCCACGCCCTATTCTTATGAACTATACAAACTAGCCAGCCCATAGAAAACTTTGATTATCGTCAGCTAGAACATAACAAG
Source organism: Cupressus sempervirens (assembly GCA_028749045.1). NCBI lineage: Eukaryota > Viridiplantae > Streptophyta > Pinopsida > Cupressales > Cupressaceae > Cupressus > Cupressus sempervirens. The sequence continues at coordinate 48,985,333 of CM053790.1, read as the reverse complement.
TGTTATGGATGGAAAGACTTCTCTGATCTAAATTTTCCACTAAACTAAGTTTTGGATATTTATATTAATATTCTTAAAGGTTGAGGTATTCAATTTTCCCAGTATGTTGATATGCTTATTTAGTTGTTTTTGAAATCGAGTCAATATTCATCAAATATGGACATGCTTTCTTGGAAGGTAATTCTTATATTCAATAATCTCATGTATTTTTCTTTTTGTTGGGCTCTTTGAGTTTTTCCAAATGTGAGAGCATTTTTCTGGTTCACACTCTCAAAGAGAATTTTAACTAGCGATAGATGACCACCAAAATATCTATTTATGTTCCACTTCTTTTCCCTCTCTTCAGTCAGCATTGGAAATACAAATTATTTGTTTCTACATTGATGCAAGAGCATCCAGTGGTGTAAGGGAAATCATGTACCATCCAAACAATATGCTTAGTGTTAGTTTCTATTTAATGTGTTTATACTTTTGGATACTCGTTTGGGCCAACTAGAGATTCAAACTCTCATAGTTCAACTATTGCTTTTCTGGGTTAGTATTTTTTAGCACCTCATGATATGCGTCAATATAGAAAATAAATTATTTTTTAATTGATCCATAATTATGATGAGTTAGAGGGTGTAAGTTGAAGGAATAATTTTACTTTTAATTTCAAGCACTCCAAAAAATGAATTAGGTCAAAAGGCTTTATGGTTTAAAAGTTATTACAGTTTTAAGTTTCCTATAGATCCTCTAAAAATGCTTCAAAGTCATATTTAAGGCACTAAATGGCCTTGTACAAGACCAAAAATTGGAGGATGAGAAAAACTTATTTAAATAGTTGTAGAGTATTTAGAGAGCTTTTTGAAAATGTAAACGATTCGTATCAGAGTCTCAAATCAAAAGTTATGCCTCCCGAAAGTTAGACTACCATTTCTAGATTCTTCTAATTTTGCATTTACTTCTGACATGTCTTCTAAAACCTTCTACTTTGGCAGTGGATTCCAAATAGAATATTCTAAATTATATTCCTAACCCTAAACTTAATTTAGGTTGCTTAAGGTCATTTCTTGTATTGTAAAGACAATTTTTGTGGAGTTTGGGAGAAGGTACTATGAGAAGGGTTTTCTCTAGAATCCAATAATATTGTAAGACCATAGGGCATGTAGTTGAGTCTATTTTTATTGTACTTATTGTAATAGCATATTGTCTCTGATATAATAAAATTATCATTTTTTGTTGTGTTTATTTTGTCTTAGGTTGTGCCCTCGTCAAGCGGTATCAAAGCAGGAGTTCATGAGCATGAGGTAGTTTGCACAATGACCTTAGGTTGGGTGAAGTTTCTAAAGGAGGAGTTCCTAATTGTGTAGACAGATCACAGATTGTGAGGTAGTTTGCATAAGGTGCTTATGTTGCACAAGTTTTGTCTTATAGAGACTTGATTATGGAGAAGAGAAAGAAGAAGATGAGCTTTTTGATTGGATGGATTATGAGGATTCCTAGACTTGAGAGATTTAGAAAGAGAATGCAACAAGAAATATTACTAGATTTGCAAAAGCGAGTGAATGAATTAGAGGCAAAATTGCAAAAGAAATGATTCGTCCATCCAAATAGAGATGTTGGTAATTTTTTGGCACACATGTGCTATACATGAAGAGAAGGAGCATGAAGAAAAAAAGATTTTGAACCCGAAGTTCAAGAAGACAAAAAAGAAGACGAAAAACATGAAGATTACAAGACTTGTTAATCTAAAGTAGACTAAGATTACTTGAAGACTGGAGTAGTAAAGGAAGAGTACAATGCCTTAGTTGGAGATCAAACAAGTGAAGTAGTTATATGCATTGTTGATAACATGTTCAAAGAAACAAACAAAGATGAAGGAATGAAAGAGTTAAATTCTTTGTCATGGAAAGTTGAATTTGAAAGATAATGATGATGGATTGCATAAGGATCTTGTTAGTGATGTGTGGTATGCAAATGAAGATTGGTATGGTGTTGCTAATTTTATTATATAGATGTGTTAAATTCAATAAGATTGGAGGAGAATGAGAGTTATACTTGGATAGAGTCAATTGCATAGGACTATTGTCAGCAACAAATACTTGTTCCAGCTAGGTGTTGGAAAAGAGGAAAGAAGGAAATATATCGACAATGGATACTTGCTCCAACTAAGTATTGGAAGAAAAGAAAAAACAATTAGTAGTGACTACTTCATTTTGTAAATTTTTATTCATGAAATGTTTCCTAGCATGGGTGTCTGATGCAAGAGCATCTTGCATCACAAAATAAAATGCGACAAAATACTAAAAAAAAATGGAGCAGAGAGAAAGTGACAAAAATTAAAGGAAAAATAATATAAAAGGGGAAAAAAAGAAATTGGCTTTCTCATTTACCAATGTGCATGGGTGGAATGAAAAGAAGGAAAAGAAAAATAGTTGTCATTTTATTTATTGACGTGTAAAGTTGGGATCTTAGAAGTTTGTGGAAAGTTCCTTAAACCTTGTATTTAATATTTGTTCTGATCCACAAAGGCAATGTAACTTTCTAATTTTTCCACATGGTGGTGCTTAGTTGTATTTGGGTGGGTATTTAATATTTGTTGTTATCTTATTAGGATCTAGGACAATTATAGAGGAATTAAAAAATAATTACATAAAGTTAATTCAAGTCTTTAATATGCATATTAATGTAATTAGAGTGCTTAAATGAACAAAGCATAATAAGGTAATGATATGAAAGAAATAGAATAAAGAGATTGAAGACAAAACACAATTGATAATGGAGTTCATCCGTGGGACAGACTATGTCTTTAGGTCCTACTCCAATAGAGAAAATGATCCAATTAGCTCCAAAATCAATTACAAGATCTTCCCTTCAAGCACAATGACAACATCATTCTCCAATGTGTAAGAATAATCATCAAGCCTTCAAGATCATAATTTCCTTCTCATCACCTGCATGTCTCAAAAGGCCTACAACCCTTGTTTAAATACACAAAATTAGCCATAAATAGAATAAAAAATAAATTACAGAAAGAATTCCCTTTAACTAGCTTCATCTTCCTATTTGTCCCTAAATCATTTTGTTGTTATGATTTTGTTTCAAAATTATGAGTGTTTTTCAATGACAATTTTATTTAAGTAAAGTTGGTGGGAAAACCACTATTCAAATAGAAACAATCCCTCAAATAAATTTGAAGCTCACAATTGTGTAGTGATTGGCCTTGCTTTTAGGAGGTTGGTGGTCAGGGATTCAACCCTTGCTGATCTCCATATGTTTCATTCAGCACTTTCTGTTATGTTGAAATTACACCATTCTCCCTAAATTAACAAGCCTAACAAATGGTGTAGTGGTGAAAGAGGGTGATTGAGGGAGAAGTAATTGTGGGTTCAAATTTCAAATGGATGTTTTTGTCACTCAATTTTCAAGATGCCTCATCACTATGCCTATGTCACCAATTGCCTTCAGGTTGACCCATTATAAAGTTTGTATACTACTAATTATTTTAGATGTATAAACCTAACATACTGAATACAAAATGAATTAGTTTTTAGGAAAAAATAATAGTACAATATTAAAAAGCATATAGATGGAAAGCATCTAATGATGTCTTACTTAGTTTGTCATTGAGTTTGTGACTATTGATCCTTGAGACATTCTGCAAACACTCTTTCCACTGTTGAATGTCATGATGAGGATATCTACCCTTCTTGATGGGGACACAACCCAAGAACAGAATGGACACAACAAAAAAGGGAAATTGTATTAACTGAGAAAATAAGCTAGTACAAATAGTACAGAGAAAATAAACTTAAAAACATGCCCGAAGGGCTTACAATAGCATAAATCTTGAGATAATTTCTCCTTTCAGTACCTCCTCTCAAACTCCACTCCGAACTGACTTTTACAATGCCAAAAATCTCCTTAAATAGACCCCAGAGGGTTAAGGACTAGGAGTACATTCTAGAAAGTTCTAGTAGGCATCCACCGACCAAATAGAAGGTTCCAAAAGCTATGGTAGAAGTCGGCGCAAATCTAGAAGAATCCAGAAACGATAACCGAACTTTCGGGAGGCATAACTTTTGAACCGTAGCTCTAATTGATGAACCGTTTACATTTTCGGAAAGCTCTCAAAGCGCTCTATAGCCCTATGGACTAGCTTCACTCGTCCCCCATTTTTTTGACCCTTTTTGAGGTCATTTAATGCCCCTAACCTGACTTTGAAGCATTCTTAGGAGGTCTTCAAAACCCAAAAAATTGCAATAACTTTCAAACCGTGGGGCCTATTAACCTGATTCTTTTTCTAGAATGCTCTGAATCACGATTACATTCATCTGGCCAATTCACCTCTTCTAGTTTACCAAAATGATGGTCCAATTACATGCTCCTATTTTTTTGAGATTTTCAAACACACTGATAGTGGAACTGTGAGAGTTGGAACCTTTATTTGACCCAAATGGGTATCCAAAAATGAAAACACATGAAACATAAACTAAGTCTAAGTACTTTTTTTTTTGGGTGACACAGGATTGCCCTTATACCTCTAGATGCTCCTGCATCAGACACCCAGGGTAGATTGAAAAGTGACCCTGTCACTTTATGAATGGTAGAGGAAATCCCAAATGGGAAACCTCAGCTGCTGAAATCCAAGTTGAGTCCTCGATCGGTCGTCCTTTCCATTTGACCAAATACTCTTCATACTCCCTGTTTCTAGTACTCCTACCCACACGATGATCTAGAATGTCTTCTATCTCCTCCTTCTTAGAAGCAAGAATTGGACATGGCTCTAACACCTCATCTGCACCATCATCATGATACTCTGTTAAATCTGCAATGTTGAAAATGGGAGAAATGTGAATACCATCTAGTAGCTCCACTTCATATGCATTTCCTGAGTAATGTTTCTTCAAAATTTTGTAGGGGCCAAATTTCTTCATTTTCAGCTTGTTGTAAGTACCGGCTGGAAATATTTCTTTTCGTAAGTGCACCATGACTAGATCCCCTACTTGGAATTCCTTATGTCTTCTCCTTTGATTAGCCCTAGCTTTATACTCTTGATGCATCTTGGTAATGTGTGCTTGAACCTCCTCATGTAGATGCTTGATATGTTCAGCAAATTCCTCAGCTTCAGCACTTGTCCTCTCCCCTTGTTCTATCTTCCTCAATTCTGGTGCAGTCCTTGGGCTATTCCCATATACAATTTGAAATGGTGATTTTCTAGTACTCCTATTTACAGAGTTATTGTAAGCAAACTCTGCCTGTGGTAGAATCAAATCCCATCCCTTGGGCTTATCCCCAACTAAACATCTCAGCAAATTGCCTAGACTTTTGTTTACCACTTCTGTTTGGCCGTCAGTTTGTGGGTGATGTGTGGAACTGAATTTCAAGTCTGTTCTCAACTTTTTCCACAATGTCCTCCAGAAATACCTATCAACCACCATGAATACTGAGTCATTACCCCTTTGTGTCCTTGGTAATCCAGGAACAAAATCCATACTTATGTCCTCCCATGGCCTTGATGGAATAGGCAATGGATGATATAGGCCAGTATTGCGACTAAACCCCTTAGCAACTTGACAAACCTGGCAACTCTGTACAAACTTCTTCACATCTTGTGAAATTTGAGGCCAAAAATAATGTTCTCTAAGAATGGCAATGGTCTTATCTCGACCAAAATGTCCTACCATCCCTCCACTGTGTTTCTCTTTAATTAGATTTTCCCTCATGGAACTCCTTGGAATGCACAATTGACTACCTTTGAACAACATACCATCCTGAATCAAATAGTCTAACCACTTGGTTCTATCTACAGCAACAAGTTCTTTACAAGCTTTCCAGGCTTCAACAAAATTAGGATCCTCAAGGTACAAATTCTTGAGTTCATCAAACCCAACTACTTCAACCTGCATTACTGTAAGCAACAACTGTCTCCTACTTAGTGCATCTGCAACCCTATTAGATTTTTCACTTCTATGCTTCAACACAAATGTATAACTCTGCAAGAACTCTACCCACTTCATATGCCTCTGATTCAATTTACCTTGTCTATTTAGGTACTGTAATGCCTGATGATTAGTATACAAAACAAATTCCTTTGGCAATAAATAATACCTCCATTTCTTTAAGGCTTGAACTATTGCATAGAACTCTTGATCATAAACAGAATACTTCTTCTTTGCATCATTCAAATTTTCACTAAAATATGCAATAGGCTTACCTTCTTGGCTTAATACAGCCCCAATAGCATTGCCACTAGCATCACAATCCACCTAGAACACTTTTCTAAAATCTGGAAGTGCCAACACAAGTTGTTTTGTTACCTTCTTCTTTAGCAATTCAAAACTTCTCGCAACTGCTGCAGTCCGTTTGAACTCTTTTCTATCCCCTCTTATTGTATAAGTTAGGGGTACACATATGCCACTGAAATTCCTAATAAACTTCTTGTAAAAACTAACTATACCATGAAATGATCTTACCTCAGTAGCAGACCTTGGAGTAGGTCATTCCAAGATGGATTTTACCTTCTCGGGATCCATTTTGAGACCTTCAAGTGATATAACAAACCCCAAATAGACTAACTCCCTTTTTACAAAGTTACACTTCTTCAGATTAATTAACAGTTTCTCTTCCCTTAGCCTTTCAAGGACACTACGAATATGCAATAAATGTTCTTCCAAAGTCTTGCTGAAAATTAAAATATCATCCAAATAAACAATAACAAATTTTCCCAAGAACTTCTTAAGTACCTCATTCATGAGCCGCATGAAGGTGCTTGGGGCGTTCGTCAATCTAAAGGGCATGACTAACCACTCATAAAGACCCTCCTTGGTCTTGAAGGCTATTTTCCATTCATCTCCTTCTTGAATCTATATCTGGTGATAACCACTCTTCAGATCTATCTTTTTGAAGTACTGAGCTCCACTCAAGAAATTCATAATATCATCCATCCTTGGCAAAGGAAATTGATACTTGATGGTGATCCTATTTATAGCTCGAGAATCTGTACACATCCTCCACTCTCCATCCTTCTTTGGTTCGAGTACTGCAGGTACTCCACATGGACTCAAGCTCTCTCGAATCAAGCCCTTCCTCAACAACTCCTGAACCTATCTATTTTGCTCCTCTATTTTAGTAGGAGTCATCCTGTGAGCAGCCTTGTTAGGAAAACTAGCTCCTAGAATCAGATCTATGTGATGACTGATTTGCCTTACTGGTGGAAATCCATCTGAAACATTATCAGAGATAATATCTCCAAACTCCCCTAGTAAATCTGAAACTTCAACTGGTATTTCACTACTACTTTCTTTATCTTTCCTAGGAATCAAAGCATAGCACATATGCTGATGTTTCATGCCATCTAAAAACTTCCTTTCATCAACAAGACAAATCCTAGCACTGCTACATACCTTTTCACCTTCCTTTTTCATGGGCTTCAATTTGTGGCGAACTCCATCCTTTGTCAGAGAGTATGTGTTTGCATGTCCATCATGTACTGCATGTCTATCAAACTGCCATGGTCTACCCAACAATAGATGGCAAACATCCATCAAAATAACATCACAGAGAACTTCATCATGGTAACTCCCAATTTTGAATTTTACTAAACATTGTTCACTTACCAGGACCTTATGATCATCTTTTACCCAAGAAATCTAATAGGGCTAGGGATGTTTCTTCCTCTTGAGCTTTAGCTTAGAGACCATCTCTTCTGATACCAAGTTATCAGTGCTACCACCATCAATGATCATGTCACAACATTTATCCTCACACTTGCATCTGGTACGGAACAAAATCCTCCATTGTCCTTGTTCAATCTCACCACTTAGTAGGACTCTTTCATTTACCAAGGTCTCTCTTCTTTCTGCATCCTCTGAATGTGATGATTGTGCATCCTCATCTACATGAGCAACCCTAGCTTGGCCCTCAGGTCTCCTATCTGTCCTTCCTTGTCGTTGAGGTCATTCAAAGGCACGATGACCTTCTTCATTGCAATGGAATTAGGTACCATGTAAGCCTCCTCTTCCTTGTCCATGTCCTCTACCTCTTCCTCTCTGATTTCCAAAGTCTTGATCATGGGAGTGGATGAAACCCTCATTCCTCTGGTTCCTGCTAGTACCCACATCTTCATTTTTCTTTTGGGTTTCATTGCGGCCTCCAGATGATCTACCGCTTCCCCTTCCTCCTTGATCGTGCCCTCTTTGTCTTCCTTCAAACCTTTTATTCAGCTTCTCTTCAACTCGTAGGGAAAAGTGGTATGACTCTTCAATGCTGGTCATTCTTACCAGACTTAATTCCTCCTAGATGCTAGGTCGCAACCCAGTGATATAACGAGCAACCTTCTCCTTATTTGCTTCTACATGTCCCACTCTAATCAAGAGTCAGTAAAATTCCTCTGTATATTCTTGGACTAATCTTCCTACTTGCTTTAACCCATGCATCTTCTTAAACAAATCAAGCTCATAGTCCACAGGAATGAACTACTTCTTCAATTTGTCCACCATGCAATCCCATCTTGTGATCTTCTCCTTTCCTCTTCTGTTTCTTTCCAATTGAACCTCTTGCCACTAGATTTTGGCATGGGGTTTCAGTTTGGCCTTTGCAAACTTAACCCTATCTGGGTCCCTGATATCCTCATACTCAAAGTATTCTTCCAGTTCATTTATCCAATCGATCAACTCATCTGGTTTCAGATTTCCTGAAAATACACCCACTTCAATTGTGGGTCTTTTCCCAAACTTAGTAATGGCCCTAAAAAGCCTTTCCTCTGCATGATTTAGAACTTCCTTGTCAAATTCCCCTTCTGGTCCCATTACTTCTTCTTCATTTTCATCCTCACTATCGTCACCTATGACAACATTTGCTCCTCTATGGAGCTCCTCTTGCAATGCCTGTACCTGCCTTTGGAGGGCTCTAACCTCCTCAAGATTAATAGCTCTGGCCCTTCCGCCACACTCTCTTCATGGAGGCATCTTCTAAATCAAACCCACAACCACACAGTCCTGGTGCAAACTGCCTCACAGTCAGCACGCTATCTACACACTCAGGAAAACCAGCTCTGATACCACTTGATGGGGACACAACCCAAGAACAGAATGGACACAACAGAAAAGGGAAATTGTATTAACTGAGAAAATAAGCTAGTACAAATAGTATAGAGAAAATAAATTTCAAAACATGCCCTAAGGGCTTACAATAGCATAAATTTGGAGATAATTTCTCCTTTCAGTACCTCCTCTCAAACTCCACTCCGAACTGACTTTTACAATGCCAAAAATCTCCTTAAATAGACCTCGAAGGGTTAAGGACTAGGAGTACATTCTAGAAAGTGCTAGTAGGCACCCACCAACCAAATAGAAGGTTCCAGAAGCTGCGGTAGAAGTCGATGCAAATCTAGAAGAATCCAAAAATAGTAACCAAACTTCTGGGAGGCATAACTTTTGAACCGTAGCTCCGATTGACGAATCGTTTACATTTTTGAAAAGCTCTCAAAGCACTCTATAGCCCTAGCTTCGCTTGTCCCCCATTTTTTGACCCTTTTTGAGGTCATTTAATGCCCCTAACCTGACTTTGAAGCATTCTTAGGAGGTCTCCAAAACTCAAAAAATTGCAATAACTTTCAAATCGTGGTTGACCTGATTCTTTTTCTGGAATGCTCTAAATCATGATTACATTCATCTAGCCAATTCACGCCTTCTAGTTTACCAAAATGATGGCCCAATTACATGCTCCTATTTTTTCAGGATTTTCAAACACACTGATAGTGGAACTGTGAGAGTTGGAACCTTTATTTGACCCAAATTGGTATCCAAAAATGAAAACACATAAAATAGAAACTAAGTCTAAGTACATTTTTTTTTGAGTGACATAGGATTGCCCTTATACCTCTGGATGCTCCTGCATCACTTCTCTTCATGTTTGGAAAATTCTTTTGCAACATAATTTTTGATATAGCAAAAGTTTGAAGGCCAAACATGATAAAACAAGGGAATAATAATGGCTTTTGTTTGAAAGATATAAGAAAGATTAGTTAAGCACCAAGTAGACTCTAGGTATCTTAGTGATAAGATGACAATCTATAGTGTGGCAAAGAAAATGGTCTTCTTTATGGAAGGAGGAAAATAATCTCCCAGGTCACTCGCTTCAAAATCAATATAAGTTGGGATCTCAGCTTGCTCAAAAAGAGTATCATTAGTCCTAGTGTTGAGTTGATCAAAACAAAAGTTAAGTTTTTTAAACGGGGTGGCAAGCTTTGGGTTTAACCATGGAGGAAATTTCGTAGTCAAGCGCGTTTACATTGGAGTAGTACTAGGAGGTTGACCTATGGGAAGTCTCAACCTAGATCCAATGCGTCCTAATTGTTCCATTTACTCTCATGAGAGATGGATTCATGTTGAATCACTACTCATGAAACATGGGTCAATGAGTTTGACTCAAAATCACACACTTAAATCATGATAGCCATATCACAACAAAACACAAGTACTTTTTCTTCTTCTTTTCTTCTATATTCACATCCCTAACAATTATGTCAAGGAATGTTAGGTCTTATGGAGGGAGCTTTCTTAAAAATAGACTTATGGTCATTGAGATATTTTAAAAATATTTAAATGTTAGTGGTTCTATGAACTTTTGTTATTTCTTCTTAAAAAATTCACCTTCTAAATTCAAGGAATGTGTAATTAATGAAAAGAACTTTATTTTCTTTATACATTTTTAAATTTTGGTGGGAATACATTTTACATATCATTGACATGTGGAAAATATATCCTCAATGGCAGTGGGGCTAAAATCAATCCCACCCCATTCGCACCCACTCAATTTTAGAGGCCTAGAACTAAGTGGCTCCTATCTTAGTGGAGAAGATTCCAAATGATTGTAGAGCCCCTCTAAACAATTCTCATGAGACCTCTTGTGCCTAAAAAATAGAGTTGTAGCCCCTCACATGGGACCCCTAACTAATAGTAAATCCTTCATTTTAGTCACATTAAAACTAGGAGTGCAATATTTTAGTTGATAGCAAAATATATTTTGTTATAGAATGCAATGAAAGACAATATTGTAGTGAGTTTGTAAAGGGAAAAAAGTATGAAAGAAGGAAAAAATTGAAAAATAATATTGTGGTTGTAAAGAGACAAGTGACTACCATGAAGACCAGTTTCATAGTTGCAATCACTGCTATAAATAACTAAGAGAGACATTGCAAAGCAAGACCATGAAGAGAATATTGAAAAATAGTGAAATCCACTAACAAAGAGTACCAATGAGACTTGTTGTCAAAGTAAATTTCTTATGTTATATTTTATAAATTATAATTTCAATACAAATATTAATACAATACTAATTGTTAGTGTAATATAATCAAATTAATACAACATAATTTTAGTAATAACAAATTGTTGTCTTAATAAAAATATAACATATTATTTAAAGAATGTAATATTAATGTGTTAATAATAGTCACAATTCAATGATAATTAATATAAGATAGCACTAATTAAAACTAATACTATATATATATATATATATATATATATATATATATATATATATATATATATATATATATATATATATATATATATATATATATATATATATATATATATATATATATATATATATATAATTTAATCTATCATCTAAATTAAAATATGTAAGTTTGGAGCCTATCAAAACACCAATATAAAGTACACAAATGCCTGTATAAATGATTATATAATTATTTAAAATAGGTTGAGCTCTATCTAAGATTGTGTGTTGGCTTGTAAGCTACATAATCTATGCAATAACGAGAATATCATGAAAATGAGACTATTAATTTTGAAACAATTCAATCAATTGAGCTCTTGGTAGGAAGGGATACATGTTGTTTATCTTTATTATGGGCAGCCAAGCTTGTGGTCAAAATAGAAATACATGTAAATCACTCTAATAATTGTTCTCAAAATTATCCATTTTAACTCAAGGTATGGCAGATGAATGTTTAGGAATTGTACGATGAAATACCAAAGGTTTAAGAATACAATTTTTGTCATTATTTTATTCCAAAATTGTTTTGTTTGAAGTTTCAAAAGGTATTGTTTATATACTTTTAGGATATGTATATGTTTTTACTTTCATTCACCTAACACTTGATGTTTGAGGTTTCAAAAGTTCATTTTAATGTAGTTTTAGGATTTGTAGTATAAGAGTTTCTACACTAAATTGATGGTTCATTGAATTTATATAATATATTTTTAACAAAAAAAGTTATTCAATATATTGTATTATTTATTGTAATTTTTTTTTTAATTAAGGAAAATAGGTTTTGAAGGGTGCCTGAAACCCTTTAAAAAATTGAAAAAAATTCAATGAAGCCCAAACCAAACATTACAATAGTCCATAGGTGGATCAAGTCACCAACTAGAACAAGGTGACTAGGGTGGCAACACAGATAACATAGTACTCCTCAGCCACAAAAACAAGTTTTGAATGAGCACCTAAAACCCCATGGTTAAAAAGAAATAGACAATAGGTCCCTGACCATGTCAAACTACAAAGGACAACAAGCCTAAAAAGCCAGGAGAGCCAAAATGGGACATGGACTCAAGATTTCCCTTTCAGTCCCGTCTTTTGAGAACATAATGCCATATCAAAAGATGGAGTGGAGGGCTTGCTCTTTTTACCTTTTAATATTTTCCATCCATCCTCCACCATACCAAAAACCTTCTACCATGCAAAGTCAATAACACCACAACTAACCCCAAACCTCTATGACCTGGGAAGAAATCTGGACCTCAGTAGAAGAAGGGACAACAACAACATCCAGAGACAGAACCACAAGAGTGGATATAGTTGAATCATTAGTGGTAGAACCCAAAGGAGGGAGAATAGAAGAGGTCACCACCATTGGGGTGATATTCATAACTCCAGAGATAGCAACCGAATCTGCCACCAAAGTGTCTTAAGAAGAGTCACTATACCCAATAGAGTGGGCTTTTTGAATAGTGTAGTGATTATCTGAAACCCCCTTCCACCAAGAAGGTGACTTATTCAATCTAGATTTTTTAGAGGAGTAGCAGGTAGCAAGGTGGCTGGTCTTGTGGCATTTCCTACATCGAAAGGGGATACCCTCATAATAAAGAAGCTAAATCCAAGAGCCAAGAAGGGAGGCCAATTTAATCTTTTCAAGGAATCCCTTGGAGACATCGATCTCCACAAGAATACAAGCATACATCATCTGAAACACATTGGAAGATGCAGTATCAACTAGCAAGAAGTCCCCGAGGGCCTCCCCCACTACCTCCAAGACTGAATCCAACCATAGGTGAAGGGGAAGATTTGGCAACCTAACCCATAGTAGAGAGGGCCAGAAACCCTTAAAATGAAAAATAGCAGTGGTGGAAGAGAAGTCCTCCACATAAGTGGAGATCTTATCAACAATATCAAACTCTAAATCAATCATAAATAAGTTACTTACAATGATAGACAAAGCATCACAGAGCCCTGAATGTATAGCTTGACCACCAAAGTCATCCTTATAAGCAGCTACATCAATGTAGGAGATGGCATATCAATTTTTTGCAACACGAGGCAAAGCAATTGTCATCCCAATAGGAATGACTGCAAAGGGGCCACCAAAACCAATCCCAAAAGCAAGGGCAAGAGAGGACAAAGTTTGAAGCCCATCAAGGGCATCATCGTAGAGGATGGAATCTAGGGTAATGGATGTAATCATGGGAGATGCCAAGCCAAACTCAGCTTCAACCATGCCCTTGGAAGTCAACACAGAGGCAAAAGTTGAATGAGGAGCAGTCACTCATGCAGGCATAACATTTGTAGTTGCAGGCCCCATTTCTATTATTCCTATGAAAGATTTGTATTTTTATTTGTTAACTATTTGACAATCTATTATTATTATTATTATTAGTTCCAACTAACAGGATCATTAGATGCCAAAACAATTTCAATTGCACCAATCAAATTTAAAGATTTTTTAAGACTATCTTATTTTCTAAAGTTTGATAATTATTACAAATTTAAGAAATTTAAATAATACTTCTTATTTACATTTCTATTGGCTATCAAAAATAAAAGGAAATTGCAAAAAATTAAATTTAAAAACTTGAATTAGACAAAAATTTAAAAAGGCACATAATCGTTTTGTAAGGAAACTCAGGTGCGAAAATAGCTTCCTACACTAATCTCATAAGGAAAGTATGATGCAAATCTTATTAAAATCTTCTACACTTATAGATTCAATATCATGTAAACAACAATATTGCAGCCAACCATGCATACAGAAAATAGACAGAGAAAGGAACGCATAACACAAGAATTTGTCGGTGGAGAAAAACCTTTCAGTAAAACAACCCCACCCCTTCAGAACTTGAACAATGTATTATCTTCAACACGAGGTTACAATACACTTGTAATGCAAGTTCAACATCAACAATAGAAGACTCTAGTCGCTACTCGTAGTACCAACAATACACCTTTTTCACATCTCTTTGCAACCCTAAGAACACTTATAACATGTGCTTCACTTTAGGGCTACTCCCAAAAGGTAAACTGTATTAGGGTTTTACCATTCTCTGAGAAAATAGGAACCCCAAAAAAATTTTGACCCCACTATTGGGGTAGAGTGTACAGTAGTCAAATATCTTAGTTGCCACATGTCTTCACCTCTCATTGAATCTTCCTAACATAGCTCTTACGTGTCATAGGAATCCGTCATAACCGTTTTAGTCATGATCTCCTTACACACAATTCAAGATATCGACACATCAAAATTATTTGCAAGAAATATATTTTACAAAAAAAATAATAAGAATAGGAATTATACAAGGTTGAGACACCTTACTCCTAACATTCTCCCACTTGTTGAACACCTTGTAAGAGCAACAAGAACATAACAGGAACTAACTGCTATAGGCCGAAAGGCCCATAGACTCCGAACACCATCTAAACTTCTTAGTGCCCACTGGTTTCGTTAATGCATCTACAAAATTCTTCATAGTATCTACCTTTTCCAAATTTACCTTTCCATCTTCCACCATATCTCTCACAAAGTGATACTGCACATCAATGTGCTTCGTTCTAGTATGGAAAGTTGGATTCTTTGCAAGGCAAATAGCACTCTGACTGTCACACCAAATAGTAATCTGTCCTGCATCAACACCAACATAATAACACAATATCTTAAGCCAAATGGCTTCCTTACAAGCATGAGTAGCAGCCATGTAATCAGCTTTTGTAGTGGACAAAGCAACCATAGGTTGTCACTTGCTCATCCAACTAATGGCACCACCAAACATAGTAAACACATAAGCACTAGTAGATCTCCTACGGTCAATATCACCTGTCCAATCTGAATCCACAAACCCATGAATACAAACTGAATTCGGAGATCCAGAAGAGTTACCATGATAATATATGGAGTAATCTGATGTACCCCTCAAATATTTGAATACTCACTTAACTGCATCCCAATGTATCCATCCAGGATTAGCCATAAATTGACTCAGGACTCCCACTGCTTGGGCAATGTCTGGTCTAGTATAGACCATAGCATACATAAGACTACCAACTGCACTAGCATAAGGTACTCTACTTATGTCCTCCACCTCAGTAGGAGATTTTCAACAATCATCTACAGATAACTTTGTTCCCACAGGAATAGGAACACATAGTGGTCTACAATCTGCCATGTTGAACCTGTCCAACACAGACTTCACATACTTACTCTGACTCAACCAAAGTTTTCTGTTAGACCTATCTCTATTGATTTCCATACCTAAGATGTACCTAGCTAACCCAAGATCTTTCATCTCAAACTGTGCTAACAACTGAGATTTAAAATCAAAAATC
Source organism: Cupressus sempervirens (assembly GCA_028749045.1). Classification (NCBI taxonomy): domain Eukaryota; kingdom Viridiplantae; phylum Streptophyta; class Pinopsida; order Cupressales; family Cupressaceae; genus Cupressus; species Cupressus sempervirens. The sequence goes on along the minus strand of CM053790.1, from coordinate 48,969,502 downwards.
ATACCCTTACCCTTCCCAAATAGCAACATATCATCAACATATAATGCAACAATAAGAAGGCGATCATTTTCAATTCTGAAATAAACATAATGATCTGATTTCAATCTTACAAATCCAATTGACAACACAAAGGCATCAAACTTAAGGTACCACATCCTAGGAGATTTCTTCAAACCATATAGAGATTTCTTTAATCTGCAAACTAAGGATTCTTTACCTTTAACAATGCAGTGCTCAGGCTGTGACATATAAATATCTTCCTCTAAATCACCATGAAGGAAAGTTGTCTTCACATCCATCTGTTCTATCTCTAAATCATATGATGCAGCAAGAGATAACAGAAATCTAATGAATGTCAACTTTGCAAGAGGAGATAATATTTCACCATAATCTATTCCCTCTACCTGCGAATACCCCTTTACAACCAATCTAGCTTTGTACCTTTCAACACTACCATCTGCACAGAATTTCTTCTTGAACACCCATTTACAGCCAACAGATTTTCTCCCTTTAGGCAAAGATACAAGGTACCATGTTTTGTTTTTCTCTAATGAAGCCATCTCATCATCCATAGCCTCAATCCAGGAACCTGCATCTTCCATGCCCAAAGCCTCTTTCACAGATCTAGGCTCATCAGTGTTAGTAATCAAAGCAAAAGTACAACTGGTATCTAACATAGAATAACCAAACCTTTCTTGTTGCTTTCTTTCTCTCGTGGATCTCCTCAAGGGCTGAGGTTGAGGTTGTTCTTCCTCTTCTTCTAAACTATCAGAGCTGCAAGACCTCTCCTCATCATTAGACCCAACATGGTCTCTATGTTCAGTCTTCTTAGGGGTAGGAGGCAACTGAACAACATCTTTTTCCTTTTCTTTTTCATCTGGTTGTAGCACAATAGGAGAAGATGTTAGCTCTCTAGAAATAACATTTCTACTATACAACACCTTACTAGTCACAGGATCCCAAAGCTTGTATCCTTTCACACTAGTACTGTACCCGATGAAAATACATTTAACGGCTTTGTTTTCCAACTTAGATCTTTTCTCCATTGGAACATGTGCATAAGCTTCACAACCAAAAACACGAAGATGTCTAATTGAAGGCTTCTTACCAGACCACACCTCCATGGGTGTCTTACCAAAAAGGGCTGATGTAGGAGATCTGTTAACCAGATAACAAGCAGTAGCCATAGCTTCAGCCCAAAACCTTTGTTCTAAACCAGCTCCACTAAGCATACTCGTAGCCTTCTCCATCAATGTCCTATTCATTCTCTCTAAAACTCCATTTTATTGTGGGGTATACGGAGTTGTCTTATGCCTCTCGATACCTTGTTCTTTACAGAACTGTTCAAACTCTGCTAAGCAAAACTCACCACCATTGTTAGTTCTCACACACTTAATCTTCTTACTAGTCTGATTCTCTACAAGGGCTTTAAATTCCTTGAATCGACTAAAGACTTGTGTCTTAATTTTAAGGAAATAAATCCATGTCCTTCTACTATAATCATCTATGAACGATACAAAAAATATAGACTTGGAGATTGAAGGAACTTTTACAGGACCAAATACATCAGAATGAATAAGATCCAAAACATCAGAAGATTTGTGAGAACTAGAGTAAAATTGAACATGATTTTGTTTACCATATACACAGTGTTCACAGAAGTCAAAATCGAGATTGAAATCATTTAACCCCTCAATGAGATTTTTATTTTTCAGGGTTCTGAGACCCTTCTCACTAATGTGACCAAATCTCAAATGCCACAACATTGTCTTTTCTGCAGGAAGCTTTCCTTCCAAAGTGTTTGCACCCTTAGGTACACTTGTTGCACTACCATCAGAACCACTAACCACAGTCTTCTTTACTACTCGTTTAGATGGTGGGGATGAAGTGATAGCTACTCTCTTCTTTGAAACAAAAGAACTATTACACTGAGAAATGTGTGCATCAAGCTGAAACAAAGTACCTCTCCTAGTACCCTTAGCAAGCACCATAGCTCCTCTCATCATCTTACATCCATCTTTAAAAAAAACAACTTGCACACCTACATCATTCAGCATACTTACAGATAATAGGTTTCGTGCCAAACTTGGAATGTGCATAACTCCATTGATTCCCTTTACTCGTCCATCAGGAAATTTGATAGTGACCCTTTTGCGTCCAACTATCTTTAGGTGAGAATCATCACCCAAGTACACCTTTCCACCATAAAACTCTTCATATCTTGAGAACTAGTTTCGATGAGAGGTCATGTGAAAACATGCACCTAAGTCAACCAACCACACATCATCAGATGCATGGGCTGCCAAAGCTATGATGAATGCATCCTCATCTTCTTGAGATTTTTCAAAACCAGAATCTGAGGCTTTCTTCTTCTTCTTAGGCTCTTTATAGTCTTTACGAAAGTGCCCAGTCTTATCACAGTTCCAACATTTTTCCTTGGACTTATTGGAAGTCTTTGACTTCCCATGGGATTTGGATCTACCCTTATTGTCATACTTATTGTCATTTTTCTTCCCTCTTTTCGTGGATCTCCCACGAACAGCAAGGGCTTCTTTTTTTGAAATAGAAGCCTTTCTTCGCATCTCCTCTAATAGCAGCGAAGACACCACATCATCCATTTTGAAGGTGACTAATGTGCTTCCAAGAGCCATCACAAGATGGTCCCATGAATTCGGTAAAGAACACAAAAGTGTGTAGCAATGATCCTCCTCCTCTAACTTGACACCAGCTAATGTCAACTGTGCAGCCAGCAGATTAAATGCATTTAAATGATCTGTTAAGGATCCACCTTCCTCCATTCACAGAGAATACAACTTCTTCCTCAGGAACAACTTGTTCACCAAAGATTTGGCCTGATACACGGCCCCAAGTCTCTCCCACAAACTATATGTGGTTTTCTCATCTAGAACATTCAGAAGGACTACATCGGTTAAACAGAGTCTTATGAGACCCTTAGCTTTACGGTCTTTGATATCCCAATCTGCTTGAGCTATAGTTGTTGGTCTTGTAGCGCTTGTAGTCACTTCCCATAGGTCACAATCTTCCAACATGTCTTCCATCTTGAGTTTCCACAACTCAAAATTAGTGTCATTAAATTTCTCCACCTCCATTCTTCCATATGATGAACTTGCCATCTCAATCTGCAAATAAGATTCTGAATGCTCTGCACAAGACCCCCACTCAACTTGAGATTAGCTCAAAAAACCCTACCCAACAACTAGGATCAAAAGTTGATCAAGCTCTGATACCACTTGTAAGGAAAATTAGGTGCGGAAATAGCTTCCTACACTAATCTCATAAGGAAAGTATGATGTAAATCCTATTAAAATCTTCTACACTTACAGATTCAATATCATGTAAACAACAATATTGCAGCCAACCATGCATACACAAAATAGACAGAGAAAGGAACACATAACACAAGAGTTTGTCGATGGGGAAAAACTTTTCGGTAAAACAACCCCACCCCTTCAGAACCTGCACAATGTATTATCTTCAACACGAGGTTACAATACACTTGCAATGCAAGTTCAATATCAACAACAGAAGACTCTAGTAGCTACTCGTAGTACCAATAATACACCTTTTTCGCATCTCTTCGCAACCCTAAAAATGCTTATAACATGCGCTTCACTTTAGGGCTACTCGCAAAAGGTAAACCGTATTAGGGTTTTACCATTCTCCGAGAAAATAGGAACCTCAAAAAAAAATTTGGGGCGATGCCCCGAACCCCACTATTGGGGTAGAGTGTACAGTACTCAAATATCTTAGTTGCCACATGTCTTCACCTATCATTGAATCTTCCTAACATAGCTCTTACGTGTCATAGGTATCCGTCATAACCGTTTTAGTCATGATCTCCTTACACACAATTCAAGATGTCAACACATCAACATTAGTTGCAAGAAATACATTTTACAAAACAAATAATAAGAATAGGAATTATACAAGGTTGAGACACCTTATTCCTAACACGTTTGACTATTATATGATTTAATGCAAAAAAATTGTTGGTGGTATGAGAACATTAATCCAACTTAAATGCTAGAGTTGTGCTCACATTTATCAAATCCTTTACAATCTTTTAGGACATTACGCTCGCTAGAGAAAATAAATTTTTAGTATTATATTTTTCAATTCAAATTTAAATGAGTTGTACATTTTTTAATCTTAAATATGATACTTATTTTTATTTTCTTCCTTCAGTGCCCAACATGAAAAGGGATACAATTTTGGCATTCTTGTGACATACAGGCAAACACTAGATTTCTAGTGAAAGGGTTTTGGCAGGTGATTATTTTAATAAATCCTTAATTGGGTTGTTTTCATTTTCACTTTTCCTCTTAATATATTGACATAGGTAATTTGGCTCATACTTTCTACTAAAGGAATGAAATGTGTATTTTTTTTCATTAGTTTCTACAAGTATATGGAAATTAATGGCAATATCTCATGTTTAGCTAGACAGGTTTAATGGCAATCAATTCTTATAAACAACTCAAACATAGTATTATCCACCCAATTTTGTCACTATGAATATTGATCACATGGTTGTTTCATTTAATTCAAGTATTTTAATGAGTTAAGATGATTGTATCATTAGATCTCTATAATCTCATAGAAAAACAAAATTTTGCACAAGTCATATATATTTATTATTATTCATAATTCTAATTTTCTTGGGGTTTAAATGTACATAAGCCAGGACTTTGAAAAGTTTGTGTCTTCTAGCATATGAGTTTTGTTGTTTTTATTTCTATCACTAATATCTAGCATTTTTTGTTTAGCTTGATTTCCTCTACAACATATCCATTTTAGTATTTCTATTTCTATTATTAATATCTAGCATTTTCATTAAGCTTGATTTCCTCTACAACATACCAATTTTGGTTTTTTTATTTCTATTGTTAATATCTAACATGTTTTGTTTCACTTGATTTCCTCTATAATATTCCTAGCATTTCTTAGATCCTAGGAATTGGATTCAGAAAATATAAACTACTTGAGCCATGCACTTAACATATTTCACTATTTAGGTCTTTCAACCTCTACCACCAAGCTATTATTTGCATAGAGATATGTTCTAATATTGTCAAATTATTTTATGTTTTTTATAGTTTTGACCAAAATATAATTAAGTCACCCTGCATAGCACTACTCTCAAGTTCTAGAACTGATGTTTCCCTATTGTGCTCTTATTGTTATTCATCTCCCTCAAACGGAAGTGTCATGTGTGTATGTTTTTTATACATTTCAAGTGGTTCCATGTTTTTTTTGTTGCTATTTGGCTTCAACAAAATCTTATGAAATGTTATATTGGAAAAATAGCTTCTCCTCCACTTGTGCCATTAGAACTAATTTGACACCAAGAAACACCACTTTGTATAGATTGTGAAGATCATTCTTGTTTAAAAATAGTGTGGATAGATATTCAAATATTTGATATAAATTTATTATAAATATTTTAGAGTATATCTTAATACTCAACATCTATTTATGCTTATGATAAAAAATCAATTATAACATATTATGTAGAATATTGTTTTTAAATCAATATAATATTATAATATTCATTCTAAAATTATCTAATTTAACTTCACATTTTATTTCAAGTTCACATTTATTAATACAAATTGACTCAAACCTACCAAACTAAAGGCATGAACTTTGGCGCTTGTGCCCCTTGTTTAATTCCTTTAGTATTCATCTTCAATTTATTGTTACTATTTCACATGACATATTTATTAATCAACAATTTATAAAATAATGTGAGCTATTTAAAATATTTATATCCAACTTTTAAAATCAATTTCTTGTGATTATCTTAGGCTGTATGGGTACACATATCCAAACCCCTAGTATACACACCCATGTATCCAAGTACCACAGACAAGTACCCCAAGAGTGGAGGACTCACTCAAGAGCATCATAGCTAAAGAACATAATTAAGATTTTTGATTTGTATTTAGTTTTTTTGGCATATTAACTTGTTGTTTATCAAGCTTATTTTAATATAGAATCAGTTTGAAACTTTGGTACAGTACCTATTAACAATAAACTTTATCACTATTCAAGTCAAAAGTTTATGATTTGCAATATATCATTGTTCTATGATTTATGATCTTCTTGTTCATGTTTAAAGTCATCCTTCTTTGTTGCACATTATACATTTATCATATTTTATTATTACAAAAATATTGCTAATCTCAAACCGAAAACAATACATTAAAACTAAAAGAGGGGTAAAAAAATTATTGAATACCAGAGAAAACAGAACAATAAAAGAAACAAAGAGAACTACAGAGATTTATCCTAGTCCACAAGTTGATCCAGCATCTAATATAAATCAAGGAGAAGCATCCTATGATCAATAATGTTCCAATCCGGCACATGCTCTAAGGCTCATTTAGCCAAACAATCAACCACATTGTTCCACTCACGAAGGATATTCATAAAAGATACAAAATCCATAGAATTGCATAACTGAGTGATCTGTTGAATAACTAGAGCCAAATGCCAATCCACATCCACAAGGTTCCATATACTCAATAAATTCACAACCACTTGTGAGTCAGTCTCACAAATAATTCTTCTTCAGCCATGTTGACAATACTATTCCACTAGAACCAAGATAGCAAGGGCTTCCATGAGGTTATTTGTATGACAACCCTTGTATATAGAAAATAGAAGTTGAATATCACCAGAGCTGTCATGCCCAACTTTTCCAATACCAGCCGGTCCAAGATTTCCTTGAGAAGAACCATCAGTGTTGATTTTAAGAACTCCAGCCTCAAAAGGAGACCAATGCCCCTCACGGTTAACACATTGAGAACGTTGCCTAGCTCTATTCCTAGAACATCTATGGGAGAATGAGGGAGTGCCGCCTTAAAGAGGAAATGAAAGGCATACATGAGTAAATACCAACATTGCTAGGATCCAAACCTCCACCAATGTCACATTTAGCCAGGAGTGTTTCATGAAGAGAACTAGCAATTTTCCCCCATAGGTGCCTAATTTCAAACTGCACATCATGAAAGATCCTCCTATTTCTCTCAAGCAAGACATGTCATAAAATAAGGGAGGGGCCAATAGTCCAAAAAACTTGAAGAAAAGAAGTCTTGGAAGGGGGATGGCCCAGACAATCTCAGAACTCAGACAAAGAGGAAACATGTCATCACCTGCATCCCCACACACTCCACCAGAAGTGCCAAATCTATTTGACAAAGAGGCACTGGAAAAAAAGATGAGAAATAGTCTCTTCGCTATTGCAGCATAAGACACAGATGGAGGGCCCTTGAAAGCCTCTCTTGTAGAGATTCTCCCAAGTAAGACAACGATTGTAAACCAAAATCCAGAGGAAAAAGTTACACTTAGGCCAAGAAAAGCTATTCCAAGCTCTCTTCCACCAAGAGACCTCCACCTCACCAAAAATTTGCTTAGTCAGCTCAAGGTACCCTAAAGAAACCGAATACTTGCCATAAGAAGTACCTCCTCAAGTCAAAACATCAAGTTCCTGCAAAGAGCTGCAGTCCCTAGAAGCCAAAATCTAAGAAAGTTCCATTTGAAAACAATATATTACATTTACAAACTTTATCACTATTATTGTTTTGAAAAACTTTTCCCATGAATCCTAATTTCAAATTTTCTATAAATATGCAATTATATTAAAATAAAGTTTGACCAAACTACCGAACTGCTTTAAGCTTTTTGCTGACGTTTTCTAACTATAAAGAAATTTGAATTCAGATTGAAATGAGAAAAGTCATTGTCTGTGGGTCTAAAGGAAAAAGTGTCAGATACCCCATCCTTCTGCAATGAATTGGTTTTGACGTGGAATATTTTCTGGAGAGTTTAGAAACATCAATTGATTTTGTAGGAGATTCCTCTCCTGTACAAAATTTGGGCATTTTAAGTCTTGAGATATCAAATTAAGGTAACGATTTCTAGATGCTAGATACCTTCAGTGTATTCCTGAATGGATTCCTCTGCAAGATTTGCACACTTTAAGACCTGAAATTGGTTTTAAGGAATTGGAGGAGCTGAAGAGAGTCTTTATCGGGCAGTGCGTAAGGCTGCAGAACATCCAAGGCATTGAATTTTTAAGAAGCCTGGAGAGCATTATCATTACTGCATGTCCAAAGCTGCAGAATATAAGGGGTATTGAAGAATTGAAACGCTTGAAGGAGATTATTATTACAGACAGTCCCACAATATGCTGTGTCGAAGGATTGCAGGTATCAAAAGCAAATAAGTGTAGTTTATTCATTAGTTGTCCACTATAAATCTAGTCTCTGTGTTGCAATTTCTATAAATTATTATAAATCTAGTCTGTGTGTTGAAAGGCTTGAAGGAGATGATTATGCCAAATTATTATGCTGATGTATTTGACGACACTTTAGCTTCAGCAGATGCTTTCTGTGAAATAAATGTCGGAATGTACCCTCACAGCAGGGCACAAGTGGAGGAGACGATCCATACATTTCAAAAAACCCATCATTCGTTCAGTACATTCATCTTTTGCGGTATTTTTTGGTGGCCTGTTTGCATGGGGAGCGACATTTGTAATGGGACCAGGATTATGCTCGAGAACCTAAAACCTCTACGTCTCTGTTTTGATAATGAATTCAAATCTTTGATTGTTATGTCCGTGGTTAATGAATTAAGATTACTAAAATATGAATCTTGGATGCCATCAAATTATAAAACACAGAACTTTTTTCATGGGTACTTAATGGCAGTGAAGGCTGGTGAAGAAAGTAAATCCCTCCACATGTTGAAAAAATTATTTCCTCAACAGTGCATTAACATCTGTTTTGCAAAAGACCTGCCGTGTCACAACCAACTTCTTCTTGCCGAATTATTTGCATCACATTTCCACGTGGATGGAAAATGAACCAATTTTATAATTATAATTAATGATTGGAATTGGTTATCATTAATTCTGGATATAATGGATTGAGTCAGTTACCATTCAGTTGGGGAGAGGTCATCTTGGGTGTCGCATGCAAATATAGTGGCACTAACAAAGGATAGGGAGGGTGCACACTCAGCGGCACAATGGCGGCTATTATAGCTATCAAATTGCAGGCATATTTTAATCTTTTGTTCATCTCCTCTTTCCACCAGTGAAAAAAACCAACTGTTCAGGTTTCCTTCAATGTTGTTCTCTCTCTCTTATTCTCGCCACTCGAATTTACTTTTGAATAGTCTATCGTTCTCCTTTATTCTGAACAGTTCTCTGGCTATGCTGCTTTGGATATCCATTCGACGTGTGCCCTTATAGTCATATATCATTGGCATCTTTTAGATTTTGAGAATCTGGCTGTATCCAGGTTTCTTATTGACATGACATTCTTGCACTCTGCAACTAAGAAAGTTGCTCCGCATTGAAACATCAACTTAAACTGACATACTATTAATAAGTCATGTCCCTCCTGAAGGCAAACACCATGGCCAATGAGGTCAATAAGGCAGGAATAATGTTCTTTTCTTGGGTAGCCGATAGGGTGATATGGGGGCATTAGTGGCGGCTGGAAGGAGGAAGAAAGATTTGGGAGACGACACAGAAATGGGGGCAACAACGAATTTTTCTAGGTTTTTCATTCTTTTTCATTGTTTGACCCTTAGTATAAACTTGTATGAGTCATCTGGTGCCTTGAATGATATATTGTTCTTTTCATGGGAGAAAATAGAAGGATATATTTACATAATTGTTGATTTAGGACTACTATACCGAAGTTGCTCCATCTTCTTTATTGTTATAAACCTTAACTCATTCATCAATCTTCCAGTAAAGTAATGTCCAGGATTGATTCAAATGTCTAAAAACAGCATCGAAGAATTGAAATAGAATTTATAATTACGTATTTAAATCTTGCTCAGTGAGCAACAGGCGTCCTCCTTAACTGTAAAATTTACCAATAACCGTTTCTAGTTGTTCCTCTATCCCTATGGAGGCCATTGAAAGATGCATAAGCCGTATATCGAGGTAAACTTCCAAAGCAAAACTATTCCATAAATGTGCAAAGGAATGTGTGCACTAGTACACTTCTTTTTGGCTTTCTCCTCAGTTCTGACTATCTTGACTATCTGACTAAGATTGCACATGGTCTTCAATTCAGTACACCTTAGTTTTATGTCTAGTTAATGAGAGTTCAACAATAATTGAATCATTATTATTATTTCTGAAAATAGCAAAATGCTTCACTGATAGTTATCAAACTAGAACTTAGTTATGATAGTTCACATGCTAAGGCATTAGTTCATTCCTGCGTAATTGGTTATCTCTAATAGCTAGCTCTGAAATGTAAACATCTACTTGAAGACTCCACGAAGTTAGATATATTTATTTGATTGTTGGAGCTAATGTATAACTTAATAATATTATTAGGCATGATGTAAAAGCTCCTTAAAGTTGTTAATTGGAAATAGAAATTGATGTCATTGAATGGAAGTATCAGCTTTATGTTTAACATTGAAGGGTAGTATTTGGATCATGTACATTGAAGTATGTGTAGGTCTACATCATTGGATAAAAGTCATGTTTACACACTCATTTATGGATTAATTACCTTCAACCTTTGATTATAGTATTTAATTCCATGATGGTTGAATTGTCAACTAGGGTTTCCATGTATCATTTATGCACTCCATACTCTAACATGAGGTGGAAATACCTATTAGGATTGAGACATTGCATATTATGTTTTATTATGATTTGCATTTTATTGTTTAATTATGGTGAGGTTTCTTTTGGTCCTTACATAAAAGGCATATCAAACTATATGAATAAATAAAGGAAGCATTATTTGGTCGACGTTTTGGATAGTTAAGAGGGTGATTGCATTCTTTAATATGTGTAGTTTGCGTATGATAATCTTGATGTGTTTTGTGTTAATGAGAGTCTTAGCATAATGGTTTCATATGAATGGAATAGAATCAGACTAAGTTACAAGGTGTGAATTTGAAAAATAAAGGCTGATAAGGAGATAAAGTGTTTTCACGATGGTCTAAATGGCACGTTGAGGATGCCACATTATGAATTGTTTATGATGCTGATTTTTACATGTTTCACATGCATATATGATGGTTATGATGTGAATTGGAAATAAGGATAAATTATTTTAACTATGATAAAATGGATACTAACCTAATTTTGTGATTTTTGTGAATGTCTACGTAGTATATAAATTTTAGAATATGACTTTTGTTGCTACACAATTCCATTATCTCTCTAAGTTTTACTTGTTTAGACTATCTCGTTGCCAGGCTGAGTATCTTTCATTTCAGGAAAGATTTCATGGAAGCTTAACAACTTCGTGGTAGGGTGGTAAAGCACTCCTACAATATTCTCGCCCTTGTGTTCTTAGACAAGTTTTGGAGCTCATTTCAACTAGGTCGTCATGGTTAGACAATCTGATATTTGGTATCTGGAATTGGTAATCTGGTAACAAAATTAAGATTCTTTTAAATTTGAGCATATATGTATATGTACCATTTATGTTAAGGTTAATGATAGTTAATCAACTAATGTTGACTAGTCTGCATTTTATGAAAATTGCTGATGTGGCATTTGTCTTGCAGGGGCAATCATTACATGTCATCTTTTGAGTGTGGTAACCCTTCTAATTTTGATGAAACATATATGAAGTGCAGTGAAGATATCGATCCAAAGGAACAATATGGGAGAGTATAAATTTTATTACGATGATTTGGGTGACTATGCTGATAGGTGATGGAAAATATGATAGGTGGTCGTGGTGATGTTTATAATTTATAATTATATGTAGGTTGTGTGGATAATGAGATAATGGATAATTGTAAGAGAAAATGATTTGTTTAATTTACTGTAAAATTTCAACTAAGTATGTTTCTTTATTGTAAATATTATGTTCTATTTTCAATTTTAAGAAGAAAGTTTGTTAATTTTAATTTATAGCATATGAATGATTTTAATAATAGAAAATCTAAAGAGGTGTGATATTAATAGAGGAAGATAGAGAGAGATGATGAGCTAGACAATGGAGAGAAGGGAAGGGAGGGACGAAGGGGGAGAGAGAGGGATCTAGGTGAGATAGAGGAAAGTATCATATGCTAAATCTTAAATCATCAATCTTATACCTTCAACGACCCATAATTACAACATAATTTTGTATGATCAAGAAATGCAAATGCAAGGACCAAAAAAACTAAAATTTGAGAATAAGGTATAGAAAAATATGTACTTTATAGATTAAAACTCATCTATAATGGCCCTATAGAAATTAATTATTAGTGTGAAAGTTCTTACAACCCTAACGATAATGGCCTTTCCTACCAAATCTCCTTCTCTTTCTTCCGTGATATCGAGACCTCTCATACTTGGAGGGGAAAACACTATACTACATGCACCTCATTGACCTTGTAGAAGGTACTTAGTTCAATATTGAAACATGTATAAATATATCAATATGTTTCTATCAAAATATAATACATGATATTGAAAAGATCATTAAATGTAAAATTTTATCATTTAATGATTGACTAACAAAATGTAATGAAAACTTCATGTTTTCAAACCAAAAATCTCAATGTAATTATGAAAAATGAGATGTAACAATAATTCTATTATTCATTAATATATTTCATCCCAACATGTCTTCTTGAAGTTTATCTCTCAAAACCATCATGCCATTTGGGCATCCTCCTATATCCATTGTAATTTCCTTCTATTTTCTTTAGAAATCCACTAAATCTAGTTGTAATTGTCTTTCAAAGGACAAATGTAGAAACCTAAATTACATCACCCTTTGTCATCAATTTTATGCATTAGTTCATCTTAGTTAATTCTCTCTAAAAGTCTTCTCATTATATTGCAAGTATTGCTATCACAATTTAAATGTGTAGTTTTTGAGTCAAACTCATTGACCCATGTTTCATGAGTAGTGATTCACACGAATCCATCTCTAATGAGAGTAAATGGAACACTTTTCACTCATTGGATCGAGGTGATGCTCACAAAGATGAAACACCTATTCATCTTTTCATCCAAAAGTCTTAAAATTCACATCTTTTTTCAATTAATAATACGAATTTTTTAAAACAACATGCTATATAATTCTTACATAAACATGTAAATACCCACACTTCATTACAACATGAGCAAATCAACTTCAAAGGCTCTATTTGAAGTAGGTTTAGTTCTAAAATAAATAACTTATAATTAGTTTTTTTAAGTTCTTTTTTTAATTTACTTTTAATTGTAAGCTTTATTCTCTCAAATATAATCATTTTATGAATTTAATTAAAGAATAAATAAATTATAATTAGTTCGTTTTAGTTTTCATTTAATTTAATTTTAATTGTAAGCACTACACTATCAAAAATAATCATTCTACAAAATAATTTATAAGAGTAACTTACATCCTTCAAAATTAAAATATTTGGATCTATAAATAAAATTATACTTCATATCTTATGAAATAGATATGAAGAAGTGGTACTATTAACCAGTCCAATCCTAAGGGCACTAACCACTCCAATCCCAACCACTTTGGTGTGAATTGCTAAAAGGAGAAAATTGGTTGCACTACAAAACACGTTAGCTACCCTAAAGATTAATCAATAATATTTATGGTCTTAATTGTGTACAAATTTTAATCACAAATCGCACAAACATACATATATCAATTTTTAAAACTGGTTTTTGAAAATTGATATAAAATTGGGTCCCTTCTTTATGATTGCATACCTAAAAACAATGCTTCTTGTTAGTATATAAGATTGTTTCCTTTAGAATGGCATTCAAAAAGGAATTCAATGTTTTTTGTTGTTGTTTTATTCTCTATCACTGCAATGGCAACGTTCTTTGCAGTTGCACTATTTTGGAAGTCATTCAACAATAAAACTCTTGACATGACCTCTTAGCCTAGCATTCTGGAGTAATGGTAATGGTAATGCTTGAACCATGCAGAGATGATTTCCTCATCATCTCAAGCATCGACTTGATTGTAAACCCTTCTACAACATTTTTATCTTGGCCAAATATCTTTTAAAATCCTTCAAGTATACATTTGCTTTTCTCTAGATTTCTCCTCGAAAAAAGTGTAGTGATATTACACCTACCTCCAACCCTTGAGACTAACTAGCTCTAAAATTACATATAAAGTCAGCCCAATACATCTTTGACACTTATTGTGGAAATTTTCCCTAGTATATTTGGGTTGCATTTTTTACCTAAATTTTTAACAGTAGACCAATTTGCCTTGTCAAATTCATTTTTAAAAAAATATGATCCCAATAACATCAAAAATTTGACGGCAATTAAGTTTAGTGTCAAAATTTTGACGTTGTCACAAATATAAGCAAAAAAAAAAAAAAAAACTTCATTCATTCACATAGCAAAGTGTAGGAAGGGGGCTTCTAGTGGTGTGACAAATAGTTTTTCAACATCATTCAAGGTAAGGTTTTTTAGTGCTGAGTTGGGAGTAAGGGAAATTAAGTCTTAAATTTTGTTTGATTATGCTATAGTGTGATAGCAAATGGATCCCAAATTCACTGGCATTCAAGCACACCATCTCCATCCTCTTCATCTGCTTCAAAATCACCATTGAACACCTCGAAAGAATAGGTGTAGCATGGAGAATGAAGCTTCCTCAACCTTAAACCATCAAGATCTACAGTTAACCCTACCCTTTTGGTAATGAAGAGACATATCAAAAGAGGGATTAAAACTTCTTAGATATGTTACCATTAATAGCAATCCAACCCTCTTCCACTTTAATTGCCTCACTGTGTCAGACCAATGAACTCAATGTTGGACCACCATCATCCCAAAAGAAATTACTTGCAAAGAAAATGTCTACTGGCTCATGGGGATTAGGATGCTTAATGTTGATTTAAAAAGTGGTAATTTAATTAATAAAGACTAATATCCTTGAACGATGTTGAATCCCTACAACATGTAAATATTATTAAAATACATTAAAATCCCTATAGTGATCGATTAGGGTTTTGAGATCAATAAAGTAACATGAGAAGCCATAATCAAACCATAGTTCACTCATAAATAAGTCTTATTTCTCAGACCAAATATGTAGTAGGCTTAGGAGTGGTTGGAGAAACAAAGGAGAGACTGAAATTTAACCCTGTGTCTAAAAATTGAACATTAAACATTTTCCACTCATTTGATGCAATCAAAAACCTTAGATCAAACTTGTGGAATTCATATTAGTTATGCAATAATTTATTTATAGGTCATCTAAAGAAATAGGTATGTCATTTCAACACCATCCTATTCGGTGAATTTAACTTATGTATACTTTAGTGAATTAGTTTCTTGTTTGAAAAATGAGATGGACTACCATGGTAGGACTATTTAGCAATAAAAAAATATAGAATTTTCTTGAATAGCCACAACACAATATCATTTGTAAATTGTTTCACGTTGAAGATTCTCTTTAAAGGAAAATTAGTCACTCTAACACTTCATCTCCATCTAAAAAAATAGCTAATCCTAGTAGCCTTACCAACAAATAAAGAAATTGTGGCTAGTTATGATAAGTATCACTCCCTTCCTCACAAGATACAAGACATGCCTTCATTCACACAATTTTTGGGTATCAAATCAAATGTAAAAAGTAAACACAAACCTAAATATAGTAATGAATCATTGGGAGAAAGTGAAGAATTAATTTTGCAAGAACAAGGAAAGGAAAAGGGTCGCTTGTTTGCAAATTGTGAACTACAACTCATCAAAATCAATGAATCAAGCATCATGTGGTATCCCTGAAGAAGGAAAAAAAACCTTGGATCAAGAGGAGGCCCATAGTACACCATTGAGACTTCACATTGATCACAAAATGGATCAAATTACAATCATGGCATAGCCCATTACAAATACTCCTCTTGCACCTACCTTTATAACTCAAGCTCTACTTTTGCATTAAAATCTTGATTATTCCAATCACACCTTTGGTCATGGGAGGAATGAAAATTAATATGTGAGGCCTCACCCCGACCCTCCGTAGTCCTAGTTGTTATTTTATCATTTTGTTAATCATGACTCGAGATGGTCGAGACACTATCAGATACTTGAACATATCATATTATTTCATGTTGTGTGATGTTGTTTTCAGATATTGATGTCCGTCATTTAATGCTTTATGTATATGTATGTGATGAATTAAGTAAAATGTAGGATTAACACATTGAGTTTGGAATCTTTATGATTAAGGATATAAGTAGGATGCAAAAAACCATGATTTATGTATGTTTCAATTTATGTAAATTTCTGATACGTATATATGTACATGTGATTTTCGGGACTACTGATGTGTGCAATGAGTGTGCAGATATTTTAGTCGAGGAAACTGACGGAGGAACATAACTGACCTCTATGTGCTAATTCTAGAAATCTTGTTGTTCGTAATTGAAGTATTGTATTGTGAGATGTATGTATGTATCTTTCTGTGTTTAGTAAATGTGAATGTTCGTAACTATGTTCTTTTAGTGTCGCTTGACACTCGTGTTTTGTTCATGCTCCTTAGCATGCTATTAGGGTTAGCCGTGTACCCTTTGGACCAAGTTGGCTTAAGTTAGTGACAATTCGCTATTGATTTCTTAATCAAGGTTAGTCATCCCTTAATTCGGATTAGTGCTTAAATTTCAAGATAGAGTAGTTAGATGGACCTATTTTATTCCTAGCTTTGTTTGGCTCTAAACCTTTTTCTAAGGCTTCAAAACATGGAATAATTATACCCAAGGGGTATGGGTATGGGTTAGGGGTCTTTTCCAACCCCTAAGCCCCTTTTGTTGACTTTTGAGGTCACTCAAAAGTCCCCTTTTTGCCTTTGTGCGAAAATTGCAAGTGGTTGTCATGAGTTGTCTTACCCCACCTCCTTTTAAGGTTTAACCATAGTAAGGGTAGAGTTAGGAGTTTCTAGAATGGCTAGTGGGTGGGAGTAGTTATTGATCCCCTTTGGTGGTTGAGATGGAGGCTTATTTAGAGGCCTTCCTTGGACTAGTTGTTTGGGTTACCCAATCTCTACATTTAGAGAAGATTTCTTGAAGCTTGAAGGAAGGAGGAATACTCTACTCAAACTAGTTCATTTCCATTACCTCTTGCGAAGGTAGGAAACTCCCATCTCCCTTATTCAGTTCTTATGTTTTGTTTCATGTTCTTGTTACTTTGTTGTTGTTTCACTGTTGTATGGTTGTGGGTATGTTGGGAAGGTTTGTAAACCATGTCTTTTTTGTTGTTTTCCTTCTTGTTTATGTTTAAAAAAATTTGAGTTTTCCTTGCATGGGTGTTTTGGTATTACTCACCCTAGGAGAGGGCAGAAGTGACCAATTTTGGGAGAGGTCTGTTTAGTTGGACTCCAACCTGTGTAGAGTCTCTTCTCAGGATGAGAAGAGGGATAAAGGGTAGGGTGTTATGGGCCCTTACCCGTCAACACAATCCTGGTATGAGTATGGCAAGTTTAAATGGAAGAACGGAAGTTCTTTGTTATTGGCCCCGATTGGGCATCTGAATTGGTGTTGTGTTTGACTTCTCCAGTTGGAAGAATCCACCCCTCCCTAGTTTTGATTCACTGTGAATCTTATTGTGTAAACCATGTATGATTATGCATGCTTGATGTTCTTTTGGTTCTGCTTGGTTGTCACCCGATCAGCTATTGGTTTCCTCCATGGTTCTTGAAATGAAATTTAGAAAACATTACAAACTCCTTGATTATGATCATGAAGAAAATTGGATAAAATTGTTGAAATTTAGGATTGAGATCCTATTGTAAATTGTATTTTAAACCTTATTGTAAATGGCAACGAAGCCGGGTTTTCTTCCTAATTCTTTCCCGGCTGAGCCTTTGAATCAGGTTGGCCAATAAAATTGGTGTTGAGTATAATTGTTCTTCATGTGATTCAATCGAAATTTAAAATTAGATGGATGCATATTAGAATTATGATGGAAAATTATGACGTTGTGCATTTTGGCAAAATTTCAAGTTTTCGTATATGTGAAAAACGAAAATTCTTTTATGAATAAAAGATTTGTTTTTCTGATTAATGGAGTTAAATCAACCCTTGTATTATTGATTAAAATGGATAATTCCAAATTTCTTGGCATATTAAGTTGTAACAAGTTCGTATAGATATTCTTTGAAAGGAAAAATTTAATTCCCTCTTGGTAATATATCACTTTCAAATTTTATACTTAGAAAATTATTCACCTTAAAATTACTTATATATACATGCATTGCTTGTAATCCTACACTTAGATAAATTTTTCAAAAAAAAAAAAAAAGGTTGTATCCAAGAGCCATATAGGCTCTGGAATTTGTATGGGAGAAGCAAATTAAATGTCCCCTTGATAACAGAGAATATTCTCTTCAAAACTCTCTTTCAAATCATTTGTATAATCCTGAAAAATAAAATTAAAATAATAATGACAATTGAAAATGTGTATAATATAATTTAAAACTAAATATCTTTAAAATCTACCCATACCTAATAAACTTTATGTCTTAAATTCTTTATCTCTCCTTACCTGGCGTCAACTTTTGCAATGGGTTGAATAGTTTTAACAAGTTAAATTTAAAATAATGACATGATGGGAGGGTGACATCACCCGTCACCTCACCCCATCCCCATTTGCTTGTGGAAGCGCGCAGTTACTTTTTGTGGAAGGCAAACTTGTTTAAAGTTTTTCCCCAACCATTCTTTCTTCCAGCGCTTTCTTTCTCTCCTTGTGATAGGCTTAAACCTTGGGCAAGTCATGTCTCTTAATGAGACCTACGCTCCTTCCCTGGCAAGTCAGTTCTGACGCAGCGTTAGTTGGGTGGGAAGCGTGCTGGGCATTGAAAAAATGCATGGGTTAGAGTGGGGTGGTTAGTATAGGTGTTAGGGGGTTAGTATAGGGGTTAGTTTTAGTAGTTAGTTTTTGATTTATTTTAATTGCAAGATAGTTCAGGTTAGCATGTAAGTCATAAATTAGTTTAAGTTACTAAAATGGTTTTTAGTTAGTTTATTATTATGTTGTTTTGTAAATTATAGATAGTATTAATTTATAAGTTTGTTTAGTATTTAGTTTTAGTTGTAGTATAGGTTAGTATGGGTAGGTTAGTCTTAAGTTAGTTAATATTAAATAGTTTCTTTTGTTAATTGCTAATACTTGTATTTAGCTAGTATTTTAATGCAAATTAAGTTTTAGTATATGTTTATTATTGTTAATAATTTTAGTTAGTTGTTATGTATAGTTTTGTTAAATTTTATAAATGTAATTTAGTTTCGATTTAGTTAGTATAGTTTTAATTAATTTAGTTGTTGAATCATTTTAGAAAATTCTCATTTAATGATTAGTCGATAAAGATTAATTTATTTAGTACGTTCTTTTATTAATTTAATATCAAAAGATTAGATTAGAAGTTTGCGAGAAATGTTTATTTTGATTGTTTAAAAGTTTTATCATAATTATGTAAATTGAGCTTGATGACTATTAATTATAATTAAATGTATGATTGGTTTACTAAGAAAATTAAGATAGTATTCAATTGGAGTTAGTTTAGTTTCAAGTCAATTTAATTGTTTTACTATCTTATAAAGTTTTAAATTAATGATTGGTTAATTAATTGACTCTATAAAAAAAAAAATCAGGATGATTGCTTTAAAAATTATAGCTAATAATGTTTTAGTTTTGTTAAAATATTGTTAAAAATTGTAGATAGCGTGTCATGAAATAAATTTTATTATCTTAATTTAAATTCATATGGTCATTATACTAGAAATGTTTTATTTGTTTTTTATAAAATTACGATTGGAATAAAATTAAATTATATACATATATGTATGGGTAGACGCGATATTCTTTTTAATAAGTTCTTTATTAGATATTGCAATTTAATTTAACTGTACTCATTTAGATTGATATTTAAATAATTTTAGTATGTTGTTGTGAAGTTAATATAATAATGTGACTATGCTCAACATTAATCTTATAACAAAAGTTTCAAAATCTTAAGGATGTAATCATCCTCATAAGTTTAATCTTAAGACGTAATGTAGAGGACCCGTACTCATACTATTATCTCAATCTTTTCAACTTAGAGCATGCTTAATTATTATTTATTAAAAAAAAAAAAATTAAGCATGCTCTAAGTTGAAAAGATTGAGATAATAGTATGAGTACGGGTCCTCTACATTACGTCTTAAGATTAAACTTATGAGGATGATTACATCCTTAAGATTTTGAAACTTTTGTTATAAGATTGATGTCGAGCATAGTCACATTATTATATTAACTTCGCAACAACATACTAAAATTATTTAAATAGAAATCTAAATGAGTACGGTTAAATTAAATTGCAATATCTAATCAAGAACTTATTAAAAAGAATATCGCGTCTACCCATACATATATGTATATACTTTAATTTTATTCCAATCGTAATTTTATAAAAAACAAATAAAACATTTCTAATATAATGACCATATGAATTTAAATTAAGATAATAAAATTTATTTCATGACACGCTATCTGAAATTTTTAACAATATTTTAACAAAACTAAAACATTATTAGCTATAATTTTTAAAGCAATCCTCCTGACTTTTTTTTTATATAGTCAATTAATTAACCAATCATTGATTTAAAACTTTATAAGATAGTAAAACAATTAAATTGACTTGAAACTAAACTAACTCCAATTGAATACTATCTTAATTTTCTTAGTAAACCAATCATACATTTAATTATAATTAATAGTCATCAAGCTCAATTTACATAATTATGATAAAACTTTTAAACAATCAAAATAAACATTTCTTGCAAACTTCTAATCTAATCTTTTGATATTAAATTAATAAAAGAACGTACTAAATAAATTAATCTTTATCGACTAATCATTAAATGAGAATTTTCTAAAATGATTCAACAACTAAATTAATTGAAACTATACTAACTAAATTGAAACTAAATTACATTTATAAAATTTAACAAAACTATACATAACAACTAACTAAAATTATTAACAATAATAAACATATACTAAAACTTAATTTGCATTAAAATACTAGCTAAATACAAGTATTAGCAATTAACAAAAGAAACTATTTAATATTAACTAACTTAAGACTAACCTACCCATACTAACCTATACTACAACTAAAACTAAATACTAAACAAACTTATAAATTAATACTATCTATAATTTACAAAACAACATAATAATAAACTAACTAAAAACCATTTTAGTAACTTAAACTAATTTATGACTTACATGCTAACCTGAACTATCTTGCAATTAAAATAAATCAAAAACTAACTACTAAAACTAACCCCTATACTAACCCCCTAACACCTATACTAACCACCCCACTTTAACCCATGCATTTTTTCAACGCTCGGCACGCTTCCCACCCAACTAACGCTACATCAGAACTGACTCACCAGGGAAGGAGCACAAGTCTCATTAAGAGACATGACCTGCCCAAGGTTTAAGCCTATCACAAGGAGAGAAAGAAAGCGTTGGAAGAAAGAATGGTTGGGGAAAAACTTTAAACAAGTTTGCCTTCCACAAAAAGTAACTGCGCGCTTCCACAAGCAAATGGGGATGGGGAGAGGTGACGGGTGACGTCACCCTCCCATCATGGCATTATTTTAAATTTAACTTGTTAAAACTATTCAACCCATTGCAAAAGTTGATGCCAGGTAAGGAGAGATAGAGAATTTAAGACATAAAGTTTATTAGGTATGGGTAGATTTTAAAGATATTTAGTTTTAAATTATATTATACACATTTTCAATTGTCATTATTATTTTAATTTTATTTTTCAGGATTATACAAATGATTTGAAAGAGAGTTTTGAAGAGAATATTCTCTATTATCAAGGGGACATTTAATTTGCTTCTCCTATACAAATTCCAGAGCCTATATGGCTCTTGGATACAACCTTTTTTTTTTTTTTTGAAAAATTTATCTAAGTGTAGGATTACAAGCAATGCATGTATATATAAGTAATTTTAAGGTGAATAATTTTCTAAGTATAAAATTTGAAAGTGATATATTACCAAGAGGGAATTAAATTTTTCCTTTCAAAGAATATCTATACGAACTTCTTACAACTTAATATGCCAAGAAATTTGGAATTATCCATTTTAATCAATAATACAAGGATTGATTTAACTCCATTAATCACAAAAACAAATCTTTTATTCATAAAAGAATTTTCGTTTTTCACATATACGAAAACTTGAAATTTTGCCAAAATGCACAACATCATAATTTTCCATCATAATTCTGATATGCATCCATCTAATTTTAAATTTCGATTGAATCACATGAAGAACAATTATACTCAACACCAATTTTATTGGCCAACCTGATTCAAAGGCTCAGTCGAGAAAGAATTAGGAAGAAAACCCGGCTTCGTTGCCATTTACAATAAGGTTTAAAATACAACTTACAATAGGATCTCAATCCTAAATTTCAACAATTTTATCCAATTTTCTTCATGATCATAATCAAGGAGTTTGTAATGTTTTTTGAATTTCATTTCAAGAACCATGGAGGAAACCAATAGCCGATCGGGTGACAACCAAGCAGAACCAAAAGAACATCAAGCATGCATAATCATACATGGTTTACACAATAAGATTCACAGTGAATCAAGACTATGGAGAGGTGGATTCTTCCAACTGGAGAAGTCAAACACAACACCAATTCAGATGCCCAATCAGGGCCAATAACCAAGAACTTCTGTTCTTCCATTTAAACTTGCCATACTCATACCAGGTTTGTGTTGGCGGGTAAGGGCCCATAACACCCTACCCTTTATCCCTCTTCTCATCCTGAGAAGAGACTCTACATAGGTTGGAGTCCAACTAAACAGACCTCTCCCAAAATTGGTCACTTCTGCCCTCTCCTAGGGTGAGTAATACCAAAACACCCATGCAAGGAAAACTCAAAAATTTTAAACATAAACAAGAAGGAAAACAACCAAAAAGATATGGTTTACAAACCTTCCCAACATACCCACAACCATACAATAGTGAAACAACAACAAAGTAACAAGAACATGAAACAAAACATAAGAATTGAATAAGGGAGATGGGAGTTTCCTACCTTCACAAGAGGTAATGGAAATGAACCAGTTTGAGTAGAGTATCCCTCCTTCCTTCAAGCTTCAAGAAATCTTCTCTAAATGTAGAGATTGGGTAACCCAAACAACTAGTCCAAGGAAGGCCTCTAAATAAGCCTCCATCTCAACCACCAAAGGGGATCAATAAGTACTCCCACCCACTAGCCATTCTAGAAACTCCTAACTCTACCCTCACTATGGTTAAACCTTAAAAGGAGGTGGGGTAAGACAACTCATGACAACCACTTGCAATTTTCGCACAAAGGCAAAAAGGGGACTTTTGAGTGACCTCAAAAGTCAACAAAAGGGGCTTAGGGGTTTGAAAAGACCCCTAACCCATACCCATACCCCTTGGGTATAATTATTCCATGTTTTGAAGCCTTAGAAAAAGGTTTAGAGCCAAACAAAGCTAGGAATAAAATAGGTCCATCTAACTACTCTATCTTGAAATTTAAGCACTAATCCGAATTAAGGGATGACTAACCTTGATTAAGAACTCAATAGCGAATTGTCACTAACTTAAGCCAACTTGGTCCAAAGGGTACACGGCTAACCTTAATAGCATGCTAAGGAGCATGAACAAAACACGAGTGTCAAGCGACACTGAAAGAACATAGTTACGAACATTCACATTTACTGAACACGGAAAGATACATACATACATCTCACAATACAATACTTCAATTATGAACAACAAGGTTTCTAGAATTAGCACATAGAGGTCAGTTCTATTCCTCTGTCGATTTCCTCAACTAAAATATCTGCACACTCATTGCACACATCAGTAGTCCCAAAAATCACATGTACATATATACGTATCAGAAATTTACATAAATTGAAACATACATAAATCAGGGTTTCTTGCATCCTACTTATATTCTTAATCATAAAGATTCCAAACTCAATGTGTTAATCCTACATTTTACTTAATTCATCACATACATATACATAAAGCATTAAATGATGGACATCAATATCTGAAAACAACATCACACAACATGAAATAATATGATATGTTCAAGTATCTGATAGTGTCTCGACCATCTCAAGTCGTGAGTAACAAAATGATAAAATAACAACTAGGACTACGGAGGGTCGGGGTCAGGCCTCACATCCTCCCCCACTAGGCATGAGCTTCCCCCTGGAGTTCATAAAAAAAAATAAGGGTATAAAGATTGCATTCATGCTGCATCCTCCGAAGAAATCGTGATCTCATCATATCATTCCTACTAGACCCTAACTTGGTCCAGCTCTCGACCTCAAGGAGCTCAGGTCTATTGGGCAATAATATGGATAGTCTCTAGCACTAACTGGCTGACCAACTCCACCTGTAGCCCCAATATCAGTAGCCTGATGCTCAGCCTGGTGGTTGTCAACCATTGTAAAAACTCTGTGAGACCTGCCCATGTCTCCCACTGTCGGCTCTTAAAGAACCCCTCTCTGACCACTGGATGACTATCCCTGTGAACACTCTCTAGCTATGTGACCCATGCCACCACAAGTATAGCATGGTCCTCAGGTATAAGATTGTGTATCCTATGATCCTGACTGCTGTGGACCTCCTAATCTGCTAGACCCACTGTATCCACCCCTGGAAGACTGCTGAGTCTGCACTACTTGTGACTGTGGGGTATGTACTTTCTGATCCTACTGTAATTGCCACTGCCTGGGCTTGGAGCCCTGGTAACCCTGTGAGAATTCCTGTTGTTGCTGCTGAGACTGTTGGCCCTTAGAGGACCCTGGTGTATAATTTTGATTCCCTTTCCAAGGGGGTTTCTGTCGAGTAGATTTTTGGTTCTGAGATCGATCCCGTGATTCCTGTCTACCCCGAGTATCCTCTGCCACTAGTGTTATCTCCACTGCCTGTCTGAAGGTGGTAGGGAAGGCCATCCAAACTGAACCCTGAAGAGAGAAATTTAGACCCATGATAAAGCGATGCACCCATAGTTTCCCATCCTTCATGTATTCCACATAAGGAAGGAGCTTGAGAAACCTACTCTCGTACTGAGCCACTGTAAGGCCTCTCTGATAAAGAGAATGAAACTCCTCTATCTGTTTCTGACGAAAATGCTCTAACAAGTACCTCTCTCGAAATCTCTCTAGGAATGATTCCCATGTGAGGGTATCCATCCTCACTCCACCTATGATCTCCTCCTGATGCCACCAATTGGAGGCATCCTCTCTCAACTGGTGAACTGCTAGGCGTGCCTTTAGATTACTCCCATAGGGTCATAATCCAAAGCACCGATGTAGGCTCTGCAACCATGCCTCTACTACTGTCCCCTCAGTGGAACCTATAAATAATGGTGGCCCCAGTCGAATCAATTCCCTGATATCATCTCCTACGTGTCTAGGAGGTATGTCAAATGGGGGTCCTCTCTAGTGTATTGACTCTTCCTCATGCTCACCCTGACCCTCTAACTGTCTCGGTGGGGGACTTCTAGTCCTCTCTCTGCCTCTAGGCCTACCTCCTCCAGGCCCCACTACTTCCACTACTGGAATCTGCTGAACTGGCTGAACTATCGGTACCACCCTCTGCTGAATGACACTGATCAAAGTCTGAAGAGCATTAATAATGTCCTGATTCAGGTTCGGTGGTGGTGGAGGTGGAGGTGGTGGTGGTGGAGGTGGTCCATCCCCCCGTCCCGCTCTACCACCTCTCGCCCTACGACCTCTGCCTCGTGGGTTGCTTCGAGTAACAGGAGGCATCCTACATTATTTAACGTTTAGATAAAGTTTCAGAAGCATAATGGTTTAAGGTTCCTAGTGTTGAAACATGAGCTCTGATACCAAAATGTCATGCCCAAACTACGAGGGCAAAAACACACAAATGTAAGATGTAATGTAGAGGACCCGTACTCATACTATTATCTCAATCTTTTCAACTTAGAGCATGCTTAATTATTATTTATTAAAAAAAAAAAAAATTGTGTATTTTTGCCCTCGTAGTTTGGGCATGACATAATAGAGGACTTCGCTATTCAGCACCACACTTTTCTAGCCAGTTACCTTTTCATTACCTAGTGACATCCAAATATATATATTTCAACTATTATTTGTCAACTACCCTCGAGTTCCTTCCAATGAAATCTGTCAGGCTTGGTAGTTACAAATAATGTCTTTGCTACCACCACTAATTTATTTTGGAAGGAACTTTATGGTGTGTGAAATGCCCAAAAAAATTCAAAGACATTCGTGGCTAGATCAACAATGTGTCACAGAAATAGTCAACACAAATTTTGTAGTCTTCAAGAAAATTTTATTCAGTCTAAATAATTTCTTTTCCCTAAATATAAATTGTAAAGCTGTAGACCTTCTCAAAAAGTCATTTTTTAGAGTACTCTTCTAATTTATTATTTTAACATTTCTAGAATTATAATTAATTTTTTATTTATATAATCTATTTATCATTACTATATATTATTTTAATACATACGAAACCTTAATAATTAAAAATTATTAAAGCAATGTTCAAGCATGTAATAAAGCTCATATGATAGGAAGTGAAATATTTTGCTCAAGTTAAGATATATTAGAATAAATAATAATTATAATATTTTATTTAAGATTATTATGTGTTTATAATAAGTGAGTCATAAAGAATTTAGTTAAATTTGAATATCAATAATTAGAATTGATGAGTATTTGTGAAAATAGGATTCACATTTGAGTTTTGGATTGAAAACAAATTTATATCGAGATATGATATCATGGCCTAGCCTATTTGTGAGGATTTGGAGAGTTAACTTATCAAAATGTATAAACCTAAATGAATTTTTATAGGTTGTAAACTTTACATTCACAACATTAGATCACTACAATTGGCATTTTAATTAACATATTCCACTGGTAGGTGTAATTATTGTGCTATCTTGACATTAGTTTGAGATTTTATGGGTAGATGATATTTTTTGCATAGGTTGGTTAAAGCCTTTGACCACTCTTGAATGTTTCCCTACACACATGATAGTGTTATCTACTCATTGTTAGGTTTAAATCATAGACAAAAATAACAATTACATGCAAATATATCCAATAACAGAAAATAATAGATCATAGAAAAGAACACAAGGCACCAAGATTTAACGTGGTTCACCCAATCCCTGAGCTACATCCACCAAACAATAAGTTCGATACTATTACGATCCAATGATTACAACTTGATTACAATTTGTAATCCCTTGTAGCTCAATATCACTGCAAGAACCTATTTTGCATCAGAAATTAATGAAAATACCTAACCTTAAGCCCTTTTATACAAGTAATTTTATGCCACTTTAGGGTTACAACATGTTAGCCATATGTTGGCCATGGCCCAAAAAAAAAAATTCAAGGTGATGCCCCGAACCCTAAAGAATTTATGAAGTATGTACAGTACTTTCCTAATCAATCACCACAAACTAACAATCTCCCACTTGGGGACTGATCAAGCTTCACACTAAACAAAAATCTCCCACTTAGAGACTGATCTTATAGCTATGTTGCTACCACATGGGGCTCCCATTGGATGAAAACACCTTGGACTCTATTGTTCTTTTATTCTTGTTCAGTCTAGAAGACTAACCAAAGCTTAAAGAGGAATTCAACTTCTCCCTTGTGACTACCTTTGTCAACATATCTACTAGATTGTCATCTATATGTATCTTGCCCAACTTTAACTGTCCATCCTCCAAAACTGATCAAATGAAATGATACTGCAACTATATGTGTTTGGTCTTTGAATGCAGAGCTGAATTCTTTGCAAGATGGATGACACTTTGACTATCTATAAATAAATAATTATCCCTCTGAGGGTGTCCCAATTCTTCTAAGAAGAACTGAAGCCATATCATCTCCTTGGCTGCCTCTATAGCAGCTACATACTCTGCCTTTGTAGTGAATAAAGCATACATCAAGCTTCCTACCATAACATACATCAAGTTTCCTATAGCTGAAGTATAGGGTACCTTGGGCATGTTATCCTCCTCTTCTTGTGTCTTAGGACACATCTCCTTAGTCAACTTCAAATGACCAGGTAAAGGTGTGTTGACAGCTTTAGCATTCTCCATAGAGAAATGTTGCAACACCTTCTCAACATAATCAATCTTAAATAGCATAAATTTTTTGTTTTTCCTATCTCTATAAATCTTCATACTAAGGATTTTTTTTCTACCTCCAAATCCTTCATAGCAAATGCATGTGCTAATTGGCATTTCAACCCTTCAATGTGATCCATGTTAGACCCAGCACAAGCATATCATCAACATATAAACATAAAATAATGTAGTTGTCATCATCCAACCTCTTAAAATAAACACAATGATCTGAATGACACCTATTATATCCATGGGTAAAAGAAAAAACCTGTGTCACCTTTTATAAAGGAGAATTGATATCTGAATTTAAAGTCTTCAACTTTAATGAAATAAAAGTGGCATTTGTGCTTAGAATTTGAAGATGATTTAAACTAATGAAATGTGTAAAATTGGATGAATTTTATGTCTATAATTTTTTTTTTTAAAATTGAGTGAAATTTTTATTTATTTTTGAATTTTTAAAGTGTATTTTTAAATTTTTTTAAAATACCAAAAATATAGAGTTTTTTTTTCATCAAAACAATATATGCAAATGTTCATATTTTGATTTGATTTTGGAATATGTTAGAGTTAACATATATACCTAGTGCACCGAGAAAGATAAAAATTGAAATTTGGCTAATATTTTTGAAGTTATAACTGGTCAAAGTCAAAGTTATCAGAAATTGATAGTGTTTTTCTCCCATCAAACTTTTTCCATCAAATCTACATATTTTTTAAAACAAATTACATATTCTTGAAGAAGACTCTCTCCTCTAGTGCAGCATTAAAAAATAATAATTTTTTAACATGATTTACTTTTTTTTTCTTATTTTTGAATAGACATCTTCCTGAATCTTAAGATACCTAACTGTAATATTTTAAAATTATAACATATTATTCATAATCAAAATTTTAAAAAAAATTATATGATCATAATCATGACTCCAAAAACTACAAAACTATATTTTTAGTTTTAAAAAAAACTTCAATTTAGTAGGACAAATTGGCCTTCAAAGTGAGATGTTTACAGAAGTTCTGATTTTTGCTTGTTTGGCTGCCACATAGACGGTTTCGACCGGAACCATTTCAGCCAGAATTGTTTTGATTGAAATTGTTCTGGTCGAATCCCCTATCGGTAGATTAAACCATTATCAGTTAATGTCACTGTTTGATATAAAATAAAATTATTTTTTCTTTTTAAAAAAAATTAAATACACAGAACAACGAAAACTGGAAGAGGATTTTCAAAATACAATTAATTTTGGAGCAATTTTCAACAACTATTCTGTATATTTAATCAATATTGCAAAGGATCGAATAATTTGAAGGTTTTTTTTTTCTCATCTACTTATTTTTATTTTTGTGTATTCTATATTGAACCATTAGCTGATATTTAGTGAAATCTAAATTTATTTATTTTTGTTTCTATAGATTGAAATATTCAATGGGTAGTAAAAGGAAAAGATCAAGGAAATATGATAGAAAAAGAGATGACGAAATGAAAGGCCATACAAAACATAATCAAAACCAACCTACTGAAATTTCTGAATAGAATGAGATTCATGAAGAAAATGAAAGTAATGAAGAGGAAAAAATTAGCAGTTCTATTGATAGAGACAAATTAGAAAGCATAAAAAATTTGATGGATTTGGATGAAGAACTACTTTTTAACCAAATTCCATCTAAAGATATGATAAATGATAACACTATCAGAAAGCATTGTCAAAACATGTGGGATGAATATTTTAAGGATAAAAGTATATTTGGACATGCACAATTATTTGTCAAGTTATTTAGGAGAAAATATATGAGACCTATTTTGGAGTTTTTGGGTATTGATAATAGGAAAAGCCATGCGCATAATATTAATAAAACAATAGTTGAAAACTTGCAAAATGCTTATAACAAAATTGACAACACAACTCAAGAAGGTGATTTGAGTAATGCATGCAAAGCATTGATGACTACTATATCTAGTAAAAAATTAACACATAGAAAATAGGTACATGCAATTTCTAATGTACTACATATATCTAGAAGAATTGTCCAAAGATACATCAAGAGGAGAAATATGCTAGATGATAACATTGAGAATAACTGGGTGAATATTTGTAGAGTTCCTTGAAAAGACAAGATTTCTAAAGATGTAAAAAGACAAGTTATTGAATTCTGGACCACACGTTCTCGTGTTTCTTCCAATAGGTGTGATACTATACAAATTAAAGATCAAGAAATAGGGGCCAAAATTGAACATCCAAAACATTTCTTAGATATAAATCAAAGTGAATTATTTCAAGCATTCAAACAAGAATTTTCAAATGTCAAAATATGTCAGAGAATGTTTGAGAGTTTACATCCTTCCTTTGTATGGATAAATAAGATGTGTGAAACTTGTTGTTGTAAAAATTATGTTGATTTTGGTCTACACTCGCAATCATTTAAAAAAGTTATGGCAGTACTTGATCCTAATTTGGTCATCCCTAGCAGTACAACACAATTTGTGAGGTCCATACTATGTGATAAATTAGAAGATTCAGATGAATTTAAAGTGCAATGCATCAAAAATCAGCGTGAAGATTGTGGAGATTTACACAAATTTTCTAAAATTATGCAAGTTGAGAATATTAATGAATCCACACCAGTTTCATGGATGAGATATGAATATGAGACATAAAAAAATAATAGAGGAGATGAATCAAGAAAAATTGTATTGAAGGAGAGTGAATTGCATTATGATGAGTTCATGACCAAGTTCTGTCCATTGATATATCCACATATCCAACACTGTCATGGTGCACGATGGCAAGCTAAATAGTTTCATGATCTCAAAAATTGTTTTCCACCTGGTTGTATACTTTTAGTTGTAGATTTTTTTGAGAATTATACATTTGCACCTCATACATAGCTCCAAGGCCAATATTATCATTCTGAACAAGTTGCAATATTTGTGCAAGTGATCTATAGACATGCACAATTTGAGGTGGATCAGATAGAAAGATTGGATGAAAATGAATGTATCATCATCAAAGAGGTTCATTTCTATATTAGTGATGATAGAGTTCATGATAGGAGTTATGTGGCTCATTGTTTTGCAATGTTCTTTGAAGATCTCAGAAATCGTGGAATAAATGTTTCAGAGCATTGGATTTGGTCTAATGGATGTGTAGGTTAGTATACATGAAATAGTTACACATTTATTTAACTTTATTTTAACGTATATTTATTTGGACATGTCTATTTCTATTTGATATATGTACACGGATAATTGTAGATACTTATCATGTTTCATGTTCACAAGACAATTCAAATCTGCAAAAGCATTTAATTGGTTAGCAATGCAACATGCTAGAACCAATGTTAGGTTTTTATGTAATTTCTTTGAAAGTGGACACAGAAAAGGGGATCATGATGGAGCAGGAGCATGTATAAAATGTGCACTTCGACAACATGAACTTGCAGGTAAATATATGCATTTTTTAAATGTGCATGTTTAATACTCTAGTAGCATATATTTTAAATTTTATATATACATGCATATTGTATGTACATACATGGAATATGATAGAGAGTGCAAATCAAATTGTTGAATGGTGCAAAGTTCATTTTGCTACTCAAGATACTGAATACAATAAGCATTACTTTTTGGAGGTGAAAGGTGAACTAAGTTATATTTATTTTTAATGTATTTTTCAAATCAAGTTGAGTTTTTAATTAAATATTTATTTTAAAATATGACAATTATTTTTTGTATTTGTAACAGATATAGATCGATCTAATCCTTACAATTGTCAAACAATTCCTGGTATTAGAAGTTTACATCAAGTGATGATTATAGGAAACCATAAACCTCCAGTAATTAAAGTAAGAGAGAAAACATGTTTTTGTGATGACTGCATTAAGGACAATCTAGTGAATGCATGTGAAAATATTGGGAATGGATATGTTTCACATTGGTATTTGATGGAGATAGTTAGAAAGCCTCCTTTTGAAGATGCTAACATTGACATTGACATTTATGATCCTGTATATTCAGTTGATTATGAGCGCATTTCTGATTTAGTTATGGTAGGTTTGTGTGCATATATACATATATATAAATTAACATACATGTATATTTGTTTTAAAATTAATTTATATTTATCTATATTTTTATATACATGCAGGAGATATTTTTGCAGTTGAAGCCTTACCAGATAATGTGGAAAATGTGGACTATTATCTTTTAAGATGCACAAAAGCAAAACACAAGTTGCTAGAAGGAACTATAGATGCTGATCAATAGTCATATCCAATTGGATCAGTTGTTATTGAAGGAACATATTATCAACAAAAAAGGGTAATTGATAGTGGTATTGAATTTATTGAATACAAGCCTGGAGAAAAGGTTTTACACTACTATAACCATGTTATAGCAACTAAATTACAATTTGAAGCAATACAAAGAAAAGGACATCATGGAAATCAAAAGTGGAAATTACCTATTGAAGAACATGAAAAACTTCTAGAGATAATAAAAAGTAGAGAGGATCCTAACAATACATTGTTTGTGGAGCTCTAGCTTACCTATGTACTTATTGTGGAGCTCTAGTTGAGCTATGCCCGTATAGCTCTTATACTTTCATATTTAATATTGACAGGATTTTTTTTTATAAATTTTTGTACGTTGGATCATTTATCTTGGATATGCAAAATCAGACATGTATTGTTATTTTTATTTAAATTTGACATGGATATCTCATTTAAGACCACCTCTTAGGACCTCCCCTTAAGAATATCTATTAGGACCTCCCCTTAAGACCACCTATTAGAACATCCCCTTAGTACCACCTTTTACCGGACCTCTCCTTAAGACAACCCCTTTAGTATTTGTATGTATTTATATGTACATTGTATTAAGACAACCCCTTTAGTTCTTGCATGTATTAACTTTTACTAATTAAATATTGTAACATGCATTCTTTAGGTCATACTCTTTATATGTTCTTACATGTATATGTTATATGAACTATATTACATATATTACATACATTATATTTTATTAATTAAATGTTGTTAATTATAGTTATATTAAATATAATTAATTAAGACATGTCATTAAATGGAGTTAATTGTTAAGACATTAAATGTAATTAGATTAAATATAGTTAATTATAGTTAATTAAGGCATGCCATTAAATATAGTTAATACATGAGACATTAAATATAGTTAATTATACTTAGATTAAATATATAGAACTTAATTATATTATATTAAGACATGTCATTAAGTATAGTTAATTAAACTTTAATTAAGGCATTAAAAATAGTAACATGTATGTATAAACATGAATATTGAAAACATATACATATGTTTATTAACTTTTATTAATTAAATGTTGTATTTCATGCATTCTTTCTAGGTGATCATAGTCTTTATATGTTCTTATGTACATGTATATGTTATATTCTTATGTACATGGACCATTAAAATTATATAGTTAATTACACTTAGATTAAGGCATTAAGATGAATAACTATACATATACATGCAAACTTGAATATTGATAACATGAATATAAGGCATTAAGATGAATAACATATAGAAACATGTGCATAACACATACATAAGTTAGATAAAAGATTAAGACATCAAAAGATCAATAAGATAGACATGTACATTAAAAGATCAATACCATACATGTACATATATCTAGAGAATATAATGTACCCTTATAAAATGTATAAAAATAGATCATGTATCAAATGTCTGGAAATAACATATATAAAACATCAAAATCTCCATATAAACATGTATCTAGAAATAACATATAAAACATCATTTAGTTTCCATGATATAAACACATATTTGGAAATAACATATAAAACATCAAAGTGTCCATATAAACCATGTATCTGAAAATAACATATAAGACATCAAAGTGTCTAGATATAAAATGTATGTATATGGAAATAACATATAAAACATCAAAGTGTCCATATAAATATGTATCTAGAAATAACATGTGTGTAATAAAATAAAAGGCCACATATAATCTAATCAGCTACATCCCCCCTCCTGATCCTAGGCCTTGTCCCCAAAAGGGTCTATCAACTACATCTAAACCCTATGTCAAATGATAACTTGAACCATTTAATTATGTGTATAGAAAAATTATATCAAGATCTACATTTATATAGATCAAATATATGTATATTTAAATGTTAACATACCTAGGACTCATGATGTGTAGGATCTTTCGATGTCTGCAGCTTAGCAAAACGTAACATACTATCACTCAAACCCTATAACACATACACAAACACACACATATACATAAATTTAAACATATAGACATATTATTTATTGCAATAAAAATAAATCTAAACATATAGAGATATTTACCATAGCATTAGGTAATGCTCTGCCAATTTGACTGATATCTGAATCATGCAATGAAAAAATAGTATCAACGTCCAAGTCAATAGTGCAACCCTAATCTGAAAGCATGGAAATAAATAGACCAGGCTATCTAGCACTAAGATCCTGAGTAGGGGGGGTGTTGTAGGGTCCTAAGTAGCTAGGGCTGGTGCTGTAGCCTGGGCTTGTGTAGCTGCAGAAGCAGTAGAAAGTGCAAGAATGTCCTCCTACCTCTATGAATCCTCTGGGACTGCTATACGTGACAAAATATTACTAATCTGAGAGCTCATGTCATGAAGTGGAATCCCTAAGAGTGTAGATAATGCTCGATATGCATCTAAAAGATCAGATGCTAAATATGATGCCAAATAATGCAATGCATCCATGTTTAAGACTGTAGAAATGTCTACAGGAGAAGGTATGTCTGCAACTCCATAATTATCATCAACAAGTGCGCCAGATGATGCAGCTGTGGGAGTAGTACCTCAAGACCATAGCATATATCTACCACATCAATCAAAAGAAATCTCGTGTAACTATGTGGTGACAGTGGCGATGCTCGAAAAAATCTGTGTCCTAATTGTGTCATCAAGAACACTCTCACCTACAGTGGCCATCTATGGACCTCTTGGTATAACCAAAAGGTTTGGACCCACCATTGCCCATTTGTTAACGGGTGTAGGAGTGTTTGTAGGTCTAAATCTATTAGAAAGTCTCCCCTGACCCTACCCAACATGCCTTGGATAATCTTTATAGTCAACATCATAGTGTAAATGAAATTTTGCAAACAATTGTTTGCAGAAATATAGAGGGAACTCATCCTTCTATGGCCATCTATGATGAGTGGCCAACCAATGAGAATACATCAATGTTGCGACGAGTGGATTAGTACACTTTGTCACAGAGTAGCCTCTAACTCTAGATGATCTGTATAAGATGGAAACATGGATTTCACCATGCTGGTGGAAACCTCAGTGTCAATCTATGTGTACTTCATAGTGCCAATGACATTGTGAGATAAAGAAGAATAAAATGTCTCAATGCTCATATCATCAAAAGGGTTGTATGATTCAACTATTTGAATCATACGAAATAAATCATCTTGCATCGCTATGACCTTCTCCCTATTAGGGAGTGTGGTAGAAGAGGAAAGTGAGGTATCCAAAACTTGCATAGCATGAGATAATCTCACAATTGTATCTCTAAATAACTACTATCTATCATGAGTGGAGGAGGTTGATCTATGTGCTGTACCAGACTCAACACTCTAACCCCCACTATGGACACTAGTATCCCCTGAGGATGCGGGAGCACGATCCCCGGAACTGAATGCCATAATATATATATGAAAATAAATATGAGGATATGAATGTGAAGCTACAAGAGTGATATATATCTAGAGATCTGCACATGCATATATATACAAATATAAACATACAAGTGTATTTAAATTAAAAAAATTAAAAGTTAAATTTAATTTGAAAAACACATACATATAAATACACAACATTAAACGTATGTTGCTAAATTCAATCATGTAACATGTATGTATTTTTAAACAAATTATCTTAGAGACCATATCTAATGTACATTTTAACGTGCTAATGCAAATGTGAAAAATAAATATTCGTACATGTACATGGGTATATGCGATAAAAATAAAATAAAATTTCTTGATTAAATGATAACTAAGTGTACACATGTATACATGCAATAAAAAAATATAATTCTTGACTAAATTCTAGATTTTGATGTAAATGCTTTGATGATCATGGGGAGTGTAGATAAGAGTTAGGACATAGGGATAGAAAAATTTGTTACTAGATAAGTAAATGAGTTTAGTTAGCAAATATTAGTTTACAATTTAGAACTTATGACTTAATTTAGTAGTTTGAATTAGAGTTAAGAATGTTAATAAATTAAATGGGATATAGTTTTATTAAGGTTGATAGTAAGGTCAGTCTTTTATGTGCTAGCAAACATATGAATACCTATTAGAACCTATAACAGATGTAATGACCTAGTAGGAGTCCCTAGGTCCCCTTAACATATATATGGATAAAAATACCTAGAAATGTATCATAAGAGGTCGTTATGTGTCATTTGGTAATGTAAGAATCATCATTGCCTAATAAGACCTATTATATCCTAATAATACATATTAAGACTTATTAGAACCTATAAAAAATAGTATGACCTATTACAACTCCTTTGTCCCCTTAAGACACACATGTATGGATAACGTACTAAAAAATGCAACATAAGTGATCTTAATGTGTTGTTTGGTAATGTAAGACTCGTTATTACCTGTCAATACCTATTATGTGCTAGTAAACATATGAAAACCTATTAGAACCTATAACAGACATAATTACCTAGTAGGAGTCCCTAGGTCCCCTTAACATATATATGGATAAAAATACCTAGAAATGTATCATAAGAGGTCGTTATGTGTCATTTGGTAATGTAAGAATCATCATTACCTAATAAGACCTATTATATCCTAATAATACATATTAAGACTTATTAGAACCTATAAAAAATAGTATAACCTATTACAACTCCTATGTCCCCTTAAGACACACATGTATGGATAACATACTAAAAAACACAACATAAGTGATCTTAATGTGTTGTTTGGTAATGTAGGACTCATTATTACCTGATAATACCTATTATGTTCTATTAAACATATGAATACCTATTAGAACCTATAACAGACGTAATGATCTAGTAGGAGTCCCTAGGTCCCCTTAACATATATATGGATAAAAATACCTAGAAATGTATCATAAGAGGTCGTTATGTGTCATTTGGTAATGTAAGAATCATCATTACCTAATAAGACCTATTGTATCCTAATAATACATATTAAGACTTATTAGAACCTATAAAAAATAATAAGACCTATTACGACTCCTATGTCCCCTTAAGACACACATGTATGGATAATGTATCGAAAAATGTAACATAAGTGATCTTAATGTGTTTTTTGGTAATGTAAGACTCACTATTACCTAACGATACCTATTATGTGCTAGTAAACATATGAATACCTATTAGAACCTATAACAGACATAATGACCTTGTAGGAGTCCCTAGGTCCCCTTAACATATATATGGATAAAAATACCTAGAAATGTATCATGAGGTCATTATGTTTCATTTGGTAATGTAAGAATCATCATTACCTAATAAGACCTATTATATCCTAATAATACATATTAAGACTTATTAGAACCTATAAAAAATAGTATGACCTATTACAACTCATCTATCCCCTTAAGACACAGATGCATGGATAACGTACCTAAAAATATATCATTTAACTGATCTTAATGTGTTCTTTGGTAATGTAAGACTCATTATTACCTAACAATAACTAGTTGTTAAAATGAACATCATGAATATCTAAGTGTGGTTCATTCGGTTAGTAGAGTTGTTGTGTTATGGTTAGAATGTGGTATGGGTTATGATTGTAGTTAATATAGGGTTATGTTAGAAGGTGTATTTAATGTCAAAATTAATTTTAACATAAGAGATTATTGTTTCACCTCTAGATCCATCAGGTTATGTTAGAAACTAAACAATGTCCCCTAAAGGTTTGCTACATTTTTTACTTATGTTTTTCTACATTTCTACCTCATGTTTTCTATATTTTTTAACTAATTTTTTTGACATTTTTACCTAATGTTTTTCTAGATTTTAACCTAATGTTTTTCTACACTTTTAACTAATGTTTTTCTACATTTTTATCTCATGTTTAACTACATTTTTGCTAACAAATTAATTTAAATACCATTCTAAAACAATCTAAAATAATTAAATTAATTAAAATAATTTAAAGATATTAAAAAATAAACAATTTTAAATATTTCACTCATAAAATAGGTAAAAAAAACAACTAGTTAAATACAATTAACATTTATTAATCAAAAAAAATGTTATTTTTTTTTTTAAAGTGGGGAGGAAAAAGGTACTAACCAATTACGACTGAAACACTTGACCTGCTCTTCAGAAACCTAGGAACCGCAATAGTCAAAATGATAGCCGCAAGAGGTTTATAGCGATTTTATTACATCACAAGGTTTCGGCCAAAATGGTTTTGGCCGAAATAGTTTCGGCTCTAATGGTACCAGGCACGTAGGCACGCAAAACTGCCACATATGTTCAGTCGAAACTGTTTCAATCAAAACTATTATGGCCGAAAGGTTTTCGGCCGAAACACCTAATGATATCACAAAGGGTGACACAGGTTTGTGCTTCCACCCCCATGTTCATGCATAAAACTGTCAAATGATAGATACCATTGCTGAGGTGTTTTCTTCAAGCCATATAAACTTTTCTTACATTTGCACACCAAGTTCTCCTTACCTTTAACCGCAAATCCCTGTGGTTGAGCCATATATATTTCTTCATCCAAATCACCATGAAGGAAGGTTGTTTTAACATCAAGCTGCTCTAAATGCAAATCTTCAGTAGCCATAAGACTTAAAAGAAAATGGATAGAACTCATCTTAATAATAGGAGAAAATATCTCATCAAAATCAATTCCCTTTTTCTGTGCAAATCCTTTCACAACTAACCTAGCTTTAAATCTTTTCTCACATCCTTCTTCTTATTTCAATCTGTAAACCCACTTATTCTATAAAGCTCTTTTACCTGCAGGCAACTTGCATAAATCCCATGTCTTATTCTTCAACAAAGAGTCCATTTCGTCTTTCATTGTAGACTCTCACTGAATCTTAGTATCCAACTACAATGCTTCATCATAACATTCAAGTTCACCAACATTAGTAAGTAAAATTGAATACAAAGAGGGATAAAATCTTTCTCAAGGTCTAATTTTCCTTGTTGACCATCTAACATTCCCCGGTGTGTGCGGTTTTTTTTGTTGTTGTGATTGTTGTATATCATGAGGAATGGATGGAACATCAACTTTTTGAGAATCATCTAACACTACATAATCATCTTCTTTCTTCTCATGTTGCTGCAATAAATCTTTATACAACACTTTCTCATTGAATATGACATCCCTGCTTCTTACAATTTTATGATTTTCAAAATCCCAAAGCCTATAACCAAGTTCATTGATGTCATATCCAAAAAATACACATTTCTTTAACTTAGCTTTTAGCTTGGTTCTATTTTCAGAATCTATGTGAGCAAATGCTTCACAACCAAAGGTTTTGAGAAAAGAATAACTCACCTTCTTACCAATCCATGCTTCCTCTAGAATACCACAAACCAAAGGAGTAGAGGTACTTCTATTAATCAAGTATACAACAGTATTGACAAACTCTACCCACATGTGTAAGGGCAACCCAACATGCAACCTCATGCTACTTGTGTGCTCCATTATAGTCCTGTTCATACATTTAACCACTCCATTTTTTTGTGGAGTCCTTAGAATAGTTTTATGTCTACAAATACCATTAATGGAGCAATAATCTGCAAATTCATGACTACAATGCTCACCATCATTATCGGATCTGAGACATTTTAATTTCTTACCAGTCTCATTTTCAACCAAGCGTTTCCATTTCTTAAATGTTTGAAATACATTAGATTTCTATCTAAAGAAATAAACCAATACTTTTCTAGTTGCATCATCAATAAATGTAACATAATAATGAGAGCCACCAAGGGAAGATACCTGAGCCAGTCCCTATACATCTGTATGCACAAGCTCTAATTTCTACTTTTTGTTTTCCTTCCAAGTCTTTACAAAACTCACTCTCTTTTGTTTTCCATACACACAACTTTCATAGAAATTCATATTAACACATTTTAAATCTAGTAAAACTTTCTTTGAATGAAGTACTTTCATACCTTTCTCACTCATGTGCCCAAGTTTGTTATGCTATAGCACTGTATCAAAATCTATAGCAACTATTTGTTCTCCCTGCTCAATTGTAGCAATTAATCTTGAACATTCATTTTTCTTTGAAACAATTAAAGTAGAAGGAACAATATGACCTATACAAAGATATAAGTTGCCTAATTTCACATCTTTTGCAACTACAAGGGAACCTTTTGAAACCTTCCAATTTTTATCATTAAAAGTAACTACACAACCCTCATCACCGAGTTGCCCTACTGAAATTAAATTCCTACTCAGTCTTGGAACATATCTTACCTCATGTAGTATCCAATGATTCCCATTCTGCAACTTAATCTTAAATTTTCCCTTTCCAACAATTTGACATGGTTCATTATCCCCCAAATAAACAATCCCAAAATCCCCTTGAACATAATCAATGAAATAACCTCTATGAGGTGTAGCATGAAATCAAGCACCAGAATCTAAAACCCATGAATCATCAACACTTTCTAAAGATAGAAGAAAAGCATCCTCTTTGGATTTTTTACTTACCACATTTGCCTCCTTGTCTCCATCTAGTTTATCTCCTTCATTTTTCTTTTGATTCCAACAATCTTTCTTTTTATGACCTAGTTTCCCATAGTACCATCAGTCTTTCGGTCCTCTCGATTGAGACCTCCTCCCCTTTGACTTTCCTCTTGATTTCTCGCAATTTCCAGAACTACTTCCTCTCTCAATCATTTAGCCCCTGCTTTGTGCATTCAAAGCACTTCGTAATGTAGATCCACCTGAGGAATTCTTACAAGTTTTCTCACTCAAAATAACACTAATCACATCATCATATTTTAGGGTACTAGATCCAGGAACTTAATTACTCACAACCATTACCAACACATTCCAGCTTTTAGGTAAAGAACTCAAAATCAAGGGAGCCCTAATTTCTTCTTCAAAATTGATACTCATAGAAGATAATTGACTAGTAATAATATTAAACTCATTTAAATGATCTATAATAGATCCACCTTCTACCATTTTCATATTAAATAAATGCTTCATGAGAAATAACTTGTTTGAAGTGGAGGGTTTTTCATACAGTGTCACTAGGGTTTTATCAACTCTTTTGTTGTCTTTGCTTTTGTAATATTAAATGCCACCAATGGTGCCAAGCATAATCAAATGCTTCCAAGTTCCTTTCTATCCAAAAGATCTCATTCATCATTTGACATAGATCCCTGATTCATGGCTTTGCCTTCTAATGGCTTCCATAAATCCTTCTGATAAAGATAGTCTTCCATTTGCATCTTTCATAACTGGAAGTTCTGCCCATTAAACCTATCAACTCTCAGCTTACCCTTGTCTACCATTGCTCCCACTCAACCATGAGACTTTCTTACTGAGGGTAACTGAAAAAACAACCTTGCTCTAATACGACTTGTTAGGTTTAAATCATAGATAGAAATAACAATTACATGCAAATATATCCAATAATAGAAAATAATAGATCATAAAAAAGAACAAAAGGCACCAAGATTTAACATGGTTCACCCAATACCTAGGCTACATCCACCAAATAGAAAGTTTGATATTATTATGATCTAGTGATTATAACCTAATTATAATTTGTAATCCCTTACAGCTCAATACCGCTACAAGAACCAATTTCGCATCACAACTTAATGAAAATACCTAACTCTAAGCCTTTTTATACAATTAATTTTATGTCACTTTAGGGTTACAACATGTCGGCCATATGTTATCCACAACATCGGCCATGACCCAAAAAAAAATTTTAGGGCGATGCCCAGAACCCCAAAGAATTTATGAAGTATGTACATGAGTACTTTCCTATTTACTCACCACAAACTAACACTCATATTGGTCACTATAGTATAGATCTCTAGCCATCTCAATTTTGTGGTGCAATTTTTTTATGCATAATGTTACTATTTATTTTTTGGAGCCATGTCTTGCATAAATGACATTATATTTTTGCATCCGTGTAGGCATTGGAAAGCTAGTTCCATGCATTACCACTAGTGCATTTGATCTCATTTTTAGAACAAAATTTTCAACCATCTATTAAAATATTTTAGATTGGTCAGAATTTACAAGGAGAAATAGCTTTTTTTTTAAAATCCATGCCCATGTTGGTCAAAATTTTGACCAACATGGGCTTCATATGTTAAAATGTAAAAAGGTCAATTTCGTGCCCTACTTCATTGTTATGAGAAACTTGTACAAAAATGTGAGAGGGACGCTCAAGACTTGGGAATCTACTATGTATGGTCATTGTGGATGAGCCAAAATATGGTAAGGTTAGAGATGATGGTTTTCTTTGCTAATGATGGGATCTCTTGTATTTGTTTCAGCACTGATTTTTGTGGCTATACTGGACATTGTTGTTTCGTCTGTTTTGCTTAGGTCTTTCAAATCATGCCATGGATTGAAGGTGGAATGGAATACCTTTAGTTTTGTTCTTCTTTGGTCAAAATTCCTTTCATTTCTCTGATTCAGTCCATCATTATAATCTGTAAGTTTGTCTCCACATTTCTCCTGCAAGTCCTCACAATTGATTCCTTTTTGTATTCTGCTAAAAAAAAATGAACATTTTGGAGCCCATTTTGGGACTACAAAAGGCTTCAGATTTAATTTGCTAAAAATTTGGGGAAAATAGTTTTTGAAAAAATTTTAATGATTATTGAGATACTCTAAATGATTTACAGCTTTTTCAAAGGGCTTGACTTCTTGACAAATTCAGATACAACTAACAAAGCGCCGACTTTGGATTCCAAAAACTTTCAAATTCCTTTCAAGTTTCAACATTTTGTATGTTATCAGAATAGGGTTACAACAATATCAAGATCTAAACATCAAAAATAGTCATGCCCAAAGATAAAGTAAGGGGTTATACACATTAAAAAGAACCTACTTTGGAGATGTAAAACATATCCATTGACAATTCTACCATAATCATAGGCATCACTAGTCATTTAAATATGTTAGACTCAAAATATTGCAATGGCATGTGTGCTAGTCTTAGCCTGACATAATTAATATTCTAGAGCTACCATCATGCACTATCACAAAGAACTAAATATAATTCTTTTGAATCCATGTCAACACATACATGCATTTTGAAGGATGATCAAGGCTTAAGTTTTGGCTTAGCTTTGTCTTTTCGCTTGAAAATTCTTCATCTAGTTATTTATTTTATAGTTCTGCAACATTGATGTTTGGTACAAAAAGCATTTAGTTGGAGTTTCATGCAATGTAATTCTTTGATTTTCTTTTGTTTGGTATCAAATCAGTTCTGAATGGCTTTGGTTGACTCCTTTAGGTGTTTAAGTTTGATATCTTCCACAATATTGTCTTCTTGAATAGCTCTGAGTTGATTCCTTATAAGAACCACACCAAATAGATTTCAAGAAATTTTTTTATTTAAAATGTGCTACTAAGGATCCTTGTAAGAGTAAATATACAAAAGCAGCACCAAATTCAAAAATCTAGGTTCTAATGGAAACCCTGGCCATAGCTAAGTCAATGGCCCTAAAATTTGAATAACCATTTGTTATCTATGCAACATATATTCCCATCATAAGGATTAAAGGAATTAGTACATTAGAAATGTTGAAAATTTATTTATGGATTTGTTACATTCAATAGAGGGCTAGATTGGTACACTTGAAGAAAATGCTATATTACAAAAATGATAGAAGCAAAGGGTTTTGCATATGAGTGAATAGATTTCAACCATTTGGCAGAACACCTTTCTAGAGTCCATGCAAGATGCAGAGAAAGTGTTGTACTTTTAAGTCCATTTTACACTTTGTTGATGTAGAATAAAAATATTGTAGAGTTGTAGCACTTCAACAGATGTGTGGCCATGCACAAAATCTTTAGCTACTACTGCCAAGAACATAATTTGATGTTGCAAGTTCTCACTAATTCAAAAATGTGATATGGATGTTGCATTATGGGTGCACCACACTTTTTGTTGTTTTCCCATGTAATCTAGGTGAAGCACTTGTTGCAAGTGCTCCAACTAAGGGAATATGGGGCTAGTGGATAGACATTGGAGGCATTTGATTTGAATGTATAGCAGCTAAACAAACAATAGAGGCTTTCAGATTTTGCCCAACACGGGCTAAAAAGGTCAATTTTTCCCTATTTCATTGTTAGTCTAAGGTTCAGTGCATGAATACAAACATTCCACTTTTAGGGAAAATGGAAATGCACATCTCTTCTACAGAGGAAGTGAGGGCATCCGTGCTTCCTTAGCTGGTTTTGATAATAAGAAATCTAGATCTATCAAAAATGGAAAATCTTATATTAAGTAAGTCTCAAACTCTTTTGATTGATTGATTCTTGATTCTAACACTGGCGATTGATATATTTGCTAGTTTTATTCTTTTATAGTTGTTATCTTGGCTTGCATACCGATATAAATTGAAGTAATTTTTTGCATACCCACAAAGTGTTAAACTCTAGTCTACATGG
The DNA here is from genome assembly GCA_028749045.1 of Cupressus sempervirens. Classification (NCBI taxonomy): domain Eukaryota; kingdom Viridiplantae; phylum Streptophyta; class Pinopsida; order Cupressales; family Cupressaceae; genus Cupressus; species Cupressus sempervirens. The sequence continues at coordinate 48,924,616 of CM053790.1, read as the reverse complement.
ATCTAGAGGCCCCAATTTGGATATGATATAATATTCACACTCGTCTACCCTATTGTATAGCCCTTATAATTGTCTAACCATGTGGCCAATTTGACCGCGTGCGGGAGCTGCATGCTAGTTGAATACACAAGAACAAGTGTGAGAATCAAGAATTGTGGGTTTTGCACCAACTCCCATGGCTTTAGAGCTTAAACTAGTAGATGTTTCTATACAACCCCAATTTCATTTTGCACACAAGCTTGATCATATTCGTTTATGGGTACTTTCTCATGACGAATGATAAGTTTTTCAGCAAGACAAAGAATGAAATAGAGATTACAGGATCTTTTTTATGATAAATTGAATTATTTACTACTTATATCTAGTTTACTCTGAGTTTTGGCTGGTTTCTCTATTCAAAATGTATTTATCATTGTTCAGGTCTTGTTCATATCAAAGAATAAGCTTTAAAAATATTAAATTTTTGTATTTGATAGTCCTAAAGTTGCTACTATTTTTATCTAAGTGGCCTCTGACCATAGGATGAAAGTACTAGCTTCAAGAATTCTAAGAAGTTGAACAATACCCGAGAGCTTAATTTTAAAGAGCATATAAGGCTCACCATTAGCACTAATTTGTTATAGTATAGGATAATTTGGAGGGTCTCAGATATGAAATAAATCAATTTCATAAACTATATGTAGGAAAAATAGCTCCCAATTCATAACAAGTATGAGTAACTTTATTCTTCCAGTGGTTCCCCCTTTTTGGTGTTGATGATGTGACTAGGCTTCAATGTGTATCTTAAATGCTTTATGGCTGATGTAAAGAAATCTCTTGAAGTATGGAGAAACTTTGGAAATGTAAAAAATATTCAATTTATAAGTAATATACATGAAAGATAGCTACAAGTCGAATAAAGCATGAGCAAGTTTGGTCTTGCAATAATCTTGCTTTAGAATGCTGATGGCATTATTATGCTCTAGGTTGCAATGTAATGGTTTATGACCCATGTCAAGAAACCTCTTGAAGTATACAAATGATTAAAGTGAGAACATCAATTTTTGTATACACTATATATGAGAGTATTATTTTTCTTATTACTATATGGTAGGCATGCAATGGAGAGGAATATGATTTCTAAGAAGAGCCTTAATTTGATATTAATATTAAGAAAATATCAATTTCTAGAGTGTAATATTTTTTCAAGAATCCTAGAACCATCTTTGAGTGACTTTGAGCTCCTTTTATTTTATTTTAAATATTGCAATGAACAAATTGTGCACAGCATGGTAGCCTTGCTTTGAAAAAGACTAGAAATGAAAGTGTCCCCTCACTGCATCTTAAAAGAAATATTTTATAAAGTAAATTCAAAAAAAGGAAAAAAAAAAAGTGTGGATTTTCATATAAGTGATATTGTTGTGAAGTATTGAATTGTATTTATTGAGACAAATCTCATGAGTAGTAGGGATGAAGCACAAATGCTTCTTGGGAGGTCATTTCTCGAATGTGCATATCCATTGAGTTTTCCTCTCAATCAAAACTACTTGGTTTGCTACCTTGTTTGTAGAAGGTTTAGCAAGTGGTGTCTTGTGAACCATTCCTTATAACTTCTTGGCATGTTACTACTTTGGCTAAAGCATATTAAACCATTGAGTTTTCCCTACTGTCAAGCCCCCTTAGCTTGTTGCCTATTTGTAAAATGTTTAGTAAGGGTGTTATACCCATTTATATTAAGCGAAATCCAGTTGAAACCAAAAATACCCATCATACATGTTTTCTATGGTCTTTGAGAATAAAATTTGTAATAAAGAGGGCCCCTAGTAAGTTTAAATATAAAATAAGAAAGTCTCTTATATTTAAAGTACATTTTAAATCATTTCTTTCAAGTACTAGTGAAGGGTCATGAGGTAAATAAAGAGTTTTCTTTTAGAGAGAAGCCCTATATAAGACAGGCCAAGCGAAGAAGAAGGTATATTGATTAACCATTCTATTTTCTAGTTTTGCTCCTTGTTGGAGCATTGGACTTCAATAAACATAAGGACATAAATTCTTTAGGTCTGGAATTAGATGAAGAAGGTCCATAAATCCTTGGAGCAAGGTCACATGTGGACATCATCATAGTGTAGATTTGATTAATATAGCATACATGGACTTAGCTTTGGTGATTAAATTGGACTCTTATTTAACCTTGCCACATTAAAAAAAAAAAAATTATACAATATAGAAGAGGGCTATTTGGTGAAAAAGAAATTGCAGCTAATTTAATACACATTTTGTAACTTTTGACCCCACTGGTTTATGTTCCAATGACTGTTGTATATATTCTAATCTACCAAAAGTCTTGCAGGCATAAAATTAATTGGCACTGATGCCATTTAGGGAACAAACCATGGACAGGCTCTTCAAGTTCCATGAGACACATCCTTTCATTGTGTTGCTTATGTAGCAGCCAAGGTACTATTTGATTATATCCTCCTTGTTAAACTCCCTAGGTATCGTTAGATTATATATTAGTTTGACAAGATCAACATTGGTCAATAGTAGTCATATTATGGATTGATATTGTAGTATTATTAATTAAATATATTTGAGTAATATTATTTTTGATTAGTAGCAGTATAGTATTGATTAATATTAATTTCATGATTAATTTTATAATATTATTAATTTAAAATTATTGATCTCATTAATATTATTAACTAATTTTATATTTTAATATATCATATATATATATATATATATATATATATATATATATATATATATATATATATATATATATATATATATATATATATATATATATATATGAAATTAATAATTATATGATGAACACATACAATAGTTATACTATATTGTCTATTCATGGTTCATGGACCAAGGGGCAAATATATGCTGTCAAAATTAGGCGAATATTTTTTGTAGCATCATCCCTCTCACTACTAAATCAGGCTCGCTATATACTTTGCATGAGGAATTTGAAAAGAGTCAAACTTCAATATGATGGTTTGGCAAAATTTGAAACACAAAAATCTGACAGCTATATGTATATAAATATATATATCTATGTGTGTGTGTGTGTGAATCATCTTGGATTTCATCTCTTACCTCCTCTACAATATATGGGAATTCTTCTACTAAATAATGCATCACAATTTTGCAAGTTAATTCTCTCTTTTCTATATACCACAACAAAAGTTGTGATTAATATCAATTAAGGCTCTATGAAAAAATATGAAAAATAATCCCATGCAAATATATAACAATTTTTCTCATATTTTCTCATAGAGCCTTAATTGATAATAAAACTTTTGTGGCACTAAATAAAAAAGGGAAAATCAACTTGAACCACTCTCATACACTATTTAGTAGTAGAGTTTACATATCATAATATAGGGGAGGTTCAAATTGGAGGACAAGATGTTATGGGCTCAAAAGGAGTTCAGTCACTCTAGAGCAATAGATCCTAAATACCAAATCTAATGCTTATATAGATATTAGATGTCTAAATGTTAATTCATCAAAAGAGAGTGTAAGAGGAAATTTGATAACATAGATTTGGGTGATATTATTGAAAAATAGGATTAAGGTAAAATAGATGCAAACTTAAATCCGGTTGGAGAATAACTTGTTTATTTGATCAAGGGATCAGTAGCCCTAGAAGAATTTGGTGGGCAAACTTCATTAGTGGCATATTACATTAGAAGTCCACAAGTAACAATACACATTACAATTATCTCCATTAGAAGAGAATATAATATAATCTACTTTAGAGCACAAATTAAATGATTAAATTGTTAAGCAATTTTTTGTTGGCAAAAAGGTGTTAAATCGTTCTAAAGTAATAAATATTGAAAACTCAAGCTAATGCTTGTGAACATTAGACGTCTTAGCTCTAATTTTATAAGAGAGTGATATAGGAAATTTCTTAACATTGTGATACATCAAATTTCTTAACATTGATTTGAGTGTTATTTATTAATAAATATGATTGAAGTGAGAAATATGGGGGACTTAAAAATGATATAAAAAGATATCCAAACATAGCTTTGGTTTAAATTCAGTTTGGTGAATAGCTTTTTATTTGATCATAGCTGTAGAAGAATTAGGTGGGCAAATCCTAAGCACATTATAGTAGATGTAGTAGTTTGCATATGAACCCTCTAGAAATCAGAGGAGCATTTCCAAATTAAAAAATTGAAGTGGTTTGAAGGGATTTGCATAGTTTGTGACAAGACAGAGAGGACATGATGCTATCTGCCTTTGGATTAAGAAAATTATAAAATGAGTTGCATTTTATGGATGTTGAGACAATAAATAATCTTATAACTTGTGAAGTATGAAGATTATTCAAAACCCATATTAATATGACAATAAAGCTAGATAAATTTTAAAATTTGAATGGTCGTAATCCAACATTTGAAATCTGGTAGTATAGTTGAATATGGTAATGTGATATTTCTAAACAGAGAGTGAAAGCTCTAGAAATGGATCTCTAAGTTTTAGAAAATGAGATATGATGTTTTGGATCACTTCCTATTCTTTTCTTGGTTTAAAATATCTATTCAAAATATCAGTTTCATAATAGGTGTTTTACAGTAATAATGGGAAATTTAAAACTGGATAGATTTCAATATAACAAAAATTGCTTTGAGATTTGCAAACACAATTTTTTTTGCATAAGATATATAATATTTGCTCAGTGGTTGAATGTCGTTATTATGCATGATCTACATTTATCAAGAGATGGAGTGTTTCTAGGCATGAACTTCGAGATCCACATATTTTGCTATAAGAATTTGATCATTAATTTTGTAGGAAGGGAGATTTAAGGGTTTAGATTGTAGATAATGTTTCTAATAACCATGTTCCTAGGTTTTTGTTTTGTGGTTAGAGGTGTGCATCTTGTGCTAGAATTTTTCCATTACATTTTTTTATTTTGCTTGCTTGACCCCTTCCTTATGAACCTTAGGATTCCATAATCAATGCGAGAACTTCAGGAAAAAGCTGTGTTTTTTTTTGCAACACACACACACAGCTTGATCCCTAATTGTTCAAACTTGAATTTGTGGATGTTGAATATTTATAGGAATTTAACACAAGTGGTGTGAATCCAAGAGGTAAAACTAGCCTTGACCATTTTTCAAGAAGTCAACATGCACATTCAGGAGCTTTACACACAACACTTGGTATGGCTAAATCTTCTAATGGGAATTTACTAGATATGACGAGGCCAAGAAATGTCAAAAATTGGGTCAAAAATTTGACCAATAAAGGTCAAAAAATGAACCCAAATGTACTAGTATACACAACCATATTAGTTTAATTTAAAGTCTTTTTTTTGTTTTGAATTCTACTTTGGATATTTTGCAAAATATGGGCTCACTTTTACACTATAGGGTTTCCAATTTTACATTTTTTTATTTCTAATTGTTATATAAGGAATCTATCATTGTAACAAATGGGTTTTGCAATTCATCCTTTCATAAGAATTTTGACTCTAGGTAACTATAAGTCTTTGTAGGCTAGCATCTTAAAATATCTTAGGTAGCTTCATCTCTTACATTGTCTCTACTTACTTGCCCTCGAACTAGGTACTCCAAGTAGGTGGGTATTTTGAAAATAAAAAGTAAAAGATTCATCTCCATCCTATACCCCTTCTTCATAACAAAAATTAGGGTTTTCCACTATGGGGATTAGGAAGGATACTCCATTTCAATTAAAACCCTAAGCCCATATTGGGGTAACCAATAGACACAAAATAAATCAAAAATACTTCAAGCTTAACCTATACACCTCGAACTAATTAGCACCTTTTCTAGGAAGCAAAAACACAATTTTTTATAATATAATCATGTAGGTCTATTGTAAAATTACTAGGAGATCTTAAAATTGTATTTGTTGTCTGAACATATTTTCCCACCAAAATTTCTTTCTTATTGATTCAAATCTATATATATCAACTTCAACCCTTTCCTAGGTTGAAGAACATTCATTTATAGGATATATATCTTGACCTTACATATTCTTTCCTACTTGTTCGATCAAAAAAAAACCTTGACTGTTGACCTTCCAAATGTACAAAAAAAGTTGCTTAGCAACAATATTTGTTGCATGAGGACTTTTTGTCAATTTTGCAACTTTTCCATATTTCTAATCAAATGCCTTCCAATGCCTTCCAAGGTGATAAAATTGCATACATAGATGTATGTATGTATGTGTATATATATGTATGCATGTTTATGTATGTATGTATGTGTGTGTGTGTGTGTGTGTGTGTGTGTGTGTGTGTGTAGAGAGAGAGAGAGAGAGAGAGAGAGAGATCTTGTGGAGATCAGTGGAGATCTAGGATTTCATTGCCATGCCCTTGTGATTGTTGTATATATATGTATGTATGTATGTATATAAACAAAGAGATCTTGGCACAATAGAAAAATAATAAAACTCACTCAATAGGTTGCATGGCCATGGGCATTGTCACAAGCTTTTAAACACAACTATATAAGGAGTGAATTAGAATGTATATAGGTTAACCTCACATTAACTATAAACTACAACACAAAGGTTGCACCAGAGTATTACATGTAGTATTGTATGCCTCTAGTGTGCATATGCCTTGGACATAGTTAGGTAGCACTTAACTATTTTAAGACATTATATGTTAACTCATGAGGCTCATTCACTTACAGAAACCTCTCGCTAAATCACTCAAGATGATTAGAATATCTGGCTGAGCACCTCGTATATTGCTCAATTTATTGAGTTCATCTTTGACATAATTCTCATTATGTATAAGAGGATTATATATTTCTTCATTGTTGCCAATATCTATGTTCATTGTAAATATGTACTAAGTAGAATCTGAAATAATTGCATTTCAATTCTTCATTGGGGACATAATTGTATTTTATTCCTTAATTTTGGATGCAGTAATGAGGGTTTTAGATTAGGCCATGGGAGAGCATTTGAGTTGTGAACATAAAATTGGGAATAATTTATGTCATGTTATATATATATATATATATATATATATACATATATATATATACATATATATATATATGTATATATATATATGTATATATATATATGTATATATATATATGTATATATATATATGTATGTATATATATATATGTATATATATATATGTATATATATATATATGTATATATATATATGTATATATATATATATGTATATATATATACATATATATACACATATCTACATATATATACATATATATATACATACATACATATATACATATATATACATATATACATACATACATGCATGCATATATACATATATACATACATATATACATATATATGTATATATGTATGTATGTATACATATATACATATGTATACATACATATATATACATATATATGTATATATGTATATATATGTATATATATAGATATAATCAACTTCACATTGTGTTGTAACTCTGGCATAGGTGTTTGATCCTTGATAGCTTTCATTTCAACATTTTAGCATTCAAGTTTTCAAGTTTCCTCTTCATTATATGTTTATCAATGATTTCATCCAATTTGATTACTAAATGATCCATAATGTTATGAAGTATTGAAGCTAGCAATAACTTCTCTCATGTCTCTAGAAAATGTAGCATAGGTTCACGGTAGCAACTCCTTACACTCAGCTATTCACTGAAGTTATTCTCACTGCTACAATGACATTACCTCTAAACCATGCAAAGGATGTTCAAGTGGTTCCCAAACTTGAGACACTCTTATAACTTAAGAAATGGCAAAGAAAATGCAAATGCAATACATGAAAAATTGCACAACTTGTAGGTTATATATATATATATATATATATATATATATATATATATATATATATATATATATATATATATATATATATATATATATATAGAGAGAGAGAGAGAGAGAGAGAGAGAGAGAGAGAGAGAGAGAGAGAGAGAGAGAGAGAGAGAGATCTTTTTTAATGTGCTTATTACATATTATAATAATAGAAAAATTGTTCTAGCTACATACATATTCCATAATCCAAATAATAAAACAATAAAAAGCACTCAACCCATGCTAAGTGACAAGCTATAACCTAGTTTAATTGGTCTAGTTACTAATTAGCTAAGTTGATTACAAATTCCTATAGAAATCTCATTAGATTAGGTATAATAAAATGAACAATTAGTTGTTCCCAGTTAGCATTAGCTTGACTAGTCTATTTGGACCCATTGATTATTGTCACAAGATTTTAAACATAACTATACAAGGAGTGAGTTAGGACATATATAGGTTAACCTTACATTAACTATAAACTATAACACAAAGGTTCCACTAGGGTATTATAGTATTGCAATTATAGAAAATTGCCTGATTGACCTAAGTGGGTGTATGATGGTGAAGAGCTCTATTAGGTGAGTAAAGCTCACTAGTGGTTATAGGAGTATAGCTACATCAAAACAATTAGAAATCAAAACTACATATTCGTTAGAGTGAGTAGTTCAAGGGTCTTGATCCCATGGATACATGTATGTAGGTAGCCTGGTAGGCAGAGTACGCCTCTAGTGTGTAGATGCCTTGGACATAGTTAGGTAGCACTTAACCATGTATATATGTATGTAGCTATTCTCTACTTAATAGTGCCATCCACATGGGGGGTGGGTACAATTGAGCTTGCACCTTTTGCAATACTTCATTTTCATTATTTGCACTCTTTGAATCAAGGTATATAAATTTATCGCTTGTAACTATAATTTTTAAATAGTACAAACCACATTAATTTTTATAATTCTATAGTTCTCTTTGTAAGTTTAAAAATTAATTGCATTTATGTACATCTTTTTCAAGTGTGATATTTCTCTTTTTCCTAACTCACAATCCAAGAATGATTTTTCAAAACACATACTAACCAATTGAAAATTGAGCCAAAATTTGTAAGAATGATTGTGCCAAAAGAGCTAAAAAGCATGATTGTGCACAATAATCATCTTTTTACACTCTTTTTGGCATAGTTGTTCTTACATTTTATGATTTTTGGTGAGAAAAATATTCCAAACTAATCAGGTAGGTGATCCAAAATTAAATCACAATTGATTGAGGCATGTTTAAATAGCTTATTTCACATGTTATTGAATGTTATGTATTTATGTGCTACTATTAATGAACATTAAAAGATTAATGTTCTAGGCCATTGTACCAGTTCTTAAGACCAAAATAGATAAATCATGATATGAAATGCAAACTTGGGTGCTTAACTTAATGAATGAGCACACCAAGTGAAAGACCTTGTGTGATGAAGGATTATATTATTTTCTACATATTTCACCACATAGCAATGCATTACAGGTTCATGTACATTCTTAAGTAGACATTTGTGAGCACTGGGTGTGTGAAGGCTCCATGCAAAAACATGTAGAAGCAAAAATAGTCACGATGAACATTTTTGATGACATGTTTTCCAAGAGCATACACAAGTTCCTTAAGGTACCTTCACATTATTAAATTTTTATGTTTGCCAACACCATCTCTCTTCCTCCATATCCTGCACAAATAAGAAATGTTGCCTCCAATATTGCAACCATATGATAAATGTGCATAACACATGCTGAGCCATAACCTAATTAAATTGGTCTAGTTTCTAATTAGTTGGGTTGATTAAAAATTCTTATAGAATTATCATTATATTAGGTACAATAAAATGAAAAATCACTTGTTTCTAGCTAGCAAGATCAAATACAATTTTCCAAGGTGATAAAATTGCATATGTAGATGCATCACTTGAATTTTAGGTATGAAGCACATTCCCCAATTTATTATGAATGGTTGGATATAAAGGCTCCATACGTTGGACCAACATTGGAAGCCAAGGATGTAACCATGCATGTATTGACATGCTCTTCCTGCAAGGATCCCAAGTATCTACTATTGTTGTTAATTTGGGCATCACTATATGATCTAGAAGGTTATGATGTACTAAAGTTGGTAGTAACTTCTCCCATGTTTCCAAAAAATGTAGCACAGGTTCAAAGCCCCTTGGCTCCCAAGAATTTGTAGTAACTATTCTCACTGCTAGAAGAATAACTTTAGTGAAGAGTTAAGTGTAAGGAGCTGAAGAACCAAGTTATGCTTCTATGTAAATGTCATAATCATGAGGCTCATTCCCTTGCATAAGCCATAACCCACTTAAATATATGTATATATCAACCCAACTAATAAGCAACTAGACCCATTTAACTAGGTTATGGCTTGATTCTTTCTAAAAATATCTACTATGGTATGTTTTTGTAAAATTTCTTGTGAACTCTGCCCATTTTTCCTAGTCTAAATTATTTGTATGTATGTATGTATGTATGTATGTATGTATATATATGTGTGTGTGTGTGTGTGTGTGTGTGTGTGTGTATATGTATATATATATGTATATATATATACATATATATGTATATATATATATGTATATGTATACATATACATATACATATATATGTATATATACATATATATGTATATGTATACATATACATATCCATATGTATATGTATACATATACATATGTATATATATATATATGTATATATGTACATATATATGTATATGTATACATATACATATATGTATATGTATACATATATACACACACATACATATGTGGGTATATGTATGTATGTATATAAACAAAGAGATCTTAACATAACAGAAAAATAATAAAACTCAGTCAATAGGTAGCATGGCCACAGATGTGATGACAACACCTATTGGTAAGTAGATTCCTCTTTTTTTCTCTCATTTTCATCTATTTATTTTACTTGAATTATTAATTCTTAGGGGTTATTTTCTAATATTGGTTTCATTTTATGTAGGAGGCGATGAGGACATTCTTGGATGTACTCATGTGATGAATTTCTCGTAAGTAATGAAGATGGACTTCCCCTAAGAGTAGCAGGAGGTGATGACGACATTCTAGGTACTTTAAAGATTGATCATTTCTTAAAGATTTTAGATGTTAGGGGTGGGGGGAGGAATGAGCTTTCACATTCACGTGGTTGACCTTGATTAGTAGAGAATATTAAACTATTATTGAAACCAAGTGAAGCTCAACATTAACCTATGATTGTGGGTGATCCCACAATAGTGGGTGCCACTTTTTGACCAATTTTGACACTGAAATCAATATTTTTGAAACAAACCTCACATTTGAGTGACTATATCTCTAAAACTATGAATAATTCAATGATGATGTAAACTAGTGATTTCTAGTACTCTATTCCTACTTTGTAACCATATTTTTTAATTTTTAAAAAAAATATTTAAGTCAAATTTTTCTTCTCCTCCAAAAAGTGGTAGATATGAAAAATCAATATTTTGAAGTGTGACAGTCCGCTTGACATGCATAACTTTTTTTTTAGAAATGATAATGAGGTAATTCTTTTGGTGTTGGATTTGTAACATCAATATCTAAAGGATGAATTTGGTTTGATTCAATTTGGTTGAATATTGTATAGACGTTTATGAAGTTTTCAAGTGATGTCAATCATAATTCAAACATACATTCATTTGACATAGATAACTTGAACTCAATTTATCATAAATCTAATTTTCCTTTTTAATAGAATGCTATCTCAACAACCTATTTCCTAGATATTTTTCAAAAAAAAATTGACCCAATTTACTAATTTTTCCAAAGTGTTGAAGTCAATTAATGTTCAATTGTTAATGAACCTATAATGAGTTAAACTCATATTTGAAAGGCTTAATGAATATAATGTGTATTACAATTATAGTCATTGGAAAGCTTGCTCTGAGTAGCACAAATTGTTATTTTTTATATTACGGTAGGAAATCATTCAATCTCAATTTTGGGGGTCAAAACAGCCAATTTCAAATTTTTAAAGAAAACAACACCAAAATTTTATAAATTTATGTGTTTGTGAGAACACTATGTTTGTGAGAACATATTTTACGTATTCGAGCAAATGCTTGAGTGCAATTAATCTTGCCACCAAAAGTTCAATTTAATGCATCCACTCAAACATGTAAAATATTTTGTGTTCATGCGAACATGCCAAAAAACAAAATGCTAACATCACCTACAGTGATGACAAAAGTTTGATAGTGAAGCCAAAAATTGATAGTTGCTATGAAAATTTTATAAAGTTATTGCGAATTTATTAAGGCAAGGGAAAAAAATTTATTTTTATGATTTTTTGATGGGAAACAAGAAAGGAAGACAAAACAAAAATGCAAGGAATAGATCTCATGAAGTAGAACAAAGAAATCTTTAGAAGACTTTGGTACATTATCATCAAATTAAACAAGGTCTGTAATTTTATATATATATATATATATATATATATATATATATATATATATATATATATATATATATATATATATAATTTGTTTTTATGGTCTTGAATTTAATTATGTATCAATATTATTTTTTTATCTAATTTGATTTATTTATAAATTTGTTGCAGGCAATCAATAAGGTGAAGGTGAAGAAAATGTTGAAGGAGGCTCAACAAAAGTAGAAAAAGTGCATATGGGAGAAGGGTCATGAACACTCCCTATGAAATCTCAAAAAATGAATGTTAAAGAAGTTTCAAGATCATTCCCTACAAAGGTTCAAATAATAGAAGTCCAAGAAGGGTCAAAATATTTCCCTGCACAATTTCAAACAATGAATGTTGGAGAAGGCTCAAGATTGCTCCTAGAAGAAATTCCAGTAATAGCAGTCAGAGAAGGGTCGACATCAGGTGCAAGAATTGGTATGGATGAACTCATAAATATTTCCCAATCTATAAAGAATGGAATTTCTCATAAAAATTTACATCATTTACTTAAAATGGGTGTGGAGAAATTGAGGACACTTGCAGCTATTGTTCAACCCTTAAGTTTGTCTAAGAAAAGGTCAATGAATAAGAAGATAAGAGAAATAATGACTAAATTTGATAACATGGAAACACTTGAATAAGCTTAGTTACTTTCACTTTTTCTTACACAAAAGAAGTTGCAAGAGACATTGAAATTGTTAGGTGTAGACACAACATCAAAGTAGAGAATATTTTCTAACATGCAAATTGATGTGATTAAAAATGTTAAACATGGTTTGAGAAACATAAGAAAGCAGTCATAAACTAAAGATAAGTTCATGGCAATAAAAGTGATATTGATGTCTATTGTAAATAATAATATGACCCAAAATAGACAAATATCTTCAATTTCATCTTAAATAGGTTTTAATAAGAAACAATGAGAGAATATTTTAAGAGAGGATTAATTCTAGATGATAGTACTATGGAAGGAAATTGGGCAATAATGTATAGAGCATCTCATTCTGATAGGATTGATGAGGGATTAAAAAATTTAGTCATAACATTTTAGATTGATAACATTCGTCCTTCATCAAATAGTGGAGATGTTATCATGCATAAGATTGCATCTAGTCAATATGAACATCATATAAAACATTGGTTGGACACAACACAGCATGAGTTATATGTGTCATTTTGTAGTGAACATCCTAATGTAAAAATTGGGCAAACTTTGTTTGAAAAATTGAAGCCATACTTTGTGAGGTCAAATAAACTGTTTGGAACATGTTGTTGTTGTCATCATATTGAGTTTGGTCTCCACTATCAGGTATTTCAAAAGTTTGTAGAAGACACATATGGTTTTCATGTTACTCCTCCTAGTAGGAGAAGTGAGGTTATATCATCCATTCTATGTGATAAAATAGATGATCTAGCTGGTCAAATAAATTGCATCAAAGGAATATGTGAAACATGTGGTGAATTGGCTCTATTTCTTTTGGAAATTGAAAATATTGATGTAACAAGGTAAAAACACAAACCTGTGTCACCTTTTATAAAGAAATGTGATATCAAAATGTGTCAGCTCAACGTTAATGACAAAAAAAATATGGTATTTGTGTTTAAAATATGAAGATGATGTAAACTAATGAAATGTGTAGAATTGGATGAATTTTATGTCGATAATTTTTATAATTTTTTTGAGTAAGAATTTATTCATTTTATTTTATTTTGAAGTCCCTTTTTTAATTGTAAAAAATATAGGGTGTAGTTCCCATCAAACAAGTATATGTAAATTATCTTTTTTTGTTCTGATTTGAAAATATCTTATAGATGACATGTATAGGTAGTGAACAAAAAAAGAAATAATTATTTTTTATTTATATTTTCTTTGTTATAAGTACTCAAGTTCAAGCTTATCAGAATCCAATAGTTGTTTCCTTCCATCAAAACTTTCCTATAAAATCTATACCTTATTGAAAAAAAATTACATATTCATGAAGAGGATTCTCTCGTCTAGAGATAAATATAATTTTTTAATTTTTTTATATGATTTGCTATTTTTTTTCCTTTTTTGAGGGAGCATCTTTTGAAATGTTGAAATATCAAATTATAATACTTTGAGATTATAACTAATCAAAACACTCAAAAATTTATATAATGATGATATTGAATCTGAGATCTACAAAAGGGTATTTTTAACTTTTGAAAAAAAATGAATTTTGGTAGAGAAATGAGATTTGACCAAAATAGGTTTTGCTATCACAAACGGTGATATAGATCTGTGCCTTTACCCAACAAAAAAATTGAATTGCAAAAGTTATAAGTATGTGAAGAATGCAATAAAGTTGGAGAAAGAGACAAAAAGGTTGGAATATGTTGAAGAGGAGTTACTTATTGTAATATTTATGGACAGATTTAAGAATTTGATTCAACCTTATATTCATCATGCATTTTTTGCAAAGTGGCAAGCACAACAATTTCAAACCTTGAGATATATTTCCTGCTTGGAATGATTGTATCCATCATTGATTTTGTAGAGAACTATTCCTTCGTTCATTAAAAAATAATTCAAACAGATTATTTCTTTTCTAAGCAAGTCACTATTATTGTACATATTTGTTATAGATAAACATAGTTAGATTCGAATGGTGTTTAGAGTACAGTTGAAGCACGAGTCATTAAAAAAGAATATCACTTTTACATAAGTGATAATAAAGAACATGATATTCACTAAGTAGAATATTGCTTCAATATGTTCTTTCCTTATTTAAAGAAAGAGACATAAATATTGATAAACATAATGTTTGGTTTGACGGATGTGCCACACAGTTCAAATCATCTAGACTATTTTATGCATTATGTCGATATCATCGTAATGAGAATATAAAATACATATGGAATTTCTTTGAGAGTGGGCATGGAAAAGGTGAACAAGATGGTGCTAGAGCTTGCATCAAAGATGCTCTGTGAAAGTATCAAATGAATTATCAAGGAGTTTTTATAAATGATACACATGATGGTGTTGAATGGTGTAAGACATATATTGCATCATATGAGGTTGGCACATCATCATCAATGAGTCGATAGGTGCCATATAGAGTCTTTTAGGAGATAATAGGTATGGATGTGTACATTTATTTAAATTTTATGTAATTAAGTTTTAAAATTTTATCTTTCAATTCATTGAAGTTTAAATTTAATTTATCCATATTTTCAATGTGATGAACTTTTAGGTGTTAACAGAAAAAACATGCATAGTTGCAAGAGGATAGAAAAGACACGTTCCTTACATTCAGTCATGATTATAGATAATCACAATTGGACATTGAAGACAAGAGAATACTCATGTTTTTGTGATAGTTGCATTGATGAAGACTATCAAGAATGCATCAATCAAACACATGGATATATAGTGCATGGATTTCGGAACCACTTTGTGACTAATACATTTGATAAAGATGATGAAATTTTTGATGATATTCCATTAATTTCTAATAATTATAATCATATCTCTAGATTGGTAAAAGTGGGTAAGTATCATAAAAATTAATCTCAACTTGTTATTTAATTATCAATGAACTATCTTATATACTATACGCATGTATGTATACTTGTTCTACAGGAGATGTCTTTATAGTGGTTGCTGAGCCTGGAAATCATGAAGGTGCCAATTATTATTTATTGTGATGTACTACAGAGAGAACAAAGCTATATAATCTTGAAGAAAGTGATGAAATGTTGTTCCACATAGGTATTATGCATACATGTGCACATACATATATGAATTTATATATCTAGGTAACTTTATATCTATCAAATTTTAAAATATTTAAATTTGTGGTGCAGGTTTTTTTGGTAGGAGTTGAGAATCTGACTTTGATAATGCACCAAGATCACCTGCAATGCAAATAGCTTGCTAAAGAGAAACCTAGGGAGCAAAGAGCTTGAAGAAAATATCGCAGAAGAATAATTCACAATAGGAAATTAGAATTGCTATGTGAAAATGGAATGAATTTACAATGAATGAGTACTGCTTATAAAGGCCTCATGGAAACTCGTAGAACAAGCTAGAATGTGGTAGAAGATAAGGATGAAAACTTAGCACAAATCCATAAAAGGTGGAAAAGGTAAGTATGTTAAAGGGAACAAACTCCCGTGTTGTCAACAACTAACCTCAACTACATGCATTAACCTAAGTAAGCTTAAGCACTAGAATAAATAATTAACAATTAATTAATTATTTACTCCAACACCCCCCCTTAAGTGCAACTTAGGAGAATGCCTTAAGCTCACAAAATAAGGAAAAAAATGCAAAATGGGTCCCGACAATGAGGCAATTTTAGGTACTCAAGTACAATGCAACTAAATATAACCTCTGTAAAATGGGGAAAGAGAGAAAACCCCATGGGAAAAACTCTCTCCCAAAAAGAGGTAAAAAAACAACATGCTGAAAAAAAAACATGAAGTGAAGGAAGGAAGGCCTCAACCAATCCCCCCAAGGACAACTTTCGTAACCCCAAGAATTGACTGTAGCTGAAGAAAGTGTGGTGATGCAAAAGGTTTAGTGAAGATTTCTGCAACCTAAGCGATGGTGGGAATGTACTCTAATGCAATAACACTATCTTGGATCAAGTGACAGATGAAATGCATATGCAACTCAATGTGCTTGGTACGTTGATGTTCCACCGAGTTGCATGAAATGTGGATGGCACTCTGATTATCGCACCACAAAATAGTGGGACGATCAGGAGGAAATCCAAACTTAGTCATCAACTGATGAACCCATAAAGCCTCCTAACTAGCAAGAACTATGGCCTTGTACTTAGCCTCTCTAGATGAAAGTGACCATGTGATGGGATCGAAGCCAAGGCAAAAGACAAAGCCAGAAGTAGACTTTCGATCATCAACATCACCAGCCCAATTTGAGTCAGTGTAGCCAACAATGTGTGGAGTCCCCATAGTGTAGTGAATGCCATACATAAGTGTGCCCTAAATGTAGCATAGAATATGCCTTGCAGCTTTCCAATGACTCTCATGAGGGTCCTAAGAAAACTGAGAGACTAGGCCAACCGCAAAAGATAAATCAGGGTGGTTGTGTGTCAGGTACAATAGACTACCAACCAACTACCGATACAAAGTAGCATCCACTATAGGTGAGAAGCAAGAGGTAGATAAAGTAACACCCAATTGAAATGGTGTAGGAGCAGCCTTACAATCAAGCATGTGGAAGTGATGAAGCATGTCAAGAGCATACTTCTGCTGATACACAAAAATGCCAGTAGGAGACTGATGAATTTGAAGACCAAGAAAGAAGTGCAGCAAACCAATATCAGTCATCTCAAACTGGTCCATCAGTGCACACTTAACATCTTGGAACATGGATGATGAACTACCTGTAAGGATAAGATCATCAACATACAAAACAAGAAATAGAATCCCATTACCAAAATGTTGAATGTACACTGTGGGATCAAAATGGCAGCGAGTGAAGCCTATAGACAGCAGAATTGAGTCCATCTAGGGGCTTGTTTGAGACCATACAATGAATGTTGAAGCTTGCAAACCAAGGTGGGATCCCACACAAAACCTAGAGGCTGCTCCATATAAATCTCCTCTGTGATATCACCGTGTAGGAAGGCACTCTTCACATCCATTTGATAAATTGACCATCCCTATGAAGCTACGAGGGATAAGACAAGGTGAATAGAATTCATCTTGGCGATAGGGGAAAATGTCTCAGAATAATAATCAACACCCTCAACTTGTGAAAAAACCTTCACAAAAAAATTAGCCTTATACTTATCAATGGAGCCATCAGTAGCATACTTAGTATGATAAATCCACTTACAACGCACTAGCTTTCTCCCCTTAGGAAGAGGACAAAGATGCCATGTGTGGTTCTTCATCAAAGAAGAATATTCCTCCTCCATTGCATTGTCCCATTCTAAATATCTTGAAATTTCCCTTTTATGATTTTATATTGTATTTCAAGCCTCTAATCAGATCTTTAAAATTAAACAACCAATAATTCAAAGATCCACCAATTTCTCAATAAATCCCAAATCGGGTATGCCCGAAATAGTGCCAAAAACTTCATAGCTTCACATATTATTAATAAATATGAAAGTGGAAATTTTTTACAGAGATTTCAGTAGAATAACAGCCTAAAAAATGATATTTCTAGATCTTTATAACATTTACACAACAACTCCCAAACGGAGGGCAAAAATAATGCTCATCGAGCTCCTGAAAATAACACAAAATAGCTCGAAAACACCACAAAACAATAATAAAATATCATAAAAGTTTAACCATGACCCAATACATATATTTAGCTCTATTTTAACATCTAAATGTCTAAAATATAGCAGCAACCCAAACTAATATGAAATACTCAACCGAAAACACCAAACTCTTATTAAAAAACACACCCGAAAACTCACAAATCTGCACTGTTCAGCACAAAGGCAAACTCTGCATGAGCTTGCACATGGAATCACTTTAAACTCCCATCCTTATCCTTCCTAGAAACTTGAAAAATCTTGTTCTTGGGTCTCCTTCTCCACAGGTTTGGCAGCCTCCGAAGAACAACAAAGCAATGCGCAAAAATCAAGTTCTGGAATGAGCCAAATGCCTCCAAACCCCTTAAAAGAGGGCATAACCCTAACTCACATCCAAGAGGGGTTAATAAAACATATTTTAATAATAATTTTCATTTATTAGTCCATCAGTTTCCAAGGATTAACCCCTTTTTAAAAAACTTCACCTTTTTGCGCCTACCTGCCTTGGCAAAAATTATTATTTTTAATTATTTGAAAAGGGGACATGACAAGTCCTCCCCTCCCAAATATTGCTTTTCATCAAGCAATGAAGGTTTGAATTCTCAAGAATATGTGCTCCTTCCCAAGTTGCATCCTCCAGTGGTAATCCTTTCCATTTGACCAAATGCACTATGATGCTCCTATTTCTCGATCTTTTCTCTCTTGTATCCAAAATCTCTTCTGCTATCAAAACTAATTTTCCTTCATCATCAAGAGGTGGTAATTCTGTAGATACTATGATTTTCTAGCCTAGAACCTTCTTAAAGTAAGATACATGGAAAACATTGTGTATTTTTCATTTTGGTGGGAGCTCCAATTCATAAGCTACCTCTCTTACCTTCTTCGTGATCTTATAAGGCCCATAGAACCTTGGCTTGAGTTTCTCTGCCCCACTCCTCTTCAAGGTGCTTTGCTTATATGGCTGTGACCTAACAAATACCAAATCTCCCACCTCAAAAGATCTTTTAGTCCTTTTCCTATCAACATACAACTTCTATTGGTTCTGTGCATGTTGTAGATTATCCTTGAGGGACCTTATTATGTCTTGGCTTTGCTTGATAAAATCACTGGCTGCAGGTACTCTACTATCTGAAAGTACTAGATCAATAAAGGAAAGGGCATCATAACCATAAAGAGCATGAAAAGTAGGCATACCAATAGACATGTGATAAGTTGTATTGTAACAATACTCCCCTAGGTGTAACCATTTCACCCAAGCATGTTGTTGATTTGAAACATGGTTCCTCAAATATCCCTCTATCCATTTATTAACTATCTATGTTTGTCCATCTGTTTGAGGGTGATAGCTAGTACTAGGAGTGAGTTTAGTTCCTTCCAAATGAAAGAGCTCCTTCCAAAATGAGTTGAGGAATCTACTATCCTAGTCACTGACAATGTTTCTAGGCAAGCCATGTAATCTAAAATTTTTCTCAAAGAACAATTCAGCCACTTGTGATGCCTTGAAATCAGATGTGATAGGAAAGAAATGTGCATACTTAGTTAGTCTATCTGCCACCACATATGTGCAATCCTTACCTTGAACCTTGGGCAACCTAGTGATGAAGTCCATGGAAATACTTTCCCATTTTTTTTTTCAGGAATAGGAAATGGCTGCAATAACCCTATAGGAAAATTTTGCTCACTCTTGCTTTGTTGGCATACCATACATTCCTTAATGTTTTTAAGGACATCCTCCTTCATACCCTTCCATGAAAACTACTCTTGAATTTGCCTGTATGTCTTGAAGTATCCCTGATGGCCAGCCAAAGGTGTGTCATGAAAGGCCCTCAACATCCTCTCCTTAGATTTTGATCTTGCACTAACAAGATCCTGATCTTGTAATAAATCAATTCATCAGCAGCCTTGTACTTGTTATCATCCACTAACTTATCCAAAATCTTGGTGGCAAAGGAATCTTTTGCATACTCTAAAATTATGGAGACTTTCCAATCAGCAGAGATAGATGTTGCGGAACACAGAGTGGGCTTTCTTGAGAGAGCATCAACAACCACATTATTCTTTCCTTTCATGTATTCAATATCAAAATCATAAGCTTGCAATTTTCTTACCCATTTTTGTTGATGATCATTCAAATCCCTTTGGTTCAAGAAGAATCTGAGGCTATTATGGTCTGTCTTTACAATTAATCTCACACATACCAAATATTGTCTAAACTTATGAAGTGCATACATGATTTCCAACATTTCCTTATCATAGATGGAGTAACCTTTCTCTAGTGGTAATCCTAGAGGCAAGTCATTGAAAACTATACTATGCTTATCAAGAATATTTTGAATTTCAAAATGGAAATTACCTTGATTCTTTGGAGAGCTTGTTGGATGGATTATGACTCCTGTTGCCCATACTACTTGTCCTTTTCAAAAATTCCTCTCCATCCTCTTTGTAGAGACCACCTTAGGTGCTCCATTTGATAAGCCTCTCAATAAGACTTCTTTCCCATTCGAATGAAATTTAAACTCCATAGTCTAACGGTTCATGTAATAGCCTCCAATAGAGTGCAACCATTGAACACCCAATACAAGATCTGTCTCTCCAATGCCAACAACATAGAAGTCATCACATAACTCATAATCTCCTAAGGTCATCTTGAGTTGTTTCACCACCTATGTGCAAGGCATAGTGAATCCATCAGCTATAGTAACATTGAATCCCTCAAAATCTTCTTCTTTAATCCCTCTTTTCATGACAAATATTTCATTAATAAAATTATGAGTTGCCCCACTATCAAGAAGAACTGTCAACCTTTGCCTTGCTAGTACCCCTCGAATTCAAAAGGGATGGTATCTTGGGACTCTTGATAATACTGCTAAAATGCCATCCTTGCTGATTTCTCTTTCTTTCTCTTTTTCTTCCTCCTCCTTAGTGTCATGAAATTCCTCATGCTCATCTAAATCAGATTCTAAAGCAAATTCAATATAGTGCACTTGACCTTTTCCCAAACATTTGTGTCTTGGAACCCATGGTTCTCTACAAGTGAAACAAAGCTTTTTCCTTCGTAATTCACCCCTAGTCTCTTCATCTACCTTATTTTTTGCCACATTTATCACATCTTTTGGTGGTAGTGTCGAAAAAGTCTTTTTCTGAGCATTTCCCTTATGTTGTCAAAGATTTGGGGGTTTTTACTTAGTGACTGGTCTCATAGGCACGCAAGTTTGAAGTTGCAAGCTTCTTTTGATAGCTTCCTATAAGGTTGAGGGTGAGAAAGCCTTAACCAAACCCTTAACAAAATATTCCAAACCATTAAGAAAAAGATAAACAATCCTATTTTCACTCATATCAGGTACCATAAAAGCCACTTTTTGAAACTCTTCTATATACTCATTAACTGATTTGGTTTGCTTCAACTTTGACAATTTTTTAAAATACTCTTCATCATCCTTGAGGTCAAATCTATCTATCACTCTTTGACTAAAATCATCAAATTTAGTTACCTAATCATGACCTTGATTAGTCATTCCATGATACCACCAATCATAGGCTACATCTTCCAGGTGTAGACTTGCAAATTGAACAACATCACTCTCCTTCATGGGGTTAAGTGTGAAGAAAGTCTGTAATTTTTGTATCCATGCTCTAGCTGAAATTTTATTTGTTCTATCAAAAGAAGGTGCTGTAAACTTTCTTATTTTATTTTTGAGATCTCTTCCACTTATGTCATGCTCCCTCCTGTACTCTTTCTTGCACATCAAAGTGTTCATCATATCCACATATTCTCTAAAAGGAACTGAACTGCGAAAGTCATCACTGTTTGCTTCTAAGTATTTTGGATGTCTTGAAAGAATTTCTTTGCCATCTCATCTAGATCAGCCATACTTTTTTCTTCCTTGGATTTTTTACTTTTACTTTCAACTGGAGGTTTGATCAAAATTTCTTTATTCTTTTCTGCCTGTAAATATCTCTTTTCTCTTTCACTTAGTTGCATGCAAACTTCTACAAACCCTCAGGCTGGCAAGATCATAGCTTTGATACCATTGAAATGTCCCTTTTATGATTTTATATGATATTTCAAGCCTCTAATCAGATCTTTAAAATTAAACAACCAATATTTCAAAGATCTACCAACTTCTCAATAAATCCCAAATCGGGTATGCCTGAAATAGTGCCAAAAACTTCATAGCTTCACATATTATTAATAAATCTGAAAGTGGACATTTTTTATAGAAATTTCAGTAGCATAAAAACCTAAAAAATTATATTTCTATATTTGTATAACATTTACACAAAAAATACCAAATGAAGGGAAAAAACAATGCTCATCAAGCTCTCGAAAATAACACAAAATAGCTTGAAAACACCACAAAACAATAATAAACTATCACAAAAGTTTAGCCATGACCCAATACATATATTCAGCTCTATTTTAACATCTATATGTCTAAAATACAACAGCAACCCAAACTGATATGAAATACTCAATCAAAAACACCAAGCTTTTATAAAAAAACACACCCAAAAACCCACAAATCTGCACTGTTCAGCACAAAGGCAAACTCTGCATGAGCTTGTACATAGAATGGATTTAAACTCACATCCTTAGCCTTCCTAAAAACTTGCAAACTCTCATTCTTGGGTCTCCTTCTCCACGTTTTTGGAAGCCTCTGAAGAACAACAAAGCAATGCGCAAAAATCAAGTTCTGGAATGAGCCCAAAATGCCTCCAAACCCCTTAAAAGAGGGCATAACCCTAACTCACATCCAAGAGAAGTTAATAAAACATATTTTAATAATAATTTTCATTTATTAGTCCATCAATTTCCAAGGATTAACCCCTTTTTCCGAAACTTCACCTTTTTGGGCCTGCCTGCCTTGGCAAAAATTATTATTTTTAATTATTTGAAAAGGGGACATGACATGTCCTACCGCCTCCGCAAAAGTTTGAGGATCAGTACTAATAGCATGACTAAGTAGACTGGAACCTTTAGTGTGAGAATGGGTGTGACAAGATGTGGATGGGTCACCAGCTAGAGATCCTACAGCCTCAATAGTAGCTCGAGCCCATTTAGGCATCTGGGGAGGACCCTATAGTGGAGGTATATCAGGATCACCATGATCATCATCCTCATTATCCATGAAACAAACTAGTGATGAAGAGGGAGTAGTGGGAGCTGGAGGAGTTGCCAGAGGTGAGGAATGTACTATAGGAGGGCTCTCATCAAACTGGACATCCCGTCAAAATAGGACCTCTCTAGAATCAGGATCAAATAACCTAAAAGCCTTTACATCCTCGTAGTAGCCAACAAAAATTAGTCATCAGCTCTTTGGTTCCATGGCTTTCCTTTGAGCATCAGGTACAAATGCATATGCCATACTCCCAAAAATTCTAAATGATGACACATCAGGCTTGACATGGGACCAAGCTTCCTTAGGAGTCACATCTCGAAGTGCCTTACGAAGCATCCAATTCTAAATGCAGTTGGCACAATTGACTACCTCTGCCCAAAAACATAAATCCATGGACCTAGATTGAATCATGCAATTTTCCATCTCTCGAAGGGTTTTGTTCTTCCTCTTGGCCACACCATTCTATTGAGGAGTGTAGGGCACTAAAAGCTAATGTTGAAGACCATGCTCAGAATAGAAATATTTGAAAGCCTGGTTCACATACTCCCTCCCATTATCTGTGCATATCCGCCAAATAGAAAGTCCATACTTCTTCTCTACAAGTGCCTTGAAAACTCGAAATGAATCGAAGGCATTAGACTTGTACTTAAGAAAGTACACCCATGTGCATCTGGAGAAGTCATCAATAAATGTAAGCACATATCTAGCACCCAAAAAAGGAGTAGGAAATGACATGAGGTCACTATGAATCAACTCCAAAGGTGTTAAAGCATGAGTGGCTTGTCCATGTGGAAAAGAATCCCTATGTTTCTTGCCAAGTGCACATCCCTAACAAACACCATATGGACAGGAAACCTGGGGAAGCCCAAGAACAAGTGCCTATGTGCTCATCTACTGAAGATATCTGTAATTGACATGCCCAAAGTGTTCATGCCAAAGTCTTCTTATTGAATCTGCATGTGAAACTAAGCATGAACCTGTGTCATTAGAAGACTCAAATCCATAAAATCTATAGAGGCGAGATGCAGATTCAACACTCCCAAAGGCCATGATCATCCTCGAATCATGCAAGTCCTAAATAACCACATCATGTGGTGAGAACTCAACTGTCTTCCCAAAGCTAGAGTGGAAAATCTAATAGATAGATAGAAGGTTCATCGAAATATCAGGAACACAAAGTACATCCTGAAGAGAGCCCTTAGCTAAGGCAATAGTGCCAAAACCCAAAATTAAAATTTGTGAAGAGTTCCCAACTGCAATCTGTGTGGTGGCACAAGGAGCAAGTGAAGTGAGCAACTTAGGAGTTTCCGTTAAATGGTGAGAAGCCCTAGAATCAAGAATCCACAAAGGCACATAAGTCCTAGCTTGTGCAGAAAGAGCATGACCTTTCCTTGCAGGTGGAGATGAAGATCGAGGACCTAAAATGTGATGCTCCTTCATGGCTTCTTCTAAAGCCTCTAATCATTTCCAACACCTAGAAACTGAATGTCCATCTTTCCCACAAAAGTTGTAGTTCTCACTCAATTTCTTCTTGGTCTTGGAGGTAGACTCACCCAACTTTGAAGAATCTTTACCCTTGGAAGGGTTTTCTGGAGGATTAACTAGAGGCTTAGGATCAGATTTTGATGTGTCTTTCTTTGATTTTCCTTTCTTCTTTGATTTTCCCTTAGAATTTTGAGCAACCAAGGCTTGATTGGAAGAGCCAAAGCCATCCACCTGTTGGATCTTTGCCTATTCCCTAGTCAACTTGTCACAAAATGTCTCAAATGTAGGCATCCTATGTCTATCTCCAAGGGCATCCATGGTGGAGTAGAAAGTAGAAGAAAAAACCTAATACTACCCCTTCAGCTTTGACAGTATCAAAAATATGTACTCATCATCAGTTTTGTTCTTCCCACATCCCTGTAAAACTACATGTAGGGATTTGAATTTCATCAAAAATTCATCGATGGTGGGAAAGTTGCTTGGTGAAAAAGAGGTCAATTCTACATCCAACTGAAGTGCTCAAAACTCATTCAACTATCCAAACAAAGTCTGAAATTTTTGCCAATAAGCTCGAGGAGTAGTCAAACCATCCAAGTGAAATAGCAAACTATTTGAAATGTTGAGTGCAATTAGTCCCATGGCTTCATCCATTTTGTTTTTGTGTTGTAGAACCTCAAAAGATCGCGTAAGAGTAGGCTAATTCACATCTAGACAAGACCATAGACCTCTTGACATGAGAAGTCTAGTCATTTGTGCTTTCTAGGTATGGTAGTTGTGTGGCATGAGATGGGTCACAAATGGATCTGCCACTAAGAGAAAGAATACAATAGAAGTAGAAGGGTCTTAACTAAAGTAAATTAAAAAAAATAAAGACACCCCCCACAAACATAATAGAATATCTCCCAAATACCACAAAAACAACTATAGAAAGCAAAAAACTAAAAAAGAACCTAGATTCGTTGATGCAGAATAGGAGGAAACAGAAGCCTCTACTTTGATGCCAAAAATGGGAGCTCAAATGAATTTGAAATCTTACAAAACTAGCACCAATGTCTTCATCTTTGAGTTAGATTTCTAAAGCTTCTTTCAGATCGAAAAAAGAGCTCTGTATGCTCAAGTTATAGCCAAAAAATTGACCGTTGCTCCAAAATTGCACCTTGCTGGAAAATTACAGTCACTGGCTTAAATTTGACACTCGTACGGCCGTCATGAGACCATCACCTAAAAAAATCCATCACCAAGAAGATGACATCATCTGTCAAAAAGTGATGTCAGCTTGTCAAGAAATGACATTACAAAAGGCCACCAAAAAGATGACGTAGTTTATCAAAATAATGATGTCAATGGTCCTAAAAATGACACCACTAGCTAGAATGATGACATCACTATCAAAATGGCCAAAAAGTGACAAAGCAATGGGGGCTACCAACGATGATGGCACCTGAGAGGGAAACCTAGCAGCACCACTATCGTCAATGGAACTGCGGAGGGAGCAGTGTTTGAGCTTGGCTACACCCGGGTGGTGGGAACCTCTAGTGGTAATACTACAGGAGCCACCAGCGAAGTGGAGTTTGAGTGACTGGCGGGTGGCCACTCACTCTGTTCATCTGTACGGCTACCTGGGAGGCTAATAAAAAAATCCAAAAAAATGCCTGAAGCCAAAAATGAAAAGTTTTATATGAATCTTAGCTGTAAACGATGTTCCAGATCCAATGGCAGCATCCATTTAGGCTGAAAATGCTCCAAAAATTTGCTCTATCCCTAATTTGAAAAAAAATTACACAAACAAACTAGGGTTTGTGACTCTAAATTATGGCTTCAAAAATATATCGAACAAGAAGCAGCAGGGAGGCTCTGATACCATGTAGGAGTTAAGAATTTGACTCTGATAATGTGTCAAGATCACCTACAATGCAAATAGCTTGCTGAAGAGAAACCTAGGGAGCAAAGAG
This sequence comes from Cupressus sempervirens, assembly GCA_028749045.1. NCBI lineage: Eukaryota > Viridiplantae > Streptophyta > Pinopsida > Cupressales > Cupressaceae > Cupressus > Cupressus sempervirens. The sequence continues at coordinate 48,897,475 of CM053790.1, read as the reverse complement.
CTTGAAGAAAATATCACACAAGAATAATTCACAATAGGAAATTAGAATTTCTATGTGAAAATAGAATGAATTTACAATGAGTGAGAGACCGTTTATAAAGGCCTCATGGAAGCTTGTAGAACAAGCTGGAATGTGGTAGAAGATAAAGATGACAACTCAGGACACATCCACAAAAGGAGGAAAATGTAAGTATGCTAAAGGGAACAAACTCTCGTGTTGTCAACAACTAACCTCAACTACATGCATTAACCTAAGTAAGCTTAAGCACTAGAATAAATAATTAACAATTAATCAATTATTTACTCTAACATTTTTGTGATAGAGGGAACATATTTGAAGCAAGACAAAATAGTCCAACATGGAATACACTTTGTTGATTATCTTACAATACAGCCACCTAGTCATTGCTACCAAGATTTGTCTACATCTAGTCAAATCTAAGCATGTACATCACAAGTGGAGACTAGACAGTGAAGATCATGAGAAGATATTACATGTTATAAGTGTACATCATGGTTTTATTGACCTTTGAGATGGTAGATAATTTAATTTAAATCAAATTTTAGGACCTCTAAATGTAGACAATTAGAAGCCCGATGAATGTTATATGAATTTAATAATTTATTATCTCAAAGGTTCTAGATATTACTTCTTCTTAAGATTTATTTTATAATAATTTGAATTAGTTTAAAAATTTGTTTGCCTTGATATATCAAATTTCAGGACCTTTAAAAGTAGACAATTGGAATGGATGAATGTTATATTAATTTAATAATATTATCAAGTAACTAGATAAATAAATTACTTCTTCGTAAGATTTATTTTATAATAATTTGAATTAAGTTAAAGTTGTTTACCTTGATATATAAAGAGATAAAATTACCACAATAATGAGATTAAGTTATCATTAGTTTATTAAACATAATCTTTAGACTTTAGTATGGTATCTTATTAATTCAGGTGTCATGGAATATATTAATTGGAATTAAAAACACATAATGAGATGAAATTACCATCTTAGTATTTATTAGTATGGAACTAATGAATAATTAGAATTTATAAATGTGTCATTTTAATAATATTAATTACCATCCTAAACTAAAGATTATGTTATCATTAGTTTATTAATTTAAACTATATACTAATGTTAGTTTATTGTAGGATCATACTCTTAGTTTATTAGTTTATTAATGTGTTTTAAATGTATACATTTTAATAATATTAATTACCATGGATGAAAATAATAACAACTTGATCTAAATAGGCAATACAAATTAGTTGGAACTTACACAATCATTAGATGTATATGTATCAAAGATAATTTAATATGTTAGAATTCTTTTATCAACTTCTTTTCAAACTATTTAATTTCATCTCATTATGTGTTTTTAATCGTAGGATCTTACTCTTAGTTATCATTAGTTTATTTAAAAACTATATATTAATGTTAGTTTATTGTAAGATCATACTCTTAGTTTATTAGTTTATTAATTTGTTCTTAAATGTATAAATTTTAATAATATTATTTACCATGGATGAATTTAATAATAACAACTTGATCTAAATAGGCAATACAAATTAGTTGAAACTTACACAATCATTAGATATATATGTATCAAAGAAAATTTAATATTGTAAGAATTTGGCTTAGGTCAGAATTCATCCAAGAACTAAACAACTCAACACAAGCACACAGTAGACCAAAATAGATAGAGTATGATCAGAATGACGATATTCATTCAATAATTGGATACAAGAGTACACTAGGAGTGCCTAAATATACAGGCCTCAAGAGAGCTTCTAGAATGAATAGAAGTTAGCATCATGATATGTCATACAACCAGACACATGTCCACCAGATATGGATTATCCTCCATTAAGCACAGGATTAAGTGCAATGATGTGAGGATAAGCCTACAATGGTGTAGCATGCAAATTAGTGGAGTAGACAACATGTGCTAAATGAGGAGTGTGGATAATTGTGTTGTCATCATAACAACTCAGTGAATGATGCATACTCTTGTGTTGTAGACACCATGTGCATAATTAGAGTTGTGTAACTCAATGAAAGTACACAAACTCTTAAGTGTCTCACCTAAAATAATAATAAAATAATGCAAAATAATTAAATAATGCATTAACCTAAGTAAAACTTAAGTAAGTGTAATGAGTAAATACTTATTTACACCAACACCCCCCCTTAAGTGCAAGTTAGGGGAATGCCCTTATGCTTAAAAACTCTAGGATGTAATGCAGTATGGGTCTTGGCTACTAGGCCATGTTAGGTACCCATGTACATAATGATATGCAATCTTCCATAAAGCAAGGAAACAGGGAAAACCTCATGGGAAAAACTCTCCCCCAAAAAGAGAGATAAAGAAGGATGCATTGATGGATGGAGTAATCAATACCCCCCCATTGTGACATACATCTAGTATATACATAAGAGAATGATGAGAAGAGGTAGAGAGATAGGATGGGCTCCCCCCCCAAAAGAAGAATGTCGAACAGTGAATGCTTCGATGAAGAAGTTGATCCAAGACTACATAATGGTGTTCCTCCCCATAGGAAGAAACAATGCCAAGGGTACAAATGAGATGCTTCTGCTATGTGTGGATAGAATCCCATGGATAAGTGATGTCTCTGAGACCTACTCAACTGGTTGAAGAACCTATCCCAAAGAACTATATGTCTCTGCAACTGATGAAGAACCCTGTTGCAACTGCTGATAATAAGTATCCACAATCACTTCAACCTGTGACGATTGATCATGTAGAGAATGAACAAGAATCTGGAAGCCTTGTGTCAACTAAAGAAGGTAATTCGGCATCAAGAAGAAGAAGTAGATCATCAATACTATCCCCCAAATCTATCACTGAACCTATATCTGGAAGACTGGATGTATCCTGTTGTTCTGGACCTATCATTGTGGCGATGTATGCATGCGAACTGAACTGATAAAGTGACCTCTCACTATAACTATCGATAGAACTCCATGTGTCTAAATCTATTGAAGCACTATCACTGAAATTACTTTTAGTATCCACACTATATGATGTGCGAAGAGGAGTAGAGGACAAGCTGGGTGAACTTTCCTCAAAATGTACATCCTTCTCCACAAATATCTGATGTGTCTTAGGATCTAGAAGTCTATATGCCTTAACACCGTCTTCATAACCAAAGAAGGTACAAGGCTAAGATGAATGTGCCTTACATCCCTTGGAAGATCTCTTTGCCCATACAAGACAACCAAAGACTCTAAAGTGTGTCACAATAGGTTTTCTGCCATACCATGCCTCAAAAGGAGTTTTTCCATCTAAGGTTGGATGAGGAGAATGATTAAGAATGTGCGTGGCACTAGAGATTGCTTCAACTTTTAATGATGGATCTAGAGACTTGGCATAAATCATGCAACTTTCCATAGACTTAAAAGTTTGAATCCTCAAAGCTGCAACATTTGTCTTATGCGGACTAAATTCTGAAGGAGTCTGAAGATCAATGCCCTTATGTCTACAAAAGTCCATAAGTCTTTTGTTTAGATCCATTTTTCCATTGTCCATTCAGAGTACTTTGATGGCTTTCCTGGGTTTCTATTCTACATGAGCCTTGAAGGCTAGAAATGTGTTCAACACTTCATTCTTGTTATGCAAAAAATAGACTAAAGTGAACCTTGAAAAGTCATCAACAAAGGCAAGTATGTAGCGACCTTGGCTTAATGCAAAAGGACCTACTAGTACCATGTGAACCATTTGAAGAACACTTGTTTCTCTAGAAGACTTCCCTCTTTGTAACTTCCCCTCTGGATGCATATCCACTGAATCTATTGAACATTTACCCTTAGAAAATTTGATTTGAGGTAGACTTTTCACCATTTGGTATGTGCAAATTTGCTGAAGATAGCGATAGTCAAGATGACCATATCGCTCATTCCATAATTGCATGTTTGAATGTCATTGAGTTAACAAGGCTTTTGAAGAAGACTTGGGTACAAAATGCAAGAAAGAGTACAACCTCTTGTGATCATTCACTTTCCCCACTGCAACCAAGGAATCATCTTTCAGACTATGCACTTGAACTGAGTCAGGAAGGAACTCAACTCTATGTCCATCTCCGAGGTAAGTGATTTGGTAGATTGAGAGGAGATTTGAACTTAGGTTTGGAACATAGAGAACCTTTTGAAACTCTCCATTTTCCATCTCCGCATTTCCCTTCCCTTCAACTTCCATTTTACTATCATTCCCCATGAAGATGTGCGGTACTGTTGAGTGATTCAATGAGGAAAAATCCTCCTTTGAGGAACCCATATGATATGAGGCACCTGAGTCAAATATCCATTCCTTTGAAGAGTTTGCATTTGCCATGAATGCTTGCCCTTTGCCCTTTGAATCTGAAGAAGATCCCTTCTCCTTGTAAGCATTAGGCAATGGAACATTATGTTTCTTCATGATGTTGGTCAATTCATCAATCTTTTTGATATAACACTCATGCTCTTCATGACCCATTTTCTTGCAATAAGCACACTTCTTCTTCTCCTTATTGTTGTCCCCTTTTTTGTTAGAATTTGAGGACTTGCCTTGTTGATTTGATTGCGGTGTTGTCTTTTTTGCATCCTTAGATTCGTTCTTCCATTTCTTCTTACCCTTTCCTTTGTTTGAAGATTGTCCAGCTGAATGTTGAGAACCCTCATTGGCCACCAATTCTTTGGACTAAGGTGATTTGAGAATCCCCATTATTTTCAACTTCTTTTCTTCATCATCCAATAGTTTTGCATATTCATCAAAAGTGACTTTCTTGTAGGCAAACCCTAAGGTAGTCTTTGAGGTGTTAAAAGAAGATACAAATGTGGAATATTCTGATGGCAGCTTGTTATGAATGAGATAGATTAGTTTGTCATCTTTTATAGAACTCCCAAAATCAGTAAGCTTTGTCCTTAATTCATTCACCTTAATGATGAAGTCATGTATTGAGTCATATGACTTAGGATCTAAGGATACAAGCTCCTCTTCAATCTTGAACACATCCTCTTCAGACACTTTACCATAAAGGCTTTTGAGGGTATCCCAAGCTTCCTTGGATGTAGTACATTTCTTGATTTGATACATGATTTTATCATCTACCCCCAAACATATATCACCTAGGGCTTTCCTATCCATTGCTACCCAATTTGAAATTTCACTTATTGATACATTATTACCTGCTGGTTTAGGAAGACTACCATCTACATATTGTGAAACTCCATTATGCATTAAGTGATACCATATTTTGATTGACCACGAAGCATAGTTATAAGGAGTTAATTTAGGAAACTTAAAGTTGTCCATAATGCAGAAAATGAAAGAAATGTGTAGAAAAGAGAGAACACAACACCAAGAACACCCCCCTTTTCACTAAATCAAGAAACCCCACCAAAATAGATGCTTTGGGCACTTTATCATTAGTGCGATTACAATGGGCCACTTGCCAATTTTGGCCTTCATGGACTTCTAATTTTACTTGTTACAACCTCTTAATAGAGTAAAAATCTAAAACTTTACAATATGCTACAATACTAAAGCATTACAAAGCAAAGAAAGGCCCTATTGCTAAAAGTGACAATTTTGTCCACACAACACTACAATCTAATACCAGATCTAGAAAGTAGACAAAAAAAATGCACTTTCAAAAAAAATGGAACCTATTTTTGACTCCAGATGTGCCCGTACGGAGCATTTAAAGTTGCAAAAAGTAGGATTATCCAGGTACAATCACCAAAAAATGAAAATTTTGAACAATCTATGCACCAAAACTAGAAACTAATTGTACCACTGGAAAATATAAATTTTTTTACCCTATTTCAAAAAAAATTGCACCTAATTTGGAGTCCAGATATGTGAGTTATGGCCTCTTAAAGTCGGACTACTAAAACCAAAATCAATTTGGTGAGGGGTTGCATCAACGAATGAGAGGGTTAAATTTGATGGTCATATGACTATCACAATAGTTCAATATGGCCCTATTTTGATGTCCAAATGGGCATCAAATTTAAGCTCATAAAAAGATGATGTCAGTAGAAAAACAGACCCATTGACTGACGTGGCTACTGATGTGTCTCTTCTGTACTGTACAGATCGTACAAAAAAAATGCATGGCAAAGTTACGTGTCTTCTGACAAGAGCTCATGGGTGTATGAATTGCTAACTATTTTGCATAGTCAAATCTAACTGGGCTGTGCAATGGCAGGAGCTAATCGCAAGGTGACTAAATTAAATGAAGCCACGTGTCTGTAGGTTGGGTGGTGCCAAAAGTAACAATGACTGCCAGATTTTGAATATTCAATACCGGATCTTCAATGTTGATGCCAGAGTTCTATGGACTAATCCCACATGCATGGGATAATGGGGAAGGTGTTGTTTAAAAGACTTGGCACACACTACACACAGCGAAGTGAGCTCACCAGTGGTGGCCACGGGTTGGTACTATCACCGAAGAATGTTGGTAAGGCTGCCTGCCGATGGGAGATACTCGTCGATTTATATGTGGGCGCCGATCCTCGCCTGGTTTCTGATAAGCACCAGATTTCTCTATGATATTTGTAGAGGTACAGCTTGATATGTCATGCAGAAATTGCAGAGGCCGCAGGGTGTAATATAACAAGCTCAAAAATAAATAATGAATGTCCTGCGAATTAATAGAAAATATTCCACCACAAATAGTAGGCCAAGGGTTGATAGCCTAGTGCTGCCACAAAAATTTTCTCTGACTTGTATGGCTAATAAATCTGAAAACAAAAATATTTTTGAAAATGCCAAAGAATACAGAGATAAATAAATGTAGATCCAAAAATAATAATCAGAGAATTTAATAGATCTAAAAATGCAAATCAGATCAAAAAATTATCATACCCAATTGCAAATCGGTGCCTTCGGGTGCCGATTTGGAAAAAAATTTGCCTCATGATCAACTTTCACCCAAGATAGGAAAATTTATAGTCAATCTTCACCGAATCAATGCTCTGAATGCAACAAAGAGGTTAGATCTGGCTCTAGAAGCTCTCAATTTCTACAGATCCTCTGAAATCGAGTCGAGGTGTTGAAGCATGAACGGTCTCAAATGGCTATGTGATGAGAATCCTCCTTGGCTCTGATACCATGTAAGAATTTGGCTTAGGCTAGAATTCACCCAAGAACTAAAGAACTCAACACAAGCACATTGTAGACCAAAATAGACATAGTATGATCAAAATGATGATATTCGTTCAATAATTGGATACAAGAGTACACTAGGAGTGCCTGAATATAAAGGCCTCAAGAGAGCTTCTAGAATGCATAGAAGTTAGCATCATGATATGTCATACAACTAGGCACATGTCCACCAGATATGAATTATCCTCCATTAAGCATGGGATTAAGTGCGATGATGTGAGGATAAGCCTACAATGGTGTAGCATGCAAATTAGTGGAGTAGACAACATGTGCTAAATGAGGAGTGTGGATAGCTATGTTGTCATCATAACAACTTAGTGAATGATGCATACTCCTATGTTGTAGACACCATGTGCATAATTAGAGTTGCATAACTCATTGAGAGTACACAAACTCCTAAGTGTCTCACCTAAAATAAGAATAAAATAATGCAAAATAATTAAATAATGCATTAACCTAAGTAAAACTTAAGTAAGTGTAATAAGTAAATACTTATTTACACCAACAAATATGTTAGAATTCTTTTATCAACTTCTTTTCAAACTATTGGATTTCATCTCATTATGTGTTTTTAATTGTAGGATCATACTCTTAGTTTATTAGTTTATTAATGTGTTTTTAAATGTATACATTTAAATAATATTAATTACCATGGATGAAGGTTGTTAAGAATATTATATTTTGTAAAACTTTTTTGAAATAATGTATTGGCTTACCTAGTTAGCATATTTTTATCCACATAAAACAAATATTTATCTTTAGCCCTACTACTTGATTTAACAAATATGCATCTCTAGTCCTACTAATTGATTTAACAAATTTGTATGTTTAGTCCTACTAATTGATTTACCAAATATGTATCTTTAGTCCTACTAATTGATTATTTTATAATGATTACAAATAAATATAATTTTTTAAATTTGTAATCTAAATCATTTGGGTTAATTTAGTAGTTTATAGCACCTAGATATTTATTCAATTCAAGCACCCTATATTATTATTATTTTTCAAAATTATAAATTAGGTTCATAGATCAATTTGGAACTTCTTCATATTTAACTATTGAAGTAGGTATTTAGAGAAGTTAATTTGATTATTTTATGATGGTCACAAAAAAATCTAAAGTTTAAAATCTATAATCTAATTCATGAAGAATGTTCTACTAAAATACAAAAATATACACATACATCTCAAGAATAAACATATCTACATCTAATATTTTGACTAAAATGCATACATATGCAAACTATAAGTCTCAGATAAACATGTATGCTAGTAAAATATAAAAAGTCAAATACATGTCATCCAACTATTGAAGTACTAAATTGTCAAACAAATAGTGAAATTTACATGTCATCAAGGTACTGAAATACACATGTATACACAAGTCTCCAGAATATGCAAAGTCTCCAATATATATAAATCTACTACTACTAGAGGGACCTCTCGAGATGCATACAAACAAAATGACCCTCTGATCGAGTTTGTTGTACATCCGATGGTTGAGGAAAAAACATTGAGCCCTAAAAATATATATACATTAGAACTCTCTTTAGAAACATATATATACATGTGTACATGAATACGAGTGCATATAGTTTGAAACATAAATAACTTTATAAGACATTTAAAAATTGTACCTGAGCACTACTGGGTGTCTCAATAGAATCCTCTCTCTGACGTACATGCCTTGACCCAACACTAGATGTAATCATGTGCTCAGTGTCCTATGCTTGCACAATTTATTATAACTATTAAATATCTATTTGAACTAAAAAATTTAATTTGATATATATATATATATTTAAAAATATTATATATATATATATACTTGGGTCTCAAGAGGTGGAGGATGATCATTAGACTCCATCGTATCATCTATCGATGCGCCTCTAGTGTCAACATCTTTTCCTAACACACCAACATCATCTCCTAAAACTCCAACACCTCCTGAACCACCCTCAATGCCACAATCTCCAACTACTAGTAATGATGAGTGAAGTAGTATGTGTAAGTGGCTAGGTAATGGTGTAGAATTAGTGCCAAGTTAGAATAACATGTCCATGTATGATGAAAGCCACATGCTTAGACTAGTATCAATCTCAGATAGCCCTTGTAACTACTCACCAAAATCATCAAGGATCTCAGTTGTGATCTTAACATCTCCAACTATTATGCTTGAGTCATCTATAGAGTGTTGTGAGCCTAGTGCAAAATGCTATGAGCTATGTTATGTGGCAACTATCACTGGTGTGGTTTGTGCCTATCGAACTATGGGGCTCTGATGGTGTTTGATGGCATCCATCACCAAGTGAACTGGTATCCCCTGTCTATCAAAAATATAACTGATACTATGCAACAAATCCTCTAAAAAATACAATGCTAAATCCATAAGTGTGTGCTATCCAGAAAGAGCACAAACATTGCCGAGTATTGGTAGTCCAGTAGCTCTATATGCCTGATCAAGAGAGGTTCCTAAAGTGCTACTCAATGCCTCTGAAGATGGTCAACTTGGATGACTCCATCGAGTGTGAATATAGCAACCAAGAGAATCAGATGTGATACTAGCAGACGCAGATGCAATGTGTCCAATACTATCAATTGCTCCCCTCTAGGAAGCAATGAAAACTCTATGTATAGTAGGTGCTATTGTTGGAGTCACTGGAGGAATTCTTTGTCCAACAAAGTGTCTCACATTTGGAGTTGGCAGACACTGTACACTACAATACTGGGGATTTGACCACGCCCCTATCTACAATAATCTAGAATACCTAAGTAGTTTAGTTGAGCCTCATGCAGAACTCAGTGTACAACTACTATGTAAAATAAAGAGGTATCTAATTTTTATTAGGATATTGATCATGTGGAGCTAAAAAATGAGGATAGATCATACTAGTGATAATAGGATTTTCATCGTATCACTTGATAACCTCTCACCCTACCTTGTGTACTCTCATATGATGGAAATAAATCTCATTTGATGACATCATTAGGGGCCACCATCTTGACGTCATTAAAAGATGCATCTCCTAAAACCTTAGCTCTAAGCTCCCTAGATATGGTAGCTAATACATCAGGGGTAAATGAATGATGATCTCTAAATCTAACAGTGAGATCCTATAAACTCCTACATATGGTCGCACATATGTCTCTATATAAACCATCATTAAAGGATAATATAGACTGCTCTAATCTAATAACCTCCTACTCTATAAATGTAAATAATGCATTGATATCAATACATGAAGGTGGCGCAGTAGGAGCCACACTAAGACCTCCAATAGGAGCCGCACCAGGAGCCACACTAGGACCTGCACTAGGAGCCATACTAGGAGCCACACTAGGAGCTATAGCAGGACCTGCAACATGAACCCCACCATGAGTCACAGCATGAGCCCCACCACAAGCCCCACCATGAGTGCCACCACAAATAGCACCATGAACTGCACTAGGAGCTATAGTAGGAGCTACAAGAGGAACCATAGTAGGAGCCACAACAGGAGCCTCATTTCCCTCAGATTGATGAGTAGGTTGATCGTGTGAAGTCATATATACAATAGTGGAGCTAATATTATATTGTAAATACACATATATACATATATATGTACATATAGTCTAGTACACAAATTTTTATTTTTTAAAAATATGTAATCATACATCATCTAATCTACACATCTATATATCATGTACAGGAGAGTTAGAGTTAGAGTTAGGTTTGATTAGGGTTTGCAAGAGTTAAGGTTTGAGCTTTTAGTTCTAGGATTAGATTAGGGTTTGAGTTAGATTAGGATTTGATCAGGGTTTGAGTTAGGGTTTGGTTAGGGTTTGATTTCTAGGGTTTCATTTAGATTAGGGTAACTTGAGCTTTTAGTTAGGATTATAAATTAGAGTTTGAGTTAGATTAGAGTTACGGTTAGATTACAGTTTGAGTTAGATTAGGGTTTGATTAGGGTTTGATTTAGATTAGGATTTGAGTTAGATTCTAAGTTTGGATAGAGTTTGATTTCTAGGTTTACAATTAGATTAGGGTTTGAGTTAGATTAGGGTTTGAGTTAGATTAGGATTTGATTTAGATTAGGGTTTGAGTTTTTAGTTAAGATTAGATTACCTAGGTTTGAGTTAGATTCTAGGGTTTGATTACAGTTTGATTTAGATTAGAGTTTGAGTTTTCAGTTAGAAAATTAGATTAGGGTTTGAGTTAGATTATAGTCTGAGTTTTCAGTACAGATTAGATTAGGGTTTGAGTTTGAGTTAGGGTTAGATTAGGGTTTCAATTAAGGTTAGGGTTAATGATCAGGGTTTGAATTCTAGGGTTATGGTGAGATTAGGGTTTCAGTTAGGGTTAGATTTAGATTTTAGGGAAAGCTAGAGTTTTCAAGTTAGGGTTAGATTACGATTATGGTTCTAGGGTTAGATTAGGGTAGCTTCAGTTAGGGTTAGTGTTAAATTAGTGTTTGAGTTTGAGTTAGGCTTAGATTAGGGTTTGAGTTTGAGTTAGGGTTAGATTAGAGTTTAAGTTAGGGTTAGGGTTAGGGTTGGATCTCGATAGAGTTCTAATGTTTTTTAGTTTTCTAGACTAATATTTTTTTTATTTTTCTAATGTTTTTTAAATATTTTGTAATATTTTTTTCAAATATAAATTATAATATTTTTCTATATTTTATAATGTTTAAAATTCTGATATTTTCTAATCTTATACTAATTTGTTTTCTTTAATGTTATACTAAAGTAATAGTTCCTAATGTTAAATACTAAATTATTTTTCTAATATTGTAGATTAACATTTTTTAATATTTCAAGTAATGTTTTTCTAATATTCTATACTATTGTTTTTTTAATATTTTGTAATGTTTTTCTAATATTTTCTAATTTTCTAGACTAAATTTTTAAAAATATTTTCTAATATCTTTCTAATATTTTCTAATATTTTCTAAAAAAAATTCTAATATTTTCTCATATTTTTCTAATATTTTCTAGACTAAAATTTTAAAATATATTTTCTAATGTTTTCTAATATTTAAATGCAATATTTTTTCTAATTTTTTTTTTAATAAAACTAATATTTTTCTAAATTTGTTTCCTAATGTTATACTAATTTTAAAAATATTTTCTAATGTATTTCTAATATTCTACACTATTGTTATTTTTTAAAATGATTTGTAATGTTTTTCAAATAAAAAGCAACCAACACTAGGCGGTCAGCCCTTACAAGCAAAAAGCTAGTAACCAACACATTACCAACAATGTCCAACAGCAAGCAAAAAACTATCTAACACATTAAAGAGCCAAAGAGTCTTTAGCTAGAAACTAAATAACATAATACTAGGAACAACTAATCTAAAAAGTCCAGAAGATCTAATACTATGAAAGTTCAACCAAATAACTATTGGTAGAACAGGCCAACACCAACTTTTAATTATAGCTAGATACTAGCCAAACCAAAAATAATAGATAAACATAAAAATTTTGGATCTGAGGATCCCATTAAAGTAAAAAACTTAAATTTATGTTTTCTCCTTCCCCTTTGCAGCCAGCAGAATCCAAGACCAGTCATCAGCAAGGAATTTGAGGAGCAGCTTATGGTCCTCCATATCCATTCCAGTATCCTCCTTTTCTTGCACCAGCTATTGGAGGGTAGTGTCTGAGGCGTGGGTGACTTTGAGGTTAAATTTAGAGAAGTTAAAGAGCCCTTCCTCTAAAATTTTAACCCTCTTTTCTAGCTTGGTATACTGCTCCACTTGCACCTTGGTCTCTTCATTGGTTTCCATTTCCATCTTCCTTGTTTCCTCCTTGGTATTTTGGACCTAGATTTTATCCTGGAAAAGCTTAGGATTAGTAAAAAGATTAGAATTTTCCTTGGCTAGGGATGAAATGGTTATGGGGGAGGTATCCATTTTACTACTTTCTTCATAGAAGGTTATGGGCTAGATGAAAAAGCTTGTAGACACATGTGTAACCTTCGTGGTATCAACATTACCAGCAAAAACCCGAGTTTGTGCATTATCAACAGAATTATCTTTCGAGTTTATACTTCTTTCCACCTCCTCCTTACCTCCTGCTTCCTCCTCCCTTTCTTCTTTATTATTTTTTAATTTTTCCTCCTCAACCTCCTCCACCCTGAATCTGTTGGATTTTTGTTTATGCCTTGCCTGAGATTGGGCAAGTCTACCAGATCTCCTCCTTGCCTTACCTCTGGCCTCCTTGTCTGAATCCTCTTCATCCACCTCTATAAGTTTTTCAACTTTTATTTTCTTATTACCCTTTTGCTCCATAGCTATATCAATTTTTTTCTTTTTCTTGTTTTCCCTACAAGGGGAGGGGTGGGGGATGTGAATTTTAGTACTAGTACTAGTGCTAGGGGGCAAATTTTGGTGGTGGCATTGGTTGTCAACCACCACCACCCTTGGGGGACATAGAGCAAGGTGAAACTAGTAGAGGTGAAAAATTAGGCCTTGATGGATGATGGTATAGTTTTACCCTTTACTTCTCTTTTCCCTAATATCTACAACCATATCCTCAAGAGAATGCAGAAGATAAAATAGGATAGAAATGAAATCCCTATTTCTAACATGATTTAACAAAGGTAAATGGTAGTAGTAACAGACATTGAACTTTCCCTCAAGCATCAGATATCTCATGAGAACCAAGCACACATAGTCCCATGGGGCTAGTAGCTTGTCCATTTTAAACCCTCCTCTATATCAAACTGGCTCCTCATCTTTCACAAAGAAATTGTTCATGTTGACCTCGTTAGTAGTTTTAGTGACCCTTTTCCATTTTTTCTACCTCTTCCTCGGTCACTTGAAAGGTGATCCCATTGATGGTGACCTTTCTGTCATTCCACCCATTGACAAATTGGAGGGTACAATTCTTGTTGTATCTCGCCATCAACTACATGTAGGGTAAAAAACACCCTTCTTTCAAAAAAAACCAGGTGGCCATCCTATCTTTGAAGTTCTCAATCTTCATGGGCTCTAGCCTATTTAGGTTCCCACCCATCTCAATTTTGCCAATTTTTGCCTCCCCTTTTTTAGTAATGAGAATTTGAACTTCCTCTTCTTTGATATCTCTACAACTTCTATTTGCCTTAAGCCCTTTAACAGTAAACCAAAAAAATTTCTAGACCCATGCTTGATAAGTTTCAAAATCCCATGCAAAATTATCGTGGGATTCGTGATTACCTAGCATCATAATATTCACAACTCAAAAATCTTTGACAGTCCAATAAATGATATCCTTCGTGCTTTTAAATGGGGTGTAATTTGAAATCTGTGATGTGTTTCCATAATTATGAAATGACATCCCTCTTAATTTTCATTCACTCCTCTCTTTTTTGTATGGCCACATCCCCTCATTCCCAATAGAGCTTTATTAAATTTAGTGGACATCATCACAAAATTGCCAAATTCGGTCCTAACTCTAAATTTAATAATCATAATTGAATAATATTCATGTCTCTTTCCTTGGTTATCAATGACATAATATCATCATTGAGATTAGCCATATCCGTCCAGCACATGATTGTTGTGGTATTAAACCCCTCAGTAGCCACTACATCTACCACCTTGTTTCCCTCCTTATAAATGTGTTGTAGGTGGACACTTTCCATCCCTTCTAACATTTTCTTAATATCCATTATGATATTTTGAATATTCCATCTTGGTTGGGCGGCTTCCTTAACCATATCAATGATTAACTTGGAGTCCCCCTCAATTGTTATTTCCTTAATCAGCTTAAGGGCCCAAAATAATGCCATTGCCTCAACCAGATTATTGCTTCCATTTCTCACTTTCCCAGCATAGATGAACAGTGCATCACCATTCTTGTCCAGCAGCACTCCTCCCACTACTCTTATTCCTCCTCTAGTACCACCATTGAAATTTAGTTTAAAATGTGAGAGGGTGGGTGGTCTCCATTTTATTTTTCTATCTCTTCATCATTTTTGAGTTATCAAATAGGAAAAAATCCTCACGACAGCCTCATTTTTTGGCCATTAGTCCTTCTTTTCTACCTGATTCCTCCTTTGGCATCTTACATCTAGCCACTCTTAAATTCTCCTTCAACAATTTCTCCATTATTTCAAAGACCACCTCCACCAGTTTATTCTCCTCCCTAAATATTCTACTATTTCTTTCTTTCCATATGTGCCAACACACATGTGGTGGAACCATCTTCCATAGAAAATTCCATCATTTTGTGATTTTCTTCATGCCACAAAAGTGGTACCTAGTATTGTGGGTTAATCTTTGTATGACAACTTATTGTGTGAATCTCTTGGTTTTAGGCAATGCAAAAGGATGCTATAATTCAATATGCAATGTCAATTCATATGCATACGACATTAGGTAGAGCTAAAAAATACATAATGTTTGCATTTTTGTTAGAGGTCTTTAATTAGGTAGTTTAAGTTATACACCATGAAAATTATTCATGATGGTATATAATTTTCAAAACATAATAGACATATTAAATAAATATAATTGTGTTGTGTTTTATCATCTTCGCCTATTTTCCATGCAGTTGAACACAACTACATGTGCATTCTTGATTTAAAGTGGCAGAATCTTATTTTGGATGTGATGGAAAAATGACATGCACCAGAAGATGGGAAAATGATGTCATACTTTAAAGATTGACCCTTTCTTATGTTGGGGGGGGGGGGGGGGGGGGGGGGTTGGTGGGTGGGAAAATGAGCTTCCACCTTCACTTGGTTGGCCCACCTTTGACAACTTTTCATTGCAATTGGGACGGTGAAAATGAACTCTTTGCTAGTGACTCAGGCCAATTTATGACAACTATGTCTGTTGCTTTTGCAATGGTTGCCCTTATCATGGCAAATTGAAACAACAAAAGTTTCATGCCCGTCAAATAGGAGCCAATTCTATATCTAGTAAGGCTATGTTAATATTTCATTCACTATGTTTTAAATATTTGTCAGCATGGATTCCTTTTGAATGCATCTATCAATAGTCCTGTAAAAAAATCTCACTAAATGTCTATTTGGTGGTTTAACTGATGTGGTCAGATTCATACTTGGTTCATGGTAGAATTTTTATCCATAGCCTACAAGAATCTTTATCTCAGGCTATATAGCCACAACATCCTAAACATAGCCTATCCTCACCCTATTTATATTTTCCTATAGCTCATTTCAAAATGATGTACTCCTATTTGTAGTGATGATGAGATAATCAGATTGGCTTATATGCACTTGAGTAATGGGCCCTTAAACATGCTTAAAAAGGCAACTAGGTTCATACCTCTTGATATGGTAACTCAAAACCCAACTTTTCGTAAAGCTAACTCATACGAAAACAACTTTATAGAACCATCTTTTAGACTACAAGACTCAAAGTTCAACCCCTTAACTATTTGTCTGACAAGGTCCAAAGATCATTATCCCTTAAGTGTATACTCCTCTCCACTAAGTGGTAAGACAAGAATTTAGTACTTCAAGCATGGGTAGACCATCAAGCTCCTATTCTCATACATTTGGATGAAAACTACCAAGGTTCCCAAACCTATTCTTCCTCCAAGATTTGAACTCTACACTTCAGGCCTAAAAGAGACCTAATTCCAGGTGAATGATTTAAAATGACCTTCACAATAAAGGTATTGGAATGTTCATTTGTAGGGATTGATATTTGCATTGGAGATTGAAGTTTTATTCTATGTTCAACTACAATCACCCACCTCTCACCTACATGTAACACAATGTGAGCTTCAAAAAGTGGTAAAACCTAGATGTGTTGTTATTCCAGTTACCTTTAAAGGGTAATCTTTGTCTACATTATTCTTTTTATAATTTTCTATCTAATTCCTTCTCAATTTGTGTAATAGGAACCCATTTGATTCTCTCCTCTATAATTCTAGCATTTAATCTATAGACCTTTTATTTATCAACTACTTTAATGGAGGTAATATTTCTTTTGGTGTTGATATTAGCAATTAGCAATTTAGTATATATAGTTGCATCAGTGTTTTGGCACTTTTCTTATATTTGTATATGGCATGTTATGTTATTGTTCATGTATTCATATTTTGATTGTAGGACCTCATTTAATTGCATTGTGTAATTTGTATGTTACATCACTATAAGAATTTTATCCAAACCTAAGTCATCACTTCCCATTTTGATGTGTAGATTAGTATTTTAATCTCTAGCCTCAAAATAGAAAAGGAGATTGTGTGGTATGAAAAAAAATTACTTACCCTTGAATTTTCCAATAGCTCATATACCATATTTTAAAATTATAGATCTATGATGTTCTTTGTGTTGATACAATACTTTGCAACATAAGATTTGGCCCAGAACAGATTTTTCCATCACTATTTTCTATTTTGGTTTCATTGGGTATCCTATATTTAATGGACTAATTATATAAAGGATGTGAAAGTCATATGAGCACAATGAGAGGAATACTTGATCACAGTAGTCACATTTTCTTCAAATTATTTAAGATTTCAAAGTATAGTCATATCATTAATGTTTTGAGATCATCAAACTTGTGTGTCACTTAATATAACTATCTTCTAATCACTTTAAACTTAAGAAATAATAGAGTTACAAATTCAATAAAATTACTAATATTTTATAGGAATCAAGTCATGTTTTTTATCATTAAAAATAGTACGAGGGTGTTGGTTCATTGAATAAATTATTGTCCTATTAATAGAACAATAATAGCACTAGTACAATTTCAGAACAACAACAATCTATCAAAAACCAAAAGAAAGAGTCAACAATAAAAAATGTTGAGTAATAATGTTATTAGCTTGTTATTAGCCTGATATACAATGAGACTATTTCATTTTATTTTTTAAAACTCTAGTTGTCATCAATATTTTGACATGGCCTATCATCAATGATATGACAAGCTCATAGAATCATCTCTAGATATCCTTGATATTTCAAAGGGGACTGATGTCAATGGTATGAAAAATCCACTAAATCATCTCTAGATAGTGTTGATAATTCGACGGGGTTTTTTTTCGATGGTATAACAAACTTGTTGAATCATCTCTAGCTAGCGTTGATAGTTTGACATTTTGAATTAGTTGTTTGACACCACCATGTGACATAGATGGGGATTGTTTTTGATAGAGTGGCCCATCAATAAATTGACAACCTTGGACTGTAGTGAACTTTCAACACAACTCTAACAACATTGACTTTTGACATTTAAGTGTCAAAATTTTGAGCACCCACATGTCAAAAAATAGGTCCAAATTTACTAGTATTTGGTTAGTCCAACTTCAAAAGGCCATAACTTCCAAACCATTTCTCTGATTGGCTATTTTAACTAAATTTTGGAATCCTTAGCTATAGAAGTTGATGAAAGCCAACTTCACAACTCAACAAGATCACCTGCATGCAAATAACTTGCTGAAGAGAAACTGAAGAAAGAAGAGTGGAGCTTGGAGAAACTAAATGGACTGAGAGAACAAATATTGCAAAAATGAAAATGAATTGCTATACAATATTCCTTGAAAAGAGTTATAAGTTATAAATAGGAGAACTTGAATATAAAGGCCTCTAGGAAGCTTGTAGAAAAAGCTAGAAGGTGCTAGGAGATAAGGTTGACAACTAAGCACACGTTCGCAAAGGTGGGATATCCTTGAACAAGGTGAGGAGATAAGTATTACTTAGATAGGAACAAACTCTCATATTGTCAACAACTCCTAAACTACAACTAATAAATAAATTCATTAACCTAAGTAAACTTAAGTAAAAGCATAAATAACAATTATTTACTCTAACACCCCCCCTTAAGTGCAACTGAAGGGAATGCACTTAAGCTTACAAAAAGCTAAGATTAAATGCAGAATGGGTCCTAAAAAAAAAGCCATGTTAGGTACCCATGTACAATGCAAAGAAATGCAACCTCTGAAAATGGGAAGAGAGGGAAAACCCCATGGGAAAAACCCTCCCCCAAAAAGAGGTAAGAAAATCTAGTGAAGGACTAAAGAAGCCTCCAACTAGAGGAATGTCCCAGAAAATAGGAATAAAGAGAAGAACATGAAGAGCATCACTAATGCATGAAGAATTCATAACTCTATCAGAAAGAAATTTTTGATCTAAAGAACCTCCATAGAAAATAGAAGGCATGAACTAAGCATGTCTATATGGTAGATGATCCATCTCACCAAAATGCATAGGTAGCTAGCCAATACAATCGCCTAGTATATAGGATCAAATATTGAATACATAGCTCACACTATCAAACCATCAAACCAAGGAAGCATTAGAACAATAGAATAACCCCCCCTTAATGTAGATGGGGTGAGGTGATAGGCAACTGAGAAAGTGGGCCAAAAACCTCTGTAGAAAGAACCAAAAATAACGAGAGAAAAGAAGAGGTACAAACACCTATAAAGGCACAGTTACTAACTCTGCATGGGCTAATGTCATGGAAGGGACACTCACTTGACAAAGGAAGAGGGCACAAAAATGGCAACAACTATCCCCCCATGGTGCTTTATAAAATAGTGCAAATACAACTATCTGAAAATAATGTTCCTAAACGTGAAATGCAAGAGTGGCACTTTATCTTAGTGTGTTTCCATAAAGATGCTTACAAATGATAGCTCCAATGATTAGAAAAGGGAAAAAAGCTAATACAAAAGATAGTACAACCCAAAACAAAAGATCCCATGCCATGAAAATGATCCTTAGACCTGGAACACACAAGATATCCACCATAGAGAAAAATGCCAAAAACATGATAGAAAAAGTGTGGGGTAGAAGCTGAAGGAAATGACAACATTTTTAAAAAGATGACAAAACCACCTTTCCAAAAATATAATGTTTTCAAAAAATGAAGATGGGACGCATAAGAAAAACTTATCGGAGCCAAAAATAGAACTTTAGACTTTGACTACAAAAATGAGCAACAAAACTACATCAAAACATAAAAATACTTGCACCAATGTCTCCTTCTCAAAACCATCTTTTTGGTGCTTCTTTTGGATCGAAATAATACCTTTGCCTGTAGGTGTGATGATGTAGTGATGATGTCATGCTAATGTTAGCAAACCACTACATGACATGGTGCAACCATGTGGCAGGTGCCAACATGGCACCTGTTCCATGTGGCATGCGTAGGAAGTGACACTTGTCAGCAGCTACAGAGAGGAGGGACCTAGTAGCACAGAGGGGCCATAGCTAGTAGTAGTGGCCATAGGGGCGACATCGAAGAGAAGCAGCCAGTAACAATTGGTGTAGTGCCATGGAGGAGGTGATGGAGAGTCCAGGTAGAGCTGAGTAGTGTAAAGACTAGAGTTGAGCACTACTAGAGGTGCAAAGACTAGTGCAAACTAGTGGTAAAAATTGTTGTCGATGAACTATGGAAGTATCTGGGAAGTGATTGCTTAAGCCGAAAAAGGTGTTACCTTATATGAAAAATGGATCTGCTAGGTAGAAAATGGCCAGCAGCCATTTTTAAAAAAAATTAAATTTTTTTTTAAAGATCGCCCATACTTGCAGGCAGAAGGCCATATGCCCTTGCCATATTAATAAAAATTGCCTTCCAAAGAAACTATGTCTAAAATGGACAAATTTTATATGGATCCTGACTAGAAGGGAGCTTTTGAACTCAATGGAAATGTCCATTTAGGCCCAAAGTAATCTAAAAAAATGTTCTTCCCCCAGATTGAAGAAAAAAATCACAAAAAATAGGGCTTGTGTCTTCGAATCATGGCTTCAAAAATCCTTCAGCCAAGAAGTAGTAGGGAGGCTCGGATACCATGTTAAAGTTGATGAAAGCCAACTTTACAGCTTACCAAGATTATTTGCATGCAAATAACCTACTAAAGAGAAATTGAAGAAGGGTGGAGCTTGGAGAAACTAAATGGACTAAGAGAACAAATATTGCAACAATGAAAATGTATTTCTATACAATATGCCTTGAAAAGAGTTATAAGTTGTAAATAGGAGAGCCTGAATATAAAGGCCTCTAGGAAGCTTGTAGAACAAGCTAGAAGGTGCTAGGAGATAAGGTTGACAACTAAGTATATGTCCACAAAAGGTGGGATATCCTCAAACAAGGTGAGGAGATAAGTATGACTTAGATAGGAACAAACTCTCATATTTCCAACAACTCATAGACTACAACTAATAAATAAATGCATTAACCTAAGTAAACTTAAGTAAAAGCATAAATAATAATTATTTACTTTAACATTAGCTTCTAATCTACAGGGCCCAAGTCATGCAAGCTCCATTCAACCTCATTTTGGAGCCCATCTAGGGTCTCTAAGGTCTTCAATGCTAAGCTTGACATTTTATACCAAAATTGGACACCAAAAATTCATAATAAATCCACAAATACTCATGATAAGGCACTAAGTCTCAATTGGTAGGTTGATATATCCAAGATGAATATTCACCTCTAAAATTAGGACATTCTAAGCTCATATGAATGACTTACTAAGTAGCAAGCATCTAGAAACAAAAACTCTACACTGAGACAACCCTTTTTCAAGAAACAATTTTTTTTTTTGGGGGGTGATGCAAGATTTCTTTTACACCAAGGATGCTCATGCAGCAATAAATGTATTATAACTATTTTTATCTTGAATAATTTGTAATGAAAAGAAAGTGGGTATCTCTCAACTTAATTGTAGAGAACTAAAACATTGTACAAACTCTAAGACTTTAAAAATCAAGAATACCTCATAATAGAAAGTATTCTGAAACATTTTCAAGTGGTTATTGGACTTCTTTTGAGAAGTGTTTGGAGATCCTTCTACTATTTTTGCTATAGAGCTTGAGTTTATGTAATTTCTCTATGCTAATAGGTTAGATCAAGACAATAACAACTTCAAATGAATTTGGTAAGATCATAGTAAATCTAAATAAATATTTCATAACTTATCTAATTTGAAATAATTGACATTTATAATGAATGTTCTCCACCAAGTTTATTTGGATCATGCTTTGACATTCAAATGAATTCCCTCCACCAAGTTTATGCTTGGTGTTTGGTAGGAAATGTGGATCAAGGATATAAAACCTAATTTCATCACATAACCTACTTACATATGCGAGTGTGTGATATAGAGAGGGGAAGATAAGGAAGAGAAACATTTTAGTCTCAATTGTAAAAGATTAGGTATAGAGAGACCTATGCTAACTGAGTGAACAAGGAGCACTAATGCAAACTAGGTATAGAAGGATAGGGGAAAGATGTCCAAATCCTTAAAGAACCTTAATGTTTGTGTATATGATAGATACAGATATGCCAAATTGACAAAGGAAGGAGAAGGAACTCACCTTTGAAGTCTATTTTGTGCTTGTTGTTCTAATAAAAATAAGAGTAAATTTTCAAATCTGGGCCTAAAATTGCACAACAGATGAAACCTAGAAATCTTCCAATGATTTTTTAGGGTTGTACTAGTGCATTAGGGGCAAACTAGTGCATCAAGGCTATAGTTCAACCATGATTGATTGAGTTTGATGCTATTTCTAATTTCACAATTTTGAAGAATGTTGAAAAGGGTACTCCAATCGACAACATGTTTGTCAGTTTGATATCTATAACCTACAATAAAAAAGGGTTTTTTTTGCTAATGGGGATTTTTCCTTGTTCAAGCCCTGGTTTAGGAATTAAACTTAAATTGAAATAGCATGAATGTAAAGTAAATGTATGAATTCACCTTACAAAGTCATATCTCTTGAATCAAGTGCAATGTGCTTGACTTCACCAACACTTCAAACCAAGAAGATGAAGATGAATGAATGTAGAAGATGCACCAAAAGATCTTGAATAGATTTAAGAAAATCTTGAAGATAAACCCCTTCAATTTCTTGAGTTCTTGGATCCTTGATCTTCAATGGGGGAATGCTTGAAGGCTTGAAAATTGAATAGTTAGAAGGTACCATATAATTGTTATTATTTTAATTTGATACAAAGAGAAACCTCTTTGAATGAGTAAAATCATTAGATGCATGTAAGTGTTACAAGTATTAAATGCATTGTAAATATATTCTTTGACCATAGAAGTTCTTACATATTGAACTGGGGGAAAAAAATTGAAATAGCCATATCATAGGTAGCATTTGAGTGTTATAGTCTTTGCAAAATGATATTGATCCCATATATTTATAAATGAAATGTACGAAAATACTTATTATTTTAATAATAGCAACATTTAGAACATAACATCTTAGTTTTAAAAAGTCTTTGTAAATGACAAGGTGAGAACTACGTGTGAAATAGCTCCAAAAGGTAGATAATATTTAGCTACGGTGTTGTCATATATTTACAAACCAAAAGTAGAAAAATAATTTTTTTAATAGTTTACTACTATTGAAAATAGAAATTGAAAAAAAAGAAGGCTAAGAAGAGAATAGGTATATAAAGGTTTTCTTTTTGGTTACAGATGTACAAATTTTAATTAAGAAAATAGGTTTTGAAGGGCCCCTGAAACCCCATACATTGAATCAAAAAGATTTAACCATTAAGCCCATAGAAACTAGTGGAAACAAAGCCAAATAGGGCTAGCCACTGAACAAAGGCCAGCCACAAAAAGATAAAAGATAGTAATGAAAGGAAAGCACAAAACAACATGAAATCCAAGGAACAAACAACAATGGAGAGACCAAAGAGGGCATTAGCCCATATTCTTGATGTTATAGATGTACAATTTAGTTGTTGTCTTTTTCAGAATATGGTACCTATAAATTTGGTAATATTGTTGCTACATTGAATCATTATTCTACACTAAAGGAACCAATATTTGATTTCCTAAAGTATAAAGAGAAACTACCTTTTCTTTATGATTTTTTTCTTGTTGATCCATTAGAATTGTAGGTGTGATAATGTTGTGATTGTTGAGGGTGAACTCTTTATTCCTAGCAAAGTCTCACGTGATGAATATCACCATTGATTTGTCATCAATGTATTGTTGATAAGTCAAATTTTTTAGACTAGTTAATAATTATTCAACAATTTTCTTTTTAGCATAACAACATATTGTTTGTTGGTTGTCAATTTTTTATAATTATCTTTAGATGTAGAGAATAGTTTTAGTTGAAATCTTCATTTCATATGTCGCAATGAGTTATTTCATCATCTAGTGTTTCATAGATTTCAAATCTATAGTTTCATTTAGGATAGATAGCATGGAAATTATTTGAATATGCATTTGCCACTATTAAAACTCCAAGAGTCTACAACCAATTTCTCAATATCATTGTGTTGTAAATAAGAAAAAGGGAAATCATGAAGTAGCGTGAAATGAGAATCTGAAATAGTTATCTCAAATGATGTGTGTTGTAACACCCTGCCAGGTGACCCAAAAGAAATTAACCTAAAGTTTCATTACGTTTGTCAAACATTTTATTTTTGAAATATAATAAACAACAATGGATATAATACAACAGAACAATATTAACAAGAGATAAACTAATGGAAGCAATAACTCACATACATACAACCAGCATAAACATATTACATCTCTTAAGCTTTCATGATGTTGAATCACATTTAAGTTTAATTATTACTAAATTCAATACACAACATAACCACAACAAAAAATAATCACAAGTACAAATCCATTTAAACAATATACAATTATATAAGATGCCACCTGGAAATAATTAGAAATGCTTAATCATCTGTTGTACAAGTCATAGGGTATGATAAGCTCAAAGAATATACACCATGTATAAAATACATTATCTCATAAGATCTATGATAAATCAAGTACAGTATAAAGGTATATAACCATCCAACAAAAATATAAGATTAGAAAAAAGGGAGCAACTGCACAAATACATCCAACAACAACATACTAAGGAGAAAAACTCAAATCCCATATGGATATCAACAAAACAAGTCATAACCAACATCTAAGGCAAGGAAACACTAGAAAGAAAATGATCTCAAAGAGTACCAAGACACAAGTATCAACTAATCTCAAAGGCAATAAAGACATGAAGGAAATCTAGTATGCAAGTAGGAAAGTGTCATCGCATGAGCCAACTCTAAGGTTACCTTGGCATCCACTATGGAATTTGGACCCCCTAGTGTCTCTATGCGGCATTAGTATCCTTTCATATAGAAAAGGCATACTAACAAGTCAACTCTAAGGTTACCCTAACAGTCTATTAGGACTCTGGACCCCCTTGTGACTTTATGTGGCACCTTATCTTATTAATTTATTTTAACCCATTTAATGAAATTTTATCACTTATTAAAATGACCTACAATGGGTTACCTGCTAGCCTCTTTAGGACCTGGACCTCCATTGCAAGCCTAATATAGTAGCATTTAGTGGTGTAAGTGCAATCCTTTATCATCCAAAAATATGCTTTGCATTAGTTTATGTTTAATGTGTTTTCATTTTTGGATACCCATTTGGTTCAAATAGAGATTCCAACTCTCATAGTTTTACTATTGGTTTTTTGGGTTAGAGTTTTTGAGCACCTTGGCATACATGCCAATGTAGAAAATATGTTATTTTATAATTGAGCGATAATTATGATGAGTTAGAGGGTGTAAGTTGGAGGGATTATTATACTTTTAATTTAAAGCACTCCAAAAAAAGAATTAGGTCAAAAGGCTTTATGGTTTGAAAGTTATAACAATTTTAATTTGCCTAGAGACCCCCTAAGAGCACTTCAAAGTCAAATTTGAGGCACTAAACAGCCTTCTACAGGCCTAAAAAATGGCAGATGAGCAAAGCTATCCATAGGGCTATAGAGTACTTGGAGAGATTTCTAGAAATGTAAACAATTCATTAATCAGAGTCCCAAATCAAAAGTTATGCCTCCCGAAAGTTGGACTACCATTTTTGGATTCTTCCAATTTTACACCGACTTCTAACATGCTTTCTAAAACCTTTTTTTGGGCAGTGGATACAAAATGGTATATTCTAAAATGTATTCCTAACCCTAAACCTAATTTGGGTTACTTAAGGACATTTTTGGCATTGTAAATGCAATTTTTGGTGGAATTTGGGAGAAGGTACTGGAGGAGGGTTTTTCTCTAGCATCAAACAACATTGTAAGTGCTTAGGGAACATCATTTGATCTATTTTCATTGTACTAAATGTAATAGTATATCACTTTTGATAACAGTATTCCTAGTTTCCTATCGTGCTTATTTTTGGTCTTGGATTGTGCCCTCATTAAGTGGTAACAGAGCAGGTTTTCCTAAGTGTGTAGACATAGCACCAACTATGAGGCAATTTTCACCAAGACTATGTGGTTGTGAGTTTTTATATAGTGAGAAGATTCCTCCATGAAGAGAACATTATGGAAGGGCCAGAGTTATTCCTCTTGATGTTAGAGCCCAATTCAGGCACTGCAAGAGGAGATCTCTAAAGGGATGAATATTGTCATAGGTGACATAAGTGAGGAGGAAAATGAAGAAGGAAATATTGGGTAGGAAGGGGAAGGAGATAGAGAAGTCCTAAACTAGGTGGAGTAGAAGATTTTTAGGGCCATTTTCAAGCTTGGAAAAAGACCTAAAATTAACATCAGCATGTTTTTTGGAAATTTAAACTAGGATGAGTTGATCAATTGGATCAATGAGGTAGAGGAATATTTTGAATATGAGGATATTGGGGACCCTAATAGGGTTAAGTTTGTGAAGGCCAAAATGAAAGGCCATGCCAAAATCCGGTGGTAAGAGATTCAGTTGGAAAGAAATACAAGAGGAAAGGATAAAATCACAAGATGGGATTACATGGTGAACAAACTAAAGAAGCAATTCATTTTTATTTTTTACAAGCTTGATTTGTTCAACATGTAAGGGTTAAAACAAGTGGGAAAATCTATCCAAGAATACATAGAGGAATTTTACCAAGTCCTTATTAGGGAAGGGCATGTGGAAGAAAATAAGGAGAAGGTTTCCTGTTACCTTAATGGGTTAAGACCTAGCATTTAGGAGGAGTTAAGTCTGGTTAGAATGACTAGCATTGAAGAGGCATACTAGTTTTCCTTACAAGTTGACAAGAAGCTAAACACAAAGTTTGATGGAAGGCAAAGAGAGTGCATTCAAGGAGGAAGGGGCAATGATAGCTCATTTTTTGGCTTAAATGAGAACTTGAAGAAAAATGAAGATGTGGGTACTAAGCAAAACCAGAGGAATGAGGATTTCAACCCCTCTCGTGATCAAAACTTTGGAGATTAGAGAGGAAGAGGTAAAGGACATGGACAAGGTTTAGGAAGAGGATACTTTTGTGGTACTTATTTTCATTTCAATGAAGAAGTTCATCATGTTAAAAAATGCCCTCAATGCCAAGGAAGGATAGATAGGAGAGCTGATGTTCAAGCAAGGGTTGCTCATGTGGATGATGATGCATAGTTATCACATTTAGAGGATGCAAAAAGAGAAGAGGTTCTAGTTAATGAAAGGGTCTTACTGAATGGTGAGATTGAACCTGGATAAAGGAGAAGTTTGTTTCATACTATGTGCAAGTGGGAGGGTAAATGTTGTGATGTGATTGTTGATATTGGAAGCACTTACAACTTGGTGTCAGAGGAGATGGTCTCAAAACTAAGGCTCAAGAGGGAGAAACACCCCCAACCCCATCAAATTTCTTGGGTATAGGATGATCATAAGGTCTTGGTTAGTGAGCAATGTCTGGTAAAGTTCAAGATTGAGAGTTACCATGATGAGGCTCTTTGTGACATCATCCCAACGGATGTCTACCATTTATTTTTGGGAAGGTTGTGGTAGTTTGATAGTCATGCTATACATGATGGTCATGTAAATACATACTCTCTGGCAAAGAATGGAGCTCACCACAAATTGAAGCCCTTGATAAAGGAGGGTGATGTAGTAGTGCTAGGGTATGTCTTGTTGATGGAAGAAAATTTATGGATGGCATGAAGCATCAACATATGTGTTATGCTTTAATTCCTAGAAAGGATAAGGCAGGTAGTAGTGAAGTTCCACTTGAAGTTTCAAGTCTATTATGTGAGTATGGAGATGTCATCTCTGATAATATTCCAAAAGGGTTGTTGCCAATAAGGAAAATTAATCATTGAATAGATTTAGTCCCTAGAGCTAGTTTTCCTAACAAGATTGCTCAGAGGATGACTCCTACTAAGACTGAGGAGCCAAATAGACAAGTTTAGGACCTATTGAGGAAAGGTTTAATTTGAGAGAGCTTGAGCCCATGTGCAGTACTTATAGTGTTGGCACTAAAGAATGATGGAGAGTAGAGAATGTGTACAGACTCTTAGGCTATAAATCAAATAACCATCAAGTACTAATTTTCTTTGCCAAGGATGGATGATCTTATGGATTGCTTGAGTGGAGCTCAGTACTTCACAAAGATAGATCTCAAGAGTGGCTATGACTAGATATGGATACAAGAGGGAGATGAGTGGAAGACTGCATTCAAGACTAACGAGGGTCTATATGAGTGGTTAGTCATGGCCTTTGGACTAACTAATGCACCAAGCACCTTCATGTGGCTTATGAATGAGGTACTAAAGGAATTTTTGAGAAAATTTGTTATTGTCTATCTAGATGATATTTTGATTTTTAGTAAGTCTTTGGATGAACATTTATTGCACATTCATAGTTTCCTTGAAAGGTTGAGGGAAGAGAAATTGTTGATTGATTTGAAGAAGTTTAGCTTTTTCAAAAGGAAGTTAGTCTATTTAGGATTTTTTGTATCAACTGATAGTCTCAAAATGGACCTAGAGAAGGTGAAGGTCATCTTGGAATAGCCTACTTTAAGGTCTACCACTAAGGTGAGGCCATTCCATGGTCTAGCTACTTTTTAAAGGAAGTTCATTCGGAATTTTAGTAATATATGTGCACCACTAACTAAAACAATGAGGGGGGATATAAAAGAGTTCAAGTGGACTACAAGAGCTGTAAGAAGTTTTGAATTGCTAAAGAAGAAGGTGATAGAGCAACCTATATTGGCACTTCCTAACTTCAACAAAGTGTTCCAAGTGGATTATGATGCTAGTGGTAGTGTTATTAAGGTTGTGTTGAGCCAAGAAGGTAAGCCTATTGCCTATTTTAGTGAAAAATTGAATGATGCAAAGAAGAAGTATTTTGTTTATGATCAAGAGTTCTATGCAATAGTTTAGGTCTTAAAGAAATGGAGGCATTATTTTTTTCCAAAAGAATTTATTTTGTATACTAGTCACCAAACATTGCAATACCTAAGTAGCCAAGGTAAATTGAATTAGAGACATTTGAAATGGGCAGAGTTCATATAATTCTATACATTTTTATTGAAACATAGAAGTGGAAGGTCTAATAGGGTTGCAAATGCATTAAGTAGGAGACATTTGTTGTTCCCAGTAATGTAGGTTGAAGTGGTTGGGTTTTATGAACTCAAGAATATGTACCTTGAGGATCCTAACTTTGCAAAGGCTTGGAAGGCTTGTAAAGAACTTGTTACTCTAGACAAGACTAGGTGGCTAGATTGCATGATTTGGGATGGTATGTTTTTCAAGGGAAGTCAATTGCATATCCCAAGGAGTTCCATGAGGGAGAACTTGATCGAGGAGAAGCATAGTGGAGGGATGGCAAGACACTTTGGTCAAGATAAGACCATTTCCATTATTAGAGAACATTATTTTTGGCCTCAATTGCCACAGAATGTGAATAAGTTTGTGCAAAGTTGTCAAGTATGTCAAATAGCCAAAGGATTTAGTCACAATACTGGACTCTATCGACCATTGTCTATTCCATCAAAGCCTTGGGAGGAAATAAGTATGGATTTTGTTCTTAGATTTCCAAGGACAAAAAGGGGTAATGACTCAATATTTGTGGTGGTTGATAGGTTCTTGAAGATGGCACATTTCATTCCATGTCACAAGACTTATGATGTAGTGCATATTGCGAATTTGTTTTTCAGAGAGGTGGTGAGGCTACATGGTCTCCCAAAAGGTATTATTTCCAATAGAGATACTAAATTTGTTGGGTATTTCTAGAGGACTTTGTGGAAGAAGTTGAAGATAGAATTGAATTTTAGTTCTGCACATCATCTGCAAACTGATGGACAAACAAAAGTAGTAAATAGAAGCCTAGAAAATTTGCTAAGGTGTTTAGTAGGAGATAAGCCCAAGGGATGGGATTTGATTCTACCACAAGAAGAATTTTCTTATAATAATTCTATGAATAGGAGTGCTAGTAGATCACCATTCCAAATTGTGTATGCATGTAGTCCAAGGACTACACCAGAGATGAGAAAGATGGAGCAAGGGGAGAGGGCAAGTACTAAGGTAGAAGACTTTACTTATCATGTTGAGAACCTACATGAGGAGGTACATGCACATATTACCAAGATGAACCTAGAGTATAAGGCTAGGGTAGATCAAAAGATGAGACATAAGAAGTTCCAAGTTGGGGATTTGGTTATGGTATACTTGAGGAAGGAATGATTTCTAGTAGGTACTTACAACAAGCTGAAGATGAAGAAATTTAGCCCCTACAAAATTTTAAAGAAACATGACTCAGGAAATGTATATGAGGTGGAATTGCCAGATGGGATTCACATTTCTCCTATTTTCAATATTGCAGACTTAACAAAATATCGTGACGATGATGCAGATGAGGAGTTGATGCTGAAGTCATTCCAATTCTTACTTTTGAGAAGAGATTGAAGAAATTCTAGATAGTCGCGTGGGCCAGAGTACCAAAAATAGGTAGTATAAAGAATACCTGGTGAAGTGGAAAGGACAACCAATAGAAGATTCAACGTGGATATCCACATCAGAGGTTGCCCATTTGGGTTTTCCACTACCAACTATAAAGTGACAGGGTCACTTTTCAATCTACCCTAGGTGTCTGATGCAGGAGTATCCAGTAGTGTAAGGGCAATCCTATATTACCCAAAAATATGCTTAGTGTTAGTTTCTATTTAATATGTTTTCATTTTTGGATACCCATTTGGGTCAAATAGAGAATTCAACTCTCATAGTTCCAATACTGGTCTTTTGGGTTAGATTTTTTGAACACCTTGGGATATGCATCAATGTAGAAAATAGGTTATTTTGTAATTGATCCATAATTATGATGTGTTAGAGGGTGTGAGTTGGAGGGATGATTATACTTGAAATTTAAAGAACTCCAAAAAAAGAATCAGGTCAAAAGGCTTTACGGTTTGAAAGTTATTGTAGTTATAAGTTTCCTAGAGACCCTCTAAGAGCACTTCAAAGTCAAATTTGAAGCACTAAATGGCTTCGTACGGGCCAAAAAAATGGGGAGCAAGAAAAGATGGTCCATAGGGCTATAATGCACTTGGAAACCTTTCCGAAAATGTAAATGGTTCATCAATTAGAGCCCCAGATCAAATCAATAAAATTATTATTATTATTAACGACACTGATACTTTATCATTTTAATAATTAATAATAAAAATATTATATAATATTTAATAATATTATTAAATATTAATAACATCTAATATTTAAAATATTATTAAAACTATTACTAAATTGTAATATTTAATAGAGTAATTAACAATAAATAAAAATTAAAATAACAAACCTTCATGCAATTTATAGTTTGTCGGTTTGCCTATGAAAGGCTACCACAACATCCTTCTACGACTACAGTAAGTCCTACATTAGTAGTGTCCGTTGTAGTCGCAGAAAGTTTGTTGCATCAACCCCATATGCTACAGAGGATAAGGAGATGAGGAGGGTGGGAGGAAAGTGGGTGGGGTGGTGGTGGCCCTCGCCCACCACTATATGTGTGTGTGTGTGTGTGTGTGTGTATATGTGTATGCACATATATATATGTACCTATATATATGTATATATATATATATATATACATATATATATGTGTGTTTGTGTGTGTGTGTGTACATATATACATATATATCTATACATATATATACATACATATATATATATAGATATATACACATATACATATACATATACATATATAATTTTAAATAAAACAAAAAAAAGCCACCCTATTCATTTTTTTAATATTTAATAATGTAATTACATAGTAATTGCAAATTACTGTGTAATTACACTATATATATATATAATTTTCCAATATAAACCTAGTATAGAACCCTTGATCAAACAGTCAATGTCGATAAAATAAAATTGGTTTTCTTTTCAAAACCCACATCCCAATTTTAAGAAATTCATATACGAAACCTCAAATTAACAAGGGTTTCAATCCCTCCATTCATTATAGATGCTTTTGAAAATGAAGAGCAATAAAGACACAAACAAGGGTTTCATATTTCCAATTTGTATACAAATAATATCAAAACAAGAACAATGATATCATGAATAAGGGTTTTAGATTTAATTAATATATAGAGGTTTCTCAAATGAAGAATGATAAAATCACATACAAGGGTTTCAAATTCAATTCAAATCTGAAAATAGGTTTGCAAACATGGAGGAGACAACGAAATCAAGAAAGAGCAACTACTACACAAACCCACAAGATCCTACCTGGATCTAATACTAAAATAATGAACACACAAAACACACAAGAATTTCCTTCCTTTCAAAAACCCTCTTCTTGGAAATTGGTTCCTCCAAACCTATCTGTGGAGAAATGAACTCTAATTTACTAAGAAAGAGTTTTTTCCCTAAATTAGGGCTTTGATTGTGCAATCACACATAAAGCCTTCTATCTTTTAATATTTTATTATTTTAATTTCATGCATAAGCTTTATACAATTTAATTAAAATAAATTTTATTAAATTGATACTGTCTCTCTCTTATTAAATCGTGATAGCCTTTTAAATATAATATTTATTAATTTAACTAATAATATTATTTAGTGTTTATTAATTAAAATAAAACTCCTAAATAAATTATTATTAAATTAAATAAATATAAATATGCCAAAATTAGAACTTTAATAAAATGTTTATATTTAATTATTTGATTTAATTAATTTCTCAATTAATTAAATATTAAATTTTCTTTATAAAATTTCTATTATATTAAATCATTAAATTACCTTTTACTTTGATTTAGTTATAACAGAAAATCATTACAAACCCACAAAACCAAATATGAAAACCCAACATGCAGTACAGAATACCAAAGCAAACTGCAAGGTCAAAATTACAAATTCACATCACTTGATGAATTTGGAAAGGTGAAACTAACTCAAATACTTGTCCTATTTTCTAAGAGAATTGGCTTAGGGTTTAGGATTTAGCCTCAAGATTTATCTCCCCACTTATACCATTAAGATACTATGATAGGGTATAGTCATCCTAACAATTCAGGGAAGTTGATACCTAATACCTACAATCTACATAAAATATGTGCATGTAATACACGTATATTCTAAAGTAAATAGATAATGGCAAGGAGTGACACATCATGTAGATCTTAACTAGCAGGTGACTATGACTTCCTCCCTCAACCACAACAGGAATGTCAATCATAAAGTAAAACATACACACACCATACACATGCAAGTATGGGGTAAGTATCCATAAAACTACATATAAATCATTCATCTGACTAACATCATGAAATAATTGAAATCAATGTATGAACATACATATATCATCATAGAAATAATCCCGAACACATGAAATAACTAACTCATCACATAAATCAATTGAGTATGAAATAACACTTAATCAAATCCAATAGCCAAGTATCGATGACTATAAAGCATAATCATAAAATAGTTCTAATAGAATTCGATAATCCAACAAGAAAAGTCAACTAGGGGTAGGCATTGCACCCACTCCCCCTAGACTTAGGCTTACTCCTCGAAGTCTACAAGAAAGATAAAACTAAACTAGGGGTAGGCATTACATGTGCAATAGCTCATAGAGTCTTTCTACTATTCTTTTGTCATTTAGTTTGTAGATAAATGTGGAGAGACTTATTTGTAGAGAATTTTTTTAATCATCCTTTTTAGCAATATGTCTAAACCATAGGGTTAAAATTCTAGTTTTTGTAGTTGTTATTGAATTTGAATGTATCATGGCACACACTTTGCATGCATGTAAAACTATTTTCAACTACTTAGGTTAGTTTTTTTTTTTTTTACATTGTGAAATTTAATTTATCAAGGTAAATAATAGAAGAGAAAAATGCTTGTCAAAGCTGAGCATTAAAGTTGAGTGGATGAGTTTATTGGTACTTTATCCATGTCAATATAGTTGTCCTTGATGTTGATTTTGTGTTGGGTACCTTTCTTTCTTTTACACCATCTTAAAATGGGTGCACCCATCATTTAACACCTTTTATCTATCATTGTTTAGTGACCTTATGGACCATGGATGGATTCGTGCTCAATCTCCTCTTTCTCTTATTTTATCCCATATCTTCTACTTTTACTAGTGCAATTTTTGAGACCTCAAAGTTGACTCTATGTGGGACAACCCTTGAATAGGTTGATATAGGTCAACTTGCTCCTTGATGATTTTTAATTCTAGGGCCAATTTTGTCTCAGGGTTGTAAATTTAATAACTAAGTAGTTATATTAGCTTACTTTGTTTTCACACTCGGAAACTAGTAGAAAAGGAAGCATGTGCACCTCATTTTCACATCCATGCACATCCACAAGCTATCAAAGAAAGTTCAAGCATTCAAGAAAAAAACATTACATCAAGTTGGCTCTATGTGGGACAACCCTTGAATAGGTTGATATAGGTCAACTTGCTCCTTGATGATTTTTAATTCTAGGGCCAATTTTGTCTTAGGGTTGTAAATTTAATAACTAAGTAGTTATATTAGCTTACTTTGTTTCACACTCGGAAACTAGTATAAAAGGAAGCATGTGCACCTCATTTTCACATCCACAAGCTATCAAAGAAAGTTCAAGCATTCAAGAAAAAACCATTACATCAAGTGTTCAAGGCATTCAAAGATTCAAGAATCCTTTGTGAGCATTTCTTCTTCAAAATCAAGTGTTTTGTTGTCCATCAAGCTTGAAGAGATGCACATTTACATCCATGGCTCTATGATGTGGTTTTGGTAGATTTATTTCATATGTGGAGATTCTTATATCCTTCATTACAAATTTAACATTTATAACATACAAACATTATAAATCCTTATAAAAAAGGGTTTCTACAAGCAAGGTGAATACTTACAATTATCTTTATTTCCTTTACATATTCACATTTCAATTTCAAGGTTGATTCATTAATCTAGGCCTTGACCAAGGCAAGCCCTCATCCATCTAAAACAATAAAACAAGTTTTTTTTTGTCCAAAACCATGATAGTAGAATTGTGATAACAAATCTAAAAATCATGCATAGAAATATTTTTGAAGTTGGTTTGAATTTTTTATTGTGCTTTGGAGACATGGTGACTTCATGGTAATACATCTACAACATGTTACACAAGGTCAACGTCTTCCTACAGCCCTGATAAAAATAATATTTTCTTGGATTTTATGTTGTGATTGTAAATCTAGTCACAAGTTCCCTCGCAGGTTTGAATCCATGATTTTTAGAGAAAAAATGCATGTTCCTCTAAATATTTCAAGGTGAATATTTTATCATCCATTTCATTTTTTAGTCTAGACCTATTTTCATATCTTAATTGGGATGATTGCTTACATTTAGCACCTAGACCTATCTTACGCTTCGTGTTAAATCATTTAGCTCAATTACTCTTTTACATTTACACATATTGAATAAAATCCTTTATTGCATGAAAGAGTAATCACTTGCATACTTCTTTGATTTTCATTTGGGTTCATCATTGGCATGCTTTTATCTCCTTGTGTTTTGCTAGTCTAACTTGAGTTATATTGAGAGTTGTGCTTGGAAACCTCTCTTTCTCTTGATATAAGATGTTAGTGTAAAGTGGAGGCCCAATATTTACCTACCCTATTGAGCACTTTCATTTTACCCCTAAACATTTTGGTGTACATGATGTCCTATACCTCTTTCTTGGATTTAGATCTTTCTTCCTTTTGTCTCTCTTAGATTATTTTTCCTTGGTTGTTCACCTCATTTTGGTGAACCCAACACATCTCCTCTTTTTAATTTTGGAGATAGATTTAGTTAATTAGATATCACTAGAGTTTTGTTTTTTGATATGATCTTTTATGAGAATTATTATATTAAGTCCAACCTCTAGTATTCCTATTAGGAGAAATCATAGACTCATGAGATCTTTTGATAATGATTCCTCTTTTCTTCATAGTACCCATGATGATACTAATGTTTTTCCTCAAGATCTTAATCCTATCATGGAGCATAAATTTTCTCACTCTTCCCATCATGAAGATGAAGCCTTAGGATTTCCTTCTTCTCAAGTTGAAAATATCTCTCGTGAGTTTGATAAATTGGAAAATTTCTTATGCAAGAGAACCAAAATCCTAATAGTGTTATTTTTATTGAGGCTATTAAGAAGCTTATTACTCATGATGATAATAACATCTCCATTTTGTGTGGTCTACCACACCTTATTAACACTAATTCTAATCCTTTCATAGAGTGTGCTCAAGAGTTAGGAAACTCTGTCTTCCATATTTGTTGAACATTCTATTCCTATTTCCACTATTGTTACTAACATTCCTACCTATGTTCCACATATCATGATGACTTCTATATAAGTCTCTAATCCTATAAGTATCAATCTTTCCAAACCTTCACTTCCCTAGGTGTTCCTCCTACCTCTGCATCTTCTTCATTACCTGCATACAATGTTAGTCCTTTCACATATTCCAATCCTCTTCCTATTCCTTCTAATCCTCTACCAACATCCTTACATTTTCCTTCCACTTTTCACAACTTTTCTAATACATCCAATATGTCTATGCCTACTATTTTGTCTTCTAATCTTACCATTAGTAGCTTGGTTGAAACAATCATCACTTTGCAACAACAATTGGCTCAATTCACTCAATCTAAAAGAAACATTCCTACATGTGACAATGCTAATCCTCTTTCCTTATATATCCTTTGTGTTTTTATCCCACCACACATTGGGATACCTCATCTTGAGACTAATAATGATAAGGGTGATCCTGTTATTCTTGTTAGGACATTCCAAACTATATGTAATATTTTTTTCTCATGACTATAGGCTTATGATAAGTTGTTCACTCATACTTTTAGGGATAAATATTTGCAATAGTATTTCTCTTTACCCCCTTATTCTATTTATTCCTTTCTAATATTTTCTAATGATTTCTTTCAAAAATTTCAAATAAATATTAGTCTACAAAGTTCTTTGACTAATTTAATGCATTGTAAGGAAAATGTTAAAGAAAAAGATACTGAGTTTATTGATAGATTCAAAAACTTGTATGATCAAATTTTTTATCATGTTATTGATCAAAAAATTCAACATATTTTTATTTCTATCTTTAAGATTCTCCTTGTTGAGCATACTTATTTTCACATCTTTGTGCACTACTTCACCATTGTCGATTACAAGTCATCCACCTTCAGAGCTCTACTCAAATGTCTCATGTTATTGTTGATAAGAGTGACACCATTTTTCATATTAAAAAAAAAGTTATCTAAGCATGAAAACTACATCAAGATTCACAAATCAACCAACATAATTGATGATCAAGTAGCTAGTGCATCCAAGGTACAATTTGTAGACACTTAAAATTGTCCTAAAGACTATATTAATTTATTTAATATTTCCCTTGACATTATAATTAATGAATTATTAATTTATTATATTTTTCATATTCTTCTACCTATTTAATTAAATAAGCTCACTTTCCTAGTGTATTTAAATTTAATTTAAATACAAACCCTCCCCCCCCCCCCGCCCCTGAATGTGTTCAATTTATTTAATACATGATCCCTACATGAATTCCCCTTTTAAATAAATTCTATTTATTTAAATTCTCAGATCTCATTAATTCTTCTAAACCTATGATTAAATTAAATCTTATTTAATTTAATCGTAACCTTAGCCTAAAACCTAGCGTACACCCATCATTTTCATCCTCTTAAGCCTACTTCTTCTCTAATCCCACTTAATCATCCTTGTCTATTTCCTAGTCCCCCTCATTATCCTAAGAGTGTGCTCACACATGTGTGAGATGGCATGCCTACACACTCCCCTTTGCACTCATCTCCCACTCTTTTTCTCAAGTTTGCTCACACATGTGTGAGAAAACTTTGAATTCTTGACCATTTGCATGGCTTTCATGTCATTTTATGTGGCACCTACATGGATGCCACCTCACCAAGCCCTCCCTCAAGCCTATAAATAGAGGCCTTGTCTCAAGCATT
Source organism: Cupressus sempervirens (assembly GCA_028749045.1). Classification (NCBI taxonomy): domain Eukaryota; kingdom Viridiplantae; phylum Streptophyta; class Pinopsida; order Cupressales; family Cupressaceae; genus Cupressus; species Cupressus sempervirens. The sequence continues at coordinate 48,859,140 of CM053790.1, read as the reverse complement.
TGCATCTCTCATTATTGTGTTGCTACCATGTTCGTTTGAGATTTGAACTTGCATTCATAGTTTGAGCTTTCATGATAGTCTGAGCTTGCATTGGTAGATTTTTCATGGTGATTTTGTATGTGCATACTAACCATTTGGTAGCTGGTTTAGCTTTGCATTTGCATGATTTAGCTAGTTTTCCTTTGCATTTACATTTCTTTTGCATTTACTTGTTGATTTAGCTTGGATATCTAATTAGTTTCATTGTTGCATTTCATATTTTTACCATTGAATGCTTTCAAGTATGGCTTTGTCCATAGCCATTTCTTGAAGTATTCTTCATCTCATATAGTTTAGGTTCATAATGCATCATCACTCACATTTGCACATTCACTCAAGAGATTCAACACTTTGTTGTGTTTGGGAGAGGTTGTGTTTGGGAGAGCACACCAAACATACCCCCCATCTTAACACACCAACAAGGCCTCTCATGGGTGCCCTTGTTGAGTTGTAGATGTGGCTAGAGGATTTGGTTTGTTGGCTGCTTAGAGTTGCAAAACTCAAGAAAGCATTAGTTAGTTAATGTTCCTTCATTTTGTTGAGTCTTTGATGCATATTTGATATTTTTTAATGAATGTTTGTTTATTGATTCGTGTTCCCAACAGGTCACATTTTCTAGCACACACAACTACTTTTTCCTCTCTTAATAATCCTAATAATAAATACACTCCTTTATCTAAACCTTTACCTATGGTAATGATGAAGTTGATTCATGCTAACATTATTAAACTTCCTCCTATCTATCTTGTTGACACTATAAAACCAATGCCTAAGTCATTTAATCAAAATATTTTTTCTTAATACCATCATTAACCTAGTCATGATACTTAAAAGTGTTATGCTTGAAAAAGTGTTATGCTTGAAAAAGTGTTATTCAAGATCTTATTGATTCCAATGCTATCTATGTTGATGCTAAAGTTAATAATACAAATAAATCAATAAAACCTCCTAATCAAAAATTTAAAAGTCTACACCAAATCCTTTTCTTCACTTTCAAAAAATGTCATTAATTAACCTTATTATCTCATTGCTAATATTAGTTATGATGACAAGGTAGAGGAAGTTATTCATGTGGTTAATCGTGTTGAGTATCAACCTCAACATTTTATTTTACCTTCACACAAATATAAACCTAAACCTCCTATCACATTTTACTATTCTAATATTTGTAAAGCACATAATGGTCCTCTTGACATTACCATCAAGGTTTCCCATATCCCTTCCTATGGTCTTATGATTTATCCTTCTTCCTCCATGAATCCTATCACTAAAGAATTTTTTTTTTTAAAGGATTGCATAAGCATACTTATGATACATCTAGTGTTTGGATTCAAACTTGTAATGGGCTTTTTTATCATCCTCAAGGTTCTATCAACCTTCATGTGACCCTTTCTAGTAAGGTCAAGTTTATATTGCCTTTATTGTTATTCCTAATTCTGATCACTTTTAATTTAATCTTGGTATTTTGTGGTTATATTTTATGCAATATGTAGTCTCTCCTATTCATAAGTGCATAAAATTTCCTCATAAAGGAGAAAATTTTACCATTAATCATCTCATTTATAAACCCATGCATCTTCAAGAATGTCTTGAGATAGATGTCTATTGAATGTCTCTCCCTAAAACACCACCTAAATATCTTGATTGTCTTTATTAATCCTATCAAAAATATAGGGCATAAAATATTATTGATCTTAACCTTCCTAAGGTTGAACCTCTTGTAGTTGTCTCACCTACACCATCAGTTCCTTTTCATTTATTCTTAAACCCATAGTCATTCCCTCCTTGGAATCTATGATAGTTAAATATAATCCTTCAAGTTTATCTCATAAAACTATTTGTAACCTGTTGGACTCAAAATTGAAGCCTTGATTTTGAGTTTCATCCTAAAATCAAGCCCCTTAAGTACTTTTTGATGCATGTGTACCCAACTGTCCATTCAAGGCCTAAGAGGTGTTCAATATTTAAAACACCTTGCATTAAATATATCCACTTGTCCCATGAAGATAAATTTCCATTCTAAGCCATTTTGTGAAGTTTCATTTTGAGCAATGTCCAAATTTGCATTTTTGCCTAAGTATCAAAAAGCGACAGGAGGCCTAATTTGCATCTGAATATGTTGCACCTAGTAATATTTCATGACTCCCCACTTTGGGAGTGTTTAATATCCATATCAGAGAACCTATGTTTCATATTTTGAGTTGTTTCAATATGTTTTGATTAGGTTTTAAATCCCTCAAATTTATTGTTGTCATGCTTCAATGCAAATTGTTCAAAATTCTAGGGGGGCCTATCTCACTTGTTATAACTTTTACCTAGTTGACCAAAATGAGATAAATCCTTTTATGTTTCATTCTAGAGGTTAGAAACTTACTATGTTTCAATTTTGAGCTTATGAAAAATATGTTTGATTAGTTTTTTGAACATGATTCTGAATGCAATTTATAACTTTTTGCTGGTGTCATAAAATGCAGATTGGTCAGTACCCCTTTTCATGATGTCATAGATTGGAGCCTGTGATAGGTGAAATTGAATGGATTAAACCATTACATTCTACTCTAAAAATTCTTTAATTATTCCAATTTGCAAGGTTTAATGAATCTATCTGCACACTTTCCCAGGTCCATTCCATTTGTAAAAACCACCTTTCTGCCAATTTTTCTAGTTTGCAAATTCTAAGTAGCCCACTTTGTCTGCTCACATAATATGCCCAGTTATTCATCATGAGCCCAAATCCTAGATTTTTTTTGTCCTTGTGATATTGAACCATTTCCCTAGTTTTTTTTTTTCCCAAGTATCAATTTGCCCTATTTTCAAAGTCAAATCTAAATGCAATTTATGGTTTTCTGACATGTTTTCTTATAGGTAGTTCTTAGAAGGAAACTTTGCAAATCAATATCTTTTGATTGAGAATTCGTCATCAGAAAAGATTTGACATGGTGCAAGAATGTGAAACAGAGAATTGGTATGTTTGATTTCAGAACCTAGTCAGGTGTTTTTGTCAATTTTTAAGGCCAGCCAAAGGACCCGTTGGCACAAAGTTGATAAGTTGCAGAAAGAGGTAAATTGAGTTTTAAAAGTTGAATCAATAGTGATCCAATAGTTTTTAGTCAATTCCATGTGTTCAAAATGCCAATACTAAATTTTAGTCATTTGAAAACAATTTTTTTTTGGCCAAACCCACTTTGGGCCCAACTAAATTTTATAGATTGACTAGGCATTGTGGATTAAAATTTTGATGTAGTATTATAATGGTTTCTTTTGATCATTATAATTTAATAGAGTGTCACATATTTTTTTCTAAGATTAAATGGGCATGTTGACTTTAATGGAAAATAAGTAGTACAAAAAGGAGTTAAGCATCAATGTTCACACTACTCTAAGTTCCATCACATTTTGTTGTCCATTCTTTTGAGACATTTCTTAGATGAGGATTGAGTAAGGCCTTTATGAGATGATGTTGTGATTCCTCTAATAGAAAGAGAAGGAGATGATGGAAGTTTTAGATGTGAAGGTTAGCATAAGATTAAAATTTTAGGTCAGAGCTTGTAATCAATAATGCCCCCAAGTGATTCAAATGTTTTGGATTTTTTTCTTCTTCCCTAGTTGGTAGATTAGAAAGAATCCAATTGTCATTTGAATTTATTGTTGGATGATAGATCACTGTTTTCATTTTAATCTGATTTCTTATAAATTAGTGCCTTCCCTACCTTTGTGCTGGCATCCATGACGAAAATTGTGTTACATCTTCAAAGTTGAGCATGTGCCAATGCAAGGATCCATTATCATCCACTTCTCTGTATGATTTTTAGTCTTTATAGTAGAATACTAAATGCATAAGGAGTGGTAAAAGAAGAATAAAATAGGGGAGGCATTTTAGTTTAGTTGAAGAAGACAACTGCAAAGTCTAGAGAAGTCAATCTTCACATCAAGACAATGGGAATGACTTTTGTTGCCTTATGCTTCCTATTGTCTTGGAACACATTGCACATCTCCAATGATTGAGAGGGAATGTTTCAAATATAGAATGGAGGAGCTCCTAGTAGGATGTAAAGCTCAAGCAAGGACAAGAGCTGTGAATACTTCTTGGATGTGACTGAAAGCCCTTTGGTGGCTATTACCACCCATAACCTTCCTCCACCATGAAATGGAGTCCATGGAGAATTTTGAGGAATATTCCCCACTATCCATGGCAATAAGACTCAAATCACCCACACCAACATTAATACATTTGTCATTGGCAGTTTGTGAAGGTTTTAGAATGCATAATATGCAGTTGCATGAAAAAGAGGAAATTGTTGTTTGGCACAATAGAAAGCAGAGAAGATTGTAATGTAGTAAAGGTGTCTTTCCTCAACCTAGAAGCAATGATCCTTCCATATGTGCATAGCAAAGGTGTCAAGGAAGTCACCTTAACAATTTTCTTGGTCTCCCATAGGTATTTTGGTGCAATCTCATATTTTCTATGGAAATAAGGATGCTGCCTTCTATAGGGCTTATGGATGTGATCATAATAAAGATGACAATTTTTTTAACCCCAAATACCATTGTCTTTGTCTAATATGTGCACAAATCCACTGCCATGAGGCCAAATTAGTTCCAATTATAAGACATAAAGTGAAAATGACAAAATAGATATCCCTAAGAAAAATAAATCTAAACACTCACAAGAGTCAAATGGTCAAAAGAAAAATGGCAATGATGTTTTTGAGTGGTAGAAGAGTATATAGCATGGAAGAATTAATTGATTGTGAAGAAGACATTGAGGAAGATAGTTAAAAATCATTTGTCCCACATTTGGCAAGGGAAGATCTTTTCAAATGGTTAAATACTTTTTGACACACCAAGTGTAATGTCTACAAGACACAACCCTTTTGGAAAAACAAGCCTTGGTGGTGGACCCTAGCTGGTAGGATTTGGAGGGAAATTTTTTTTGAAAAAACATGTTGACTGGTGATGATGTGAAATCAGTGAGAAATCTCAAACCAACACATGGCGACCAGTGGACCCAAGATAGATGCTCTAAATTTTTCCATGTGGCAAGATCTGATGGCTAATGCATTCTCACATTGTTGAGATATGTAGAAGATAAGCAATGTGAGGAAACACTTGGCTGCCATGTGGTAGAGGGCCCCGGTCAGAGGTGACATGTCATTCTAGTGGCAATCCAATCAAGAGTTGATGTGGTAGTGACAGAGCGATCTGAGATCCAATGAGGAGCTGACACGTGGCAATGACATGTCAACCAATCAGAGGGTGCCACATGGCCCCCAACTAGATGGTGACATGGTAGGCACTGACCAATGGCGTATTGTCACATGGAAAAAAGGAAGTCAAATTGGGTTGACCCAAAATGTATGGGTAAGGCAAAAAATTAGAATTATTAAAAAAATGATTTTTAAATAGATTCCTATGAAGAGTTTTTAATTCAAAATGGATATAACATAAATTTTAAGCTTTAGGACTTTTCAAATTTTTGGATAAAAGTTTAAAATGAAGTGTGGACTAGAGACCACTGCCAAGGGCATATTTTTCAAGATGAGTTTCAGGGTGTTTCTAACGGGAAAATATAGCAATATTATATACCACTGAAATTGGGAGAAAAATAATTTCCTTTTCTGGAGTTCATTTTTATGCAGGAAGCCATCTATTTAGGATATTTGAAGTTTTGTCCCAAATTCTCCAATTGCAACTGCATTTAAGTATTGAGATTCAAATGTGTTTTCTAGTAGGGTAATTAGCTGAATGCATATAAAATAGAGTAAAAATATAGTTATGGGTGAGTTGGGTCATCTTCAAGTTAGTTAAATCCAAATTTTATCAGCATTCCATGATGCATTTTAGATATTTGAGTGACACAAGGGTTTTCATCATTCATAATAGATATTTCCAAGTTGGCTACAGAATAATGATGAAAACTAAATCAAATTTTAGGGGTAGAAAGAGGAGAGATGTTTTACAACAACAAAGAATGGAGATTTAAGTGGACACATATCACTTCTCTATCAGATCTAGGATTCCATTCTTCCTCTATATCTTTCTCTTTCTCATCCATTGTAAGGGTTGGCAGTTTTCACTATGAGACCATAGGTTCTAGTTTTTTATATGTTTCAGGACTGTGATCATATTTCCCTTCTATGAATAGTAGTAGTGAAGATAATATATATAGTAATAACTTTTTAGGCATTTATATGTTTTAATTTCATGCATCTAAATCTATAGTTTCAAAGAAATGAATACAAATGAGCAAAAATTTCTTAGTTTCATTTTGATTCTCATCTCTTGTCTCTGTAATCTACAAATCTTATGTGGTTTAAGGAAAAATAATTGAGACCCATTTGCATCCCCTTAAGGTTGTATGTTTGATATATTTTGTTGTTGGAACAAAGGTCCAAGTAAATGCTTGATGTGTTTAAAAGGGTTGCTAGTTATTTGAGAAGGATATTTCATAAGAATGAGGTCTTAATGAACATTGATGTCTGATTCACAAAGTGATAGGATAGATCTGATATCTTAGAATATGGAATATGTCATTGGTATCATAGATGTATGTATTTAATTTTTGGAACTACCCAATATATAAGGCACTAATCAGATAAAGCATCAACTTGTTCTTATTGCTGCATATTTGGGGTTTCGTTGAAATCAACATCATTAATCAGATTTCTTTCCCTTTAATGTTGAAGAACTAAAATGTGATGCCCTCACTTAGCTTATCAATTTCTTTGACCATGTTATTAGCTATTTCATGTCAGAGATTTGTGCATAAGTGTTAGAAGATTTTGGGATTTTTATCTACTTTGTCAAGATTCAAGAATATGTTTTAGCACTAGTACCATATAAATGAATCTAAGATACACCCACCTAGGTTTTGTAGAGCCTAAAGTAGAAGAAGGGTCTAGCCTTATATTTGGCCCAATGTCTAAAAGGATATGTTAAGGATGGGAAGTAGTTTCCCGTAGATGTATCTTCTTCTCATTGGGGTAATTTGAAACTATGTTGTTTCAAAATACCAACAAAATGATGACTCTACTAGGGAATGTATTGAATCCGAATGGTAGACAAACCTTGAGAATTTGAGAAAAGGAGATTCAATATAGTAGGAGAAGTGCATGAAAAAAGTTGTAGTAGTGAGTTTTTTGTTGTGTTTTCCAATTTTTTTACTCAAATATCATGAACCCCAGAGATGCTTTATTTAGGAAAACAGTAGCTTTGAAGGATTGAATGTAGATTATATTGTTACCAAGTTTTATTTTCAATCAATTCAACTAGTTTTGGTTTTCAAGGTGCTATTGTAAATTTAGAATCAGAATTGTTTAAAAGTGGTTTCTCTCTTCTAAGTGTTTAACAATTTGAAAAGTTCTACAAGTTGAAAATTAAGTTCAGATTTGTCATGTTGCAAATCATGCTTTGAATATTTCTCACAATTGTGAGTGGTGACTCTCTAAAAGATCTCTATACTAGTGCAAATTGGTTTGATATAACTACTTTCAAGAGTTTTTAGCTTGGTTATGCAGATCTGAAAGTTATGATAAGATTTAGGCAAGAAGAGAGAATATATAAGTTCTTGACTGATAAAGTTTTGAAGTGTCATATGTGATCTACTATCATAAGAATCTCAAATGTTAAAAATGAATCACAACAGCAATTTCATTTTGTTCTCCTCAAGAAGATGGTGTCTCTACAAGAATTTGATTAGGGGTGTGAAGAATTGAAGTTTGCACCTATTCTAATTAGTAGATTAATTTTGTAGGCATCAACACTCAAGGTATTTTTCCACTTTCATGAGATTTCCTTTCCATGAAAGTAAGTTCTACAAAATATTCTCCATCAAGTGATATTTTCAGCACTAAATAGGAGAGTGGTTTGGTACATCTAAACATACTTTGTGAAGGATGGATTCAGAAAATGTTTTCATATTTTGAGGTATGTTTGGGGTTTGAATTGGTAAAAAAAATTTTAGACCTACTGCAAGTAATAAATTCTAAAAGTAATTATGGTGAATGAATTATAAGTTTGTGAGAAATGGAAAATTTTCCTTCACCTGGTATGCAATTCATGGATAATAATTATGGATCTATTTCTGCTAAAAGAAAAATGTCGTTAATTTTTTATGGCATTAATGGTTTCCCAAATACTGTCGTATGATCTCAAAAAGTACTTTCCTAAATTTAGTGGTAACATGAAAATTCAGCCAGTCATCATGTTTAGTTGTTCAGTGATTTGATTGGTGATTTTGAAATTGCTCATGAAGTCATGCATATGAATTTGTTTGTTTAAAATTTAGAAGGTGATACTAGAGATTGGTTTTCCTTTCTGTCAACATGTTCTATTTCATCTTAGGATGAATTAATTTCATCCTTCATGAAGTAGTTCATGGAAAGAATAAGCATCTCTGATTATTTTGAGAAGTTCTTAAAGATTCAAATCATGAGTGGTGAATTAGTTCCTGAATTTAATATTAGATTTGCAAAGATTTTTAATGAGATTCCTAAAAGTTGTAAACCAAATGATCAAGTGTGTTTAGTTGTTTATCTTGATGCATTAGATAAAAAGATAAGTTATCTATTAAGAGATAAAGAACCTAAGACTTTGCATCAAGAATTCGTGACAATAATAGAGTTTGAAAACAATATGAAGTATGACTTAACTAAGAGTTGTTTCTCTAGAAATGTTTTCTAGCAAGATGAGGTTCAAAGGAGAAAGCAATGCCATAAAGAGTGTTTAAATTTAGATCAGCAAGTAGGTATCACTATTGTTGTAGATAATTGTGTTGAAGATTCTAAATTAATAACATGTGAAAATGAAGACTCCTTGTTGCAAAGAAGAAATGATCATTTTCTTGAGGATTATAGTGCACATGTTAATAGTATCATAGTAGCAGACAACAGAGTTGGTTCACTTGATTAGTTAGATATGCAAGATACAAATTCAATTATTTCTTCTCCTATTGATGAGTTGTGTTATATTGAAAACATAACTGATCATGAAGTTGAAAGATGTTCATCTTAGTATGAAGATGAAGAAGCTGGAAGTTGTATTTCAAGTGATGTGAACAATGTTGTTGATCCGACATATTATGAAGAAGCATCATGTGAAGACAATGATGAGAGTTATTACTTGAGTCAAGAGGAGGACAATGATAGTATATGTTTGTCTTCATATGAATCTAATGTGAATTGGGAAGAAGAAATTGAAAGTTGTGAAGAAGAGTTGTCTACATAATATGAGGACAAAGTGAACATTTATAAGGATGAATTTCTTAGTTGTGTAGATGAATACCATGAGGTTATATGCAGTAGTAATCAGAAATTTGTAAATGATCCTAAGATTATTGCATCAACATCTACTAGAAAGATAAATGATGATTGCTTTGCAAGACATTTGAATCATCTTAGAGAAGAAAATGAAAATAACATTGACTTATATTCTACATGCTTTGTTGATGGAATGAATGGTGTGTCTTCGTCTGATCATTCTGAATTTTTTTCTTCATATGCTGAAAGTGTTCATGACAAAAATATTAAAATGGTTTCAAGGTTTTCATGAATCCCTTATATGGTGAAGATTTTGATGTTAATCAAGACATCACTTGTTATAATATCTACAAAGGATCTTTGCATGGAGTTATCAATCCACTTTTTGAAGAGCACATAGAATGTTTAGATTTAGTTGAGGATGATTTTAATGATGATACATTATCCTACTATTGTAAGAGATTAGATTGTTCTTCTTCTATATGTCACAATGAAAATGATGAAGTTTCATCTCATGAGAATGATAATAAAGTGTTTGATGAAGTTGTTGTTTAAAATCAATATGCACCTTGCAAGGAGTTCTATGGTGAATACTCTAATATGATGGCTAATCCGTTGGCTAGTTACAAAGAATCATTTGAGGACTCTGGATTAGTTTCAGATTTTGACATTGATGATGTTTGTGAGTATATGTCTAATTTTTCATTCGAATACCATTTAGTTATGCATAAAGATATACAACTTCAATGTATATGTGATCTTTTTCCCCATATTGAATATGACGCTTTCATATTCAAAACTGATAGCATGAATGATTCATTTGATGAAGAGGATTTTCAGTTCAAGTTTGATATGTTTAAGCATGTTGATCAATACTTTCATAATGAGTATGTTATAGGTAATGATCATAGTTTTTATATGTGTTATGAAAGTGAAGGTGTAAATTTAGTTTTGCCAAATGACTTGTTTCAAGATGTAAATCTAATTGGTGAAACTAATAGAAGTGATATTTTTAGCTTACCTCATGAAAATCAGATTTATGATAGAGGTAAAAGCTTTTTTTGAAATTCGGTGGCTCAAAGCCATTATTTTAATAGTCTAGGAGCAGTTATTTTTGCTTTCATTAAAGTTGTTTGAGAGAAGTTTTTTCTATCATGTGTGTGGTCTTCTTCTTCCAAAGATTTGAATCCTTTCCATGCTCATAAGGTACATGAATCCCTAGATAGAGCTATTTTTATGACTCAAAATTGAAGCCCTGATCTTGAGTACCATCCTAAAATCAAGCCCTATAAGCACTTTTTGATGCATGTGTACTCGGCTATCCATTTGAGGCCTAAGATTTGTTAAATGTTTCTAAAGCCTTGCATTCAACATATCCACTCATCCCATGAATTTCTATGAAGTTCTATTTTGAACAATGTCCAAATCTTCATTTTTGCCAAAGTATCAAACAGTGACATGAGGCCTAGTTTGGATCTAAATATCTTGCACCCAGTAGCATTTCATGACTCACTACTTTGGGAGTGTTTAACACCCATATCAAAGAAATTATGTTTCATATTTTGAGTTTTTTCAATATGTTATGACTAGGTTTTGAATCCCTCAAAATTGTTCATTTATTATTGTCATGATGATGCAAATTGTTCAAAATTTTGGGGGGGTTGTTTGACTTGTTATAACTTTTACCCAGCTAACCAAAATGAGATAAATCCTTTTGAGCTATATTCTAGAGGGTAGAGACTTTCTATGTTTCAATTTTGAGCTTATGATGAATCTGTTTGATTAGTTTTTGAATGCAATTTATAACTTTTTGGTCAGTACCCCTGTTCGTGATGTCATAACTCAAAATTTGTGATAGGTGAAATCGAATGGATTGTACCATTACATTCTACTCTAAAAATTCTTTAAGTTTTTCAGTTTGCATATTTTGATGAATCCATCTACACACTTTCCCAGGTCCATTTTGTTTGTAAAAACTACCTTTCTGTCAGTGTTTCTATTTTGCAAATTTTGAGTAGCCCACTTTGACCGCTTGCCGAATATGCCTATTTATTCATCATGAGCCCAAATCCTAGATTTTTTCCTTGTGAAAGTGAACTAGTTCCCTAGTTTTCATTTCCCCAAGAATCAGTTTGCCCTATTTTTAAAGCTAAAATCGAACATAGATTATGGTTTTTTGACACGTTTGTTTGCAAGCAGTTTTGAGAAGGCAACTTTGACAATCAATATCTTTTAACTAAGAATTTTTCATGAGATGAGATTCAACATGGTGTAAGAATGTGTAACAGAGAATTAGTATGTTTGATTTCAAAGCCCAATTAGGTGTTTTTGTTAGTTTTTAAAGCCAATCAAAGGACCCCATGGCACAAAGTTGACAAGTTGCAGAAAGAGGTGAATTGAGTTTTAAAAGTTGAATCAACAATGATCAAATGATTTTCAGTTAGTGCCAAATGTTATACATGCTAGTCTAAAATGTTAGTCATTTTAAAATGAAAAATAAATTAACCAGACTAACTTTGGGCCTGACTAAATTTTACAGATTGACTAGGCATTTTAGATTGAAATTTTGATGTAGTCTTATAATGGTTTCTTTTAATCATTATAATTTAATGAAGTGTCACATAATTTTTTCTAATATTAAATGAGAATGTTGAATTTAATGCAAAATAAGTAGTACAGAAAGGAGTTAAGCATCAATGTTTGCACTACTCTAGGTTCCATCTCATTTTGTTGTCCATTCTTCTAAGACATTTCTTAGATGAGGATTGAGTAAGGCCTTTATATGATGATGTTTGGATTCCTATGATAGAAAGAGAAGGAGATGATGGAAGTTTTAGATGTGAAGGTTTGCATAAGATCAAAATTTTAGGTCAGAGCTTGTAAACAATCATGCCCCCAAGTGATTCAAATGTTCTAAATTGTTTTCTTCTTCCCTAGTTGGCGGATTAGCAAAAATCTAGTTGTCATTCGAATTTATTATTGGCTGATAGATCATTGTTATAAGTTTAATCTAATTTCTTATAAATAGGTCCCTAACTTTGTGCTAGTGTACATGATGAAAATGATGTTACATCTCCAAAGTTGAGTGTGTGCCTATGCAAGGATCCATTATCATCCACTACTCCTTATGATTTTTAGTTTCTAAAGCACACTTCTGAATGCATAAGGAATAGTAAAAGAAGAGTAGTAAAGGAGTAGTAAAGGACAATGGAAATAACTTTTGTTGCCTTACGCTTCCTATTGTCTTGGAACACATTGCACATCTCCAGCAATTTGAGAGGGAATATTTCAAATGTAGAATGGAGGAGCTCCCAGCAACATGTGAAGCTCAAGCAAGGATAGGAGGAGCGAGTACTTCTTGGATGTTATTGAAATCCCTTTGGTGGCTATTGCTGTCCACAACCTTCGCCCGCCATGAAATGGAGTCCATGGAGCATTTTGAGGAATATTCCCCACCATCTATGACAATAAGACTCAAATCACCCACAACAAAACCAACACATTTGTCATCAACTGTTTGTGAAGGTTTTTGAATGCATAATATGAAGTTGCATGAAAAAGAGGAAATTGTTGTTTGGAACAATAGAAAGTAGAGAAGAGTGTAATGTAGTAGAGGTTCCTTTCTTCAACTTGGAAGCAACACTCCTTCCATATGTGCATAGCAAAGGTTTTGAGGAAGTCACCTTAATGTTTTTCTGCATCTCCCATAGGTATTTTGGTGCAATCTTATATTTTTTGTGGAAATAAGAATGCTACCTTCTAAAATGCTTATGGATGTCATCATTAGGAAGATGAGAGTTTTTTTAACCCTAAATACCATTGTTTTTTTCTAATATGTGCACAAATCCACCACCATGAGGCCAAATTGAGTTCCAATTATAAGACATAAAGTGAAGATGGTAGAATAGATATCCCTGAGCCAAATGAATCTAAACACTCCCAAGAGTCAAATGGTCAAAAGAAAAATGGTAATGATGTTTTGGATGAATTGTGATAGAAGAGTGTATAGTATAGAAGAGCTAATTGATTGTGAAGAAGACTCTAAGAGAAGAGAGTTCAAAAACATTTGTCCCACATTTGGTAGGGGAAGATCTTTTCAAATGGTTAAATACTTTTCCACATGCCAAGTGTAATGTCTACAAGACACGGCCCTTTTGGAAGCACAAGCCTATGTAGTGGACCCTAGCCAGCTAAATTTGGAGGGAAAAAAATTTTGAACAAACATGTTGACTGGTGATGATGTGAAATTAGTGATGAATCTTAGACCAACATGTGGCAACCAATGGACTGAAGATGGATGCTCTAGATTTCACCACATGGCAAGATCTAATGGCTGGTGCATTCTTGCATTGTCGAGATGCATGGAAGATAAGAAATGTGGGGAAGTGCTTGGCTACCATGTGGCAGTGGACCCTGATTAGAGGTGACATGGGAATCTAGTGGTATTCTAGTTAGTAGGTGACATGGTAGTGATAGAGTGGTCCAAGATCCAATGAGGAGCTGAAAAATGGTGATGATGTGTCAACCAATCAGATGGTGCCACATGGCACCCTACTAAATGGTGACATGGAAGGCATTAACCAATGGTGTGTTGCCATGTGGCAAAAAGAAGTCAAACTAAGTTGACCCAAAATGCATGGGTAAGGTAAAAATTAGAATTATTAAAAAATGATTTTCAAATAGATTCTCGTGCAGAGCTTTTAATTCAAAAATGATATAACATAAAGTTTAAGCTTTAGGACTTTTAAAAATTTTGTATAAAAATTTAAAATGAAGTGCAAACCAAAGACCACTGTCAGGGGCATATTTTTCAAAAATGAGTTTTAGGGAGTTTCTGATGGGCAAATATCTTGATATTATATATCACCGAAAATGGGAGAAGACAAGCTTTCCATTCCTAGAGTTGATTTTCCCATAGGAAGCCATCTACTTAGGATATTTGAAGTTTTTTCTTAGATTCTCAAATTGCAATTACATTTAGGTATTGAGGTTCAAATGTGTTTTCTAGTAAGGTAATGAGTTGAATGTATGTAAAAGATAGTAAAAATATAGTTATGGGTGAGTTGGGTCACCTTCAATTCATTTAAATCCAAATTTTATTAGCATTCCATGATGCATTTTAGATATTTGAGTGACACAAGGGTTTTCATCATTCATAAGAGATATTTCCAAGTTGGTTACAGAATAATGATGAAAACTAAATCAGATTTCAAGGGTAGAAAGAGGAGAGATATTTTATAATAGCAAGGAATGGAGATTTAGGTGGACACATGTCACTTCCAAATCAAATCTAGGATTCCATTCTTCCTCTATATCTTTCTCTTTCTCATCCATTGTAAGGGTTGGAAATTTTCACTATGAGACCATAGGTTCTAGTTTTTTATATGTTTTAGGACTGTGATACCATTTTATTCAACATATTTCTCTTGTATGAACAGCAATTGTGAAGATAATATAGATAGTTCTAATCTATTAGGCATTTCTATGTTTCAATTTCATTCATCTGAATGTATAGTTTCAAAGAAATGAATACAAATGAGCAAAAATTTCTTAGATTCATTCTGATTCTCATCTTCTATCTCTGTAATCTACAAATCTTATGTAGTTTAAGGACAAAGGACTGAGACCCATTTGCATCCCCTTATGGTTGTAGGTTCGATATATTTTTTTGTTGGAACAAAGGGCCAAGTAAATGCTTGATGTGTTTGACAGGGTTGCTAGTTATTTGAGAAGGATATTTCATAAGAATGAAGTCTTAATGAACACTAATGTCTGATTCACAAAGTGATAGGATAGATCTGATATCTTGGTGTATGGAATATGTCATTGGTATCATAGATGTATGCATTTAATTTGTGGAATTGCCCAATAGATCAGTCATTAATCAACTAAAGGATCAACTTGTTCTTACTGTTTCATATTCAGGGTTTTGCTGAAATCAACATCATTAATCAAATTTCTTTCCCTTTAATGTTTAAGAACTAAAATGTGATGCGCTCATTTAGCTTATCAATTTCTTTGACCATGTTATTAGCTATTTCATGTCAGAGATCTATGCATAAGTGTTAGAAGATATTGGTATTTTTATCTACTTTGTCAAGATTCAAGAATATATTTTAGCACTGGTACCATATATATGAATCTGACATACACCTGCCTAGGTTTTGTAGAGCCTAAAGTAGAAGAAGGGTCTAGCCTTATAGTTGGCCAAGGGTCTAAAATGATATGTTAAGGATGGGAAGTAGCTATCCCTAGATGTATCTTATTTTCATCAAGGTAATTTGAAACTGTGTTGCTTCAAAACACCAACATACCAAAATACTCATTAGCATCACAAGAAACATCAAGCTAAGGCTAATTCATATGCTCTAGCTTCTCGAATTTCTTCTTCATCTCTACCAAGTTGTCTTCCTCTGATCAAACCATGCTTGAGCCTTTGATGGAAGTTAATAATATTAACATGCAAATGGAAATACATGATAAGTTTGTTCATACTTTGGATTCTATTAATATTGATATGGAAGATACTCTTGATGATGATTCTAATGCACATGTTATTGATGATGAATATGAAACTATTGATATGGATTGTGATTTTCCTAACATGTTTGCTATGTAGTTAACACTCACTCTAGTGAAGAGCATAGTGACTCCACCAAAGTCCTTTCTTGGATCTGGTGGTGGCTCATTTTGTGTTGGATGTTGTTCCTCTCTTGATTTGTCCACCTTTCCCTAATATTACATACCAAAATGAGAGGGTAAGTGGGGGGGAGGGGTAGGGTGCACATGACATGCTTGAAGTGGACTTCTTTATTATGGTTATCTTTGTGCATGTGTATGCTTTATTTTCCCCATTTTGTGTCCTTTGTTGTATGTTTTGTTTGGATTGATTTATATGATTCTTGTTTCTATGTTGGCATGAGATGATAAAGTAATAAAACATGTGGTGTACATTTTTTTTTACTTGTACCTCTTTTGTTGTTTATGTTGTTACATGTTATGTTGTGTATGTATTATTTTTGTATATATTCCCTTGTGTAGTCTTCTTAGATGCATGTAACATGGTAGCACTGATTCTTTTTGGTCTTTGTTACCAGTTCGAAAAGACTCTTCGTTGTATCTCTCTCATTCTTTTCCTCTATTTTGTTGTAGTTATAATTTATTTAGGGAAAAATGACATTTCATACTTAATATAATATTACATATTATCATATGATCATACTTTTCCTAAAGTTATTAAATCCCTTTATGCTTTCTATTTTTTTCATATGTTTATTTCCCTTGAATTCTTTTCTCTTAGGGGCATTTTATAGTGGCAATGCTCTAGTAGATGCATGTATGCTTTCATTAAATATATTTCTCATGTTAAGTAATTTTTAATTACTTTAATGTGGGTCCATACACTCCTCTCACTTTTGCACACATGCACATTAAAAATTTGGTTTCCTCTATTGAACTATTGGCAGTTCATAGGGGCTTGATCTATGTTCTTTGTGATCTCTCTTTGGAATACTAATAGTCTGGGAGGCTTGATCCTTTCTTTTGGTCCCTCTTTGGATTACTAATAGTCTAGTTGAGGTCTAATCATTGTTTGATCCTACTTTGGACTATTGGAAGTTTTGGACTTGTATTTTTTATTGCTTAAGAATGCACACATTCTTATGCTTGGGTCATCATTCCATTATTCTTTATGGTACATGTATTTCCATCGAGGATGGGTCCTTTTAATGAATTAAATATCATGCCACACACACTTTCTATACCATTCAATTCATATTCGATGGGTTGACTTGCATGCCATGCATACTTGCTAGACTATTCAATGCCATATTTTATTGTAGCACACTTGTATTTTTCCATGTAGTTCATAGTAAGGAGAATAAGCTTTATGGGTGAGTTAGCTACACTTTTTATTGTTAGTGGCATCACTCTTATTTTTGGCTCTAGATATGATAAGACTCAAGTCTATTGGTGGCTTGGTGTTTTCCTCATCTCCTTCATTATGATAATATCTAGGCTCTTTCTTTTTTATATACTTTACCGTGAGTTTGATGCAACTCATGCTCTCACTAAAGTGGGGGGTAATTGTACTATCTTAAAATGGATGCACCCATCATTTAAGACCTTTTTTATCTTTTCATTTAGTGACCTAATGTGATGCAAGAGTATCTTTGGATAGTTAGCAATCTTTATGTTGGAGGGATTTTGGCCTTTGACTTGGGGACGTGGTCACCAAAGGAGTGGTGCTCAATCATTATTGGGTGTAGTGTTGGGTGAGGTGCTTGGTCACTGAAGAGTCTCAATCACTAAAGGAGCTTGTCATATTCTATTTCTTAGAATGTACTATATTTCTTGGAAGTTCTTGGAGCTTGATAGTGCTTGGTTGGTGGTTGTTAATGCCCCATAGTGTGGCTCACGAGATGAAGTTCTTGTGGATTTGCATGGATGGCTTGATACATTTATTTTGTGAGGATTGAGATCATGGCATGGATTGATTGTGGGAGTTTGTATGGATCTATTTGGGTCTTGTTTATTTATCCTAGATGCATTTAAAGAATTTTGGAAGCCTTCTAAGGCATTTGGTATTTAATATCTATTGTAGGCTGACTTGTGGCTCAACATGTATATAATGTAGGGTTTATTTAATTTGTAACTTCATAGGCTAACTTGTGGCTTAGTTGGGTATAAGTAAGGGTCCTTGTGGAGTCTTAAGTCATAATCATCCATCTTGGAAAAGAGGAGTGAAATTTGAGAAGAGCTAGTAGTTGCAGCTTGGGAAACAAGGGGATTGCATGGTGACTTATGAGCACAAGTTTAGATCTTACTTGGAGGTTTCTACTAGGGTGCTATGGTGCTACATATCTAGGCTAGCTAGGGTTTGGATTGGATCTTGAGGGATCTTTCAAAACTACTACTTTCTTTGTAATTGGCCATAACTGGGAATACCTTATAGCCCGACTCATTCCATGTAATTAGTTGTTTTATGAATAAAGAGTTGTATTTGGTATCAGATCTTATATGTTGTGTTGTGTTTATAATGTGTGGTTATTTTTTAGGGTCTAGGACATCTCCTTTAAGGATTCTCCTACCTTGTACTACATCAAGTCATATCAGAGAAAAGATTTTTTTGAGTGTGTAGGAAGATCACCAAGGTTGAGGTAGTTTGCACTAGGACCTAAGGTGAAAATCACTAGATCGAGGAATTGGTTGATCTTGTGGATTTTTTGTAGAGGGTTTAAAAATATTTTGGAAGATGGCTCCAAGAATATTAGACCCTAGGGTGATTTAATACCTTTGTGATGTCGTGGAAGCAATCACCTCAAAGAAGGTTAGAACAAATTTTAGCTATGAGATGCAGTTGATGAAGAATGAGATCACGAGGTTATTGTTAATGTACCCTAGCATGTGGGTAATGAATATGATTATGAGTAAGTTTTTGAAGACTTTGACGTTGCTAGATTGAGTGGTGAGGACAAAATTGATCACATGGAGAGACCTATGGGAGATAGTGTTGGTCAGTTTGCTAGATCCGGATCTCAATTAAAGTTTAAGCATAAAATGGAGGTGTCTAATTTATAAGGTACGTTAAATCTTAAAGATATAATTGATTGGATTAGTGAATTGGAAGACTACTTTGAGTTAGAGGATATTAGAGATCCACTCAGAGTAAGGTTGGTACAGACTAAGTTGAAATGGCATATTACTCTTCAGTGGAAAGAATTGCAAAGAGATAGAGAAGATGAAGGTGAAATGAAGATGACTCATTGGAGATTAAAGGTGACAAAATTGAAGGCTAAGTTCATTCCTTCTGATTATGAACTTGAGTTGTTTAAGAGGTTATAGAATCTAAAGTAGAAGGGTGTCTATGAAGGATTATATCAAGGAGTTCTATAGGTAGACTATACAGCTTGGACATAGATAATTGTTTAAGGAGAAGGTAGTGTGGTACATTAATAGTTTGAGATTAATATTTAGGATGAGGCTGGTATGCTGAAGATTAATTTGGTTGAGGATTCTTATCAATATTCTCTGAAGGAAGAAGATAATTTGAAGAGGAGAAATCAATGAAGTTTCTGAGGGAAAGAGAAGCAAGATCACTCAAAAAAGGATAAACTGAGCACAAAAGATGAACCAAAACACATTGAGATGAAGAAGAGGATGAGCAAGATTTTCTTTGAAGTTAATTGTTTTCTTTGTAGTGAAGAAGGACATAGAGCTTATGAGTATTCATAGAAGGCTAGTGATAAGAGAGTTGTTGTAGTGAATGAAGTTGAAGCCCATGTCAATGAACCTGAGGAAGGAGAGAAATTGTTGGCTCAACAAGTATTATTTGGTAAATACGCACTAGAACTTTTTTAAAGGAGTAATTTTTTCAAGACTCATTGTAAGTTTGGTGGTAGCACTGATAAAAAAAAATTGAGGGGATGGTTCAGAAACTTGGTTTGAAGAGAATGAGACATCCTTCTCCTTATAGGATTGGCTGGTTACAAGATGATCATGCTAGTGAGGGAGTAGTGTCTTGTTGATTTTTAGATTGAGTGGCATAATGATCAAGTGTATTGTGATATTGTGAACATGAGTAGTTATCACATATTTCTTGGTAGACCTTGGCAGTATGATTGTAGGTCTATGCATGATTATGTTAAGAATGTGATTACTATTGAGAATGGTGGTAGGAAGCACTCCCTAATTCCTTTGCATAAGAAAGAACTTTGTAGAAGGAACCTAAGTATTAGTAGCCAAGTTGAGTTGAAGTATTCTAAGAGGGTTAGAGATCAGCATGGAAAGAAAATGTGTGGTACACTAAGGATAGACGTGAAGAAGAAAAAGTGGAACAAGGCAAAGAGAGTGCAAGTTAAATAGTTGGACAACATGTATGAGAAGAAAAAGTTTGGGATTTATGTGCTAAAGCCTAGGAGATGTTCTTCCAGCTACTAAGAACATATTTTCACACCTAGGGTGTCTGATGTAGGAGCATCCTTGGGTAGTTACTAATCCTTCATGTTGGAGGTATTTTAGTTTTAGAGTTGGGAACTTAGTCACTAAAGGAGTGGTGGCTAGTTGTTACTAGGTGTACTATTGGTCGAGGTGCTTGATCAGTAAAGAGGCTCAATTGCTAAAGAAGCTTCACATATACTATTTCATGGCATGTACTATGTTTCTTGTAATGATTTTAGGATCTTGGTAGTGCTTGGCTAGTGGTTGTTGACGCTTGGCACTATGGCTCATGAGATGAAGTTCTTGTGGATTTACATGGATGGCTTGGTGCATTTATTGCATGAGGATGAGATCATGATTGGATTGATTATGGGAGTTTGTATGTTCCTATTTGAGTCTTATTTATTTATCCTAGATGTATGTAATGAATTATGGAATCCTTCTAAGGCACTTGGTATTTAATATTTGTTATAGGTTGACTTGTGGCTCACCTTATATTTAATGTAAGGATTTATTTAATTTATAACTTGCTAGGCTGATTTTTGGCTTAGTTGGGTATTGGTAAGGGGCCTTATGGATTCTTAATTCATAATCATCAAGCTTGGAGAAGAAGATGTAGAAGAGGAGAAAAGTTTGAGAAGAGCTAGTAGTTGCAACTTGGGAAATAAAATAATTTCTTGACAGCTTGTGAGCACAAGTTTAGATCTTGCTTAGAGGTTTCTACCAGGGTGCTATGGTGCTATAGATCTAGGCCAACTAGGATTTGGATTGGATCTTGAGGAATCTTTTAGAACTACTACTTTCTTTATATTTGGTCATAACTAGGAAGACCATACAACTTGACACATTTCATTTAGCCAGTTGTTTTATTAACATAGAGTTGTGTTTGGTATCAAATCTTATATCTTGTATAATGTTTATCTTGCCTGTAGTTATTTTTTGGGGGAATAGGACATCTCCTTTATGGATTCCCCTACCTTGTACTACATCCTTATGGACCATGGAAATATTTTTTCTTATTCACCTCTTTCTTCTATTCTATCACATATCTTCCACTTCTACCAATGCAATTTATGAGACCAGATGGCTCCCTATAGAACAACCCTAGAACAATTCAACCTCTTCTATAATAGGTCAACCTAGGTTGAAATATTCCCCAAGGATTTCAAATCTTAGGTCCAATTTTTCCTTGGGGTAATAAATTTAATAATTGGGTAGTCTAGTCAACGTCTTCTTGGGCCTTGAGAAAAACAACAGTTTCTGGGTTTTCTTTTGTGATTGTAAATCCATAGTCAAATTTCTCTCAAATGTTTAGATTTTTAATTTTGCAAGAAAAAACATATTCCTCTACATATTTCAAGGTGAGTTCTTTATCATTCATTTTAATTTTTAGTCTATACCTATTTTCATATCTTAATTGGGTTCTTACATTTAGCACCTAGAACCATCTTACACTTCTCATTAAATCAATTATCTTAATTACACTTTTATATTTACATATCTTTAATAAAATTCTACATTGCATGAAAGAGGACTTTCTTGCATACTTCTTTCATGTAATTTGGTTTTAGCATTGGAATCCCTTTATCTCCTTAGGTTTTGCAAATCTAATTTTAGTTGTATTGAGAGTTATGTTTGGAAGCCCCTATTTCTCTTGTATTAAATGTTACTGTGAAGTGGAGGCCCGATATTTACCTACCCTCTTGAGTACTTTTTTTACACCTAAACAATTTATTCCTACAAAAATGACACATATCATTTCAATTGGGAAATTAGTTGTGCTTGTGATCAGTTTCTTTGTGCTTCAGATAAATATGTACTCGTGCAAAATAGTTGGTACCATTTCCAATTTAATGGATTCTTCTAAAATTATAATGAACTTACTATCTCCAAATTCATAATCTATCTTTGGTGTAACACCAAAATCTATTATTTCTATTCCCATAGCTAGGATTATTTAATTTTTTTATTGGTTCATAAGGTTGCCAATTATATTTAATGTTATAGTCCTTTCACCTTTTTAGTTCATGAGGTTAGTGTTTAGAACTTCACACATCTTTGTGGCCCTATCTAGGATAGCTTTATAGACTTATAGTACATTTCCTTTAAAAATTTGTGCCTCTTTTCCTACAATTAGATCTATAATTGATATAGGCCTTTTATTATCGACTTTTATTATGTCACATGCACTCAAAGACATTTTTCATTTTGAGATCTTTGTAAACATGAGAACAATGAAAATGTAGAGATTAATTACCTTTTAGTTAGTTTTTTTTTATGTAGTATTGGTTCTTACTTTGGTCATTTTGGAAGATTCATCATTGTTGTGGGAATAGGATAGTCAAGAGTTAAAGTGTGCAAAGTTGTGTTAATCTTAAATTGGTTTTGACAAAGTAGTGACAAAACACTTATTTATTATTCAATAGAGATCAAAGGTTTCCAAGCATAATTGTTCAGATAGTACATGCAAAGTAATATGAAAGTTAGTATCAAGCAATCAGTGTGTGCTAAGTCATTCAGGTGCTCAGCCAATAGTGGAAGATGAGTAAATAGTATGTGTTGAATGGTTCAAGTACTAAGAAAATAGAGTGTGTCAAGCTATTCAGAAGCTAGGTTACAACATTAAGAGCATAGTGAAGGCTGACCATCAAAGCCTTTGAATGCCAAGTGAATAGTTTATGATATAGATATTTGTAATGGCACAAACTTCTATGTAAACCATTTTTGAGCAGACATAATCCATGATTATGAAAGACAAGCACGGAGTCATAGTACAAATCCATATGTAATACATGCAACTAATCAGATTGAGGGGAGCATTAGGCAGCAATAAGGATTAATCATAGTCGTTGATTCTTACCTAATCCATCACCACAAATTCTTTTAAAAGAAGGTAAACCCTAAAAGGTTCATATGTGTGTGCAAGGAGATGAATTATAAGAGTTTAGAAGGACTTCATGGTGGCTGAGATGGCTATGACAGAGATATGCATTGCAGAATCAGTTTGAGAAGAACAAAGTATAGAAGTGAAAGGACAGGGGAGACATATCTAATTAGGAGGATCAATGTTTAAAGAGTACAGAGAGGATCTAACATCAAGCAATAGGGTGCTAGCTAAAGGATCATGGTGTTGAATTATTCTAATAGGTGATACATATAAAATCTCTTAACTAAGTAGTCCTAACAAGCTATTGTAAATCTCTTAACCAAGTACTTTCTTTATTGTAAGTTTAAATCCTCTAATAAGGTGAGACCTAATAGTCTTTGTAATCCTTTAACAAGGTAGGCCTCTCATAGGGTAGATCATAGATTATGATCAAACACATTGTTTCCATAATAGGCCACACTTTACAACTACAATAGTGAAGATTTATGGGTGTCATCCCTACCTCAATTTTACCTTCTCATTGGAGGGTTTTTGGGTAACCAAATTTTTTGTGTTATGCTTTATTTACTTTATGTTATGGACATGATGCATGTTAAGTTATTTTAGTTTATATGTTAAGAAATTAGATGGATGTTGGTGATATTTTCTAAGAGGCAAAAGTTTTAAGTGCTAATTCACCCCCTCTCCCCTATTCACAACAAATGGTATCAGAGCTTTGTTCTCTAGGAAGGAAATATTTATAGATTTGGAGGTAAGATCTTGAAGATGGAAGTCTACAAGTTGGGAAAGACTATTGAGAACCAAAATATTAAAATACAACTCTCCCTAAATCAACTCAAGGAGACAAGAGATGAATTGTAGCATTCAGTGAAGAGAAGGAAGGAACTAGTTATTCAACAAAATGACATTCAATACCAAGAAGAAGACACTACTATGTTGTTTGAGGATGGAAATTCAAATGAATATGATGCAAAAACTACAGATCTGATGGAGAAGAACAATGCCCTAACTGAAGAAGTCAAAAATCTCAAAAGAGAACAAGAAGTCCAATTAGTATTCCTATGTGAGGTGATTGAAAAGAAGAAGAAATTTGAGGAAGACAACATCATGATTGAAGAGGAAAAAAGAATACTAACTAATAGACTTAAAGAGAAGAATTTGATGTGCAAAATCTTGCTAACATGAAATTGGATCCAATGAATCAATTGATGATTGCAAACCATGAATTGAATAGAAAGGACGTTGAGATCACAACCCAGAAGTCACAGAATGATCTATTGCAAAATGAATTGAGATTAGAAATGGAGATTATTGAAAGATTCAACAAACCAAGTGAATCCATAAAAGACTTTGAGAAATTGATCGAATCACCAAGACCTAATAATGATACTACTAGATTGGGATACATTAATACTAAGAAAGGAGAATCATCTAAAAGTGGTAAGAAGAGCAATTAAAAAAGGTAAGAACTACAAACCTATTTGTCATAATTATAGAAAATTGGATCATACAACAAATTTTTGTAGGAGCAAAATTATCAACTTGAACCCCAAGCAAAAATATAGAGGATACTACTACAACTACAACAAACAAGGACATCAAGCAAATGAATGCAGAACCAAGACCATGAGCACTTAGACGTTCAAAGGATACTATTATAATTATTAGAAGTATGGACAAAAACTATATAAATGTAGATCTAAGACCAAGTGGATATCAAACAAGTAGAGAAAGGCACAAAAAAATGGAAAATCCTATGATTGGGATCACAACATAAGGTACAATTGTCACTATTGTTAAGAATATGGACATGTTCCTAAGAATTGAATAAGAATAAATTTTAGAGGCAACTGTAATAGATGGTTCAGTGAGATTACATGCTTTAGTTGTTTGAACACTGGTCATGTCAATAGAAACTATCCAACTAAGTCACTAGTGCTGAGTAATGAATCCAATAAAGGAAAAGAAAAGGTCAATATTGAGAAGGTAAAGATGCAAATGAACAAGGAATGGAAAAAGAAGGAAGATTTTAGTACATCAAGCTTAGATGAGGTCACTTCATCAATGGATCAGGTGATCACATCACCCCCAGCTAGGTAATATAAGATATGTGTGGAACTAACATTTGAAAAGTTATATTATGCATCAATTCAAAATATCTAAGATCTAAAAAGAATAAATATGCATGAATCAAGATGCAATGAAGAAGTTAAGATTAATATTTATTCTATAGATATGTTTTTTCCTATGGTGTTGCCAAGCATGGAAGAAATTGTTTTTATTTTTGAGTGATGCATTCAAGGCTAGTATGAGTCGAGCTTGCTATGTTTTCCAAGCATACTAGGAATTCTATGTTAGCCGAGTGTATTGAAAATCCTATATTAGTCAAGCTTATAGATGTATAAGCATTTAGCATTTATTATTGAATTTGAAGGGTTATATAATTAGTTTTTGACTCATTTGCACTTACCAGAGTTTGAAGAGCACAAAGGAAAATTGTGAAAGGAGATTCTAGTGTTTTTTTATCAAATCTAATTGCTACTCAACACCATTATACAAATTCAAGAGGTATTTAGCTTGTGTCAAGTTATGTTGTTTCATTTATTTCAAACCTTAGTAAAGTAAAATAATAAATAGTTCATTGTCAAATCTTAGGAAGGAGGGGAAAGAGGTTTTCAACATTCATTTGACAAGCAATGATGTTAGGCAACCCTCATTCTAAGGAATTCCTAGGATTGCATACAAGGGAGTTTCATCCGGTGCACTATCTATGATACCACCAAAGGTTCTCATGATCTAGGATGTAAGATATTTCTATACTAGAAATATTCAAGAGGTAGGAGATTGGAAATTAGAGATGCCTATAGTAAGCTATTGACAATGGATTTTTGAGGGAAGAGAATAAAATTGTGGAATGAAAAAGGTTAACATGTGCCCTAGATTTTCCTTAAATGTTTAAAATTGAATGGATTTTGATTATTCTAAGTCATATACGTGATAGCTAGATGTGATTGGAGGGTGGACCAATCAAAATTTCTAAGAGGATTGTAGAAAGGGTATTAGGGTATCCTACCCTTGACTAACCTAAGAGCATCTAGAGTGATGTAGAGGAAGTTATAGAAAAGAATACAAGTGTCATGTGGAGTAAGAGAGGGATGTCAATAGACACTATTTTAGATCCCATTATTGCCTTTGTAGTCAAAGTTATTACCCATAAGTTCTTTTAGTCTAGCCTAATGAATAGTGTTTCAGGTATGGCAATGAACTTAGATTACAAAAGTGTGAAGAGAGATCATTCCTATGACCTTATTGAATTACAACTATGACAATTATTTAAAAACTTGAAAGCTATTAGGAAAGCCAAAAGTGCATTTTTCAAGTTTGGTTCTTTGATTGTTTACATATTTTCTATGTGAAAACACATTCCCCACCTTTGGAAAAGTTTCTTGGAAGACCAACAAGTCAATTGCACAACAAATTTTAGAATTTATTGAGCAACTTGGAGATAACTTTGAGATAGTGATGACTAGTTTTTTGGAGGGTTTTTAATAAATCCATGAAATAAAGATTGAGGATTCATGTATCACTAGTGGAACAACATTACAATAATGTGTATTTCCTAGTTGATATAGATTATACATATGTGCAAGAAAAAATACCCAAGGTTAGATGGTTAAAACCCTTTCCATATGAGGTGAAAATAGATGAAGCCTCTATAGTAACCAAAACATTGCTAGAAGAACAAATTGATAAAGATGCTACATATTTTGGTAACTATGATGAAGCCAAATCTAGAATAACTATTGATTTGAAAATAACTATAGTTTTGAGGAAGAAAAAAAAATTTGTTAAAAAGATGAAGTGAAGGTGAAGGTGAAAAAGATGAAGAAGAAGAATCGGGATAAGCACCATTGAAACTAATAAAAGGCCTAGGTGAAGATGTTGAAGGTGCTAAGGGAGACAAAGCCAAGGAAGAACCTAAGGGAAAGGAAAAGAAAAGGAAAGAAGAGACTTAAATAGTGGAGAAACCTGAAAAGCCTATGAAGTCACAAAAAAATCCAGTTGTACCTATAACTAGGTCAAGCACAAGGGAAACCATTGTATAGGCTAAGGAAAGAGAGTTAGCACTACAATAGAGCCAAGCTAGCTTGCTACAAAGACATTTAAAAGATTAAGAAACAAGTACACACCTTAGAAGGATTTAGATGAGGAGAAGACCTAGTCAGATGACTTGAGTCAATTTACAAAGTGGTAAGCCATAATCCCTCTTTTATTATTGATAACTTATTTGAAAACATTAAAACCAATGCATATTTTTCAAGTCTTACACATGTTGACTTTGATAAGCTAAGGAGTGTTGATAAGAATAAGTTTAAAGAGGCAATATATGACATGATGGATACTTTCAAGAATACTCCACTATAGATTGCCAACTCTTTATCCAAAAGTATTTATGACAGAGTCAAGCAAAAGTGGCAATTTAGCTTACAAACTAAAATATAAATTAGGGAAACAACATTAGCACAAGTCATGCCTAAATTAGATAAAAAGATGAGTTCCAAAGCTATGGAAAAGCATAAAGGTAAATTCACCCCCAAATATAGAGAATTCCATATTTTGAAAAAGAACATAGAAGATGTGGTAAAAAAAAGTACATCAATTTGGAAATTAATATATGGGTTATCCACTCAAGCAATTACAAAGAAAGGTGAGCAATAAGAGAAATAACCTAAGAAGAATAAGGAAGAGATAGACAAAGAGGTGAACACAGTCAAAGAAGGTAATGTGGAGGGTACTAAAGAAACAAAAAATGAGGCAACAACTAAAGAAGAGTAGCAAGATGTGCAGGACACACAAATGTTAACTGTCATTCCTCCACATGAGGACCAAGAGATTCAATAGGACTCAGTGAGCATCAAGGATGTTCTAGATAAAAAATCATAGAATGTCAATCCCTTGGTAGAAGATGACTTGAAGAAAATTCTACAAAACTCCATCAATGCAGCACTATTGTGTAGTAACCCTATATTGGTGAGAGTAGATAAAATTCAAAAAGTAGAAGTTACATCTACAGGGGAGATACAAAAAGATACATCAAATGTTCCCTTATCTAGTACAAAGATACAAGATAAGGAATCACATGATCTACAAAGAGATCAAAATGTAAACTTGGAATAGAAGGATGATACAACTCAAACACCATTTGTCATGCCAACTATTATCATTCAGATGAGAGAGGCAGAAGCACAACCTTTAGACACATTAGTACCAAGCCTAAATAGTGCAAGATTACAAGTCATAGTAACCATTGAGAAAGATGGAAGTGAAGCGTATAAGAGTCAAGAAGCAAGTCTTGTACCTATACCACCACCATAGGGTGAAGTTGAAAAGGAAGGAAGGAAGACTGGAGAGTTGAAGTTGACTACTGAGCCTGAGGAGAAAATTGCAATACAAACTCTAGTTAGAATGCCAGATTCTAGATCTCCTCTTAGTAGTCATACTCTTCAGTGATTGAGTACAAATGTCACACCATTAAAAATCTCAAGGTTGAGTTCCAACACACCCAAGAGTGTTGAAGTTACATTATTTGAGGATGTAAATTTAGATGAAGTGATTGAATTACCAAAGTTTCTAAATATAATCACTATTGAAGAGATTAGAATTCTACAAGACACTTTATAAAAGAAAAATAGCCAAGAAATCTTATGGAGGGAGCATCAGAAAAAGCAAGTTTTTCATGAAATTAAAGACATATTATTTGATGATTTCAATCTCCCAAAACTGAATGAAGACAAGCCCATTATAGAGCAATGTGTCACTATTGTAGACAAGATAAAGGATGAAGACTTGGATTCTAATGTCAAATTATTAAGATGGTCAAAAAGGAAATTTCATACAAAGGTTTTAGAGAATATATCTAGTGTTATTGCACTAAGACAAGTTGTTTTGGCAACCATAATGGAAAGTGTGAAAAAGGTGTTAGAGAACATTTTCACTCTCTACACAAAGCTATTTAATTTTGATCTATTCACTAAGGAAAATCAATATGCTATTGACCAGCTACAAGGAGATCTACAACTCATAGGTAGTACTTTAAAACTATCTCCTTGTAATAGTCAAATACACTTTTAGAGGCTACTGATGACTCAAAGTAGGCTTGCCAAGTTTCAAGCAAAAGATGCTAATATCAAATCTACTATGATTAGTACCTAGTCAATGTTAACACCTCACATGGAAGTGTTACACAAGGAACTGCCCTCTTTTGATACTTTGATGAAGAAAGATTCACAACTTTCTACTCATGAAGGCTTAGTTGACCTTTCTGCTAATCTTGAAATATAGATTCATTCCTTAGATATAGCATGTGATAATTGGGATGCAACATTAAATATTATCATGGAGCTACACAAACCATTCCTAGATAAACACACTATAAGTGTACAACCCAAATGACATAAATGTCAAAAAAGGGGGATTATAAAGCTTCTGGGATGGATATGAAGAAGTTTTGGATATCTATTTAGTAGGAGTAATGAATAAATAAACAAAATTGAAGTATTTACTCAGGGGGGTAATGGAGTAATAAGGTATGAAGGATATTCAACAATTTTGCAAATTTTGGATTTTTTGAAGTTTTGTATTGAATTCGAGTAATGAAGAAACATTATATAACTTATGCATTAGTTAAGAATGTATATGCCATGACAAAGATTTTTTTCCACTCATGTCAAAGGGGGAAATTGTTAATCTCAAATTGGTTTTGACAAAGTAGTGGCAAAACACTTAGTCATTATTCAGCAAAGACCAAAGATTTCTAAGTGAATAGGATGAAAATGAATGGTTTATGATAGATGATGTAAGAGGGGGAATATAGGACCTATCCTTAACCCATATTCCCAAAAGAAAAGGTCTAAATTGATTAATCACAAAGAAGTGATCGATACACAAATGAATCAAACAATTGAGAATATGAAGAAAGGAGGAAATCATATAATCTATTATAGAAAGCATGCACTTTAAATATTGAATGAATAGAAGGAAATTACTAACCTCAAAGTAGGGAAAATTTGGAAAATGTTGACTTCTAATGTCTGTGTATAGTTTCGAGGAATTATGCAACTTGCTTTGGACTATTAGAAATGCTAAGACAAAGAAAACCCAAAAAACTTTTGTCTTTTTTAAGGTAGGTCAACCTTGACCTAGATAGTAGGGAAAAATCTTACCCATTTATTTCCAACCTTAACCTGCACCACTCTGAAAAAATTCTATTTTCAGATCTTAGAGGTTCACCAAAAAGGGCATCTGGATCTAAACTTCAATTCATTATCATGTATATGTAGCTACAAGAAAAATGGTTTTTTAGTTTGGATGGGGAGTTTGCCTTGATCAAACCCTAGTTTGGAATCAACCTTGAAATGTAATTGGAATTACAATATGTATAAATAAAGTAAATGGAACTATTCACCTTGCTTATGTTGAAATCCTTTTAGAGGATTCAAATCCTTGAATTTACAAGTATGGATGCTCCAAATGAATGTAGGATGTCTCAAATCAATGTCATTAGATCTTCAACACCAATCTTTAATGGATCTTAGCATAGGAAGAAGCTTGAATGAAAGTGGATGGAGAAATCTTCAATAGGAGGGCTCCATAGAAATTGAATCATTCAATAGCTAATAATGTATCTCCTTGATGAATTGGATCTTGAATGCTTGAATGCTTGATCATGAAGGTAATATATTGTTTAATACCATAATGTGCATCCTTTTTTAGAAAATGAGGGGAGGAGGCTTCCTTATATAGTGATCTAGGGCACAAACTTATAGAGAGCCTAACATTGGAGAATTAAACCTCAATTAAACTTAACCCCTATAAATGAACCTAGATTAAATGCATTTTAAGAGTTTACCATTTCAAAATCCCAAATGGCTGACCTAGAAGTGAGAAAGTGAAAATCTTTTAATTTCAATATCCAAACCACTAGAACTTGAAATTTTGACCTGGGTTCAGGGTCAAGGTCGACTCTGTCATAGGTCAAAGTCAAGGTCAACCTTGGCCTAGGTCAAGGTCAAGGTTAACCTTGACCCATCAAGTCATCGTTGACCCAAAAATTCAAAGTCTTTAGTTTCTCAGAGAAAGTTGTTAGAAAGAGGTCAAAAACTAGGGGAGAAAAGCACAATAGTGGGGAAACAACTAGATCCATGCAACAACCTATTCAAGGTGATTGACATGACCCTAGGACACTTACTAGGATGGATAAACATTTTTATCATATAAGTGCTTCCATTTTAAGACAAACATTAAACCCCCACTTTAGCAAGAATATGGACTCAATGCGAACTCTTGGTAAAGGAGATCATAATGAAAAGATAATCTTATTAAAATCAAAGGGACAAAGAGATCCTCAAGCCCCTTGGGACTCAAGTCTTTATCAATTCCAAGACCACAGTAAGAGAGACATCTCTAGAAAAAGAGAGAGAAAGAGTGTGATTATATCGCCCAATGAGATCTTATGTCCCATTGTAAACCACACAAGCAAATGATGCAACTAGAAAGATGGAATTGAACTACCTAGTGAATATGGCTACTCACTAGTCAACCTATCTAGGATTCACCCTCAAAAATATTTTATTCAATAAGAGTAAAACCAAAAGCAAAAGATATCTAGTATTATGGACACATTTGACCATAACAGATCAAAACATTTTAAACTAGAGGGATCAAGAGATCCTAAAGTATAAATCCATGCTTTAAGGATTAGTCACTAATCCAAAAAGGGAGAAAAGGTATCTTGAAAAATAATACATGTGTTTTGAAAAGTGTGTGTGTGCAATAGGTGAGCATAGTGCATGCCCCCACATTAAAGTCATTGCTAACATTTTAATAGGAGTAATGGCTTTAATGGAAATGTAAACAACTCCACTTATTATGTTTCCACTACGAGATGCCCCCAGACAAAGACAAATCAAGGGAAATACCACATAAACATACAAAGAACAAAAAAGGGATTTACCTACCATGGATTCAGTATGATCATAAGATATCAATATGATCATAAGATAATATATATCATATTATTGCAAATGAATTGGCATAATTCGCCAAAGAAAGTAGAACTACAATCATAAAGGAGGAAAGATCACATAAGAGATATGAAGAATTATCTTTTTGGACCATGACCTAGAGACTAAAAGTAATAATTGCTACCAAGTTAGGGATCTAAGTAGATTATACAAGGAAACATTTACAAACAATAGCATAGGTACAACATAACATGAAATAATATATGGAAGAATAGAGATAGATATAGAGGAATAGTATAATAGGTTTGATTCCTTCATCACCTTCCACCAACTGAACCACAAGGGTCATATAAAAGAATCTAACATTTAGCATACACATTATAAGAGAAGCATAGTACAATAGGAAAACACACAATAAAGCTACCATAAAGGACAAGCCAATCAAGTGTGCCACCTACTCTCCCCGTCTTGTTCTATATCATTTAGGGAAGGTTGGTAACTTGCAAGAGGGACTATATCCAACATAGTAGAAATGATAGCCAGTTCCAAACAAGGGTCCTCTTGAGAATCATAATGTTCAACACTAGGTGTAAGTGTCAATTGTGAGGAAAGCATATTAGGTAAATCAATGTCAATTTCAATAGTGTCATATTCATCATTAACATCATTAGTACCATCAAGAGTATCTTCTTCATGTAGATTAATCAAAATAGGATCTAAGATATGGATGGAATCATCATAATCATGCAACTTAACATCATTATTAGCAATAACTTCTTCTAACACTGTTGGTTACAATTGTTCAATTATGTGTTTTCTTTGATGTCACACAAATGTCATATCAATCATTAGATAGTGCCTACCAAACTCAGAAAGTCAAAAAAGCAAAGAACAGTGTCTACCAAGCTCAGAAGGTCAGCAAGGCAATAGATAGTGTCCATCGAGCCCAAAAGGTTAGTAAAGATAGCTTACAATATCTATCGAGAAGACAGTTGGTTACTGAGCCTTCAAGGTAATCAAAGAAGTTTAGCTCTTACTGAGCTGACTCAGTAATCAAAGAAAACATGAAAAAAGTAGTTCTTACTACAATCACTCAATAATAAAAGGATTTAGTTCTTACTGAGTTAACTCATTCTTCAAAGGTAATTTGATAAAAGGAGTTCTTACCGAGTAAACTCTGCAGCCAAAGGATTTTAATATATTGTAATGTTAATCGAGTCAAGAAGGTTAACTCTAGAAATTCCTAGAAGTAGTATTTACTGAGCAGGGTCGGCCAATATAGAACGTTTATCTATTTAAGAATAATATTCGTAGCTGACTAATGAATGGTTTATTGGTAAATGAAACATGTAAATAGGTTGACTTGACAATCTGAATGGTATAAGTAAGAAGTCAAGTTGCAAATTTTTAAGTTTTCTATGAGGAAGAGTAAAAATTTAATGTAATATGAAGACTGATTATTTTGGAAGTAGATTTGAAGGATGATTAGAGATCATTGAGAAGCAGCAGAGCCCTATTTGATCAAGGAGGATCTAATGATGCTGAACAGAGACTTGTATCCAGCAAATTCAGTTGCATCTTATTCAAGTCAATTCATTGTTGTTTTCTAACCATTGTAGCAGTAATTTCAAATCTCTTAATAGAGTTGGTTTAACAGCCATTTTGTAAATCCTCTAACAAGGTGACAGTCCAGTTGAATTTTTCTAGAGACCTCTAGCAAGGCTACTCCTAACAAGGTGATTAAATCCTCTAACAGGGTCACACCTAACAGTGTGTATTATAACCTTTAATAGGGTTGGCTCCTAATAGGGCTCACTTCAAAAGAGTGAAAAATTGGTGACTAGTTACTTGGTGGTTTTTCTCATATTGGGTTTCCACGTTAAATCTGGTGTCTTTTATCTTCACTTTATTTTCAGTTACATCCATGAGTGCTTGAAAAGAAATTAATATTTTATTGGGTTATAGAATTTGTTTACCGAATACAAGTAGTAACTAGATCATTAAGACATCTAAGGGATTTGTGGATTAATTTTTGGTAGTAACTGATTCACCCCCCCCTCTCAGTTACTCTATCTTTAATTCCAACAATTGGTATCAAAGCTATTGGTGCTTACAGGAAAAGATTTCAAGAATCTAAGCTAAAGATCAAGATGTCTTACAAAAGAAAAATTTCAAGACTTAATAGGGACAACTTCTCATCATGGCAAGGACTGATGAGACTTCATCTAGCTTCCATTGGAGATACAAAACTGAAGTACTTTGATGAAAAATATGCAAAACTAGTACATTATCTGTCAATGATATTGCTTAAAAGAAGACTCACAACAACATGATGATAGATATAGCATCCACTCTAAGTTATGAAGAATTTGATGACATCAAGGATTGCATAACTATCTTTGAAATGTGGAACAAGCTGAAAGAAATCTATGGAGGAGATGATAATGTGAGAAGAGCCAAAGCAAAAAGTTTGAGAGGACAATTTGACCAAATGAGGATGAGAGAGGATGAAAACATTGCAAAGTATGTTGAAAGAGTTAAAGCATTTGTTAGTGCAACCAAAGCATCTGGAGGAGATATTAGTGAGGAGACAGTTATAAGTAAAGTTCTTAGAACTTTACTTCCCGTTTATGCAATCAGAGTTTCTACAATTCAAGAAAAGAGATTTGAAGCAAATCATAAAATAAATTTAGAAGCTATAGTTGGAAGATTGACTACATTTGAACTAGACAACCATGACAACTATGATCTAGCTACCAAGAATGTTGAATCAGCATTTGAAGCCAAGCTTTCACTCAAAGAAAAAGGGAAAAAGATGAAGGAATCTAAATCAGAAAGTGATGAAGAATCATAACAAAGTTCAAAAAGTGATCTTGAAGTGGTTGAAGCTCTACTAGCAAGAAAATATTCAAAAGGAAAAGGAAAATACAAAGGTAAAATTCCTCTAATCCATTTCTCTTATGTAGAAATTTGACATATTGTTGCTAGGTGCCCAAATAAGCAGAACAAAGATGAAAAGCAAGGTCACAAGTACAATGGCAAGAAAGACTTTAAATCTTTCAAGGATAAAGGTAAGAAAACATGTTTTATGGAAAAAGATTTCAATGATTCTGATGATGAAGAAGAAGATGAAATTGTCTACATTGTTATAAATGATGAATCAAAGGAAGTGCATCAGACATTGTATAGATCTATGATTGGAAAGTTGCAATATGTAGTGCACACAAGACCAGACATTGCCCTTGTAGTAGGAATTGTAGCAAGATTCTTAGCAAAATCAAAAGAAAATCACATGATGGCAATCAAAAGGATCATTAGATACTTGAAAGGAACTGAAGAATATGGATTATGGTATAAACTTGGAGGAAAATTTTATTTAAAGGTATTTACTAATGCAGATTGGGCAGAAAATATTGATGATAGAAAGAGCACAAGTGGAGGAGCTTTCTTTCTTGGAAAAAGGTTGGTTTCTTGAACAAGAAAAAAGTAGAATTATACATCTCAATCCATAGCAGAGGCTGAATATGTTGCAGCAGCAGTAAATTGCTCAAACATTGTATGGTTTAAACAATTATTGGAAGGGATGAAGCAAGAAATCAAAGAACCTATTGTTATGTTTTGTGATAACACAAGTGCAATTAAAATCTCTAAAAATCCAGTGATGCATTCAAAAACCAAGCATATTGCCATAAAGTATCACTTTGTTAGAGAATTGGTGCAAGAAAAGGAAATAAGATTGGAATATGTGCATACAAAGGAATAAATTATAGACATATTCACAAAGCCTTTAGCTAAGGATGCATTTTTGTATCTAAGAGGTAAGTTAGGGGTCATTCCCCTATCATAAGCTCACCAAATAGAATTTTAGTAATGCATCAACAGGAACAGAGTTGGAAATCTATCAGTTGATGCAGCAAACCAATGAAGACATTACATATGAATTAGTACATCAGGTACAATATTATTAAGTTGTTTTGAGTTATCTTTGGCATGTGTTGTCAAAGAGGAAGAATATATATATTGTCATATCTTTCTAAAATTTGCAAATAATAAGAGTTTGTGTAAGAGGGAGAGTTTATGTAAGAGGGAGTTTTGTCACTAAAAGACTTGTTTTCAAATTTTATTCTACTATGACATGTTGTGTTGCCAGCAATGCCAAAGAGGGAGATTGTAAGTTACAATTGTTCAATTGTGTGTTGTCTTTGATGTCACACAAATGTCATATCAGTCATCAGATAGTGCCTACCGAACTCAGAAAGTCAAAAAAGCAAAGAATAGTGTCTACCAAGCTCAAAAGGTTAGCAAGGCAATAGAAAGTATCTACCAAGCCTAAAAGGTTAGTAAAGATAGCTAGCAATATCTACCGAGTAAGATAGCTAGTTACAGAGCCTTCAAGGTAATCAAAGAAATTTAGTTCTTATCGAGCTCACTCGATAATCGAAGAAAACATGACAAAAGAAGTTCTTACCAAGATCACTTGGTAATCAAAGGATTTATTTCTTACCGAGTTCACTCGGTCATCAAAGGTAATTTGGTAAAAGTAGTTCTTACTGAGTAAACTCGGAAGCCAAAGGATTTTAAGATATTGTAATGTTAATCGAGTTAAGAAGGTTAACTTTTAAAATTCCTGGAAGCAGTATTTAAAGAGCAGGGTTGGCCAGTATAAAACATTTATTTTCTTAAGAATAATATCCATAGCTGAAT
Source organism: Cupressus sempervirens (assembly GCA_028749045.1). Classification (NCBI taxonomy): domain Eukaryota; kingdom Viridiplantae; phylum Streptophyta; class Pinopsida; order Cupressales; family Cupressaceae; genus Cupressus; species Cupressus sempervirens. The sequence goes on along the minus strand of CM053790.1, from coordinate 48,822,292 downwards.
AATGAAAGGTTTATTGGTAAATGAAACATATAATAGGCCAACTTGACAATCTAAATGGTATAAGTAAGAAGTCAAGTTGCAAATTTTTAAATGTAGTATGAGGAAGAATGAAAAGTTAATGTAATATGAAGACTGATTATTTTGGAAGCAAATTCGAAGGATGATTAGAGATCATTGAGAAGTGGCAGAGCCATATTTGATCAAGGAGGATCTAATGATGTTGAACAGAGACCTATATCTAGCAAATTTAGTTGCATCTTATTTAGGTCAATTCATTGTTGCTTTCTAACCATTGTAGCAGTGATTTCAAATCTCTTAACAAAGTTGGTTTAACAGCCATTTTGTAAATCCTCTAACAAGGTGATAGTTCAGTTGAATTGTTCTAAAAACCTCTAGCAAGGCCACTCCTAACAAGGTGATTAAATCCTCTAATAGGGTCACACCTAATAGTGTGTATTACAACCTTTAACAGGGTTGGCTCCTAACAGGGCTCACTTCAGAAGATTGAAAAATTGGTGACTAGTTACTTGGTGGTTTTTCCCATATTGGGTTTCCACATTAAATCTAGTGTCTCTTATGTTCACTTTATTTTTAGTTACATGCATGAGTGCTTGAAAAGAAAGTAATAATTTACTGAGTTATAGCATTTTTTTACCGAATACAAGTAGTAACTAGATCATTAAGACCTCTAAGGGATTTGTGGATTAATTTCTGGTAGTAACTGATTCACCCCCCCTCTCAGTTACTCTATCTTTAATTCCAAAAATTCATCATGTGGCTATTCAAAGAAGGTAAAGATTTTTGAAGAACGTAATTATGAGCTTAATCTTGAGTATAATGATTCTTACAACATTCATTAGCAGATCAATTATGTTTTTCCTTGTCTAGAACGTGTCGAGAACTAGGATGAGCAATTATTGAATCCTTCACTGATGTAAAAAGAATCAATGAAGTAAAAAAAATGTTGGGATACATGAGTATCCCTTAAAAATCCATGAAATAAATTTCATTTTTAAATATCTCATGAGACAAAACAAAGCATTTTCCAACACAAAGTCATCAACCTTTCTTGAATTACATATCCTGACTTCTATACCCATGTACATTGTTCATAAATTTCAACTCTAAAATTTTCTTTCAAAATCATTTGTAAGATTTTTTCCAAATTAGGAATACTAAAAAATATCCAAACCTGACCAAAAAATAATCAATCAATTACATGTTATAATCTCTACATGTAGAGCCATTGTCTCTGTCATAAATCAGAAGTAAAACCAGTAACCCTTCTTTGGGCATCTAATAACTTTCTAAAAAAAACTCAAAATAAAACAAAACCAATTTATCAACCCTGTATGAGTCTAGTTTTTTAATATATAAGCCATTAAATTTTTCAATTCATAAATTGTTCTACAAGCACAAATCATTGCCCATAACTTCAAAACAAATCCCTAAAAACTAGTCTTCATTAAAATGAGCATAACTGACACATATCTGAATGAAAACAACTCAAACCAATTGTAAATCAAAGCTGGTTCATATATATTTTCAATTAATACAACTATAGTTTCTTTTTCATCCAAATATTCCCATACCAAACATATAAATTTGACTATAGCTGGGCATCCTCAAATCTACAAATGACCACTTTTACCAAAACTAGCATAACTTCTTCAAAACTTAACAAAATTGTTCCAAACCAAAAAGAGAGAATATTATTCATCCTAATATTCAAATTTATAGAAAATAAAAGGTTTATAGGCTGTACATGGCCATAAAATACCTGGAACCAACACTAAAATAATTAAAACCAATCAAAATGACAAGTTCTTGAGAAAAACCAATTGCTTCAAAATGATCTATTCTTCTTCTCATTCATTCCTCTCTACTTGGAATGACCAATAAAATTATTTTAAAATGGTTGTGGTGGTTTACAACTTCCCAACCACCTTTTTAACCAACCCAACATATTCTTTTAACCCTTGTACATTTTTCAATGCTTTTTGAAGCACTCCCATTACAATGCAAATATATTTGTTTCTAGTTATTAATATATCACAATGCAAAGTTAAGCATTTTAACCATTTCTTCAACATGATTATAGGAAAATATAAATGACTTAAATATTACAATATTATGAAATTCATCATAATATACGAAGGGTCAAGATGCTCCCACATCATACTCCCAGGCTTGAAAGATTTCCATGTCCCATGGAAATGTGCAATGGAGAGTTTGACAAACAAATCTTTTGCTTCCTTGTCTTTATCACTGGGTCCATGCTTCTACAGTGTACTCTATCTATTCAAAGACTCCCATCAATGAAGTAAAGACTAGCTGCTAGCCATCATGCTTCATGTTGATTCTTCATACCACCTTATTGTCATCTTACCCAATAGCAGACTCAGTCTAATGATGCACTTTCCACTCTCGCTCAGTGGTTGCTCTCAACATCCTACTCCAGATGTATCTCTGATGGAGACAATACTGAGATCCCATCTTGAGATCTTCACATATGTAATTAAAAATGTGTCCTTATTGCAACTATGATGGATCCACATACCACTAGTTATCTCTACCCACAAAAACACCAGATCTTTCACTAGCTCTGATACTAATCTGATGGGGTAGGCTAGGATAGACTAGCTAGTCTATGCTTCTCATCCAAAAATAGAATCTTGGTGTTTTCTCTACACCTATGTGGCCTATAGGATTTCTTATAACTTAGAACATCCCGGACCTTCCCTAACCTTCCCACCAGCTGAAAATGATCAAATCTTGCTCCATGACTCACTTATCCTCCTAGGAGTGCAATTCTTCCAAAATGCATATGTAGGTCTACTAGGGTTCCATAGTAATACCTAGTCCAACCAAGGTTTTGATTAGTTTTAAGGTTCTATTCGAATACTTTTAGTATGCGTGAATGGATGGTAACAATGGGTTCATACCCAATTTCTTGGTTTCTTCACAAAAAGGCTACTAGAAGAGCTCCAAATTAGGCCTCCGCCCAGATTTATAGGGCTAATAACTTATTACCCTTAAGGATTCATTAGACCTATACTTAATAATATTTGTTTCATACATTTCATACTCAAATATTTTTGAGATTTTAGGCCACCAAAAAGTCATACAACAATAATGGTAAAAATGAGGGTTTTGAAGGGTTTTGAGGGTTTCCTGTTGTCCTCAACCACCTTATTCAACTCATAGAAACTTCTCCTCTATGAAAAATAACCTTCTTATATCCCTCTTGAATCCCTCCAAAGGGAAAGTCTTGAATCTTTATGCTTTTCTCTTGACAACAAATTCTTTGATGCTTGCTCCTAGCTGGACATTGCCTAGCTCGCCTAGGGCTTTGTCAAACAAATGTTTGCACACATTTTCTGGGCCCTTTCTTGCAATATGTTACACATTAGGCTCCATATTCTTAGAATCCAAATTTCCATGTAAATTCCATGGTGGAAACAAGAGCTACAGCCCGTTCATTGTTGAGAACTCAAAACTGGACAGCAAACTCTTACTTTTAAAGAAATTTACTAAAACCTTCCAAAACATGTTTACAGATCTAATCTAATGCATGGATGATGGAGAATATACAATATAAAAACTAGAAAATGCAAAAAAATTATAGTAGAAACGTGATTTTCTGCCAAACAACACTAAAAAATAGTAAAAATGTATTACAAACCAATCATAGTTTGTTGTAGCAACACAATGCAATGTCATCCTACTCTTCAAATGTATAGAAAATACAAGGGTTATAGGTTGTACATGGTCGTAAAAGACCTAGAACCAACACTAAAATAGTTGAAACCAATAAAAATGATAATTTCTTGAGAAAAATCAATTGCTTCAAAATGATCTATTCTTCTTCTCATTCATTCCTCTCTACTTGGAATGACCAATACAATTATTTTAAAATGGTTGTGGTGGTTTACAACTTCCCAACCACCTTTTTAACCAACCCAACATATTCTTTTAACCCTTGTACATTTTTCAATGCTTTTTGAAGCACTCCCATTACAATGCAAATATATTTGTTTCTAGTTATTAATATATCACAATGCAAAGTTAAGCATTTTAACCATTTCTTCAACATGATTATAGGAAAATATAAATGACTTAAATATTACAATATTATGAAATTCATCATACTGTATGAAGGTTCAAGATGCTCCCACATCATTCACAGGTTCTATAGGAGGATTAATAGGATTATTAGCAAATGAACAAGAAATATTAGGATCTTGATTAACAAATGTAGAAGCCATAGATAAAGGAGGTATGGAAGGTGTAGGGAAAAGACCATGATTAAGATCCATAGGAGGTAATATTAACTTGAGAATATTATAATGTTTATAGGCTTGATAGGAGTAGAAAATATTATCAAGTTGAGAAGGACATGAATTAGATAATGAAGGCCAAAAGAAGTCAAGGGTAGCACAATCTATGGGCCTAGAAGGGTGATATAAACTGTGATTAACCATCTTCACTTCTTCATCATGAAAAAATTTAAGACATTTATAGATAGGTGGTGTAACATCATGCATGGTGTTTAAGCACAAAAAACCAAGCATAACTTGAGATTGACTAGAAGTAGGAACAACAACAAAGGTAGTGATCACAATTTTACCACAAAGTTCAACTGGTAAATTAATAGAACCAAATTATGGATAAAGAAAACCATTACAAGTTTGAATACACACATCAGATGTATCATAAGAATCAATTTGCAAGTTTTTCATTAAAAAAAATTCTTCAGTAATAACATTGGCCAAGGATGTATGATCAACAAGACAACCATGAGTAGGTATCTAAGAAATCCTATCATAAATATAAAGGGGACAATTAGGAACTTTAATAGTCTCAAAATCATCAAAGGTAACCAAAAGTTCCCGAGGTATTTTATTCTTAGGTTGGTGTCGATGTTTAAGTTGAGTCTTTAATTTAGGCTTAGGTTTCAATTGAGGTTCAGATGGAACTTGAGATTAAAGTTGAGGTTGAGGCTAAGGTGGAGATACAAATTGAACAACATGCTTCACTTGATTAAAAATGTGATGAAGATCATCTATCTTTAAATCATACACAATATCCATAGAAGATGGCTAAGAAATGGTATTAGTATCATGTTGAGGTTAAGGATTCGTACAAATTTGAAGATTTTGGTTAGGAGGAGAAATAGATTTGTTCCCACTACCAACAAGATTATCAACAAATAAGGCATTAGAGTCAATTAATTTTTGAACCTTATATTTTATATAATAAAATTTCTTAGTATCATGACTATTGTGATGATGATATTGACAAAAAGCTTTAGGATCAAAGGATTTAGTTACAATCATAGTAGGTGAAAGAGGTTAAATACAAGGTAAAGTAATCATATTAGTAGTTAAAAATCTATTCATAATGGAATGTAAAGATTCAAAAAGAGAAGTAAACATATGATTTAATCAAAAAGCATTGGATGCAAAAGTGGCATTGTGAGATGTAATAGCAACTTGATCAATAACTACATTTTCTTGTTTATTTATCTTGACATAGTTGTTGAATTTTTGAAATTTGTTTGGATTAGGAGCAGCATCACTTTTATCAACAAGAACATGACCTATTGGAGTGTTTCTCTCAAGTTGACTCACTTGTTATTGATAATGATGAAGTACTACACAAAGTTGTTGAAAAGAGGTAAATTTGGTAAGCAAAATCTTATCTCTAATATCCTTTTGCAAATTTGAAATAAAAATATGTTGAATATTAATATCAGGAATATGATAGGAAATCTGAGCATGTAAATGCTTAAATCTAATAATAAATTCAGTCAATTTTTCCTTAGTACTTTGTTTATAATGCATCAACTCAATCAAAGACACTTGTAGGCCAATGTCATTTTGAAATTGTTGAGTAAAAGAATTGGCAAGTTGTGGAAGTGAATTAATAGAATAAGGAGGCAAGGAACAAAACCATTGTAAGGCCTTGTCATAAAAGGTTCTAGAAAAAAACTTGGCTAAATAATTGTGGTCATGAGCATAATCAATACAAATCATTTAAAATATTTTAACATGATGAAAAAGGTTTCCCTTACCATTATAATTCTCAAGATAAGACATATCAGCTTGCTGAGGAATGGGAGTATGAATGATATCGTAGGATAAAGGACTTCTCATGTCACATGTAGGAATACTAAACATTTTTTAACTCAATGACGCAAGTTGTTGTTGTAAAGATGACATAGTTTGAACCAAACTAAAAATTGATGAATCATTAGAAGAAATAGGAAGAATAGAAACATTAGAAAGACTAGGTAAAGTGTATGAAGCTACAAGAATGGAAGACACAATTGGAGAAACACTTGGAGCTATAGTTGGTAGAGGATTAAAATAAGTAAAAGGAACGTTATGATAAGAAGGTTGTGATGTAGGAAGAGACACATAAGGAACACTTGTAGGAATAAAGGGAATCGTCATAGTCACCAAAGAAGGAGTATAGGTAGTAATAATAGGTAAAGGAATAGAAGAAGGTTCTACATTAGTGACAGGAGGAATCAGCCCTAAATCTTGAGCTTCTTGAGCTAAAGGTTTAACATTTGAATGTGCAAGGTGAGTAATATCATGCAATGAGGTTAACACCTTGATCACTATTACAGAGAACTTTCTTAAGAGCCTCCATAGATTGAATAGAATCTTGATTATGATTTTCTTGCATGAGCCAATTACCCATATTATCAAGTTTAGTTCAAAGTTTTTGGACCTATTTAGGAAGAACTCTTAAAGCATCATCCTCATCAAGAGATAAACAAGAAGAGTTTTTGTCCATAATAGGATTGAAATCATGATTAATAAAATTATCATTTGGGATGCTAAGAAAAGGAGAGGAAGACTTAGGATCAAAAGAACCCATAAGTCTATGACATCATCTAATCGGGATATTATAAGAAGGACTAGAAGTAATAAAAGTCATAAACCAATGCAATGAAAATGAACTAAACTAAGAAAACATAAAATGTGAATTTTTTGTATGTTGAAAGAGACTTTGTAAACAATAATTATATATATATATATATATATATATATATATATATATATATATATATATATATATATATATATATATATATATATATATATATATATATATATATATATATATATATATATATATATATATATGCAAGAAATCTAATTAGCATGCAATAGTTAACATAAAAGACAAATCTAACACCAACAAGATAATATAAAAGGAAATCTAACACCACAAAACATAATAGGGCATCTAATTCCACAAAATAAAAGAGGGTAAGTGTGTTGGGTTCACCAAAATGAATAGGATGAAAATAAATGGGGTATGATATATGATTTAAGATGGGGAATATAGGACCTATCCTTAACCCAAGTTCCCAAAAGCAAAGATCCATATTGATTAATCACAAAGAAATGATTGATACACAAATGAATCAAACAATGGAGAATACGAAGAAAGGAGGAAATCCTATAATTTTTTATAGAAAGTATGTACTTGAAATGTTGAATGAAGAGAAGGAAAATACTAACCTCAAAGTAGGGAAAATATGGAAAATGCTAATTTCTGATATCTATGCACATTTTTAGGGAATTTTGCAACCTACTCTAAACTAGAAATGTCAAGATAGAGAAAACCTAGAAAACATTTTATCTTTTTGAGGGTAGGTTGACCTAGACCCAAATAGCAAGGCACAGTCTTACCCCTTTATTTCCAACCTTGACCTGCACTACTCTAATGGAAATTCTATTCATGGATCTTAGAGGTTCCCTGAAAGGGTTATCTAGATCTGAACTTCTATTCGTTGTCCTATACCTGTTCGTAGAATTATTTAGAATAACTAAGAGGGGGGGGGGGGGGGGGGGTTGAATCAATTGCACATAACTGAAATTATCATGCATGCAATTGATCATTAAAAAATCATGAAAAGTAGGCATGAATCACACCATAACACTAAGGATTTTGATGATCTAGAAACCCTCTACGAATAAGAAGGTAAAATTGGGGTGGCGATGATACCTGCTGAATAACTGCACAATTGATTTCAACCACTTCTGATGGTTTTCCCTTTTAAAGGCCTGCCCTGTTAAAGGCTATAGCACACAGTTAAATTTGACCATGTTAAAGGATTTCTACACCCTATTAGGAGTGTGCGCTGTTAGAGGACTTAACAACATTCAACTTGGAATGTCACCCCATTAAAAGATTTACATAGAGTTGTTAGGCTCACCCAAGTCCATGGGATTTACAGTCACCTTCTTAAAAGAACCTTTCATACCTCCTAAGGATCTCTTATCCTTCTCCTAAGGATCTCTTTATCCTTCTCCTGAGGATCTCTTTATCATTCTCCTAGGGATCTCTTTATCTTTTCCTAAAGTTCAACCACCTAGCTGTTAAGCTAACCTAGCAATGTAGGGTTTCAATGTCTAATACAATGGTAAGAAAGTATTAGAGGGGTTTTGACCTGATATAGATTGCAAATTCTACCTTGCAAATTTTAGATCACTCTTCAGTTCTTTTCTTTGCTTGGCTTTCCTCCCTTGTAGTGCTGATATCTTGTTCACCCTTCAAGATCTATCTCCTTGAGTTCTTCCACTCATTATGCCAATGCACTCCATGATCATTTGATCAACTCAAAGTCTTGATGCTCTGTTCTTACTCCTCTTGGCTTCTTCACATGACCATACTTTATGACCAATTCCCTCTCATGCATGCTCATTTCATCTCTAACCTGTAACTCCTTATAAAGAAGTTTTTTTCTTCATTTCTCACTCAGATCTGAAATCGATCTTGAGAAAATGGTATTTTTTTCCCTCCAAATTGTTTCTTCTAGAAACTTCATGATAAATCCATTAGCATTCACCTTGAATTGGTTTAAATGGTTTTCATAAAATTTTGTGACATCTACTCATCATCCTTATCATCCAACTAATTCACAAAATTTGATCTAACAAACTTATCGTTGCTAATCTGGTGAATCTTTGACTTAACAAATAATGCAGCAACTTGGCATCATTGGTTTACTAATGCTTGGCTCCTTCTATGTTACTCAACTTCTATTATTATTTACTGACAATCGGCACCTAAAGAAATTCTCTATTACTCAGCACTTGTAGTCACTTGGTACTTGAACTTCACTTGGCTCCTGTACTTTGCTTGGCACCTGTATCTTGCTTGGCACCTGATCTTCACTTGTAACACACTAAAGTTTAACTTGCTCGGCTTCAACTAAGAATCTGCTCGGCTCTCTTCAATGAATTTAGTTAGGCTTTAAATGACTTAGTTAAACCTTACAACTTTGATGTGTCTCAATGTGTCCATCCTCTATGTCTTAGAGTATGTCATCAATACACTATTTCATCAATGGCTTAACTAATCCTTATACTCCATTACAACAACTTCAACCTTTCTCTAGGTACTTTAGTTACATCTTATTGATTCTCACCTCCTTGTCAATCAACCAAATGATAGTATTTGAATCACTAAAGAAATTGTCATTCCTGCAAGTAGCAAGTTTGACATCAATGACAAAACAATGATTGTAAACATTCTTTACTAGTTCCATTATTCTTCATTCATGGTGTTTTCAATCATTTCCAACACTTGTACCTACCAGAAAAATATTTTTTCCTTTGGATACATAGTTTTCCTTGGTCAAACCCTAGTTTGGAATCAACCTTGAGATGTAAGTGGAACTACAATATGTATAAACAAAGTAAATGGAACTATTCACCTTGCTTATGTTGAAATCCTTGTGGAGGATTTGAATCTTTGAATCCATAAATAATGCTCCAAATGAATATAGGATGTTTCAAATCAATGGCATTAGATCTTCAACACCAATCTTGAATGGATCTTAGCATAGGAAGAGTCTTGAATGAAAATGGAAGGAGAAATCTCCAACAAGAGGGTTCCATAAAGATTGAATCCTTCAATGGCTAACAATGGATCTCCTTGATGAATGGATCATCTGATATCATAATGTGCATCTTTTTTTAGAAAATGAGAGGAGGCTTCCTTATATAGTGATCTAGGGCACAAACTTCTAGAGGCTGACATTGGAGAATTAAATCCCAATTAATCTTAACCCTTAGAAATGGACCTAGATTAAATTTAATTTAAGATTTTACCATTCTAAAACCCTAAACAATCAACTTGGAAGTAGGAAAAGGAAACTTTCTAAAGATTGATATACCAAAAACCTCTAAAGCTTAAAATTTGGACTTGGGGTTAAGGTCAAGGTCAACTTTTCCATAGGTCAGAGTCAAGGTTGAACTTTGTATACTGTAAAAGAGTCACACTCTAAACCCTTCTATCCAAATGATTCCATGAATTTGGAATGCTTGGATGTCGGCTTAAAGCTTCCTATCCACAGAGTGCAAGAAGGTATGTTTCAAGTATGAAGGTTCTCAGCAGAGCCTTTCAGAAATATGTTTCTTGCTAGTAAACCATGCAATGCGAGGTTCTTCAACACAAGAGAAAGAATGCAAGTTCCTTCAATGAATTCCTCAAAGATGCAATGCAAATATGAAGACTACACTAGAATGTATATGTAACGTGCAGCTATTCTAAGCATGAATGAGAGCATTATCAACCAACTAATTAAACTATGTGATTTAAGCTATTGCAAAGAAATTATACTAACATGCAACTATGATGAGAATGCCATATGATCCTATGCTAGCATGATGGAATGAGAGAATAACGATAAGAAAATAGAAGTTCTTCTGAAAGATCAAAGAAACATGTTAGAAAACTTGCAGCATAACAATACTCAAAAGATGGATCCTTTGGGAAGGAGAGAGCTCTCTCTTTTAAAGCCGTATAGATGGTGGAGATCAAGATGAATATGGTGGATGATTAATGGTTGAATTTGAAAATGGGGGGGAATTCCATGTGCACACACAAGTCAACCAATAGAATATGAGTTGACTTGTCACATAAGACAAAAAGTCTCAAAAAACTTTTCTTTTAATTGAGAAAATAGAAAAAGGATTTTATGTGTGCACTTTAAGTGGGTTAGAAGAATGGGGTCTTTTATTTAATTAAAAGGGGATGTGTTCTTTTAATCAAATAATGAATCTAGGATAGCATAGTCAAACTATAGGTTATAATCAAATTAATTGATTATTTGCAATTTGGTCTAGGTAAATGATTAATCAATTTAGCCAAAATGCTAAGAATGGGGGCTAATAATCTAGATGACTATTTTTAAGTGATTATATTTACCCCTCTTTGACTAATGTGTGATCAATCTGGGAACACATTACGTTAAAGAAAATAGAAGCCAAATATGCAGTGATAGATATGGATATTTGATTCTGAAGAACAAAATGCAAAAAGAGATAGCAAATCCTGAATGTATAGCTTGATAGTAGTAGTACTGAAAATTAGGAAAAAGATGATGTCAGAATTCAAGAAAAATGCTAACACCTAGCAAAAGCAGATAGATCTAGAGAAAATGAAAAGATCACTCAAATGCTCCTAAGAAATAGATAGCTGTAGCAAGTGATAATAGAGTATTTCTACCCCCTTGGGATCAAAATTGAAATGAGAAAAAGGAGATGTAGAAATGAGCTAGATATGAATAATTCAAGACATAGCAATGTCCAAAATGACAGATAAGTGATTAGAACCAAAGAATGACTATAAGAAGCTAATAAAATGCCCCAATTTGACTAGAGTTGACCACAAATGATAAAGCATAAAAATTAGGTCAAATTGAGTAGAAAAGTGACTTAGACATGAAAAGGTGAATGTGAGTAGTTAGGAAGCATAAGAATGATGAAGACATGAAGAAATAAAGATGCCCCAACAAATGAATCAAAGATTGGATCTCAGAAGTTGACTAATTGCTCAGAAGAAGGTGAAATTTTAAAATGTAAATTTGACCATCAAGATGAACTTAGATTTTTATTTTGATCCCAAAAATGGATCTAGGACATTGAACTTAGCCAAGGTTCATGCAATTCTGAGAGGTTTTAAAAATTAGGTCAAAATAGGGTGAAAAGCTATAAAAGGGGCCCAAGTGTCATTTTAAAATTCATTTTTGTCTTTTGTGATTTCGTGAGAGCTTTTGGGTGGTCTAGAGAGCATCATGGCATTGGCAAACATTCCTTTTCATTGACACTATTTTGAGTGCAGCCAGTTGCATAACCAGCCAAAGTAGTATGGGGCATCAGTAAGTGAACTCTTTTTGTCATGTTTTCAAGTTTTTTATGTACTTTTTCACATGTATGAAGGGTTTTTGCACAAAATATTATGGGATACTTTAAAAGTATTGCACTACTATTTTGAAAAATGTCATGCAACAATTTTTTTTTGAAATTATATCACACTCATGTTATGTAGACTATCACTTGGGACAAACCCATATGTCACTCAGGCCAGTGAAAAATGTCGTACGATAAAATTGTATCTCATTCCCTTAGAAAAAGTGTCACGCGACAAACTTCCAACAAATTGTATCATGGGTAGTTAAAAAAAGTATTGCACAACTTTGTATTGGCATTTTTGTGGGAATTTTTTGTGTTATGATCATGTTTTTGATATGTCACTGACATTTGCATGTTTTGTGTTAACAGGAGGTATTTTTGGCATTACATATCACAGCCCCCAAATTGGTGGGGCTACGTGTTGTAGGTCTTTTCGATGATGATAAGTAGGCTGCCATATCTGCTATGGGTTTGTGATGGGTCATATGAATGCCCCATATATAGGAAAACCATGGATTGCTGACTACGCTAGCTGAGCGGTGGCACAGTGAGCATAACACTTTTCATTTACCGATTAGAAAGGCCTCAATTACCTTAGAGGATGTGTATCACATTCTTTGAGTGCCATGCCATGGCAAGCTAGTAAGTTGTTTGATTAATAGTTCTTGGTCATGTGTTAGTAATTTAAATGTTTTGATGTGAAGTATACTGATGCCAAGCTATGGTGATGTCATAGGTGTATTATGATCAGACCTTGATTGAGGGGTGAGCATGGATGCAGTAGTTGTTTTGGGATCTGACCATCCTAGATCAGCATTTGGGCTAGGAGAGACTGATTGTCGAGTACGGAGATGATTTCCCTCTGTCAAATTTTT